>OU342742.1:224693698-225963362 GCA_910589775.1 Avena eriantha
ACTCTGGTTGATGCATATGTTGTTTGTGGAAAGAACACACATGCAATGACTGTAATGGGTCCACATGTGGTTTGTGGAAATAACACACATGCAATGACTCTAGTGGTTGATCCATGTGTGGTTTGTGGAAAGAACACACATGCAATGAGTCTAGTGGTGGATCCATGTGTGGTTGTGGAAAAGAACACACATGCAATGACTCTAGTGGTTGATCCATGTTTGTTTGTGGAAATAACACACATGCAATGAGTCTAGTGGTTGATCCATGTTAGTTTGTGGAAATAACACACATGCGATGACTCTCTTAGTTGATCCATGTGTGGTTTGTGGAAAGAACACACATGCAATGACTCTAGTGGTTGATCCATGTGTGGTTTGTGGAAAGAACACACATGCAATGACTCTAGTGGTTGATCCATGTTTGTTTGTGGAAATAACACAACATGCAATGACTCTAGTAGTTAATCCATGTGTGGTTTGTGAAAAGAACACACATGCAATGACTCTAGTGTTGGTTTTAGTATAAGAAAACACATGCAATGACTCTAGTGGTTGATACATGTGTGGTTTGTGGAAATAACACATATGCAATGTCTCTAGTGGTTGATCCATATGTGGTTTGTGGAAATAACACACATGCAAAGACTCTAATGGGTCCACATGTGTGGTTTGTGGAAAGAACACCCATGCAATGACCACTGGTTGATCCATAAGTTGTTTGTGGAAAAGAACACACATGCAATGAGTCTAGTGGATACATGTGTGGTTTGTGGAAAAGAACACACATGCAATGACTCTAGTGCTTGTTTGTGGTTTTAGTATAAGAACAAACATGCAATGACTCTAGTGGTTGATCCTTGTGTGGTTTTTGGAAAGAACACACATGCAATGACTCTGGTTGATCCATATGTGGTCTATGGAAAGAACACACATGCAATGACTACAATGGGTCCAAATGTGGTTTCTGGAAAGAACACACATGCAATGACTCTAGTGGTTGATTCATGTGTGGTTTGTGGAAAGAACACACATGCAATGAGTTTAGTGGTGGATCCATGTGTGGTTTGTGGAAAAGAACACACATGCAATGACTCTAGTGGTTGATCCATGTTTGTTTGTGGAAATAACACACATGCAATGATTCTAGTGGTTGATCCATGTTTGTTTGTGGAAATAACACACATGCAATGACTCTCTTGGTTGATCCATGTGTGGTTTGTGGAAAGATCACACATGCAATGACTCTAGTGGTTGATACATGTGTGGTTTGTGGAAAGAACACACATGCAATGACTCTAGTGGTTGATCCATGTTTGTTTGTGGAAATAACACACATGCAATGACTCTATTGGTTGATCCATGTGTGGTTTGTGGAAAGAACACACATGCAATGACTCTAGTGGTTGATATATGTGTGGTTTGTGGAAAGAACACACATGCAATGACTCTAGTGCTGGTTTGTGGTTTTAGTATAAGAACAAACATGCAATGACTCTAGTGGTTGATGCTTGTGTGGTTTGTGGAAAGAACACACATGCAATGACTCTGGTTGATCCATATGTGGTCTATGGAAAGAACACACATGCAATGACTGTAATGGGTCCACATGTGGTTTGTGGAAAGAACACACATACAATCACTCTAGTGGTTGATCCATGTGTGGTTTGTGGAAAGAACACACATGCAATGAGTCTAGTGGTGGATCCATGTGTGGTTTGTGGAAAAGAAAACACATGCAATGACTCTAGTGGTTGATCCATGTTTGTTTGTGGAAATAACACACATGCCATGACTCTAGTGGTTGATCCATGTTTGTTTGTGGAAATAACTCACATGCAATGACTCTCTTGGTTGATCCATGTGTGGTTTGTCGAAAGAACACACATGCAATGACTCTAGTGGTTGATACATGTGTGGTTTGTGGAAAGAACCCACATGCAATGACTCTAGTGGTTGATCCATGTTTGTTTGTGTAAATAACACAACATGCAATGACTCTAGTGGTTGATCCATGTGTGGTTTGTGAAAAGAACACACATGCAATGACTCTAGTGTTGGTTTTTGTAAAAGAAGACACATGCAATGACTCTAGTGGTTGATCCATGTGTGGTTTGTGGAAATAACACATATGCAATGTCTCTAGTGGTTGATCCATGTGTGGTTTGTGGAAATAACACACATGCAATGACTCTAATGGGTCCACATGTGTGGTTGGTGGAAAGAACACCCATGCAATGACCACTGGTTGATCCAGAAGTTGTTTGTGGAAAAGAACACACATGCAATGAGTCTAGTGGATCCATGTGTGGTTTGTGGAAAAGAACACACATGCAATAACTCTAGTGCTGGTTTGTGGTTTTAGTATAACAACAAACATGCAACAACTCAAGTGGTTGATCCATGTGCGGTTTGTGGAAAGAACACACATGCAATGACTAGTGGTTTCGGATGTCGATCTTCTTCCCGCCATGTACTTCGATGTCGAAGTGCGCAGTTTCTTGCCTGCCGTTGTTTCGGACGTCTGGAGCATCCATGACTACAGGCAAGAAGGAAAGGATACGGAGGAAGAGGGTGATGCGGTGGTGGAGGAAATGGATGAGGCCGTGGAGGAGAAAGACGATGAGGCCGCGGAGGAGGAAATGAGACGGAGAAGTGAAAGATTGGAACCGCCCATACCAATATCTGGAATGGTGCACGACCGTTCGTAGTAGGGTGAAGGTGGCGAAAAACGGCGGTTTTACACGTCGATGCTAGCACTTCCTAAAATTTGTTCTGCGCCACTTGCATGCGGTGGAATCAATTCAAACGTAGGCACGTTTACGCGTGCTGACCTTCACTCACTGACAGGCAGGCCGAACATTTCCCTTTTACGATTTATTTTTGCACTTCCTTAGACGGTTCCGGTGCCCGTCCTCAATAATTACGCCCCCCCGTTCTTTTCTTCCACGCGAACGAGAACTGGCAGCGACGACGGTTCCTTGCAGATTCGCTCCCCACTCTAACAACTGCCCCCATCCCTGATTCCACCCCCTCTCGAATCCATCCGCCTCCTCATCACCATGCCTCCATTAATCCACCGGATTCCAGACTCCATTTGCCGCTATGGGTAGAGCTTGGGGTAGCAGCAGGCTGAAGCGAAAGGCATGCGACGACGACGCGGATGGCCAGGGCGACCGCTACCGCGAGGATTGGGGATGGCCGAACCTCAGCGCCGCGAACGTGCACAGGATCGCCTCGGAGTTGGACATCATCTCAGTCGGCCGCCTCGCTCGCTGCATCCTTGGCTACCGCGTGATGATGCGGAACATGGACGAACAACCGTTCGGCACGCCAGGCCTTCTTTACCCCGATAATAGCAAATGGCCAGACGACCGTGATGGCCACGTAAGTTCTAGTATCTAGCTTATTTGTTCAGTCATATCGTTGATTCATATGTGCTGAACTCTCATCGGAATCCTATGTTCCTTTCGTCGAACGTGTTGTGTGCACGCGCGGTTTGAACAAATCAAACCATTTAAGACTATTCTGTACAACGGAAGCTCTGCTCGTACCTGATATTCTGGTATTTTCGTAGTGACACAGTCTTACTTTAGGTGATAGACGAGTTGTCAATTTCGATTTTGCAATGGAATGCCTGCTAGGTGATATTCTGTTTCCTAAAATAAAAACAAACAGATTAGACGATTTAAGGCTGTTATGCCCCGAGCTATTTAATTATGATCATCGTCAGGAGTTTGTTCTGGGGGGCTCTGCTCCTACTCCATATATTGAGTATCTTCATAGTGACACAGGCACAATTTAGGCGATATCTGAGGAGACACTCGTATTTAGGCAATATTTTGTGTACTTTAATATAAAGGTCCAGTTGTCAAATTGTATCTACAATGGAATCCATGCTAGGTGATTGTACCAACTGACAACAAACTCTGCAGAATATTCATGCAAAACTGATGCTGCTGGATAAGTGGTCGGAATCAGTAGTGGTGAATATCAAGGAAGAAGAAGAGACGAAAATGAGAGATGACCAGGACTGGGTGGGTGGCAACAACGAGTGGCTGCTCCTTTATCCCAGGATGGGAGTACTTGGACTCTAAAAAAATTGCTACAGATCGGAGAGGCTAGCAGTGCCATCTTTGAAGGGTGTCAGCATTACTGCATTCAACAACGGGTGGCCGCCGCCCATTTCCGAATTCGCTTACAGGTTCAACATGGCAGAACTTGAGCTCGTGAAGGTACAACTCCCACATAGACCATAGGAGGGGGCGTGGAAGAACTAGGAGTATGACCTCTTGGTGGTGTTCGACAAGGCAATCGCATTCATTAGATGCGTATAAGACAATGAACGGACAGTCTTGTGCGACGACTTCCTGCGGCCGGAGAAGTATGTCGACGCCGTCTTCACCTACTACTGCTCTTTGTATAGACCGCAACGCATTTATGCGGTCACTGAACCTTGCGGCGACGTGCGTGTTTGGGAGCCATCCATTTGGGGTGAGTCACGGTGTCATATAGCATGTAAAATCCCATTCAAAATTCTGCTTACTAACCGTTAGTAACACGCAGGTACCCACGTAGCCCCGCGCATAATTCCAGCTCCGGTCATCGAAGATGCAGTAGCAGATGCTAAACTTGGGACACGGCACTGGTTCCTGGCAACTCTCAGAGACAACACGGAACATCATGATGAACTCTTGTGGATTCATACCAGGGGAGCACTAAACAGCGTTGGTGATACAATAGAACATATGGGGACACAACTTTGTTCATACCCATCGCTGCGGTGTCACGTTTTCTCGAGGTCCGCATGCCCATCCGAAGACCCAGTAGAGCAAGTCTGGAGCAGAGTCAACAATGTGAAGGGACAATCTGTGTTTCTTGGGATCAACTACCCTTTCTTTGTCGGAGCCCCTGGAGCTGTTGAACCTGTAATTGCTCAGGCAGCCCTGGCCCCTGGTGCTGCTGCTGGTGGTGGTGGTGGTGTTGGTGGTGGTGGAGCTTACGAAGAACTAGCTGCTGCTGCTCCTGGTGAAGCTGACAAAATACTTGGTGATGCTGCTGCTGGTGAAGTTGACGAAATACTTGCTAATGCTGCTGCTGGTGAAGCTGACGAAATACCTGCTGAGGCTGCTGCCGGAGTCCAGGAAGAACATGCTGGTGTTGTTACTGAGGTGCCGGCACTTCTAGTGTTGATAGCAGACTATGTGTTTGCTGCACACTCACGCGCCTATCATGTTGACACTCTAGATCCAACCTGGAGCTGAATCCACGTCGGGGGGAGGGGGCCTACAATTGGCTCATTAGTGGGGTCGTACTATTTGAAGGAGAATGAAGGACGACCAAACGCAGCATTCTGGTTCGTTCCGACGATACCACCAGCTCCAGGGACCTAGTGCTCATACTGGCAGATCCAATGAACCATTGTTCTTTATCTTTATCATTAGTTACGCTTATGTGTGTAAAGACTAAGTTGTGCTTATTTGTGTAAGACTAAGTTAGGCCTAACTGCATAATATTCAGTGAAGCCTAGCTTTTCTTTCCACGCCCATAACAACAAAATTGCACCATAGAACATACAAATGTAATGTGCATACCACGCATTTTTGCTCAGGATAACAACCACTTCAAGAAAATGATACATCGTGTACGCATTTGAACGCATCACTAGAATGTGCCACCTATTGATGATTGATGACATGGATCTAGCTTTTCTGCGCTTATTTGCATTGAATCGCTCATTGAGTTGTTCACATATTTTTTGGCAATGGCTGATGAACTCCACTCTCTTGGTAACTTGCTTCGTCAGCGAGCACTTGTTGATGCATTGCAAAGTACAGAACATGTTTGTCATCGTCATTCCATTTAGGTTCTCTATGTTTCGTCATCACGGAGCTACTAATTTCAAATGAAAATCTAGTAAACAATATATGTGTACATTGTTAGAGTATGCTACGGCCACGGTACATACATGTTTTTCTACAATCACAAGAAGAAAACTTAATGCATTTTCACCTTGTTGGCGTTGTGCCGAACTGGGTGGATGTGGCTTTGGGGTTCAGAGAGGAAGGCGCCGTGGCTGGTGCGTGTGCGACCATGGCGACGGCGAGCTCGGATTCTGGAGGAGACCAATAGGACCGAGCATGGTCGGCATGGGTATAGATCTCACCCGGGAATGAATTCCCGTCCCCGCGCCGTGCCAATGGTGCAGTCATGGTGAGGGCGAGCTCCGATTCGGGATGGGGAGGAGAACGGGCCGAGCAGGTTTGTCCAAGTCCTAGCTCTGCGCCATGGCCGCGACCATAGATTGCCGCCCCGGAGGAAGAAGCAGATGCGTAAAGGATGCATGCGCCAACGCTGCAAGCCTACATGGCAGCGATGACGACAGCGATATAATGGCAAAAGCTGACAGGGGGGACCCAACTTGACGACCGTTAGCCTGATTTTTTGTATTGAAACGTAAAGTTGAATTCGTGCCGAAAAGGACCCTCTGAGTATTTGGCACGCCAACTATAGTCATCACGGATGATATCAGGGAACTCGGGTACCGCGTTGCCTAGCCACCCCAACGTTCGGGCCGCAAAATGATAATCTCCTATATAAGGAGGGCTAGGGCCTCTGTAGAAGGGTGGGTCTTTACTTGCCCGGTTCTAGTTTTCCTGAGAGCTAGCTAGTGGTGAGAGTAAGAGAGTTCCTTCTTCCTCCTCTCCCCAATATAGCTCAAGGAGCACTTGTAACCTTGGAATCCCATTGGACAATACAAAGCTTATGTGTGTAGAATCACTACACTATCCCTCCCTGGATTCCTCTAGTGCATCTTGTCCCCACCTTTAGCCTATCCATGGCATCTATCGTGACACCACCACGACAAGGTTGAGGTTGATGCCTCCATCGATGAGGACGCACGAGAAGCGGTAGGTGCGCTTGTTGGACACGATGAGGGGGTCGAGCACCATAGCGTAGCCCTCGGGAGTCTGAAGCTGGTCGGGCTGATCTTCTCGGCTCCAGGTGATGGGGGTTTCCGACCAGTTCAGGTACTAGGGGACTGGAGAAACGATGGCGTTGACCTCCTTGAAGTGCCGTCTGCGGCTGTGCTTGTCCTCCAGCTCCGTCTCGAAGATGTGGTAGGCCGCGTGCGGCTGGGTGTAGTCGTTGTTGTTGCTGCCGCCGTTACCATCATTGCCGGCTCTCCTAGCCGGTGGTGGTGGTCCGCCAGGAGGGGGCGGGGGAAGATGTTGCTGGCTGCCCTCGTCCTTTAGCTAACGGGTCCAGCTGCAGTTCCGGGTGGTGTGCGTAGCCGGTTTGAAGGGACCGCTATGCCACTTGCATGGGCCTTCAAACATCTGGTCGGAGGTGAGCCGCGGCTTCTGCCTTCTTGTATCGTTAGCCGATGCGTCGGGCGCGCCCTCCACATCATTGATCTGCTGCGCGTGGTAGCGGGGCTTCTGCTGTCCGGCTTGGCGGTCCCTGTGGAACCGGTTGTCGTTGTCGTGGTGCCTTTAGGATCCGGCTTCCCCAGCCGGATTGCTTGGACGATCGTGAGCCGGCTTTGCGGGAGTCGGACACCCGTCAGCACTTACTCGGAGGGGTTTCTTCATGGCGACATCTGCTGTGGCGTACTAGTCCGCAACCGTCATGAGCTCCGCCATGGTTTTCGGCTCGTCACACAATAGCCGGTGGCGAAGCATCCTGCCTTCTCGGCACCCCTCGACGAAGAAGCCTATGCCCTGGCTCTCCAGGATTCGTTCGAAGGTGTTGCGCAGCTCCGTCCACCTGGCGAGGTACTCGCGATCCGTCTTGCGGTCGCCCTGAACACACAAAGCCAGGTCGCGTGGGCCGCCGGACGCTTGTACGTGCCATTGAAGTTGCGGACAAACACCTTCTCAAAGTCTGGCCAGGCGTTGAGCCATGTCCTCACAGACCTGGTTAGCATGACGGGGACGTAGCACACAACTGTGCGCTTGTTCCCGTGGGCGATGCCGACTGCCGTGGCGTAGTCAGTCAGCCAATCTTCCAGCTTCATGTTGCTATCGTACTTGGGGGTGTCTCTGGGTAAGGTGAATGTCGTGGTGGTGTCACGGCAGAAGCCATGGATAGGCTAAAGGTGGGGCCAATATGCACTAGAGGAATCCAGGGAGGGATAGTGTGGTGATTCCACACACAGATGTTTTGTATTCTCTAAGTTCACCAAGTTTACAGATGCTCCTTGAGCTGTATTGGGGAGAGGAGGAAGACGGAGCTCTGTTACTCTCACCACCACCACTGCTCAATGAACAGGCCAATCTCTAGCCCAACTACCTCGTGATCCCCCTCTACTGAGGTCCTAGCGCTCCTTATAAAGGGGAGGCCAGGATGCTAGCTAGGGCATACGTGGAAGCATATTCCTGGGAATATGCCTCTCCCAAAATAGCAAACCGACCGGGTCACCTTTTGCCCTCGTAACCCATGCAGAGGCTACGTAAGCCTCTGCGGCGCCAGCATCAGCCGACATAGGCTGCATCACCTTTCTTGGTCACGCCTCGCTTGTCCTTCCCTCTGTCCGCTTCACTCATGCTCCAGCGCACAGAGACCACCTTTTAACCAGCGGGATACCTTCCTTCTCTTGAAAGCCTGATATAACCCGGATCAGGTCTGGTTAATCCGGCTCCGTGGGTACCTGTAGACGATTTATAAAGATCTTGTCGACGTATGATATACGTCGGTCGGGACATGGTTAAACGGCCATCCTCCGGGCCGAGTTATTCCGTAAGTCGGCCTGCCTTGAGGTGACCCGGCAAGCCTTCGCTTTGACCTTGCCATACCTCGGCTAACTCGTCCTTTATACCTCGGTGTTACCCTACCCGGGGGTATCCCCCCAACATTAGTCCCCGAAGCTGGTGCGGTCTTAGCAACTTCAGCTGCTAAGGCCACGACAGGTTCAATCTTTTTGCTCCCTTTTCCGAGTTACTCAGTAGCTCGGATCCCGTGGCGTAGCATTCCCTTGGCACATTCCGAGTCATCACTCGATGGCCGGGCTACCCTTCAGCTTTCCGTGTTATCCTTCTTTCTCTTATACACTTCCCCATGTCCCATGTTGAGGGTAATCATTACCTTGCCTCATTTTAAGGGCCTGCGCCAGTTACTGCACTTATTGTCAGAGATTACTGCAGCAAATGTCGTGTCGCAACTGCCTCCTCCTTAACCGCATCACCATGTCACGTCGTGGGATCCCCTGTTGCCTGTGGTCCTTCATGTGGCTTGCTTCTGATTGACTGACCCGACAGATACACGGCCACACCATGTGGCCTCGAGGCACAGCTTGATCCCACTATCCACCGCTAGGGCGTGGATAAATAGGGGAGGGGGCACGCCCCTTGGCTGTTTTTCCCCTCCTTGCTGCCGCTCCCGCGCTGTCTCATCGCCACGGGGCCGCGCCAGTCTAAATCACTGCCTCCTACGTCTGATCGGGTCAGTGAGGACAGTGACCTGGAGATGACTGAGGAGGAGCTCGCCGTCGTCGAGGAAGAAGAGATGGAGGAGGAGGGCGAAACTCTAGAGCGCGGTAGCTGGGCCGTTTCATGGGTCTGCCAAGACGATCTCGATTGGCTCTACCGCACCTGCCGGATCCTTGAAGGCTTAATTTCCCGCCTTGCCTCTGAGGAGATCGCTCCCTCACCCAATCCGGGTGAGTTTGTCGTCTTCCTCTCTCACTTCCAGCGCGGCTTCAGCCTGCCAGTGAGTGACTTCTTCCATGATTTCATCAATATCTATGAACTCCAACCTCATCATTTTTGGGTGAATGCCATTACATCCCTCTCCTCCTTCGCATCCGGCATAGGATACCTTGTCTTGTGGCCTACTAAAGAGCTTTGGATCCGGTTCTTCGGTCTGCGGAGGAATGTGGTTCCGGATAAGGAGCGTGCCTCGGAGGACAAGCACCTGACCCAATGTGGTTCCGCCTCCACCTCTCCTCAGAAACAATCTGTCTTCCCCCGAGTTATGGGGCTTGAATCTTGCAAGGGCTAGGCCCGGACCTTCTTTTATGTGAGGAATGGCTCGGATGAGGATCTGATCCGGCTGCGCCCCTTCGCGATGGGTCCTCCTAATCTAGCTCTATGGGACTAGGTTCCCAAGAGACCAACTGCCTTGGCGAATCAGGTTAATAAGCGGTTCAAGGAACTGAAGGATCTAGGGCTGCGCAAGGAGGATGTGATGATCACATTCGTCCGCAGCCGGATCTCCCCCCTGCAAAAGCACACTCACAAGCTCTGCCATATGAGCGGGCATCTTGACCCCAACCGGACCTCCTCCTTCGAGTTGAACAACACTAAGATCTTCCGCCGGGTCAAGGCCATCTTCACGATCGATAAGGACTTCTCCGCTGACTAGGAGTGGGGGTTGGAGCATTACTGCTGGGACAAGCCTCCTCCTACGGTAAATCTCATTACCCAATCCTTCTCTGAGTTATATCCTATGTCAGAGAATGTTGTTTATTTGATCCCTTTGCATTTTCCTTTTAGTTGTTTCTTCAGCAGACCATTGAAGATGGCACCGAGCCTTCCCTCAAATGGGGCAAGGATCGACTTGTTTCTGACGAGGAGGAGCCAGATCAGGAAATGTTCTTGCCTGCCCTAGATGCAACCAAGCGACCCTCTGGTAACTTCTTTTCCTTAAGTAGTTGGCCTGACGATGAGGATGATTCCGATATTGAGGTGGTAGAGGTATTTCACCCGGTGCCTATTTCTTACGCGTTTCCAGCTTTAGCTAACCCGGCTGGGCAGACCCATGAAGATCCCCCTCTTGCGACGAGTGAGCCGGCCCCAACCGCGTCTAAGAAATGGGCCGCTACCTTGGCTGCTTCTTCCGAGCCTCCCCAAGCAACCAAAAGGTGGAAGAAGTCCGCTGACAAGGCCGCCACCAAGCCCCCAACTAAGGCCATAGTTCGGAGAGCTCGGAAGCCCAAGGAGCCTTTGACTTCTGACGAGTAAGTCACTTTTTTATTTTGTCCAATTGTCTGCTTCATGCTTCTCTCTCTATATGCCTTCCTTTTTGTTATAACTTGTTATTCGTTGTCTGATTTGACAGGGCTGCGATGGAGGTTCCCCAGAGTGGCTCCAGCATCGCTACATCTTTCCAGCGCACCCCATCTCCCCCTCGTGGTGACAACACATGCCCACTGAGCCCAATTCAGGAGGGTTCAGTGGCTGCTTCGGGTCTTAACCCACCTTGTCCAGAGGAGGGAAACCTCGGAGCAGGGGAAAGTGGCATGGTCGAGGTAGCGGATGCTCCCAGCTCTTCATCGGCTCAGCCACAACCCGTCACTTCCGAGGTACCAGCAGCAACAGCAGCACCACCATCAACACCAGCAACAGTACAAGCATCAGCACCAATACTACCAGCAGCACCAGTAGCATCAGCAGCACTAGTAGCAACACAAGCACCAGCACCAGCACCAACTCCTTCTGCCTCGTCCGAGTCTTCCAAGACCAGGCGAGAAGACCCCGCTAGCACCAAGGCTGCACCCATGTCCAAATCTGCAGCTCAAGCCTCAGCCTCCCAACCGCAACCTACGGCTAAGAAAGGTTTTGGTGCCACCAAAGCATCATCTATCGAGGTTCGACAGCGCACCCTTGCATCCATGCTCCCGAAGAGAGATGCCTCCTCCAGATCAGTTGGCAGCAAACAACTCGCATTGCATACCAGCCCTGCTGCCGCCCTAGTTGCGAGGAGAGAGGCCCATGCCAAAGGCTTGGTCACGCCCCACATGCTTAGTGGAGAGGGCTATCCTCCAGCTTTGATTGAATATGTCAACAATTGGAACAAAGCGGAGTTCGCCGATCCAAACGACGATTTCCTGGAGAAGTTTGGGCCTGCCGAATTCAGCGCACAAATGAACACGACAGCTAAGACTATCAACTTTGCTGGCCGGATGATAGAGGTATGCTACTTTGTCTTTTACTTAATATGCACAAGTTCTTAGAGACATCTCCATTAGTCCCCGATCCTCCGGGGGAGTAACTTGTTACTCGGTCGGATGCTCCTTAGAGAACTAGCGTAGCTCCATAGTAGCTTAGAATATGCACACACCTAGAGCCGGGTTAAGTTCCACTTGACCCGAACTTTGTACACTTTGAATAAGCACACACCTAGAGTCGGGTTAAGTTCCACTTGGCTCGGATTTTTGTTCACTTCGAATATGCACACACCTAGAGCCGGGTTAAGTTCCACTTGGCCCGGATTTTTGTACACTTAGAATATGCATATAACTGAGCCAACCTTGCTCTTTTCAAATCACTACCAATCGTCGGACTGCTGAGTTTCAGCGCCTCTTGGACTCACACAAGGTGTTGCGCTTGAAACATGCGGCTCTTCTTGCTGAATGCAAGAAAAAGGGTAAGTTTTCTCTTTGACTTCTCCCCCCATCTTTCTTTGTATTTTTCTGCCAAACTAATCTGTAATTCGGATTGCACAGCCGGAGTGGAGGCCGAAAATACAATTATGAGAAGAAACTTGGACGAGATAAAAGGTAATTCGCTTTGGTTACTCAATTTCCGTGCTCTCTCTCCTTTCTCCTGAGCTCGACAGATATTCATACCTCGGCTCTGCCGGGTCAACAAACCGTTGTAGCATCCCTTGAAGACAGTGTGCCCGTGCCTGATATGATGCTGCATTTTCTCGAACAAGCAGGGCAACATCAGGCCAAGCTGAAGAAGAAGGATGATGAACTTGCCAAACTCCGAGCCAAGGATGATGAACTTGCCAAGATCAAGGCTGAGATGAAAAAACTCAAAGAGCTCCACAAGACTGAGATGGACAAGGCTGGCCAAGACTTCACCGAAGAGCGAGAACATGTTAGCCTTTAACTTGCAAAAGATCAAGAGTTGTTGAAGGAGGCCGACGTCAAGCTTGACTCGGCTAATGTTGAACTTGAGAAGCTCCGGAAGAGGCGTGCTGATTGCACCAAAGAGCTGACTCGGATCCATAGTCATATCTCCCGTAAACTCTTTTCCTTCAGCCGACATGTATTTCTCCGGGTTAAATTCTTTTACTTATTTCACTTGTTTTGTTTTCAGGCAAATTCCTAGAGGGCGATGCCATTGCAGCTACTGCCGTTGCCAAGTTCCATCGACAGAGGGGTACCCCAACTGATCCTGGCTCTGAACCCATTCCTTATGACATGGAGGATCTGTTGGTCAGCCTATCCTCCCGGATTGAAATTGTGAAAAACTATGGTTCGGGTCTCCTGGATTCAGCCATCCGGATCTTCCGTGCCCTTTGGCCTGGTGAGGATCCTCCGAAGGGGTCCACTGCTCTGATCAACAAATTGATGGATTGCGAGACCCAGCTCGACCTCTGGAGGGAATCTGCCGCACATGCCGGAGCTGATACTGTCCTCCACTTTGTGCTCATGTGGTATGAAAAACTAGATCTGAAGGTTCTCGAGCTCTTGCGCACCTGGTCAAGGTAGTCAAATGATCCGGATTGGGTAGCTCGGCACAAGGCTTGGGCCCACAACCTTATCCAGTTTGCCCCTGTCCATCAATGGAACGAAGGACCAAGATTCCTCGGCATCGTTGACGACGAATATGTTGAAGATGATTCGGGTGACGAGGAAGAGGACAAAGCCTCGGATCTCGAAGATAACAAAGATGATGATGAGACTAAATCCAGAGTTCCACCCACTGGCGCCGAGTTACCTCCTCCTCCTGCTGCTCCTTGAGCACCAAAAACACTTTGAAATTTATCAGATGCCTGGTATGCCGGGTGGAGATGTATTAAGCATACTGATTATGTTTTTCTACTAAGTTGTTCACGCCGGATTAATTTGGGCGTAGCCCCCTAGTTTCATTTTCTTGTTTCTCCAATTTCATGGCTCGGCTCGCGTCTACCTTGATTCGGTTTTGTGACTTATGAGTCCGAGTTTCAAAAATTGACTTAACAATACTTGGAAACTTTAGGATTAGCTCAAAATAATCCAGCGTAGTAAAAGTAAAGTAAACATAAGGTTAGTCTGAATAACCAATGTCGGCTCGATTACGTTCTTTTCCTTAGTCGTTTTTCGTGTGCTTTGCAATTCCAAACTTGTTCTCTTGCTTGCCATGAAGCCAATTCTTGTTGGACAGCAGCAAGTCGAAGAGTTGAGTTTTTGGTGCTCACACACTACTAATCCGGCTTAGGCAGAAGCAACTTAAGCCAGCCGACACAAAAATAAATAACAAACACAGAAGACAACAAATATTATTAAGGCAGTCCTCGAGTTACTGACCGAGGTGCCAAGATTTCATTGATAAACTCATTGCCGGCATACATACTGACATATGAGAGACTCGGATACACACACTTCTTTGTTAAGTGTAGAACAGACGAAGTAGAGCTACATTCCATGGACGCTTAGATTCCTCGCCGGACCTGTCCGCCTTGTTCTTCTTCTGTGGTTGTGCATCAATGAGATAATAAGAGTCATTGTGCAAAGCTTTGCTCACAATGAATGGCCCTTCCCATGGGGGGATAACTTATGCATGCCAGCAGTACGTTGTACCAGTCGGAGTACTAGATCACCGTCCCAGAAGACTCGGGGGTTTACTTTCCGGCTATGATAGCGTCGGAGATTTGCTGATATATGGCGGATCTGGACAATGCCAATTCTCTCCCTTCTTCCAGCAGATCAACATCATTTTGCCGAGCTTCTCGCACTTCGGCTTCTATGTATTGGGTGACTCTAGGCGAATCATGCTCTATGTCGGTTGGTAATACAGCTTCAGCCCCATATACCAGAAAGAACGGCCTATAGCTTCTTGATCGATTCGGAGTTGTTCTTAAACTCCACAGTACCACTGGTAGTTCTTCTATCCAGCACCCCGCTGATCTTTGCAGTGGCTCAATGAGCTGGGGTTTTATCCCATATAATACTAATCCGTTGGATCTTTCCACTTGTCCATTCGATGCGGGGTGGGCTACCGAGGCAACGTCCAGCCGGATCTTTTTATCCCCGCAGAATCGCGCAAATGCTCCTTCAGTGAAATTGGTGCCGTTATCTGTTATGATACTGTGAGGATAGCCATATCTCAGAATGGTATCTTTGAGGAATGACACGGCTGTAGCCCCATCACATTTTTTTATCGGCTTCACTTCTATCCATTTGGTAAACTTGTCAACCATAACCAAGATATGGGTCATATTTCCTCTCGCCGGCTTAAATGGGCCAACCATATCCAAACACCATACAACAAATGGCCAGGTAATTGGTATGGTCTTGAGCTCCAACATTAGCATGTGTGTCTTGGTAGCATATCTCTGACAACAATTACATTTTCTTACTAGATCTTCTGCTTGTTCCAAGGCACTTGGCCAGTAGAATCCATGCCGAAAAGCTTTTGCCACTAAGGCTCTGGATGAGGTGTGATGCCCACATTCCCCTTGATGTATATCTCGGAGGATGTCAAGCCCTTCTTCTAGGTCAACACACTATTGTAGGACATTCGTGACACTCCTCATGTATAGCTCGGCATTGATAATCGTGTATGCCTTTGCCCTCCTCTGAATTTGCCTCGAAAACACTTCTTCATTGGGCAAAGTTCCATCCTTCAGGAACTGGAATATGGGTAGTGACCAAGCTGGTATAGCTCGCATCGGAAACACATCCTCATCAATTTCCATTTGATCCACCGACATAACCTCCGCCGGTCAAGATGCGTAGTCCATGAGTTCTGCGAAGCAGTCCGCGGGTTTCCTAAACCACTTCCCACATCAATGTCCATGGGCACAGCTTCTGACTCTGGATTTGCCGGGATATAGATTGACTCGGATTCTGGGGATGGCCTGATAGATGGCTTTCTGAGGTGCTCTAGTGCTACACCCGGTGGGATCACTTGTTGAGTTGATCCGAGTTTTGACAGTACATCGGCAGCCTCGTTTTCCAACGGGGGTACATGGTGAAACTCGCATCCCTTGAAGTATCCTGATATCTTCTGCACATGAAATCTGTACAATGCCATGTTTGCATTCAAAGCACCCCATTGCCCTGAGACTTGCTAAACTACCAGATTCGAGTCACCAAAGCACTGGATCCAACGTATTCCAATTTCTTTTGCCACTTTGAGCCCATGCACAAGTGCTTCATACTCTGCAACATTGTTTGATGTTGCAAAGTGGATCTGCAGCACATACTTCAGCTGCTCTTTCTTGGGTGAGGTAAGCACAACTCTGGCGCCTAACCCAGTTTTTGTTTTTGATCCGTCAAAATGCACTCTCCAGTAGTTCGGATCTGGCAACGGTGGCTCATATTGCATCTCGGCACAATCCACGAAAAAGTTGGCCACAACCTGAGACTTGATCGCATCTCTCCTGTTGTATTGTGGAGCATAAGGGGCTAGCTCGATTGCCCATTTTCCGATCTGACCGCTTGCATCCTTGTTGCTCATTATCTCAGATATAAGGGCTTCACATATCACTTTGATCGGGTGTTCTTCAAAATAGTGCTTCAGCTTCTTTGCTGCCATATACACACCATATGCCATCTTCTGATAGTGAGGATAGTTTTTTTTTGACGCTAATAATACCTCACTCAGGTAGTAGACTGGACTTTGCATCGACTTACCCTCTTTGTCGCGCTCTACCACTACAACCGCACTAACAACTTGGTTGGTTGCGGCTATGTAGAGCAACATTAGCTCTTTTGATAGTGCAGAGGCTAACACAGGTGTAGTGGCTAACATTTTCTTTAACTGGATGAAGGCTTCATTGGCATGCGGCGTCCATACGAACTTGTCCAACTTTTTCATTAGTTGATAGAGAGGTAATGCCTTTTCTCCCAACCGACATACAAATCGACTTAAGGATGCCGGACAACCAGTGAACTTCTGGACATCGTTAAGACACTTCGACAATTCCATTCGCTCTATGGCTCGGATTTTAGTTGGGTTAGCTTCGATACCTCGGCTGGAGACAAGAAATCTGAGTAATTTTCCAGCTAGTACACCGAAGGTACACTTCTCCAGGTTAAGCTTCATTCGAAACCTCCTTAAGTTCGCGAATGTTTGCCGGATATCGTCAAGGAGCGTTTTGCTTTCCTTGGTTTTTATAACCACTTCATCCACATACACTTGCACATTTCGGCCAATTTGGTCGTGTAAACATTTTTGCATACATCTTTGGTACGTTGCCCCTGCATTACATAAACCGAAAGGCATGGTGCGATAGCAATAAGCCTCGTATGTGGTCATAAATGCAGTCTTTATTTGATCGTTCGGGTACAGAGGAATCTGGTGGAAACCATAATATGCGTCTATGAACGACAAGAACTCACACCCAACAGTAGAATCTATGACCTGATCTATCCTTGGCAGTGGGAATGGATCTTTTGGGCACGCCTTATTCAGGTTCGTGTAATCGATGCACATACACCAAACCACTGCCACATTCGGATCATCTTTCTTCTTTTCCACCAGCACCGGATTAGATAACCAATCCAGGTAAAGCACTTCCTTGATGAACCCAGCTGCGAGGAGCCGAGGTATCTCATCTCTATTGATTTTTCTCCTGTCTTCGGGGAAGCGGCGGAGAGGTTGCTTCACTGGCTTTGCTCCGGGTCTCACATTCAAAGCGTGCTAGGCCAACTCCCTCGGAACACCTTGCAAGTCCTGTGTGGACCAAGCAAAGATATCTCGATTCTCATAGAGGAAGTTGACGAGCTCGCTTTCCTATTTGTTAGTTTACCCGACACCAATTGTTACGGTGCGCTCTGGGAACAGATCATCAACATGTACTTTCTTTGTATCCTTTGTTGCTCGAAATGAGACACTTCCATGCGGGTTACTCATTCCGGCATGTATTGCTACGCAGACTGAGCTAATGCCGCTACTTCCTGGATCTTTGTCTTTTCTTGTGCAATCACGAGTACTCGGAAAGGTTAGACCCGACCGACGCACACTCAATGGAACGTCGGAAATCCGCAGCTATGGTGATTACTCCATTTGGCCCAGGCAATTTCATCTTCAGGTAGCAGATATGTGTACATGACATGAATTTGTTCAGGGCTGGCCTGCCGAGTAACGCGTGATATTCTTGTGCTGAATAACACGTCAACCCAGACTTTTCCAATGGGCTCGCAGGAAATACCTGGCACAATGCCATGGAAAGTTGTCCTTGTAGCTTGGAGCATGTTCTCTGAGATACCCAACTTGCGCATTCTATCCACGTACATAATATTGATGATGCTGCCATTGTCAATCAGCACCTTAGAGAACCTCACATTGATATTTGGCCTGATGAACGTTGGGTCCAACACTAATTCTTACGAACAAGGACTCTGCTTGGGATGATCCTTGATACTCCAGGTAATTTCTTGATCCGACCAAGGCATATACCTCGTCACTGTCGGCGTAACCGCATTCACTTCCATATGTCGGCGTTGCAAGCTCTTTCTATCCGTTTCCTCCGTGGTAAACACACAGTAGCTCTAGTGATGCTCTCTGTATTCATTTCACCCCTCATTGCCGGGATATCTTTGATCTGGCTGATGCTAGTTTTCCACCTGATGCACTGCATCCCTTCTCTCATGATTCTCATACCTCGGCGGAGGTGGTGGTAACATTAACTGTTGCGTATTTGCTCTAGAGAGCAACTGTTGTCGAGGTAACTCCTGTCAAGGTTGATCGTTCCGAGGTGCCTGAGCATTCCCCGAGCCACTTTGCTCTATCTTCCTCATCCACTCACATTGCCGGGTTGTATGACCCGCTGGGTTACTCAGCTTTGGCGTGTGAAATTTGCACGGCTGATCCAGCATTGCCACATAAGTATATCTCGGCTGGTCTTTCTTTTCTTGCCACTATCTCTTTTTCTCTGGCGTCCAAGTTTTCTTGCGATCATTTCTCGGGGTCCACTGCTGCCCTCCAGTTTTTTGACGCTGATTACTCCCTGCTCTGTGCTGATCTTGATTTACAGCAGCAACTTGTTGCGAGCTGTACCTGTAATGCGGTCTATCATCTCTTCTCTTACTCCTGTAGTCATTTCGCCGGGATGATCCGGCTCCGTCTCGCTGATAGTATTCTTCATTTGGCTTGTTTGACACAAGTTGGGGTTGACTCGGATCACCTAAAGCGTATGAATCAGCAATCCGGATTGTTTCTGCCAAAGTAGTTAGCATATCCCTTTGTAACATTTGCCACAGCATGCTTACATATCTACACCCTTGTGCAAACAAGCTATGGCCTGAGACTCAATCACGCCCTCGCATGAGTTTCGCACATTGCACCAGCGAGTTAGGAATTCTCGGTCTATCTCATTTGGTCTCTGCTTGCACATTCCTAGGGTCTGTGGCCTGTTCGGCCTCTGATATGTGCTTGAGAAGTTACTGACAAACATTTCCTGGAAATCCAGCCAGGAGTTGATACTACCGGGTGGTAAATTGTTTAACCATATCCTCGCTGGCCCCTCCAACATCTGAGGTACATATCTCACAGCCCATCTCAAGTTGCCTGTAGCAATTTTTACAGCTGTCGCGTAGTTAATCAACCAATCCTTTGGCTTTGTGCTGCCATCATATGTTT
This sequence comes from Avena eriantha, assembly GCA_910589775.1. Classification (NCBI taxonomy): domain Eukaryota; kingdom Viridiplantae; phylum Streptophyta; class Magnoliopsida; order Poales; family Poaceae; genus Avena; species Avena eriantha. Next base: position 224,713,219 of record OU342742.1, read on the forward strand.
TTGTGCCTCTTGGTAACTGGAAGTTAGGTACCAGAGGCTCCTTCATGATCCGGGGCCCAAAACACGCTAGACCCAGAGGACCTTGCACCTCAATTTGCTCCGACCTGTAGAGCCGATCCAGCTTTAGTCTAGCGTCATCCGGCAGCAAGTTCCTGCCTCCCAACCTTGATCCTATCTCATGATGCTCCAGCCTATGGTATCCTGCATTCACCATTTCCGAATCACCGTCGTTGTATCTTTCTTGCTCTTGTGGAGCACATCTCTGTTGCATACCTTAGCCGGCACTTTGCTCTTGCCGTGGTATATGCCGCTGCCGCTGCTTCCCTGCACCCGCCGAGTTACGCTGTCCGGCATTGCCGTTTCCAGCGTTTCTCTGACCGACATTGCCTTGGTCATGGTTACCTCGGCCAGCTTCACCTCGGCTGACACTTTGTGGATCCTCATTTCCTTGCACAGCCTTTCCTTTCCTTGCCCTTGCCGGGTCATATGGGACTATCTGTTTGTTTCTCCTTGCTGAGGTTACCACTTCATCTCCTCTTGGGCCATCATGAGGGGACGATGCAGCCCCAGCAGACTTCTCTTGGTTACCCACTACCGAATAAACGACCTTGGAAGCCCCTGCTCTTGCCGGGTTGGCCCTGAGCAACTCCTCATTCTGTCTATTAGCGATTCGAACTAACTCATTGACTCTCTTGCTGTCTTTGATGGGCTTCACCCATCAAACCTTCTAACTCGGATGCAGCTGCATCCGCTGCTCTGAGGTTCTTTGCCGGGGTGCTGTACTTCGGCAGCCCCATGGACAAAATGTTCTCTGATTCCTCAACTCTAGTCTCACCCTCTTTGTTCATTTCACTGATGAGGTTTATCCCTTTTACTTTTACAGCATCTACCTTATTTGCTCTTGCATAATTGCGCACCGTCATGTTCAACGACTGCTGAGCCTGGGCTATCTTTTTCACACCCTCTAGTATTTTCTGCCTAGTTTCCTCTAACTCGGCTTATGCCTGAGCCGGATCTACCATAGGTGCTATGGGGCTTGTCAAGCTATCTATTGCCTGCTGCAGCACATTCTCTGGCCTCTCTAGCGGAGGACCTCTACTTTTCCTCGGCGCCTTGGGTGTTACCTCTGGATTTGGTGACGGGTCTTTGCTCGCGCCCGCGCCAGGCACTGTCATCATCACCTCAGTGTGGTCAGGGGAGCGAGTGATATGCGCGCCGTGAGCCACGCTAAGGGGTGGCTCGCCTCCCTCGACGACGTGCCGCGGGTGAACGCAAGACACATCAACACCGATGTAGATCTTGTGGGCACCAAGCTTGATGAAGATGCCATTGTTCGGTGGAGGTCGCCTGCCGAAGCTACCAGCATTGTCGCTGACGTAGTCTAGCGCTCCAAAGCGCTGAACGATCCCAGAGACGATGCGCTCGCCGGTGCTGATGATGCTTCCCGTCCGGATCTTCACTCCTACTAGCGCCGCTAGCCCCACGGTGGGCACCAACTGTCGTGGTGGTGTCACGGCAGATGCCATGGATAGGCTAAAGGTGGGGCCAATATGCACTAGGGGAATCCAGGGATGGATAGTGTGGTGATTCCACACACAGATGTTTTGTATTCTCTAAGTTCACCAAGTTTACAGATGCTCCTTGAGCTGTATTGGGGTGAGGAGGAAGAGAGAGCTCTCTTACTCTCACCACTACCATTGCTCAATGAACAGGCCAATCTCAAGCCCAACTACCTCGCGATCCCCCTCTACTGAGGTCCTAGCGCTCCTTATAAAGGGGAGGCCAGGCTGCCAGCTAGGGCATACGTGGAAGCATATTCCTGGGAATATGCCTCTCCCAAAATAGCAAACCGACCGGGTCACGTTTTGCCCTCGTAAGCCAAGGAGAGGCTACGTAAGCCTCTGCGGCGCCAGCGTCAGTCGACATAGGCTGCGTCACCTTTGTCGGCCACGCCTCGCTGGTCCTCCCTATGTCCGCTTCGCTCATGCTCAAGCATACAGAGACCACCTTTTGACCAGCGGGATACCTTCCTTCTCTTGCAAGCATGATATAACCCAGATCAGGTCTGGTTAATCCGGCTCCGTGGGTACCTGTAAACGAATTATAAAGATCTTGCCGACGTATGATACACGTCGGCCGGGACATGGTCTGGGCCGGGTTATTCCGTAAGTCGGCCTGCCTTGAGGTGACCTGGCCAACCTTCGCTTTGACCTTGCCATACCTCGGCTAACTCGGCATCTATACCCTGGTGTTACCCTACCTGGGGGTATGCCCCCAACAATGAACTTATCTGGAAACAGCTCGTTCTGGATGCAGGGTCCGGAACAAACTGGTCTGGTGGAGTCTTCCTCTTACATGACGCGCGCTTGAGCGAGGAGCTCGATGCGGTCGCGGGCATCCAGACGATCCGGGTTGGGCGCTCCTACCTGGCCCGAGAGACGGGAGCCAGTAGGTTTTGGCGCGCCGGTTGGTGGAGGGGGAGGCGGTGGGTTGCTGTTCACCGTTTGCTCCTGGCGCGGCTGGCCCTTGTTGCCAGAGCCATGGTGCTTGCTGCGAGCTTTAGCCGGAGGAGAGGACGCCTGCTGGGTCTCGTGGGGTGCGCCCTTGCTATTGGCAGGCGGCTTACTCCCTTTGGAGAAGCTGGGGTCCTCCTGCACCTGCCGGTTGGCATCTGCCTACTCGTCCGCGATCCGGAGGAGCTCCTGCACCCGGGCGTGCTGTTAGTTTCGCTTCTCGCCCTCCAGGTTGGGCAGTTTGTCTGTCGCGGCTCGTGCCATGTGCAGATTCTTGATTGGTGTGCTGTAGGTGGGCCGGATGAGAGCGGGTAGCAGCTCTGGCTCGCCATCCCTTTCCATCCTGCCACCTAGCTCACCGTCCCGGCGCCGTATCTGTCTGCGCCGGCTCAGCTCCGCGGTAGCCGGCGTGTGGCCGTGCGCGCGGTCGTACTCGCGCCGGGTGATCTAGATCTACTTCTGGGTCATAGCCAGCTCCATGGCCTCCTGCAGGAGAAGCTTCCTCTGCATGGTGAAGTTAGCCTCCGCCTCCTCAGGGTTATCCCCGAGGTTAACCGGCATGAGGAGCCGGTCGATGGCCTCCTCCACTAGGTTCCCGGGCAGTAGAGGAGCAGAAGTTCTGACCTCGTCCATGCGCCTCTCCCGAGGCTGGCGGGGATGCGAGCTGGAGCCGGCCATCATCACCTCGACACTGCGAGGAGCGACGGGGGCACCGCTGTCGAGGTGCAGCGGCTCCGTGACGGAAACAATTTCCCTGGGGAAATGCTCCGGCACGGTGGCGACGTAGACGGGGAGGTCGCCGAAGAGTAGAATCGAACCGTTTTCCAGAAACGTGGTTTCGTCAAAGTAGGAAGCATTGTTGATGACGCAGTTGAACGCGCCGATCATAAGCACCAGGCCGGAGGCCACGCTCTCACCGGCGGAAGTGCGGGGTCCCGTGCGGAACGTGACTCCGGTCGAAGCCATTATCCCCATGGTGGGCGCCAACTATCGTTGTATTGGGAACAACAGTACCTAAACAGGTGAGATAGAAGTGTCGTGACTAGCAGAGAAGCTCTCAATGGCGTCCGCAGGCGGGTTGGATACAAGCAAGTATAACGAGACACAAGAAGTACCCAGGTTCGGAGCCCTCATGATAAGGTAAAGCTCCTACTCCTGCCGATCTGACTATGGATGGTATACGGGCTACAATCGCTCCTCGAGCTGTATTTTCTAGCTACTGTCTTAAATGAACTCAGACCAACCCTTTCTACTGAGCTCTTCCCTCTCCTTATATAGGCAGAGAGGCAACGGTCTCACTGGCTAGTCCGGCTGGCAGGCCCCACAGGAGGGTCCCAACCGGCTGGTCATCTATAGTACTCGGTACACTTATGTCTCATCATAGTACGAGCGGTATGGTCGTCGTGGGTACAGTGAACACCGTGCGAGCCTGTCGTTAGCATCTGGCCACTATTCCCGCGTCACCCCGCATAATTTTTCTGTATGGTCGAGTAGTTGCGGGTCTTGTCGTCGTACCAGGGCGTACTACGCACTGTGCAACACGTCGCTCTGTCTTCTTGATTGGTTCTGGCTACGCTGGTGTAGCCGGTCCCGTGCCTTCCTACTTCATGCCGTTCCGGTTATCGTGAGGTAGTCGACTTACCTTGCTTCTGTCCAGCTGCGCTCAACCAGCCGGACATGATACGACTACCGTATTTCTTGTCTAGTTGGGGTATCCGGAGTTCATACCCCGACATATAATATTAAGGAACAATTTTTACATCTTGTTGATGCAACCCATGGCAGAGGCACTTACTAATTAGAAATCCTAGGACGTCCTTTTAAAGCATATTTTTGTTGCTCATATATCCTTGTAGTAATAGGTAACAGAACAGGCTAAGTAACTTGCAAGCATGTGACTAATGAGTTTACTCACGGGTAAAGATGTCAATTTTACCACTAGGTACCGTACCTATCACGGGGATGATCCCCAGGTACCCCAACCGGACAAGAAACCAAGCAGTCGGATAGCGTCCGGCTGGCCAGATGCAGCCGGACAAGGCAAGACAGGCCGGCTATCGCATGGTAGCCGGATCAGCAAGAAGTAGCCGGCTACGGCAACATAGCCAGAACCAATCAGTGAGACAGGACGACGTGCGTATCAGTGCACAGTACGCCCTGTACGACGACAAGACTAGCAACTACCCGGCCATACCGAAGACTTTGCGGGGATGACGCAGGAACAGTGGCCCGATGCTGACGACGGGCTCGCACGGCGTCCACTGTGCCTACGACAACCATACCGCTTGTACTCCGATATGACATACCATACCGGTTATTGTAGATGACCAGCCGGCTGGGACCCGCCTGTGGGGCCCGCCAGTCGGATTGGTCAGTGAGACCATTGCCTCTCTGCCTATATAAGGAGAGGCAAGGCCTCAGTAGAAAGGGTTGGTCTCGTTGCATTTAAGGCAGTAGCTAGAGAATACAGCTCGAGGAGCGCTTGTAGTTCATATATCCCACATAGTCAGACCCGGCAGGAGTAGGAGCTTTACCTCATCACGAGGGCTCCGAACCTAGGTACTTCCTGCGTCCAGCTACGCTCGCTTGTATCCAATCCCGCCTGCGGACGCCGTCAATAGCTTCCCTGCTAGTCCCCACACCTCTATCTAACCTCTCTAGGTACTGCCGTTCCCAATACAACGACAGTTGGCGCCCACCGTGAGGCAAGATGGCTTCGACCGGAGTCTCGTTCCGCACGGGACCCCGCACTTCAGCCAGTGAGTGCGTGGCCTCCGACCTGGTGCTCACGCTCGGCAAGTCTGACTGCATCATCGACAACACTTCCTGCTTCGCCGGAACCTCCTTCCCGGCAAACGGCACCGTCCTACTGTTCGGCGACCTCCCTGTCTACATCGCCACCGTTCCGGAGTGTTTCCCTAGGGAAATCGTCTATGTTGCAGGGCTGCCATATCTAGGCGGTAGCGCCTCCTTCGCATCCCGCGGCGTGGAGGTCATGATGGCCGGCTCGAGCTCTCACCCCCGCCAGCCGCGGGAGCGGGGCGCGGACGAGGTGGGAACTTCTGCCCCTCCATGGCCTCGGAACCCGGTGGAAGAGGCCATTGACCGGCTCCTGATGCTGATTAACCTCGGGGATAACCCGGAGGAGGTGGAGGCCAACTTCACCATGGAGAGACAGATCCTCCTCCAGGAGGCCATGGAGCTGGCGGCAGCCCGCAAGCAACTCGAGATCACCCGGTGCGAGTACGACCGCGCGCACGGCTTCAGCCCGGCTACCGCGGAGCCGAGCCGGCATGGCTAGGTGCGGCGCTGGGGCGGCGAGTTAGGCGGTAGGATGGAAAAGGATGGGGCGCCGGATCCCGCACCCGCCCTCATCCGGCCCACCTACAACATGCCCATCAAGAATCTACACGTGGCATGAGCCGCGGCAGAGGAACTGCCTAACCTGGAGGGCGAGGAGCGAGCCCGCCAGCACGCTCGCGTGCAGGAGCTCCTCCGCATCGTGGATGAGCAGGCTGATGCCAACCGGAAGATTGGCTGACCGACTATGCTACGGCAGTCGGCATCGCGCATGGGAACAAGCGCACAACCGTGTGCTACGTCCCCCTCATGCTAACCGGGTCGGCAAGGACGTGGCTCAACAACCTTGCGCCCAATAGCATCAACGCCTATCCAGACTTCGAGAAAGTATTCGTCCGCAACTTCAACGGCACGTACAAGCGTCCAGGGCACCTGCGCGACCTGGCCTTGTGCGTCCAGGGTGACTGCGAGACTGATGGCGAGTACCTCGCCAAGTGGAAGGAGCTTTGCAACACCTGTGAGGGCATCCTAGAGAGCTAGGCCATCAGTTTCTTCATCGAGGGTTGCCAAGAAGGCACCATGCTTCGCCACCGGCTACTGTGTGACGAGCTGAAAACCATGGCGGAGCTCATGACGGTTGCGGACCAGTACGCCACGGCGGAGGCCGCCATGAAGAAGCCTCTCCGAGTAAATGCGGACGGGCGTCCGAGTCCTACGGAGCCGGCTCGCGACCGCTCGAGCAATCCGGCTGGCGAAGCCGGATCCTCCAGACGCCACGGCAACGACAACCGGTTCCACGGGGACCGCCAGGCCAGACAACAGAAGCCCCGCTACCACGCGCGGTAGTTCAATGCTGTGGAGGGCGCGCCCGACGCGCCGGCTAACAAGGCAAGGAGGCAGAAGCCACGGCTCACCTTCGACCAGATGTTTGATGGCCCGTGCAAGTGGCATAGCGGTCCCTTCAAACCGGCTACGCATACCACCCGGAATTGCAGCTGGACCCGCCAGCTGAAAGACCAGGGTAACCAGCCTCGTCTCCCCCTCCCCCTCCTGGTGGACCCCCGCCACCGGCTAGGGGAGCCGGCAATGATGGTAACAGTGGCAACGGCGGCAACAACAACAACGGCTACCCCAAGCCGCACGCCGCCTACCACATCTTCGAGACGGAGCAGGACGACAAGCATAGCCGCAGGCGACGCTCCAAGGAGGTCAATGCCATCGTCTCTCCGGTCCCCCAGTACCTGAGCTGGTCAGAAACCCCCATCACCTGGAGCCGTGCAGACCAGCCGGAGCATCTGCCAACTCTCGGGAGCTACGCCATGGTGCTCGACCCCCTCATCGTCTCCAACGCACGTACATGCCGATTCTCGTGCGTCCTCATCGACGGAGGCAGCAGCCTCAACCTCCTCTACCAGTCCTCGCTTGAGAAGCTGGGCATTCACGAAAGTGACCTGCGCCCGACTACCACGACGTTCCACGGCGTACTGCCGGGGACAGCCTGCGCCCGCTGGGGAAAATCCAGCCGGACGTCATCTTCGGGACCGAGGAGAACTTCCGCCGCGAACCAATCTGGTTCGAGGTGGTAAACCTGACGAGCTCCTACCATGCTCTCCTTGGGCGACCCGCCCTCGCCATGTTTATGGCCGTCCCCCACTACGCGTACCTCAATACGAAGATGCCGGGACCCCACGGCGTGATCACCGCCGCCGGCTACTTCAGGTGGTCGATGGAGTGCGCCTCAGCCAGTTTCTAACTGGCAGAGGCCCTCATCATAGCCGAAGAGAAGCGCGTGATCATGCGCAATGTGGCCATGGCCCAGCAGGACATACCGGCTAGAGAAGGAGCTATCCAGCCGACAAAGGAGACGAAGAGGATCCTGCTCGACCCCTCCGACCCGACTAAGTTCGTCACCATTGGTGCCGGCTTGGATAGCAAATAGGAAGGCGCGCTCGTCGACTTCCTCCGTGAGAATCGGGACATCTTTGCATGGTCCCCCAAGGACATGCCTGGTGTGCCGAGGGAGTTCGCCGAGCACTCACTTCATGTGCGGCCGGATGCCAAGCCAGTCAAGCAACCTCTGCGCCGGTTCATGGAAGAGAAGAGGAAGATAATCGGTGACGAGATCACCCGGCTCCTTGCAGACGGGTTTATCATGGAAGTATACCACCCGGACTGGTTGGCGAACCCACTCTTGGTGCTGAAGAAGAACAAGACCTGGCGCATGTGTATCGACTACACCAGCCTAAACAAGGCGTGCCCGAAAGACCCCTTCGCCTTACCCCGTATCGATCAAGTTACCGATTCCACGACCGGCTGTGATTTGCTGTCTTTTCTAGATTGTTATTCCGGGTACAATCAGATCCGGCTAAACCCGGCTGATCAGATTAAGACATCATTTATCACCCCCTATGGGGCTTTCTATGACATAACCATGCCTTTCGGTCTAAAGAATGCAGGCGCTACCTATCAGCGCTGCATGCAGAAATGCTTGCACTCGCAGATAGGCCGAAACGTGCATGCTTATGTCGATGATGTGGTCATCAAGACCAAGGAGAAGCGCACCCTCCTCGAGGATCTAGGAGAAACATTTGGCAACCTCCGCCAGTACCAGATGAAGCTGAACCCAGAAAAGTGCGTCTTCGGGGTGCCATCCGGCCAGATCCTCGGTTTCCTCGTATCACAATGAGGCATTGAGGCAAATCTGGAGAAGATCGCGCCCATCGAAAGGATGCAGCCGCCCAGGAGCCTGCTTGGAGTCCAAAAGTTCACCGGATGCCTGGCTTCCCTCAACCGTTTCGTCAGCTAGCTGGGGGAGAAGGCACTCCCGTTGTACCAGCTGATGAAGAAGAAGGACAAGTTCTCCTGGACTTCGCAAGCCGACACTGCATTTCACGACCTCAAGCGCATGCTATCCACCGCACCGGTTCTAGCCACACCGGCTAGCAAGGAGCCGATGTTGCTCTATATAGCAGCCATCAGCCGGGTCGTCAGTGTCGTCCTAGTGGTGGAGCGCCCCGAGGAAGGCAAGGCTCAACCGGTTTAGAGACCCGTCTACTACCTCAGCGAGGTTCTCTCCCTCTCCAAGCAGAACTACCCCCACTACCAGAAGATGTGCTACGGCGTGTACCTGGCATGCAAGAACCTCAAGCACTACTTCCAGGAGCATCCGATTAAGGTCGTGTGCACCGCACCCCTTTCGGAAATCATCGGCAACTAGGACGCCACCGGCCGAGTCGCCAAGTGGGCCATCGATTTAGCGGCCTACTCCATCCAGTACGAGCCCTGGCTCACGATCAAGTCGCAGGCATTGGCGGACTTCCTCGTCGACTGGGCTGAGACCCAGTATCTCCCACCAGTTCCGGATTCGGACCACTGGAAGATGCACTTCGACAGGTCGAAGATGCTCGGGGGATTGGGAGCCGGCATCGTGCTCACCTCGCCCAAGGGAGACCGGCTGGAGTACGTGATGCAGATCCACTTCAAGGCCTCCAACAACATAGCCGAATACGAAGCACTGGCGCACGGACTCTGGCTAGCCAAGGAGATCGGTGTCAACCGGATCTTGTGCTTCGGCGATTCGGATCTGGTAGTGCAGCAAGTGTCTGGGGAATGGGACGCCAGAGATGCAAACATGGCCCTCTACCAGTTCCACATCCAGAAGCTCAGTGCCTCCTTCGACGGATGCGAATTCTAACACGTTCCCCACGCCAACAACGAAGTGCCCGATTCGCTCGCCCGAATAGGATCCACCAGGTAGGCGATCCCACCAGGGGTTTCCCTGGAGCACCTACGCAAGCCCTCCATCAACCCTTCACCGGAATCGGACTCCATCATCTGGGCAGGTGCCGCTCCGGCTGACGGAGCGGCAGAAGCGGAGCCGGCAGAGCCGCCAAAGAAGAAGACCCGCACCAACTCCGGAAAAGCAGTGCCCTCCGGCTCGCAAGACCTGGGGGCTGCCGATTCGTCAAGCAGCTCGGGGGCTGCCGTCCCGGGTACGCCACCTGGACAACCCCTCGACATCCATCAACCGGAGGGCGGGAGCGTCCTCGTCATTTGGGAAGTGCCATCCTGGGCACATCCCTTCATGAACGACATTGCCAATGGAGAACTTTCGGATGACGAGGTGGAGGCTAGGCAAATCCGCTGCCGCGCGCACACGTACACCATCATCAACGACGAACTGTACAAGCGCAGTGTATCCGGCATTTTCCAAAGATGCGTCGATGTAGACACGGGCTACCAGCTACTCAAGGACATCCACATGGGCGAGTGCGGGCATCACGCTTCGTCAAGGGCGATAGTCGCCAAGGCGTTTCGCCATGGTTTCTATTGGCCCACCACCCTCGAGGCCGCTGAGTAGCTCGTCCGCGCGTGTAATGGGTGCCAACGCTTCGGGCAGCTCAGGCACATGCCAACTTTGGTACTCAAGACCATACCAATCACCTGGCCCTTCGCGGTTTGGGTGAGGGGGTCCCTTCAAGCGAGCACGCGTGGGCATGACCCACCTGCTGGTGGCGGTGGACAAATTCACGAAGTGGATCGAGGCCAAGCATAGCTAGAAGCTGGACGGGTCGACAGTCGTTACCTTCTTCACCAACATCATCAACCGCTTCGGCTACCCCAACAACATCATCACCGACAACGACACGAACTTTGCCAAGGGGGCCTTTGCCCAGTTCTGCAGCAACAAGGGCATCCGGCTAGACCTCACCTCCGTCGTGCACCTGCAGTCCAACGGGCAAGTCGAAAGAGCAAACGGCTTGGTGCTAGCCAGTATCAAGCAACGTCACATTGAGCCATTGGAGTGGTCACCCGGATGTTGGATCGAGGAACTTCCGGCTGTGCTGTGGACCTCCGCACCACGCCGAATAGATCAACCGGCTACACCCCGTTCTTCCTGGTCTACGGATCGGAAGCCGTCCTCTCCGCGGACATCGAGTTCGACTCACCATGCAAGCTCCTATACGACAAAAAGGAGGCGGGGGAGGACGGACTGGATCTCCTGGAGGAGGCCCGTGAGCTGGCTCTGTCCAGGTCAGCCCTATACCAGCAGCAACTACGTCGCAACCATTCAAGCCGGATCCGCCCAGTCGCATTCCACGAGGGCGACCTGGTTCTCCGGCTGGTGGAAGACACGAAGGGCATGCACAAGTTATCGCCACCCTAGGAGGGCCCCTTCATCATCAGCCGGGCACTGCCCAATGACTCCTACTACCTCATCGACATGCAGCAGCCGTGCAAGAACAAGATGGAAAAATCAGACGAGGAAACTGAGCGTCCCTAGAACGCGGCCCTGCTACGCCCGTTTTACACCTAGTTGCCAGACTGTGTATGTATCCCGCAAACCCTATGAATGAAAATGCAGACCCCTGCGAGAACCTCGGGGGCTCCTGGCTAGAAATGTCTATGCATCTGTTTTCCGGTTCTGATTTTCCGTCTCCGGCAACCCCCACATGGGGGCTCGCCGGCTGGCCCGACCTGCTAAGTCAACAAACCGACTGAGTAGTGTGCGACGATGTTAGAGGCCCACTCTTCGTCTCAGCTACAGACCGCAACCCGGCTGTCCGGCTAGCAAGAGGAAAAGCCCGAGGCATCCCACACGAAAAACAGGGAGGAGATGCGACAGACGAGGCGTCCCGGCCTTGCAACTAGCTTAAACCAATCCGGTTACTAAGCCATTAGTACCGTGCGCGATGTACTGTCAGGTCCCTTCGATTCCGACTGCAGACCACAACCCGGCTGGCTGGCAAGGACGCAGCGAAAGCAGCAGAGCACACGGGAAAGCGACCAAGTGTTTGGAGAGGCACAAGCTAGTTTTCGAAAAAACAAGTCATTTTCCTGCTACAATTTGGCAGACTAACCTATTAACCTGTGAGGATATATGTGTATGTGTATGTATATTCTTGTCCGACTACCTTGCGTCGGAATTCAGGAAGGAAAGGAAAAGAAGATTCGAAGTCCTTGCCTTCATCAAGCACTCCGAATCTTGGGGCTACACCCACTGGGTGCGCTCGCGCGCCCCTAGTGGAATCTTGTAGTTCCTGACCGGCTAAAGGCGTTTAGCTGGCCGTTTGGAGCCCAGGTGAGGGCAAGGGCAGGTGTAAGAGAAAACAAGAAAGATTCGAAGCACCTGGCTACGCCAGCTACTCTGAATCTCGGGGGCTACACCTAGTGGGTGCGCTCGCGCGCCCCCACTGGAATGTTAGTTCCCCCGGCTGAAGGTGTTCAGCCAGCAAAGGCAACCGACTAAGACGAGTCTAGTCGGATGAAGATAGAAGATTTGGGAAAAGAGGGAAGATTCAAAGCACCTGGCTACGTCAGCTACTACGAATCTCAGGGGCCACACCCAGTGGGTGCACTAGCGCACCCCCACTGGAGGTGTAGTTCCTCTGGCTAAAGGTGTGTAGCCGGGCGAAGCAAGCCGGATGAAGTCAACCGGCGAAATATTGAAGGATAATTCGAAATGCACAAATATTGAGAGAAACTCAAGCAAGTTCGATATTAACAAACATAAAGGAGGCGAAGCTCCCATAAGTTCACCCGGCATTAGAAGCAGCCGGTACAGACGAACAAGTTGCGAACATAACTAAAGGGAAGACAAATACACCCGGCATCCCGGGGCAGTGACTAAATGGCAGGACCCTTGCCCTGAGGAGCACCTTGACCAGCAGAAGCTTCGGGTGGAGGAGGAGGCGCGGAGCTCGATCCGGTTCTGGCGCCCGCAGGCGGCGGTGTCGGGCCTTCCGCATCAGGAGTGCCGACGGACTACGAGTCGGTGAGCACCTCATCAGGGTCCACATAGTCGGCGATCTTGATGGCGGATCCGCGGAGCTCCGGATGGGCTTGGCGGATGGCGGCATGGTCGGCGCCGGCATGGAAGCCTCCGTCGATCTTCTCGACGCGGGCGTCCTTGTACTAGGAGAGCATGAGGGCCAGAGCCATCTCCGCTACGGCTCGCGCCGCCAAGTCCCGCAGCCGGTCCACCGCAGCCGGCACCTCTCCCACCTTCGCAGCCAGCTGCGCCATCGTCTCTAGAACCAGAGCTTCTGTCCACAAGAAGGAGAAGACGTCCAGCGCCGCTTGACGAAGCTTGGCAGCCGCTTCGCCAAGAAGGACGACGAGCTCCTGAGCCGTCGGCTGCGCTCCCGGCCAGTTCTCCTGCAGCCAGTTGTAGGCCAGCAGGTCTATGCCGGGATAAAACACTATCAGAAAAGAGAGTCAGATCCGGCTACCGGATCCGGAAGGAAAAGAAGGCGGAAAAGGGGAACTTACCCTTAGCCGTGTGGCCGACCTGCATCAGCTCCTCCACCAGAGCCTTCTCCTTCGTTGCCAGCTGTTTGATCTCCTTCTCTTGGTCCTTGTTCTGGGCCTCGAGAAGGTTGAAGGCTTCGATCTGACTGGCGAGCGAGGCGTCGTGCTCCTTGATGGTGGCCTCTAAGCCGTCTACCCTCGCGTGCCAATCTTTATTCTGCAGCCGCAGATTAGAGTTGGACTTGCTCAGCCAGTCATTCGCTTTCTTGAAGCGATCGATCTCGTGCTGAGCGCACACAAGGATGGTTGCGACAAAACCGGCTATCAGTAAAAAAATAAAAATAAAATAAAAAAAGAGCAAGACAGATGAGGCGAACTTACTCTGGGAGGTCCCGTTGGCAGCAGCAAGCTTCTGCTCCAAGGTCCGGTTCCCGCCGGCTGCGGCCTCCAGCAGCAGAATCTCCTTCAGCGCCAGCTCGAGTGTGGCGGCGAGGTCCGTTAGCGAGGCGGCAGAGGAAGCGTTGTCATCCACGGCGTTGATGACCAAGGATTCCATCGCGGCAACCACCGCCGTCCTCCACTCCTCCCCCGGCTCCTCGTCGGAGTTGTCATCGCCGATAACTACGAGCTCCTTACCGGCAGCCCCTCGCACGCCCGCGGAAGAGCCATCCGACTACGAAGACTCCGCTTCTGGCTGAGGACCCTTCGATCCGGCTAGGGCAGCCGGTTCAGCTCGACGTGGAGGTGGAGGCGGCGCCTCGGATGAAGGAGGGGCGCTGGCAGGCACAGTCGGAGCAGCGGGCGGCGACCCTGTCGGCGCTCATGCCAGGCTTGCGGCTCCAAAGGAAACCAACGTGCTAAGAGGATAGAAGAAGAAAGGGAAGAAAGAAAAGCAAATAAGCCAAATGCAGAAAAGCAGGAAAAGAGACAGGCAGAAGATGATGAAGGAAGAGGAAAGACGTACCCTGGCACAACTGGAGGTGGCCCCTTCTTCCAACCAAGGAGGCTCAGCGGCAGGGTGCTGGTCCGGCTCCTCTTGGGAGCCGGCTCCTCCGCGGCAGACCGGCGGGAACCAGAACGGCTGGAGCCGCTCCCGCCACCTTCGCCGTCTGTCGCAGGGCGCGACGCCAGATCGGTGGTCCACGCGGCCTCCTCCTCGTCAACGTCCAGGTGGGGGTCGGTGGCTGGCTCATCGTTCCGGCTAGGGAGGCGTCCCCGTCCCCGTCTGATTCCTCGCCGGACCGCCGAGCGCGCGGCTCGGGCAAGTCGGGCGTGAACTCCTCAAGGGGAGCCTCGCCCTCCTCGCGAATGATGCAAGGGAACATGTGCCAAACATAAGAAGTCAGTCAGATAAAACAAGAAAGAAAGGCAAGAAGCACAAAAGAAGAAATCCGGCTAGAGGGACCTACCTGGGCATGCGATTCTCCCGATTGTAGGGCGCCAGACTGAACTTCCAGCCCTCCGGCAACCGCTCCTTGGTGATCGTCCACACCCACTCCTTCAGGTTGTGGAAGCGGGGATCGCGGCGCGACAGCCAGGTCGGGTCCAGCCGGCCGGAGTAATAGCACATTTTGTGCGCTCGCTGCTGCAACAGCATCATCAGCCGGGACATCCAGCTGAGGGTGACCGTCCAGGCCGGTTAGCCGGTTGTGGACGAGGGAGCGCATGCGCTTCAACATCTCATCCAACTCCGCCTTCTCGCCGTGGAACTTCAAGTCCCAGTTCTACCGGTTGGACTCGTGTCGTGGTGGTGTCACGGCAGATGCCATGGATAGGCTAAAGATGGGGACTAAATGCACTAGGGGAATCTAGGGAGGGATAATGAGGTAATTCCTCACACAGAAGATTTATATATGATTCACTTCCAAGGTTACAAGTGCTCCTAGAGCTGTATTGGCGAGAGGAGGAAGAAGGAACTCTCTTACTCTCACCCACAGTTGTCCCGTACAAGACCTACCAGAGATCAACCCTTAGAACCTAAACCAATCAGAATAGCGGAACCCCTTCTATAGAGGCCCTAGCCCTCCTTATATAGAGGGGCTAGGTTTCTACTTAGGGCATACGTGGAGGCATATTCTAGGGTTGCTTTTCCCAAAATAGTAAGCCGATCGGGTTGCTTTTCCCACGCGTCACCCATGTAGAGGCTACGTGAGCCTCTGCGGGGCTTGCGTCAGCCGACACGAGCGTCGTCACCTCTTGTCGGCCATGCCTCGGTGGTCCTGCCCCTGTTCGCTTCGCTCATGCAGTGTGTACCAGGGTTGCCTTTGACCAATGAGATTCCTTCCTTCTCCTAGAAGCCAGATATGACCCGGATCATAGTTGACCCGGCCACACCCGTTCCTGCATACAAGTTAAATTCTCCTATCCGACTTACTGCTTAAGTCGGTCGAGGCTCCGTTAGGTGGACATCCACTGGTCCGGGTTACTCCAAGACTCGGCCTGCCTTGAGCTGACCCGGCCAGCGTCCGCTTTGGCCTTGCCGAACCTCGGCTAACTCGGCCTTTTATACCCCGGCGTGACCCTACCCGGGGGTATCCCCCCAACATTAGTCCCCGAAGCTGGTGTGGTCTTAGCTGCCTTGGCCGCTAAGGCCACATCAGGTTCAATTTCACTGAGCTTTGGACGTTATCTCCGAGTTACCTCCTTATCTCGGATTGTATGGATTTACGTTCCCTTGGCACATTCCAAGTTTTCACTTGCTGGCCAGGTTACCACCTTATTTCGGACCTCATGGTTTTACTTTCCCTTGGCATATTCCAAGTTTTTACTTGCTGGCCGGTTTACCATGGTCTCATTCGGGTCTTCTTTCCTTCTCTCGTACGCTAACCCACGTGGAGGCTAATCATTAGGTTGCCTCATTTTAAGGGCCAGCCACAGTAACCGCCGCAGTAATTCTCAGTTATCACTGCGCGCGGGTCACGTCACGCCTGCCTCCTCGTTTACCGCATCAATGTGTCATGCCATGGGATCAGCTACACCCTGTGGCCTTCCGTGTGGCTCGCTGCTGATTGGTTGACGCGGGACATACACGGCCACACCGTGTGGCGTACCCGCATGACACGATCCCACTTCCCCCTCGAGGGAGTGTATAAATAGGGGAGGGGCGCACCCCTTAGGTCTTTTCCTCCTTCCGCGCCCCTCTGCCTCTATCTCTTCTTCTTCTTCGTCTTCCGCACGATAGCGCCGCCGCCACTGCTTCTAAGTAGCAGTGCCGCCGCCGCACTGCTTCCCCACGCCTCTGCATCGCCGCCACCGCTACGCGCCTCCTCCGCCATGGGTCGTTGTCAATCTAGGTTGTTGCCCCCCACCGCCGCTAGCGCTAGTGAGGGCATCGAACACAAGATGACAGAGGAGGAGCTCGCCGTCGCCGAGCAAGAGATGGAGGAAGACACCGCCACGGCGGACAATGGTGCGTGGGCCGGGTCCTGGGTCTACCAAGATGACCTGGATTGGCTCTACCGCACCAGACACATCCCCGCCGGCGTCACTGTGCGCCTCGCCTCCGCCGAACTCGCCCCCTCACCCAATCAAGGTGAGTTCATCGTGTTCTTGTCCCACTTCCAGCGGGGGTTCGGTTTGCCGGTCAGCAACTTCTTCCATGACTGGTTAAGCACCTACGAACTCCAGCCGCACCACCTTCGTGCCAACGCAATTACTTCTCTTTCCGCCTTCGCCTCCACGATCGAAGGCTATGCCGGACTATGGCCCACGAAGGAGCTATGGATCCGGTTTTTCGGCCTTCGTCCGAACATTCAACTTGATCTGGAGGACAAGCAGCTCACGCAATTCAGAGCTGCGTCTATCTCACCCCGGAGGCTATCCGTCTTCCCCTGAGTCACTGGGCTAGACTCCTGCAAAGGATGGGCCCAGAATTTCTTTTATGTACGGAACGAGGGCACTGAAGACTTGATCCGGAAACTCCCCTATGCTCCGGGTCCTCCTAACCCGGAGTTGTGGGACGCTGTCCCCAAGAAGCCCACGACCTTGGCTAACTTGGTCAACAAAAGGTTCGCGGAGCTGAAGGAGCTCGGGTTGCGCAACGAGGATGCCCTGATCACGTTCGTCCGCAACCGGATCTCCCCCCTCTAGAAGCGTACTCACAAGGTGTGCCACATGAGCTAGGGCCGCGACCCGAACCGGACCTCGTCCTTCGAGTTGAGCAACACGGAGATCTATCGCCGGGTCAAGGCCCTCTTCACCACCCACAAAGACTTCTCCTCTGAATGGACGTGGGGAATTGAGCACTTTTGCCGCGATAGGCTTCCTCCCGTGGTAAGCCTCATGACGCAAACTTTCTTCGGATTAAATCATATGTTGGTCATTGTTGTATTTTTAACTCTGTTGTTTGTTCTTTTCCTCAGCTATTCCTTCAGCAAACCCTCCAGGATGGCACCAATCCGACACTTAAGTGGGTGCCTGACCGGGAGACCTCGGACGAGGAAGAGCCGGATCAGGAGATGTTCCTCCCGATGCCCGACGCTACAAAGCGACCCACCGGTAAACTCTCTTCTATTAGTGATTGGCCTGATGATGAAGATGACTCGGATGTCGAGGTGATGGAAGCTGTTGACGCTATCCCTCTTTCTTATGCTTTTCCGGCATTAGCTAACCCCGGTGGGCAGATCCATGAGGACCCTCCCCTTGCCACGGGTGACCCTATTCTGGTTGCGCCGAAGAAGAAGCGTGGAGCTGCATCAAGTTCCTCCTCTAGACCTTCTCAGCCCACCAAAAGGAGAAAGAAATCCGGAGACAAAACTGCCTCCAAGCCAGTAGCCAAGGCCCCAGCACGAAGGGCTCGGAAACCCAAGGAGCCCCTGACCTCGGATGCGTAAGCCTCTTTCCCTCTACAACTTACTCTTCCTTTTATTGTTATAGTTTCTCATCCGACATTGTTTGATCCTACAGGGCCGCGGTGGAGGTCCCCCAGAGTGGGTCTAGCATCGCTTCGCTGCTCCGGCTCAGCGCTTCTCCCCCTCATGGTGACGAGTCACGCCCGCTGAGCCCTATTCCAGAGGGTTCTGCGGCTGCTCCGGGTTCTGCTCCACCTCGTCAAGAGGGGGGTAACCTTGGAGCGGGGGAGACTGGCCCAGCCGAGGCAGCGGCATCCACGACTTTGGCTACGCTGCAACCCGTAACCACCAAGACTACCTCTGTTGCGACATCGGATCGTTAAGGATCCTAAGTCCCTGTGAATAACATGCTAGTCCCTGGATCAATAGCTAGCACTTCACAGTCAATGAATATCATGTAAAACACAAGTCATTATTACACGAATAATCCAGACTATAATTATTACAACTTCCATAGCTTATAGCTAGCTCAAATAAAACAGCGGAAACTAAGTAAAACTTGCGTCCATCAACGCCTCAGGCTAGCTGCGTGAAGACCCGCGATCCCTACGCACCTTTCAATCTTCGAATTCTGCACATAAGACGTGCAGCCAACAAGTTGCGTCAATACTTTGAATGTATTGGCAAACTACACCAAGGAAAGAGTAAGACTATCTCTACATGCAAGGCTAAGAGTAGGCTCTGGGTTCATTTGCGTAAAGCTAATTTTATCAATGTAATAAGAAAAGAGAAAGAAAGTTTTCCCTACTTTGTAAACTTTGATAAGTATTATAGGGTCGAATGGAACACGTGGATATTACTCACCAGTGCCCAATCAACCTAGCACTTGGATATTACGCACCAAGTTCCCAAAATCCCACCCAACGGCGATATTACTCACGCCTTGGGGTTTATAAAACGTTAGGTTTGGAAAAGAGAGAGGAAGATCTTTCAGAGGCTCCATCCTTCAGATGCTCAAGGTTGTTCTATTTCCGTGAACATGGCTGATCGATCGGATTGCAATACTCTCGAGAGGTTGTGCACTTTCCCCACAATCCACGATCAAGTCCTTTTATAGACAAGACCATGGCGAAGCCTTCCCTTAGTAGCCTCTCTACCAGCTAGATCCAACCGTGCCAAGAACCTCCAAATGTTGGTACCCCGGTGAGTTTCCCACTAAGTACTAAGCCAAGACAGAGCCCATATGTATTGTGGTTGCACAGGAATCTTCTGAATTCTAAAACATGGCAGACTTCTTTGATTCCTGGGCGGCCGTCCTCCACCAAATATCCACTTGTTGACTCGACAACCATTCCGCCCAGAAGAAAACTTAGTTTTATTTTGAAGGGGGTTTAGAGAAGAAAAGTTCGCTCGAGAGAGCTCTCGTACTTAGAATTTTTTTGAGTCTTTCGAACCCTCCCAACGGTATTTTATATATACAAGTATATAGCATAGCAAGCTTAACTTAGAAAAAACAGGATAACCTATTGGGATGGAAATTCCTAAGCATAGAGCTACTCATGGCATACTACAACACCGCACTTGCGAAAATAGTAGTAAGAAAATCTACCAAAATCCTACACATGCATACTACAGAATTTGAAGAGTAAAACATGCATAGTCAAAACTGGGACATAAACATGAACAAGTGGTGCAACTTGCCTTGATCCGAGCAGCACTCCGAGCAATCTAATGTAACAAACATGGACCCCATCACAATTTGCACAAAACAAAGTCACGAAGTCGAATATGCATGCATGCAACATGGTAATATGCAAGGATGGATTCAAATTTGACCAAGGGCTTTATTCGGGGGGTGTTGTTGAGTTGGGGATGTCATTAGAATCGGGTCCCCACAGGTTTTAAGTATTTTGGATTAAACCCTAAATAATCTAGCTCAGAAAATAGATCTACACCTCCAATCTATCTCGAAACAGATCTGAACACTCTAAGCAGGTTATAACAATTTTCTACAGAAGGTCTCGTCGATACAAAGCCAACACAACAAGAATCAACTAAAACGGATCTACGGATAATTTTCTAGAATTAACATACTCTAATCTAAACTTTAAATCCTACTGCAAGATTGCTATGGTAAACAGCAATATTATTGTAGATCTGTGTTCTACTCAAAAATATGAATCCAACGGTATATTATACGCAATTTTCTCGATTTACTATGGATTTTACAAGATTTAAAGGTTTTATGCCTATGTAAAAGAAAATAAAAAGGCGGCGCCAACTGTGCAACACCAAGTGGCGGCACGGGTTTGGTCCAGGGCGGGCACGAGGCGCTGACGCGGCGACGACGCGGCGCGCGATTGGTCGGCACCCCTTCGCTGGGTCAAAGTGAACTGTACCGCCGGATCGAGATCTGACGGCCGGGGACGGAGGGGCTTACCGGCGGTGACGACTTGACGTTGACGACGACGACGACGGCGGCGGTGCGTCGGTGGCGATGTGTGGCGGCGGTCGGCGGCGCTCCTGGCTCGATGACGACGACCGCCTCTCCGTCACGGTTCCGTTCTCGGGGGTGCCGCCGGCTCCCTTGCTTCGAGGTGGCGGCGAACGGCGGCTGGAGCTCGCGGTTGCCCGCGAACTCCGGCGAGCGATTGTGGTCGGCTCGGCCTACTAAACAAGGGGAAATCGACGTGAGGTGAAGCGGTACTAAAAGGGGAAGGCAGAGAGGGAGAGAGAAGGGGAAGGGGCGTCCCCGAACCCGGTCCGGTGAGCTCGGCGGCGGCGGCTCCGGCGAGATTCATTCGAGCTAAAAGGTGGTAGCCCGGTGGCAAACGGCGAAAAGAAATCTAGGGTTTTGGGACGCGTGCCGAGAGCTTTAAATAGGGGTCTTGCTTGGCGCGGGGGCTGCGGAGTTCGCTCCAATTCGGCCGGAGGTGGTTGCTGACGCGGTGGCGTCCGTGTCCGACCGGGACTCGACAGGGAGAGGGATGACGGGTGGGGCCCGCCTGTCGGTGGCTGCGGGTGCGGGAGCGGGCTGGCCGCTGGCGCAGCTTGCTGGGCCGGCCTGGGCGTCGGCTGCGCTGTGCACCGCTCGCTCGCGGGCGCGCGCAGTAGGTAGTTGCGGGCTAGCTTCGGCTGGCCCGCTTAGGTTAGACTTTTTTTATTCTTTTTATTTATTTCTGTTTCACCAAAAGTCGCATAACTTTTGCAAACGGACTCCAAATTAAGTGAGACCGGTCTCTAAAATTTTGTAAAAAGAAGAGGATTAGAAAGGTATTGTAAAATAACACTTTTGCCAAGGTTTAGGGGTTAGATTTTGTTTTACCCTTTTAGTCTCTATATGACTATGGGGTTTAGGAAAAATATCCGATGCAGTTTTTATTATGTGATGCCATGATGCAAAGATATGATGCATGCTTCTAGTAACATCTGCAATCGTAAAATTTGGCATGTTACAACCTCAGCACCAACACCAACTCCAGCACCAGCACCAACTCCGGCACCAAGTCCGGCAACAAGAGCACCAACGCCAAGCTCCTCCGCCTCGTCCGAGACTTCTCAGTCTCGGCGAGGAAGTACCCAAGCAGCTCCTAAGGGAAAATCGGCTGCAACTACTTCCTCCTCCCAGCAGCCCAAGGGAAAAAGGCCCCTGACGCCACTAGGACAACGTTCGTCGAGGCTGGACAACGCACTCTCGCATCCATGCTTCCCAAGAAGCCTCCAGCCCCGAAGGACGTCCCTGCCGAGCCAGCTGATGCACAACAACTTGTTCTGCACACCAGCCCGGCCCTTGCCCTGGTTGAGAGGAAAGAGGCGCATGCGAAGGGCTTGGTGGCGCCCCATATGCCCACCGGCGAGCGATACCCTCCGAGCCTGATTGAATTTGTCATGAATTGGAACAAGGAAGAGGTAGTCCAAGACGTTGATCTCCCGGAGAAGTTTGGTCCTGCCGAATTCTTCGCTCAAATGAACACCGCCTTTAAGGCGCTCAACATCGCGGGTCGGATGATGGAGGTACGTTACTCGTTTTCCTTAGCCATTTGTTGGTATTTAGTAATATAACCATTAGTCCCCGAGCCTCCGGGGGAGTAACTTGTTACTCGGCCGGATGCTCCTTATAAAACTAATGTAGCTCCTTGGTAACTTCGAATATGCACACACCTAGAGCCGGGTTAAGTTCCACTTGGCCCGGATTTAGTACACTTCGAATATGCATACACCTAGAGCCAGGTTAAGTTCCACTTGCCCCGGATTTAGTATACTTCGAATATGCACACGCCTAGAGCCGGGTTAAGTTCCACTTGGCCCAGATTTAGTACACTTCAAATATGCACACACCTAGAGCCGGGTTAAGTTCCACTTGTCCCGGATTTAGTACACTTCGAATATGCACACACCTAGAGTCGGGTTAAGTTCCACTTGGCCCGGATTTAGTACACTTCGAATATGCACATACCTAGAGCCGGGTTAAGTTCCACTTGGCCCGGATTTAGTACAGTTTGAATATGCACAAGGCTAAGTTATATATTTGTACTCTTTGTAGGTGAACACCAACCATCGTAGCGCTGAGTTTCAGCGTCTCCTTGACACCCATAAGACTGCGCGCCAAGCATAATGCACTTTTCGCTGAACACGAGAAAAGGGGTAAGTTTCTTCCTTGGCACTTCTCCATTTTTCTTCATTTTCCTCTGCCGAACTAACCTATCATTCGGTTTCCGCAGCTGGGGTGGAGGCTGAGAACAAGCTTATGAGGAAGAACTTGGATCAGATCAAGGGTAAGTCATTTTTGTCCGAACTTGCTATGCTTTCTATCTCCTTTTCTCCTTGGCTCGGCAAACATTCATACCTCGGCTCTGTCGGGTCAATACACTATTTCAGCATCTCTTGAAGATAGTGTTCCCATGCCTGATATGATGCTACATTTTCTCGAACAAGCAGGACAACATCAAGCCGAGCTAAAAAAGAAAGACGATGAGCTCGCCCTCCTCCTGACCAAGGATGAAGAGATCGCCAGGCTCAAGGATGATATGGAGAAAATGAAAGCACATCACCAGTCCGAGCTCCAAAAGGTTGGCCAGGACTACATAGAAGAGCGCGAGCGCCTCAATCTCTAGATCGCCAAGGACCAGGATCTACTCAAGGAGGCCGACACTGAGCTTAAGTCGGCGAATGCTGAACTTGTGTAGCTTCGAAAAAGACGTGATGACTGTACCAAGGAGTTGACTCGGATCCTCAGCCATATATCACGTAAGCTCCTTTCCCTTATCCGACATATTTCTCCAGGTTACTTCACATGTCTTTTCTCTTACTTGTTTCTCTTGTCTCGTTTTCAGGCAAATTTCCTGAGGGCACTGCCATTGCGAGCGCCGCTGTTGCTGATTTCCGCCGAGAGAGGGGTACTCCCGCTGCTCCTGGTGGTGAGGAGAGTCCCTATGACATGGAGGACCTGTTGCCCAGCCTGTCATCTCGCGTGGAACTCATCAAGAACTATGGCAAGGATATCCTCGACGTTGCAGTCCGAATCTTCAACACGTTCTGGCCTGGAGATGACACTCCAGAGTCTACCATAAGTCTTGTTGAAAATTTGTTGGAGATCGAGACCCAACTCGACCTTTGGAGGGAGTCCATTGGACGCGCTGCAGCTGATACCGTTCTTCACTACGTACTCACTTCGTGCGAGAAGATCGATCTCAACCTCCTAGCGTGCATGCGCACTGGATCCCCCTGGACCAATGACCCGGAGTGGGTAGCTCGGTGCCAGGCGTGCGCCCACAGTCTCATCGAATATGCTCCCATTCATGAATGGACTGAGGGATCGAGCTTCCGGGAAGCCGCTGGTGACGAAGAGGTTGAGAATGTTGAAGATGGCTCGGACGAGGATGGAGAGGACGACGCCTCGGATATCGAAGACGGCGAAGATGACACCGAACTTCCTCCTCCTGCTGCTCCTTGAGTGAAAACACTTGAAAACATATCAGATCCCCGGTATGCCGGGTGGAATTGTATCCAGTACGCATGTGATATTTTGCTACTAAGTTTCTTATGCCGAATTAGCTTGGGCGTAGTCCCCGAGTTTCATTTTCTTGTTCATCCAATCTTTTGGCTCAGTTCGTGTCTACCTTGATTCGGTTTTACAACTTACGAATCTGAGCTTCAAAAATTGTTTTAGCAATACTTGGAAACTTTAGGCTTAGCTCAAAATAATTCAACATAGTAATTTGAATGTAAATACAAGGTTAGTTCGGAAAACAAACGTCGGCTCGATTAAGTTATTTTCCTTAGTCGTTTTTCATGTGCCAGGCAGTTCCAAACTTGTTCTCTTGCTTGCCATGAAGCCAATTCTTGTTGGACAGTAGCAAGTCGAAGAGTTGGATTTTTGCTGCCCACACACTACTAAACCGAGTTAAGTAGAACAACTTACTCCAGCTGACGTATAAATAATAAAAGATAACAAATATTATTAAGGTAGTCCCCTAGTTACTACTCGAGGTGCCAACATTTCATTGATAGGCTCATTGTCGGCATACATACCGACATCTGAGAAGACTCAGATACATACACTTCTTAGCTAAGTGTAGAAAGAACGAAGTAGAGCTACATTCCATGGACACTTAGATTCCTTGCCGGACCTGTCCGCCTTGTTCTTTTCCTGTGGCTTTGCATCTATAAGATAATAAGAATCATTGTGCAATGCTCTGCTCACAATGAATGGCCCTTCCCATGGGGGGAATAATTTATGCATGCCAGCAGTACGTTGTACCAACCGGAGCACCAGATCGCCTTCCCGAAAGACTCGGGGGCTTACTTTCCGGCTATGATAGCGTCGGAGATTTTGCTAATATATGGCGGATCTGGACAATGCCAGTTCTCACGCGTATTCCAGCAGATCAACATCATTTTGCCGGGCTTCTTACACTTCGGCTTCTGTGTATTGGGTGACCCTAGGCGAATCATGCTCTATGTCGGCTGGTAATACAGCTTCTGCCCCATATACCAG
Source organism: Avena eriantha (assembly GCA_910589775.1). NCBI lineage: Eukaryota > Viridiplantae > Streptophyta > Magnoliopsida > Poales > Poaceae > Avena > Avena eriantha. Next base: position 224,738,070 of record OU342742.1, read on the forward strand.
AAAAAACGGTGTATAGCCTATTGATCGATTCGGAGTTGTTCTTAAACTCCACAGTACCGCTGGTAGTTCTTCTATCCAGCACCCCGCTGATCTTTGCAGCGGCTCAATGAGCCAGGGTTTTATCCCGGATAATACTAATCTGTTGGATCTTTCCACTTGTCCGTTCGATGCGGGGTGGGCTACCGAGGCTATGTCCAGCCGGATCTTCTTGTCCGGGCAGAAACGCGCAAACGATCCTTCAGCAAAATTTGTGCCTTTATCAGTTATGATACTGTGAGGGTAACCCTATCTCAAGATGATGTCTTTGAGAAATTTTATGGCTGTAGCTCCATCACATTTTCTTATAGGCTTCACTTCAATCCACCTTGTAAATTTTTCCACCATGACCAAAATGTGAGTCATATTCCCCCTTGCTGCTTTAAACGGGCCAACCATATCCAAGCACCATACGGAAAATGGCCATGTAATTGGTATGGTCTTGAGCTCCGACATTGGCATATGTGTCTTGGTAGCATACCTCTGAAAACCATTGCATTTTCTCACCAGATCTTTTGCTTGTTCTAAGGCACTTGGCCAGTAGAATCCAAGTCGGAAAGCTTTTGCCACCAAGGCTCGAGACGAGGCATGGTGCCCGCACTCCCCTTGATGTATATCTCGGAGGATGTCAAGCCCTTCTGTCGGGTCAACGCATCGCTGGAGGACATTGGTCACACTCCTTTTGTATAACTCGGAATTGATCATCGTGTATGCCTTAGCTCTCCTCTGTGTTTTCTTGGATAGTACCTCCTTAGTGGGCAAAGTTCCATCTTTCAGGAATTGAAATATAGGTAGTGCCCAAGCTGGTATTGCTCGCACGGGGAACACATCCCCATCAATTTCCATCTGGTCCACCGGCATAACTTCAACCGGATCACGCTGAGCAGTCCCCGGGTCTGGCGAAGCAGTCCCCGGGTTCGCTGAGGCAGTCCCCGGGTTTGCCGAGGCAGGGCTCGGGTTTCGCGCACCACCTCCCGTGTCAATGTACATGGGCACAACTCCGGATTTTTTATCTTCCGGGACATAAATTGAGTCGGTTTCTGGGGACGGCCTAATAGATGGTTTTCTGAGGTGCTCTAATGCTACACCCGGTGGAATTGCTTGTCGGGTTGACCCGAGCTTCGACAACATGTCGGCAGCCTCATTTTCCACCCGTGGTACATGATGAAATTCGCATCCCTCAAAGTAACCACATATCTTCTGCACATGAAATCTGTATAGAGCCATGTTTGGATCAAGGGCGTCCCACTGTCCCAACACTTGCTGTATTACCAAATCCGAGTCGCCAAAGCACAGGATCCGACGTATCCCAATCTCTTTTGCAACTTTGAGCCCATGCACAAGTGCTTCATATTCAGCGACATTGTTTGATGCCGCGAAATGGATCTACAGCACGTATTTTAGCTGGTCCTTCTTTGGCGAGGTAAGTACGGCTCCGGCGCCTAGCCTGGTTTTTGTTTTTGACCCGTCAAAGTGCATTCGCCAATAGTTCGGATCTAGTAGCGGCGGTTGGTATTGCACCTCGGCCCAGTCCGCAAAAAAGTCCGCCACAGCCTGAGACTTGATTGCCTCTCTTCTGTCATATTGTGGCGTAGAAGGAGCTAGTTCAATTGCCCATTTTGCAATTCTGCCACTCGCATCCTTGTTACTCATTATCTCGGATATAGGAGCCTCACATATTACCCTGATGGGATGCTCCTCAAAGTAATGCTTCAGCTTCTTAGCTACCATGTATACACCATACGCCACCTTCTGATAGTGTGGGTAGTTCTGCTTTGAGGCAGATAATACCTCACTTAGGTAATACACTGGCCTTTGCACCGACTTACCTTCCTCATCGCGCTCTACCACTATTACTGCACTTACAACTCGGTTGGTTGCGGCTATATAGAGCAACATTGGCTCCTTTGATAGTGGAGAGGCTAACACTGGTGCAGTGGCTAACATCTTCTTTAAGTGGGCAAAGGCTTCATTGGCCTGCGACATCCAAACGAATTTATCCAACTTTTTCATGAGTTGGTAAAGAGGCAATGCCTTTTCTCCCAACCAACATACAAACCGACTTAACGATGCCAGGCAGCCCGTGAACTTCTGGACATCATTAAGACACTTCGGCAGTTCCATTCGTTCAATGGCTCGGATTTTAGTTGGATTAACTTCGATACCTCGGCTGGAGACAAGAAATCCGAGTAACATTCCAGCCGAGACACCGAAGGTACATTTTTCTGGGTTAAGCTTCATCCGGAACCTTCTTAGGTTCACGAATGTCTGCCTGATATCGTCAAGGAGCGTTTTGCTTTCCTTGGTCGTGATAACGACATCATCCACATACACTTGTACATTTTGACCAATTTTGTCATGCAAACATTTTTGCATACATCTTTGGTACGTTGCCCCTGCATTACGTAAGCCAAACGGCATGGTGCGATCGCAATAAGCCCTATACGGGGTGATAAATGCAGTATTTATTTGATCATCCGGATTCAGAGGTATCTGGTGGAAACCAGAATATGCGTCAATGAACGACAACAATTCACATCCAGCAGTTGAGTCTATGACCTGATCTATCCTTGGCAATGGAAATGGATCGTTTGGACACGCCTTGTTCAGGTTTGTGTAGTCGATACACATACGCCAAACCACCGCCACATTCGGATCGTCCTTCTTCTCCACCAGCACCGGATTAGACAGCCAATTCGGGTAAAGAACTTCCATGATAAATCCTGCAGCTAGTAACCGAGCTATCTCATCTCCAATGACCTTTCTCCTATCCTCGGCGAAGCGGCGGAGAGGTTGCTTCACCGGCTTTAATCTGGGTCTCACGTTTAAAGAGTTCTCGGCCAACTCCCTTGGAACACCTTGCAAGTCTTGTGTGGACCAAGAAAAAATATCCTGATTCTCACGGAGGAAGTTGACAAGCGCGCTTTCCTATTTGTCACCTAACCCGGCACCAATTGTTACGGTGCGCTCTAGGAACATATCATCAACAGGAACTTTCTTGGTATCTTTTGTGGCTTGGAATGAGACACTTCCATGCGGGTTACTCAGCGCCGGCATATACTGCTGGGCGGACTGAGCCAATGCCGCCACCTCTTGGATTTTCCTTTTCTCTTGCGCAATCACGATTGACTCGGCCAGGTTAGACCCGGCCGATGCACACTCAATGGAACGTCGGAAATCCCTAGCAATGGTAATCACTCCGTTTGGCCCGGGTAACTTCATCTTCAAGTAATTGATGTGACAACTTGCCATGAACTTGTTCAGTGCTGGCCTTCCGAGTAACGCGTGATATGCACTTTCCAAGTTCACCACTTCGAATTCCAAATTTTCAGTTCGGCAGTTATCTCTCGTGTCGAACAATACGCCAACCCGGACCTTGCCTATGGGCTCACAAGAAATGCCGGGAAAAATACCATGGAAAGTTGTCCTTGTAGCTTGGAGCATGTTCTCCGAGATACCTAACTTGCGCATTGTATCCGCATACATGATGTTAATGCTACTGCCGTTGTCAATCAGTACCTTGGAGAACCTTACATTGATGTTCGGCCCAATGAATGTCGGATCCAGAACCAACGCATACGAACCAGGACTTGGCATAAGCTTGGGATGATCTTTGATATTCCAGGTAATTTCCTGATCTGACTAAGGCATATACCTAGTCACTGCGGGCATTACCGCATTCACCTCCATATGTCGACGTTGCAAGCTTTTTCTATCTGTTTCCTCAGTGGTGAACACATAGTAACTTTGATGATGCTCTCTGTACTCATTCCTCCCTTCATTTCTGGGGTACCTCTGATCCGGTTGATGCTGGTTTCCCACTTGATGCACTGCATCCCTTCTCTCATGGTTATCATACCTCGGCGGAGGGGGAGGCAACATTAGCTGTACGTGTTCGCTCCGGAGAGCAATTGCTGTCGGGGTAACTCCTGCCGAGGTTGATCATTCCGAGGTGCCTGAGCATTCCCCGAACCACCTTGCTCTATTTTGTGCATCCACTCACACTTCCTTGTTGTATGACCCGCTGGGTTACTCGGATTTGGCGTGTGAAATTTACACGGCTGATCCAACATTGACTCATAAGTATACCTCGGACGGTCCTTCTTTTCGTGCCACTATTTCTTTGCTCTGGCGTCCAAGTTTTCTTGCCATCATTTCTCGGAGTCCATTGCCCTCCAGTTTTCTGACATTGATTGCCCCCTGCTCCGGGCTGAGCTTGATTCATAGCTGCAACTTGTTGCGAACTGTACCGGTGATCCGGTCTGTCATCTCTTCTTTTACCTGTGTAATCATTCCTCCGGGATGATCCTGTTCCATCTCTCTGGTAGTATTCATCATTTGACTTGTTTGACACGAGCCTAGATCGAGTCGGATCACCCAAAGCATACGAATCAGCGATTCGGATCATCTCTGCCAGTGTAGTTGGCATTTTCCTTTGCAACTTTTGCCACAGCTCGCTTGCATATCTACATCCTTGCGCAAACCACGCTATGGCCTGTGATTCTATCACGGCCTCACATGAGTTTCTCGTGGTGCACCACCGGGTTAAGAACTCTCGGTCTGTCTCATTCGGTCTTTGCTTACACATAGCTAGGGTCTGTGGCCTATTTGGCCTCTGATATGTACTTGAGAAATTGATGATGAACATCTCGTCAAAATCTATCCAGCAGTTAATACTTCCGGGTGGCAAATTGTTCAACCACACCCTCGCTGGCCCCTCCAACATCTGGGGTACATATCTCACAGCCCATCTCAAGTTGCCTGTAGCAATTTTCACTGTTGTAGCATAGTTTATCAACCAATCCTCCAGCTTTGTACTACCGTCATACGTCTTAGTACCTCTGGGTAACTGGAAGTTAGGCACCGGAGGCTCCTTCATGATCCGGGGCCCAAAACACGCAGGACCCGGAGGACCTTGACACTCAATCTGTTCCGACCTATATAGTCGATCCAGTTTTAGCCTAGCATCATCCGGCATCAAATCTCTGCTTCCCAATCTCGACCCTATCACATGATAGTCCGGCCTTGGGTATCCCGCATTCACCATTTCTGAATCTCCATCATTATACCAGTCCTGCTCTCTTGGAGCGCCTCTCTGTTGCATACCCCGGCTGGCACTTTGCTCTTGCCTTGGTATATTCCGCTGTTGTGGTTGTACTTCCGAGTTACGCTGTTCGGCATTGCCATTTACAGCGTTTCCTTGACCGACATTACCTTGGTCGTGATTACCTCGGCCAGCTTCACCTCGGCTCACACTTTGTCGATCATCATTTCTCTGTACTTCTTTTCCTTTCCCTGCCCATGTCGGGTCATACGGGACGATCTGTTTGTTTCTTCTGGCCGAGGTTACTACCTCTTCTCTCCTAGGACCGCCATGAGGAGATGATGCGGCTCCAGCGGATTTCTCCGGGTTACCCACCGCCGAATGAACGATCTTGGAGGCCCCAGCTCTCTCTGGGTTTGCCCTGAGCAGTTCCTCATTTTGTTTGTTCACGATCCGAACCAACTCATTGACACTTTCTTGCTGCCTCTGACGGGCTTCACCCGTAAGGCCCTCTAGCTCGGATGCAGCTGCATCTGCCGCTCTGAGGTTTTTAGCCGGGTACTGTACCTCGGCAGCCCCACGGACAAACAGTTTTCTGACTCCTCAATCCTGGTGTCACCCTGTTTGTTCATTTCACTCATGAGATTTCTCCCCTTTACTTTTACAGCATCAACTTTCTTTGCCTTTGCGTACTCACGCAGCGTCATGTTCAACGACTGCTGAGCCGCAACTATCTTTTTCGCACCTTCTAGAATTTCTTTCCTAGTCTCCTCTAGCTCGACCTGTGCCTGAGCCGGATCTACTACTGCTGCTACAGGGTTTGCCAAGCTATCCATCGCTTCCCACAACACATTCTCCGGCCTCTCTAGCGGAGGACCTCTACCTTTCTTTGGTGCCTTGGGTGTTACCTCCGGATCTAGTGCCAGATCCTTGCTTGTGCCAGCACCAGGCGCAGTCATCATCACCTCAACATAGTCCAGGGAGCGAGTGATACGCGCCCCGTGAGCCACGCTAAGGGGAGGCTCGCCCGCCTCGACGACGTGCCGCGGATGAACGCAGGATACATCCACAGCGACGTAGACCTTGTGCGCGCCGAGCTTGACGAAGAGGCCGTTGCGCGGAAGAGGATGTGTGCCGAAGCAGCCAACGTTGTCGCTGACGAAATCCAGCGCTCCAAAGCACAGGACGAGCCCAGAGACGATGCGTTTGCCGGTGCCGATGAGGTTTCCCGTCCGGATCTTCACCCCTGCTAGCGCCGCTAGCCCCACGGTGGGCGCCAACTATCGTGGTGGTGTCACGACAGATGCCATGGATAGGCTAAAGGTGGGGACTAAATGCACTAGGGAAATCCAGGGAGGGATGACAAGGTGATTCCTCACACAGAAGATTTATATATGATTCACTTCCAAGGTTACAAGTGCTCCTAGAGCTGTATTGGCGAGAGGAGGAAGAAGGAACTCTCTTACTCTCACCCACAGTAGACCCGTACAAGACCTACCAGAGATCAACTCTTAGATCCTAACCAATCAGAATAGCGGAACCCCTTCTATAGAGGCCCTAGCCCTCCTTATATAGGGGGGCTAGGTTTCTACTTAGGGCATACGTGGAGGCATATTCTAGGAATATGCCTCCTCCCAAAATAGTAAGCCGACCGGGTTGCTTTTCCCCCGCGTCACCCATGCAGAGGCTACGTGAGCCTCTACGGCGCCTGCGTCAGCCGACACGAGCGTCGTCACCTCTTGTCGGCCACGCCTCGGTGGTCCTGCCCCTGTTCCCTTCGCTCATGCAGTGCGTACCGGGGTTGCCTTTGACCAGCCAGTTTCCTTCCTTCTCCTAGAAGCTAGATATGACCCGGATCATAGTTGACCCGGCCACACCCGTTCCTGCATACAAGTTAAATTCTGCTATCCGACTTACTGCTTAAGTCGGTCGAGGCTCCGTTAGGTGGACATCCCCTGGTCTGGGTTACTCCGAGACTCGGCCTGCCTTGAGGTGACCCGGACAGCGTCCGCTTTGTCCTTGCCGAACCTCGGCTAACTCGGCCTTTTATACCCCGGCGTGACCCTACCCAGGGGTATCCCCCCAACAACTCGACATCCTGGAAGGCCGGAAGGTTGATCTGGTCGACGTTGGTGACGTTCCTTACATAGAAGTACGACTGCTGCCACAGTCGTACCGTGTCGTGCAGAAGAAACTTGGTGTAGCCGGTCTACAAGCGGGAGTAGATGGAGGTGCCGCCGCAGACGACTAGCGGCCCTTGCTTGAACTGCACCTATGGCCGGATTCGGAAGAGCCGGCTGAATAGACCGAGATCCGGCTGGATCCCGAGGTAGCTCTCGCAAAATGCCATGAAGTGCACCAGCGTGCCGATTGCATTGGCGCCGAGGTGGTGGAGGCGGAGGTCGAAGAACGCCAAGAAGGTGAGGAAGAAAGGGTGCACCAGCAGCGCGAACCCGTGCGATAGGTGCGAGAGGAAGATGACACGCTCCCCCTCCGCCAGGTGCGGCGACAACTCTCCCACCGGCGCCAACCGCACCGCCACCTCCTCCGACGACGGGTGAACGCGGGTGGCGCGATACTTTGCGATCTGGTCTTCAGTGACAGAGGAGCCGCACCAATCCCCGCGGTCGGTGGCCATCTCCGCCTGACAGGGGGAGCGGCAACAGGAGAGTGGCAGTGGCCCGTAACGTCGACGACGATGAGCGGGCGGTGCAGCGGGCTACAGCGAAGGAAGGAGGGAGCGCAGAAGGCAAGGGCGCAAAGGCAGGAGCGCACTAGGGAAGAGGAAACTGCAGCGGGGGAGCGAAGGAAGGGGACTGCCTCCCCCCACGACATCCCTTTAAAGGGCCGGAAGCGCAACCGCCCACGACGCCACGTGGCGGCCATCCGGGCGAGCCACACCCCAACCGCCGCCTAGATCCCGTGTGCCAGAGCAGGATGCGCAGAAGATCCCGGAGCGAGAACCGAAGCACCGGGCAGCGGCTTCCCGAGGCGACGTGCGACGGGACGTTACGCTGCCCGCCGCAGTGCAATGATGGCGCGTGCGCGCGTGGTCGGCGTCAGCGCTGACGTCACGGGTAGCGCAACCGCTAGGCATAGCGGACACAAATTCAAAATCAGGAGGGAGCGCGCGCACATTTCGCCTAAAGGCGGAATCCACACGCGCTCGGGGGATAGTGTCAGGGGGATGATCGCCAGGTACCCCAAACGGACAAGAAACCAAGCAGTCGGATAGCATCCGGCTGGCCAGATGCAGTCGGACAAGGCAAGACAGGCCGGCTATCGCATGGTAGCCGGATCAGCAAGAAGTAGCCGGCTACGGCAACGTAGCCATAACCAATCAGTGAGACAGGACGACGTGCGTATCAGTGCACGGTAGCCCTGTACGACGACAAGACCGGCAACTACCCGGCCATACCGAAGACTTTGCGGGGATGATGCAGGAACAGTGGCTCGATGCTGACGACGGGCTCGTACGGCGTCCACTGTGCCTACGACAACCATACCGCTCGTACTCCGATATGACATACCATACCGGTTACTGTAGATGACCAGCCGGCTGGGACCCGCCTGTGGGGCCCGCCAGTAGGATTGGTCAGTGAGACTGTTGCCTCTATGCCTATGTAAGGAGAGGCAAGGCCTCAGTAGAAAGGGTTGGTCTCGTTGCATTTAAGGCATTAGCTAGAGAATACAGCTCGAGGAGCGCTTGTAGTTCGTATATCCCACATAGTCAGACTCGGAAGGAGTAGGAGCTTTACCTCATCACGAGGGCTCCGAACCTGGGTACTTTCGGCGTCCAGCTACGCTCACTTTTATCCAATCCCGCCTGCGGACGCGATCGATAGCTTCCCTGCTAGTCCCCACACCTCTATCTAACCTCTCCAGGTACTGTCGTTCCCAATACAACGACAGTACCTGCATGGGAAGGTATAAGCACAATTTATACCCATGGGTAATACATGTAGATTTCCAACATATAGATGCAGTCGAGTAGGCCATGGTTGAGTATGAGAACTGCGACTCTAAATTTCGTTAATTTTCATGTACTCATCTACCTATATTATTGAGTTGAGATAATTATTTTTTTGTTAAAAATGATTTCAATAAATGTATAGTTATAAATAACTTGTGTACAATTTGATGTACACTCGTCGAGCACCTAATGGGTATGGGTACCTTTCGGGAATGAGCATGTGTCAAGTTTTATATCTGTGGGTACGAGTATGGGTAAAATCTTATATCCATTGACTCTGTTGGGGTTCATGCATGTAAAAAATGCCCTACATGAACAGTCAAGATCTAACCATGAATGCACTAGCAAAAACAAATCTAGATCTCATACCGACGTTGATGTGGAAGAAGACGTCAGTTGATGTAGATGGTGATGACGAATGAGTCGATCCCGCAGCTAGGTGCATCCCTCCTAGCCACGAGAATGTCCACTCAGTGCTAGGATCAAACGGATGATACCTCTGTGGATTGCACGCCTATAGTCCTCGAACCCATTTGTGTTTTGTCTTATAGAGCTCGATGCTAATAGTGATCATCCAGCAGCCTCCTGGAAAATACTACTATGGTGTAGCCCGACAGAGAGAGAGGGAGAGAGAGAGATAGAGAGATAGAGAGAGAGCTCTGAGGAGTTGTGGTATGTTGGAAGGAGAGGGCATGGCGCCTTTATATAGGAGCAGGGGGAGGGGCGCATGCCCTAGGGGCAGCGGCCAGGGAGAGGCGACAACCAAGGAGGTAAGGCTCCCCCTCCTATGGTAGGTCTCCGATCTCCTACCAATTAGGAGATCATCCCCTTCCTATTTTAGTTGATTTCTATCTTGGAAATGAAGCCAATATCGATATATTCCTTATTTGCAAGATACAATTAAAAATCTTCCATGAATAGAGATCTAATTTGATACCCTTCTATTTTATGCATTGCACTGATTAGGAAAATCGAGGTGGCGCCCATAGGACCTATGCGCCAGCCCTAGGAGGGCTGGGTGCCAGACATGGGTGGGAGCTGGTGGCCTAGGTGCCACGCCCTGGGTGGGCCTTCCCCCTCTTATCCAACTCGACTACCAAAACCCCTTCCGGCACTCTGTATCGATTCCGGTTTCACTCGGATTCTCCCAGTACCTTGATCCTATATATATTCTAGAACGTTTCCTGAAGCACTCTGACATAACCACTGTATCGGAATGATTACGATGAACCTCGAAATCGCCACCTACGACTTTGGAACTACCTTCCCGAATCAGGTCATGTCGCTGGAAAAGTTCTGATTCCTCTCTGAGGTGTCTCAATGAACCCCAAAACTATTTCGGTATGTCCATAAGCTATATTCTAAACATCTCTCTACTACCTACAATATAGGTGGCAATCACAACTTCATCATTAGAACTTAATTGTGTGATTCGATCTGGTTCGGTAGTAAGTGGACATGACTCCGGAGAACTATCGGATCAATAACCAACAATGGAGCTGAACACCCATGATGGTTCCCACTTCACTACGTGAAGATCACATCGAGTGAACCCGCTCATTAGACATATGCTAATCCTTCCGCTTCAAGATATTCGTGTGAAAATCCGAGGTGAGATATTGGTATCCTCGTGAATCAACTCTTGATCACTATACCGGTTATCCACGTTATGCTTTCACTTTTTTAACTCGTATTTTTATTCTGGTGTCCTATATGATCTCATCATAACAGTGTCAGCATAGATGATTGGGTGACACTAGGACCAGAGAATATCTCTTCATCATCAGGAGGAGCGCGATCCCACTTATTGAACTATCCAAGTTCCCAATCATACTTTTTGTGCTGATCTCAACAAAGCCGTTATTACCATATTTACAGTATGGCATTGGGACAAGACCAAGGACAAATCTTAAGGTATGAGGGTTCTTGATATTCTCATGTTCTTGAGGATTCATGCATAAGATAATGGTCTAATGATATTACTATTAACAACATGATTCTATCTAATAACAAATCATCTTGTGGATCTGTTACATACCCTTGTCTATCTAGACAATGTACTCTTATAGTTAGTGGTATACTCTTTAATTATCTATGATAGGGAAACTTGATCATCACTCAACAACATGAGCTAGTCCCAGAGGCTGTACTAGGAACATCTTGGTTCGTTCATATTTACTTACACCTTCATGTGATGCTCCCTTTAATTATCACAATCAAGGTTCACAACAGTTCTACTGTAGTTCTATGAACCTATATATAGAGTAGGGGATTATATGTAACATCCCAACATTAGGATCCAACGAAGGGTAGAAATAGGAATCTAAGTTTGTGCATACATGCATCTGGAAATCAGTGTAAAATTTTCGCTAAACAAAAACCTAAGGGGATCAGAGTTTCTTTCACTAATTGGTTGTAGAAACAGCTCTTATTAGTGATTGCTATTAATTTTGACCTGACCTCTAGGAATTATTAAGTTTTGGGAAAGTTATTTTGAGTTCAAGTTTGAATTTAAATCAATTTGAAAGTGTTTGAAAACTAGAAGATAGTAATATTGAATTGTTTTCCAAAATACCTTATTAATATTATTTTGTTAAATTATAGATATAGTAAACAATATTAAGGATTCGAGACAGAGAAAGATAAGAAATAGATTCTTATTTTCTAATTACATTACAAATTGTAATAAATACATCAATAGTAGAAGATTACAGAGAATAGAAATACAACTTTATATCATTTAATAAATCTTTACAAGATTCTTTACATAACTAATAAAGAAAAGAAGGTTACAATAAATACCTATGCCACTTATCTATTCCTATACTAATCTTGTATCTCCAGATCTTGTTCCTGCAAATAAGATAAAACAACTAAAAAAGAAAACAAGGGTTAATTAGTTAGTGTTACTCTCAGTGGTGAACAATGAAATGCATTGTTCAAATTACATCATCGAGTAATAAAAGAGGGGCAAGTTTCACTAGGCAGTAATTTGTAAAAGAGTAACAGGGGAGATATTTTCACTTGAGCTGATCCACATGAACATGCCACATAGACACGCAGCTTAGTCACAGAATGCATGCAGTGTATACAACAACAGCACTACTAGCACTCACATAGAGCACTCAGTCGAAGCTCATCCACAGACAACACAACTCTTCTTCTCAAACACCAAACAAGAAACACATCAAGCCTGCCAACGGCAAGCAAACCACCAGCCAAACCATACACCTGATCATCAAAACACTCACCAGATGGTGACATAAGGAGGGGGTGGACAGAAAGATCAAGGACAAGCTTCCCAGATCTAGAAGTAGCAGGAGTAGCACCAGGAGGTGAAGGACAAGATCAAACTAGCAAAGCAAGCTAGCAAGATCAAGAAACTAGATCAACCAGTAGCAACACCAACAACTCACTGTTGTGGTGAGTAATATAAAACCCTCACATAATCTAACTATCTCATCTAGATAAGAAGTCGTGTGTTGTGTTATACTTAATCTCTCAGAAATCACCCAAGTGGGGTGAGTCCATCATATAGGAATTTTTGAATACAAAAGCCATCAGTAGACTATTCAACCTACACTAGGATCTCAGACCAACATCATTGATCCTAGACATAAAGTTATATTTCATATTCCAATATAAATATAGCCAATATTATGAATTCTCGGCATATCTCTTAAAAGAGTAGCACCCCAGAATCCATAAATCTTATGGATCCATATAAGCACACCAACCAGTTTATCTAAAGGATTCCAGAATAAGGAACTTGCATCAATCCCAGAACTTATCTATGAGGGACAACAAGGTAGGAAACTAGTTCCTATGCCTCAGATTAACATCATAGGCAGAGATGTTTAAAAGAAACTTTCAATTTATATTTGGCATTTGTCCAATCTGAAGCACTGACAGAACCACTATCAATAACAAGCTTATGATAGTAGAGAACTTCCAGATTACAAGAATCCACGAGTAATAATCCCACAGTAGCACCATCATTTAGCCAATGCCCAATAATCAATTGGAATTAGACTAACAAAACCACTAGCATCATCAAGACCAATTGTAAACCATGATTATATGATCTACTTAATCACCATCCTCAATTACCACCATTTCTAGTGTCAATTCATCGACTATAATCAACACAGAGGGATGAACCCTAATTTGTGATGAACCCTAATTAGGGATAGCCATTAGAAGCATACAGAAGAACTCAAGAGAGGTAGAGGATAGAAGGCACTTCAAGATGAAACTTACCAGTGGTTCTCGCTGTGGATTTGAAGAGGAAGCAGAGGGGCCGACGAGCGCACGGCGGTACGGGGAGCACCCGAAGGGTGCTGCAACCCGCACCAAGCAGAGGCGGTGGCCACAACATCACATGAGGATGAACAGCACAACCACAACAACGCATGATCATCTGACAGCAGCACTAGGGCAGCGGTGAAGGCATCACCGGTAGTAACCCAAATCCTAGGGTTCGGAACAGAGCCAGCCTAGCCGAAGGAAAGCGTCAGAGCCAAATCGAATTGGACCAGATGAAAGAGCGAGTCAGCAACCTCGCCACACACCACAGCGGTGACTGGGGAAGCCCAGGCTGATGACAATTGAGCGACAACGGCGTCAGCGACACCACGCCACATCGAGTTGAGGAAGGACACGAGGGGGCGAGAGGAGTGAGGGGTGTGTACTGGGCCTGTGTGGTCCAGTACCCCTCACTAGAGAGGATTATATCAGCCGGGTTGGGATGGACCAGCCCAATCGGCTAGGTCCAGTTTTAAAAGGGAAAATCTAAATTGTCAAATGACCAAAATACCCCTAAGACTCAAATAGTTCTATGTAATAAAATAAAAATCCTAAAAATATAATTAAAGTATCAATGGACTCATAAAAATGTCCTCTATTCATGAAAAATAACAAATGAAATGTTAGGGAATAAAAATTTAAAATTATTATTACTAAGGTATATATTCCTTTTGGAATTTTATAAAAATATACAAACACATAAAAATTGAATAAAATTCATTTTTAAAATTCTAAAAGGAAGTTCTATTATAGAAAAATACTAATTTGTATTGTTGAAAGGTTAATTAAGTGTGATAAAAATAAAGTCATATTTCATTGAAGGAATTTTAGTCAAATATTTAAAGAGGTAAAATTAAATAAATTCAACTTTAAACTCTTTAAATAGTACTAGTCTTTATAAAAATACTCAATATAATATTTTATGAAAAATTCAAAGACTTAAGGTAATAAATGTTTTCTTTTAATTAAAGGAAATAGCAAATCTATTACTAAGAGAGTAAAATATGCAAATAAAAAAATAATAAACCTTGCATGACATTACTATGTATTGCATATTGTTTTTTTTAAATATTGTCCTTACCGGGCAATAATGGTTCTCTGTAGAAACTGGAGCTCAAGGTCCGATGGAAGTATCCGACTTCACTACCTTGTAGTCACAAGGTAAGTTCATCACTTGCTCATGTCCTTTGAAGAGCCTTTATCAAAGATATTGCAAATTGTGTGTTATCACCTATGATCTGAAGAAAGAAAATATTGTCTTATTTAATAAAAAGATGTAGTTATCATCCTAAGTGATGATAAAGATTGGCAATGGAACTTAGGATTCCAAGTGCACAAGTCGCCATAGGATTAACAAGCCATGACATCAGTGATTCTAGCGCCGTATATTATGCGTTAACCATGAGATTTGGAATGGGACGGAGAAGTTAGCTGTGAATTCCTTGTGCAGATCCAGCATATGGGTGGGCACCCTTAGGCTCCACGTTTTTGGTATCTAGATTATCTATGAGCGGCTGCCGGAGGTACAGTCGGACCTTTATGGAGCTTGCCAGGGGCATAACCGACTCGTAGATTCTTCGGGAACTCACCAGGGTTGTAGCTTTCCCGAAAGGGGGCTTAACTGAGGTGTAGTCAGCCCCGGAGGATCGTGTAGACATATGGGGTCGCAGAGAGGGCAGTGCTTGCCTTGGATCACCTACTAGGCCCCACATCACGTAATTGTGGACGAGAAAGTACGCCCGGTTGTGCAACAAGGAGTTGATCTCTCATGGGTAAAGCAACACACCTCTACGTGTAAGAACTGTAACTTGTTACTCCATGTTCCGGTAAGGAGCTACGAACGCGGCAGGAAAGGAACTCCATGAAGTTCTGCTCAAGCTGTGAAGGCTGATGGGCATAGTTTTTGGATAATAACATCAATATTTGAAGAAATGTTTATGAAAATTGCATAGAGCCAAGGACTTATGGTCCGAGGTGGTAGATAGAGCATCAAACTTCCCACCTTGCATATAATGAACTTGCTGGGTAACGCTGTTACTCACTCTTTCCTTTGAACCCCTGCTTAGACTCTGAGAATCCAGAAGACTCTTCGATGTATGTAGCTAAAGGACAAGAGGATGTCTACTACAAAGAGCCATACCTGTCTAGAGGATTTGAAGGGGTGGACTACGAAATACGCTATGGAGTGGGGGGCAAAGAGTCCAAGTAGTTGCCGAGCAACATAAACTTTATAAAATAAGTTGTTGAGATCAATTCGGAGTATCAGTTTGGACTTTATATCTTCTGCTGAAACTATTTAAGTTTGGTTTGTAATTTTGTAGCACTTGAAGTTCTGAACTCTGGGCTTGTAATAATAATGAAGTGTGTATGTTTGTAATGTGTACCCACAATGTTTCTACTGTACCACTCTGAGGGATGTGATATTTACAGAACGGTGTTCTGTGGATGTCATGTCAACGACTATAATGTACTACACATGCAGTGGTATGCTGGGTCACCGCAGCTGGTATCAGAGCAATTGCTTTGACCTTAGGTTGGAAACCTAGTAAAGGGAACTACCTGTAGGAGTTGAGGAGCAATAGTAAAGAGTTCTCTAGATTATATGATGAGTATTCAATTGGGAATATTTCGTTATATTTTTTAGTGCGATAATTCTTTATTATGATGCATCATTAAAACTAATGGATACTAATTATGAATATTTATTTTATGTACACAGTGGAAATGGCACCAATGTTTCCAAAACAGACTTTGGCAAGGAAATAAGAGACTCTCGATGACTATTAGGGGGCTTTAACTGAACAGCTTCGAGAACTTCTGAGGGTATTTGGTTGCACAAATAATATCCCAGTCAATACCATGACATACCATGACGGGCGAATGTTAGCCAAATATTGTGTTAGCATCCAACTACCAAAGAAGCTTGGTTTATATCACGATTTACCTATGGGTGAAGGTAGAAGTCACTTAGCAGCATATCATGTTGTTGTTGTGGAGGCGATAGCCAATGTTCGGGAGCACAAAGCAGAAGAGTTAGGTGGAAGCACATATTCTATGATTCCTCATGAATCTACAGATGAGGAACCAGAACCGGATCATCATACTTTAGTAAGGAAGCATCCAAAACTAGCTTCTAAGTTTATGGATCTATATCGACTGATGGTTGGATCTTTGTATAAGACACATTAGGTTATTGTAGAAGATCAGGTTGATATGCTAGAGGATTTAATGAATCCTAAAAGAAGGGAGAAGTTAGCATCTAAATTGGAGAATGAAGCAGTAGATAGGACTAACCCAGTTTATGAGGATATACCTATAGATCCAGCATCTTTCACACCATATCCTTACTAACCTATACCAGAACCCACTAGATATCCTGATGAGGGCACTAGTTATCCAGTACCACAAAGTTCGTGGGGAACTGAGGACTCAGAACTACCTATTGGAAATTCCGAGGGATGGAGGTACGGATCGATGGATGGATCTACCGGGAATCCTATTCCTGTGAAAGATTCAGTTGGAGATACCGGGCAGACTAGTCGCATGGGCGTAAGATCTTATTCCGTTGATGGAAGAGATGTCCATGTGGAGGATGTAGAGTCTGATGAGGAAGATCCTGAAGAAAGGGTGTTTGAGTCACTAGAACATTATCCTACTCCAGCTAACATGCATTATCCAATCATAGTTGAGGACTATCATACCCAGTAGAGTACTTGGGGAGCACTGGAAGGGGAATATTCTGCTGATTCCTCTAGAGTCGGGATGTAGGAGATGGATGCAGAAGACAATGATGAGGATGATTCTGAAGATACTTCAGATGAGTTGGAAGGTATGGATGCACTTCAGCTGAATGATGTGTCAAGTCTGGAGACTTTTGATATTGAGTATCGTCCGTCGAAGAGGCAAGTCATTCCACAGACAGTGCATCGTACTTCACGTCAGCACGGTTGTACTCTGGGTATGTACGATGAATGTCGCAGCTTCTGGGGTATGTGACCTTGAGGAGGACTATTCTAGTTGTGATACGGGAGCTAGAGTCTGAGAACTTGATGCAAATAAATAAGTGGGATAGTATCCACATGAGCTTGTAATGCTTAAATATTAAGGGCTTTTAATCACGTTGTACCAATTATGTTGTTTCTAATGTATAATATGTGTAATGCATATTTGGTTCTTATTTGGATCTGGTTTTCCATTGTGTGACTAGTTTTGTGCATGAAGTTGAGCTCAGAACACATATGCATGATGTAATTATGAGTGTTCACTTCATGTTACAGGACTAGGGGGTATGGAAATGGTTGTAGAGAACGAAACTGAACAGCAGCGCATGGAGCACGAAGCCAAGGAAAAGGCGGATGAAGACATCAGAATGCAAGCAAATTTACCACCATCACCAGTGAGGCCATTGATGGAGCAGAACTTTATGTAGTATATGCAAATGATGCAAGAGTCCCAGAACAAGTTCATGGAGGGGTTAGTAGACCGAGTCGGACAACAGAGGGCACCTCAAGGACGCGGTGTTAGTCTTTCGGATTTTCAAGATACAAGGCCTTTACCTTTTGCATCTGTTCCAGAACCAACGGATGCCGATGATTGGTTAGCAGACACCGAAAGAATGTTAAAACCTGTAGGATGCAATGAGGAAGAAAAGTTGAGGTACGCAACACATCTATTGACCAGGCCTGCAGCAGCCTGGTGGGAGGGTTAGTTAGCTATGCAACTTCCAGGAAGAGAGTAAAACTGGGAGCAGTTCAAACAAAGATTCCGTGAATACCATGTTCTAGAAAGTATCATTGAGTTGAAGGGTAGGGAGTTTGAAGAACTGCAACAAGGTTACTCCAGTGTCATGAAGTACATCTGGGAGTTCAGTGATTTATCTCGTTACACTATTGAAGAAGTTAGGATGGAGGCAAAAAGGAAGAAGAGGTTCATGCGTGGACTAAATCCATTTGTGAAAATGTAGTTGAGGCTTACTAACACCCAAACTTTTCAACAGTTGTACCAGGTATCAGGTAAATAGTGAACTCTATTTCCCGATCAGCTGGCATACCTGGTAACTCTGCTGGAAAAACATCTTGAAATTCCTTCACTACAGGAATATTTTCCAATTTGACTTCCTTCATTGAGTTCAACTACAGATCCACCATGATATGGCTATGTTTCTCCGCCTGATAGACTATCCTTCCTCCACTTGGAGACCTAATTGAAACGGTTTTCTCCTAACAATTGATCTGAGCTCCATAGTCGGTCATCCAATCCATTCCCAGCACTACTGCTATTCCTTTTAATGGGATCACATAAAGATCCGCATAATAGGTTTGACCACAGATTGAAATGACTTGGTTTACCTTAATGTTTCTAACTACCACGATTCCTCTGGCGGTAACTAAGGTCATAGGTTTTTCTAACGGTGCCCTTCTAATCCCGAATTTATCACAAAATTCTTCAGATATGAAAGAAGTAGTTGCACTGTATCAAATAAAACTTTTTCGGGATTTGTGAGAATATTGAGCATACCTATCACCACTTGGTCCGAGTTATCCACCTCCTCCAAGGTTGCGCAATTCAACTTTCCAGTATGCCTACCTCTCTTAACATTGTTATTTTTGGCATAGCTTCCACCTCTGTTAGGCTATCCACCTCCGCCTCCACTGGCTTGTCCTCCACCCTTTGTGGTCCAACCACCAGGTGGTTTGTTTGGGAAATCCCTCTTAATGTGACCCTTTTGTCCACAACCGAAAGAAATAATCACTGGTTGCCTGCAATCCTTGCTAATATGTCCCGAGAGTTTGCAATTGTGACAAATGACATTCCTTCCAGGATTGAACTGACCTCCATTGTTGTTGCTACTCTTGTTATTGTTGTTGTAAGGTCTATTTCTGGGTTTGAATTTCAAATTGGTTTTGGGTTTACTTGCTTGAATCAAAAGTATCATTGAGTTGAAGCGTAGGGAGTTTGAAGAATTGCAACTGGGTAACTCCAGTGTCATGAAGTACATCCGGGAGTTCAGTGATTTATCTCGTTATGCTACTGAAGAAGTTAGCATGGAGGCGAAAAGGAAGAAGAGGTTCATGTGTGGACTAAATCCATTTGTGAAAATGCAGTTGAGGCTTACCAACACCCAAACTTTTCAACAGTTGCTTGATGCAGCTATAACCTTTTAAGATGATTGCAAGAATGTCCAAGAGGACCACAAGAAGAGTACAAAGGAGGAAACAAAGAGGATTCAAGCAAGTAAACCCAAAACCAATTTGAAATTCAAACCCAGAAATAGACCTTACAACAACAATAACAAGAGTAGCAACAACAATGGAGGTCAGTTCAATCCTGGAAGGAATGTCATTTGTCACAATTGCAAACTCTCGGGACATATTAGCAAGGATTATAGGCAGCTAGTGATTATTTGTTTCGGTTGTGGACAAAAGGGTCACATTAAGCCTAATTTCCCAAACAAACCACCTGGTGGTTGGACCACAAAGGGTGGAGGACAAGCCAGTGGAGGGGGAGGTGGATAGCCTAATAGAGGTGGAAGCTATTGAAAAAATAACAATGGCAAGAGAGGTAGGCATACTGGAAAGTTGAATTGCGCAACCTTGGAGGAGGTGGATATCTCGGACCAAGCGATGATAGGTACGCTTAATATTCTCACAAATCCCAGAAAAGTTTTATTTGATACGGTGCAACTACTTATTTCATATCTGAAGAATTTTGAGATAAATTCGGGATTAGAAGGGCACCGTTAGAAAAACCTATGACCGTAGTTATCGCCGGAGGAATCGTGGTAGTTAGAAACATTAAGGTAAACCAAGTCATTTCAATCTGTGGGCAAACCTATCATGCTGATCTTTATGTGATCCCATTAAAAGGAATAGCAGTAGTGCTGGGAATGGATTGGATGACCGACTATGGAGCTCAGATCAATTGTGAGGAGAAAACCGTTTCAATTAGGTCTCCAAGTGGAGGAAGGATAGTCTATCAGGCGGATAAACATAGCCATATCATGGTGGATCTGCAATTGAACTCAACAAAGGAAGTCAAATTGGAAAATATTCCTGTAGTGAAGGAATTTCAAGATGTTTTTCAGTAGAGTTACCAGGTATCCCAGCTGATCGGGAAATAGAGTTCAATATTGACCTGATACCTGGTACAACACCAATAGCCCAAGCACCATATAAGATGGGGCCAAAATAATTGAAAGAGCTTAAGGAACAAATTGATGAGTTAGCTAGAAAAGGATTTATTCAGGAGAGTGTACCCTCGTGGGGAACTCCGGTAATTTTTGTACATAAAAGAGATGGAGGACGAAGAATGTGTGGGGATTACAAAAATCTCGACAATGTCACCATCAAGAACAAGTACCCATTACCAAGATTTCAAGATCTATTTGACCAAGTCAAGGGAGCTGGAGTATTCTCCAAGATTGATCTAAGATCAGGATACCGTCAGATAAAAATTAAACCTGAAGAGGTTACTAAAATAGCATTTGTGTCAAGGTATGGACATCATGAGTATCTTGTCGTACCTTTTGGTCTGACCAATGCACCGGCAATATTCATGAATTTGATGAACAAAATCTTGATGCCTTACTTGGACAAGTTTTTCATAGTATTCATTGACTATATTTTGATATACTCTAAGGATAAAGAAGAGCATGTCGAGCATTTGAGAATAGCATTACAAATCCTAAGAGAACATAAGCTTTATGCTAACTTCAATAAGTGTGAATTCTGGTTGGACGAAGTAGAGTTTCTTGGTCATGTGATCAGTAAGGATGGAATTGCTGTAAATCCGTCCAAAGTTCAATCAGTGCTGGAATGGAAGGCACCAACCAATGTGAAGCAAATCCGAGGTTTCTTAGGCATGGCTGGTTATTATCGGAGATTCATTGAAGGTTTTTCCAAGATAGATGGACCCATGACCAAATTGGTAATAAAGAATACACCATTCATATGGGATGAGAAGTGCAAAGCGTGTTTTCAGGAGTTGAAGACCAGATTAACTACCGCACCAATCCTAGGAATTCTAGAACCAGGAAAAGATTACACAGTATATCGTGATGCATCCAAGGGAGGATTAGGTTGTGTGCTTATGCAAGATCGTAAAGTAATTTCTTATGGATCTAGACAACTGAAACCACATGAAGTGAATTATCCAACTCATGATTTAGAGTTAGCAGGAGTAGTCTTTTCTTTAAAAGGATGGAGGCATTTTCTCTATGGGGCAAGATGTGAGTTATACACTGACCACAAAAGTCTCAAATATTTCTTCACTCAAAAAGAATTGAATATGAGACAGAAGCGTTGGCTAGAGTTAATGAAAGATTATGATCTAACAATCAATTATACCCCTGGAAAAGCAAATATGGTGGTAGATGCCTTAAGTCGGAAAAGCACAGATATGCAACCTATGAATAGAGAACTGCCAAAAGAACTACACACTACTAGGAAAAGCCTATAGGAGACATGCACATTAGAGGCGCATTTATACTATATGCACCTCTGATATGATAGGCGAGGCGCACCATCCAGCCATGCGCCTCTAGTAATTAAATAGGCGAGGCGCATATCTATATGACGCGCCTCCTATAGCATCTGTACGGACGAAATCTGGCACCCCCATCTTATGCGAGGCGCACCAGCCGGACATGCGCCTCTAGTACTTAAACAGGCGAGGCGCATATGTGACAAATGCGCCTCGCATATCTTGGGTGGGCTCGGGTGGAGATCGGTGGTCCAATATGCGAGGCGCATATAGTAAGATGCGCCTCCGATACTTACAATAGGTGAGGCGCATTAGGGAACGTGTGCCTCAAGCAACCCCTGCAGGCCCGGGTGGCCGCATAGGCGAGGCGCATGTTTGCATGTGTGCCTCAGATAGTGCAGACTATAGGAGGCACATTTACTGCAATATGTGCCTTGCATAACTTGTCTCACTTTTTTACACCTTTTTGGCACATGCACCCCACTCACTTGCCTCACTTCTTCCTCTCCACCGAAAGATAGATTTGGTCGCCCCCCTCCTTCTCCCCACCTCATTTCCCACATTGATTCATCATAGAAGCATGCTCAATCTACATTGGTTGACAATCACATGTATGTGAAGTTTCTTGCTCCTCTAGATCTACAACATGTCCCTTTACTTCTTCTCCATCTCGCTTGCGCAAGTTGTCGTTGGAGGAAGTGTGAAGGCGTTGCTTGTATGCTCATGCGCGTTGTCAGCGACACCGCGACTATATGATTGTGTTGTGGTGCATGCTTATTTTTGTGCAGGGATTTCATTTGAGATGCCAATGTTTCGTCGGAATGGCGAATTTATGGCACTCGGCCCTCGTGGATGAGATGCGCAAGGACCGATATGGCACGCGCAAACAAGACGGAGATAAGATGTCCGTGTCGCGACTGCAAGCTGATGTATCTGATAAGGCACGATTCTGGAATGCGGTAGTCGCACCTGCTCCAACGTAGTTTCATGGATGGCTACACTCGGTGGATACGTGATGAACAAGATGATGATGAGGATGTCAATAATGGTGAAGACCAAGATGCCGGTCATAATCACGAAGATCAAGGCACCGACGGCAGGGCTGGTGATGATCATGAAGATCAGGGTGGCGCCGGGCATGAACATGAAGATGATCAAGGTGGCACCGGGCATGAACACGAAGATCAAGGTGTCGACCATGATTCGAGCTGGCTGCGAGATCCTCATGTCCAAGATCTACTTCTCAAGGAGACAAGTAACGCCAAAGCCACCGCTAGAGAGAAATCTAAGCTAGAGCAAATGAAGAAAGATGCGGTCACTCCATTGTTTGATGGATGCAACGACGGGGATACCCGTCTGAATGTAACGCTCAAGGCTCTGGAGATGAAGGCGAAACACAAAATGACCGACGAATGCTTCGATGACAAGATTGCATTCTAGCACGATATTCTTCCCAAGAAGGGGAACACATGTCCGACTAGTGTCGTTGAGGCCAAGAAAGTCGTGTGCCCTCTCAATCTACCGCACGTGAAATACCACGTCTGCATAAATGATTGCATCATCTACCGGGGCGAGGATACGGAAAATACCACGTGTCCGGTGTGCAAGACCTCTAGATACAAGAGAGGGACCAAGAAAGCTCCTAGAAAGGTGGTGTGGTACTTTCCTCTAACTCCTCGTCTGCAGCGGTATTTTGCGGACCCTCAGGAAGCAGAGCTCATGCGCTGGCACGCGGAAAGAAAGAGGCCGCAAGACGATGATCCGGAGAAGGAGGAAATGCTGAGGCACCCTTTGGATGCTTGCCAGTGGAAGGCGTTGGACCTCCAATATTACCAACATTTCGAGAAAGAGTCAAGGAACCTCAGGCTGGGCGTGAGCACCAACAGACTCAATCCGTTCGGAAGCCAGAGCAACACACACAGCACCTGGCCCGTGTTTTTATGGATCTACAACCTCCCCCTGGTTGTGCATGAAGAAGAAGTATGTAACCATGAGTATGTTGGTTAGAGGGCCAAAACAACGCGGTACATACATCAGTCTGTATCTCACATTGTTGAAAGAGGAGCTGGCCACATTATGGGAAGAAGGAGCCCATACGTGAGACGCATCGAGAGAAGAATACTTCTACATGAGAGTGGCGGTGATCACGACAGTGCAAGACTATCCCGGTGACGGATACTTCTCGGGGCAGGTGATCCAAGGATTCTATGGGTGCGTTAGGTGCAAAGATAATACAACGTACCACCAGCTACAGAAATATCCCGGGTCCGGGAAAACCATGTTCCTTGGGGCTCGGAGGTGGCTTTCCAAGAATCACGCTTGGAGAAAGCTAGGAGATCTATTCGATGGGGCGGTCAAGCTCCGAGGAATCCCGGACCAGAGGAGCGGCGCGCAAATCTACGAGCTGTTGAATACTGGAAGGAATGCCCTGCACCAAGACCCAGAAGAAGCCAGAGCCACTGCTGAAGGTATGGAAGGTGAGGTCTCTTTTCTGGGACTTGCCATACTAGAAGATCCTCCGCGTGCCTCATAGCCTCGATCTCATGCATATCACAAAGATCGTGGGCGAGAGTCTGCTGGCCACCCTCCTTAACACCGACAAAACCAAAGATGGGCCGAAGGCAAGGAACGACTTGAAGCATATGGGCATCAGGGATGAACTTCAACCACCACCTAGCGATGACAAGGAGGAGGACAAGGAAGAGGAGACAGAAATGCAGAATAACCATCGTCGCAAGGGTAAAAAGCAGGTCAAGAAGGGCGAGGTCAAGCTCAAGGCCTCGTGCTTCACTCTGAGTAAGAAGGAGGCCATAAAGTTTATGAAGTGCCTCCTCGGAGTCAAAATTCCGAACGGCTACACGGGGAAGATAAGCAAATGGCTAGACGAGGCGAAGCAGCGCTTCAGCGGGATGAAGTCTCACGACGTCGCCATGCTGATGACGCAGGTACTCCTGGTCGCGATCCGGGGTATAATGGACAAGCACGTCTGTAAAATGTTGTTTGGCCTCTGCAAACTTTTTCAACGTCATCTCTCAGAAGTCGATAGGCATGAAGCAGCTCATGAGGCTATAGGACAAGATCATTGTGATACTATGCGAGATCGAGATCTATTCCCCCCCCCCCCCCCACCCCCCGCATTCTTGACGTCATGCTTCATCTGCTTCTCCATGTTGTGGAGGATATCGTCCAGCTCGGTCCTCCATTTCTGTGAAGCATGATGCTGTTCGAAAGGCTCAATGGACACATCAAAGGATACGTTAAGAACAGGTCCCGTCTAGATGGAAGCATAGCAAACGGCTTCCTGGCCAAAGAGTGCATCTCTTTCTGCTCAAACTTTCTACAAACCGAGACCCCTCTTGGTCTGCCATTCAGCAAGCACCTCGGGAGGCTCGCTGGATGCGGTCACCATGAGGGTCGGCCCCCAAAGCATGTCGACATCGAGGGTCGAACCAAGGACTTTGAAAGAGCAAACCTGGTCGTGCTACAACACCTGCAGGTGGTTGATCCATACATATATGAGCACAAAGAGTTTATCAAGAAGAATTACGCTGACCATGGGCGCCAGTACTCGGAGGAAGATGTTATCAAGGAGCACAACTCCGGTTTCACGCGGTGGTTCAGGGAGAAGGTCATTGCTAATCTACCGCAGGGCGAGTACTCGGAGGAAGATATACTCATATTCTCCTTATCACGGGGCGCCTCGCACAACCTAATGACCTATCAGGCATACGATATCAAGATATAGACGTTCTATACAGAGGAAAAAGACAATAACTGTGATTACCAGAACTCAGGGGTTACGGGGATATTCTACACCAGCGACGTCCCGGAAATATACTACAGAAGGATCGAGGAAATTTGGGAGCTTGACTACGTTATGGAGAAGGTGCCGATGTTCCGTGTCAGGTGGGCCAAGAGCGTCGAGAAAGAAGGTCGATATTTCACCACCATGGTTATACCATCAAAGACCACCAGCGCGAACGCACCCGCGAGAAATGAGCCTTGGGTTCTAGCTAGCAAGGTCGACCAATGCTGGTACATCACATAGACCCGTCAAAGCCTAGCTGAGTTGTTGTTAGGAGAGGCAAAAGGAACATCATTGGAATGGATGGAGTCGCCAACGAGCAATACTTTGACCAGAACGGTGACCCGAAGAAGGAAGATGGATACGGCAACCAAGCACCGTACACCACAACCCTACCTAAGAAAGGACTCCTGTTCAAATGAAGTAGTGAAAACGTCCCGGACCTAACCTATGCAACCGCGACAAAGAAGGGCAAGAAGACGGCCATTGCAAGA
This sequence comes from Avena eriantha, assembly GCA_910589775.1. Lineage (NCBI taxonomy): Eukaryota > Viridiplantae > Streptophyta > Magnoliopsida > Poales > Poaceae > Avena > Avena eriantha. The sequence continues at coordinate 224,764,208 of OU342742.1, forward strand.
AACACTAGTGCGCTCTGATCATTGTCAAGAACCGTCTGTTGGGGATATATTTTTTGGGTATCCTCACTGTACCTCACTGACTAGGGTGGCCCACTTCGGGTTAGATCTTTCCTTCACGGGCGGCCCAGTCAGGGAGAAGATACGGAGTCCAATCAGGCTACGGGAAGGCCCAGAAGACTTACCGACATAGGCCCATAATGTTAGTTGTAGTTCAAGATGTACTCTGTAACCGACTCTTAGTCGTAGCCGGATAGATCTCTCCTGTAAACCCCAGGCCGGATATCTATATATGACGTCCTAGGGAGAGCCTTTAGGGCTCCAGGCAATAGTCTACAATCTCAAGTTGCACAAGAGAAACCCTTATAACCCATATTCCGGCTCTGCCGTATTACTGGATTGCTAGCAGGAGTAGGATCCATCCAAAGCCGGTGGATTCGAACCTGGGTAAACTTGTGTGCTCACCGTCTCGGAATCTCGTACGACTCACACCCCTTTCTTCCACACACCTCGAGGACCCCCTCATGGCATACTTGTCAACAATACGACGACAGTTGGCGCCCACCATGGGGCAAGTGAGCTTCAGATCTGCGTTCCAAGCGGAATCTGCAAGAATCAGAATCAAAGAGACTATCGTCGTTGGTCGTAGCCTCTACGCCAGTGACATCCCTCTCATCGTTCTCGACGAGACTTGGATTCCAGCTAGGGAAGCCGTGACCAGCTACACCATCATGTATTTCAGTGAGATCGATGTTTAGATCGGTTTTGCTGAACCTGTCCCACCCACCCAGCGGTGATGATAGAGGCAGAAGAAATTTTTGGGTCCCCTTTGTTCGTGGAGGCGGCAGAGTTCCGGATCTCAGAAGACCCTAATCCCACCCAGCCTACACCAGTTGCGGAGATAGTGGAGAAAGCTGAACTTGAGGCAGATCTCGGAGTACAAGTCGGATCTGGAGTGGATCTCCCTAGCGAGGTCGAATCCCAGATCGACCCACCTGCGGAGGTCGAAATCCAGTAGGAGCAGGAAAACAACCTTGGTTCTGGCTCTAATAATACCGGAACTGATAGACCTCTCCTTTGATACACGTTGAGGCTAGCATGGACGATATTCTCGAGACTATCAGGTGTTTCAAGGAAGCCGATCGCGAGAGCCGCAACTATCTCAGGAGGCATGTGTCACACTATATCAGATATGTTGGTTCCGGATCCGGCTCTGCCGATGCTGGGGACAACACCGACTCATTGCTGGAGGCGATCAGAACAAACATCGACGTAACCGCATCCTCGGATGATTCGATGACATCGGCGGATTTCCGAAAGTTCTCCGCGAAATATGAAGAGCAGTACAACTCCAAAGTTGCGGAAGGAGAAGCCATGCATGAAGGATCCGGGGAAATATCTCCCAAAGTGTAGGATGATATGGACATCGGAGATGATCCCGAGGTCCAGATGTCCAAAAGTACCGATAGCTTGACTCCGGGAAATGGACCCAAAGCCGTCTTTGCTATTGGCACTGCCAAGAAGTCAAAGAAGAAGAATAAGAAGAACAAGACCCCGACAAAACATCTTTCGGCAGAGGAAGTGATTGTCGAGGAATATGAGGAAGACTAGGATGGAGCACTTATCCCAGACGAGCCCAAAGAAAAATTGGTGGATGGACACGTGATCACCGAAGGTGCGCATAAACTCATCGATGCTGCACTAACCACACCTATCCCTACAGCTGCAGAACTTACTGCTGAAGAACTGGATGAAAGGTCCCATGCCCTAGAAGCGCGTCGCCAAGTACTCCTGGATGAATGATACGTCTATTTTGCATCACTATTTTATGCCATAGTTCACTATTATTCATTGATATATTTCATATTGAGAGGTGATACTTATGTTATTTCATCTGTTTTTGCATGGTTGATGAATTTTGGAGCATGGACTGTTGCAGGCAGGATTCTGATGGAAATGGTGTTGTTTGGAGGCAAAATTCGCGAAGATCAAAAATCCGGGAAAATATATGGAAAATCCTATTTTTCCATAAGACGAAGGAAGCCAGAAGGGGGCTGGAGATGGGCCACAGGGGGCCCACACCACCCCCTGGCACGGGCCAGCCTAGGCCGCGCCACCAGGTGGTGTGGCCGCCCTGGTCCACCCCTGGCACTCCCCTCTGGCGTATATTATCATCCCGAAACCCTAAGACTCCGGGAGAGACCACAGAAAGATTCCGCGGCCTCTGTGGGGCGGAAAACACCGAGAGAGAAACATCTCTCCCGCAAACATATTTTTGTCGGGGGAATTCCTTCCCGGAGAGGGGAGATCGTCGCCATCAGCACCATCATCAATCTGAACTTCATCGAGATCATCATCATCATCACCACCACCATCATCACCATCAGCACCCTCATCACCATCTCCATATTTATGTAACAATTGAGTTGAATCTTGCATAGTTCATAGGGGAAACTTTCCCGGTGTTGATTACTCTTTGTAGTTGATGCTATTGAGTGAGCCTTTCAATTATTTTGTATGTTCAGATTGTTATACATCATTATTCCATCTCTGATAATGATCCATATGATGTCTTATGAGTAGTTCGTCTTGTTCTTGAGGACATGGGAGAAGTCATGTTGTTAGTAGTAGAGTTGTGTTGAGAAAGATTCAATAGTTTGATATTTAAGTTGTGGTGTACTTCTTCTAGTGGTGTCATGTGAACGTCGACTACATGAAACTTCACCTAGATGGGCCTAGGGGAATGCATTGTGTATTTGGCTACTAATCGTAGGGGTTGTCGGAGTGACAGAAACCTGAACCCCCGCTAGGAAACCATTGCACAAGGGACGTAAGGGTCTTAGAGTTTAAAGTTGTGGTTAGGTTTCTACCTTAATTACTTTCTTGTACTTATGGAAGTTTGCAAGGGGTATAATCACAAATATGCATTAGTCCTAGGAAGGTTGGTACATTAGCACAGGTTCACCCACACAACACTTAGCAAGCTAAAGAAGATTAATCAACTATATGAAGCGAAAGCACTTGACAGTCTTCCCATGTGTCCTCGAGAACGTTTGGTCATCTTAAGTAATACAACCGGCTTGTCCTTTGCTGCATAAAGGATTGGGCCACTTGCTGCATTTATTCCTACTGTCTTTTATTTACTCGTACTTTGTTTACTTGCTTTATCAAAAACCCCTAAAAATCCGTTTGCTAAGTATTTGCAAAGAATTCCTGATCCGTACCACTAGCCAGCACCTTCTTCTCCTTGTTGGGTTCGACACTCTTACTTATCGAAAATACTACAATACACCCCCTATACTTGTGGGTCATCAAGACTATTTTCTAGCGCCGGTGCCAGGGAGTGAAGCGCTATTGGATAGTGGAACTGGTAAAGGAAACTTCTACTATGAGTATTGTTTACTTCTGCTAGTTGCTTTATTTTTGTTATGGATAATTCGCTGAGTTTCTTATTTGGTAATGCTACTACCACTGCCAAGGTAGTAGATAAACCACCACCTGCTGAGAATGATGTTTTAAAAATACCTACAAGAATTATTGATCGTGTTATGGATAACTACTATGTTGGGGATGGAACTGTCCATCCCGATGATCATTTGCTTTTTATACACGAATTATGCGGGTTGTTCAAGTGTGTAGGTATTACTATAGATCATGTTAAGAAGAAGTTATTCTCATTATCACTGAAAGGAAGAGCTGAGGAATGGTATAAGCTGCTGAAGAATGGTCAAGCTTTGGAATGGGAGGACATAGTGCCTCTCTTTTATTCAAAGTTTTATCCTCCTAGTGAGATTCATAAAGATCGGAATCAAATATACAACTTTTGGCCTCTTGATGGATAGAGTACAGCTCAAGCTTGGGAGAGATTTAAGTTACTAATGCTCAAATGTCCCATTCATGAGCTCCCCAACAATATTATTATCAATAACTTTTATGCAAGCCTTTCTCTTCATGATAGGGATTTATTGGATGCTTCTTGTGCTGGATCATTCACTCGCATGGAAGAAGAAGCTAAATGGGATCTTCTGGACCGTACTCAAGACAATGCTGAAGCTTAGGAGAATGACAAAGGTAGAAACTCATGTATAAATTATAATTATGAATGCATTGAATCTTTTATGGGAACTGATGACTTTCAAAATATTAAAAATGCTTATGGTCTAGACTCTCAAGCTACTGCCTCTTATTTTAAGGCTTTTGCTTCCTACATTGAAGTGCCAAAAAAGAAGTGGAATAAGTATCATGAACCTTATAAATATATTGTTAAGAGTGTTCCTGCAAGAAATACTGAAGTTTATACTACTAATCATGTCTTACCTAAACCTTACATTAAGAAAATTCCTTTCCCATGTAAGATAAAGGAACATTCTATGATAGCTAGTATGGTTAATGAAAGTACAAATAAAGCTGTGGAACCTGATAAACAAATGGATGATGAACCTATAATAGCAAATGTGAAAGACTTTGTCACTAAGTATGTAGAAGGGTGACACACTATCCTTTGTAAGGATATCCCTAATATTGTTTCACATAGTAGTGTTATGAGAGCTAGTATTCCTGTGTTTTCTGTTAGAATAAGTGATCATTGCTACGATGGTCCTTGTGATAGTTATATTGTCAAATTTATGAATGATACTGAAAGTTACTATAAAAGAGGGAAAAGTGTTCTTATGCATCTCAATAATATCAAGTTTCCTCATTTTATGGTGAAAGTTTTTATGTTGCACTTCTTTTTCCTTCTTATGCAAGTAGCCTCTAGTTTCAACAACTTGTTTGTTTACAAGATTCCCTTGCATAGGAAGTGGGTTAGACTTAAATGCGTATATTTTTGCTTCTTAATGCTCCCTTTCACTTCAATTTATATTCCTGAGTGAGCATCTTCAAAATTATCATGCCCATCTTAATGGCTATAAAGAAAGAACTTTTTGGGAGACAACCCAATTTGTTTTTGCTTTCTGTTTGTTTTTGTTTCTTTGAGTCTTGGAAGTTATTACTTCTGTAATAACTGCTCCTTATCCATTTTGTTTGGTTTTTGTGTCAAGATCAACCTCTAATGAGAGAGAAGTAAGATTTGGGGAAGTTGATGTCCCGAAACAGATTTTTGTGCTTCACCGTAAAAATTCGTGAGAGATCTCTGTATATCGGATTGAGCTGTAATTGTTTGTGCTTCTTCCCCAGGTTGTTATTTAACTTTTGTTAGTTTTCAAATTTTTGATTTGAGCAATAGAAGATTTTTGAAAAAAATGATCTTTACCTGCTGGTCTGTTTTGACAGATCTAGCCACTCTTGCATTTGCTTCTTTAATCGATTTCCTTTTTGAATTCTTTTTGGGTTTTCGGAAGGAGTTGCTAGAGTAACTTATGTTTTGATGGTTTTCAGTTGAAATTGAGATCAAAAGGTTTTGTCACTTCACTTATACTAATGTTGCTAATGAGAACTGTGTGAAGTTTTGTGTGAAAAATTTTTCCAGGTAGTGGAGATAATGGTGTAATGAGAAAGTGAGAGGTTTCATGACTCACAATAAGTGTATGAAGACGAATATATTGATATTATTCAAGTGGTGACCCCGGAAAAATCTACTAGATACCAAATTCAGAGACCTGCTGAGTCCGCTTTAAAATAGGTAATAATTCTGGTAAAGAAAGTTCCGTGAAAATACAATCCAACTATATTTTTGTAGTTTTCAGTCAATAAGGAAAGCTACGACGTGAAAAAGGGACGGAAATGGAGCCAGGGTGGCTTACACCACCCTGTGGTGCAGGCCCTCCCCGGCCGCGCCCCCAGGTGGTGAGTCCACCTCGGACTCCGCCTCCGACTCGTTTTCTCCCAGTACCTTCCTTTTGGCATGAAACTTCGTAATATATAACCCCCCGGATCCTTCGAGGTTCGTATATCGTGTTTTCATCGTGTTTCTGTTTCGATTTATTTCTACCAGAACATACTCTTTGAAGGTTTAGAAGCACAATGGTGTCCGCCAAGGATAAAGGGAAGGAGCCTATGGAGGAAGATCCCCAAGACCCCAAGCAGGGGCTGGTACCTTTAGTCACTTGCCCTGCATCAACGAAAGCCCTACGAGTCACTAAGGAGTTCTGTGATAAGTACCGAGACTTGAGGAGGAAGGTGGACATGCTTCAATGGGAGAATAATAGGCTTCGCAAGATGCTAGAAGATTTCCTCACGTCAACTAATAAAATATTACCACCACCACCGAAGGAGTAATTCTTCATTAGGTTTGGAATCCCCTTGGTTTGTTCCAAGATTGCGGGAGTGCCACGGTATCACATCACTATCTTCTATCTTTTTACCTTATTAGTAGAGTCATATCATGAATGGATAAGTTATCATGTAGGATGGTTTGCATTATGGAAGTGTCCCCTCTCTCGTTAGATATGTATCCCTTGGTGTGAGTTGCCGTTATGGAATATTAATGAGAAGTTCTATCATTCACTCTTTTTCATAGCTTATATTAGTTTTCAATTCGTGGTTATATGATTGATCTTGTTGTTAGTATTGGTATCACTTTGGGATCATTGAGTGAATTTAGTTGGTTTTGGCAAACCTGGCTCGGTCAGTAGCAACGCTATTTTTGAGAGTTGAATGAAAAAGATAAAAGTACTCAAAAGAAATATAATTTCATCATCTTTCTTTCTTGATTTGCTCATAAGTTTAGTATTCTCTAGTTAAGATCTTTTGTGCTTCCAAGGAAGATTGCATGTTTGTCTTTATCACTTGCATGTTTGGTTGTTTCCTTCAACTCTTATACTTGCTACCCAGCCTTGCTCGCCAAAACCTTTACTGAGAGGGAATTCTTCTCGTGCATCCACCTCCTTTAAACCAAACCCATGCCATTTGTGTCCACCATACCTACCTATTAGCACTATTGCTATTCCAAGTAAATTCTTGTTTTTATACCTTCCAAATTAAACTTGTTATGTGAAAATTAGTGATTAAAGCTCTCACGAACTTGATGGCACACTTTATTTTCTTGCACTTAGTAAACCTGAACCATTGGGTCCTTCTTTGTTGCGTATATGCTTGCGCTTTATGAGTTGAAGTTAGCAGAACCATGTATGATGGGGAACGCTTTCAACACTGCATTGGTACTTTGTACCTAGTTGATATCATGTTCTTTTGTTTATGGATCCCGGCGGTGTGAAATAAAAGTGGAACTTGTAAGATCATGGAATTTATATGTGTGTTAGAGAAATGCCTGGGCCGCTAACCTAAGCCATGCCTAATCATGGTGGAAACTTGCAACATAACTATAGTGAGCATTCTATGAAGCATCCTCAATAAAAACCTATGCAAATAGAAAATAAAAAGATCGCTGAGATGCTCACTGTCTACTTGCCTTGTCATTTTGATTATGGGATAGCTCCTGTGTCATGTGCAAGGGGTACCCCATTGGCGGTTCTCAATGATACACATGTATTTACAATGACAAGAGCTTACTCGTGACTGAAGTTGAGTAGCATGAGGTTCGATACTCGTAAGTAAGGGGCATGGGACTTCAATTTATAACTTGTCCAGCATATCCTCTTAGTTGTGTCACTTTAACCTTAATCACCAAAAGATGCCTATGATAGGGGCAATGAGAGCTGAAAGCTAGTAAGTATCATAATTTTTGTGAGCTCTTTATGAGACTTGTAATCCCTGCTTCCCTCTGTGAAGGGCCTTTCTTTTACTTTGTAGTTGAGTCAGTAAACCTACTCCCTTCTATCTCAACAAGTATTTTGAGTTGTTGTGTTTCATTCATTCATATGATGATTTATTCAAATCATGTTTCTTATGTTCCTTGTTTTGCACATTGCTCTTATCTTGATGTTTACTACTTTGAAAGCTATCATTGAAAACCAGTTATTTGTGAACTCGAGCAAATTATCAACTATTCTTCAACCAAGAGCTAAGTTTGCCATTACCAATTATGATTCACTTTATGTATCTTTATTGTGTTTCCTTTACTTATTGCAAGTTGAGTTATTTAATAGTGAGTTGTCTTCTACTATGATCTATGTATTGATGAATGTGATGCTTCTCGTCCGTATTCTTTTATCGACTTTTCACTCCATAAACATGAGGCCATGTTTATTGAGCTCATTTTCGCTTGGGGACAAGCGAAGTCTAAGCTTGGGGGGAGTTAATACGTCCATTTTGCATCACTATTATATGTCATAGTTCACTGTTATTCATTGATATATTTCGTATTGAGAGGTGATACTTATGTTATTTCATCTGTTTTTGCATGGTTGATGGCTTTTGGAGCATGGACCGCTGTAGTCAGGATTCTGATGGAAAAGGTGATGTTTGGAGGCAAAATTCGCGAAGATCAGAAAATCCGGGAAAATATACGGAAAATCCTATTTTTCCAGAAGACGAAGGAAGCCAGAAGGGGGCTAGAGATGGGCCACAGGGGGCCCACACCACCCCTGGAGCGGGCCAGCCTAGGCCGCGCCACCAGGTGGTGTGGCCGCCCTGGTCCACCCCTGGCACTCCCCTCTGGCGTATATTATCCTCCCAAAACACTAAGACTCCAGGAGCGACCACAGAAAGATTCTGCCGCCTCTGCGAGGCAGAAAACACTGAGAGAGAAAGATCTCTCTGGCAGATAGATTTCTGTCGGGGGAATTCCTTCCCGGAGAGGGGAGATCGTCGCCATCAGCACCATCATCAAGCTGGACTTCATCGAGATCATCATCATCATCACCACCACCATCATCACCATCAGCAACCTCATCACCATCTCCATATTGATGTAACAATTGAGTTGAATCTTGCATAGTTCATAGGGGAAACTTTCCCGGTGTTGATTACTCTTTGTAGTTGATGCTATTGAGTGAACCTTTGAATTATTGTTTATGTTCAGATTGTTATACATCATTATTCCATCTCTGATCATGATCTATATGATGTCTTGTGAGTAGTTCGTATTGTTCTTGAGGACATGGGAGAAGTCATGTTGTTACTAGTGGAGTTGTGTTGAGTAAGATTCAATAGTTTGATATTTAAGTTGTGGTGTACTTCTTCTAGTGGTGTCATGTGAACGTCGACTACATGAAACTTCACGTAGATGGGCCTAGGGGAATGCATTGTGTATTTGGCTACTAATCGTAGGGGTTGTCGGAGTGACAGAAACCTGAACCCCCGTTAGGAAACCATTGTACAAGGGACGTAAGGGTCTTAGAGTTTAAAGTTGTGGTTAGGTTTCTACCTTAATTACTTTCTTGTACTTATGGAAGTTTGCAAGGGGTATAATCACAAATATGCATTAGTCCTAGGAAGGTCGGTACATTAGCACAGGTTCACCCACACAACACTTAGCAAGCTAAAGAAGATTAATCAACTATATGAAGCGAAAGCACTTGACAGTCTTCCCATGTGTCCTCGAGAAAGTTTGGTCATCTTAAGTAATACAACTGGCTTGTCCTTTGCTGCATAAAGGATTGGGCCACTTGCTGCATTTATTCCTACTGTCTTTTATTTACTCGTACTTTGTTTACTTGTTTTATCAAAAACCCCTAAAAATCTGTTTGCTAAGTATTTGTAGAGAATTCCTGATCCATACCACTAGCCAGCACCTTCTACTCCTCGTTGGGTTCGACACTCTTACTTATCGAAAATACTGTGATACACCCCCTATACTTGTGGGTCATCAATGAAGCCAAAAACATCAAGGAAGAAAAGAAACGCATGGCAACTGCGGAGAAGAACATCTCTCGGCAGCATCAGAAGACCTGGAAACGCCACACACGTGACGACCAATTCCCGGAAATTCACAAAGTCCTCTTTGGAGGACACCATGGGATGCCTCAACTCGACAGCAAGGGAGACTGGGTGTATCCAACACCAGTGCAAAACACTGTTGCGGCTTGAGAAATCTTAGCAAATAATCTAGGCCCAAAGCATATTCGATTGGGCATTAAGCTACTCAATAAGGGTCTAGAGCAGAAGAAGGCTGCCCTGTCCGAAAGCGGAAAACGGGTCTCCCAATCTGACCAATGCCGCACGAATCTGGCCTGGAATGAGTAAAACCCCAACGTGCTTCGGAGCAGCATCACCGTTTCGACCGTCGAGAAGACAACTACTCTAGAACCGGATCTTCAGAACAGCATCACAAAGCTGCACATGACTGGCGCAATGTTACTCCAGCTGTGGAGCAAGAGACAATTGCTCCACTGAATTTGAAGAATCCTCCCCGACAAGAGTCGAACGATCACAGGGAAGAAGACAAAGACAAATGTCGGGAGGAGGACCGTCAAAGAATGCCACCACCTAGACATACAAGTTGTCCGGCTGACGGACGAAGGAACGACGGACACCGTGCTGAGTCAAGCCAGCAGGTGGCTCGTCGTAATGAAGATCCTCCCCGGAACCGGAATAATGACGCTCCGGACGGAGGCCGACGATCAGCCGGAAACAACCCAGCTGCTCCACCCTTTCCACCAAGCAGCCATCACAACGGCCCCCAAGGAGGCCAAGGAGGGCATCATGGTGGAGGAGGTGGTGGCAGAAGCCAAAGTCTGGCTCCAAGGCACCGCAGCCATAGCCGTCATTCAGGACGATCTTAAGCCCCAAGTGACGCAAGGCACAGGATTAACTCCAACATAGAGGCGCGGTGCTACGAAAATGATGATATATACGTAGACCCAAAGTGCTTTGGACCATGCATCAGAGCAACAAAATTACAGGAAGGATTCGCTATCTCAAGACACATCCAAGCCTACGACGGCATCGCTCGGCCAGATACTTGGCTCCAGGATTTTTTCCAAGCTTATTGTATCACCAAAGGCAAAAACAGCATGGTCATAACCCGATATCTCCCACTCATGTTGTGGAAGACGGCATGATCATAGCTCAATGAACTTCCGGAGAACACCATCCACAACTGGTATGACATGCAAAGTGCGTTCTTTCGGAATTTCGAAGGAAGATACCAGAGGCCCTGTACGGTAGGAGACCTACAGTGTTGCACCTAGAAAGCCGGAGAAACTTGCCGGGATTATCTCGGACGATGGATCGACACCAAGAACTCCTGTGAGGGCAGAAATGACCAAACTGCGATTGAAGCTTTCATTGTAGGTCTCCCAATTGGTTTACTACGTCATCGCTTGAAGTGTGAAAAAATCACTGATTTGGGAGAGATGATAGAAATAGCGAGCAAGTATGTAGATGCTGGCGACAACGCAGAGGGATGACTGAACGCCCTAGGTGTGCCACAGTCAGCAAAACAACCAAAGCAGTAAGCTCAAAAGTGTAAGAACACCTCGAAAGAAAGCCCAACGCAGAAACGGCAGTGGTTACTGCTACTTTCGGGTCTAGAGGATGAGGAGGACATGGCGGTGGCCGCGGACGCGGTCGTGGGACATCAAGAGTCCAAGGTAGAGGAGACCAGCAGCCTGGCAAAACCTACTCTTGGGCCAACATTGCCAATAACCCATGTGTGCATCATTTAGATACTAATGGGGGCTCCTCTCACACAAACGCTGAGTGTCGTTTTCATGATGACATCAAGAAAGACGATACCGCTGGTTATAGGGCTAAGTGGAAGAAGGCAAAGAAGAATCCCGAGAAAGATAAAGAGACCAAGGAAGAGTCCGACATGGAGGAAGCTGATCCTTCAAATCCCAAGCTGGAGGGAAAGAAAAACTTCCTGACCAAGAAAGACATATACGTCACCTTCCTCGGATCTCAACCAGCTAAGGTCAAGAAGGCAGTTCTTCATGAGCTTAAGGCGACAGTTCCGGCTGTCCCTCCATTCTTGGACTGGTCGGAAGTTGCAATCACCTTTGACCGTGCTGATCATCCACCTAAGTTGCACATGCGAGGAAAATACTCCTTAGTCGTCAACCCACTTATTGACGGCTATGGTTTCCCCAAGACTCTCATGGACGGTGGCAGCAACATTAACATCCTGTATGTCGAAACGCTATGCCGGATGAAGATTTCGGAGACCCAGCTGAATTATAGCTCTGTGATCTTTCATGGAGTTGTCCTAGGAAGACAAGCAAATGCCCTAGGAGAGATCACTTTGGATGTTACCTTTGGAACTCCAAAGAACTATCGGACGGAAGCACTTTCCTTCAAAGTGGTCTCGTTCAAGAGCGCATACCATGCTATATTCGGACGTCCAGCTTATTGGGCTTTTATGGCTCGTCCGTGTTACATTTACAATATGATGAAAATTCTAGGTCCCAACGGCTTGATCACCATCAGGGGAGACCCGAAGAAAGCGCGAAGGTGCAAGGATGGAAATGCCGCCTTTGCTGAAGCCGTATTGCATGCCTAGGAGTACTAGGAGATCAAGAAGACCATAGATCCGTCCGAGATGCCCGCAACGAAGAAGGAGGTGACAAATCCAAATCCGGAGTTAAAGGCATCGGAATAGACGAAGAAGACGCCGTTGAAGGATGATGACCCTCCAAGGTGACCCTGAAGGGAATATGACCGAGAGGCAATAATAAAGTGGTTATTATCTTATTCCTTGTTTATGATAAATGTTTATTTTGCGTGCTATAATTGTATTAATTGGAAACGTTAATACATGTGTGTTTAATAAACAAAATACAAAGTTCCTAGTAATGCCTCTCATATAAACTAGCTCGTTGATTAACAAGATGATCAAGGTTTCCTGATCATGGACATTGGCTGTTGTTAATAATGAGGTCACAACATTGGTGGAATGATGTGATGAACATTCATCCGAAGTATAGAATTATGATCAAAGTCATTATTTTTATATTGCTATAACATCATATGAAGTAATCTTAGTCCTTAGACCATGAGATCATGTTAATTGCTAACACTGGAAGAGTATCTTGATAACATCAAACCTCACACCTTAACAGGGTGATTATAAAGGTGGGTTTAGTGCTACGAAGGTGTTATGTTGAGGCTCATGGATCAAGAGTGGGATTTTTCCATCCCAATGATGGATAGATATACTCTGGGCCCTCTCGGTGATATCACATTGAAATAGCTTGCAAGCGACTGATGCGAGCACTAGAATGTTATATCACGGGAACGCGAAAAGAGTGCATGTCGGTAACGAGATCAAACTAGGTATTTGGATGCCAATGATCGAATCTCGGGCATGTAATATATCACGAGACAAATGGATTTAGTTACGATGTTAAAGGTTCATACGATCACAAGAGTCATCGTTGAATATGTGGGAGTCAGTACGGATCTCCAGGTCCCGCTGCTAATTATTGATCGGAGAGGGGTCTCGATCATGTCAGTATTATTCACGAACCGTAGGGTCACACACTTAAGGTATACCGACACCATTTAGGAGCAAATATGTTTCAGATAAATATTAAGAAAGTGCTGGAATCATTTTGATGGAAACCATGTTTCGGGTGAAATTGCTAAAACTGGTTCTGCATGTGATATTGAAATGTTGCAGGGAGTTTTATGTGAATGTTTGTTAATTAAAGTAATTAACAAAATTCTGAATAAAATAAATAAAAGTGCTTTATTTAATGAGAGCTTGCATTAAATTTGGTGGAAATTTAATGCATGTGAGTGGACATGAGTGGAGGTGTGTGTTTATGTGAGTGGGAGCTCCACCCACATGAATGAGGGAGAGGTGGGGGTACCCACCATGGCCGGTGCCATGCCCCCTTGGGTTGCCCCCTCCCCTATATAAGGAGCACCTCCTCCTCTCCTCTTGCACCACATCCTCGTGAAGGTTTTCTTCTCCCTCTAGTTATTCCCCATGGTCTCGGATTAGCGAGATACATGTTCCCGGTGGCTTTATCTCGAAAGGAGTTGCTGCTTCCGCTGCATCGCTGGTGCGAGGAGGCGGAGGTTGTTCAGTGGACCGAACGTGTGTGCGATCACGGATGCACCACTACTTTGCGGTGCTGGACATGATGGTGCTGGACCTGATGGTGCTGGAGCTGCTGGACCTGAAGGATTTCATCACGATCTTGAGATCGGCAAGTGTACGACTACGTCATCCACAAGTTCCAACTCGTTAACAAAGCTTTGTTGTCTTAGAGGGTAAGTTCTGTATGGATGTATATCCACCCGTTTCTTGTATCTAGTAGATAGATCTTGGCGTATAGTTCCCATCGTAGGAATTTTTTTGTTTTCTATGTTGCGAACAAAACAGTGGTATCAGAGCCTGATCTATGTGTAGGTGCTTTGCACGGGTAGGACACATATGTTTATATGTGGGCGATGATGATCATGTTATTGCATCTTCTATGTATTTTGGATATTGGTGGCATAGAGGGATGAAGCGGCCCAGACCATCTTTACATGTCATCGCACATGAGACCGGTTCCACGACTGACATGCAACTAGTTTTGCATAAGTGGCTGGCGGGTGTCTGTCTCTCCTACTATAGTCAATATCTGATTTACAATGAGTTGCTAATAACTTGGTTATCCTCGTTGTGGTTCCATGTCCGTAGGTAAGACCGGTTCTATCTCCGAAAGCCCTAAGCCACGTAAAACTTGCAATGTATAAATTAGAGGCGTCTAGTTTAGATCGTTGTTGGGCTAGTGTCATGATATGGTAATGTTGTAAGCAGATGTATGATAGATACTCTTACAACACACCTAACGTGTAAGTTCCATAGACATTGGCCTTACACACAAAGGGATGATAGAGATCATACCATGATGCATATGATAGAGATAAAATGCATGGACCATATCATCTCACTTTACACATTAGATGTTTGCATCTGATATTGCTAGTTTGACGATTTTAGTAGCATTGTAAGATGATCCCTCATTTAGATATCAAGATAAAATGTGTTCTTCCTTAAGTATGCACCATTCTATGGATCGTGTTTCGAGACATCACGTGATGATCGGGTGTACTCGACTCTGTGTTTCATACAACGGGTGTAAGGCAGTTTTACACACGCGAATACTAAGGTTCTTACTTGGCGAGCCTAGCATGTACAGACATGGCCTCGGAACACGGAACAAAAGGTGAAGCATGAGTAATATAGTTGATATGATGCCCATATAGATGCTCGCCTTTTATGTTACACCAACTCATGTGATGATCGGACTTGGTGTAGTGGATTTGGTTCATGTAATCACCAAAAAGGCACGAGGGATGTTATTTTTGATGGGGAGTTCATTCCTAATTTGGATTAGTCGAACTCAATTTGTTATAAACTAAATTGAAGTGAATTTTCATAATTTGTTGTAGTCATTGCAATCTGTTCACTACCTTATGCTTAGTTTTAATTAAGATAATAGAACTATAGAATTCTGGATATTTACTTTACGAACTGGTATCGTATTGTTTTGAATTTCAATTTAAAGTTTAGAAGTCCTATTGCAAACTTTCTGCAAACTCTATTTACTCCATGAAGTTTAATAATTAGTATTAAATCAAGATTAAGAATTCCAATGTTAGTATCTAAAGTATCATGTTTGCCTCCATGATTATTGATATTCAAAAGTTGTTTTAATATCAAGATTGTCTAGGAGCTGAAAAATTGTTTCAGAAACCATCATGTGTGGAAGATATTGTGATATCTGAAACAATGTTTTTGGATGCATTATGATAGAGTATAATTTAGCAAAATACATGTTCTCATATTATATGAGAATTTGTGAAGGATGGAGATGCTAGGCATCCGGATCTCCCAAAAAGGTTTTGGAAGCTAACATTATACTCGCGATTCTTCCTTATAGGCTATAGTAGCTTGATCATGAAATTTTTCATGATAAGGATGAATAGAAGATGTAAGTAAAATGTTTTCTACATTAATAGATTACTAAAGAATGGATTTTTGAAAGAACACCAAACATTTGATGATGGTGATCCACTTCAAAGTGCAAGTCCAAAGGTATTAGTATTTGACTATATACACTTTGTAATATGTGTCATGTGAATGACACCACTATTGATGTTGATGGATTCTTTTAAAAGAAAAGGAATTGTTGAAAGAGAATCTATAAAATATCTAGCAGAAAAGAAAAGGTTGGAGATGTCCAACTTAGGTATATAGAAGATATACATGTTATGGCTGTATTCCTTGCTTGTTAAACAATGTGGTTCCGAGGTATTGGATACCGAATTGGTTGGTGTGAAGTGTCATACAGAACAACACAATTCATGAACTGCAACGGCCTAAGTAACTAGCAAGAGAATAAGTGATGATCTTCATCGAAAACAAATAAAGTGTTATCGTGTTTTCGTTGTCGTCAAACCTAGCCTTCAAGATTTGTTTTAATAATTGTATTTTGTTCCGGTATTATGAGAACAATAGTTGTTCAAATAATTACCGTATTCCATAAAGGATGGATGAACTTTTACAAATCTAGTTGGAGAAATCATGTCCATAAACATTATTGCTAAAATGTCATAAGAAAAATGATTGGAAGATCACTTATTAAGTGACATCGCTGTTTGAATTATATTGGACAGGAAACATGAAGAAACTCCATGTTGATGGATTTTGGAGTTTATTGATTTTGATCAATTGACGCTTGTGAAACTTTCCTCGAGATAATTGAAACTCTGTCCATAGGCCAAAGAGGAACGGATGACTAACTTATTGGATATTATGCATGTTGATGTATATAGTCCATTATGTGTAGCCATATGCTATGGATCTTTTTGCTTCATATGCTTTCTCCATAAATTTGAGTGAATATATTTATATATTTACTTAATAAGGAAGAAGTATGAAACATTTCAAAATTGTTCAAAGACTTTCAAGATGAAGTGAAAAATCATTGTAACAACAAAATAAAAGAGTTTATGATTTGAAAGGAAGATATTTGAGTTACATGTTTAGCAAAATGCCTAAGATTTCAGGAATTGTCCCATGAATTTGCATTTCCCGATAAACCACAGGAGTATGGTATGTTCGAGAGATCAAATCAAACCATGTTTGACGTGGTAAGATCAAAGGTGTCATTTATAAACCTGCCATTATGTTTTAAGGATTAAAGCTTTAGAGACCATCGCTTTTACACTGAAAAGAGCACCATCATGATCCGTTGAAATGACACCATATGGGTTATGGTTTGGGATAAAACCCGTGTTGTCTTTTCTTAAATTTTGGTATGCTATGCATAAGTAAAATGTTTACAACCAAAGTCGGATAAACATGTCTTTGTAGTTTATCCCAAAGAATTTGTTGGGTATTCCTCCATAACACCGAAGACAAACGAGTTTGTTGCTTGGAATGTGAAGTTTCTTAAAGAAGGATTTTTTTCACAAAAATTTAAGTGGGAGGACAATAGAACTTTGATTAGGTTGATGAACCTAAGAAACATGTCCTGAGTAGCGCAGCGCCGGAAAGTGTTCTGGAGGCAGCTAAAATGCTCATGGCTCCCGTAATTACAAAGGTTGTGATCTTGTAGATTGGAGTTGTTATTGAACCATGTGGGTCGGTAAGAATCAAATAGTAAGATTTGAAACATAAGTCGTTATTGTTTTGACAATGATGAACCGACTACATTCAAAGAAGCGATGATGGGCCCTGACTCCATAAAATGACTAGTCATAGAATCTGTGATAGTATCCATACACGAGAAATCAAGTTTCTGAACTTGTAAGACCCTCTGGAAAGGCGTGAAGCCTATCGGTCGTGTTTGGATCTATAAAGAAATAGATATGGATGTTTAACATCTATGAAATAGTCGACATGTCAAAAAGAAGTTTACGGCAATGTTCAAGGGGTTGACTATGAAAAGATTTAATCTTTCATAGCAATATTTAGTCTTGACGGATTAATGTAGCAACCACTACATATAATTTGGTATATGGTAGTTGAATAAACAAAACAAGGTTCTTCTAATAGAATGGTTACCTCGGACGTGTACATGACACGGTCCGAAGGGTTTTGTTAATTCAAAGAGTGCTAAAAGGGCATGCAAACTTCAGTAGTTGAACTGAGCATAGCGGAGTGATGACCCACAAGTATATGGGGTGTATCACAGTATTTTCGAGGGAAGTGAAACCCAATTTATTGATTCGACACAAGGGGAGCCAAAGAATATTTATAAGCCTTAACAACTGAGTTGTCAATTCAGCTGCACCTGGAAACAATCTTGCTCACAGCAGTTTATCAGTAGCAACAGTTTTGTAGTAGGAATAGTAAAGCAACAGCAGTAGTAAAGCAAGGACAGTAGTAACAAAAGCAGTAAACAGTGGGATTCGAGTGCAGTAGGCATAGGGATGGATGGACGGGCGTTGCATGGACAAGACAATTCACATAGCAGTCAGAGCATAGGGCAATTGCAGATAAATAAGATAAAGCATCCAAGTACTAGACAATCCTAGGCATGTGTTCCATATATCGTCATACGTGCTCGCAATGAGAACTTGGACAACATCTTTTGTCCTGCCAGCCCGTTTGCAGTGGGGCCTCTAGGGAACTACTGGAAATTAAGGTGCTCCTTTTAATAGAGCACCAGAGCAAAGCATTAACACTCCGTGAACACATGTGATCCTCATATCAAAGCCATTCCCTTCCGGTTATCCCGATTTCTGTCACTTCGGGGCCATAGGTTCCGGACAACAACGTGTGTATACAACATGTTGATAAGACCAAAAACAATACTATCAGAATCAATAACATGTTCAGATCTGAAATCATGGCACTCGGGCCCTAGTGACAAGCATTAAGCACAACAAGTCGCAACAAAGTCATAAAGCACTAATAAAAGATACTAGGCACCATGCCCGAACAATCTGATGCCATTACATGAATGATCTCATCGAATCCCTACCATCCCCATAGCCTACAGCGGGGGATTACTCACTCATAGATGGGGGAAACATGGATGGTCGATGGAGATGATGGTGGAGATCGATGGAGATGGTTCTGGGGGCACTTCCCCGTCCCGGCAAGGTGTCGGAACAGACACTTTCTGTCCCCCGAATCTCCCCTTCGGTGGTGGCGGTGCTGCGGAACTTCTTCTGGAAAAACGTCGAAACCCCCCGAACTTTTTAGGTCAGAAGGCTTCTTATAGGCGAAGAGGGAGACCGAGGGGGTGCCTAGGGCCACCAAACCATGCCCTGGCGCGGCCAGGCCCAACCCGCGCCTGGGGGTGGTGTGGCCAGGCCCTGGCTCTCCTCCGTCTCGTATTCTGGCTCCGTGAGTCTTCTGGAAAAATAGGCACTTTGGCTTTTGTCCCGTCCAATTCCGAGAATATTCATTTTCTGACTTTCCTGGAACCAAAAACAGTAGAAAACAGGAAGCTGGCACTATGGCTCTTGTTAATAGGTTAGTCCAAGAAATCATATGAAAAGTACTCCAAAGTGTGGAAAAAACACAAGAAAGTGGATAAAACCAATCATGGACCATCAAAAATTATGGATACATTTGCAATGTATCATGGAGTTGGAATCTTCAGCATGATGAAAATGTTAAAGGAGTTTAATTTCATTAGAGACGACGAAGATGCTTGGATTTGCAAGAAATTAAGTGGGAGTGCTGAGACAAATTTCCAATACATTATGTAGAGTACATATTGTTGATTGGAAATGATGTATCTTTTATTGACACAAGTTAAGAATTTCATTAAAATAGGATTTCGATGAAAGACTTGGGAAAACCAGAATATTTGGCATCAATGTCTATATGGATAGATTGAGGCGCTAATATGGTTATGCCAGACGTACATATATGAGATATTGAAAGGGTTCAATATGGAAACAACAAGAAAGGTTCTTACTGCATGGAAAGGATTGTATCAAGATTCAAGTGTTTCAACACTTGGTGAGTAAAATCACATGAATATTTTGATCGATTATACCGTGATATGTATATATAGATATGTCCTATGCTCTAAATGTTATGAGCACATACCAGAATGATTCATAAGATGATCATTGGATGATAGTAAAGATATTCTTATGAGCTTCGGAAGAACTAAGAAAATATCATGTTTAAGTGACAAATAGTTAAAGGTAGTTCATTGTAAAGTGTTACATTGATACTATTTTTGTCACAAGATACAAATTAAGTTTATCTCAATTTAGACTATGGGTGGCACAATGTAATGGAAAGGATGTTCCATAATGGATTTGGATGAGTTCCAAAGTTGAGACATTGTGACAGATACTACAACAAAAGGCTAAGTATATGACTGCTATAGTAGCAGCAAAGGAGGGCATTTGTGTTAAGTAGTTTGTTAGCAAACTAGTTGTCGTTCAAAGTGGGCTAATATTATGAAGATATATTGTATGACAATAATATCAACATATTTTAACCCGAACGAACTAAAGGTCTCACTAAAGGACCAAATTTATACAATGCCATCTCATTTGAGAATGAATGATGCATAGAGACGCAAAGACATGCAAATACACACAGACCTGAAACTGTCAGAGCCAGAGATTATGTTAACCACTAGAAATCGCGTATATGCAACACCAGAAAGCCATAGGTGTTCAATACGCAAAGTTTTACAAACTAGATTATTGACTCTAGTGCAAGTAGGAGACTGAAGGGAATATGCCCGAGAGGCAATAATAAAGTAGTTATTATCTTATTCCTTTTTTATGATAAATGTTTATTTTGCATTGTATAATTGTATTGATTGGAAACATTAATACATGTGTGTTTAATAAAAAAAATACAAAGTTCCTAGTAATGCCTCTCATATAAACTAGCTCGTTGATTAACAAGATGATCAAGGTTTCCTGATCATGGACATTGGATATTGTTAATAACAAGGTCACAACATTGGTGGAATGATGTGATGAACATTCATCCGAAGTATAGCATTACGATCAAAGTCATTATGTTTATATTGCTATAACATCATACAAAGTAATCTTAGTCCTTAGACCATGAGATCATGTTAATTGCTAACACTAGAAGAGTATCTTGATAACATCAAACGTCACACCGTAACAGGGTGACTATAAAGGTGGGTTTAGTGCTACGAAGGTGTTATGTTGAGGCTCATGGATAAAGAGTGGGATTTGTCCATCCCGGCGACGAATAGATATACTCTAGGCCCTCTCGGTGATATCACATTGAAATAGCTTGCAAGCAAGTGATGTGATCACTAGAATGTTATATCACGGGAACGAGAAAAGAGTGCATGTAGGTAACGAGATCAAACTAGGTATTTGGATGCCAATTATCGAATCTCGGGCATGTAATATATCACGAGACAAAGGGATTTAGTTACGACGTTAAATGTTCACACGATCATAAGAGTCATCGTTGAATATGTGGGAGTTAGTACGGATCTCCAGGTCCCGCTGCTGCTTATTGATCGGAGAGGGGTCTCGATCACTGCATTTTTCGCGAACCATAGGTGACACACTTAAGGGATACCGACACCATTTAGGAGAAAATATGTTTCAGATAAAGATTAAGAAAGCGCTGGAATCATTTCGATGGGAACCGAAATTGTTTCGGGTGAAATTGCTGAAACTGGTTGTGCATGTGATATTGAAATGTTGCAGGGAGTTTTATGTGAATGTTTGTTAATTAAAGTAATTAACAAAATTCTGAATAAATTAAATAAAAAGTGTTTTATTTAATGAGAGCTTGCATTAAATTTGGTGGAAATTTAATGCATGTGAGTGGACATGAGTGGAGGTGTGTGTTTATGTGAGTGGGAGCTCCACCCACATGAATGAGGGAGAGGTGGGGGCACCCACCATGGCCGGAGCCATGCCCCCTTGGGCTGCCCCCTGCCCTATATAAGGAGCACCTCCTCCTCCTTTCCTCTTGCACCACCTCCTCATGAAGGTTTTCTTCTCCCTCTAGTTATTCCCCATGGTCTCGGATTAGCGAGATACATGTTCCCGGTGGCTTTATCTGGAAAGGAGTTGTTGCTTCCGCTGCATCGCTGGAATAAGGAGGCGAAGGTTGTTCGGTGGACTGAACGTGTGTGTGATCCCGGATGCACCGCTACTTTGTGGTGCTGGAATTGATGGTGCTGGACCTGATCATGCTGGAGCTGCTAGACATGAAGGACTTCATCACGATCTTGAGATCGACAAGTCTACGACTACATCATCCACGAGTTCCAACTTGTTAACAAAGCTTTGTTTTCTTTGAGGGTAAGTTCTCTATGGATGTATATCCACGCGTTGCTTGTATCTAGTAGATAGATCTTGGCGTATAGTTCCCATCGTAGGAAATTTTTTGTTTTCTATGATGCGAACCCAGCAGACCCAGATAGGCGTAGGCTTAGATAGCGCATAGGAAAGCACGCTCGTCAAGTTCCTCCAAGCAAATCAAGACATCTTCGCATGGCAGTCATCTAACATGACCGGAGTACCTAGGGAACTTGCCGAGCACTCTCTAAATGTAAACCCGAACGTTAAACCCGTCAAACAGTCCCTACGATGTTTTGGCAATGTAAAGCATAAGGAAATAGCTAAGGAACTAGCCCGGCTCGAGTTAGCCGGATTCATAGAAGAGGTCATCCATACTGATTGGTCGGCCAACCTTGTAATAGTCCCTAAAAAGGACACTACTGATTTAAGGATGTGTGTTCATTATACTGCCTTGAACAAGGCTTGTCCGAAAGATCCGTTCGCTCTGCCTAGAATTGATCAAGTTATCGATTCTACGGCAGGCTCTGAACTCCTCTGTTTTCTCGACGCATATTCCGGGTATCACCAAATTTGGATGAATGAATCAGATAAAATCAAAACTTCATTCGTAACCCCCTTCGAAACCTTCTGTTTCGTTACGATTCCCTTTTGGCTCAAGAACGCAGGAGCTATGTACCAGCGCATTATGCAGCGTTGCCTCCATGACCAAATTGGACGGAACGTACATGCATATGTGGATGATATTGTGGTGATGTCCAAAATGAAGGAAACATTAATTTCCAACTTAGAGGAAACGTTCGCCATTCTACAAAAATACAACATAATGCTTAATCCGAAGAAATGTTTCTTTGGAATCCCAGCCGGAAAATTGTTACGTTTCATCATGTCTCAAAGAGGCATAGAGGTGAACTGAGACAAGATATGCATATACTCAATATTTCTAGGCCAAATCGCCTGAAGGACGTTCAAAGACTCACTGGTTGCATTTCTGTAGTTAGTCGGTTTGTAAGCCAGCTTGGAGAAAGAGCCGCACCACTTTACAAGCTCCTGAAAATGACTGAAAAATTTGTTTGGACTGATGAAGCTGAAGTTGCGCTACAAGACATGAAAGAAGTACTATCGTCTGCTCCTATCCTTGCAGCACCGGAACCAAAGGAACCGATGTTGCTCTATCTCACTGCGACAAACAGGGTCGTTAGTGTCGTCATGGTAGTGGAGAGACTAGAGGAAAATCAGGAACACCTGGTGTAGCGTCCGACTTACTACCTTGGGGAGGTCCTAACTGAATCGAAGCAGCGGTATCCGCATTATCAAAAGCTAGCTTATGGTATGTTTTTCGCATCCCGTAAGTTACGGCATTATTTTCAGGAACATCCAATTACTGTGATGAGCACAGCTCCCATGAGAGATATAATCAATAACAACGAGCCTACAGGACGCGCTGCAAAATGGGGCATAGAGCTTTTAGCTTTCGATATTGAGTACAAACCTCGAACATCAATCAAATCCCAAATCCTTGCTGACTTTGTTGTTGATTGGACAGAGACAAAGGAGAATATGACCCTCCTTGAGTCGGAATATTGGACCCTATATTTTGACGGGTCTAAGGCTCGCGGGGGCTCGGCGGCTGGTGTGGTTCTCAAATCACCCCAAGGAGATAAACTTCTATACGTGTTCCAGTTCCACTTTACGGTGACAAATAATATTGCCGAGTATGAAGCACTGCTGCATGGAATCCAGATTGCTAAGGATATCGACATCTGATGTTTGAAGTGTTACAGAGATTCGGATCTTGTTGCTCAACAAGTGTCGGATATTAGTAATGCAAATAAGCACATGGCAGCATATAAAGCTGTCGTGGATGATCTATCTAGATCGTTCGAAGGGTTTGAGGTTCAACACATCCCTCAAGCAGAAAATGAGGAAGCAGATGCATTATCTCGGATAGGCTTTGCACGGAAATAGGTCCCAGATGGCGCTTTTTTAGAGCACCTCAAAGTTCCTTCAATAAAATGAGTAGACGAGGAATATCCCACCAAATCCGACTCACCTTTAGTAGCAGTTCTGGCTGTAATTTCCAGCTGGACTCAACCCTACCTTGATTACTTGGTAGATGGCAAATTACCCACAGACGAAGTTCTGAGCTGGCAGATCGTCCGACGAGCAAAAGCCTATATTGTAGTTAGTGGTGAGCTCTATAAGCGGAGTGTGTCTGGGGTGTTTCAGCGATGCGTATCTCCGGAAGAAGGAGTGGAAATCTTAAGAGAAATCCACTAAGGCGAGTGTGGTCACCATGCTGCAGCCAAATCTTTAATGGCAAAGGCTTTTCGACACGGTTTTTTCTGGCTTACAGCCAAAGCAGATGCCGAACGGCTGGTCAAGACGTGCAAAGGTTGCCAAAAATACACCAAGCAAGGTCATGCTCCGGCTGATCAGCTGCGAATAATACCCATAACATGGCCTTTTGCGGTCTGGGGGCTTGATATGGTAGGACCGTTTAAACGGGCTCCAAGTGGATTTACTCACCTCTTAGTGATGGTGGATAAATTCACCAAATGGATGGAGGCTAAACCCGTCACTAGTTGTGATGGAGCAATAGCCAGAAGATTTGTCGAGGATGTTATAATCCGATATGGTTATCCGCATAGCATTCACAGACAACGAGAGTAATTTCTCTATGGGAGAGCTTGCCGAATTCTGCAATGAACAAAATATCCGTCCTGACATTGCGTCAGTCCCACATTTGCAAGTTAATTGACAAGTCGAAAGAGCAAATGGTTTAATCCTACAAGGCCTAAAACCAAGACTCGAAGCACCACTACGACGTGCTA
The DNA here is from genome assembly GCA_910589775.1 of Avena eriantha. Classification (NCBI taxonomy): domain Eukaryota; kingdom Viridiplantae; phylum Streptophyta; class Magnoliopsida; order Poales; family Poaceae; genus Avena; species Avena eriantha. Next base: position 224,789,047 of record OU342742.1, read on the forward strand.
CGGGGGCTTGGGCAAAGGAATTACCCTCTGTAATATGGAGCTTGCGAACAACTCCGAACAGGTCAACCGGATACACACCTTTCTTCTTGGTCTATGGTGCTGAAGCAGTTCTTCCTAGTGATTTGATCCACAATTCTCCTAGAGTTACCGCGTATATCGAAGAAGATGCCAAGATTTCTCGACAAAATGATCTCGACTTAGTCGAAGAAGTTCGCGTCGTTGCTGAAATGAGATCAACAGTTATCAGCAGAAGTTACACAAGTATCACAGCCAGAGAGTCAGAAACCGATATTTCAATAAGGGCGATTTGGTTCTCCGGCTTGTGCAACAAAGAAAGCACAAACTTTCCCCAGTATGGGAAGGGCCCCTTTTGGTTAGTCGAGTATTGCACAGTTGTTCATACTACCTAACTGATATGCGGCCAGTCAAAGAAAGATCTCCTACTAAGAAGAGAAAGAGAGCTGGAGGCAGTACAAATCCTGAAGAATTAGATTGACCATGGAATATTGCTCAGCTACGTCCCTTTTATTCTTAGTTTATATTTCTTTGTAATCATATATGTGTACATGTTCAAAAAGAAATAAAGTATTGGTTGCCTCAAATGTTTTCTGAGAAGTTTTTTACCATCTTATTTTCGAATGATCATGTCACAGTTGAAAATCCCAGAATACTTGAAAGTACTTTAAGCTCATGTTTGTTCTGGTTTAGATTTCTGATTCTAAAATTGTTACCTTCGGGTATAAGTTTAATTTTTATAGTCTGTGCTTTGGTTATTTGTCTTATTGCCGGATGCGGGTATTTCCGAGTACTGAATTGTTGGTACTGGAAGCCTGCTTTGTTTCCAAGTTTAAACTGGTTTAGCAATTGAGCTCCGTTGCTCGGCAAAGTTTCCGTGCTAAAGGTTGGTCGGCTCACGAAAGGGACGAGGCGGAAAGCCAGATAAACTATAAGTGCGGACAAAAAACACAAGTGCTTGTGCAAACTTTTCAGGCACAAAAACATTTAAACGAAAAGTACTGAATAGATAAAGTAAAACTTGGCACTAGCAAAATTTTCATCCTACTTATTTATAGATCCATATTGTTTTCAGAATAACACATTGTTTTCCTGATGCTCTATGATGCAGGGGGAGAGGTAGGAGCTACCGGCTCGCTGGATACATCGCCTTGATAACGTTCTGAGATGTTCAAATCCGATACGGTTTGTTCATTGTTGGAAACTTCTGCTATCTCTTCGGTAGGTGGAGGTGGCGTGTCCATGCGCGTGAAGAACGAAGTGTCGTAGCTGGTTAAGTCGGCTACGTGGCACCCGTATCTGGTGCAGCAGTCCAAGATGGCTTTAATGTCCTGCTCCTCGCCGTCTTCGTCCACAGTAGAATATCCTCTAGTCACTTGCGAGATCTCCATGCTTCCATGGTGGCTAATGACCATGGTGAGAGCATTTTGTGTTGTGAATCACACGTAGGACATGTTCCAGTCCTGGACAAGTTGTGGCATCTCCTTGGCCTTGTCTCGCACTTGAAAGCCGGAGATGCTATGCATGTCCGGAACCTTGAGAACTTCGCCAATATCTTTGATGGATTGGCAGAAGTCATGAAGCATATCGCCGACTCCCGGCTAGTGCGAGACTCGGCAGAGGCTGAATCCAGCAAGTTTAGAGGACCTATGCATGTAATGCAAAATGGTTAGTAGAATAAATCTGGCTTCAAAAGATTCGAATGATGTAGACAAGTCAAAAAGATGGAAACATACCGAAGATGACATCGTCGACTTTGGTCTTCTCCTCACGGAGACTCTAGAGTTCAGCCCAGAGTGCTTGGGCAATATCCCTCTCTCCGAACAAGTCATTTGTGCCCTTATCTATAGATGGTTCCCTTATCTATTATTAGAAATGTAATTATCGAAACACTGGTGCACCATGTGCAACTTTCGATGTTTTGTTCACCTTGATTCCTACTTGACTTTAGTCGGTATTATCGGTATAGGAGTTTCCGATCTTCTTACAACATAACCCTATATGCTTTTAAGATATGTTATCCTTCATGGATTTGGAAACATGTCTACAGTTCTCAATTAGAAACTATGGACAATTTAAGCTCAATGTCCCGTGATTTGTGTTCAATCACTTTTCAAATGTTTCTTGGATCATGTATTATGTTAGGTTGCCATCATGGTTTTCCAAGACAGAACCTACATCTCAACATAGTGGATGATGATCATCCTTTTCTTTCTTTCAACCATCGATGTTTAGCTTAATTCTATTCCTAATTTGAACTGGCCAAGGACTAATCCTGAATCAATTCCTATTCTGAAACTCTTTTCAGAATCCCTTTTAGGAATACAACATAATATCGTAATATACTTACTATCAACTTCTAATCCCTATAATCATTATTTATTGGTACTTGCACTTCTATTCTTAATGTGTCGTATACACACTTAAGAATCACTCTTTAATCTCCCACTCAGAATATTTTCCCAACATACTTGAGTTCGAGACTTATATTGCTCCCACTCAAAATGTGTTCCCAACATATTTAAGTCCGAGACTTATATTGCTCCCACTCAAAAATATGTCATTCACATATTGTTTTAGGAAGACTTTCATAGCTCCCACTCAATTTTGTGCAAATTGCATGTCCACTCGCTATTTTGAATACCTTCAAAATCCTTTGATCAATTATCAAAGTGAGAGATTTATTATGAGATGTTAGAACCTTACTAGTATTAAATCCACTAGACTTTCAGCACTTTTGAATCAAATTCATTTGAAATTTTCTAATACGGTATTCATGACAAACTGTGCCTTTAGTCATTCACCTTTCCTTCATGACTTTGCAGTCATTTTGGAAAATTCAAGTAACTCATTACTTGTTAAGATTCAGCAATAAATTGCTCTCTAATCTTAAGTGACTTTTATGTTTTAGGATTTCTCATAACTTTAGTTTACCATTATTTCCTTAGTAGTTCATAGGTATGTCATATTTCGGTAATCATGAAAAATGATTCACAAATGTCTCCATACAAGATATGGGGTGCATTTTGAATCCTACTTTATGTAGTGAAAACACTAGTAGGGAAAACACAATGATCGTTATTATTGATTCTTTCCTTTGTGAAGAGAATCATTCAGGAATGCTTTCCTTTGTGCTTCTCAATACTCAGATGCAGGGTTTTGAATCCTCATCGTGTTTTTCCACTATCTTCCAAAAGCTCCTTATTCGAGAACACAAACTTTCTCGAAAATGCCCCAAAATTTAAGAACACTAGTTTTGCCTTTCTTTTGGTTCTAGCCATGGAATTCGTATTAAAAGTTTCCAATGAATACTCTACAAGGACTTATTCGCTATTGTGTTAGTTATGTCGAATAACCCCAAAACTTCCATGACGATCCATACAAGATATGGCGCCTATCTTACGAATTCAGATGGTTCACTATATATTCTAATTGAGTGCTAACTATTTCTAACTAATGGTATTTACATCTACACTACAAAGATTTATTTGGTGCCATCTATTCACCCACTTTGATATCTAATATCACATTCTGATGCTTTGCACTTTGACGTTTCAAACGCATTGCATTTCACAATTTTCTTTATGCCAATCTTATAACTTTGAATTTCATTACTGTTGATCAAATCATAGTAATTAGATTCTCTTTTATCTTTATACCCCTCATATGCTAAATATCTTTGATCATATCAAATCGTTTCATGCTCATGTTTCTTTTCATAAACTCTTTACAAAATTTAAGCAAGCATATAATGATAATAACCATTTTGTTGAAATACAATACATCGAATATGCATTCACTTTCAATAATTCATCAAACACTTTGTATTCATGCAATACATGGTGTTTAAGTTATTTTGCCAAACTTGGGCATGATTCATATGTGACAAGAAAACAAGTGTCTTTCACATATTATCAATATAACTTTGAATTTAAACAATGGTTTCATTCAGTAATGAATATATCATTAAGTCTGGTAATTTTCAAGGCATTTTCAATACAAATGTTCATGTATGTTCAATTAGTTTCATAACCAGGACAATTCACACATAATCGAACAAGATATGAACACAAATAGAAATCATTCATAAAAGTAGAACAATTGTTTGTTACATACTCATATGAATAACCGTCTCACGAAGTGTGAGACACACTAAAAGGTTCACAATCTATCGATTACAATAATCGTCCTAAAAACCATAAACTAAATGATAAATGTTGAGGGAGAGTGTCATTGGCCATCATCATCATGCTTGCCATCAACACGAAATGTCACCTCCTCTCCAGCAAGCAACTCTCATGCAGAAGGACATGTTTTCAACAAAACAGAACAATTATCAAATATACTTAATACTGCAATATGTGTTTGAAAGATTATAACATTTATAAAATTCTATATCAAATATATACCTTTGTAATCGATGACCTCACCAGCAATGGGTTCAACCTTCACATTCCTGAGGTGTGATATGAACCTGTGGAAATCCTGTGTTTCTGCATCGCCTCTCTCAATGCAAGTCCTGGCATGTGCTTGGTAGCTTGGTGGCAGTGACTGCAGCACAACGCCATTTGCAAAGGAGCTCGTCAACCAGTTATCCTGGAAGTATGCAAGCCTCATGTACGCATCATGCATGCGCTTCAAGTGGTCGTCAAGCGAAGAATTCTCCTCCATCTTAATGGAGAGGAAATCTCCCATCAGCTCATGCTCCCATATGCGCACTTGTTCCACAAAATGTGAACTAAGATGTACCATTACCATACGATGGTCAAGATTACTGAAGACTGGCCACAGCTCATCCACCATTCCGAAGAGCATTGTCATTGATATGAAGGTGATCTCACGATGGTAATAGCAGTCTTCTCACTGCTCTAGGGTGTCATGGACACCAGGCTGCTCCAAATCCATCTTGTCTATTATATAGTCGACCACGTCATTCTCACTAAGGAGAACGTGGAGACGCACAACCCACGTAGAAAAGTTTGATCTGTCTAGACCGAGCTTCTCTTCTTCTAACCAATCGTCAACAGGGAAGGTAGCATCAGGGAGAACCATTTCTACATTTATGATTGCAAAAGGAATTCAGACTAAGTTTATAATTAAATGAGTGAAATAATAATTAACTCCACTAAAAACACCTATCCCCTGAATGATTCTAGTGATTACACAATCCCTTTTCCCCACATCTCCCCCGATTGTCACGGCCATCAATGTGGGTGCTAGGGTGGACGCCTAAACATCGATCACATCATTCATGCGACTAATGCTCGATCTTTCGACCATCCGTGTACCGAGGCCATGTCTACACATGCTAGGCTCGCCAACTCAACCTTAGTGTATTCGCTGTGCAACATGGCTTACACCCATTGTATGCGAACATAGATATGTCTGACACCCAATCGTCACGGCATGCTGCATATCGAAGAATTTTCTTGGTGGTGCACACTAAGGGAGAACACTTTCATTGGTATTTTATTAGGGGTCATCTTATTAGGCTACTGTCGAGTATCTAATACTAGCACACAATAAGATATACAAATAATGAACATTGAATGTAAATGCGATGTGATATGGTCCTTCACGTCGTGATCTCCATCTGGCATCACCAGATTCCGGTGCTAGGGTTCCGGCGCCGTAGGAACTAGGGTACCAGTGCCTCCTGTGTGGTAGTCCATCATCTCCATGATTATCTACTACTACTTTTTAACATAATGCAATTACTTTACATTTGCCACAACCATATCACAAAGCAATGCCCCCCTGCAAAACAAAGTTAGACGCCTGTCATTTATCTTTGCATCTTTTACATGGCTATTAGGGCTTTCGCACAAGAACCGTTCATACCTACGAACTTTCACCACAACGTCGATCGAGTAGTTGTCTCTACTACACCCCTTTTAGGGCCCTCCATTGCAAATGGTGTACCAACTAATGTGAGAGAGATAGACACCCCCCAAAGCCACTTTATACGGTACAAGTCGTATGTCAAGCGTGGACTAGTCTCGCGAATGAATGCGTAAAGTCGGTTGGGAGCTGCTTCATCAAGCATTGTTGTGGTATACACACGTATACGTGGGAGGGTAACAACTAAAACATCAACGCCCACATGCTACATCTCGTGATTTCTACCCGTACTAGCAATACTACGCATAGATCTAGCTCTGATACCACAAGAGGGGTTCGCGTATGAAAACATTAAATTTTACCCTACTCCTAAACCCCTTTGTTGCCAGGACCTATCTATTAGTAATGCAGTAATAGGAGGGGCTTTTCACGAACTTACCCTTGAAGACTGAAAAGCATTGTCAATGCTCGGGAGAGCATGGTTGATGTACACGACTTGAAGCCGACCTCAAGGCCGTGATGAAGTCCTCGTGCTCCTGTGGCTCCAACGACTTCTAGTGCCTCAAATGTTGCACCTCGCAGGGAGTTACATGCATCCCGTGCCTGGCGATAACTCCCGCTTCCCTGATCTAGCAGCAGTTGCGGAAGTAGAGCTCCTGGATCCGAATCTCGGAGCGCGATGGCGCTCCGCGGTGAAGATATCTCTCGTTCGCTTAGTCCGAGCTTAGGACCACGGTCAAGAGAGAGAGAGAGAGTATCAATTGGAGGTCTTCCCAAAAGTGAGGAAACCTTTATTGAATATTGTGTTGTATTATTTGGTCAAATTACCCCACTATATATAGGGGAAATCCCACCCCACGCCAATTAGCTTAGCCATGTGGGACTAAACGAAGGAAGGGAGAGGGGGGCAGCCCCCGGCCAGCCAAGGAGGCCCAAGTGGGCCCCATGTGGGTAGCCAAGGCCCAGTCAGCCATCCCCCTCCTCCTTCTTCCTTTGTTTTTTCCCTCTTGGGCCGTTCTCCATCCAGATTTGGCCCAATAAGGTATTTTAACCCTTTAATTGATTTCTCTTTTATTAAATAATTATGAATAAATGATTAAATCAATATTTAACATTCATTCACATATTATTCAATCTTCTTGGTTACGGAACACCTTCCACCTCCACTCCGGACATCCTCCGGACTTACCAAAACCCTTCCAGTTTTCTCTCTTCTCTTTCTTCGGTAATTCTACTGATCCTGTAAACACTCTCTAAGCATCACCAAGCCCTTAAGCATGATACCCCATGGTTCGGGAACACTCCAGACATGGTCAGGACCCTCTCGGACCAATGATCAACAGAGGGACCTGGATGGCCATGTGACCCCTATGCATTCCATGAAATCTTTTGTCATTTGAACCATGACCATCGTGTCATATTCCTTTTGTCTCTCAATACTTGCATTGTCCGAGATCTGATCAATAACATCACCATGTTGGGTTCAATCTCTTTACCGACAAATGCTACTTGACTCGTTCCGACAAGTGATATCCCTGTGATCAGATCACACGCTACACAACTATTGGATATAACTTCTCTGAGTGGGCCCTCGAGTATCTTTCCGTCACGCGGATGGGAAAATCCCGCTCTTGACGTATAATGTCTCTACTATTCCTCCGAATACCTGAACACACATTTATGATCACCGTTTAACCATGTGACGTTTGATGCTGTCAAAGTATCCTCGGGTAACAGTGATTGATATAGCCTCACGGTCTAAGAAATAGTACACTAGGTCTATTATAATCACCGTAACTTGAACTTCGTGACATGATTGGGTCACAATGCTTAGGTTGGGTATTAGTTTATCATCTCATTCTCACAATGAGGTGACTCCATTTCCAACTGGCATAAATGCCACATGATTAGGAAACCTTGATAATATGTTTTTTTAACAGAAACATAGCGCTTTATTGATCACATAACATCAATACAAAGAGTCTTCGGATCAAATCCGGGGCAGAAAAGGAAATAAAACCTAGGCTAGGTACATCGCAAGTTCTAGCCAGTATGTGCGCCGGTTCATTGAATGAACGTTTTACATGACGAAAGACCACATAACTGAAGTTCATCGCCATCCTCTTGATATCTCGTACCACCACGCCCACCATAGATCAATCAGGCTTACAAGAATGAGTACGTTGGATCAGAGACAAACAATCGGACATGAAGATCACTTTAGTGTAGCCTAGTTCTGCCGCCAGTTCCACATCACACTTCAGGGCAAGAACTTCCGCCATCTCAGGGCCATGGAACCCTACCAAAGGTTCACTAACAGCAAGAATACATTGTCCATCATGGTCCCGTACCACTGCACCAACAGATGATCGTCGCTGTTCAGCAAAAAGCGCAGCATCAACATTGACTAGGCCCTCACCTTGTGGCGGCGGTGTCCACTTCTCCCATACTATGGACTCACACATGTTGCTTAGCTTGGTCTTGGTACAGTTGTCATTAATCATCTGAACATATGCACAGATCTTATGACACATTTGCCTTGGCTCAGGGTTTGATTGATTATTACTCTCATAGTTTCGGGCTTCCCATATATACCAGAACCCCACAACCATACTGTTGCCTCCAGCGATGTCGCTCTTGACAGAAAACCAAACAGCCAGAGCTTGGACGACATAAAATCACGTCTAGCTAGAGGTAGACTGAACGCGGCTTTCACCAAATGCCAAACCTCCCTAGCGAAGGGACATTGCAGGAAGGAATGCTCCACATCTTCCTCTTTTCCACAAAGAATACACTCATGTCGAGCAGGTATCTAGCGTCTGATGAGCTGAGCACCTGTCAGTAGACAATCGTGGGCGAATCTGCATAGATTAATTTTCATTTTCCCAGGTGCATAAATTTTCTAGATCATATTCCATTGCTTCTCTTCATTTGCAGCCGAGGAGGAAGAGCCCCCACCCCATTTGCTCCTAGCAATGAAGAAGCTGTCCAATCTGGCCATGTTGTACGCCGATTTGCTGATCTGAATTTGCATGATCTGGTCCGCCATCTCCTGGTCAAAGAAGGCATAGACCATCTCGGGAATCCAGGTCCTTGTCTGCTTATCCATCAGGCAGTGAATAGTTGCGATGGCAGGGATTTCTTTGATAGGTTTTAACATATATGATGGGCGACCCAGAATCCAATTATCCGACGTAATCTTTACCGATTGGCCATCACCAATAGCCCACTGAACACCACGATGGAGCAACTCACGGCCAAACAAAATACTTCTCTAAGTATAAGAGGATGACCACGGGTTTGGGGCATGCCAAAAATCGGTGTGTGAGAAGTACCTCCCTTTGAGTACCCTGGCACATAAGGAAGATGGCTCTGTAAGAAGACGCCACCCCTGTCGTCCGAGCATGGCCTGGTTGAACAGAACCATATCCCGAAAGCCCATGCCGCCGAGGGATTTGGAAGCTGACAGCCATTCCCAAGACCTCCAGTGGAGTTTCCTCTTTCCGTCTTCAATGCCCCACCATTGTGTAGAAACCGTGGACCTTATCTTGTCACAATTTATAATGGGAATTTGGAAACAGCTCATTACATAAGTGGGAATTGCCTGGATGACTGCTTTGAGAAAGGTTTCTTTTTCGGCGCGCGAAAGCGGTCTGTCCGACACCCCATTAATTCTCTTCCTGATCATCTCATAGAGGAAGTTGAAGGTGGTAGTAGGGGTGCGTCCAACTGAAGTCATTTAGGATCTCGCTCCGTACTCCCAAGTTGTCCTTCACTCTATCTTTGATCAACATATTACAGTTATTACCCAAGAAGACAAATGATTTATCTAAATTAACTTTTTGCCTGAATCCATCACAATAAGTCTTCAAGGTATCCTTAAGGGCCTGCACACTCCTATCATCACTCCTCACAAATAAGATGCTGTCGTCTGCAAACAGTAAATGAGAAATAGCGGGGCCGAATCTACCATTTCTGATTCCATAGAGCTCACCACGGTCCTCCTTTTGTTGCAGCAAACAAGACAATCCTTCAGTGCATAAGAGAAAAAGATAGGGGCTGATTGGGTCCCCTTGTCGTATGCCCCTAGCGGGCACCAAGGGTTCGGTTAATTGACAATTAACCCGAACGGCATAGCGAACACATGTAACACATCTCATAACGACTGTATCCATGAAGGCGCAAAGCCGAGCTTACTGAGACATCCATCCAAGTAATCCCACTCGACCCGATCATATGCCTTCATCATGTCGATTTTGAGAGCAAAGAAAGTCCGCTTGCCACCTTGTTGTCGGATAGTATGCAATCATTCAAAAGCAATAAGCGCATTATCTGTGATGAGCCTGCCAGGAACGAAAGCACTTTGTTGCTCGGAAATGACCATGGGCAAGATCTTTTTCAATCGATTTGCCAAAACCTTGGAGGCAATCTTGTATATAACATTACACAAGCTTATCGGCCAGAAGTTCTTCAAGTGCTTCGATCTTGAAACCTTTGTAATTAGAACAATAATAGAGTCGCAGAAGCCTTCCGGAATCTCACCTCCATTGATAAAGGCCCTCACAGCATTGCAGATTTCCCCTTTGAAAAAATCCTAATGAGTTTGATAGAACAGCGCCGGGAACCCATCTGGTCCCGACTCCTTTGTTGGGCCCATCTGAAACAAAGCAGCACCGAGTTCCTCATCCGTATACGGTTTGAATAAGTCCTCATTCATATCAGCCGTCACTTTAGAGGGAATAGCATCGAGCACCGCATCAACAGAGGTACAAGTTTCAGACGAAAACAGATCCTCATAAAAATTGTGTACCATATCTTTTATTTCCCCTTGCGCTGAACCATTAGCACGAATGAACGCTTCAATCTTATTTGTCTTGCGTCGTGCCGAGGCCCTCGCATGGAAGAAGGAGGTGTTCTGATCCCCTTCCTTGAGCCATTCCACTCGGGATCTTTGCCATGCCATGATTTCTTCTCTTTCGAACAGCTCGCATAGCTCCTTCCGGGCCTCCTTTTCTTCCATAATATTCTGTTCGGACAGCCCAAGCTCACGTAAATCACCAAGTTTACCTTCTAGCCGCCGAATCTATTGACGGACCGAGCCAAACGTTGCTCGACTCCAGTCCTTGACTGACGATGCAACTCAGTTCAAAGTAGACCATGTAGACTACATCGACGGGATGTCGGAACTCCCATCTGACCAGGCTTTCTCATGAATTTCCTTGTAGTCCGGGGCACGTAGCCACATTGCCTCAAACTTAAAACCTTGTTGCACCACTTGACGCTCTCCTATCCGCAACTCACGAGTCAGCGAGATAAGGATCGCATAATGATCTGAGCAAGTAGTAATGATATTCTCCACTGTGCAATTCTCAAACAGGTCCGAGAAACCCCCATTAGCCACCGCTCTGTCAAGCCTCACCTTCACATTACTGTCCAAGCCCTGCCGATTGCTCCATGTAAATTTTGGACCTTGGAACCCTAAGTCCATGAGTTCGCAAAAGGCAGTCTCGGAAGGCATCAAACTGAGTCTTCGTTCTACCACGGGGACCCAAGTGCTCATCTTGGCTCAAAACCTCATTAAAATCCCCGCAACATAACCAGGGGCCATTCCATTGCGCACACATAAAACAGAGAAACTCCCAGAATTCCTTTCGATGCTCCCTTCAAGGTTCTCCGTACACAAATGTTTCCCTCCACTTAGTACCATTCTTAGGAGTGATATGGACATCAATGCACCATGCATTAGAAGGCATAATAGTAACAAAAATAGAGGACAACCAGAAGAATACCAAGCCACTACTCTGGCCAGTACTACTGACAGCATAAGAATTTGAGTACCCTAATGACCACATAAAGCCACGAACTCTGACATCCCTCATCTTCGTCTCGGAGAAAAAGAGGAGGGCGGGTCGATGAACTCTCACAAGCCAGCGGTGTTCGCCAACTGTCGCGTCCGACCCTAGTCTGCGACAGTTCCAGCATAGGATCCTCATTGCATCTGGCAGGGCAGCTCGTCAGCCTCCGCCTGATCCGTCGATCGATCGATTGGACTCACTTCTCCTCTTCTTATTAGACTCTTTGCTCCCCATATCTGTTTCTGCATTATCCACAGTCCAAGGAGCATGGCCTCCCCCATGTACCACCATTGCAAGAGGTTTCACTAGTGTATCGATCATCATAGGGGCGCCCTTCTGACGGTAAACCTGCACAGTCTTCCTTTTCTGTCCAGCCATCGCATGCCCATCCTGAGCCAGGTTCTTTCCATCCACATAACCATTGCTAGGTTTATTAGTCTTCGTGCGAGACCACGGCTGCTTCTTTTTCACCGGAGAAGAAACCTCGACTTCTGTTGTCGGTTTCTTCTCTAAAGCCTCACACTTGTCATTTGCTTGTTTTGGCCTATCCTTGGGTGGTTAAGAAGATCGGCCCAAACCAACCGATACAGAGCCACTCGACAACATCACACCCTGTTGTTTCTTCCTGTGGTCATCTGGCGCACACATTCTGTCAGCTGAGTATGGATGTTTTCCATCCACCTCCTGCTCCCTTGGTTGCAGACACTCAGTGGAAGAGTGTCCGATTAGACCGCAAGAGAGGCAATAATGAGGTAAGTTCTCATATTGGAGCTCAAACCAATCTGTGGCGTTGCGTCACTGCGAGAACACCGTGACTCCCCGCCGGAGCGGTTGGCCAACGTTGATCTCCACCCGCACATGCATGTAGCTCCCCCAACATCTCCCTGATGCATCACAGTCCACACACGGAGTACTGCCTTCAACACCAATAGACTGGGCAATCACCATGCCAGACTTCTTTTGCATATAACCAAACAGCAGGTTCAAAATCCTGACCCACACCTTTAGCTTATAGAAAACCAAATCCTTCGGCTTGAAATCAACACTGAAACTTTGGAGCAGGACATCATGTTTCCCCACAATCCAAGGTGGTCCATCCAGCACTTGGTCCATATCTGTCTTCGTGGCAAATTCAGCAACGAAGATGTTTTCGCCGCCAGGATTCAGCAGCAATCTGCGCAGGTTCCCCCGCGTCGGGCGCAGGGCGGAGGAGATCGTGCTGATGTGAAGGACAGTGGGCGATAACACCTTACCGACGATTTCCCACTTAGAGTGGACCGAGATATGATCCGCACCATCATCCAACACAACCGCTGTAGCCTCTGCCACCGTCAGCCGCAGGCGCCCCATCATCTCTGAGACATTATCCTCGGATCCGGTCGCCGCCGCCATAGGAGGAGGAGTCGACGAGTCGCTCCTCAGTAATCCAGTCGCCTCCGTTAGGGAGGCTCCCACCACTGCCTTTCCTATGCCAGTCACATCCCTGGGTCCCGTCGTTGTCAACCCCCGTCGTTCTCCCAACAGACCAAGAGCGGGCAGCAATCTAGGAGAGCCCCTTGATCACTCCGAGTCTGCGGGATCGCGAGAAGGTTTCCTGAGGATCTAGAGGGGGGAAGGAGGGCACGAAAGAGAAATCCCACCCGCAAGCGTGACGTAGAAAGGTTTCTAAATGAACTCAGTGATCGCCATGGAATCGGCAAACCCTAGGAGAGAGAGAAAAGCGTCATCGGTCCCCCCAACCTTGATCATAGGTTGACCAATGAACCAGTGACTAGATTATCATCGAGAACCCCTGGTTGTTTATATATCACACATGTATTGACGTTTCCTTTCAATACAGTTATAGCATGATATAAAACTTAATCATAAACTTTATGAAATATGATAATAATACTTATTACTATTTGTCTCTAGGGCATATTTCCAACACATAGTCGTTGACCTTGGAAGAGGATCCTCGGATTGATAGAGCGCTACTCACCGGAGACTTGATTCATTCACCGCCCTTCTGCGCTCGTCGAGTTGAGTGATCACCTGTTGCTGGCGCTTGTATTCCTGCATGAGCAGCCAGTGGTAACCCATCAGCATTTGTTGTGATGAGTTTGGTGGGAGGGGGTTGCCTCATAGGGCTTCCCTGCAGCGAGCCCACTCAGCATCGTTAAGCTCAATCAGTTGTCGCTCGCGTTCACCCGCAGGGTTAGGCGGCTACTAATCTTCTTGGACGGGGCCGACGACAGGGGGTTGATTTGTTGGCCCGTTGTTGGTGGTGCGTTGTTGGTGGGGGCGCCATTAGTGGGGGCACTGTTCGCGACTGGGATGCCACCGTTGGTGCCGGTGTTTCCCTGAGTGCCGCTGTCGCCCATGTTGATGACGACGCACATGTAGTGGCTGCGGAAGCTGTTGCTCCCGCAGCTCTCAAGCCGTAGGCTTCGTCTTCTATCTCCAGATCGCCCAGATTGGACTCACAATTGCTGCTACCATCTGTATCCTTGACTGATGCCAAGGCGTTGAGTTCTCTCAGGCTGCCGATTGGCGGTGGGAACCACGATGCAGGAGCAATCGTGGGAATCTTCGGCTAGTCAGGGAGGCGAAGCGTGCCAAGCGGACCAACTTGGAAGCGTAGGCTTCCGATCGCCAAGCCGGTCCCATCGCCCACGGACTCGAAATCTAGGCGATTCGCCGACGCGTGGACGGTGAAGTCGAGGGCGCTGAAGAAGAGGCGATTTTCCGCTATGGCGGAATCATAGATAGCTGTTGATGGGGCCAAGGAAGCCCCAACATCAGGACTCCCGTTTCACATAGACGGTGCCAATTGACCAGGGGTTAACTCATCAATTCCCATCGTTGCTAGACTTAGGTTCGAGGAAGAGGGGAGCACTGGAGGCATCGATCGGCTAGCAAACAAGAACATAGGTGACACGAGGTTTACCTAGGTTCAGGCCTCGTAGAGGACCCTACTCCTTCTTGTCTGCTCTTGATTTTGAGGGAGTCGAAAGTAAACAAGGGGTGCGCAGATGCAATCTGGCAAGGTGTATGCCAGGTGTATGAGTTGGTCCTCCTCGCCGCCCCCCTCCTAGCCTTTATATAGAGAGGCTAGGTCTCGGGGTAGCAGATCGAGTTGGTTACAAGTTAGGGTTTCTCCTTTAAATTTCTATCTACACTTTGCCATGTTTTACAAGAAGTCAAACTCCAATGGACCACCGGATCTTTGCTGGGCTTCGATTGCACCGTGGGTTCCTTCTTGGACTGAACCGTATAGGATAATCTCAGTACCTGGAGGGTATGCCCACGTCAAAGTCGGTTAGAGTAATCAACCGCTTCTAAAGTTAGTAGAGACGGTTGTCCACTAACAACCGACTAAGGGTGGGAAACTGAGACGGGTTTATTGAAACTTGGGATAAACCGTCTGAGTGCACCGTCTCTAAGTAACGAGTGTGTACTAGTAGTTGCTCGAGTCAGACTGTTGGGTCCCGTGTCAGCCTGCCATTAGTATTAAGTGGGTCCCAGCTGCTCGGATGGGTCCACAAGAACCTGGGTGGGGGCACCTTGGCTCTAAGGGTGAGCGAAGGCGTCACAACCCCCTAGGCAAATGCGCCAAAACCCTCCTAGGGGAACCCTCAGGGGTGTATGGGAAAGAGGGAGTTTCCCCCTCCCATGTTCGTTGCCCGCCACCCCATCTTTTCTAGTAGGAAACTTTTTTATTTTCATGATGTGAATCCCATCATGCAGTTACCCTACATGTATAGTAGTATTTTTTCATTCATTTCTAATTTATTTGACGCAAATTTTTCGACATACCTATCACACTATAGTAGTTTTCCTACGAGAATTCTTTGATGACAACTTCTCCCACGCCTCAAGCGTAATTTTTTCGAGATATAATTTATCAGCATTAACTTTTTTTTCTTTTTTTTCCTTCTTTAACCTTCAACGATAATTATTGGATCCATTTTCCAACTTAGTAATTTTTCCACTATAATCCCAACAATTATTAGGAAACTGTAATATCCAACACCGACTTGCAACATTTATACTCCCTCCGTTCCTTAATATAAGGTTTATAGTTTTTTGTGAAAAATTTCATAATATAAGGTGACATGGGTATACCCTACGGGTACTCGAGCTTGGTATACACGGTCTAGATACCGCAGAATCCCACGACGTTGTCAAGGCCCAATGCAGAATTCGGGTGACCCACAGACTCTCCTATTGCTTGCAACACAAGAAGTAGCTTAAGATAGAAAGTTCAAAGGGACGAACCCTAATCTGTAACCGACTCGACCTGCTATCCGAGACCTAGCCTATCTATATAAAGGCTAGGAGGGGGCGGCGAGGAGGACAATCACAACCCTAGTTTCTACAACCATTGCCAGATTGCATCTGTGCACCCCCTGTAATCTTTGATTCCCTTGATAATTCCAAGAGCAGACAAGCAGGAGTAGGGACCTCTACAAGGACTGGACCTGGGTAAAACTTGCGTCCCTATGTGCTTGTTTGCTAGCCGAATGATGCCTCCAGCGCTCCCTCCTTCTCCGAAACCCAAGTCCATAACAATGGGCATTGGCGAGTTAAACCCTCGTCAATTGGCGCCGTTTGTGGGAATTCGGAGTGCTGATGTCACGGCTTCTTCGGCCCCATCAACCGCGATCTACAACTCTGCAACAGTGGAGATTCACCAGCTCTTCGGCGCTTTCGACTTCACCGTCCACACGCTGGGCACTCGCTCGGCTTTCGAATCCGTGGACGATGGGATCAGCCTGGCGATCGGGAGCTTTCGCTTCTAGGTTGGTCAACTAGGTACGCTTCGCATGCCCGACCAGCCAACAACGCCCCACGATTACCCCAACATCATGGTTACTACCACCAGTCGGCACCCTCAGCGAGCTCAACGCCCCGGAACAACTGGGAGCACGGACAGCGACAACAGTCGCGAGTCCGATCTAGGTGGTGGGAGAGCAGCTTCCCCAACCACTTCATGTGCGCCATCATCAACACGGGAGACACCGGTGTCAATCGCGAAAACACCGGCACCAGCACTGGACCGACCAACGGCGATATACCAGTCGCAAATGGTGGCCCCACCAACGGTGCACCCACCAATAATGGGACAGGAGGAGAACCACATCTCTCGGCGAATGCGGACACTGGAGAGCTCGTGCTGATCAAGCTCAACGACAACGAATGGGCTCGATGTCGAGAAGCTCTATGGGGCAATCCTCTACCCCCAACAGATCGCAGGACATGTTGATGGGCTACCATTGGCTGCTGAAAGAGGAATTCAAATGCCAGCAGCAGGTAATCGCGCAACTCGAGGCGCGTAGGAAAGCGGCGTACGAGTCGAGCCTTTGGCGAGCTGGCTCTCCTATCACGAAGGATCCTCCTCCAAAGGCAACGAGTACCTGGACAACAAAAGACGATCTCAACTGGCTCACCTCACCGAACAAGAGCGCGTAGAAGCCACGAAAGTCCTCGACTTCAGCTCTATGACGGTGGATACATGAGGCAACGTGCTCTCGAAGACACCACAACCTACGGTGACGGCTGCCACCATGTACCTCCTCAACAACCACCCACCGGCTGGACATCCACGAGCTGCCATGCACCGATCTACGATCGCAGGCCTGTGGCTAATCTAGGCCGCCCTGGACAAGGAAACGACACTGGAGCTGAATAAAGGCAAAACTCTAGACAAGTACTATTACTCGTACTCCTCCAGCGACGATAGTCACAACCTGTCTCGATGTTGCCGCTCACGGCAGCACGACCAAAACTACGATGTGCGCGACGACATCACACAGCGCAAGGTCAAAAAAATGCAGGCAAGACGCGCTCGTTCGATTGACTCGAAAGACGACAAGGTGGAGCTCTGCGGTGCCAGATGCTTCAGCAGAGCCATTAGGCAAAAGCGAATGCCCAAAGGGTTCAAACTCCTCTCGGAGAACCCAAAATTTGATGGCCTACAGGACCCAAAGATTTGGCTGGAGGATCACATCTCCTCCATCAAGCTGCACGGTGGGGATCAAGCACAGCCATGCAATGCCTGCAGCTGCAGCTGCAGGGCGCCGCTCGTGCATGGCTCAACAACCTCCCGCACGGATCCATTCGTAGTTGGGAAGAGCTAGTCTACAGCTTCGTGTGCAACTTCAAGGACACTTACAGAAGGCCTGCGTCAATCGAAGAACTAAGAGGCTGCCACCAAAGGTCTGGTGAGTCGCGGCGCTCGTACATCTAGAGGTGGTCCATCATCAAGAACTCCGCAGAAAACATCTCGGAGGATCACGCAATCGACCCGTTCAACGGCAGTGTTTGTCGTATAGAGCTCACGGAGGAGCTGGGCCGCTCGAAGCCTAAAATTATCGACCACCTGATGGACGTCGCATATCGGTGGGTAGACAGAGAAGACTTGGTGAAAAACTGCATCTACTCGAACGATGACAATGACCTTGGGCGCAGACGCGACCGCCGAGGAAAACATCGAATGCGCATTTACGAGGACTGCGACAAGGTCAACATGGTCGCGGCTGGCTACGCTGACAAACGCGACGACAACCGCAACAGCGGATATCGCAGCGGGGGATACCGTGACGCTGGGAAAACCACGCAAGTCTGGCAACGCCACACTCGCGAAGAGGCACCCGCAACCTCCATCCAGGACAAACTGTCCGGACCATGCAACGTGCATTCTATATCGACAAGCACGACGGCAAGAAAAAGTCATGTCACCTCCTAAAGGACTGTCACGAGTTCCTCAAGCTCCATGAAGTTCTGGCTCAGATGAATCGCGACGCGATCAATGGAGGCTACGGAGCCGCCCCAGGCGCTGTGGCACATGGAGCTCCTCCACCACCTGCGGTTGCGCCAGTCCAGCAGCATGGAGGTGAGCTGTACCCGCGAGCTGTGGGCAACATGGGGATGATCCAAAAGGGGCGTTCCTGAAATCAAGTGTAGAAGGCAATCACTTGCCAAGTCAATCTGGCGATAAACTCTCCACGACCACCCGCGCCAACTACCATGCCTAGGCCACTGTTCCCTCGTACTCGAGGCGCAAATCGGCGGCTTCCATATGAGTCGCGTCTTTATGGACGGAGGAACCGGCATCAACCTAATGTTTGCAAGTACCTTGCGTGCAATGAGTATCCCTCTAACGTGTCTGGATGTTTCAGACACGAGATTCCATGGCATCGTGCCAGGGAAGGGAGTATACCCCTGGGCAAAATCAACCTCGACATCATCTTCGGCACGCCACAAAATTTCTGGCACGAACGCATCGACTGGCCCTCACAGTACCACTACATCCTCGGATGTGTCGTGTTCGCAAGGTTCATGGAGGTTCCACACTATACCTTTCTGCAGAAGAAGATGCCAGGCCCAAACGGCGTCATCACAATCAACGGAAAGTTCAAGAGGTCCGATAGCTGCAACAGGGAATTCGCCGAGCACTCACTCAACGTGAATCCGGACGCAAGGCTAGTCAAGCAAACAATACGGCGACTGTCTGAACCATGAGCAAAAGTAGACGGTATGGAGATCAACAGACTCCTCGATGCAAAATTCATACGCGAGATCAAGGAAAGTAACTGGCTCGCAAATACAGTGATTGTGCCTAAAAAGGACATGGACATCCTGTGGATGTGCGTGGACTTCACTTCCTTGAATAAACACTTCCCGAAGGATCACTTCCCGTTGCCACAGATCGATCAAATAATCGACTCCACTACAGGATGCGAGCACCTCTTCTTCCTCGACGCCTACTCAGGCTACAGTCAGATTCGAATGAAGGAGGAAGACCAGGAGAAAACAGCGTTTTCAACGCCCTTCGGTGTGTTTTGCTAAAACACAATGCCTTTCGGGCTAAAAACGTAGGAGCCACCTGTCAGCGGTACATGCAGGCTTGCCTCAAGACCCAACTTGACAACATCATCATCCAAACCAAGGAGGAGGCCATATTAATCGACGATCTCCGTGATACCTTCGCTAACCTCGACCACTATCGGATCAAGCTCAATCCGGACAAATGCGCCTTCGGCGTACCATCTAGGAACCTACTCGGGTATCTCATCTCTGCGAGAGGGATCGAAGCAAACCCAAAGAAAATAAAGGCCATACTGGCCATGGAGAAGCCAAAGAACATAAAAGGCATCTAGCAGCTGGCTGGACGAATCGCAGCGCTCAGTCAATTCATTAGTCGAATGGGCGAAAAGGCATTGTCCTTCTACCAACTCCTCCGCAAGGCTGACAAGTTCGAATGGACAAACGAGGCGCAAGATGCATTCGAAGACCTCAAGCGTCTACTATCCACCTCGCCAGTAGTGGTGACGCCTCGCGAAAAGGAACTACTGCTGCTCTACATCTCCGCCACCAACCAGGTAGTCAGCACGGTGCTCGTGGTGGAACGAGCCGAAGAAAATAAAGTCCACAGGGTCCAGCGCCCAGTATACTACCTCAGCGAGGTGCTCATGCCAACAAAGTAGCGGTACCCGCACTACCAGAAGTTGGCGTACGGCGTCTTCATGACAGCCATGCGACTACGTCACTATTTCCATGAGCACTCAATCATGTTGCTAAATGACGCCCCGCTCGGGCATATACTCAATAATCTTGACGCCACTGGGCGAGTCGCGCTCTGGGGCATAGAGCTATCACCACGCGACATCACACACGAGAAGCATGACACAATCAAGTCGCAAGTTCTCCCGAACTTCATCATGCTCTGGATGGAGAACCAGCTCCCCGACAAACCAGATATGTCCTACCTCTGGACAATTCACTTCGATGGGTCCAAGCGAAAGGACAGAGCTGGCATAGGTTTCATATTGACATCACCCCCAGGAGACAAGATGAAATATGTTCTACGAATGTAGTTCACCGCCTCCAATAATGAAGCTGAATATGAAGTATTGATCCATGGAATGCAGATGGCGAAAGTCTGCGGCGCCAAAAGTCTCATTATCTACGGCGACTCCAAGCTGGTGGTCAACAAAACGATGCACTAGTGCGACGCACTGAGTGACAACATGATTGCCTATCACGACCTCTACAACACACTCGAGGGAGACTTCGGTGGCTGCGAGCTGTGACACATTGGCCGCGAAAGCAACGAAGAGGCGGATATACTCGCCAACTTCGGCTCCACCTGTGCCCCAATACCACCTGGGGTATTCCTCGAGCGCTCCATCAAGCACAAGGCTCCAACAAAGAAAACAAGAACATCAACGGACTCGGGGGCTACGCTACTCAAAGCCAATGGCACTCGATGACATGGAGCTTGATACAGGACTTGAAGGACCAATGGAGGTCATGATGATCGAACCATCCTGGACATAGTCGTACATCACATACCTGCTCAGCAAAAGGCTTCCAGATGACTCGAATGCTGCACGACACATCACGGGAAGATCCAAGGCATTCACCCTCATCAACAGTGAACTATACAAGCGCAACATTACAGGGGTACTTCAGTGGTGCGTCTCCAACGGGGATGGAAGGGCTGTCCACCTTGACATACATGAAGGTACCTGCGGGCATCATGGTGGCAGTCGTGCCCTCATTGCCAAAGATCTGCGAGCTAGATTCTACTGGCCCATGGCCTTGCGTGACGCCAAGGACATCGTCCAGCGCTTCAACTCTTGCCAGCGATTCGCAGACAAACCTCACGCACCTGGCGTGAAACTCAGGACAATACCATTGGCTTGGCCGTTCGCACAGTGGGGACTCGACATGGTCGGCGAGCTCCCAAAGTACTCACAAGGAGGTTATGCCTACCTCTTAGTCGCGGTCGACAAAGTTCACCAAGTGGATTGAGGCCATGCCGGGGACGCATCAATCAGGAGCCAGGGCTGTCAAATTCTTCGAGTCCATTGTCTACCGTTTTGGAGTACCACATAGCATCATCACGAACAATGGGACAAACTTCACCTCTAAGGAGTTCTAGGAATTCTGTGAAAACTTGGGAATCAACATAAGCTAAGCCTCGGTGGCTCACCTGCAGACCAACGGTCAAGTCGAAAAGGCCAACGGCCTTGTCTAAAGCGGAATCAAGAAACGACTCCTCCGGCCACTCGAACAAGCCGCTGGATGCTGTCCAGACGAGCTACAATCCGTACTTTGGAGCCTACACACAACTCCTAATAGCACCACAGGATACACTCTGTTCTTCATGGTGCACGGTGCTGAAGCAGTGCTACCCGCAGAAGTACGCTACAAAGCCCCACGGGTGGTTACATATAACAAGAAGGATTCAACTCTCGCACTCGAAGACTCCATCGACCTCTGATACATTGCAAATGTATCTATAATTTTTGATGTTCCATGCTTGGTTTATCCACTTCCTTGTGTTTTGTTCCAACTTTGGAGTACTTTTATTATGATTTCTTGGACTAACCTATTAACAAGAGCCATAGTGCCAGCTGCCTGTTTTCTGTTGTTTTTGGTTCCAGAAAAGTCAGAAAATAAATATTCTCGGAATTGGACGGGAAAAAAGCCAAAGTGCCTATTTTTCCGGAACGGATCAAGTGCCAGAATACGAGACGGAGAAGGGTTATGGGCCGGCCACACCACCTGGCCGCGCGGCTAGGCCTGGCCCGCGCCAGGGGGTGGTCTGGCCGACCCCAGCACCCCCTCGGCCTCTCCTTCTGCCTATCAGTTGCCCTTGGGACAAAAACCCTAAGTACCCGATCAAAAATCCACGAAAGAGTCTGTAGCCTTCGTCGTCTCTGTCCCTAGATCAGGGGGGATCTGAAGCTCTTTCCGGCACCCTGCCAGAGAGGGGAATTCACCCTGGAGGCCTTCTTCATCACCATGCAAGCCTCCGGTGTGATGCATGAGTAGTTCATCCTTGGACTACGGATCCATGTAGTAGCTAGATGGCTGGTTTCTCCTCCTTTGTGCTTTCATGTTTAGATCTTGTGAGCTCTGTTCATGATCAAGATCATCTATTTGTAATTCATACATGTTGTGTTTGCGGGGATCCGATGGATATTGAGATGCTATTTCAGATTGATTATTGATTCTATCATGTCTTTGTTATTTGAGATCTTGCATGCTTTCCATTGTTAGTAGGTATCTTGGCCAAGTAGATGCTAGCAACTCCAAGAGTTAGTATTTATGATCGATAGTGGGTTCGTGCCTCTGGTAATCTGGGGAACTGACAGAAATCTCTAAGGTACTAGATGTGTTGTTGCTACTAGGGAGAAAACAACGATCCTTTGTTCATAGAACAATTCTATTGTTTACTTTACACGCAGTTCGTAAAGCAATAATCTGTTGCTTGCAACTTAATACTGGAGGGGGTTCGGATGATAACCTGAAGGTGGATTATTAGTCATAGATCCAGTTGGATGGCGGTCTATGTATTATGTTGTAATGCCCAATCAAGTCTTAGAGGAGTCAAGATGATTAGTATATGCATGTATTGCTTTCTTGGTGTTTGTCAATTGCCCCGCTGTAATTTGTTCACCCAGCATGTTATCTATCTAAGAGAGCCACCTCTAGTGAACTATGGATCCTGGTCCTTTACTTTACATACAATCTATAAACTGTTTCTGCTTGGTGTTTTCTTTCTGCAAACTTTTACTTCTTTCCATTCGATACGTTTAATCCTTTGTTTTCCGCAAAACACGGTGAGATTGACAACCTCATCGCAAGTTGGGGACAAAGTTCTGTGGTTGTGTTATGCAGGTCTCCACGTTGCTACTAGCACCGGTAGTGCGCCCTGCCAAAGCTCAGCTAGTAACACCTTTGGGGTGTTTCCTTGCTCCTACTGGTTCGATTAAACCTTGGTTTCATAACTGAGGGAAACTTGCTGCTATGCTCATCATACCTTCCTCTTGGGGTTCCAAACGAGCTCTACATCAACACCGCCATCAAGCATTTTTCTAGGCATCGTGCATTGAGCCATCAAGCATTTTTCTGGCGCCGTTGTCGGGGAGTCAAGGACATCTTCACAAGGGGAGTCTCTCATAACCAATCTCTTTACTTTGTTGTTTTTGTTTTGCTTAGTTTGCTTATTTTGTTCTTCAAAAATCCAAAACAAAATTAGTTTTACTTGTTTGCTTCCTTATCTGAAAACCCAAAAAATGACTACTCTTGAAAACACGAAGTTGTGTGACTTCACTAGCAACAACAATGATTTTATGAGCACTCCTATTGCTCCACCTATGGCTGAAAATACTTTCTTTGAGATAAAACCTGCTTTGCTCAATGTTGTTATGAGAGAACAGTTTTCTGGTATTGGTAATGAAGATGTTGCTTCCCATCTAAATAACTTTGTTGAACTTTGTGAGATTGAAAAGCATAAGGATATAGATGGTGATATTATTAAACTGAAATTGTTTCCTTTCTCTTTGAGAGGAAAAGCTAAAGAGTGGTTGAATTCCTTAACTAGGAATAATATTGATTCTTGGACTAAGTGCAAAGATGCTTTCATTGGAAAATACTATCCTCCTGCTAAGATTATATCTATGAGAAGTGAAATAATGAAGTTTAAACAACTTGATAATGACCATGTTGCTCAAGCTTGGGAAAGAATGAAATCTTTGGTAAAGAATTGTCCCACTCATGGACTGACTGCTTGGATGATCATCCAAACTTTTTATGCAGGATTGAACTATTCTTCAAGGAACCTATTGGATTCAGCTGCTAGAGGTACCTTTATGACCATCACTTTGGGTGCTGCAACAAAACTATTGGATAATATGATGGTTAATTATTCTGAATGGCATACTGAGAGAGCTCCACAAGGTAAGAAGGTAAATTCTGTTGAAGAAACCTCCTCCTTGAGTGATAAGATTGATATTAGTATGTCTATGCTTGTTAATGGGAAAGCCCATATTGATTCAAATAATGTTCCTTTAGCCTCTCTAGTTTCCCAAGAAGAGCAAGTTGATGTGAACTTCATAAGAAATAATAATTTTGGCAACAATGCTTATGGTAATAATGCTTATAGGAACAATTTTGGTAACAACAATTATAAGCCATATCCTCCCAACAGTGGTAATGCTCATGGAATTTTTTACAACAATAAGAGTGCTCCCTCTGAACTTGAAGTTATGCTTAAAGAGTTTATTAGTAAACAAACTGCTTTCAATAAAACTATTGAGGAAAAACTCTCTAATGCTGAAAGAAATATAGCATCTTTGGCTGAAGCTCAATCTACTTTGAATAAAATGGCTGCTAAACCCGAAACTAATGAGAATCCCTTTGCAGCTACTAATGCTATACAAGTAAGAATTGATGAAAACGTTAGGCTATTAGCTGAATTACATGCTAAGTGGGAAAGAGAAGATGAAATTGCTAGAAACATTAGTGTTTCTACTATCACCACCACTAGTGTTGAGGCTAGTAACAGTTCTACTACTTTAAATGATAAAGTTGATTTTGATCTTGATGGTTGCAACATCTCTGAAGTTATTAAGTTCCTACAAAAGCTTGCTAAAAGTCCTAATGCTAGTGCTATGAACATCGCTTTTACAAAACACATTACGGATGCTCTCATAATGATTAAAGAAGAAAATATGAAACATAAAATTCTATTCCCATAAAACAAGAAGATGGTTGGGAACCCATCATTAATATGAAAGTGAACGACTTTGATTTCAAAGCTTTGTGTGATCTTGATATTAGTGTTTCTATTATGCCTAGAAGGATTTATGATATGCTTGATTTGCCTCCTCTTGAAGATTGTTATTTGAATGTCCCACTTGATGCCAATGCTAAAAAGAAACTCATGGGGAGTCTTAATGATGTTATTATTATGGTTAATGATTCCTATGTCCCCGTTGATTTCTATGTTTTGGATGTTGAATACAATGCTTCTTGCTTTGGGAAGACCTTTTCTTAGAACTGTTGGTGCCATCATTGATATGAAAGAAGGCACCATTAAATATCAACTCCCACTCGAGAAAGGTATAGAACACTTCCCTAAAAAGAGAGAAAAGATTTCCTTTGTTTCTCCTATGAAAACAAAATTTGGTCTTAATGCTTCTTCATTTGAGAGCACTTGATTCTTTCTTTGGTTCTTATGCCTAACTTAAAGGCGTTAAAGAAAAGTACTTGTT
Source organism: Avena eriantha (assembly GCA_910589775.1). Taxonomy (NCBI): domain Eukaryota; kingdom Viridiplantae; phylum Streptophyta; class Magnoliopsida; order Poales; family Poaceae; genus Avena; species Avena eriantha. The sequence continues at coordinate 224,814,812 of OU342742.1, forward strand.
GGGAGATAACCCAAGAGTTTTAGTTGAGTCTTGGAAGTTATTACCTCTGTAATAACCTCTCCTTATCCTTTTTATTTGCTTTTTGTGCCAAGAGTAACCTCTAATGAGAGTGAATTAATGATTGGGAAAGTTGCTGTCCCGAAACAGATTTCTGTGCTTCACCGTAAAAATTCCCGAGAGAGCTCTGTACGTCGGATTGAGCTGCAATATTTTGTGCTTCTGCCCCAGGTTGTTATCTAAATTTTGTTAGTTCTTTTTTATTTGAGCAACAGAAGGTCTTCGAAAAAATTCGTCTTTACCTGCTGGTCTGTTTTGACAGATTTCTGCCATTTTCTGCATTTGCTTCTTGTTAGTTCCTTCTTGTGTTCCTTTGGGGAATTGAGCTTTTTGAGGGAAGTGCTACAGTAGCTAGTGCTCTAATGGAAGTTTATTTGGTGTTAGAACTGAACCTTGAGACTTATTTATCTTAAGTGCACTAATGTTGCTAATGAGATTGTGTGAAGTTTTGTATGAAGGAAACATTTCAGGTGTATGGAAGGAATGAGTAACGAGATGAAGGATGGACTAAAGCTCAAGCTTGGGGATGCCACGCGTGTCACCCCAAGAAATATCCAAGAAGTACAAGCGTCAAAGCTTGGGGATGCCCAAGGCATCCCCTTCTTCATCAATAAAAATTCTAGGTTTCTTCCAAACGCTTCATTTTTATTGTTTCGTGCACAGTTGTGTTTCTCTTGGAGCGTCTTATTTTTCGATTTCATTTTTTTTAGTTTTCTTAGTTTGCTTAGTTTTATGAATAAGTTGGTTGGCCCCCTTTTTCACACTTTGGTTTACAAATAGTTTGGTTTGGTTTGGAAAAGAGTAGGAAAGTTTATGCTTATGTGGTAAAAAGAGCTCATTTTTTACCATGGCCTATGCTTTGTCATGCTATGCTCGATATTGTTTTGGCTTTATGCTTAGTATTATTTGCTGCAGCATGACTTGTTATAAACAATTGAGATTTCTTAATGTGCCTTGGATGAATCATGCGTTGTTTTAGCATATTAAAGCATAGTATAGTCTTATTCTCCTTTGATGCTTTATTTGGGTTGACTTGGCGTATGCTCACACGATGTTATGACTATCTCAAGTCACCATAGCCTTTATGATCCTTTAGTTTTCAACTTGTAGTATCACTTTATGCTTTGATCAATGATGTTTTGTCGCTCTGCATGATTATGGCCATTATTGCTCTCTTAGTTTGTCGCTCCCAGTCTTTTGCTAGCCTCCACAACAAAGTATGAGTTCCACTCATGCATCCAACTCCCTAAACCAAGTTTTTCCAAAGAGTCCACCATACCTACCTACTAGCTTATGCTATTCCAAGTATATTCATGCTTTTGTTTACCTTTCACTTGTTATGAGAAAACTAGTGATTAAAGCTCTCACGAACTTGATGGCACACTTTACTTTTTTTCCCCTAATAAACTTGAACCATTGGGTCCTTCTTTGTTGTGTATATGCTTGCGCTTTATAAGTTGAAATTAGCAGAACCATCTTTCATGGGGAACGCTTTCAACATTGCACTTGTACTTTGTACCCCGTTGATATCATGTTCTTTTGCTTACGGATCAAGGCGGTGTGAAATAAAATTGGAACTTGTAAGATCATGGAGTTTGTATGTGTGTTAGAGAAACACCTGGGCCGCTAGCCTAAGCCATGCCTAATCATGGTGGAAACTTGCAGCATCACCATAGTGAGCACTCTATGAAGCATCCTCAATAAAAACCTATGCAAATAGCAAATAAAAAGATCGCTGAGATGCTCATTGTCTGCTTGACTTGTCATTTTGATTATGGGAAAGCTCCCGTATCATGGGTAAGGGGTACCCCGTTGGCGGTTCTTAATGATACACATATACTTACAATGACAAGAGCTTACTCGTGACTGAAGTTGAGTAGCATTAGGATCGGTCTTCGTAAGTAAGGGGCATGAGATTTCAGTTTATAACTTGTCAAGCATATCCTCTTAGTTGTGTCACTTTAACCTTAATCACCTTCAAGATGCTTATGATAGGGGCAATGAGAGATGAAAGCTATAAGTACCATAATTTTTGGAAGCTCTTTATGAGACTTGAATCCCTACTTCCTTTTACAAAGGCCTTTTCTTCCACCATTATATTGAGTCTCCACCTTCTATCTTTATGCACTACTTTGAGAGCATAGTGGCCATTCTTAGTTCTATGTGCATTGTCCCAAGACCAATTGATTGATGCGTAACTTGTTATTGCTTGTTTGAAACTATTGTATCTAGTCACTCTTATGAACTTTGAAGGTGTCCTATGCATTTATATTTGCTACTCTATTGAGGGACAAGCTGAATACAATTATGCTATGTTTTCTTTATGTGAAACAAACAAACGTCTTGCAAAGCATGTTATTCATGAATCTTTTGTTTGTGCCTTTTCATGTTGGATCATAGTTTCTTGTCTTATTGCTAGAACTTTGTCTTTCATGTTATGATTGAAGTACTATGATCCAGCTTTGAGTTTTGTAAATACTTTGATCAAGTTTTGATGGTGCATGTCATCTCAAAAATTATTTCTTTTTATCACTTACCTACTCGAGGACGAGCAGGTGTTAAGCTTGGGGATGTTGATACATTGCAAATGTATCTATAATTTTTGATGTTCCATGCTTGGCTTTATCCACTTTCTTGTGTTTTGTTCCAACTTTGGAGTACTTTTATTATGATTTCTTGGACTAACCTATTAACAAGAGCCACGTGCCAGCTGCCTGTTTTCTGTTGTTTTTGGTTCCAGAAAAGTCAGAAAATGAATATTCTCGGAATTGGACGGGACAAAAGCCAAAGTGCCTATTTTTCCGGAAGGTATCAAGTGCCAGAATACGAGACGGAGAAGGGCTGGGGGCCGGCCACACCACCAGGCCGCGCGGCCAGGCATGGCCAGCGCCAGGGGGCGGTCTGGCTAACCCCCAGCACCCCCTCGGCCTCTCCTTCCGCCTATAAGTTGCCCTCGGGACGAAAACCCTAAGTACCCGATCAAAAATCCACCAAAGAGTCTGTAGCAGCCGTCGTCTCTGTCCCTACATCGGGGGGATCTGAAGCTCTTTCCGGCACCCTGCCGGAGAGGGGAATTCACCCTGGAGGCCTTCTTCATCACCATGCAAGCCTCCGGTGTGATGCATGAGTAGTTCATCCTTGGACTACGGATCCATGTAGTAGCTAGATGGCTGGGTTCTCCTCCTTTGTGCTTTCATGTTTAGATCTTGTGAGCTCCGTTCATGATCAAGATCATCTATTTGTAATTCATACATGTTGTGTTTGTGGGGATCCGATGGATATTGAGATGCTATTTCAGATTGATTATTGATTCTATCATGTCTTTGTTATTTGAGATCTTGCATGCTTTCCGTTGTTAGTAGCTATCTTGGCCAAGTAGATGCTAGCAACTCCAAGAGTTAGTATTTATGCTCGATAGTGGGTTCATGCCTCTGGTAATCTGGGGAAGTGACAGAAATCTCTAAGGTACTAGATGTGTTATTGCTACTAGGGAGAAAACAACAATCTTTTGTGCATAGAACAATTGTATTGTTTACTTTACACGCAGTTCGTAAACCAATAATCTGTTGCTTGCAACTTAATACTGGAGGGGGTTCGGATGATAACCTGATGGTGGATTATTAGTCATAGATGCAGTTGGATGGCGGTCTATGTATTATGTTGTAATGCCCAATCAAATCTTAGAGGAGTCAAGATGATTAGTATATGCATGTATTGCTTTCTCGGTATTTGTCAATTGCCCCGCTGTAATTTCTTCACCCGGCATGTTATCTATCTAAGGAGAGCCACCTCTAGTGAACTATGGATCCTGGTCCTTTACTTTACATACAATCTATAAACTATTTCTGCTTTGTGTTTTCTTTCTGCAAACTTTTACTTCTTTCCATTCGATACGTTTAATCCTTTGTTTTCCGCAAAACACGATGAGATTGACAACCTCATCGCAAGCTGGGGAAAAAGTTCTGTGGTTGTGTTGTGCAGGTCCCCACGTTGCTACTAGCACCGGTAGTGCGCCCTACCAAAGCTCAGCTAGTAACACCTTTGGGGTGTTTCCTTGCTCCTACTGGTTCGATTAAACCTTGGTTTCATAACTGAGGGAAACTTGCTGCTGTGCTCATCATACCTTCCTCTTGGGGTTCCCAATGAGCTCTACATCAACACCGCCATCAAGCATTTTTCTGGGCGCCGTGCATTGAGCCATCAACCTCCTTGACGAGGCACACGAGATAGCAGCGGAGAGATCAACGATCTACCAGCAGAGCCTCCACAACTACCACAGTAGAAGGCTACACCCCAGATCTTTCGTCGAAGGAGACCTGGTCCTGCAACTGAAGCAACAAGGGCATCTCAAGCTCGAGTCCCCTTGGGAAGGACCTTATGTGATTACAAAAGTAATCCCAGGTGGCGCCTATCACCTTAAAGATTTTGAGAGCGGAGTTGCATACTCCAACCCCTGAACATCGCACAGCTGCGTCATTTCTACCCCTAGTTGTTTTTACATTACAAATAAGGCTATTTAGCCAGGCTACTTAGCCACACATTGTACCTCGTACTATTCTGCAAATATATAAAGCTAAGTGCCCGGAAACTCCGTGTCTTTTCATATTTTCTTGCGATTTCATCACTCGAGGGATGTGCCACCCTTTACACTTCCGTTCTATGAATAAATCGCAATATCCTGAGTAGCTGACACACTACCAATCGAACCCTTGACAAACAACAACCTAGTTGCAACGTACCTGACAGGTTGGCAAGGTGCTAAGATAAATACACGTTAGGCTAATGAAAAGGAACTACAGAGTACAATACACTCTAAAATTATACAAGCTAGCAAGCTCTTCACATATCGACGGGTACTAAATATAGCCAATACAATCATATGAAATTTACAACACTTATACATTGATGTCTACGCACTTCTATTCTTGTAGACAGTTGTTGGGCCTCCAAGCGCAGAGGTTTGTAGAACAACAGCAAGTTTTCCCTTAAGTGGATTACCCAAGGTTTATCGAACTCAGGGAGGAAGTGGTCAAAGGTATCCCTCTCAAGCAACCCTGCAATCAAGATACAAGAAGTCTCTTGTGTCCCCAACAAACCCAATACACTTGTCAGGTGTATAGGTGCACTAGTTTGGCGAAGAGATAGTGAAATACAAGTGGTATAGATAATTATAAGTGGTAACGGTGCTAGAAAATAACTTGATGGCATGGAAAAGACTAAAGGAAAACTGAAATAAAGATGGAGGCAAGCAAATATAACTCATAACAAGTATTTGTAATCTCTAGCCTAAGTGACACCATGGTGTGCACGCTGTCACTTTCACACACATGGGGAGAGCAGAGATATATTAAAGCACTTGAGTAGCAAGGTAGATCTATAGATTACAAGCTCATGATCTCAATAAGATCATGCATAGAGGGAGAGAGATAAACACATAGCTACCGGTAGAACCCTTAGCCTCGAGAGAGAACTAATCCCTCCTCATCATGGGAATCAGTAATGATGATGGAGACGGTGGTGGAGATCGATGGAGATGGCTCCGGGGGCACTTCCCTGTCCCGGCAGGGTGCCGGAACAGAGACTTTCTGTCCCCCGAATCTTCCCTTCGGTGGCAGCATCACTGTGGAACTTTTCGTGGCTGGAGGCTTGACTCTTTCGTGGATTTTTGATCAGGCACTTAGGGTTTTTGTCTTGAAGGCAGTATATAGGCGGAAGGAGAGGCTGAGGGGGTGCCTGGGCTGGCCACACCACCCCCTGGCGTGGGCCAGGCCTGGCCGCGCGGCCAGGTGGTGTGGCCGCCCTCTGGCCCTTCTCCGTCTCATATTCAGGCACTTGATCCCTTCTGGAAAATAGGCACTTTGGCTTTTGTCCCGTCCAATTCTGAGAATATTGATTTTCCGAATTTCCTGGAACCAAAAACAGCAGAAAACAGGCAACTGACACTGTGGCACTTGTTAATAGGTTAGTCCAAGAAATCATATAAAAAGTACTCCAAAGCTGGAACAAAACATAAGAAAGTAGATAAAACCAAGCATGGAACATCAAAAATTATAGATACGTTTGCAATGTATCAACATCCCCAAGCTTAACTCCTGCTCGTCCTCGAGTAGGTAAGTGATAAAAAGAAAGAATAATTTTTGAGGTGACATGCACCATCATAAACTTGATCAAAGTATTTTTAAAATATTGATAGCTGGGATCATAGTACTTCAATTATAACATGAAAGACAAAGTTCTAACAATAAGGCAAAGAAACTATGTTGCAACATGAAAAGGCACAAACAAAAGATTCATGAATAACAATGCTTTGCAAGACGTTTGTTTGTTTCACATAAAGAAAACATAGCATAATAGTATTCAGCTTGTCCCTCATAGAGTAGCAAACATAAATGCATAGGATACCTTCAAAGTTCATAAGAGTGACTAGATACAAATAGTTTAAAACAAGAAATATCAAGGTATCCATCAATCAACTAGTCTTGGGACAATTCACATAGAACTAAGAATGGCCACTATGCTCTCGAAGTAAGTGCATAAAGATAGAAGGATAAGGCACATATAGTGGAAGAAAGGCCTTCATAGAAGGAAGCAAGGATTCAAGTCTCATAAATAGCTTCCAAAAATTATGGTACTTATAGCTTTCAGCTCTCATTACCCCTATCATAAGCATCTTGAAGTGGTTAAGGTTAAAGTGAACAAACTATGGTGTACATGCTTGATGAAGTATAAGTTAGAAATCTCATGTCCCTTGAATACGAGGGCCGCTCCTGATGCTACTCAAGTTAGTCACCGGTAAGTTCGTGTCATCGTAAGTACATGTGTATCATAGAGAACCGCCAACGGGGTACCCCTTGCCCAATGATACGGAAGAATCCCCATATCAAAATGACAAGGCAAGCAGAAAACGAGCATCTCAACAATCTTCTTATTTACCATGGGAATATGGTGCTTTTTTTTCTCTATTTCCTCTTTTCATAATCTCTTTTTTTTCTTTTCTCTTTTTTCTCTCAATATAGGACTCTTTTTTTATAAGAAGAATGCTTCATATACAACTCATTATGGTTACGCTGCAGGTTTCCACCATGTCAGCATGGATTAGACCAGCGGCCCAGGCGTTTCTCTAACGCATATACATAACTCCATGGACTTACAAGCTCCCCTTTCATTTCACACTGACGACATCCATATACAAAAGAGCATGATATCAACTAGGTACAAGTACCAAGTGCAATGTTGAAAGCGTTCCCCATGAAAGCATGGTTCTGCTAATTCCCACCAAATAAGTGCAAGCATATACAACATAGACGACACAATGGTTCAAGTTTATTAAGGGCAAGAAAAGTAAAGCGTGCCATCAAGTCCGTGAGAGCTTTAATCACTAGTTTTCTCATAACAAGTTTAATTTGGAAGGTAAAAAAAGCATGAATATACTTGGAATAGCATATGCTAGTAGGTAGGTATGGTGGACTCTTTGGAATAACTTGGTTTTAGGAGTTGGATGCATGAGTGGAACTCATACTTGGTTATGGAGGATAGCAAAGGACTGGGAGCGACAAACTAAGAGAGCAATAATGGCCATAATCATGCAGAGCAATAAAACATCATTGATCAAAGCATAAAGTGATACTACAAGTTGAAAACTAAAGGATCATAAAGGCTATGGTGACTTGAGATAGTCATAACATGGTGTGAGCATGCGCCAAGTCAACCCAAATAAAGCATCAAAGGAGAATACCACTATACTATGCTTTAATATGCTAAAACAACCCATGATTCATCCAAGGCACATTAAGCAATCTCAATTGTTTATAAAAAGTCATGCAACAGCAAAGAATACTAAGCATAAAGCCAAAAAAATATCAAGCATGGCATGGCAAAGCATAGGCCTCAGTCAAAAACAAACTCTCTTTACCCCTTAAGCATGAGCTTTCCTACTCTTTTCCAAACCAAACCAAACTATTTGCAAACCAATGTATGAAAGAGGGGGTCTAACCAATTTATTCAGAAAACTAAGCAAACCAAGAAAAAGAAAAAGAAAAAGAAAAATGAAAACGAAAAAGAAGACGCTCCAAGAACAACACAACTGTGCATGAAACAATAAAAACGAAGCGTTTGGAAGAAACCTGAGATTTTTTATTGATGAAGAAGGGGATGCCTTGGGCATCCCCAAGGTTTGACGCTTGTACCTCTTGAATATTTCTTGGGTTGACACGGGTGTTATCCCCAAGCTTGAGCTTTAGTCCATCCTTCATCTCATTACTCATTCCTTCCATACACCTGATATTCCTCCTTCATACAAAACTTCACACGATCTTTATTAGCAACATTAGTGCACTCAAGACAATAAGTCTTTAGGTTCAGTTATAACACCAATAAAACTTCCATTAAAACACAAGATACTGTAGCACTTCCCTCAAAAATCTCAATTCCAAAAAGAACTCAAAAAGGAACCAACAAGAAGAAATTGCAAATAATGGCAGAAATCTGTCAAAACAGACCAGCAGGTAAAAACGATTTTTTTCGAAGACCTTTTGTTGCTCAAATCAAAAAGTGTTGAACTAACGAAAGGTAGATAACAACTTGGGGCAGAAGTACAAAAATTCACGCCTCAAAAGTACGTACAGAGATTTTACACGAATTTTTACAATGAAGCACAGAAATCTGTTTCGGAACACCAACTTTCCCAATCATTACTTCTCTCTCATTAGAGGTTACTCTTGGCACAAAAAGCAAATACTCCCTCCGGTCCGGTTTATTAGGCACGCACGTGGTTTAATAACAAGTTTGGCCATTAATTTTGTTCAACAAATTTTACGTAATATATCACAAAAATTATACCATTGGATTCATCTTCAAAAGTAGTTTCCAATGGTATAGTTTGTGGGACATATATTGCATATTTTATTGGTCAAAATTGATGGTCAAACATTTTCTTAAACTACGTGCGTGCCTAATAAACCGGACCAGAGGGAGTAAAAAGGATAAGGAGCGGTTATTACAGAAGTAATAACTTCCAAGACTCATCTAAAACTTTTCGGTTATCTCCCAATAAGTACTTTTCTTTAACGCCTTTAAGTTAGGCATGATAGTTTGAGAAGATGCTCACATCAGACATATGAATTGAAGAAAAAAAGAGCATCAAGAAAAAAATTCAAAGCACATTTAAGTCTAACCCACTTCCTATGCACAGGAATTTTGTAAAGAAACAAGTCATAAAAGCACAAAGCAACAAGCACAGTAAAGTAAAACAAGTGCAACTTCAAGACTTTCAACATAAAGTGGGGAAACTTAATATTATTGAGATGCATAAAACCATGTTTCCTCTCTCATAATAACTTTCAGTAGCATCATGAATAAAATTAACAATATAACTATCACATAAGACATTGTTATCATGAGCCACATGCACAAAATAATTATTACTCTCCCTATAAGCATAGTCATTCTTAGTAATCATAGTGGGAGATAATTCAACAAAATAGCTATCATTATTATTCTCATCACCATAATCATCAAATATAGGAGGCATATTGTAATCATTAATTTTCTCTTCAATAGTAGGTGGACTGGAAATATCATATTCATCATTGTAATCATCATATATTGGAGGCATAGTATCATCAAAGTAAATTTTCTCCTCCGTGTTTGGGGGACTAAAAAGATCATTTTCATAAAACCTAGCTTCCCCGAGCTTAGACATTTCCATAGCATTAGCAATAATGGTATCCAAAGAATTCATACTAATAACATTGATATTGGCATGCAAATAAAGTTCCATATGTTTTTTAATTTTCTCTTCAAACACTTCATGTCCTAACTCAAGATAAATACTATAAACCTCTCTAATTATGTTGTTGTTTTCCATTAAGCCTAACTAGTGAAAACAAGAAACAAAAAGAAAAAATTGAAGAATCTAAAGGAAATAACTTCGAGCACTCACACCGGAGGATGTGAGTACCTTTTACCTTACCTCCCTGGCAACGGTGCCAGAAAATAGGCATTTGCCATGGGAGGTTCTTCTTCTTTAATCCTACGGTGTGAATACCTTTTACCATACCTCCCTGGCAACAGCGCTAGAAAATAGCTTGATGTCTATGCATTTCTATTCTTGTAGACAGTGATTGGGCCTCCAAGTGCAGAGGTTTGTAGAACAGCAGCAAGTTTTCCCTTAAGTGTATTACCCAAGGTTTATCAAACTCAGGGAGGAAGTGGTCAAAGGTATCCCTCTCAAGCAACCCTGCAATCAAGATACAAGAAGTCTCTTGTGTCCCCAGCACACCCAATACACTTGTCAGGTGTATAGGTGCACTAGTTCGGTGAGGAGATAGTGAAATACAAGTGGTATAGATAATTATAAGTGGTAACGGTGTTAGAAAATAACTTGATGGCATGGAAAAGACTAAAGGCAAACTGAAATAAAGATGGAGGCAAGCAAACATGTAATGGATCTAATAGAAAACGGTGTTTCAGTGCTAAGAAACAAGGCCTAGGGATCATACTTTCACTAGTGAACACTCTCTCATATAAATATCTTCTCTTTATGATACTAATCTTAACTACTCTCCGGTTGGACACTCTAATCGATTGTAGGGCTATAACAGCACACCTCAAAGTAAGTCTTTCCCATCTGGATAACCCCACACTGTGACCTTCAGCACTAGATGGTTCCAACAAACACCACAATTTCATAGAAACATCCAACTCCAAATATAACTCATAACAAGTATTTGTAATCTCTAGCCTAAGTGACACCATGGTGTGCACGTTGTCACTTTCACACACATGGGGAGAGCAGAGATCTATTAAAGCACTTGAGTAGCAAGGTAGATCTATAGATTACAAGCTCATGATCTCAATAAGATCATGCATAGAGAGAGAGCTGAACACATAGCTACCGGCAGAACCCTTAGCCTCGAGAGAGAACTACTCCCTCCTCATCATGGGAATCAGCAATGGTGATGGAGATGGTGGTGGAGATCGATGGAGATGGCTCCGGGGGCACTTCCCTGTCCCGGCAGGGTGCCGGAACAGAGACTTTCTTTCCCCCGAATCTCCCCTTCGGTGGCGGCGGCGCTGTGGTACTTTTCGTGGCTGGAGGCTTGACTCTTTAGGATTTATACCTCGGGAGGCTTCTTATAGGCCAGAGGGCAAGGTCGGTGGGCGGCCATGGGGCCCACACCATGCCCTGGCGCGGCCTGGGGGGACCCGTGCCATGGGGTGGTGTGGCCACCCTATGGCCCCTCTCCGACTCTCCTTCTAGCTCCGTGAGTCTTCCGGGAAAATATCAACTTTGGCTTTTGTCCGGTCCAATTCCGAGAATATTGATTTTCTGACTTTCCTGGAACCAAAAATAGCAGAAAAAAGGCAACTGGCACTGTGGCACTTGTTAATAGGTTAGTCCAAGAAATCATATAAAAAGTACTCCAAAGTTGGAACAAAACATAAGAAAGTAGATAAAACCAAGCATGGAACATCAAAAATTATAGACACATTTGCAATGTATCATACATCTATGTGCAGGATACAAATCATGCTACTACTGCAAAAGATGAACGTTCGGCTGCTCTTCAAAGAAGACGATATCCTTCGCTGGCCGATCAACTGCCTGGTAGTTCGGCACCATGTTCGAGGTCCTCCCTTCTGGCGGCGGCGGTCCAGCAGCAACAGACGCTATGTCCAGATCTGGCCGATGCAGACGCACCAGCAACAGGGCAGCTTTGGCACCAGCGACCAACTGCTGCCGCACGCACTTGCGGACCACACTTATATCCTAACACTTCACCAGGAGAGCCAACAGGCTTGAGGGAACAGCGTCCAGTGGAAACATCGTCTGATAAATGTGCCTGAGGCACGACTATGCCTTCTTCAGGCATTGAAGCACTCGAGAAGCACAGTCCTGCAGGGTTGCCAGCGCGACTGTACGGTCATGGTCTGTAACACCCCAGCATTAGGATCCGACGAAGGGTACAATTAGGAATCCAAGTTTGTGCATGCATGCATTTGTAAAATCCGGCTAAATTTTTGGCCCAACAAAACGCTAAAGGGATTAGAGTTTCTTTCGCTATCTGGAGGTAGGAATAGCTCTTGTTAGTGATTGCTATGAATTTTGACATGACCTTTCGGCATTATTAAGATTTTAGGGAAGTTACTTAGAATTAAAATTCGAAATTTAAATCAATTTGAAAGAATTTGAAAATTAGAAGTTTGTATTATTGGTTTGATTTCCAAAATTCCTTATTAATATTATTTGGATAAATTATAGATAATTAATAGCAATAAGGATTTAAGACAAGGAAAATTAGATAAGGAATGGAATCTTATTTCCTGATTAAATAATAATAACATAAATGGTGTTAAATACACCAAAAACACTGAATATTACTAAAACAAACTTTATTAACTTATAATCACATCTTTACAAAAAAATGAATAAAAAAGATTACAATTGAAACCTATACTACATATCTACTCCTATACTAGATCTTGTATGTCCAGATCCTGTTCCTGCAAAAAAGAAAAACAACTAAATGAAAGAAAGGGTTAGTGGTTAGTTAATTTTACTCTAAGTGGTGAACAGTGAAGTGCACTGTTCATGTTACATCATTGAGTAAATAATAAAGGGGCAAGTTTCACCAAACGTGCAGTATCTGTTCTTTTAAGTAAATAGTCAGATGCCACATTAGAAGCCAAGAGGAGAGAGGTAAGTTTCACCAGGCCAACAATAAGTAATCAGGTAAAAGTATAAGTAAGATTACTTTAGTTGATCCACATGAATAGCTCACACAGACACACAGGCGAGTCACCTAAATGCATGTTATATGATGTCCAAGCAGCAGTAGTAGTACTAGCACTCAAGCAAAGCACGAAGCCAAAGATCATCCACAGCCAGCATCACTCTCCTTCTCTAGCACACGCTCTGACTTCATCAAGCTCACCAATGCATCCACAAAATCCCTAGCCACTACACCAAATTAACCAATACTTCACCTCCACATGGTGACATAAGGAGGGGTGGTGCAGAAGGATAGCAAGGGCAACATCCTGATCACAGGAGAAGAGGAGGAGCAGGTGCATAACCAGGAGGTGCAGGCCAAGATTCAACCAGCAGAACATGCTAGCAAGATCAAGCCACCAGATCCACTAGCAACAACACCAACCACTTCACTTTAGGGGTAAGTACTATAAAACTTTCACATGATCCAATTATCTTATTCAGATAAGAAATCATGTGTTGTTTTATACTAAAAACCACTAAGAAATCACACAAGTGAGGTGTATCCATCATAGAGGTATTAGAGCTAAAGCCAAGCAGTATATTTGTGCAAACAACACCAAGATCTCAGAACAGCATCACTGATCCTGGATATAAACATTATATTTCATCTTCCCATATAAACACAACCAAGGTATTGAATACTGAGAACATCTCTTAACAGAGTAGCACCACAGAATCCATAGATCTTATGGATCCATTAAGGCACAAGCACTATTTCATTTAAAATATTCTAGAATCAGTAACTGGTATTAATACCAAAACATAATAAGAGGGACAACCAGATATGGAACTAACCCCTATGCCTCAGACCAGCATCATAGGCGTAATACAATTAGGGAATATCATCAGCCAAATTATACAGAAAGGATTTTGAGAGCAATTAAGCATCTAGACAATTCTGGAACAATTCTAGACCAAAGCCAGTACTAGAGCAAATCATGTGTACCATTCCTAGGAAGGTATCACTAGGATTTGTTCTAACTAAGGCAATGCTACCAAAGATCACATAGTCTAGAGCAATTGAAAGGGAATAGTTAATCATCTTCCCAATATACTAATTAGGAATCATTCTTTGGCATCTAAAAAGGCTATCAACAGAGAGCATCCCAACTCTAGCATATCAGTGAGTTTCAATCCAATATAATGAACCCATCACAAATACAACAAGGATAATCACATAAATGTACAACATACATTCACATAAGGTTCTCTAACAGAGAACAAGGTGGCAGCAACATATTCTTCGGGGTATGAACCCTAGGGTTTAGAGATGAACCCTAGACAGGGGGATTACTCATGTTCATCATGCCAAGGAAGTAGCTAGAGCACAAGAGAGGAGCATAGAGGGGAAGTATTAGACTTACTCATGGTCCTCGCAAAAGTAACCGAAGAGGAAGCAAAGGAATGGTCGGCGGCGGAGCGGAATCGGCGGCACGTGGAGCACCCCGAAGGGGCGCTACAGCCCACGCTGGCCGCACATCCGATCTGCTAGAGATGGAGGGAAGCACAACGTAAGAAACCCTTGCGCACCATCGCCGAAGCTCTAGGGCGGCCAAACCCTAACCCTAGCCCCGGGCAGGGGTCAGCATGGCTAGGAGAGAGCACCATCGGCGGATCTACTAGGATAAAATGGAGTAGCGTGGTCAACTTAGCCATCCTACACCATGGTGGTAGCAACGGCGGCCGGACCAGGCCGGAATCATGCACGGCGACGACAGCGAGCGGAGGAGGTCACCGTGTGAGCAAGAGAGAGAGAGAGAGGAGAGGAGTGTGAGTGCGTGGGGGTACTGGGCCTATGGGCAACAGAGTACTACCCTGGTGGACTTAGCCGAGCTGAATCGGCCGGGTCAGGTTGGGCCAGGCTAGCCCAGTGGGCCAGGCCCTTATGTTAAAAGGGTTGTTTAAAAAGAAATAATTACAAATATGCCCCTGAAACAAAAACAACTCTAGAAAATAAATAAAAATCTTCAAAAATATAAATAATATATCTATGAACTCACAAAAATATTCTCTATAGAGTAAAAATAATCAATAGAATTTTTGGCAACTAAAATCTAGGTCTATTATTAATATGGTGCCAATTACTTTTTAATTTTATAAAATTATATGAAACACTTAAAATTGAATAAAATTCATTTTTAAGATCCTAAAAGAATATATTATTATAGAAAAAATACTAATTTGTATTTTTGAAAAGTAAATTTAGTGTGATAAAAATAAATCTTATTTCCTTAAAGGAATTTCATAAAATATTTAAAAGAGTAATAAAATTAAATAAATTCATATTTTTAACTCTTAGAATGACACTTGTCTTTTATTAATTAAAGAAAATAGTAAACTTTTACTAAAAGGGTAAAACATGCAAAGAAGCAAATAATAAATCATTGCATGACATTACTATGCATTGCATATTGCTTCTTTAAATATTGTCCTTACCGGGCAATAATGGTTCTTTGTAGAAACCAGAGCTCAAGGTCATGTGCAAGCATCCGACTTCACTGCCTTGCAGTCACAAGGAAAGTTCATAACTTGCTCATGTCCTTTAAAGAGTCTTTATCAAAGATATTGCAAATTGTGTGTTATCATCTATGATTTGGAGAAAGAAAATGTTATCTTCTCTAATAAATAAGATGTAGTTTGTGGGGCCCCCGGATTAATCCTCCGAGAATCCCTGTTAGGCATACAAACACGATCCCATGATCAGTTAGTCGTGGCACATAACCGACAAGTATCAAAGTAAACATCCAATACATAACGAATACATGGCATACCTTATTTGCCATTATGGCTACATCAATCAACATCAGCGGAACTTCATAAACGTAGAGCCCGAGCCATGCCTTAACCTACAGGCAACTAACTGGGAGAACGTTCTAGCTTGCGTAATCGCCATCTTCACCGTCGTTTCGAAAACCTGGCCAAGTTAATAGCCAGGGACAATGCCAGTGAGTACTTTGAATGTACTCGCAAACCACCTTAAGCGAGTAATAATAACAAGAGGATATGCAATATGGTTGTGGTAGTAGGAGGGCTCCAAGAGAGGTTCTTGTAACAAATAGTTTCTCTTGTAGATATAGCATCTACATATATTTGTTGAAAACTTTTGTAAACATTTTGGAAACCTTTTTGAAAAGTTTTAGAAAACAATAGGACTGGGTCACCCATTTGTTCCTTTCTTCCGGTCTTCCCACAACCAAACTCCTTTATTTCCCTTCGACCATCCCATGGTCAAATCCATTCTCCTTTCTAACCATCCCATGGTCAAAACATTTCCAAAGCTTTTGCTTTTCCGAAATCCTTTTTGAAATCAAAACCAGCACCGCTCTACAGCAACCTTCCCAACCGTCCATGTCCACGGACATGGCTATTCAAATAGATTTACACTCTATAGAGGTTGTACACTTTAGCCACACCATCCGGCTACCCTGCCCTGATCTACATTGATCGTGGGTCGAGTAACCGATCAAGACTCTCCAACAGCCCACTCTAGTATAAGTGCCTACCCTATGAGTGTTTTCCCACAACACCGGGACACCCTATATAGTTCCCAAGCCAACCGGAGCGCTTTTTCCACTTCACGAGTGTGCGCTTTCAATGAGGGGCTCATAGTAACGCGTGGAGGTCTGTAGATGTCGTGGAAATGGCCACGGCAATCGCCGCCATAGGCGGCTATTGAGAGTTTCGTGAGGAAGAGTTGGCGGCCATCTGCGGTGCGAGATGGAGGCAGGTGCACAAGGGTTTACCCAGGTTCGGCCCCCTGGAGGGTGAAGACCTACTCCTGCTAGGTTAGATTATGAGAGAGCGAGTTACAAGGGTGGCGAGCTCGGCGGCTGGGCGGCGAGTCGCTCGAGGGGGTGTATGATGGAACGTAAGTCCCTACGATACCCTAGGGAGGTTTATATATGAAGCACCTCCCCGGGTTTACAAGTTGCCTCCGAACAAGATAAGGATCCGGGAGCCTTTGACCTAATCCGACTGGGCTTCTGCTATGCTCCTGGTCTTCCAGTCGCCAGTCGATGGGCCTCTTCCTTCCTCGAAGTCCAGTCGCTGTCCTTCAGGCGTACTCGCGGGCCTTCCGGCCCACTCGAAACCTACTGCTGAGCATACCCCCTTAGGCATATCCCCATCAGTAGTCCCCGAGGCCATTGTTGATGTAGGCGTAGGTGTTCTTTGGTGCTTGAAGTAGGCGAGCCCAATTTGGGTGCCCAGTCGAATCGGCAATGGACTCTATTAATGCCAGGGAGAATTTCTCCACAACTCCACTCGTCACTTTAATGAACATCATCGTTGCCCAGTCGTCATTTCGGCGAGAAGAGAGATTGGCGGTAGCGAGTGGATCACCGAAGTTGGACCGTCAACTTCAGTCAAACTACCCGTTGGAGCTTCCAACGGTAACTACGGCGCAATTACCGTGGGTAACGGCTATCCCGATTTTGGCGGGTGACCTTTCCCTTATAAGGGGAGTGATGGATCTGCTTCGCATTCTTCATCCTTCCTCATTTGCTCTTCCTGCTCGCCCCAGACCTATTCTCCTCACATCGCGCAATTTCGCTTCCCACTCAATGGCGCCTCCCAAAGGCTCGTGGGGAAAATCCAAGTGCTCCACGGCCCAGTTGAAATCCTTCGAGGATGCCGGGGTCCTTCGCAAGGGGAATTGGCGAGTTCCCCCTTCTTCTGAGACCGAGCCGAAGCCGCGGCCTGGCGAATTCATCTGTTTCACGAGCCATCTCGAGAGGGGCTTAGGGTTCCCCACTTCGCTCTTCTTCTGCCGCTTCTGCGTGTACTACGGGATCAAGCCCTCGGATCTTGGTCCGCATAGCATCGAGCAGCTGGCGATCTTCGTCGCCTTCTGCGAGTGTTATCTCGGCTGCAGGCCTTACTTCTCGCTGTGGCTGGAGCTCTTCCATGGCCGCATCGGGCGCGAGGCGTCTAGCGGCTTGATGCTGGCCACAGGCGGGGTCACCTTCCAGTTGAAGCTGAAGGCCAATTTCGTCAAGCTTCTCCTGCCGAAGAAGGCCGCCAGCGAGTGGAAGAAAATCTAGTTCTACGTCAAGGAAGCCACTCCCTCCGGCGAGGTTCCCCTCCCTGAATTCGTTGCCGAGAGGAGCGAGCCCCGCCGACTAGCGCCAAAGAAGCTCCCTGAAGATCAGCGGATGGCCGTCGCGGAGATGATGGACCAGATCCAGAAGCTGAAGGACCAGGGGTTGATTCCGATCAACCTCTACAATTGCTGGCTTGGGCGGCGCCTGGTTCCGCTGGCGGCTCGTCCACGCTGGATGTACGAGTACAGCGGGAAGCTTGATCCATCTCGCACCAGCACGGAGTCGTGGGAAGCCGAAGACTACAAGGCCGCCCTGAAGAAGATCACCGACGCGGAGTTCACGGGCGTGGCTGTCGGAGTCGCCCCGTATACTCCCGTGAAGAATGAAGCCCCTACAGTAAGTCTTCTTTCCAATCGCTCCATTCGTATTCCAATTTCGTTCTTTTCGCTCGTCGTGTTTCTGACTCGCAATGGTTCTCAGCATTTTCAGGTACTGGAGGGTTGGCTCCCTCCGCTTGATGATGAAGTCCCCTAGGAGCTGGAGGAAGATTCCGAGGGGAATCCTTCCGATAGCGACGGGAAGACGAAGAGGTCGCTCCCCGAGTGCCTGTGGCTCGCAAGACCCGAATTCAGAAGCAGCGAGAGGTCGAAGCGAGCTGCAGCCTGGACGCGTTCGAAGAAGGCGACGAGGTCGCACAAGAGCAGACGTCCCGATGCACCGCCACGCCTTCGAAGCCCCCACCCCAGCCCAGGTCGCCGGCGAAGAGGCCCGCGTCGCCAGTCAGGTCGTCAGTGGTGTTTGGGTCGGAAGACGACTCCGACGGCGAAGGGTCTCCTGAAGTCTCGCACAAGGTCCCGAGGGCTGCAATCCCGATGAAGGGGTTGGAGGGCGTGGACGCGGAGGTGGTGGTAGAGGCGCCCCTGGCTTCGATCGCGCCGTCGACCTCGGGGGTCCCAAGCCAAGAAGCCACCAACGTGGTGCCGCCCAAGTCGCCATTGCCGTCGGAGGCAGCGGTGTCGGAGCCAGAGATCCCAGCGACTGCGGCTTCGTCGTCAAGGAAACCATCGGTTTCGTGGGATTTAGACATATTCGAGCGGGGGCTTAGTCGCAAGCTTGGTCCCGAGTTGGACAAGCATGCCCATATCAGTACCGGTCTTCACGTTCTTCCAATCGCCAAGTAAGTTTGCACATCCCTGTCCCACTATGCTTTGCGTCTTTCGTGTCGTGGTTGTGCTAATTAGAAGGGTTCGTGCAGGTCAGGGGCTAAGAAGATTGGGCGCCCTTCGGTGGCCAAGATTCCCCCGGCCACTGTCGCGGTAGAAGGTGATCTCCTTAGGAAGAGGAAGGCCTCCGAGGATGTCGTGACTTCTGACGTCGCGAAGAAACAGAAGGGCGGTACTGATGACGCCGCGACCGGGGGGAGCGCAGCGGAGCCAGTTGCTGCGCTGCTTGTCGAAGAGGGGGCGGCGACGCGATCGGAGCTAACACCGGCTGCATCCGCGCCATAGGTGCCGGCCACGGCGGTCAGCACCCCTGCCAGGGTGTCGGCGTCATTCCCTCGCTTTATGGCGAGGGGTTTTCCAGGCGGTGCAGACGCGCAATCTCCGTTGTTCCGGGAAATCGTGGACGTGGAGATTGAGGCCCGCCGCGGGCGCACCTCCTTCACAGTCCCATCGACTGACGCTGCTGAACTTCACAAGATGCTCGGCGCTGCCATTCAGGTATGTCCAGTCCCCGAATTCCTAGTCACTGAATTTCAGCGGTTGGGAATTGTGTTTATCTTCCTGTATTCTTCAGTCCCCGAGTTCCTATTTGCTGAATTTCAGCGACTGGGAACTGGTCTTGTTTTTTATTCCTTCTCCAGTCCCCGAGTTCCTGGTCGCTGAATTTCAGTGACTTGGAACTGGTGATAATTTTCCTCCCGATGCTTAGCTGGTCTTGTTGTTTTGCAGGGGTTGCAGCGGGAGTCGACTGATCGGCAGGCTGCACGAGAGCGCCTGGAGCGTGACTTGCGCGAGGCGCAGGAGGTTAACCGGCAGCTTTAGGAGAGGATCGGTGAGTGTTTGGCGTTTGTTCTTCTTTGCTTGTTGTGAGCTGATTTTTATGCGATACTTTAACATCTCCACTTGCAGACGGTTTCCCAGCTGAGGTCTCCAAGGCCCGTGAGGGGTATGTCCCACTCGCGGATCTGGACGCGGCGAATGAGCGAGTGGCCTTCTTGGTCAAGGAGTTGGAGGATGCTAAGGCGACCTCAAATTCTTCGGAAGAACGGGCGAAGGCTGCCGTTGCTGCCGCTGAAGAGGAACGCAAAGCCGCGGACTCCATCATCGTGGGACTGCATAACGACCAGGCCGCCTTGGAGAAGCACGTCAAGGAGAGTTGCCGTAAGCTGCTTGGTGAGTTTCTGTCATTGCTTTAGCCTGTTGTCCAGTCCCCGCTTTGGGGGTTTCATTGTTTCGCTAATACTTGTCTTTGCAGCTGTGGTAGGCCAAAGCGACCCGGTGGTGCAGACTTATACTTCTTCGCAGTGCGTAACTGCCGTGGTGAATGCGTCCACAGCCTCGGTGTTGTGTGTCTAGGCGGCTCTCCAAGGCATGTCTCCCACCAAAGTCATCCCCGGGGGGCACACGGAGGTGTGGCGCTATCTGGAGGAGGTTCCCGCGGTTGTGGACTGGATGACGCGCTCGGCATTCAGACGCGGGGCCGCCACTGCATTGAGCTTGGGTCTCACACATTTCCCCGACGACTTCGACCATGGCGATGTCACGAGTGGCTATCCCTCGGCGACCGGCACGGTGGAGATGTCGGAGGTGCTGAAGCTTACGGCGAAGGCCACTCCTTATGCTGATCGTGTCTTGGTGATGGGGGATCTACTTCCGTACTAGGAGACGGTGTTGGCGCCTGGCGACCCCGAGCCGGAGCACCGCGACATGAAGTCGGAGCAGCCCTTCCGGTCGTCATTGGCGAAGTCGCTGACCACGTATCTGACAAACCCGTGGCAGCCCTTTGTGCGCGTCAGGGGTGGTGGTGCTTCTTCTTCGTCAGGGCCTGTGTAACGAGCAAATGTAGAAGTTATAATGGATGCCAGGTGGCGAACATTTGTATGATTTTTGTGACCCGTGCCGCAGGGACTTGGTTGGCTTGTGTTTTATTAAAGCAGTGTTTTGTTCAACAATTTGAGCGAGTCTCCGAGCGCGTCCGCCCTTTAATGGGGTATAACTCGACTATGTATTTCTATGTGTTTGCCTTGTTTTTGCATTTGTTTTTGCTCTCAAGTCGCCTGAAGGGCGAGTCCCCAAGTGCGGGTGAGGTTCGTTTGTGAATGAGTCCCTGAGCATTGTGCTAGACCGTATTGGTCGTGATCCTGTTGCAGGTTACGGATGCGTTGTTTGTAACGCGTCTCCTCCCCTGGCCCGGAGAGCCAGTCGCTTGGCAAGCCCTAGGCAGCTCTCTTACTGGGTGTGTTCTCGAGCCGCCTGAGGTCCCCGTTTTGCGGAGTCCCCGTGCGTGGTACTTAACCGTTCGAGTCGCTTTGCACGAGGGTGGGGGGGACAGGTCGCTGTGAGAAGCGTGTGTAGGATGTCTTGGCCCGGCAGGCCAGTCGGGCTAGGCGACTCCAATGGCGGCTCCGGGTTGGCGTTTTTCTTGGACGACCCAAGGCCCGGATTTTTCCGGTGCCCTTGTGCCGCACTACTTGGCCGTGCCGGTCGCTCGACCAGAGGTTGACTTCCGTAAGTAGCATATTGCTAGTATGTACGAGTGTGAGTGGCACAAGAATATGGCGAGTGGACACAATTTGTGCGATCCGAATGAATTCCATTATATATGCCGATGGAGTACAGTGTGAGGTTCTAGGTATAGAACTTTCTAAGGTGGTTTATATTCCATGGCCTCCCGACCTCCAGTTGGCCGTCACCCCGTATGTCGATGAGGTAGTAAGCGTCGTTTCCAAGGACTCGGCCTATGGCGAATGGCCCCTCCCATGGGGGGGATAGCTTGTGCATGCCCTTTTTATCTTGGACCAGTCGTAGGACCAGGTCGCCTTCCCGGAAGGTGCGAGTGCGCACTCGGCGGCTGTGATAGCGGGGAAGTCCCTGCTGGTATATGGCGGTGCGGGAGCGAGCCAGGTCGCGTGCTTCGTCGAGTTGATGAACGTTGTCTTGGCGGGCGGTTTCGTTGGCCGCCTCGACGTAGTTGGCGACTCGAGGGGAGTCGTGCTCCAGGTCTGTTGGCATTACGGCTTCGGCGCCGTACACCATGAAGAAAGGCGTGAATCCTGTTGATCGGTTGACGGACGTGCGGATCCCCATATCACAGAGGGGAGCTCGTCGACCTAGCATCCTGGGGTGCGCTCGAGGGGCACCTGTAGTCGCGGCTTGGGACCATGGAGGACACTCTGGTTGGCGCATTCTGCTTGGCCGTTTGACTCCGGGTGGGCGACTGATGCGAGGTCGAGTCGTATGCCGTGCTCCTCATAGAATTCCGCCATGGCCCCTTTGGCGAAGTTGGTGTCGTTGTCTGTGATGATGCTGTGTGGGTAGCCGTACTGGTAGATGAGTTCGCGGAGGAACTTGGTAGCCGTCTTGCCGTCGCACTTCTTGATCGGCTTGGCCTCCACCCATTTGGTGAACTTGTCGACTACGACCAAGAGGTGAGTGAAGCCCGATGGGGCCTTCTTGAATGGGCCGACCATGTCCATGCCCCATACGGCGAATGGCCACGTGATGGGGATTGTCTTGAGCGCCGAACCAGGAAGGTGCGTCTGGTTGGCGTACTTCTGGCATCTGACGCATCTTTGGACAATGTCGGTGGCGTCAGCGTGTGCGGTGAGCCAGTAGAAGCCGTGCCGCATGGCCTTGGCGACTAGTGACTTGGCGCCGGCGTGATGGCCGCAGTCGCCGGCGTGGATGTCCTGGAGGATCTTGCGGCCTACCTCTGGTTGTACGCAGCGCTGGAACACGCCGGTCACGCTGCGCTTGTGGAGCTCGCCGTTGATGATGACGAAGGATTTGCAGCGGCGTACGATCATTCGCGCCTCTGTCTCGTTGCTCGGTAGGAGTTTGTGTTCCAGGAAGGCGATGTATGGTGCTGTCCAGTCGCTAGGTTCTACAACCATGGCGACTAGGGCCGGTTCTGGTTGTAGTGGAATCCCGACGTCGATCTCCTTTGGTGGGCTGATGGAGGGCTTGTGGATGATGTCGAGGAAGACGCCTACTGGTGGTGTCTGTCGAGCCGACCCGATGCGGAAAACTGCGTCCGCCTCCTCGTTTTTACGCCTGTCGATCCACTCGACAGAGTAGCCGTCGAAGTGTCCTCCCAGTTGGTCGACAGCCTGGCGGTATGCTATCATTGTTGGGGAAACAGTGTCGCATGTCCTGGCCACTTGGCCGGCGACTAGGTCGGAGTCGCCGTAGCATCGTAGGCGATTGATGTTCATCTCCTTGGCGGCTCTCATGCTGTGGAGGAGGGCCTCGTATTCCGCCACGTTGTTGGTGCAGGGTGTGAAGTTGAGGTGGAGGACGTAGCGGAGCTTGTCTCCTTTGGGGGAGGTCAGTATGACCCTAGCCCCCGCGCCGTCGGCATTCTTGGAGCCATCCAAGTGGAGCGACCAGTAGTGGAGGTATGGGAGCTTCTCTGGTTGCTGTGCCTCTTCCCAGTCGGCGAGGAAATCGACCAGGGCCTGCGACTTGATCGCTTTTCGGGGCTCGTATTTGATGTTGTGGACGTCGATCTCGACGACCCACTTGGCGACTCGCCCAGTCGCATCGCGATCTCGTATGATGTCTTGCAGGGGCGCAGAGGATACCACCGTTATTGGGTGCTCCTGGAAGTAGTGTGGGAGTCGCCGCTGTGCCCGGAATACCGTGTACACCAGTTTTTGGTATTCTGGGTAGCGCTGTCGTGAGTCTGTTAAGACTTCGCTGATGTAGTATACTGGGCGCTATATGGGGCGCTCCTTGCCCTCTTCTGGTCGTTCGACAACCATCACGGCGCTGACGACCCGATTGGAGGCCGCGACGTAGACGAGCAAGGGCTCTCTGTCGAGTGGCGCGGCGAGTAGTGGTGCCGCGATAGTGGCGTGGCGAGTAGTGGTGCCGCGATAGTGGTGCCGCGAGTAGCACTTCTTTGAGTGCTTTTAGTGCGTTGTCAGCCTCTGCGTCCCATTGGAACGTTGGGTTCTTGCGCATCAGGCGGTATAGGGGCATTGCCTTCTCGCCTAGTCGGGGGATGAAGCTACTGAGAGCCGCGACTCGCCCTGCCAACTTTTGGACGTCGCGCAAGCACTCAGGTTTCCCGAGTCGTGTGATGGTGTCGATCTTGGTGGGGTTGGCCTCAATGCCCCTCTTGGAGACTACGTACCCCAGAAGTTGTCCAGTGGGTACGCCGAAGGTGCATTTTCCGGGGTCAGCTTGATGTTGTACCTCCGTAGATTTGCGAAGGTTTCTGCTAGGTCGGCGAGCAGATCGTCCTGGCGGGTGGATTTTACCACCACGTCGTCGATGTAGACATGGATGTTGCGGCCAATTTGGCTCGCTAGACACTCCTGCATGCACCTCTGATATGTGGCGCCTGTGTTCTTGAGGCCAAATGTCATGGCCGTGTAGCAGAACACGCCGAATGGCGTGATGAACGCCGTCTTCTCTTCGTCTTCGACCGCCATCTTGATCTGGTTGTAACCAGAGTAAGCGTCGAGAAAACACAGCGACTTTGATCCCGCGGTCGAATCGATGATCTGATCGATGCGCGGTAGGACGAACTCCTCCTTCAGGCAGGCGCTGCTGAGGTTGGTGTAGTCTATACACATTCTCCAGGTGTTGTTCTTTTTGAGAATCAGGACTGGGTTTCCAGCCACTTGGAATACTTAATTGGTCGGATGAAGCCTGCGGCTAGCAGGCGCTGGACCTCCTCGGCGATTGCTCGACGGCGTTCTTCATTGAAGGGCCGTAGCGACTGTTTTACTGGTCGCACTTTGGGGTCGGCATTGAGTTTGTGCTCAGCGAGTTCCCTCGGGACACCTGGCATGTCAGATGGCTTCCATGTGAAGATGTCGCGGTTCTGACGGAGGAACCCGATGAGCGCGCTTTCCTATGCGGGGCTCATATGCGCCCCGATGGTGACCGTCTGGCTGGAGTCGCTTGGGACGAGCTCGACGATGCGGGTGTGCGTGGTCGCCTCGAACGTGGAGTTCGCGGTGATTGGTTTCTTCAGGATGGTGGGATCGTCCTTGTTGATGTTGCCCGCGTATTTCGCGAGCTCCTCCGCGTGGTCAGTCTCCATGGCGATGACGGCGTCGGCGAGCTCGGCGCCCTTTTCCTCGCATTCCACGGCCATATCAGGGTCGCCGTGGACGGTGATGATGCCACTCGGCCCGGGGAGCTTCATCATGTTATAGGTGTAGTGTGGGGTCGCCATGAACTTGGCGAATGCCTGGTGGCCCAGGACGCAGTGGTAGGGGCTGCGGAAGTTTACTAGTTCGAAGATGATCCTCTCCGTGCGGTAGTTTGCCGGGGTGCCGAAGGTGACTGGCAGCGTCACCTTCCCGATCGGGTATGCCTTCCGACCGGGGACGATGCCGTGGAAGGTCGTCAGTGTTGGCTCGATTGCTGTTTTTGGGAGCTGGAGCCTTTTAAAGGTGTCGAGGTATAGGATGTTGATGGATCTCCCACCGTCCATCAGTGTCTTGGGCAGCCAGTAGTTGGCCACCTTTGGCCTGACCACCAGGGCGACTCGCCCTGGATACTCGATTCTTGGCGCGTGGTCCTGGCGACTCCAGGTGATGCTTTGCTCGGACCAGTTTAGGAAGCGGGGAATGTCGACTTGTGTCACCGCATTGACGGCAACCGCGCGGGCGAGTACCTTCTTCTCACGCTTGGTGCTGAGCCCGGTGAAGGTATGAAGCGACCCGACAGCGGTTCTGAAGCCACCGACGTTCCCGTTGTCCCGCGGTTGGTTGTTGTTGGGGTCCTCCCTTGCACATCTTGCCTTCTCGATCTCTTTGAGAGAGTGGCAGTCGGCGGTGGTGTGGGTGGCTGGTTTTCCCTCCCTGCTATGGTAGATGCAGGGCTGATTAAGCAGGGTAGCAGGGTCAAATTTTGGCTTCGTTGTGTTGTTGGCGCGGTAGTTCCCGCTGTCGCGGTAGTTTCCTCCGTCGCGGCGGTAGTTCTTGGAGTCGCGTTGGCCGTAGCCGGCGTTGGTGTCAAAGTTGACTCGCCCATCGGTCTGGCGCTTGCCGGTGATGCGGGTGTTGCTGTAGCGCATGTCGCGTAGTCGCCCGCTGTCATGGATGTTGGTGCGCCGTCCTCCTCCTGACTCGTCATCAGAGTCTTGGTTGGGATCTTCCTCGGCGTAGCGCTTGGCAATCTCGAGGAGGTCGGGGATGTTGTCCAGCGTCCGGTAGATCCTCTTGATCTTGGCGACCCGAGGTTCGTACCGGCACCCGTTTTTGAAGCAATGTATCGCCGTGTCTGGTTGGATGCCGGACGCGTTTATCCACATCTCTTGCCACCTTTGGATACACCGGTGGGTCGACTCGCGTTGTCCCTGGATGCATCGCTCCAGGTCCTCGATGGTGGTGGCGCGGGTGTAGGAACCCTCGAAGTGCCTGACGAAGGCGTCCCGCATTTCTTCCCAGGAGTCGATGCTGTCGGCGGGTAGCGTACTGATCCATTGCCGGGTCGCACCCTCCATCATCAGGGGGAGCTAGCGAGCGGCGAGCAGGTCGGTGTGGCCTTCGATCCCCATTGCCATGAGATATGTGTCCAGCCAAACGGCGGGGTCGTACGTCGGGTCGTATTTCTCGATCTCCTTGGGGGCCTTGAAGTTGGCAGGATATTTTTCCCCGCGGATCATGGGTCCAAAGCATTGTGGCCCGACTCGACTGAGTGAGCCTCTTGGCTCCGGGTCGCCGCGGTTGGTGAGGGTGTGTCGCAAGTCGTAGGGCTGGCGCGACCGCCACGCTTGATTGTTGATGATGTGTGTTCGGGCATCGAGTGGTTGCCCGTTTGCAGCGACGGTGTTGTTCGCAGGTCGCGGCTCGTTGGTCGACAACGCGGGGTTGGTGGCTCACGGTTGGTTTGCCAGTGGTTGGGGTGGTGGGCAAACTATCGCGTTGGCCATGGTTGGGTGGCCGCTCGATGTCGCCCTGCTTGCTGACGAGCGGGAATACATCCGCCCACGCGGATCTACTCCCGCGGCTTGCTGCTCGACGGCCCTGACGAGTAGGGCTTTGGCGTACTGGATTTGCAGCGCGTTGTCGCCTTGGACATCGAGGTTGGCGATCGGGGCGTCGGCCGCGACGACGTTGTCCATCGGGGTGGAGTAGAGTGGTAGCCCGTTGGCGTCCCGTGCTTGAGGCGAGATGATGATGCGTGGTTGGTCAGGTGGGGGCGCACGACCCATGGGTGGTGGAGGGGCCCCATTCGCCGGTGCTCCAGGTGGTGGTCTTGCGGGGTTGCCTCCTCCTGGCAGCGTGTTCTCGCCATGTTCACACTCGGCGGCGCGTGTGGGGTCGCCCTCGTCGTTGAAGTTCAGGACGTGGCCCTGAACGTCGGGGTTCAGGCGGGTCCTGATGCGGCGCTGGTGATAGAGTGACAGCTCCTTTGCCGTCTCTCGTTCGAGGTGGTATTTCTCGCGCTCGGCGAGTTCGTTGCGTTGCGCCTCCTGGAGCCGCAGGCGGGCTTGTTCCACCTCCGTGGCCGTCGCGGTCGGCGGAATCAGCGTGGAGAACGGATCTGGCGGGGCGGCCGCGCTTCCCGCCATGTAAATCGTGTTGAAGCGATTGGATCTGGCGCGAAGGTCCTCGAGGGATTCCGAGTCGGAGTCGGAGTCGAAGATCCCCAGTATGGAGGGATCCTCGAAATCTTCGGGGTTGGAGACTCGCGTGATGGAGTCCTCCTGCGACACGTCGGTGATGGATCCGTTGGCCGATGCGGGGGTCGCGGAGTCGGTGTCGTCGTTTAAGGCGTCATCGTTGGTGGTGACGTTGGTCTCGACCGCATCGCTAGCGGCCGAGTCGTACTCGGTAACGAGGCCCCTGATGGAACGGACCTGCTCCTCCGAGAGCAGATCGCAGTGTGGAGGCGATCCGTCGACGATCATGGTCGCGGCTGGGTCGACCGTGCCGGTAAAGCTGACAAAGAGGTTGATGGAGCCGATCGGCATCACCGCGGCGTGTGTGATCGGGCGCGACGCCGGGATGTAGCTGTTGGGCAGGATCAGCAAGATCCCGCCGAAGCCGATCATGCGGCCGTTGGCGAGCCGCCGCTTGATCCGCGAGTAGGGTCTCCCCACAGAACTCAGGCCAGTCCCACTATGCCCCACGGTGGGCGCCACTGTCGTGGAAATGGCCACGGCAGTCGCCGCCATAGGCGGCGATTGAGAGTTTCGTGAGGAAGAGTTGGCGGCCATCTGCGGTGCGAGATGGAGGCAGGTGCACAAGGGTTTACCCAGGTTCGGCCCCCCAGAGGGTAAAGACCTACTCCTGCTAGGTTAGATTATGAGAGAGCGAGTTACAAGGGTGGCGAGCTCGGCGGCTGGGGGGCGAGTCGCTCGAGGGGGTGTATGATGGAACGGAAGTCCCTACGATACCCTAGGGAGGTTTATATATGAAGCACCTCCCCGGGTTTACAAGTTGCCTCCGAACAAGATAAGGATCCGGGAGCCTTTGACCTAATCCGACTGGGCTTCTGCTACGCACCTGGCCTTCCAGTCGCCATTCAATGGGCCTCTTCCTTCATCGAAGTCCAGTCGCTGTCCTTCAGGCGTACTCGCGGGCGTTTCGGCCCACTCGAAACCTACTGCTGAGCATACCCCCTTAGGCATATCCCCATCAGTAGACACTTCGTTCCTTCTCTCGGTCGATGTTTTACATGGACCATTATCCATAAAAGGCCCACCCTCCGAGGAGTTACATCCCCTGTAGTTGTTGCGAGGCAGCTTACACCAAAATAAACAATCTTGAAATCTAGCCCCGTCCCATTTCAGGGTAATGTCGTTGCACGGGTTAATTGTTCTAGCAAACTGCAAAGAACCGGGTGCGTTTTTGTAAACCATTTTCCTCTGGTTTTCCTCCAGCATTTTCTAAAACAAAAACCTTTTTCTTTCTCAACAACTCTTGGGAGGTCTCACCTCACTAAGGTTTTATCATAAAACATTTAGTAAAACTATTCCCTGGGGTTTTCTCATCCTCTAGTTTTTGATTCGGCTAGAACCGGGTCTCCAAAGGGGGTATGGTGTTATACACCATCGACTATACTAGGGGCAAATAGATCATACCAAGGGGTTTGTACTTCACATTACAATAGTACAATGGTTTGGAGGAGCCAAACCACTTACCAAGTATAAAACAACAAAAGTAAAGCAATGTCGTTTCCATAAAACAGTAAAACATGCATAAGTAAAATAATAGGGCAAGGCTTATGAGCAAGAAGGTGGCTTACCTGTGATCAACGGTATGGCAATATGTTCCTGGACTTCTTCTGAGAATACCATAATGATCCAATCGTAATAACCCCTTCGTCGGATCTCCGATATTATCGCCACTATCATCGTCGCAACAACACATGTAAGCAACAAAAGCACAATCAACACCAGGCATACAATCCCCAATACCATACAGCAAACAAGCAATTGAATAATACAAGTTTACAAATCAGTAGGTGTTAGGAAGAATGGATTTAATAAGATTGGCCTTGTCTTGGAAACATGGAAGAAAATCCCTTAGGATTTTGTCGAGGAACTACCTAAGAGCGGTTTTTGGACCAAGGACCTATTCGGTATGATACCATTGTCTAAAAATGATACCAATAGATAGGTGTTGATAAAATGAAACCAACAAAAGTGGTTTCACTATTTTATCACTTTTCTTTAAATAGTTATGATTTTCCTAGTGGAATAACTTCTAGTTTTAGGAAATAATTCACTAAAAAAGTTCTAGAGTTCCAAACATTATTTCCTTGGATAGTTTGATGTAATGAGAGTTGGTTTCACCTTCAAACAATTACCAGAATGCCCCTGGGAAAATCCCAAATGCAGTTCTGGAAGGGATTTGTCTTTTTCACCAGATTTAAAATACATAAGCTTTTGGTTTGATTCCAAATACACATTGTAGGTAATTAGACTACCTTTCTGGAGAAATTGGAATCACCTTATTTGGATTTACAAGACTCCTGTAGTGCTTTTATTACTGAATTAACC
Organism: Avena eriantha; assembly: GCA_910589775.1. Classification (NCBI taxonomy): domain Eukaryota; kingdom Viridiplantae; phylum Streptophyta; class Magnoliopsida; order Poales; family Poaceae; genus Avena; species Avena eriantha. Next base: position 224,844,881 of record OU342742.1, read on the forward strand.
CTAGACAAAGATGATTAAATCACCAGAATTAATTAATGGCTCAATAAATCAGTGTCTCTTAGGTTTTGATAGATATGGATGTAGCACATCTAGGAGAATTTGAATTGGGTCAATTGGACTCAAGGTTTTGTCTAGGGAAATTTCTAAAAGAAGATTAGGGATGTTTTTATTATTTTTGTTAGGGACAAAACTAGAAGCAATTGCCTAAAGGGCCATGGTGAAAAACAAGGTATCACTAACACCTTGCAGCAGCCATTGGATTTGTTTCATTTGGAGATGTGAATACCCCTGAGGGGTTTATTTATGTCAATAGGCACATTTTAGTAAATTTAATTGCCAATAAATAATGAAAATTATTTTTGGCAAAAGACCAGTTCTGCATGTTGCACAAAACACACATGAACATGGTAAACAAATTATTTGGAAAAAATACCCCATTTTAAAAAATTTAAATCGATTTAAACTAGAGGGAAACAGTCTGGATCTAGGCAAATATAAATAAAACAGAGGGATTTCGCGGGCTGGGATCTAGGGTTAAATTGGCCGACCGGAGGGGTTTCGGCCCACGGCGCACGAGGCTCGTGCGGGAGGAGAGTTTGAACTCCCGCTAGTTGGGGCTCGGTTGTCGACGACCTGGGGTGGCGAAGGGGTATCGACAGCAGTGGGCCGTTCGATTAGATGGCGATCAATGGCGCACAACTGTCATCTTCCCGGGCACGACAGTGATGGTCAGAAACCCTAGAGGGGTACGGGGAGGAGCGGTGAGGCTCACCGAGGCTTGGGAGGCACCGGAGAACATCAGAGGTGACACAGAACTCGGAGCCGAGCACGGTGAGGGGCGGTGAGGTGGGGTTGACGTCTAGAACGGTCTCACGCGGGTGCATCCGAGGTGAGCTCGCTAGAGCTCGGCGGCGCAGCAAAGCTAGAGATCCCTAGGCAGGGAAAGGAGGGAGGTCAGACGCATAGGATCATGCAAACCTTGAGAAGTGGCCGAAAGGGTGAACCCTTCCTCTCCAGCGACATGCAGGTACAGGAGCTCGGTGGGAAGGTGCAGGGGAGCTATATGGGGGCTGTGGAGAGGATCTGAGGTGCGAGGGAGGGTCGAGATTGACCACACTCGTGTTTGCAAGAAAGAACCCGAGGAGGTTTCTCCTACTCCTCCTGAGCAGCAGAGCAAGAGAGAGCTCTCGGGGCTCTGAGGGAAGGAAGAAGGGATGGGGGGAGTAGAATGGAGGGACAGGGGCGAGCTACAAGGGCCTCTGGCCTTTTATTTAGAAGGAGGGGTCCATGGTGAGCTTGGTGCGTGGAGGGGTTTGGAGGGGAGGTGGAGAGGGCCCTGTGGTCGTGCAGAACACAGAGAGGGAGTGGGAGGAGTGCTGCAGCTGCTGTGCAAGATTGTCAAGGATATAGCATTGATATGGTGGCCTCTCTCTCTCTCATATGCTCCAATGGCTAGAAGACAAAATGGGAGGGGGAGTGCTACAGTGGCTGCTACAGTGTAGTGATACATTGCAAATGTATCTATAATTTTTGATGTTCCATGCTTGGTTTTATCCACTTTCTTGTGTTTTGTTCCAACTTTGGAGTACTTTTCTTATGATTTCTTGGACAAACCTATTAACAAGAGCCATAGTGCCACCTGCCTGTTTTCTGCTGTTTTTGGTTCCAGGAAAGTCAGAAAATTAATATTCTCGGAATTGGACGGGAGAAAAGCCAAAGTGCCTATTTTTCTAGAAGGGATCAAGTGCCAGAATACGAGACGGAGAAGGGCCAGAGGGAATCCACACAACCTGGCCGCGCGGCCAGGCCTGGCCCACGCCGGGGGTGGTGTGGCCAGACCAGGCACCCCCTCGGCCTATCCTTCCGCCTATATATTGCCCTCGGGACGAAAACCCTAAGTGCCCGATCAAAAATCCACGAAAGAGTCTGTAGCCGCCGTCATCTCCATCCCTAGATCGGGAGGGATCTCACGCTCTTCCTGGCACCCTTCCGGAGAGGGGAATTCTCCCTGGAGGCCTTCTTCATCACCATGCAAGCCTCTGGTGTGATGCGTGAGTAGTTCATCCTTGGACTATGGATCCATGTAGTAGCTCGATGGCTGGTTCTCCTCCTTTGTGCTTTCATGTTTAGATCTTGTGAGCTCCGTTCATGATCAAGATCATCTATTTGTAATTCTTCATGTTGTGTTTGCGGGGATCCGATGGATATTGAGATGGTATTTCAGATTGATTATGGATTCTATCATGTCTTTGTTATTTGTGATCTTGCATGATTTCTGTTGTTAGTAGGTATCTTGGCCAAGTAGATGCTAGCAACTCCAAGAGTTAGTATTTATGCTCGATAGTGGGTTCATGCCTCTGGTAATCTGGGGAAGTGACAGAAATCTCTAAGGTACTAGATGTGTTGTTGCTACTAGGGAGAAAACAACAATCCTTTGTTCATAGAACAATCGTATTGTTTACTTTACACGAAGTTTGTAAAGCAATAATCTGTTGCTTGCAACTTAATACTGGAGGGGGTTCGGATGATAACCTGAAGGTGGATTATTAGTCATAGATGTAGTTGGATGGCGGTCTATGTATTATGTTGTAATGCCCAATCAAGTCTCAAAGGAGTCAAGATGATTAGTATATGCATGTATTGCTTTCTCGGTGTTTGTCAATTGCCCCGCTATAATTTGTTCACCCGGCATGTTATCTATCTTAAGGAGAGTCACCTCTAGTGAACTATGGATCCCGGTCCTTGTCTTTTACATACAATCTACAATCTTTTATTGCTTTGTGTTTACTTTCTGCAAACTTTTACTTCTTTCCATTCGATACGTTTAATCCTTTGTTTTCCACAAAACACGGTGAGATTGACAACCTCATCGCAAGTTGGGGACAAAGTTCTGTGGTTGTGTTGTGCAGGTCTCCACGTTGCTACTAGCACCGGTAGTGCACCCTGCCAAAGCTCAGCTAGTAACACCTTTGGGGTGTTTCCTTTCTCCTACTGGTTTGATTAAACCTTGGTTTCATAACGGAGGGAAAACTTGCTGCTGTGCTCATCGTACCTTCCTCTTGGGGTTCCGAACGAGCTCTACTTCGAACGACGAGCACATCAAGATTTTCCGGCTCCGTTGCCAGGGAGTCAAGGACATCTTCACAAGGGGAGTCCCTCATAAGTAATCTCTTTACTTTGTTGTTTTTGTTTTGCTTAGTTGTCTTTTTGCTTTGTTTGCTTGTTTTGTTCTTCAAAAACACAAAAAAATTAGTTTTACTAGTTTCCTTTCTTTATCAAAAACACAAAAAAATTAAGAGTTGTCACCTGTTCCTTAGCTCACCATGTTGATCCCTACATTTACCTTGAAAGACATTTCAATTTGTAGTGGTTCTATAATTGGGAAAGATAATATTGAAGAATTCTTTAATCAAGTTAGCAAACATGAAGATACTGAGGATGGATCCCTTGTAGAACTTGCTCCAAATTATGAGATTGTTGTAGCTTCGTTAATTCACATGTTAGAAGCTAGGTTTGTTAACCTCAACCCCTTAATGCAAGTAATGTTTCTTAAGCTTAAAGAAATGGAGGATCTTGAAAAGAGGGATTTTATTCTAGAAACTTTGTTTAAGGAGTTCTATGATGTTGCCAGGGAAGCTAGAAAAGTTTTTGAACGTTTCAATATGCTAGGATCATGTGTAGATGTTGTTGGTACACGAGAAAATATGAACAAAACCGAACCTAATGGGGAGGAACCTAAGATACCAATACCCTTTAAACTAGTAGTAATACATCATGCCATAGAAAAGAATCTTGATTGGATTGTTCCTGCAAACCCTTTTGATGAGAATAGTGAACCCAAGAGCATTGAGAAAGAATCCTCTATAACTTACTTGGATGATATACCTTGCCTTGTTGAAAATATTTCTTGTATTGATCTTAATGCTTCTTCATTTGAGAACACTTGATTCTTTCTTTGCTTCTTATGCCTAACTTAAAGGCGTTAAAGAAAAGTACTTATTGGGAGATAACCCAAAAGTTTTATATGAGTATTGGAAGTTATTTCCTCTGTAATAACCTCTCCTTATCCTTTTTATTTGCGTTTTGTGCCAAGAGTAACCTCTAATGAGAGAGAAGTAATGATTGGGAAAGTTGCTGTCCCGAAACAGATTTCTGTGCTTCACCGTAAATATTCGTGAGAGAGATCTGTATGTCGGATTGAGCTGTACTTTTTTGTGCTTCTTCCCCAGGTTGTTATATAACTTTCATAAGTTCAACACTTTTTTATTAGAGCAACAGAAGGTCTTATAAAAAATTCGTCTTTACCTGCTGGTCTGTTTTGTCAGATTTCTGCCATTTTCTGCATTTGCTTCTTGTTAGTTCCTTCTTGAGTTCTTTTGGGTAATTGAGATTTTTAATGGAAGTTCTACAGTATCTAGTGTTCTAATGGAAGTATATTTGGTGTTAGAACTGAAACTTGATACTTATTTATCTTGAGTGCACTAATGTTGCTAATGAGATTGTGTGAAGTTTTGTATGAAGGAAAATTTTCAGGTGTATGGAAGGAATGAGTAATGAGATGAAGGATGGTCTAAAGCTCAAGCTTGGGGATGCTACGCGTGTCACCCCAAGAAATATCCAAGAAGTACAAGCGTCAAAGCTTGGGGATGCCCAAGGCATCCCCTTCTTCATCAATAAAAATCCCAGGTTTCTTCCAAACGCTTCATTTTTATTGTTTCATGCACAGTTGTGTTTTTGTGGAGCGTCTTCTTTTTCGTTTTCGTTTTCGTTTTCATTTGCCTTGGTTTTCTTAGTTTCCTGAATAAATTGGTTGGACCCCCTCTTTCATACATTTGGTTTGCAAATAGTTTGGTTTGGTTTGGAAAAGAGTAGGAAATTTCATACTTATGTGGTAAAAAGAGCTTGTTTTTGACTGTCGCCTATGCTTTGTCATGCCATGCTTGATATTCTTTTGGCTTTATGCTTAGTATTCTTTTCTGTAGCATGACTTGTTATAAACAATTTAGATTGCTTAATGTGCCTTGGATGAATCATGCGTTGTTTTAGCATATTAAAGCTAGTATAGTGGTATTCTCCTTTGATGCTTTATTTGGGTTGACTTGGCGCATGCTCACACTATGTTATGACTATCCAAAGTCACCATAGCCTTTATGATCCTTTAGTTTTCAACTTTTAGTATCACGTTATGCTTTGATTAATGATGTTTTGTCGCTCTGCATGATTATGGCCATTATTGCTATCTTAGTTTGACGCTCCTAGTCTTTTGCTTGCCTCCACAACCAAGTATGAGTTCCACTCATGCATCCAACTCCCTAAACCAAGTTATTCCAAAGATTCCACCATACCTACCTACTAGCTTATGATATTCCAAGTATATTCATGCTTTTGTTTACCTTCCACTTGTTATGAGAAAACTAGTGATTAAAGCTCTCACGAACTTGATGGCACACTTTACTTTATTGCCTCTAATAAACTTGAACCATTGGGTCCTTATTTGTTGCGTATATGCTTGCGCTTTATAAGTTTAAATTAGTAGAACCATGTACCATGGGGAACGATTTCAACATTGCACTTGTACTTTGTACCCCGTTGATATCATGTTCTTTTGCTTATGGATCCCGGTGGTGTGAAATAAATGTGGAACTTGTAAGACCATGGAGTTTGTATGTGTGTTAGAGAAACGCCTGGGATGCTAGCCTAAGCCATGCCTAATCATGGTGGAAACTTGCAGCATCACCATAATGAGCACTCTATGAAGCATCCTCAATAAAAACCTATGCAAATAGCAAATAGAAAGGTCGCTGAGATGCTCATTGTCTGCTTGCCTTGTCATTTTTATTATGGGAAAGCTCCCGTATCATGTGCAAGGGGTACCTCGTTGGCGGTTCTTAATGATACACATATACTTACAATGACAAGAGCTTACTCGTGACTAAAGTTGAGTAGCATGAGGATCGGTCTTCGTAAGTAAGGGGCATGAGATTTTGGTTTATAACTTGTCAAGCATATCCTCTTAGTTGTGTCACTTTAACCTTAATCACCTTCAATATGCTTATGATAGGGGCAATGAGAGCTGAAAACTATAAGTACCATAATTTTTGGAAGCTCTTTATGAGACTTGAATCCCTACTTCCTTTTACAAAAGGCCTTTCTTCCACCATTATATTGAGTCTCCACCTTCTATCTTTATGCACCTACTTTGAGAGCATAGTGGCCATTCTTAGTTCTATGTGCATTGTCCCAAGACTAGTTGATTGATGCGTAACTTGTTATTGCTTGTTTGAAACTATTGTATCTAGTCACTCTTATGAACTTTGAAGGTCTCCTATGCATGTATATTTGCTACTCTATTGAGGGACAAGCTGAATACTACTATGCTATGTTTTCTTTATGTGAAACAAACAAACGTCTTGCAAAGCATTATTATTCATGAATCTTTTGTTTGTGCCTTTTCATGTTGCATCATAGTTTCTTTGCTTATTGCTAGAACTTTGTCTTTCATGTTATGATTGAAGTACTATGATCCCAGCTTTGAATGTTTTGCAAATACTTTGATCAAGTCTTTGATGGTACATGTCACCTCAAAAATTATTCTTTCTTTTTATCACTTGCCTACAAGAGGACGAGAAGGAGTTAAGCTTGGGGATGTTGATACATTGCAAATATATCTATAATTTTTGATGTTCCATGCTTGGTTTTATCCACTTTCTTGTGTTTTGTTCCAACTTTGGAGTACTTTTCTTATGATTTCTTGGACTAACCTATTAACACGAGCCACAGTGCCAGCTCCTGTTTTCTACTGTTTTTGGTTCTAGGAAAGTCAGAAAATGAATATTCTCAGAATTGGACGGGACAAAAGCCAAAGTGCCTATTTTTCCGGAAGGGATCAAGTGCCAGAATACGAGAGGGAGAAGGGCTAGAGGGAGGCCACACCACCTGGCCGCGCGGCCAGGCCTAGCCCGCGCCAGGGGGTGCTGTGGCCAGCCCAGGCACCCCCTCGACCTCTCCTTCCCCCTATATATTGCCTTCGGGACGAAAACCCTAAGTGCCCAATCAAAAATCCACGAAAGAGTCTGTAGCCGCCGTCATCTCCATCCCTAGATCGGGAGGGATCTCAAGCTCTTCCCGGCACCCTGCCAGAGAGGGGAATTCACCCTGGAGGCCTTCTTCATCACCATGCAAGCCTCTAGTGTGATGCGTGAGTAGTTCATCCTTGGACTACGGATCCATGTAGTAGCTAGATGGCTAGTTCTCCTCCTTTGTTGTTTCAAGTTTAGATCTTGTGAGCTCCGTTCATGATCAAGATCATTTATTTGTAATTCTGCATGTTGTGTTTGCGGGAATCCGATGGATATTGAGATGCTATTTCAGATTGATTATTGATTCTATCATGTCTTTGTTATTTGTGATCTTGCATGCTTTCCGTTGTTAGTAGCTATCTTGGCCAAGTAGATGCTAGCAACTCTAAGAGTTAGTATTTATTCTCGATAGTGGGTTCATGCCTCTGGTAATCTAGGGAACTGACAGAAATCTCTAAGGTACTAGATGTGTTGTTGCTACTAGGGAGAAAACAACAATCCTTTGTTCATAGAACAATCGTATTGTTTACTTTACACGCAGTTCATAAAGCAATAATCTGTTGTTTGTAACTTAATACTGGAGGGGGTTCGGATGATAACCTGAAGGTGGATTATTAGTCATAGATGCAGTTGGATGGCGGTCTATGTATTATGTTGTAATGCCCAATCAAGTCTCAAAGGATTCAAGATTATTAGTATATGCATGTATTGCTTTCTCGGTGTTTTTCAATTGCCCCGTTGTAATTTGTTCACCCAGCATGTTATCTATCTTAAGGAGAGTCCCCCTCTAGTGACCTATGGATCCCGGTCCTTGTCTTTTACATACAATCTACAATCTTTTACTGCTTTGTGTTTACTTTCTGCAAACTTTTACTTCTTTCCATTCGATACGTTTAATCCTTTGTTTCCCGCAAAACATGGTGAGATTGACAACCTCATCGCAAGTTGGGGACAAAGTTCTGTTGTTCTGTTGTGCAGGTCTCCACGTTGCTACTAGCACCGGTAGTGCGCCCTGCCAAAGCTCAGCTAGTCACATCTTTGGGGTGTTTCCTTGCTCCTCCTGGTTCGATTAAACCTTGGTTTCATAACTGAGGGAAAACTTGTTGCTATGCTCATCGTACCTTCCTCTTGGTGTTCCCAACGAGCTCTACATCATGTAGCACGACCAGGAGGGGTGAAGGGTGTTGTGCAAGCTTGCTTGGCAAGATTGGAGGGATTTGATTTGGTTTTTGGTACTACAAGGTTAAATGTTCAAATTAGCCATAAGGGATGATCAAGATTTATTTCTTGATTTTTGATCTTGAGCAATTGATATAATGCTGCTGGTAGATGGGTAAGGTTAAGATGCATCTCTAAGATTTATTTGGGATTTTTCAAAGAATTCTAGATGCACTTTATCTCACTTATTCAAATAATGTAGAGATGGTTTTTAGGAATTTATTTGATATTTTTGAATTGGAAAAGTTGATTTTTTATGTGAGATGGTCCCAAGTGTGAATACACACTTAGGGTAATTTTCCCAAGATTTATTGAGGCTTAAAAGTATTTAAAACTATTATTATTCCATTTTTGCCATTTAAGAAAATAGGAAAAAAGAAATAATAAAACCCTTCAAAAATATTGATTTTTTAAGTGGGAGGTTAGGGTATGATATATGTATCTCAATTGAGCCAAAAGTAGGGGAAGTGCTTTAGAAAAATCCAAACTTTCCCTTGGGAAGGGTGTTTTGAAGATTTTGTCTATTAAAGATATTAATTAGATTTGGAGCCATAATAATTATGGATAATATCTAATAAATCTTGAGGATCAAGGTAGATGATGTAGACAAGGTGTAGCAAGGATTTTCAACCTTGGGATTTGAGAATCAAGGTTGATTTTGGTGAAAAAACTAGAGATTAAGGATCTAGGGTAAGATTGTTTTCATGCCACCAAAACCTTGTTGGATCTTGGAGCTCAAGGCTCCCCTTGGGTCATGGGATAGATGGATGGATATACCAAGTGTTGTAAATCAACATGGTATAGAGGTTTGAGCTTGATCTTGCTTGAGTTCACCAGGAATTGATTTCAAACTTTGAGTAAAATAAGCCTCCCAAAGCAGATTATCAACTGGCCTTGAAAACCTTGTGGGTTTAAGAAGCACCAGGATCCAATTGGAACAAGTGAAGTAGGTAATGATATACCTATAGGATTAGAACATAACCATGCAAAGATTTTGTCCAAGGGAGATAGGATGATGGTGTGAGCTTTTGTCAAAGTAGGCATGTTGACTAGATTTGCAGGAATAGTTATTTTCTTGCCTGCAAAACCATCAAGAACAAGTGAGTTGGAGTATTATCTAACCAAGGGAAAGAGTGGTCCTTGGTAGTCCTTAGGATGGTTAACAATATGGTTCAAATTCATTTTCACAAATGCACAAGGGTTGAGAAAAGGAGACATTCAAAAAGGTGATATTGAAACAGATTCCAGACTTGGCCAAATTTGGCAGATTTAGGGTTTTTGACTAGAGTATGGGAGGGGAGGTTTTTGAGAGGTAGCAAGGTACGAAGGCATCATCAAGTGGATAATGTTGAAGTGTAGAGGGAGTAGAAAATATCCAAGCTTGATATTCACTAGTAGAAAATGGGCCTTTGGTTCGGGCCACTAGTCCCGGCCGTGGCTAGGGCCGGGACTAATGGTCTGAACCAGATGGCCCGAGGAGGCCGAGGTACTTTGTACCGGTCGGTAAGGAACCATTAGTCCCGGTTAGAGATACAAACCGGGACAAATGGGTCTGGGCACGCGCCCGTGCTCCTGCAGAACCTTTAGTCCCGGTTTGTATCTCAAACCGGGACTAATGGCTAGGCCCTATATATATGCACCCAGCCCTCCACTCTCTCCTGTTTTTTTCCTATGTGAGAGGTGGGTATAACTTTGTGCTAACTTTTTTTCTTCATATGCACTAGAGGTGTTCGGTGAAATGCCTGTTAGAGTGATGCCACTTGAGTTCACACAAGACAAAATATGATATGAGGTGCCAGAGCGACACTTAAGGTTTCTCCTCTTTGTTTAGAAGTGTCCTAAAAGGTTAGCAACTATTTTCTCGTTTTGACCGCGTGGTACTAATTTAAGCATCGTGATTGCGTTTGATATATATGCATGGTTGTATGATGCAGATGAGCCACCCATGGATGTACGGTGATTGACGCTCTGACGCTTACAGAGAAGGTGTTCGTTCTTTTTGCCTTGTGGCCGAGGCGAACAAGCGGCGGGATGGTTTTATGTGTTGTCCATGTGTTGAATGTCAGAATGAGTAGGCTCACACTTCCTCAAGAGTCATTCAGAGCCACCTGCTTCGGTCCGGTTTCATGTCCGGCTATAATGTTTGGACCAAGCATGGAGAAAGAGGGGTTATGATGGAAGACAACGATGAAGAAGAGAACGATGATGACAACTACCGATCTATGTTCCATGAATACGATGATACCGCAGTTGAAGATAATAAAGAATAAGGGGTGAAGAACAGGAACAATATGAGCCCGTTGATGATTTTGGTCGGGTCATTAGTGATGCAAGGCGAGACTGCGACACAGAAAAGGAGAGGTTGCAGTTCAAGTAGATGTTACAGGACCACAACACATTGCTGTACCCAACTTGTGAAGATGGCCAGAAGATGTTGGGTAGCACACTGGAATTGTTGAAGTGGAAGGCAGAGACTGGTATGACTGACTCGGGGTTTGAAAAGTTGTTGGTAATAATGAAGAAGATGCTTCCAAGAAATAACCAATTGCCCTCCAGTACGTACGAAGCAAAGAAACTTGTCTCCCCTCTACGATTAGACGTGCAGAAGATACATGCATGCCCTAATGACTGCATCCTCTACCACGGTGAGAAGTACGAGAATATGGATAAATGCCCGGTATGCACTGCATTGCGGTATAAGATCAGAAAAGACAACCCTAGTGATGTTGAGGGCGAGCCACCCAGGAAGAGAGTTCCTGTCAAGGTGATGTGGTATGCTCCTATAATACCATGGTTGAAACGTTTGTTCAGAAATAAAGAGCATGCCAAGTTGTTGCGATGGCACATGGAAGACCGTAAGAAAGACGGGATGTTGAGGCATCCTGCTAATGGTCGGCAGTGGAGAAAAATCGAGACAGACTTCCCGGACTTTGCTGGTGACACAAGGAACTTATGGTTTGGTCTAAGTGCCGATGGCATGAATCCTTTTGGGGAGCATAACTGCAGTCACAGCACCTAGCCCGTGACTCTATGTATCTACAACCTTCCTCCTTGGTTGTGCATGAAGCGGAAGTTCATTATGATGCCAGTGCTCATCCAAGGCCCGAAGCAAGCCGGCAATGACATTGATGTGTACCTAAGGCCATTAGTTGATGAACTTCTACAGTTGTGGGCCAAACCAGGTGTACGTGTGTGGGATGAGCACAAACAGCAGGAATTTGACCTCCAAGCGTTGCTGTTCATAACCATCAATGATTGGCCTGCTCTTAGTAAATTTTTAGGATAGACGAACAAAGGATACAATGCATGCACACACTATTTAGATGAGACTGAAATTATATAAATGGATAAATGTAGAAAGAATGTGTACCCGTACAATCGCCGTTTTCTTCCGCCTAGTCATCCCTTAAAGAAGAAAGGCAAGCATTTCGATGGCAAGGCAGAAACCCGGACGAAGCTTGTCCCCCGTAGTGGTGCTGATGTATTTGGTATGGTCAAGGATTTGGATGTAATCTTTGGAAAGGGTCCTGGAGGACAACCTGTTCCGAAAGACCCCATTATCGGACACGCACCCATGTGGAAGAAGAAATCTATATTTTGGGAGCTACCCTATTGGAAAGTGCATGAGGTCCGCTCTGCAATCGACATGATGCACCTGACGAAGAATATTTGCGTGAATATTCTAGGCTTCCTGGGCTTGTATGGGAAGTCAAAAGATACCCTGGCAGCACGGGAGGACCAGCAACATCATAAAGGATGAGACGGCAAGCATCCAGGGCAGTTTCAAGGGCTTGCCAGCTACGCTTTTACCAAAGAAGAGAAGGAAATCTTTTTTCAAGTCCTTTTCAGTATCAAGGTCCCGTCTAGCTTCTCGTCGAATATGAAGGGAATAGTAAATATGAAAGAGAAAAAATTTCAAAACCTAAAGTCTCATGACTGCCACGTGCTTATGACTCAATTGCTTCCGGTTGCATTGAGGGGAATTCTACCAGAAAATGTTCGACTAGCCATTGTGAAGGTATGTGCATTCCTCAATGCAATATCTCAGAACGTAATCGATCGAGAAAGTCTATCAGGGTTACATATTGATGTGGTCCAATGTCTAGTCAGCTTCGAGTTGTTGTTCCTGCCATCCTTCTTCAATATTATGACGCACCTCCTAGTTTACCTAGTCGAAGAGATTAGAATTCTCGATCCTATGTTTCTACATAATATGTTCCCCTTCGAGAGGTTCATGGGAGTCTTAAAGAAATATGTTCGTAACCGTGCTAGGCCAGAAGGAAGCATCTCCAAGGGCTATGGAACAGAGGAGGTCATTGAGTTTTGTGTTGACTTTCTTCCTGACCTTAAGCGATTGGTGTTCCTGAATCTCGGTATGAGGGGAGGATGACTGGAAAAGGCACACTAGGAAGGAAATCAATGGTATGTAGGGACGGGCATTCTTTCACTCAAGCACACTACACAGTTCTACACAATTCCACCGTGGTGGCTCCGTATATCGAGAAACACAAGAATATTCTACGCTCCGAAAGCCCGGGGAAGCCGGAAACCTTGATTAAAGGGGAACACAAGAAGATTTTTGGTAATTGGTTGCAGACACATCTCATGAATAACACCACTGTTGGAGATGAGTTGTACTCGTTGGCCAGGTTACCATCTTCGACTATATGTACTTTCCAAGGGTACGAGATAAATGAGAATACATTTTACACGATCGCCCAAGATAAAAAGAGCACCAACCAAAACAGTGGTGTCCGCTTTGATGCAACAGATGACAATGGGCAGAAGGAGACATATTATGGGTACATAGAGGAGATATGGGAACTTGACTATGGACCTACTTTTAAGGTCCCTTTATTTCAGTGCAAATGGGTCAAGCTGACAGGAGGCAGGGTACATGTAGACCAAAAGTACGTCATGACAACAGTGGATCTCAACAATCTTGCGTACATGGATGAACCATTCGTCCTAGCCAATGATGTGGCTCAAGTTTTCTATGTGAATGACATGTCTACCAAACCGAGAAAAAGGAAAGATAAGCAAAAGAATACAGAATACGATGAGCCAAAGTGCCACATTGTTCTTTCAGGGAAAAGAAACATCGTGGGAGTGGATGACAAGACAGACATGTTAGAAGATTACAATAAGTTTCATGAAATTCCGCCCTTCAAAGTGAAAACTGACTGAAGCATCCTGTTAAATGATGAAGATTCTCCATGGCTACGGTGTAGAAGAAAACCACAACACTAGATGTTGGTGATGTGTAATAATGTATTAAACCTTTTATTTGAGACATAAATCTATGTAATGTATTAAACCTTTTATTTGAGACATAAAGGTCCCCTTTCATGTAACACATCTTGCTCAATCAAACTAGACGTTGACGACCGGGTTCTGAGCCGCGGGAGGTGATCACCCAAAGAGAAGGAACCCTCACAAGAGAAGGAACCCACAAACACTAAGGATACATAGCACAACTCAAAATTAAGATACATAGCACAACTTAAAATTAAGAAACATGCCTAATGTTGGAGTGATTTAGTCATGCTCCTGCCTAGCCCTATAATACGTGCCACTGTAGTCATCGTAGTCACCGACGCCGTCGTTGCTGTCGTCGTCGGGGTCACCGTAGTCAAACCTTGAAGGTTGGGCACGCGTGGGCTGGATTTGAGGGTACCACAGGCGGGGGTTATTGTCGGTCGTGTTGTAGGCCATGACACTCTGGAGAGTCCGGCCGCGCCACCACAGCCGACGGCCGACCTCGTTGAAGTTCGAAGGAGGTGGGCCGTCCTCCTCGTGCTTGGCGAGCGCCCTCTCACGCCAATTGATGAAGAAGGCTTCCCAAGTCGGGAAATAGTCGGGATGCCAGTTGGGATTCCTCCGCTGCTCTGGCGTGAGCTCGAGGTAGTAGTGGTTCCTGATGGCCATCCGGCGCTCCACACCTAGAGGGACAGGAGGGACCGGCACGCCTCCGGCGCTCAGCATCCAGCCGGTGGGGACGCGGTAGCTCGGTGGGCAGGGGTAGTTTGAGGCGCAAAGCGCCTCCGCCTCCCGGGTGGTTAGAGATACGATGCAAGCCATGGGAAGAGAATGATGAGTCCAGATGTGATATGTAAATGGAGGACAAGCGTACATATATATACTGAAAAAATGGTGGGAAGACAGAGGTGGGAACCGGTGGAAAGCACGGGAACGCAGTGGAGCGGGAAACTTTCATCCCGGGTGGGGGCTCAAACCGGGACAAAAGATGGGGGGGCCTTATTTGGGGGAGGCTTATGTGGGAGGGCCTTATCTGGGGTGGCTAACCTTTAGTACCGGCTGGTGGGTGCAACCGGGACTAAAGGTGGTTTTTGTGTCATCTAACAAAACTGTCGGTGGGATAAGGACGCGTGGGTAACCTTTAGTATCGGCTGGTGGGTGCAACCGGGACTAAAGCTATCGGCAGGATAAGGACGCGTGGGTAGACGCACTGCTCGATGAGATAAAGCATGTAGTGCACGACGCCCTATCGGGGGAAGAAGACAAAGTAGAAGCGGCGCCGTGCCTATAAAAGGAGCATCGATACGCCATGGCAAGCAGCTCAACAAGCCAACATGGATGGAGAGTTTCATCCCCATGGATGGAGGAAAGGGTTGGGAAATCTCCCGTGGCGGAACTTCTCAAAGATGCCCTTGGTGCACACGCCCTATGGCATCTTCGGAAGTTCCTCCTCGGAATATATTTTCCTGCTAGCCCGTGAAAGACTCCATCTTCGCCTCCCTGGGGTTAGAGGTATGGTGGAAGCCATGGGATAGAGTGTAGAGAGGCGGCAGATATGAGTCTAGATGTGCTATGGCAACGACCAAGCCTACATATATATAGTGAGAAATGGCGAGAAGTCAGAGGAGGGAAGCGTAAACCCTAAACCCTAAACCCTAAACCTAACCTAAACCCCAAAGCCTAAAGGGGTTACCCTCGTACGGAGAAAGCTATAGGAGTAGACGATCCAGGGCCCCAGTCTAGGGTTTCGCCGGAGGAAGACCACCAGAGCGTCGGAATCACATGAAAATGACAAAGTGGTTAATAGTTTGACTAGTTAGAATAATTATTTTATAAAACAAAAAATGGATGAATCTCTTATTCAAATTCAAGCAATTTTTATGTTAAAAATTTATTGAGATTAAAAAATATGCAAAATATAATAGTTAATGCATTTTAAATTGGAAATGGCAAAATGGTTATTAGTTTCACTAGTTATAATAATTATTTTATAAAACAGAAAATAGATTTGGATTACTTATTCAAATTCAAGACCTTTCCAAGTTGAAATTTTTCTCAAATTCATAAGTATGCAAAAACTGTATAATTCAAATGTTTAAAAAATCTAATAGTTACAAATTGATTTGAAAAAACAGGCGCCAACTTAGGCCCAGCGCGCGCAAATTTGGGCCTTTAGTCCCGGCCTAGAACACCATCCAGGACTAAAGGCTCTGCAGGCGAAAAGGCATCCAAAGCCTTTAGTCCCGGTGCGTGGCTAGAACCGGGACTAAAGACCCCCCCCTTTAGTGTCGGTTTATGCCACGCACCGGGGCTAAAGGGTGTGGGGGTATTTATTGTGCGGCTTCTTCCCCGGTCGAATCCATCGACCGGAGCACATCTCGCGAGGAGCTAGCACTACGCCGCCAGGCTGCCGAAATTGGGAGCTACGCTGCCTCGCTACCTCGTCGCCTCTTCGCCCGTCCGCGTAGCCACCCTGCCGTGTTGCCGCTGCCTCTCGAGACGCGCGCACGTCCGCCCCGCTGCTGGGAGGTGATATCCCTCCCCCCACCGCGTGCCGCTCTGCCTCCTCTCTGTCCCCGGCCCCAGCGAGCCCGGGTGGCGCTCCGCGACTGCGCGCACTGCCTCCATCCCCGCCGGCCCCGATCGGCGAGCCCGGGCGACACCCACACCACCGGCCACTTTATTTACTAGTATTACTACTAGTATATAGTATTACTAGTATAGTATATATTAATTTCTATAGTATTTTTTATATGTTAATAATTATTACTAGTATATATAGATATAGTATATATAGATATAGTATATATATTAATTTCTTGTATTTTATATATATTAATTAAGAATTATTACTAGTAATAGATAGAATTATTACTAGTATTACTAGTATAGTATATATTAATTTCTAGTGTATTTTTTATGTGTTAATAATTATTACTAGTATATATAGATATAGTATATATAAATATGTTTGTGTATAATAGTAATAGATCATATAGATATAGTATATATTTTTTATTTCTTGTATCTTTTTTATATTGTAATATTTATTACTAGTATATAAATATAGTATATATATATGTTTGTGTATAGTAATAGAGTATATAGATATAGTATATATATAGTGTAATAATATATATAGTAGTATATTATATAGTATGTAGTATTATAGTGTCGATTGAGACAAACAAGCATTAGTGCTAAATAAGGATAAGCTAAAGAAATAACTACCCTAAGTCCGGTAGTGCTCGTGGGCCCCCGGACTTAGGGTTGGGGTGGTGGTGGTCGCGGACCCCCGGACTTAGGGTTAGGGTGGTAGTGCTCGCGAGCATCCGGACTTAGGGTTAATGTGGTAGTGCTCGTGGCCCCCGGACTTAGGGTTAGGGTGGTGGTGCTCGCGGGCCCCCAGACTTAGGGTTAGGGTGGTAGTGCTCGCGGGCCCTCGGACTTAGGGTTAATGTGGTAGTGCTCGTGGGCCCCCGGACTTAGGGTTAGGGTGGTAGTGCTCGCAGGCACCCGGACTTAGGGTTAATGTGGTAGTGCTCGCGAACCCCCGGACTTAGGGTTAGGGTGGTGGTGCTCGCGGGCCCCTGGACTTAGGGTTAGAGTGGTGGTGCTCGCGGGCCGCCCAAATGCTCGCGGGCCCCCGGACTTAGGGTTAGAGTGGTGGTGCTCGCAGGCCCCCGGACTTAGGGTTAGGGTGGTGGTGCTCGCGGTCCCTCGTACTTAGGGTTAGAGTGGTGGTGCTCGTGGGCCCCCGGAGGAGATAGGGTTAGGGTGGTGGTGCTTGCGGGTCGCCCGGACTTAGGGTTAGGGCTAGGGCATCACTACAATTTTGCTATTGTTTAGTATTATTGTAGCAAATTGCGTGTTCATATTATTGTTTATTATTATTTTATGCAGCAATATTGAATGAAAAATGTTAATGTGTGCATTTTGTAGAAAACTATGGATCCAATCCAGAGAGACCTAGCACAGGAAGAAATTCTCGAGGATATGATCAACGACACCCCCCATGTTGATCCACCCGAATCTCCGTCGATTTATCTGAACCCCTCCGGTGAGGGAGAGGAGGTCGACCGAAATGATCAAGGAGAAGCCGACGGCTCTGGTGGTGGAGAAGCCGACGGCTTCGGTTGACCCTTAACGAAGTTCGGCGAGGTATATATATGAAGTCTGGTGATCAGTAGATGCATTAACTGAGTTGTATATATATAAATTGACGAATGTTTCTTCCCTTAGGCCTCCACATCGAGCAAAAAATATTCCAAACGAAGCCCGGCCAAAAAGTTGGACGCATCTACGTGTTATACAATTACGGTGGTATCACCACGGGGTGAACCGTTGGAACCCGAAAAGGCTAAAACTGTATTTAAACAACAATGCGGAGTTATGGTTAGGGATCGCATCCCGATCACCGTTCGAGAGTGGAATAAGACCAAAGGGGCGAAAGAGGGTGAGTATGTCGCCGACAGGTGCAAAGAGGGTCTTTGGAATGACCTGATGAAACATTTCACCCTGCCAGAATGTGAGAATGATTCCGACACAGCTGCATTGAGGAAGAAAGTCAAGCAGTGGACTCTTACGAAGATGGACGAACTATTCAAGAACTGGAAGAAAGCATTATGGCAAAAGTATCAGAAGACGAAGACTCCTCCTAAATTTGAATGCTATGTAACGAAGCAGCAGGCTAACTGGGATGCATTTGTGAAGTACAAGGAGTCAGAACCTGCTATGGAAAAGTCGAAAACAAACAAGAAAAATTCCGCGATGAAGAAATATCACCATCACCTGGGGCCAGGGGGCTACGCGGCTGCCATGCCAAAGTGGGATGCTAAAGAGAATGAGCTGCTTGCTAAAGGGGTCACTCCAGAACCAATGCGCGAAGAATGGGATCTGAGGGCAAGGAATTGGTTCCTTGGGCATGGGAGTGAGTATGACGAAAGTACAGGGGACCTTATTTGCAGTGACGGGATTAGGATACCCCGGGATACATGGCAGAAAGTGGTGAAGGAGATTAAAGAGGGGACAACAAAGTTCTGTCCCGATAAAGAGAAAGACTTGCTGACAAAGGTCCTCGGGAATGACGAACGCGGAGGACGTGTACGAGGCCTTGGCCCTAGTTATACGTGGCAGATGGGGTTTCCCAAAGACAGAGATACTTATAGGAGCCGAGAGAGAGCAAAGAGGCGACGGCAGGAGGAGGAGGGAGACAGGTTCACCGAGTTGCTAGGAACACTTCGAATGCATCAACAACAGATTGACGAACTTCGAGGTGCAGCGCGCCTGCAAGATCCTGTACTCGATATTACCGCCGTCCCATCTCAGCGGAGAAGCAGCGTGGCTGAATCGGAGGTCCCTTCTGACGATGCACGTATGGTAGATGGCAGTCCCGGCTACCCCGTGGATGGAATCAAGGAGTAGGCATTTTGTGAGCTCCATCAGAAGGTGAAGAACCTACCCATCAAGGTGGCAGTCGGATGTGCTTTACCTTGTCCACCTGGCGCACGCTGGCATGGCCGTGAGATTCCAGCTGGCTATGCTAAAGTTGTTGTGGATCAAATCGCAAGGGGGTGGGACTCAATGGAGCTTGACATCCCTGGACCGGAAGGTGAGAGGACACTCGGAGAAGTACTGGGTGGTATCATTCTATGGGACAAGAACAACATCAAGCTTCCAGGCTGGACGCCAAACCCAACACCGCCTCCGAGTCGTCGCATGTCACCTTCACCTCCACACCTCCAAGAAGCCCACCCCATGACTGCGATCACCACAGCCCGACTCCATCTTCATCTCGGCCGCACCCTCCGATTAGTACTAAACGACGCAACAGCGCAAACGACAAATGTCGCCCCTCCCAAGAGTACCTCATAAGAATCTTCCCATCAGACCTTACGATCGTACTGACGAGGAAAACGACATGATCGTAAAGGCCGAATGTGTTGCGCAGCTTCAAAAGAAGAAACCCGAGCCTGCCCCGATATACACCGAGAAGCAAAAAGCGTATGCACTTTCTTTTCTGAACACAAAATCGCAATATGAATTGCACCATAAGCCAGATGACTATCGACGCACACTTCAGAAGGAAGTGAAGAAGAGCAAATCAAATAGAGGTGCACGCGGGAGCAAATCATCAGGTCAAAGTGCAACCGGGAAAAAATGGACATCCCCCAGCTCGGGAAACAGGCCAAAAAATCGATCCCACCCCTCCAGGTGTTATCCTATGACACTATCCAGCAGGATATGGAAGAAGCTAAGAAGCTTGCGGCCGCTATGAATGTGACTGTTGAGGAATTGTTAGGTGCCCAGGACGACAAGTTACCCAAGGCTAAGGTAGTCCCTACATATGTCCTAGGGAAGCCTCTGGTCAGCTTTGAGCAGTTCCAACAACTGCCAACACAAATGCCGAGTTTACATAACTAGTACTTGAAAGCCATAAAGTAGGAGAGAACAATGATCGTGGTGAAAGTCCCACATGACTACTACTTCCAAGAAGAAGAGGTCCATGTTGAGTTTCCAGAACTCTTCCAGTTATACAGTTTCGATGCCCTCGACAAAAGTCTCATGAGTTTCTATTGTCTGTAAGTTGTTGAATTCATTGTCTATATATAAGTTGTTCATTTTTTTAGTTGTTCAGTTCATTGCATATAATTATCCTCATTATATCCTTTTGTACTCTGTTATTATGTAGAATGAAGATCACGGAATGTAAAAGAAGGTCACTCTTTAGTGTCGTCTGATTGAGGACAAGTACTCCATGAGGGGGTCCTCGAGGCATGCGGGAGAGAGGGGTGTGAGACATACGATGTTCCGGGACAATGAGCACACAAGTTTACCCAGGTTCAAATCCGCCGGCTTTGGACGGACCCTACTCCTGCTAGCAATCCAGTAATACGGCAGAGCCAGAATATGGGTTACAAGGGTTTCGCCTGTGCGATGTGAGATTGTAGACTATTGAGGTTATCTGGTGCCCTAAAGGCCCTCCCTAGGACGGCTTATATAGATATCCGGCCTAGGGTTTACAGGAGAGATCAATCCGGCTACGACTAAGAGTTGGTTATAGAGTACATCTTGAACTACAAGTAACATTATGGGCCTAAGTTGGTAAGTCTTCTGGGCCTTCCCGTAGTCGGATTGGACTCCGTCTTCTCTCTCTAACTAGGCCGCCCGTGAAGCAAAGCTCTAACCCGAAGTGGGCCACCCTGGTCAGTGAGGAACTGTGAGGATACCCGGAAAGTATATCCCCAACAGTAGCCCCCAGAGGCCTCCAAGATCCAAAGTCGGATTTTATCATCGTCTAGCCTGATCTTCGGCTTGCAGAATCTTGAAGGTTCCTGAAACTTCACAACAAAAAATACAATCCGGGTCTTAAAAATAAGTCCGACCTTGCAATTGGTTACTCGGATTTTCTAGCTCGCTTTTAAACTAAGCCGGAACTTGGTCTCTAACGCCACCTGACACAAGCATGGTCAAGTCACGTCATCTGACAGACGTTCCGTCAGCACGACCGTTCGTGGGTCCGCGGTTCGTGGAACCGAGGCGCCGTTTCAATGCGTGCGTGGAGATCGAGTCGACGCAATCATCGCGCGGGCCCTTCCCAGTTCTTCCCACGACGCGTGGCGGTTACACCGTAGTGTTTGCACGAATCTTGGCGCAGGTAGGTGGATATAAGGGGTTTAGTTTCTTCTTCTCATCCCCACCAGTCCTTTGCCGTTCCTTCCTTCCCAATCTTCCCACATGCCAGAGCCTCCTCGTCCTCCTTCCACAGAGCTCCTAGCGCCGCCACTTTAAGGTCACCTTTTCCACCGGAGAAAAATGGCTTCATCCTCTTCTTCCTCTTTGGCGGCGGCGGCGGCGGCAGCGGCGGCGGAAGCAGCTGCGGAGAAGGAGACCTTCCGAGGAATCTGGATCCCCTGCGCCCTCGACGAAGACGGCCTCAAAAACATGGAGAAGGAGGGGCTTCTCGCCGCCGGCGACTGGCAGACTGGCTTTGGCGAAACCATCCCCAATCCACGCGAGGGCGATCGCGTCCACTTCGGCACCCATCTGGACCGAGGTTTGTCCTTTCCTCCCTCGAAGTTCTTCTCCGAGGTGATTGACCACTATGGAGTTCAATTCCACAATCTTGCTCCCAATTCTCTTCTAGAAATGAGCGCATATGCTGCGCTTTGCGAGGGCTTTCTCGGCATTAGGCCGAGTTTGCTTCTATTCCGGTACTATTTCCATGCCCGGAGAAATTCCATTACTGCCGGTGTTCCTTATATCACCAGTACCATTAGTTTTTCTGTTAGACGAGACCGGGCATATCCCAAAATTTCTGCCAGTGACTCGGTCAAACAATGGCCAGCCACTTTTTTCTACCATATGGATATTCCGGCTCCCGGCAAAGCTACTGCTTTGCCGGCTTTTGTCGACGAAGCCGCCACAGGCCAGCCTTCCTGGGACGAGGCTGCTCCGGCTCTCACCAACGATCTGATCCTCGCTAAGAGGTGGATCGAGTATTTGATCAAGCACAAGGGTCTGAAGGGATCCGACTTGGTCCAATGCTGGGTCTTATGTCGGATCCAGCTACTTCAGTACCACGGGGATAGACTGATGCACTCCATCACGTCTTCCAAAAAAGACTCTCTCCGCATCAGCCCCAAAGCCTACACCGCCCAAGGTTACATAAGCCAGATCAAGTGGCTGATCGAGAGGAAAATTCCGGAGATTTCTCTGGATATGCACACAGCGGAAAACCCCATGGTAGCGGTAAGCTTCCATCAGTACACCTTTTACGTGTTTCAATCTTTAAGTTATATACTGCAATGCTAATATGTTTTCTTGTTTTCAGCTTGCTGATCTCCCCAAGTCGGAGCTTGCTCCACTCGAAGGATATCCTCCTGAGTTTTCTCAGGAGACTGAAGTGGTCCCATTGCCGGACCTTGCGCTCAAGAAGCGCAAAGCTCCGACAGTGGCTGTTGGCACAAAGGAAGTACCCGTTGTGAAGAGGTAACTTTCATTCACAATTTCCGCCTTTGTACCTTTCTCGAATTTCTTTTTGAGATGTAATGTTTCTGATTTTACTATTCTCAGAGCAAAGCCTCTCATCAAGCGTAAGGGGAAAGGGATTCCTGCGAAGCCCCTGCGACAGACGAAGCTTACCATAGCTTCCCCTGCCATGGCTCCTCCGACTCCTGCCCCTCAACCTTCTGCAACACCGGCGATTACTCCTTCTCTGGTTGTTGCAGAAGATCCGGCTCCTCCAACAACGCCTGTGATCCTTGGATTGCACACTGGCGTCACCGTGGGTGCGTCAGCTCAAGATAAGGGTGAACCCTCTTCGGGTAATGATCCCTCGGCTAAAGTCTTCGCCGACAACCTCCTCAGCAACCCCGGACTTGCCAAGTTTGGCTTATCCCGGAAATCCGCAGAGGAGATCCAGCGGCTGGCCAGGCAAGTCCTGGACAAAAGCCATCTATCCCCCGAAGAGGAAGCGCAAGAAGCAGAGGATGTCATGTTCTCTGACCTTCTCGCTCAAGTCCGCCTTCGCGACGACAGGATCAGGACTGGCGAGCTTCCAACAGCCCCAGTAATTCCTCTTACCCTCGCCGAGAAGGTGGCAGCTGAAGTGAATGCGGGGTTAGACAAACACACCCGCGAGCAATATGTAAGTCGGAATTCCAACTCTTGTTTTTTTACCTTATGTTATATCATATCCTCTAGCTCCCAAGCATGAAGTAGGATATAGAAATCCGGGTTTATGCTTTCATTAGGATGCCAAAGAACGAACTAGTGTAGCCCCCAAGGCTCGTGCTGATATTTAGCAAAAAATATTAGCCCAAGTATTAAGTAGCTTTCTGACTTTGGGTATTCTGACTTATAGAAAGTATGTTCCTATAACCAGGAATTATTAACCAATGTCTGTCATAAGAGGAGAGAGATCAAAGCTCTCCGGCTTAAAAATGCTGAGCTCAAGGTTGCCAAGGATGAAGCCGAAGGTAAACATTTCGAGATTCAAACCTTGTCTTTTGCTTTTTCAATGTTGACTTTTTCTGAACTGTTGTTCTTTTTGACTTTCAGTGTTGGTGAAACAATCCATCACTATGATTGAAGAGGCCGAGAACCTCAAGACCCTAGTGGTGGAGAACAAGGGACTTCGCCAAGAGCTGGATAAGCTCAAGGAGGATCATGAAAGGAGCATAGCTCAAGTCCTTGAATCCTCCTCCATGGACACTGAAGAGCGCGATCTCAAGATTGCCGCTCAAGATAAAGTTATCTCGGACCTCAAGAATGAGCTTGGCAGAGAGAAAGATCTCTCAGAAGCGCTCCGGGCTAAACTCCAGAGTCTCCAGGAGGAGAAGACCAAGATTGGCAACGTCATTCTTGGTACGTTCCATCTGTCTGATTTATCATTTCTTCGACTTTCATCAATGTCGGATTTTCATTGACTTGTTTTGTGTATAGGTCCTCTGAACTTGACGGACTCCTCCTCGTCTGAGCCCCGCACTCACTGGCTTACCCAAGTCGGTGATCTTCTTCATGACTACCACCAGTCCCTTGAGGACATTGGTGAGTCTCTCTGGATTCCGGACATGCCAAGCATGTCAGACTTCTAGGTGCGGGAGAAGGCCAAGGAGATGCCGCAGCTCGTTCGGGACTGGAACATGTCCTACAGGCGGACTGCTGCGCAGAATGCTCTCACCATGATCATGAGCCACCATGGAAACATGGAGATATGGCAAGTGACCAGAGGGTACTGCAAGGCACACGAAGACGGCGAGGAGCAAGACCTTCAAGCCATCATGCACTCCTGCGCCACATATGGGTGCCACGTAGTTGATCTGACCAGCTACGAGATCCCCTTCTTCACCCGCGTAGATACCCCACCACCTCCTCCAGAAGAAACCGAAGAAGCTTCCGACAATGAACGAACCACCTCGGATCCGGACATCTCGGAACGATATCAAGGAGGAGTAACCAACTAGCCCGCAGCTCCTTCATCTCCTCCTGCATCATAGACCATGAACTTATGTATTATTCTATGAAAGAACATGATGCGCTTGTAAATATTAAGTACTATGACTTTTGCTAGTGCTAAGTTTTTTTTATCTATTCAGCACTTTTGTCTTAGATTATTTGCATGCCTAAAATGTTTTCATAAGAACTTAGAATTTTCCGCCTCTAATTATCGTTTATCTGGCTTTCCGCCTCGTCCCTTTCGTGAGCCGGCTAAACCTTCAGCCAGAAACTTTGCCGAGCAACGGAGCTCAATTGCTAAACCAGTTTAAACTCGGAAACAAAGCCGGCTTCCAGTACCAACAATTCACTACTCGGAAGATACCCGCATCCAGCAATCAGACAAATAACCCAAGTAAAGACTAGAATTTTTTTAGAGTTATACCCGAAGGTAGCAGTTTTAGAATCGGAAATCTCAAGTAGAACGAACATGAGCATAAAGTACTTTCAAGCATTCTGGGATTTTCGACTATGACATGATCATTAGGAAATAAGATGGTAAAAACTTCTCAGGAAAACTTTGAGGTAACCAAAATTTTTATTTCTCACAGAACATGTACATATGTATGATTACAAAGAAGGATAAACTAAGAATAAAAGGGACGTAGCTGAGCAATATTCCACGGTATGTCTAACTCATCTGGATTTGTACTGCCTCCAGCTCTCTTTCTCTTCTTAGTAGCAGGTCTTTCTTTGACTGGCCTCATGTCAGTTAAGTAGTACGACCCATTGTGCAATACTCGACTAACTAAAAAGGGCCCTTCCCATACTGGGGAAAGTTTGTGCTTTCTTTGTTGCACAAGACGGAGAACCAAATCACCTTTATTGAAAGATCTAGTTCGGACTCTCTGGCTATGATACTTGCGTAACTTCTGCTGATAGGCTGTAGATCTCATTTCAGCAACGACGCGAACTTATTCGACTAAGTCGAGATCATTTTGTCGAGAAATCTCGGCATCCTCCTCGATATACGCGGCCACTCTAGGAGAAGTATGAATTAAATCACTAGGAAGAACTGCTTCTGCGCCATAGACCAAGAAGAAAGGTGTATATCCTGTTGACTTGTTCGGAGTTGTTCGTAAACTCCAAATTACAGAGGGTAGTTCCTCTGCCCAAGCCCCCGCAGCATGTTTTAGTGGTGCTTCGAGTCTTGGTTTCAAGCCCTATAGAATTAAACCATTTGCTCTTTCGACTTGTCCGTTAGGCTGTGGATGTGCGACTGACGCAATGTCAAGCCGGATATTTTGCTCATCGCAGAATTCAGCCAACTCTCCCATGGAAAAATTACTCCCGTTGTCCGTGATAATGCTATGTGGATAACCATACCGGATTATAACATCCTCGATAAATCTTTTGGCTGTTGCTCCATCACAACTAGTAACAGGTTTAGCCTCGATCCACTTTGTGAATTTATCCACCATCACTAAGAGGTGAGTAAATCCACTTGGAGCTCGTTTAAAAGGTCCTACCATATCAAGCCCCCAGACCGCAAAAGGCCATGTTATAGGTATTGTTCGCAGCTGATCAGCCGGAACATGAGCTTGCTTGGCGTATTTTTGGCAGCCTTTGCATGTCTTTACTAATCGTTTGGCATCTGCCTGAGCTGTAAGCCAGAAAAATCCATGTCGAAAAGCTTTTGCCACTAAAGATTTGGCCGCAGCGTGGTGACCACACTCGCCTTCGTGGATTTCTCTTAAGATTTCCACTCCTTCTTCCGGAGATACACATCGCTGAAAAACCCCAGAGACACTCCGTTTATGGAGCTCACCTCTAACAATAGTATAGGCTTTTGCTCGTCGGATAATCTGCCGGCTCAGCACCTCGTCTTCGGGTAATTTGCCATCTACCAAGTAATCGAGGTAGGGTTGAGTCCAGCTGGTAATTACAGCCAGAACTACTATTAAAGGTGAGTTGGATTTGGTCGGATATTCCTCATCTACTACCTTTATCGAGGGAACTTTGAGGTGCTCTAAAAATGCGCCATCCGGAACCTCTCTCCGCGCAGAGCCTATTCAAGATAGTGCATCTACTTCCTCGTTTGCTGCTCGAGGGATGTGTTCAACTTCAAACCCTTCGAACGATTTAGATAGATCATCCACGACAACTTTATATGATGCCATGTGCTTATTTGCATTACAAATATCTGAGACTTGCTGAGCAACAAGATCCGAATCTCCGTAACACATCAAACGTCGGATGCCAATATCCTTAGCAATCTGGATTCCATGCAGCAGTGCTTCATACTCGGCAATGTTGTTTGTCGCTGTGAAGTGAATCTGCAACACGTATAAACGTTTATCTCCTTGGGGTGATTTGAGCACCACGCCAGCCCCCGAGCCCCCTCGAGCCTTAGACCCATCGAAAAAGAGGGTCCAATATTCCGACTCAGGGAGGACCATGTTCTCCTTGGTCTCTGTCCAATCAGCGACAAAGTCAGCAAGGATTTGAGATTTGATTGCTGTCCGGGGTTTGTATTAAATATCGAAAGCTGCAAGCTCTATACCCCATTTGGCGACGCGTCCTGTGGAATCGCTATTGTTGATTATATCTCTCATGGGAGCTTTTCTCACCACGGTAATTGGATGCTCCTGAAAATAGTGTCGTAACTTACGAGATGCTAGAAAAACACCGTAAGCCAACTTTTGATAGTGCGGATACCGCTGTTTTGATTCTGTCAGGACCTCGCTGACAAAGTATGTCGGACGCTGCACCAGGTGCTCCTGATTTTCTTCTGGTCTCTTCACCACCATAACTATACTGACAACCTTGTTTGTCGCAGCAATGTAAAGCAACATGGGTTCCTGAGGTTCTGGCGCTACAAGGATAGGAGCAGATGAGAGTACTTTCTTCAGGTCTTGTAGTGCAGCTTCAGCTTCGTCAGTCCAGACAAAATCCTTGGTACAAATCGATTGACCGCAGCAATGCAACCAGTTAATCTTTGTACGTCCTTCAGGCGAGTTGGCCTGGAAATATTGAGAATAGCCTTGATCTTGTCGCGGTTCACCTCTATACCTCTTTGAGATATGATAAAACCTAACAATTTTCCGGCTGGTATTCCAATGAAACATTTCTTCGGATTAAGCATGATGTTGTATTTTCGTAAATTGGCGAACGTCTCCTCCAAGTCGGAAATCAATGTTTCCTTCTTTTTGGACGTGACCGTGATATCATCCACGTATGCATGTACATTGCGTCCGAGTTGATCATGGAGGCAACGCTGCATCGTGCGCTGGTACGGAGCTCCTGCGTTCTTCAGCCCAAACGGCATCGTAACAGAACAGAAGGTTTCGAAGGGGTTATGAATGAAGTTTTGATTTTGTCAGATTCCTTCATCCGGATTTGGTGATAACCGGAATATGTGTCGAGAAAACAGAGGAGTTCCGAGCCTGCTGTAGAATCGATAACTTGATCAATTCTAGGCAGAGCGAACGGATATTTTGGACAAGCCTTGTTCAAGGCAGTATAATCAACACACATCCTTAAATCAGTGGTGTCCTTTTTAGGGACCATTACAGGGTTGGCCGACCAATCAGTATGGATGACCTCTTCTATGAATCCGGCCAACTCGAGCCGTGCTAGTTCCTTAGCTATTGCCTTACGCTTTTCATCACCAAACCGTCGTAAGGACTGTTTGACGGGTTTAGTGTTCGGGTTTACATTTAGAGAGTGCTCCGCAAGTTCCCTAGATACTCCGATCATGTCAGATGGCTGCCATGTGAAGATATCTTGATTTGTTTGGAGGAACTTGACGAGCGCGCTTTCCTATGCGCTACTTAGGCCTACGCCTATCTGGGTCACCTTGGAGGGGTCATCATCCTTCAACGGCGTCGTCTTCGTCTCTTCTGATGCCTTGAACTCCGGATTTGGCTTTGTCACCTCCTTCTTCGTCGGGGGCATCTCGGACGGATCTATGCTCTTCTTGATGTCCTGGTACTTTTGGGCGTGCAGCACGGCTTAGGCAAAGGCAGCATTTCCATCCTCGCACTCTCGCGCCTTTTGGGGTCTCCCCTGATGGTGATCATGCCGTTGGGACCTGGAATTTTCATCATATTGTAAATGTAACACGGACGAGCCATAAAAGCCCAGTAAGCCGGACGTCCAAATATAGCGTGGTATGCGCTCTTGAACGGGACCACTTCGAAGGAAAGTGCCTCCGTCCGATAATTCTTTGGTGTTCCAAAAGTAACATCCAAAGTGATCTCTCCCAGGGAATTAGCTTGTCTTCCTGGGACAACTCCGTGAAAGATCACAGAGCTATGGTTCAGCTGTGTTTCCGAGATCTTCATCCGGCGTAGCGTTTCGACATAGAGAATATTGATGCTGCTACCACCATCCATGAGGGTCTTGGAGAAACCATAACCATCAATAAGTGGATTGACGATTAAGGCGTATTTTCCTCGCCTGTGTAGCTTAGGCGGGTGATCAGCACCGTCAAACATTATTGCCACTTCCGACCAGTCCAGATACTGAGGGACAGGCGAAACTGTTGCGTTGAGCTCGTGGAGAACTGCTTTCTTGACCTTTGCTGGTTGAGATCCAAGGAAGGTGACGTAAGTGTCCTTCTTGGCGGGAAAAGTTTTCTTCCCTTCCGACTAGGGATTTGAAGCATCGGCTTCCTCCATGTCGGAATCTTCCTTGGTCTCTTTGTCCTTTTCGGGATTTTTCTTTCCCTTTTTCCGCTTAGCTTTGTAGCCCGCGGTATCATCTCTCTTGATGTCATCGTTAAAACGACATTCAGCGTTGGTGTGGGACAAGGCCCCATTGGCGTCCAAGTGATGCACACATGGGATATTGGCGATGTTGGCCCAAGTGTAGGTTTTGCTTGGTTGTTGCTCTCCTCTACCTTGCACCCTTGATGTCCCACGGTCACGCCCGTGGCCTCCACCACGTCCTCCTCGTCCTCCGGACCCGGAAACAGTAGTAACTACTACTGTCTCCGTGTTGGGTTTTTTGCTTCCGAGGTATTTTTGTGTTTCTGAGCTTGTTGCTTTGGTTGTTTTGCTGACTGAGGCACAGCTAGGACATTGAGTAATCCCTCTGCGTCATCGTCCGCATCTGCATACTTGCTCGTTGTTTCTATCATCTCTCCTAGATCACTAACCTTGTCACACTTCAAGCGATGGCGTAGTAAACCAATTGGGAGACCTGCAATGAAAGCTTCAATCGCAGTTTGATCATTTACTCCTTCGCAGGAGTTCTTGGTGTCAATCCATTGTCCGAGATAATCTCGGCAACTTTCTCCGGCTTTCTGGGTGCAACGCTGTAGGTCTCCAACCGTACAGGGCCTCCGATATGTGCCTTCGAAATTCTGAAAGAACGCACTTTGTAAGTCATACCAGTTGTGGATGGTGTTCGCCGGAAGTTCATTGAGCCATGATCGTGCCGTCTTCCGCAACATAAGTGGGAGATATCGGGTTGCGACTAGGCTGTTTCCGCCTTTGGCGATGCAGCAAGCTTGGAAGAAATCCTGCAACCAGGTGTCTGGCCGAGCAATGCCGTCGTAGGCTTGGATATGTCTCGAGATGGAAAATCCTTCGGGGAATTTTGTAGCTCTGATGCGTGGTCCGAAGCACTTTGGGCCCACGTACACGTCATCGTTTTCGTAGCGTCGAGCCTCTATGTTGGAGTTGATCCTGTGCCTTGCGTCGTTCGAGGATAGGGATCGTCCCGAATATCGGCTGTGGCTGCGGTGCCTTGGAGCCGGACTTCGGCTTCTGCCACCACCTCCTCCGCCATGTCGTCCTCCTTGACCTCCTTGGGGGCCGTTGTAATAATTGTGATGTGGAGAGGGTGGTGCAGCTGGGTTCTTTCCGGCTGATCGCCGGCCTCCGTCCGGAGCATCATTATTCCGGGTCCGGGGAGGTTCTTGACTATGACGAGGCCCCTGCCGGTTTGTGCCAGCGTGGTTTCCATCATTCCTTCGTCCGTTGTTCCCACCATGGTGAGGCTCAGCCGGCGGTTTTCATGTCTAGGAGGTGGCATTTTCTGACGATCCTCCTCCCGACGTTTCTCTTTATCTTCTCCTTTTCAGGGAGGATTCCTCGGAATCAGTGCAGCGATCGCGTCTTTCTCGGCTGCTGGAGGGACGTTGCTCCAGTTATGTGTAGTTCTGCGGTGCTGCCCCAATGATCCGGTTCTTGAATAATTGTCTTCCCTGCGTTCGGGGTGACCAACTACGCCCGATCGTAGTGGGATCTTACGTCAGCCCATGCCGAATCTGTGCGACACTGGTCGGAATTCGAGACCAGCTTTTGGCTTCCAGACAGGGCGACCTTTTGTTGCTCCAGTCCCTTATTGAGTATCTTGATACCCAAACGTATCTCCTCTGGCCCTGGATTAGCTGATAGAATTTCGTGAGCTGCCACGGTATTTTGCACTGGTGTTGGGTAAACCCAATCTCCATTGCTATCCTTCCGTGGCTTTCCCATCTCACCTCCAAAAAGGACGGCACGGACACGTGGGAATTGCTTGTCATCTATGTGACGCTTTCGTGTCTTCTGATGTAGATGGGACATGTACTCCTTGTTCGACATGCGCTTCTTCTCCACCTCGATGTTTTTGGCTTCATCAAGGAGTTGTTGACGACGCGCTTCTAGGGCCTAGGCCCTTTCATCCAGCTCATCTGTAGTAACTTCTGCAGCTGTAGGGATAGGTGTGGTTAATGCGGCATTGATGAGTTTACGTGCACCTTCAGTGATCACGTGTCCATCCACCGATGCTTCTTTTTTCGGCTCGTCTGGGATTAGTGCTCCATCCGAGTCTTCCTTGTATTCCTCGGCAATCACCTCCTCTGCCAGAGGGTCTTTTGCCGGGGTCTTGTTTTTCTTGTTCTTCTTCTTTGCCTTCCTCGCAGCGTCGATAGCAAAGACGGCTTTGGGTCCGTTTCCCGGAGTCAAGCTCTATTCGGTACTTTCGGATATTTGGACTTCGGGATTGTCTCCGACGTCCATGTCGTCCTGCGTTTCGGGAGAGTGTTCCCCGGATCCTTCATCCATGGCTTCTCCATCCTCTTCAGCTTTGGAGTTGTACTCCTCTTCATATTCCGCGGAGAACTTTCGGAAATCTGCTGACGTCATGGATTCATCCGAAGATGCGGGAACGTCGGTGTTTGTTCCAATTGCCTCCAGCACCGAGTCGGTGTTTTCTCCAGCATCGGCGGAGCCGGATCCGGACCAACATATCCGACGAAGTGCGATGCGTGCTTCCTGAGGTACCTGCGGCTTTCTCGATCAGCCATATCGAAACTTTTAACGGTTTTGAGGATTGCATCTGCGCTAGCGCCTTGCAGTATCATACATCTTAGTGTGTACCTGAGGAAAGGCATGTCTGTCCCGACATCGTCAGAGTCGGATCATTGTCGTTGATGTGCTCCTCCTAGATTTCGACTTCCACGGGTGGGTCGATCTGGGATCCGGCTTCTCCAGGGAGATCCACTCCAGATTCAACTTGGACCATGTGGTCTTCTTCAGGCTCGGATTTCTCCACTATCTCCGCAATTGGTGCGGGTTGGGTGGGGTTAGGGTTTTCTGAGATCCAGAACTCTGCCGCCTCTGCGGACAAAGGGGACCCAAAAGATTCTTCTGCCTCTATCATCACCGCTGGGGTGGGTTGGGCAGGTTCAGCGAAACCGATGTAAACATCGATCTCGCCAAAAGACATGATAGTATAGGCAGACACGGCGTCCCAAGCCGGAATCCAAGTCTCGTCGAGAACGATGAGAGCGACGTCGCTGGCGTAGAGGATGTTACCGACGGCGATGGTCTCGCCGATTCCGATTCTTGCAGATTCCACTCAGAACGCAGATCCGAAGCTCACTTTCCCCACGGTGGGTGCCAACTATCGTCGGATTGAGGAGAAGTACGCCATGAGGGGGTCCTCGAGGCGTGCGGGAGAGAGGGGTGTGAGACGTACGATGTTCCGGGACGGTGAGCACACAAGTTTACCCAGGTTCGAATCCGCTGGCTTTGGACGGACCCTACTCCTGCTAGCAATCCAGTAATACGGCAGAGCCGGAATATGGGTTACAAGGGTTTCGCCTGTGCGATGTGAGATTGTAGACTATTGGGGTTATCTGGTGCCCTAAAGGCCCTCCCTAGGACGGCTTATATAGATATCCGGCCTAGGGTTTACAGGAGAGATCAATCCGGCTACGACTAAGAGTTGGTTACAGAGTACATCTTGAACTACAAGTAACGTTATGGGCCTAAGTCGGTAAGTCTTCTGGGCCTTCCCATAGTCGGATTGGACTCCGTCTTCTCTCTCTAACTAGGCCACCCGTGAAGCAAAGCTCTAACCCGAAGTGGGCCACCCTGGTCAGTGAGGAACTGTGAGAATACCCGGAAAGTATATCCCCAACATTTAGTGTTGGGTTCATTGACCCAGATAAAATACTTTGTAATACGCTAAAGGATAAACCCGAGGAGACGCAGGAAAACCTTCTAAGGTTTCTAACAGAGCAACATTTCTGTGACCACATACTGATTCCTTACAATTTCTGGTGAGGGTCTTACTATGTTGTACACATTCACTTTTTCTTACTTGATTTTAAATGTAATTGATGAGTTACTGATGTATATATAAACGTGTGCAGTTTCCACTGGATTCTCATGGACATTCAACTTGGTAAGGGAAGAGTTGAAGTCATGGACCCATCGAAGAGACCCCTAGAACAGTTTAGGGACATGCAGGACATGCTCCAGAGGTAATCTCCGTGCTACATCGGTCTCTTTATTTGATTTCCTGAGATATCACGTAATAAATAACTCATTCATTCATTTTCTTAGCCGGACAGGATTTGGAGCATGTTCAAGAGTAGGCTTAAAGGTTCCTTTAGTAAGGAGCTGACGTTTACTCTGGTCTCGGTAAGTAATACGTGATATGTTCGCGCATCTCTTTACTTCTAGTTTCAAGACAATTGTGATGCTAGATTATAATTTTGATTGAATTCTATTCTCGTAAAGTGCGCGAGGCAGCCACAAGGGACGAATCTATGTGGATTCTACGTTTCCGAGTTCATTCGAACGTTTTCCACTGAGCACAAAGATTATAGAGTCGATGTAAGCAATACATTCACAACATTATTTTATTACCGTCACTTTTTGTTATCATGATTGATATTCATATTGATCTCCTTTTCTTATATTGTTGGAGAGAATGCGGGATCAGCTCCTACCAGAGCAATGCGTACGAGGAATTTCTGAAGAACTGGCAGGATTCTTGATGAACGAGATGATAGATGACGCCGGGGAATTTAGCGTGAATAGGCGCTACCGATGATCCCCGACCGTGTAATTAAATCGTCGAATTGTGATCTCCATGTAACTATCATGATCATGTATATATTTGTATGCTCGATCTAAAGAGAAGATATCTTATGTGTATGCACGAACGTGTATGGTATGTGGTAGCGTAGAAAACTATTTTTGAAATGATACAGAGAAAAAAAATTACAAATTGAATTCTCTGCCGCGGCAGAGAAATTGCCTAAACTTCTGCCGCGGCAGAGAACCATTTGTCCCGGTTCGTAATACGAACCGGGACTAATGGGGGGCACCCAGCGCCCGCAGAGACGGCCACGTGGATACCTATTAGTCCCGGATGGTAAGCGGTCCGGGACTAGTGGGGGGCTTTAGTCCCGCCCCTCCAGTGCTGGTTACCAGGACCAGGACTAAAGCCCCTTACGGGCCGGGACTGGAGGCCCTTTTTCCACTAGTGATTGGTCTTCATTGACTTGGAAGCTTCTAGAAGGGATCACTTCAGAAGGGGTCTGGTTAGGGGTTTTAGATGATCACCTAGTAGCTAGAGATCAGATCCAGCTTTGTATTCTTGCTTAGGGTGTGATGATTTGGAAACATCTTGATCCTAGTGATGAGCTCCTAGAGTAACTCATACTATCTCATAAGAAGACAAATCAAGCAGCAGATCAAGGCAATTCATCAGACAGAAGTTCAAGGCAATTCATCTTAGAAACTAAGAAATCTTACTACTGGGGTTACCATCAAGTCTGACTTGAGGTAAGGTTGGGGCAATTTTAAAAGGGTTGGAGTTTGAATAAGATGAGAGTCGTTGGTATCTCTACCAAGAGTAGAATTCAAAAGCTTAATAAAGGTGTTTTGGGAAACCTAGAGAGAAGAGTAGTTGAAGGTTCTGTCTTGAAGACATAAGGAGATAGTATTATATATCTCTCCATAGTTTGATCAATATAAGCTACTAAAATAGTTGGTTTGCAAAGGCTTCTTGGCTCAGGTTTTGAAATGCCAGAACATTTGAGAATATGGAAATTAAGCCATGACAGTTTTGTTAAATAGCTTTTGTCAACTGATGTTGAGGTAAGGAGTATATCATCTATTACACATTCATATGCATAAGCATATCCAAACAACAAGCAAACCCTTCAGCATTAAACAATAAAAAGTTTTTGTTCCCCCTGATTTTTGCATTCTGGACAACTAATCAGGGTTGCTGAAATTGGGATGTTACAGACCTTTCCCCCTTAAAAGAATACCGTCCCGAGATTCAGGAGAGTAGGGTTAGGGGATTTTTGAGCCAAGGGTAGCGCTACTAGTTTCAAGCGTGCTATCTTACGGACTTTGTCGTTGAGAGAGGTTACTACGTCGATGAAGTTTAGCTTTGGTCTTCCGGGATGCACGGAGAGTTGAGAAGAGTCCAGTCTTGATTTCGAGAGATGATCTTCTTTTCCTTCCGGACTAGATATCTCGAGGGCGTAGGATGGGCAGGTTATCTCGACTTCTGAACTTTACTGAGTACCCTTTGGAGGATAGAATCTATGGCCTGGTGTACCTTTTTCTAAGAATACACAGCTCTACCTTGGGGGCGTAGCGTATCCTATTAACGACGTTGGGGTCCAGGCTTCTGGGTTTGCTCCTGGCGAGGGTTTACTCTATTTGTGTGGGAAAGATGCGGTATTGCCCCCTTAGGATTTGACTAGGTTTGCTCGGAGATAACGCATTCCTTCCTTCTTGACTTCATTGGTGGCGGTTCTGAACATTGTCGTCCATCTTTCTCCTGGAGTCGAGGTCTTCAGAAGGCGTCCGTGAAACTATGACTTACGGGTCTTATATACTACTATTATTCGTACTTAGCCTATTGGAGGCGTTGGAGTCCCACGTCCTCTAAACGATTGGAACTGAACGGTTGGCAGTCCTATGGTCCTTCAGATAGGTTTTAGCTGAAGTAGCAGAAGGACTTTGAAGGGTCTTCAGTTAGTTTCTCTTCTGATATCTCACGGGTTGTTGTTTGGTGAGAGGGAGTCAAATCTGGCGGTCTTTCTGAGTATCCTCGGGTAGGTAGTCTTCTGAAGATTTAGTGGAAAGACGCAGTCATTCCACCTTAGAGCTTTACTAAGGTTCTTCGAGAAGGGGTGCGGATCTTTTGTCTGGGAGTGCTGACTTGATGTTAGCAGAAGGTTGTCTTCTTTCTGGGTATTGACTAGAGCCTTCGAGTGACGTCCTATCGTAAACTTTGGTGGTGGTGGTTTCCTCACGAAGCCTTATGGGGTTAGCTTAGGGCAAGTTTGCGATTTACGGCTCTTCTTGCTAGTAGTTAGTCAGGGTTGAAGCAGTCGTCGTCGGGCAAGTGGTCTTCACTTGAATTTCTTGCGTTTCTTCTGCTTGATGGCGGAGTGGACTCGTTGTCTTCATGCTTCCTTACCATTTGGCTTCAGGGGTAGTTCTGACCTTCTAGGGAGGAATATCCCGTTAGTTTGGGTAGGGTCGATTAGATTAGTTAGTCTCCTGAGGCGGTCGAAAGGTCTAAGATACCGAAGGTCAGCGTAGTTAGGTCTTCACTTCTTGTCTCTCTAGATATATCCAGTGGTTTCTTGTGGATAGTGAGGATCCTTCGGTGATTGACTTCCAACTTCAACGGGATTCTTATTGTAGTAGATAGATGAACAAGCGAGTGTTGCGCCATCGACGAGTCTCGAGAGGTGAGTTTGACGAGGTATGCCATCCTACTGAGGTGAAGTCTTCGAGTTGTTCTGTCTAGACGATGCCGAACTCTTGGTTTCTTTTGATGCTTTTCCTCTCATATACTATTGAGATTAGTCTGGGTCTCATCATCGACGGCGAACACTGGGGTTTCCTGGATCACTCGGTGGGTTATCTCTCCTCGAGTTACATATTACGGATGTCAAAGCAAACTAGCACAACATACAAGGCGAACAAAGCGAAGAGGATCACAATGTCCTCGGAAGACAACACACATCAAGCAACACATGTGGCACTTAGGAAAGCAAACACGGTCTACCAGGTGGACCAGGGAGTTAACTACTCGTGATGTAGGGGAATCCTGTTCTTAGGACTATTAACCCTAGATATCGTCTTTCTTCAGGTCGGAGTCACTATCTTGTAGATGAAGCCTTCATCGTATCTTGGACGCTTCTTGATAGTGCAACACTTGAGATCTTCTAATTATGAGGATTCCGCTGGTAGAGCGATATTGTAGTCTCCTTGTGTTTGCTGGTAGTTGCTTGTCTTCATCTTGTTCTAATTGTCTTCACCGGGTTCTAGGTCCTAGTTATTTAAAATCCGTAGGTTTGAAGTTTGGACAAGAGTTAGAGGAAACCATGTTTGAAATCCTTTAGATTAGGAGAGGATAAGAAGTAGAATCTTTCAAAAAGCTTTGAGAAAATAGTTTTCGAAACCTGATGTTTCCAAAATAGTGTTCCTTTCTAACGACCATGCTAACTAAGGTTCTCCTACAGTCAGGATGGCTCTGTTAACAAGTCTGTGGGACCCCCGGATTAATCCTCCGAGAATCCCTGTTATGCATACAACCACGATCCCATGATCAGTTAGTCATGGCACATAACCAACAAGTATCAAAGTAAACATCCCATACATAACAAATACATGTCATACCTTATTTGCCATTATGGCTACATCGATCAACACCAGCGGAACTTCATTAAGCGTAGAGCTCGAGCCATGCCTTAACCTACAGGCAACTGACTGGGAGAACGTCCTAGCTCGCGTAATCGCCATCTTCACCGCTGTCTCGAAAACCTGGCCAAGTTAATAGCCAGGGACAATGTCAGTGAGTACTTTGAATGTACTCGCAAACCACCTTAAGGGAGTAATAATAACAAGAGGATATGCAATATGGTTGTGGTAGTAGGAGGGCTCCAAGAGAGGTTCTTTTAACAAATAGTTTCTCTTGTAGATATAGCATCAACATATATTTGTTGAAAACTTTTGTAAACATTTTGGAAACCTTTTTGAAAAGTTTTAGAAAACACTAGGACCGGGTCACCCATTTGTTCCTTTCTTCTGGTCATCCCACAACCAAACTCCTTTCTTTCCCTTCCGACCATCCCATGGTCAAAACCTTTCTCCTTTCCGACCATCCCATGGTCAAAACATTTCCAAAGCTTTTGCTTTTCCGAAATCCTTTTGAAATCAAAACCAGCACCGCTCTACAGCAACCTTCCCAACCGTCCATGACCATGGACATGGCTATTCGAATAGATTTACACTCTGTAGAGGTTGTACACTTTAGCCACACCATCCGTCTACCCTGCCCTGATCTACACTGATCGTGGGTCGAGTCACCGATCAAGACTCTCTGAAAGCCCACTCCAGTATAAGTGCCTACCCTATGAGTGTTTTCCCCTCAACACCAGGATGCCCTATATAGTTCCAAAGCCAACCGGAGCGCTTTATCCACTTCACGAGTGTGCGCTTTAAATGAGGGGCTCATAGTAATGCATGGAGGTCCATAGACCCTTCGTTCCTTCTCTTGGTCGATGTTTTACATGGACCGTTGTCCAGAAAAGGCCCACCCACCGGGGAGTTGCATCCCTTGTAGTTGTTGCGAGGCAGCTTACACCAGAATAATCAATCTTCAAATCTAGCCCCATCCCATCTCAGGGTAATGTGGTTGCACGGGTTAATTGTTCTAGCAAACTACAAAGAACTAGGTGCGTTTTTGTAAACCTTTTTCCTCCGGTTTTCCTCCAGCATTTTGTAAAACAAAAAACTTTTTCTTTCTCAACAACTCTTGGGAGGTCTCAACTCACCAAGGTTTTATCATAAAACATTTAGTAAAACTTTTCCCTAGGGTTTTCCCATCCTCTAGTTTTTGACTCGGCTAGAACCGAGTCTCCAAAGGGGGTATGGTGTTATACACCATCAACTATACTAGGGAAAAGGAGGTAACACCAAGGGGGTTGTACTTAACAATACAATAGTATAATGGTTTGGAGGAGCCAAACCACTTACCAAGTATAAAACATCAGAAGTAAAGCAATGTCGTTTCCATAAAACAATAAAACATGCATAAGTAAAATAATAGAGCAAGGCTTATGAGCAAGAAGGTGGCTTGCCTATGATCAATAGTATGGCAATATGTCCCTTGACTTCTTTTGAGAATACCATAATGATCCAATCGTAATAATCCCTTTGTGGGATCTCCGATATTATCGCCACTATCGTCGTCGCAACAGCACATGCAAGAAACAAAAGCATAATCAACACCAGGCATACAATCACCAATACCATACAGCAAACAAGAAATTGAATAATACATGTTTACAAATCAGTAGGTCTTAGGAAGAATGGATTTAAGAAGATTGGCCTTGTCTTGGAAACATGGAAGAAAATCCCTTAGGATTTTGTCGAGGAACTACCTAAGAGGGGTTTTTGGACCAAGCACCTATTCGGTGTGATACCATTGTGTAAAAATGATACCAATAGATAAGTGTTGATAAAATCAAACCAATCAGGTGGTTTCACTATTTTATCACTTTTCTTTAAATAGTTATGATTTTCCTAGTGAAATAACTTCTAGCTTTAGGAAATAATTCACCAGAAAAGTTTTGGAGTTCCAAACATTATTTCCTTGGATAGTTTGGTAGTATTTGATGTACTGATTCAATGAGAGTTGGTTTCATCTTGAAACAATTAACAGAATGCCCTTGGGAAAATCCCAAAGGCAGTTCTGGAAGGTATTTGTCTTTTTCACTAGATTTAAAATACATAAGCTTTTGGTTTGATTCCAAAGACACATTGTAGGTAATTAGACTGCCTTTCTATAGAACTTGGAATCATCTTATTTGGATTTACAAGACTCCTGTAGTGATTTTATTACTGAATTAACCCTAGAGAGAGATGTTTAAATCACCAGAATTAATTAATGGCTCAATAAATAAGTATGACTTAGGGTTTAATAGATATGGATGTAGCTCATCCAGGAGAATTCTAATTGGGTCAATTGGACTCAAAGTTTGGTCTAGGGAAAATTCTAAAAGAATATTAGGGCTGGTTTGGTTATTTTTGTTAGGGACAAAATTGGAACCAATTGCCTAAAGGGCCAAGGTGAAAAACAAGGTATCACTAACACCTTGCAGCAGCCATTGGATTTGTCTCATTTGGTTATGTGAATACCCTGAGGGATTTATTTATGTCAATAGGCACATTTTAGTAAATTTAATTGCCAATAAATAGAAAATTAGTTTTGGCAAAAGACTAGTTCTGCATGTTGCACAAAACACACATGAACATGGTAAAACAATTATTTGGACAAAATACCCCATTTTCAATTTTTAAATAGATTTAAACCAGAGGGAAACATCCTGGATCTAGGAAAATATAAATAAAATAGAGGGATTTCGCGGGCTAGGATCTGGGGTTAAATGGGCCGACCAGAGGGGTTTCGGCCCACGGCTCACGAGGTTCGTGCAGGAGGAGAGTTTGAACTCCCGCGGGCTGGGGCCTGGCTGTCAGCGACCTGGGGCTGGCGAAGGGGTATCGACAGCAGTGGGTCGTTCGATTAGATGGCGATCGATGGCGCACGGCCGTTTTCTTCCCGGGCACGGCAGTGACGAGCAGAAACCCTAGAGAGGGTATGGGAAGGAGCAAGGATGCTCACTTGGGCTTGGGAGGCACCGGAGAACATCGGAGGTGACGCGGAACTCAGAGCCGAGCACGGAGAGGGGCGGCGAGGTTGGGTTCGACGTCTGGAACAGTCTCGCGCGGGGGCATCCGAGGTGAGCTTGCCGAAGCTCGGCGGCGCAGCAGAGCCAGAGATCCCTGATACATTGCAAATGTATCTATAATTTTTGATGTTCCATGCTTGGTTTATCCACTTTCTTGTGTTTTGTCCACACTTTGGAGTACTTTTCAAATGATTTCTTGGACTAACCTATTAACAAGAGCCACAGTGTCAGCTGCCTGTTTCTGCTGTTTTTGGTTCCAAGAAAGTCAGAAAATGAATATTCTCGGAATTGGACGGGACAATAGCCAAAGTGCCTATTTTTTTGGAAGTCATCAGATGCCAAAATACGAGCCAGAGAAGGGCTAGGGGCCGGCCACACCACCTGGCCGCGTGGCCAGGCCTAGCCTGCGCCAGGGGGTGGTCTGGCCGACCCCAGCACCCCCTCGGCCTCTCCTTCCGCCTATAAGATGCCCTCAGGACGAAACCCTAAGGACCCAATCAAAAATCCACGAAAGAGTCTATAGCCGCCGTCGTCTCTATCCCTAGATCGGGAGGGATCTAAAACTGTTCCCGGCACCCTGCCGGAGAGGGAATTCACCCTGGAGGCCTTCTTCATCATCATGCAAGCCTCCGGTGTGATGCGTGCGTAGTTCATCCTTGGACTACGGATCCATGTAGTAGCTAGATGACTGGTTCTACTCGTTTGTGCTTTCATGTCTAGATCTTGTGAGCTCCATTCATGATCAAGATCATCTATTTGTAATTCTGCATGTTGTGTTTACAGGGATCTGATGGATATTGAGATGCTATTTCAGATTGATTATTGATTCTATCATGTCTTTGTTATTTGTGATCTTGCATGCTTTCCGTTGTTAGTAGCTATCTTGGCCAAGTAGATGCTAGCAACTCCAAGGGTTAGTATTTATGCTCGATAGTGGGTTCATGCCTCTTGTAATCTGGGGAAGTGACAGAAATCTCTAAGGTACTAGATGTGCTGTCGCTACTAGGGAGAAAACAGCAATCCTTTGTTCATAAAACAATTGTATTGTTTACATTACACGCAATTCGTAAAGCAATAATCTGTTGCTTGCAACTTAATACTAGAGGGGGTTCGGATGATAACCTGAAGGTGGATTATTAGTCATAGATGCAGTTGGATGGCGGTCTATGTATAATGTTGTAATGCCCAATCAAGTTCCAAAGGAGTCAAGATGATTAGTATATGCTTTCTCGATGTTTGTCAATTGCCCCGCTGTAATTTGTTCACCGAGCATGTTATCTATCTTAAGGAGAGCCACCTCTAGTGAACTCCAGCAAATTATCAACTATTCTTCGACCAAGAGCTAAGTTTGCCATTACCAATTATGATTCACTTCATGTATGTTTATTGTGTTTCCTTTACTCATTGAAAGTTGAGTTA
The DNA here is from genome assembly GCA_910589775.1 of Avena eriantha. NCBI lineage: Eukaryota > Viridiplantae > Streptophyta > Magnoliopsida > Poales > Poaceae > Avena > Avena eriantha. Next base: position 224,886,809 of record OU342742.1, read on the forward strand.
TATAATAGTGACTTGTCTTCTATTATGATCTATGTATTTGATGAATGTGATGCTTCTTGTCCGTATTCTTTTATTGACTCTTCACTCCATAAACCCGAGGCCATGTTTATTCAGCTCAGTTTCGCTTGGGGACAAGCGAAGTCTAAGATTGGGGGGAGTTGATACGTCCATTTTGCATCACTATTCTATGTCATAATTCACTATTATTCATTGATATATTTCGTATTGAGAGGTGATACTTATGTTATTTCATCTGTTTTTGCTTGATTGATGACTTTTGGAGCATGGACCGCTGCAGTCAGGATTCTGATGGAAAAGGTGCTGTTTGGAGGCAAAATTCGCGAAGATCAAAAAATCCAGGAAAATATACGGAAAATCCAATTTTTCCAGAAGACTAAGGATGCCAGAAGATGGAGTGGAGATGGGCCACAGGAGGCCCACACCACCCCATGGCGCGGACAGCCCTAGGCTGCGCCTAGAGGTGGTGTGGCCACCCTGGCCCACTCCAGCCTCTCCCCTCTGGCGTATATCATCCTCCCGAAACCCTAAGACTCGGGGGGCGACCATAGAAAGATTTCGCCGCCTCTGCGGGGCGGAAAACACCGAGAGATAAAGATCTCTCCGGCAGACAGATTTCTTGGAGAGGGGAGATTGTTGCCATCAACACCACCATCAAGCTGGACTTCATCAGGGTCATCATCATCATCACCACCACCATCAGCACCCTCATCACCATCTCCATATTGCTGTAAAAATTGTGTTGAATCTTGCATAGTTCATAGGGGAAACTTTCCCGGTGTTGATTACACTTTGTAGTTGATGCTATTGAGTGAACTGTTGAATTATTGTTTATGTTCAGATTGTTATACATCATTATTCCATCTCTGATCATGATACATATGATGTCTTGTGAGTAGTTCGTTTTGTTCTTGAGGACATGGGAGAAGTCTTGTTGTTAGTAGTGGAGTTGCGTTGAGAAAGATTCAATATATTGTTATTTAAGTTGTGGTGTACTTCTTCTAGTGGTGTCATGTGAATGTCGACTACATGACACTTCACCTATATGGGCCTAGGGGAATGCATTGTGTATTTGGCTACTAATCGTAGGGGTTGCCGGAGTGACAGAAACCTAAACCCCCGTTAGGAAACCATTGCACAAGGGACGTAAGTGTCTTAGAGTTTAAAGTTCTGGTTAGGTTTCTACCTTAATTACTTTCTTGTACTTACGGATGTTTGCAAGGGGTATAATCACAAGTATGTATTAGTCTTGGATGGGGCGGTACATTAGCACAAGTTCACCCACACAACAATTAGCAAGCTAGAGAAGATTAATCAGCTTTATGAAGCAAAAGCACTTGACAGTCTTGCCATGTGTCCTCGAGAACAATTGGTCGTCTTAAGTAATACAACCGGCTTGTGCTTTGTTGCATAAAGGATTGGGCCAATTGCTGCATTTATTCCTATTGTCTTTTGTATACTCGTACTTTGTTTACTTGCTTTATAGAAAACCCCTAAAAATTCGTTTGCTAAGTATTTGCAGAGAATTCCTGATCCATACCACTAGCCAGCACCTTCTTCTCCTTGTTGGGTTCGACACTCTTACTTATCGAAAATATTGCGATACACCCCCTATACTTGTGGGCCATCAAGACTATTTTCTGGTGCCGTTGCCGGGGAGTGAAGCGCTCTTGGAGAGTGGAACTGGGAAAGGAAACTTCTACTGTGAGTATTGTTTACTTCTACTAGTTGCTTTATTTTCGTTATGGATAATTCGCTGAGTTTCTTATTTGGTAATGCTACTACCGCTGCTAAGGTAGTAGATAAGCCACCACGTGCTGACAATGATGTTTTCAAAATACCTACAAGAATTATTGATCGTGTTATGGATAACTACTATGTTGGGGATGGAACTGTCCATCCCGGTGATCATTTACTCTTTATACACGAATTATGCGGGTTGTTCAAGTGTGTAGGTATTACTACAAATCAAGTTAAGAAGAAGTTATTCTCATTATCACTGAAAGGAAGAGCTGAGGAATGGTATAAGCTGCTGAAGAATGGTCAAGCTCTGGAATGGGAGGAAATAGTGCCTCTCTTTTACTCAAAGTTTTATACTCCTAGTGAGATTTATAAAGATCGGAATCAAATATACAACTTTTGGCCGTTTGATGGAGAGAGTACAGCTCAAGCTTGGGGGAGATTGAAGTTACTAATGCTAAAATGTCCCATTCATGAGCTCCCCAACAATTTTATTATCAATAACTTTTATGCAAGGCTCCCTCTACATGATAAAGATTTATTGGATGCTTCTTGTGCTGGATCATTCACTCGTATGGAAGAAGAAGCTAAATGGGACCTTCTAGACCGTATTCAAGACAATGTTGAAGCTTGGGAGAATGAAAAAGGTAGAAAGTCAGGTATAAATTATGATTATGAATGCATTGAATCTTTTATGGGAACTGATGACTTTCAAAATATTAAAAATGCTTATGGTCTAGACTCTCAAGCTATTGCTTCTTATTTTAAGGCTTTTGCTTCCTATATTGAAGTGCCTAAAAAGAAGTGGAATAAGTATCATGAACCTTATAAAGATGTTGCTAAGAGTGTTCATGAAAGAAACTGAAGTTTATACTGCTAATCATGTCTTACCCAAACTTTACATTGAGAAAATGCCTTTCCTAGTTAAGGTAAAAGAACATTCTATGATAGCTAGTATGGTTAATGAAAGTATGAATAAAGCTGTTGAACCTGATAAACAAATGGTTGATGAACCTATTATAGCAAATGTGAAAGACTTTGTTATTAAATATGAAAAAGAGGGACACCCTATCCTTTGTAAGGATATCTCTAATATTGTTTCACAAAGTAGTGTTACGAGAGCTAGTATTTCCGTGTTTTCTATTAGAATAAGTGATCATTGCTATGATGGTCCTTGTGATAGTTATATTGTTAAGTTTATGCATGATACTGAAAGTTACTATTAGAGAGGTAAAAGTGTTCGTATGCATCTCAATAATATCAAGTTTCCCCGTTTTATGCTGAAAGTCTTTATGTTGCACTTCTTTTGCCTTCTTATGCAAGTTGCCTTTTGTTTCAACAACTTGTTTGTTTACAAAATTCCCTTGCATAGGAAGTGGGTTAGACTTAAATATGTTTATTTTTGCTTCTTAATTCTCTCTTTCACTTCAATTCATATCCCTATGAGAGCTTCTTCAAAATTATCATGCCCATCTTAATGGCTATAAAGAAAGAGCTTTATGGGAGACAACCCAATTTGTTTTTTCTTTTAGTTTGTTTTTGTTTCTTTGAGTCTTGGAAGTTATTACTTCGGTAATAACCGCTCCTTATCCGTTTTTTTTGGTTTTTTTGTGTCAAGATCAACCTCTAATGAGAGAGAAGTAATATTTGGGGAAGTTGCTGTCCCGAAACAGATTTTTGTGCTTCACCGTAAAAATTCGTGAGAGATCTCTGTATGTCGGATTGATCTGTATTTTTTTATGCTTCTGACCCAGGTTGTTATTTAACTTTCGTTAGTTTTGCACTTTTTGATTTGAGCAACAGAAGATTTTCGAAAAAACTGATCTTTACCTGCTGGTCTGTTTTGACAGATTTTGCCAATCTTGCATTTGCTTCTTTATTCGATTTCCTTTTTGAATTCTTTTTGGGTTTTCGGAAGGAGTTGCTACAGTATCTTTTGTTTTGATGGTTTTCAGTTGAAGTTGGACTCAAAAGGTTTTATCACTTCACTTATACTAATGTTGCTAATGAGAACTGTGTGAAGTTTTGTGTGAAAGAAATTTCTAGGAAGTGGAGACAATGGTGTAATAAGGAAGAGAAGGGTTTTATGACTCAAGTAATAAGTATATGAAGATGAAGATATTGATTTTATTGAAGTGATGACTCCAGAAGAATCCACTAAATACCAAATTCAGAGACCTGGAGAGTCTGTTTTCAAATAGGTAACAGTTCTGGTAAGAAAAGTTCCGCGAAAATACAATCCAACTATATTTTTGTAGTTTTCAGTCGATAAGGAAAGCTACGAAGCGAAAAAGGGGCGGAAATGGAACCAGGGTGGCCCACACCACCCTGTGGCGCGGGCCCACCCCTGGCCGCGCCACCAGGTGGTGAGTCCACCCCGGACTCCGCCTCCGACTCGTTTTTTCCTAGTACCTTCATTTTGATATGAAACTTCGTAATATATAACCCCCCGGATCCCCCGAGGTCTGTATATCGTGTTTTTGTCGTGTTTTTGTTTTGATCTATTTCTGCCAGGTAAAATCTCAGATTTGTAGACTCAGTGTCTTCCACTGGATCAGTTGAGGGAGATTCCTTGGAAAATATCATCAACCCATACATGAGAGAATTGAAGATTCATCCCAAGGAGTTATTGCTCGAAGGTGGGGAGGTTCATATTAAAGAGGTTCAAGGCCCTAAAGGTGAAGGAACAGGATGGAAGCATTCGAACAAGAAGTCTTTAGGTACAAGAAGATGGCGGAGCGCGAAGTGAATATCATCCATAGGATTTGTTCTGAACTCATCACCGAGCACCAAAAGGAGACCGCTGAACTCAAAGACGAAGTCCTCTCACTCTGCCAAACAACCAACAAACTGCAAGCACAGTTCTATGACGTTCAAAATCAAAACTATGAGTATGAGGCTAGATTTAACGCATAAGTGATGCTGCAAGTTTCAGGATGTTGGAAACTACGATGTCCTTTGTTGATGGGAAACCTTTACCTTGGAAGACTGACGAAGATGAGAGGATACCACCACTACCTAAGGAGTAATTCATCATCAGGTTTGGCATCCCCTTGGTTTGTTCCAAGCTTGGGGGAGTGCCGCGGTATCATATCACTATCTTCTATCTTTTTACCATATTAGTAGAGTCATATCATGAATAGAGGAGTTATTTTGTAGTATGGTTTGCATTATGGAAGTATCCCCTCTCTCGTTAGATATGTATCCCTTGGTGTGAGTTTCCGTTATGGAATAGTAATGAGAAGTTCTATCATTCAGTCTTTTGCATAGCTTATATTAGTTTTCAATTCGTGGTTATATGATTGATCTTGTTGTTAGTATTGGTAGCACTCTGAGATCATTGAGTTAATTCAGTTGGTTTTGGAAAACCTGGCTCGATCAGTAACAACACCTTTTTGAGAGTTGAAAAGAAAAAGATAGAAGTACTCTAAAGAAAAATAATTACATCATCTTTCTTTCTTGATTTGCTCATAAGTCTAGTATTCTCTAGTTAAGATCTTTTGTGCTTCCAAGGAAGATTGCATGTTTGTCTTTATCACTTGTACGCTTGTTTGTTTCCTTCAACTCTTATACTTGCTACCCGGCCTTGCTAGCCAAAAACCTGTACTGAGAGGGTATTCTTCTCGTGCATCCACCTCCTTTAAACCAAACCCATGCCATTTGTGTCCACCATACCTACCTAGTAGCATTATCACTATTCCAAGTAAGTTCTTGTTTTATCTACCTCCCAAATTAAACTTGTTATGTGAAAATTAGTGATTAAAGCTCTCACGAACTTGATGGCACACCTTACTTTCTTGCATTTAATAAACTTGAACCATTGTGCTCATCTATGTTGCGTATATGCTTGCGCTTTGTAAGTTGTGAATTAGCAGAACCATGCTATCATGGGGAATGCTTTCAACATTGCACTACTACTTTGTACCTAGTTGATATCATGTTCTTTTGTCTATGGATGTCGCCGGTGTGAAATGAAAGGGGAGCTTGTAAGTCCATGGAGTTATGCATATGTGTTAGAGAAACGCCTGGGCTGCTGGTCTAATCCATGTTGACATGGTGGAAACCTGCAGCGTAACCATAACGAGTATCTATGAAGCATTCTTCTTATAAAAAAAGAGTCCTATATTGAGAAAAAAAAAGAAAAAAAAAGAGATATTATGAAAAGAGGAAAGAGAGAAAAAAGCACCATATTCCCATGGTAAATAAGAAGATTGCTGAGATACTTGTTGTCTGCTTGCCTTGTCATTTTGATATGGGGATTCTTCCGTATCATCGGGCATGGGGTACCCTGTTGGCGGTTCTCTATGATACACATATGCTTACGATGACAAGAACTTACCGGTGACTAAACTTGAGTAGCATGAGGAGCGGCCCTCATATTCAAGGGACATGAGATTCTCAACTTACAACTTGTCAATGCATATCCTCATTTTTTATCACTTTAACCTTAATCACCTAAAGATGCCTATGATAGGGGCAATGAGAGCTGAAAGCTATTAAGTATCATAATTTTTGGGAGCTCTTTATGAGACTTGCAATCCCTGCTTCCCTCTGCGAAGGGCCTTTCTTTTACTTTGTAGTTGAGTCAGTAAACATATTCCCTTCTATTTCAGCAAATATTTTGAGTTGATGTGTTTCATTCATTCATATGGTGATTTATTCAATCGTGTTTCTTATGTTCCTTGTTTTGCACGTTGCTCTTATCTTGATGTTTACTACTTTGAAAGCTATCATTGAAAAAAACCAGCTATTTGTGAACTCCAGCAAATTATCAACTATTCTTTGACCAAGAGCTAATTTTGCCATTACCAATTATGATTCACTTCATGTATCTTTATTGTGTTTCCTTTACTCATTGCAAATTGAGTTATATAATAGTGAGTTGTCTTCTATTATGATCTATGTATTTGATGAATGTGATGCTTCTTGTCCGTATTCTTTTATCGACTCTTCACTCCATAAACCTGAGGCCATGTTTATTGAGCTCAGTTTCGCTTGGGGACAAGCGAAGTCTAAGCTTGGGGGAGTTGATACGTCCATTTTGCATCACTATTCTATGTCATAATTCACTCTTATTCATTGATATATTTCGTATTGAGAGGTGATACTTATGTTATTTCATCTGTTTTTGCTTGATTCATGAATTTTGGAGCATGGATCGCTGCAGTGAGGATTCTGATGGAAAAGGTGTTCTTTGGAGGCAAAATTCGCGAAGATCAGAAAATATGGGAAAATATACAGAAAATCCTATTTTTCCAGAAGATTAAGGGTGCCAGAAGATGGAGTGGAGATGGGCCACAGGGGGGCACACCACCCCATGGCGCGGGCAGCCCTAGGTCGCGCCTGGAGGTGGTGTGGCCACCCTGGTGTCGTCGGATTGATGACAAGTACGCCATGAGGGGGTCCTCGAGGCGTGCGGAAGAGAGGGGGTGAGACGTACGGTATTCCGAGACGGTGAACACACAAGTTTACCCAGGTTCGAATCCGCCGGCTTTGGACGGATCCTACTCCTGCTAGCAATCCAGTAATACGGCAGAGCCGGAATATGGGTTACAATGGTATCGCCTGTGCGAGTTGAGGGTCTAAAGTATTGGGTGTGCCCTAAAGGCTCTCCCTAGGACGGCTTATATAGATATCCAGCCTAGGGTTTACAGGAGAGATTAATCCGGCTACGACTAAGAGTTGGTTACAGAGTACATCTTGAACTACAAGTAACATTATGGGCCTAAGTTGGTAAGTCTTCTGGGCCTTCTCGTAGCCGGATTGGACTCTGTCATCTCTTCGGACTGGGCCGCCCGTGAAGCAAAGCTCTAACCCGAAGTGGCCCACCCTGGTCAGTGAGGAACTGTGAGGATACCCGGAAAGTATATCCCCAACAGCAGCCCCCGGAGGCCTCCAAGATCCAAAGTCGGATTTTATCATCGTCTAGCTTGACCTTCAGCTTGCAGAATCTTGATGGGTTCCTGAAACTTTACAAAAAATACGATCCGGGTCTTAAAAATAAGTCGGACCTATCAATTAGTTACTTGGATTTTCCAGCTCGATTTTAAACTAAGCCGGAACATGGTTTCCACGCCACCTGACACAAGCATGGTCAAGTCACATCATCTGACAGGCGTGCCGTCAGCACGACCGTTGGTGGGTCCGCGGTTCACGGAACCGAGGCGCCGTTTCCATGCGAGCATGGAGATCGAGGAGACGCAATCATCGCGTGGGTCCTTCCCAGTTCTTTCCACGACGCGTGGTGGTTACACTGTAGCATTTGCATAAATCTTGGCGCAGTTAGGTCCATATAAGGGGTTTGGATTTCTCCTTCTCCTTTCCACCAGTCTTTGCCATTTCCTTTCCTCCCAATCCTCCTGCATGCTCAGAGCTCTCTCGTCCTTCCCCCCACAGAAAACTCCCAGCGCCGCCGCTTTTAGGTCACTTTCTCACCGGAGAAAAATGGCTTCATCATCTTCTTCCTCTGGTTTAGCGGCGGCAGCGGTGGCGGCGTCGGCGGAAGCAACTGCGGAGAAGGAGAGCTTCCGGGGAATCTGGATCCCTTGCGCCCTTGACGAGGACGGCCTCAAGAACGTGGAGAAGGAGGGGCTTCTCGTCGCCGGCAACTGGCGGAGCGGCTCCGGTGAAACCGTCCCCAACCCGCGCCAGGGCGAGCGTGTCCACTTCGGCACCCATCTGGACCGAGGTGATAGATCACTATGGAGTTCAACTCCACAATCTTCCTCCCAATTCTCTTCTAGAAATGAGCGCATATGCTGCGCTTTGCGAGGGCTTTCTCGGCATTAGGCCGAGTTTGCTTCTCTTCCGGTACTATTTTCATGTCTGGAGAAATTCCATTACCGTCAGTGTTCCTTACATCACCAGCACCATTAGCTTTTATGTTAGACGAGACCGGTCATATCCCAAAATTTCTGCCAGTGACTCGGTCAAACAATGGTTAGCCACTTTCTTCTATCATAGGGATATTCCAGCTCCCGGCAAAGCTACTACTTTGCTGGCTTTTGTCGACGGAGCTGCCATGGCCCAGCCTTCCTGGGACGAGGCTGCTCTGGCTCTCACCAACGATCGGATCCTCGCTAAGAGGCGGATCGAATATCTGATCAAGCACATGGGTCTGAAGGGATCCGACTTGGTCCAGTGCTGGGTCTCATGTCGGATCCAGCCACTTCAGTTCCACGAGGATAGACTGATGCTTTCCATCAGGTCTTCCAAAAAAGACTCCCTCCGCATCAGCCCCAAATCCTACACCACTCAAGGCTACATCAGTCAGATCAAGTGGCTGATCAAGGAGTAGATCGAGAGGAGGATTCCGGAGATTTCTCTGGATATTTACACAGCGGAAAACCCCGTGGTGCCGGTAAGATTCCATCAATACACCTTTTATGTGTTTCAATCTCTAAGTTATATAATTATTGCTGATATATTTTCTTGTTTTCAGCTTGCTGACCTCCCCGAGTCGGAGCTTGCTGACGTCCCCGAGTCGGAGCTTGCTGACCTCCCCGAGTCAGAGCTTGCTCCACTCGAAGGATATCCTCCTGAGTTTTCTCAGGAGACTGAAGTGGTCCCATCGCCGGACCTTGCGCTTAAGAAGTGCAAAGCTCCGACAGTGGCTGTTGGCACAAAGGAAGTGCCTATTGTGAAGAGGTAACTTTCATTCACAATTTCCGCCTTTGTACTTTTCTCGAATTTCTTTCTGAGATGTAATGTTTCCGACTTTACTACATTCTCAGAGCAAAGCCTCTCATCAAGGGTAAGGGGAAAGGGATTCCTGCGAAGCCCCTGTGACAGACGAAGCTCATCATAGCTTCTCCTGCCATGGCTCCGCCAACTCCTTCCCCTCAACCTTCTGCAACTCCGGCGATCATTCCTTCTCTGGTGGTCGTAGAAGATCCGGCTCCTCCAACGGAGCCTACGGTCCTTGGGTCGCAGACTGACGTCACCGTGGGTGCGTCAGCTCAAGATAAGGGTGAACCCTCTTCGGGTAATGATCCCTCGGCTGAAGTCTTCGCCGAAAACCTCCTCAGCAATCCGGGACTTGCCAAGTTTGGCCTATCCCGGAAATCTGCAGAGGAAATCCAGTGGCTGGCCAGGCAAGGCCTGGACAAAATCCATCTATCCCCCGAGGAGGAAGCGCAAGAAGCAGAGGACGTCAAGTTCTCTGACCTTCTCGCTCAAGTCCGCCTTCGCGACGAGAGGATCAGGACTGGCGATTTTCCAAACACCCCAGTAATCCCTCTTACCCTCGCCGAGAAGGTGGCAGCTGAAGTGAACACGGGTTTAGAAAAACTCACCCACGAGCAATATGTAAGTCAGAATTCCAACTCTTGTTTTTACATTATGTTATATCATATCCTCTAGCCCCCAAGCATGAAGTAGGATATAGAATCTGAGTTTATGCTTCATTAGGATTCCAAAGAATGAACTAGTGTAGCCCCCAAGGCTCGTGCTGATATTTAGCAAAAAATATTAGCCCGAGTCTTAAGTAGCTTTCTGACTTTGGGTACTCTGACTTACATAAAGTATGTTCCTATAACCAGGAATTATTATCCAATGTCTGTGATAAGCGGAGAGAGATCAAAGCTCTCCGGCTTAAAAATGTTGAGCTCAAGGTAGCTAAGGATGAAGCCAAAGGTAAATCATTTCGAGATTCAAACCTTGTCTTTTGCTTTTTTAATGTCGAATTTTTCTGAACTGTTGTTATTTTTGACTTATAGCGTTGGTGAAACAATCCATCGCTGTGATTGAAGAGGCCGAGAACCTCAAGGCCCTGGTGGTGGAGAACAAGGGACTCCGCCAAGAGCTGGATAATCTCAAGCGGATCATGAAAGGATCATAGCTCAAGTCCTGGAATCCTCCTCCATGGCCACCGAAGAGCGTGATCGCAAGATTGCTGCTCAAGATAAAATTATCTTGGACCTCAAGAATGAGCTAGGCAGAGAGAAGGATATCTCCGAGGCGCTCCGGGCTGAACTCCAGAGTCTTCGGGAGGAGAAGACCAAGATTGACGACGTCATTCTTGGTACGTTCCATCTGTCTGACTTATCATTTCTTCGACTTTCATCAATGTCGGATTTTTCTTGACTTGTTTTGTGTATAGGTCCTCTGAACTTGACGGACTCTTCCTCCTCCGAGCCCCGCACCCACCGGCTTACTCAAGTCGGTGATCTTCTACATGACTTCCGTCAGTCTATTGAAGACATTGGCGAGTCTCTCAGGATTTCGGACATGCCAAGCATGTCAGATTTTTAGGTGCAGGACAAGGCCATGGAGATGCCGCAGCTTGTTCGGGATTGGAACATGTCCTACGCGCGGACTGCTGCGCAGAACGCTCTCACCATGGTCATGAGCCACCATGGAAACATGGACATATGGCAAGTGACCAGAGGGTACTGCAAGGTAGACGAAGACTGCCAGGAGCAAGACCTTCAAGCCATCATGCATTCCTGCGCCGGATATGGGTGCCACGTACCTGATCTAACCAGCTACGAGATCCCCTTCTTCACCCGCGTAGATACTCCGCCGCCTCCTCCAGAAGAAACTGAAGAAGTTTCCGACGATGAACGGACCACCTCGGATCCGGACACTCGGAACGATATCAAGGCGGAGTAACCAGCGAGCCGGCAGCTACTTCATCTCCTCCTGCATCATAGATCAGAAAACTATGTATTATTCTGGAAAGACATGATGCGTTTTGTAAATATTAAGTACTATTGACTTTTGCTAGTGCTAAGGTTTTTATCTGTTCAGCAATTTTGGCTTTTGAAATTTTTGCGTGCCTGAAATATTCACATAAGCACTTGAAATTTTCCGTCTCTACTTATCGTTTATCTGGATTTCCGCCTCGTCCCTTTCGTGAGCCGGCTAAACCTTCAGCCGGAAACTTTGCCGAGCAACGGAGCTCAATTACTAAACCAGTTTAAACTCGGAAACAAAGTTGGCTTCCAGTACCAACAATTCACTACTCAGAAGATACCCACATCCAGCAATCAGACAAATAACCCAAGTAAAGACTAGAATTTTTTAGAGTTATACCCGAAGGTAGCAGTTTTAGAATCGGAAATCTAAACCAGAACGAAAATGAGCATAAAGTACTTTCAAGCATTCTGGGATTTTCGACTATGACATGATCATTTAGGAAATAAGATGGTAAAAACTTCTCAGAAAAACATTGAGGTAACCAAAACTTTTATTTCTCACAGAACATGTACATATGTATGATTACAAAGAAGGATAAACTAAGAATAAAAGGGACGTAGCTGAGCAATATTCCACGGTCTGTCTAACTCATCCGGATTTGTACTGCCTCCAGCTCTCTTTCTCTTCTTAGAAGCAGGTCTTTCTTTGACTGGCCTCATGTCAGTTATGTAGTACGATCCATTGTGTAATACTCGACTAACTAAAAAGGGCCCTTCCCATACTGGGGAAAGTTTGTGCTTTCTTTGTTGCACAAGCCGGAGAACCAAATCACCTTTATTGAAAGATCTAGTTCAGACTCTCTGGCTATGATACTTGCGTAACTTCTGCTGATAGGCTGTAGATCTCATTCAGCAACGACACGAACTTCTTCGACTATGTCGAGATCATTTTGTCGAGAAATCTTGGCATCCTCTTCGATATACGTGGCCACTCTAGGAGAAGTATGCCTTAAATCGCTAGGAAGAACTTCTTCTGCGCCATAGACCAAGAAGAAAGGTGTGTATCCTGTTGACCTGTTCGGAGTTGTTCATAAACTCCAAATTACAGAGGGTAATTCCTCTGCCCAAGCCCCCGCAGCACGTCGTAGTGGTGCTTCGAGTCTTGGTTTCAAGCCTTGTAGAATTAAACCATTTGCTCTTTCGACTTGTCCGTTAGCCTGCGGATGTGCGACTGACGCAATGTCAAGCCGGATATTTTGCTCATCGCAAAATTCAGCCAATTCTCCCAGGGAAAAGTTACTCCCGTTGTCCGTGATAATACTATGCGGATAACCATACTAGATTATAACATCCTCGACAAATCTTTTGGCTGTTGCTCCATCACAACTAGTGACAGGTTTAGCCTCGATCCACTTTGTGAATTTGTCCACCATCACTAAGAGGTGAGTGAATCCACTTGGGGCTCGTTTAAAAGGTCCTACCATATCAAGCCCCCGGACCGCAAAGGGCCATGTTATAGGTATTGTTCGCAGCTGATCAGCCGGAACATGAGCTTGCTAGGCGTACTTTTGGCAGCCTTTGCATGTCTTGACTAATTGTTCGGCATCTGCCTGAGCTGTAAGCCAGAAAAATCCATGTCGAAAAGCTTTTGCCACTAAAGATTTGGCTGCAGCGTGGTCACCACACTCGCCATCATGGATTTCCCTTAAGATTTCTTCTCCTTCTTCCGGAGATACACAGCGCTGAAAACCCCTAGAAACACTCCGTTTATGGAGCTCACCTTTAACAATAGTATAGGCTTTTGCGCGTCGGATAATCTGTCGGCTCAGTACCTCGTCTTCGGGTAATTTGCCATCTACAAAATAATCGAGGTAGGGTTGAGTCCAGCTGTGGATTACAGCCAGAACTGGTATCAAAGGTGAGTCGGATTTGGTCGGATATTCCTTATCTACTCCCTTTATCGAGGGAACTTTGAGGTGCTCTAAAAATGCGCCATCCGGGACCACTTTCCACGCAGAGCCTATTCGAGATAGTGCATCTGCTTCCTCATTTTCTGCTCGAGGGATGTGTTGAACTTCAAACCCCTCGAACGATTTTGATAGATCATCCACGACAGCTTTATATGCTGCCATGTGCTTATTTGCATTACAAATATCTGAAACTTGCTGAGAAACAAGATCTGAATCTTCGTAACACATCAAACGTCGGATGCCAATATCCTTAGAAATCTGGATTCCATGCAGCAGTGCTTCATACTCGGCAATGTTGTTTGTCGCTGTGAAGTGGATCTTTAACACGTATAAAAGTTTATCTCCTTTGGGTGATTTGAGCACCACGCCAGCCCCCGAGCCCCCTCAAGCCTTAGACCCATCGAAAAAGAGGGTCCAGTATTTCAACTCAGGAAGGACTATGTTCTCCTTGGTCTCTGTCCAATCAGCGACAAAGTCAGCAAGGATCTGGGATTTGATTGTTGTCCGGGGTTTATACTCAATATCGAAAGTTGCAAGCTCTATGCCCCATTTGGCGACGCGTCCTGTGGCATCGCTATTGTTGATTATATCTCTTATGGGAGCCTTGCTCACCACGGTAATTGGATGCTCCTGCAAATAGTGTCGTAACTTACGAGATGCTAGAAAAACACCGTAAGCCAACTTTTGATAGTGCGAATACCGCTATTTTGATTCTACCAGGACCTCGCTGACAAAGTACGTCGGACGCTACACTAGGTGTTCCTGATTTTCTTCTATTCTCTCCACTACCATAACGATACTGACAACCTTATTTGTCGCAGCAATCTAGAGCAACATCGGTTCCTGAGGTTCCTGCGCTGCAAGGATAGGAGCAGATGAGAGTACTTTCTTCAGGTCTTATAGTGCAGCTTCAGCTTCGTCTGTCTAGACAAAACCCTTGGTCTTCTTCAGGAGTTTGTATAATGGTGCGGCTCTTTCACCAAGCCGGCTTACAAATCGACTGACCGCAGCAATGCAACCAGTTAATCTTTGTACATCCTTCAGGCGAGTTGGCCTGGAAATATTGAGAATAGCCTTGATCTTGTCGCGGTTCACCTCTATGCCTCTTTGAGACACGATGAAACCTAACAATTTTCCGGCTGGTATTCCAAAGAAGCATTTCTTTGGGTTAAGCATGATGTTGTATTTTCGTAGATTGGCGAACGTTTCCTCCAAGTCAGAAATCAACGTTTCCTTCTTTTTGCACATGACCGCGATATCATCCACGTATGCATGTACATTGCGTCCGAGTTGATCATGGAGGCAACGCTGCATCGTGCGCTGGTACGTAGCTCCTGCGTTCTTCCGCCCAAAGGGCATCGTAACAAAACAGAAGGTTCTGAAGGGGGTTATGAATGAAGTATTGACTTTGTCAGATTCCTTCATCCGGATTTGGTGATAACCGGAATGTGCGTCGAGAAAACAGAGGAGTTCCGAACCTGTCGTAGAATCCATAACTTGATCAATTCTAGGCAGAGCAAACGGATCTTTTGGACAAGCCTTGTTCAAGGTAGTATAATCAACACAAATCCTTAAATCAGTGGTGTCCTTTTTAGGGACCATTACAAGGTTGGCCGACCAATCAGTATGGATGACCTCTTCTATGAATCCGGCTAACTGGAGCCGCGCTAGTTACTTAGCTATTGCCTTATGCTTTTCATCACCAAACCGTCGTAAGGACTGTTTGACGGGTTTAGCGTTTGGGTTTACATTTAGAGAGTGCTCGGCAAGTTCCCTAAGTACTCCTGTCATGTCAGATGGGTGTCGTGTGAAGATATCTTGATTTTCTTGGAGGAACTTGACGAGCGCGCTTTCCTATGCGCTACTTAGGCCTACGCCTATCTGGGTCACCTTGGAGGGGTCATCATCCTTCAATGGCGTTGTCTTCGTCTCTTCTAATGCCTTGAACTCTGGATTTGGCTTTGTGACCTCCTTCTTCGTTGCGGGCATCTCAGACGGATCTATGCTCTTCTTGATCTCCTGGTACTCCTGGGCGTGCAGCACGGCTTCGGCAAAGGCGGCATTTCCATCTTCGCACTCTCGCGCCTTCTTTGGGTCTCCCCTGATGGTGATCACGCCGTTGGGACCTGGAATTTTCATCATATTGTAAATGTAACATGGACGAGCCATAAAAGCCCAGTAAGCCGGACGTCCGAATATGGCATGGTATGTGCTCTTGAACGGGACCACTTCAAAGGAAAGTGCCTCCGTCCGATAATTCTTTGGAGTTCCAAAAGTAACATCCAAAGTGATCTCTCCCAGGGAATTAGCTTGTCTTCCTGGGACAACTCCGTGAAAGATCACAGAGCTATGGTTCAGCTGTGTTTCCGAGACCTTCATCCAGCGTAGCATTTCGACATAGAGAATATTGAGGGTCTTGGAACCATCAATAAGTGGATTGACGATTAAGGCGTATTTTCTTCGCCTGTGTAGTTTAGCCGGATGATCAGCGCGATCAAACGTGATTGCCACTTCCGACCAGTCTAGATACTGAGGGACAGCCGGAATTGTTGCATTAGGCTCGTGGAGAACTTCTTTCTTGACCTTTGCTGGTTGAGATCCAAGGAAGGTGACGTAAGTGTCCTTCTTGGTGGGAAAAGTCTTCTTCCCTTCCGACTTGGGATTTGAAGCATCAGCTTCCTCCATGTCGGAATCTTCCTTGGTATCCTTGTCTTTTTCAGGATTTTTCTTTCCCTTCTTCCGCTTAGCTTTGTAGCCCGCGGTATCATCTCTCTTGATGTCTTCATTAAAACGGCATTTAGCGTTGGTGTGGGACGAGCCCCCATTGGCGTCTAAATGATGCACACATGGGTTATTGGCAATGTCGGCCCAAGTGTAGGTTTTGCCTGGTTCTTGCTCTCCTCTTCCTTGGACCCTTGACGTCCCACGGCCACTCCCGCGGCCTCCGCCACGTCCTCCTCGTCCTCCTGACCCGGAAACTGTAGTGACCACTGCTGTCTCCGGCTTGGGTTTTTCTTCCGAGGTATTTTTGCGCTTCTGAGCTTGTTGCTTTGGTTGTTTTGCCGACTGAGGCCCAGCCAGGGCATTGAGTAATCCCTCTGCATCCTCGTCAGCATCTGCATACTTGCTCACTATTTCTATCATCTCTCCCAGATCAGTAACCTTGTCACACTTCAAGCGATGGCGCAGTAAACCAATTGGGAGACCTGCGATGAAAGCTTCAATCGCAGTTTGATCGTTTACTCCTTCGCAGGAGTTTTTTGTGTCGATCCATCGTCCGAGATAATCCCGGCAAGTTTCTCCGGCTTTCTGGGTGCAACGCTGTAGGTCTCCAACTGTACAGGGCCTCTGATATGTGCCTTCGAAATTCCAAAAGAACACACTTTGCAAGTCATACCAGTTGTGGATGGTGTTTGCCGGAAGTTCATTGAGCCATGATCGTGCCGCCTTCCGCAACATAAGTGGGAGATATTGGGTTGCGACCAGGTTGTTTCCGCCTTTAGCGATGAAGCAAGCTTGGAAGAGATCATGTAACCAGGTGTCTGGCCGAGCAATGCCGTCGTAGGCTTGGATATGTCTTGACATAGCAAATCCTTCCGGGAATTTTGTAGCTCTAATGCGTGGTCCAAAGCACTTTGGGCCCACGTACACGTCATCATTTTCATAGCGCCAAGCCTCTATGTTGGAGTTGATCCTGTGCCTTGCGTCGTTCGTGGATAGAGGTCGTCCCGAATGTCGGCTGTGGCTGCGGTGCCTTGGAGCCGGACTTCGGCTTCTGCCACCACCTCCTCCACCATGTCGTCCTCCTTGACCTCCTTGGGCGCCGTTGTGATAACTGTGTGGTGGAGAGGGTGGTGCAGCTGGATAGTTTTCGGCTGATCGCCGGCCTCCGTCCGGAGCGTCATTATTCCGGTTCCGGGGAGGTTCTTGACTATGACGAGCCCCCTGCCGGTTTGTCCCAGCGTGGTTTCCATCGTTCCTTCATCCGTCGTTCCGACCATGGTGAGGCTCAGCCGGACGGCTCTCATGTCTAGGAGGTGGCATTCTCTGACGATCCTCCTCCCGATGTTTCTCCTTATCTTCTCCCTTTCGATTGTTGAATTCTCCTCGGGGAGGATTCCTCGGATTGAGTGCAGCGATCGCGTCTTTCTCGGCTGCTAGAGCGACATTGCTCCAGTTATGTGTTGCTCTGCGATGCTGTCCCGACGATCCGGTTCTTGAATAATTGTCTTCCCTGTGTTCGGGGTGATGGTACTGCGCCCGAACGTAATGGGATCTTACGTGAGCCCATGCCGGATCTGTGCGACATTGGTCAGAATCCGAGACCAGGTTTTGACTTCCGGACAGGGCGACCTTCTGCTGCTCCAGTCCCTTGTTGAGTAGCTTGATACCCAAGTGTATCTCCTCTGGCCCTGGATTAGCTGATAGAATTTCACGAGCTGCCACGGTATTTTGCACTGGTGTTGGCTATACCCAATTTCCGTTGCTATCCTTCCGTGGCTTCCCCATCTCATTTCCGAAAAGGACGGCATGGACACGTGGGAATTGGTTGTCATCTATGTGATGCTTCCATGTCTTCTGATGTGGACGGGACATGTACTCATTGGTTGACATGCGCTTCTTCTCCACCTTGATGTTTTTGGCTTCATCAAGGAGTTGTTGACGACGCGCTTCTAGGGCCTAGGCCCTTTCGTCCAGCTCATCTGTAGTAAGTTCTGCAGCTATAGGGATAGGTGTGGTTAAGGCGGCATCGATGAGTTTACGCGCACCTTCAGTGATCACGTGTCCATCCACCGATGCTTCTTTTTCGGCTCGTCTGGGATAAGTGCTCCATCCGAGTCTTCCTCGTATTCCTCGGCAATCACCTCCTCTGCCAGAGGGTCTTTTGCCGGGGTCTTGTTTTTCTTGTTCTTCTTCTTTGCCTTCTTGGCAGCGCCGATAGCAAAGACGGCTTTGGGTCTGTTTCCCGGAGTCAAGCTCTGATCGGTACTTTCAGACATCTGGACCTCGGGATTATCTCCGACGTCCATGTCATCCTGCGCTTTCGGAGAGTGTTCCCCGGATCCTTCATCCATGGCTTCTCCTTCTTCTGTAGCTTTGGAGTTGTACTCCTCTTCATATTCCGCGGAGAACTTTCGGAAATCTGCCGATGTCATAGATTCATCCGAGGATGCGAAAACGTCGGCGTTTGTTCCAATTGCCTCCAGCACCGAGTCGGTGTTTTCTCCAGCATCGACAGAGCCGGATCTGGATCCAGTATATCCGACGAAGTGTGATGTGTGCTTCCTGAGGTACCTGCGGCTTTCGCGATCAGCCATATCGAAACTTTTAATGGTTTTGAGGATTGCATCTGCGCTAGCACCTTGCAGTATCATACGTCTTAGTGTGTACCTAAGGAAAGGCCTATCTGTCCGGCATCGTCAGAGCCGGAATCAGTGTCGTTGATATGCTCCTCCTGGATTTTGACTTCCACGGGTGGGTCGATCTGGGATCCGGCTTCTCCAGGGAGATCCACTCTAGATTCGACTTGGACCATGAGGTCTTCTTCAGGCTCGGATTTCTCCACTATCTCCGCAACTGGTGCAGGCTGGGTGGGATTAGGGTTTTCTGAGATCCGGAACTCTGCCGCCTCCGCGGACAAAGGGGACCTAGAAGATTCTTCTGCCTCTATCATCACCGCTAGGGTGGGTTGGGCAGGTTCAGCGAAACCGATGTAAACATCGATCTCACCAAAAGACATGATTGTATAGGCAGTCACGGCCTCCCTAGCCGGAATCCACGTCTCGTCGAGAACGATGAGAGGGACGTCGTTGGCGTAGAGGATGCGACCGACGGCGATGGTCTCGCCGATTCCGATTCTTGCAGATTCCGCTCGGAACGTAGATCCGTAGCTCACTTGCCCCACGGTGGGCGCCAACTATCGTCGGATTGATGACAAGTATGCCATGAGGGGGTCCTCGAGGCGTGCGGAAGAGAGGGGGGTGAGACGTACGATATTCCGGGACGGTGAACACACGAGTTTACCCAGGTTCGAATCCGCGGGCTTTGGATGGATCCTACTCCTGCTAGCAATCTAGTAATACGACAGAGCCGGAATATGGGTTACAATGGTATCGCCTGTACGAGTTGAGGGTCTAAAGTATTGGGTGTGCCCTAAAGGCTCTCCCTAGGAAGGCTTATATAGATATCTAGCCTAGGGTTTACAGGAGAGATTAATCCGGCTACGACTAAGAGTTGGTTACAGAGTACATCTTGAACTACAAGTAACTTTATGGGCCTAAGTCGGTAAGTCTTCTGGGCCTTCCCACAGCCGGATTGGACTCCGTCTTCTCTCCCGACTTGGCCTCCCGTGAAGCAAAGCTCTAACCCGAAGTGGGCCACCCTCGTTATTGAGGAACTGTGAGGATACCCGGAAAGTATATCCCCAAGACCTGGCCCACTCCAGCCTCTCCCCTCTGGCGTATATCATCCTCCTGAAACCCTAAGACTTAGGGGGCGACTACATAAACATTTCGCCGCCTCTACGGGGCATAAAACACTGAGAGAGAAAGATCTCTCCGGCAGACAGATTTCTGCCGGAGAAATTCATCGGGACTTCATCGGGATCATCATCATCATCAACACCATCACCACCATCAGCACCCCCATCACCATCTCCATATTGATGTAACAATTGCGTTGAATCTTGCATAGTTCATAGGGGAAACTTTCCCGGTGTTGATTACTCTTTGTAGTTGATGCTATTGAGTGAACCATTGAATTATTTTTTATGTTCAGATTGTTATACATCATTATTCCATCTCTGATCATGATCCATATGATGTCTTGTGAGTAGTTCGTTTTGTTCTTGAGGACATGGGAGAAGTCTTGTTGTTAGTAGTGGAGTTGCGTTGAGAAAGATTCAATAGATTGTTATTTAAGTTGTGGTGTACTTCTTCTAGTGGTGTCATGTGAATGTCGACTACATGACACTTCACCTATATGGGCCTAGGGGAATGCATTGTGTATTTGGCTACTAATCGTAGGGGTTGCTGGAGTGACAGAAACCTGAACCCCCGTTAGGAAACCATTGCACAAGGGACGTAAGGGTCTTAGAGTTTCAAGTTGTGGTTAGGTTTCTACCTTAATTACTTTCTTGTACTTACGGATGTTTGCAAGGGGTATAATCACAAGTATGTATTAGTCTTGGATGGGGTAGTACATTAGCATAGGTTCACCCACACAACACTTAGCAAGCTAGAGAAGATTAATCAGCTTTATGAAGCGAAAGCACTTGACAGTCTTCCCATGTGTCCTCGAGAACGTTTGGTCATCTTAAGTAAGACAACCGGCTTGTCCTTTGCTGCATAAAGGATTGGGCCACTTGCTGCATTTATTCCTATTGTCTTTTGTTTACTCGTACTTTGTTTACTTGCTTTATCGAAAACCCCTAAAAATCTGGTTGCTAAGTATTTGCAAAGAATTTCTGATCCATACCACTAGCCAGCACCTTCTGATCCTCGTTGGATTCGACACTCTTACTTATCGAAAATACTGCGATACACCCCCTATACTTATGGGTCATCACGCCCTACCAAGGCTCAGCTAGCAACACCTTTGGGGTGTTCCCTTGCTCCTACTGGTTCGATTAAACCATGGTTTCATAACTGAGGGAAACTTGCTGATGTGCTCATCATACCTTCCTCTTGGGGTTCTCAACGAGCTCTACATCTACACTAAGCCATCAAGCATTTTTTGGGCGCCGTTGCCGGGGAGTCAAGGACATCTTCACAACGGGAGTCCCTCATAACCAATCTCTTTACTTTGTTATTTTTTTGCTTAGTTTCTTTTTGCTTTGTTTGCTGTTTTTGTTATCAAAAATACACACAAAAAAAGTTTTACTAGTTCGTGTTCTTATTTAAAAACACAAAAAAATGTCTACCCTTGAAAACACTAAGTTGTGTGACTTCACTAGCACCAACAACAATGATTTTATGAGCACACCTATTGCTCCACCCTGTGCCTGAAGATACTTTCTTTGAGATAAAACCTGCTTTACTCAATCTTGTTATGAGAGAACAATTTTCTGGTATTGGTAATGAAGATGCTACTACCCATCTAAATAACTTCGTTGAACTTTGCGAGATGCAAAAGCATAGGGATGTAGATGGTGATATTATTAAGCTAAAATTATTTCCTTTCTCTTTGAGAGGAAAAGCTAAGGAATGGTTAAATTCCCTAACTAGCAATAGTATTGATTCTTGGACTAAATGCAAAGATGCTTTCATTGGAAAATACTATCCACCTGCTAAGATTATATCTATGAGAAGTGAAATAATGAAGTTTAAACAATCTGATAATGAACATGTTTCTCAATCTTGGGAAAGAATGAAATCTTTGGTAAAGAATTGTCCCACTTATGGACTGACTGCTTGGATGATCATCCAAACTTTTTATGCAGGATTGAACTATTCTTCAAGGAACCTATTGGATTCTGCTGCTGGAGGTACCTTTATGACCATCACTTTGGGTGCTGCAACAAAACTTCTAGACAATATGATGATTAATTATTCTGAATGGCATACTGAGAGAGCTCCATAAGGTAGGAAGGTAAATTCTGTTGAGGAAACCTCCTCCTTGAGTGATCAGATTGATATTATTATGTCTATGCTTGTTAATGGGAAATCCCATATTGATCCAAATAATGTTCCTTTAGCCTCTTTGGTTTCTCAAGAAGAGCAAGTTGATGTGACCTTCATAAGAAATAGTAATTTTGGCAATAATGCTTATAGGAGTAATTTTGGTAACAACAATTATAAACCATATTCTCCCAACAATGGTAATGCTTATGGAAATTCTTACAACAATAATAGGAGTGCATCCTCTAAACTTGAAGTTATGCTTAAAGACTTTATTAGTAAACAAACTACTTTCAATAAAACTATTGAGGAAAAACTCTCTAATGTTGAAAGAAATATAGCATCTTTGGCTGAAGCTCAATCTTCTTTGAATAAAATGGCTGCTAAACCTGAAACTACTGATAATCCCTTTGCAACTACTAATGCTATACAAGTAAGAATTGATGAAAATGTTAGACTATTAGCTGAATTACATGCTAAGTCAGAAAGAGAAGATGAAATTGCTAGAAACATTAGTGTTTCTACTATTACCACCACTAGTGTTGAGGCTAGTAATAGTTCTACTACTTTAAATGATAATTATGATTTTGATCTTGATGGTTGCAACATCTCTGAAGTTATTAATTTCCTACAAAATCTTGCTAAAAGTCCTAATGCTAGTGCTATGAACATGGCCTTTACTAAACACATTACTGATGCTCTCATAAAGATTAAAGAAGAAAAGATGAAACATAAAGCTTCTATTCCTATAAAACAAGAAGATGGTTGGGAACCCATCATTAATATGAAAGTGAATGACTTTGATTTCAAAGATTTATGTGATCTTGATAGTAGTGTTTCTATTATGCCTAGAAGGATTTATGATATGCTTGATTTCCCTACACATGAAGATTGTTATTTGAATGTCCCACTTGATGATAATGCTAAAAAGAAACTCATGGGGAGTCTTAATGATGTTCTTAATATGGTTAACAATGTCTATGTCCCCGTTGATTTCTATGTTTTGGATGTTGAATGCAATGCTTCTTGTCCTATTACTTTGGGAAGACCTTTTCTTAGAACTGTTGGTGCCATTATTGATATGAAAGAAGGCACCATTAAATATCAACTCCCACTCAAGAAAGGTATAGAAAACTTCCCCAAGAAGAGATAGAAGATTTCTTTTGCCTCTCCTATGAAAACAAAGTTTGGTCTTAATGCTTCTTCATTTGAGAACACTTGATTCTTTTTCTTACTTCTTATGCCTAACTTAAAGGCGTTAAAGAAAAGTACTTATTGGGAGATAAACCAAAAGTTTTAGATGAGTCTTGGAAGTTATTACTTCAGTAATAACCGCTCCTTGTCCTTTTTATTTGCTTTTTGTGCCAAGAGTAACCTTTAATGAGAAAGAAGTAATGATTGGGAAAGTTGTTGTCCAGAAACAGATTTCTGCGCTTCACCGTAAAAATTCGTCTGAACGTCTTTTTGAGGCGTGAATTTTTTTGCTTCTGCCCCAGGTTGTTATCTAACTTTTGGTAGCTCAACACTTTTTTATTTGAGCAACATAAGGTCTTCGAAAAAATTCGTCTTTACCTGCTGGTCCGTTTTGACAGATTTCTGCCATTTTCTGCATTTGCTTCTTGTTGGTTCCATTTTGAGTTCTTTTGGGGAATTGAGATTTTTGAGGGAAGTTCTACAGTAGATAGTGTTCTAATGGGAGTTTATTCGGTGTTAGAGCTGAACCTTAAGACTTATTTATCTTGAGTGCACTAATGTTGCTAATAAAGATTGTGTGAAGTTTGTATGAAGGAAAAATTTCAGGTGTATGGAAGGAATGAGTAATGAGATGAAGGATGGACTAAAGCTCAAGCTTGGGGATGCCATGCGTGTCACCCCAAGAAATATCCAAGAAGTACAAGCGTCAAAGCTTGGGGATGCCCAAGGCATCCCCCTCTTCATCAATAAAAATCCCAGGTTTCTTCCAAACGCTTCATTTTTATTGTTTCATGCACAGTTGTGTTGTTCTTGGAGCGTCTTATTTTTCATTATCATTTTGGTTTTTCATTTGCTTGGTTTGCTTAGTTTGCTGAATAAATTGGTTGGACCCCCTCTTTCATACATTGGTTTTCAAATAGTTTGGTTTGGTTTGGAAAAGAGTAGGAAAATTCATACTTATGTGGTAAAAAGAGCTTGTTTTTGACTGTGGCCTATGCTTTGTCATGCCATGCTTGATATTGTTTTGGCTTTATGCTTAGTATTATTTTCTGTAGCAGGAGTTGTTATAAACAATTGAGATTGCTTAATGTGCCTTGGATGAATCATGCATTGTTTTAGCATATTAAAGCATAGTATAGTGGTATTCTCCTTTGATGCTTTATTTGGGTTGACTTGGTGCATGCTCAAACCATGTTATGACTATCTCAAGTCACCATAAGCCTTTATGATCCTTTAGTTTTCACCTTGTAGTATCACTTTATGCTTTGATTAATGATGTTTTGTCGCTCTGCATGATTATGGCCATTATTGCTCTCTTAGTTTGTCGCTCCCAGTCTTTTGCTAGCCTCCACAACCAAGTATGAGTTCCACTCATGCATCCAACTCCCTAAACCAAGTTATTCCAAAGATTCCACCATACCTACCTACTATGTTATGCTATTCCAAGTATATTCATGCTTTTGTTTACCTTCCAAATTAAACTTGTTATGAGAAAACTAGTGATTAAAGCTCTCACGAACTTGATGGCACACTTTACTTTTTTGCATCTAATAAACTTGAACCATTGGGTCCTTCTTTGTTGCGTATATGCTTGTGCTTTATAAGTTGAAATTAGCAGAACCATGTATCTCGGGGAACGCTTTCAACATTGCACTTGTACTTTGTACCCCGTTGATATCATGTCCTTTTGCTTATGGATCCCGGTGGTGTGAAATAAAAGTGGAACTTGTAAGATCATGGAGTTTGTATGTGTGTTAGAGAAATGCCTGGGCCGCTAGCCTAAGCCATGCCTAATCATGGTGGAAACGTGCAGCATCACCATAGTGAGCACCCTATGAAGCATCCTGAATAAAAAACTATGCAAATAGCAAATAAAAAGATCGTTGAGATGCTCATTGTCTGCTTGCCTTGTCATTTTGATTATGGGATAGCTCCTGTATCATGTGCAAGGGGTACCCCGTTGGCGGTTCTTTATGATACACATGTACTTACAATGACAAGAGCTTACTCGTGACTAAAGTTGAGTAGCATGAGTTTCGGTCTTCGTAAGTAAGGGGCATGAGATTTCGGTTTATAACTTGCCAAGCATATCCTCTTAGTTATGTCACTTTAACCTTAATCACCTTCAAGATGCTTATGATAGGGGCAATGAGAGCTGAAAGCTATAAGTACCATAATTTTTGGAAGCTCTTTATGAGACTTGAATCCCTACTTCCTTTTATAAAGGCCTTTCTTCCACCATTATATTGAGTCTCCACCTTCTACCTTTATGCACCTACTTTGAGAGCATAGTGGCCATTCTTAGTTCTATGTGCATTGTCCCAAGACTAGTTGATTGATGCATAACTTGATATTGCTTGTTTTAGACTATTTGTATCTAGTCACTCTTATGAACTTTGAAGGTGTCCTATGCATTTATATTTTCTACTCTATGAGGGACAAGCTGAATACTATTATGCTATGTTTTCTTTATGTGAAACAAACAAACATCTTGCAAAGCATTGTTATTCATGAATCTTTTGTTTGTGCCTTTTCCTGTTGCATCATAGTTTCTTTGTCTTATTGCTAGAACTTTGTCTTTCATGATATGATTGAAGTACTATGATCCCAGCTTTGAATGTTTTACAAATACTTTGATCAAGTCTTTGATGGTGCGTGTAACCTCAAAAATTATTCTTTCTTTTTATCACTTACCTACTCGAGGACGAGCAGGAGTTAAGCTTGGGGATGTTGATACATTGCAAATGTATTTATAATTTTTGATGTTCCATGCTTGGTTTTATCCACTTTCTTGTGTTTTGTCCACACTTTGGAGTACTTTTCATATGATTTCTTGGACTAACCTATTAACAAGAGCCACAGTGCCAGCTGCCTATTTTCTGCTGTTTTTGGTTCAGAAAATGAATATTCTCGGAATTGGACATGACAAAAGCCAAAGTGCCTATTTTTCCAAAAGTCATCAGATGCCAGAATACGAGACGGAGAAGGGGTGGGGGCCAGCCACACCACCTGGCCCACGCCAGCGGGTGGTCTGGCCGACCCCAGCACCCCCTCGGCCTCTCCTTCCGCCTATAAGATGCCCTCGGGACGAAAACCCTAAGGACCCGATCAAAATTCACGAAAGAGTTTGTCGTCGCCGTCGTCTTTGTCCCTAGATCGAGAGGGATCTGTATATTACGCGTTAACCATGAGATTTGGAATGGGACAGAGAAGTCAGATGTATCTTCTTCCTTTCATATGGAGGCAAGATGACCTTATCGTGATGCTAGGATTCCTTGTGTGGATCCGGCATACGGGTGGGAACCCTTAGGCCCCACGATTTTGGTGTCTAGCTTATCTATGAGTGGCTGCAGGAGGTATAGTCAGACCTTTATGGAGCTTGCCAGGGGAATCACCAGCTCATAGAGTCTTTGGGAACTCATCAGGGTTATAGCTTGCCCTAAATTGGGGGCTTAACGGAGATGGAGCTCGGCCCAGAGGATCGTGCAGACATATGGGATCGCGGAGAGGGCAGTGATTGGCTTAGATCACCTACTGGGCCCCACATCACAGAATTGTTGATGGGAAAGTACGCCCGATTGTGCAACAAGGAGTTGATCTCTCATGGGTAAAGCAACGCACCTCTACAAAGTGTAAGAACTATAACTTGTTACTCCCTGTTTTGGGAAGGAGCTACGAACGTGGCAGGAAAGGAACTCCATGAAGTTCTGGTCAACATGTGAAGGATGATGGGCATAGTTTTTGATAATAAAGTCAATCTTTGAAGAAATGTTTACGAAAACTGCATATCTCCAAGGACATATAGTCTGAGGTGGTATATAGAGCATCAAACTTCCCACCTTGCATATAATGAACTTGTTGGGTAATGTTGTTACTCACTCTTTCCTTTGAACCCCTGCTTAGACTCTGAGAATCCAGAAGACCCTTCAATGTATGCAGCTTAAGGACACGAGGATCTGTACTATGAAGAGCCAGACCTGTCCCGAGGAGTTGAAGGGGTGGACTACAAGATACGCTACGGAGTGTAGGGCAACGAGTCCAAGTAGTTGTCTTAGTTATTAGTAAAACAATTGAGCCATGTAGCATAAACTTTATAGAATAAGTTGTTGAGCTCAATTTGGAATATGAGTTTGGATTTTATATCTTCCGCTGAAACTACTTAAGTTTGGTTTGTAATTTTGTAGCACTTGAAGTTGGAACTTCGGGTTTGTAATAATAATGAAGTGTGTATGTTTGTAATATGGACCCGCAATGTTTCTGTTGTACCACCCTGAGGGATGTGATATTTACAGAACGGTGTTCTGTAGATGTCATGTCAACGACTATAGTGTACTACACATGCAGTGGTATGCTGGGTCACCGCAGCTGGTATCCGAGCAATTGCTTTGACCTTAGGTTGGAAACCTAGTAAAGGGAAATAACTGTAGGAGTCTAGGAGCAACGGTAAAGAGTTCTCTAGATTATATGATGAATCAATTGGAAATATTTCGTTATATTATTTAGTGCGATAATTCTTTAATATGATGCATCATTATAATTAATGCATACTAATTATATTCATTTAGGTTATTTATATACACTAGAAATGGCACCAAAGTTTCCAAAACAGACTTTGGCAAGGAAAGAAGAGACTCTCGATGACTATCAGGGGGCTTTAACTAAACAGCTTCGAGAACTTCTGAGGGTTTTTGGTTGCTCAACTAATACCCCAGTCAATACTATGACATACCATGATGGGCGAATGTTAGCCAAATATCGTGTTAGTATCCAACTACCTAAGAAACTTGGTTTATATCACAATTTACCTATGGGGGAAGGTAGAAGTCACCTAGCAGCATATCATGTTGCTATTGTGGAGGTGATAGCCAATGTTCAGGAACATAAAGCAGAAGAGTTAGCTGGTAGCACATATTCTGTGATTCCTCATGATTCTATAGACGAGGAACCTGAACCGGATCATCTTACTTTAGTAAAGAAGCATCCAAAACTAGCTCTAAGTTTATGGATCTGTATCGATTGATGGTTGGGTCTTTGTATAAGACACATCAAGTGATCGTAGATGATCAGGTTGATATGTTAGAGGATTTAACGAATCCTACAACAAGGGAGAAGTTAGCATCTAAACTGGAGAATGAAGCCGTGGATAGGGTTAACCCAGTTTTCAAGGATATACCTATAGATCCAGCATCTTTTACACCATACACTTACTCACCTATACCAGAAACCACTAGATATCCAGATGAGGGCACTAGTCATCTGGTACCACAGAGCTCTTGGGGAACTGAAGATTTGGAACTACCTAATGGAAATTCCGAAGGATGGAGGTACGGATCGATGGACGGATCTGCTGGGAATCCTATTCATGTAGAAGATTCAGTTCGAGATATCGGACAGACTAGTTGCATGGGTGTGAGATCTTATTCTGTTGATGGAAGAGATGTCCATGTGGAAGATGTAGAGTCCGATGAGGAAGATCCTGAAGAAAGGGTATTTGAGTCATTAGAACATTATCCAACTCCAGATAGCATGCACTATCCAATCATAGCTGAGGACTATCGTACCCAGTAGAGTACTTGGGGGGCACCGGAAGGGGAATATTCTGTTGATTCCTCCAGAGTCGGGATGCAGGAGGTGGATGAAGAAGATAGTGATGAGGATGACTCGGTAGATGCTTTAGATGAATTGGAAGGCATGGATGCACTTCGGCTGAATGATGTGTCAAGTTCGGAAACTTCTGATACTGAGTATCTTCCGTCAAAGAGGCAAGTCGTTCCATAGACGGTGTTTCATACTTCACGTCAACACGGTTGTACTCAGGGTATGTACGATGAATGACGCAACTTCTGGGGAGTGTGACTTTGACTAGGAGTATCTTCGTAGGAGACGAGAGTTAGAGTCGGAGGACTTGATGTAAATAAATAAGTGGGATAGTACCACATGAGCTTGTAATACTTAAATAGCAAGGGTTTGTAATCACGTTGTATCAACTATGTCGCTTGTAATGTATAATATGTATGTAATGCATATTTGGTTCTTATTTGGATCTTGTTTTCCATTGTGTGACTAGTTATGTGCATGAAGTTGAGCTCAGAACACATATGCATGATGTAATTATGAGTATTCGCTTTATGTTACATGACTAGGGGGTATGGAAACGGGAGTAGAAAACAATACTGAGCAGCAGTGCATGGAGCGCGAGCCAAGGGAAAGGCGGATGAAGACGCTAGAATGCAGGAAAATTTACCACCACCACCAATGAGGACATTAATGGAGCAAAACTTTATGCAGTACATGAAAATGATGCAAGAGTCCCAAACCAAATTCATGGAGGGTTTGGTAGATCGAGTGGGACAGCCGAGGGTACCTCAAGGACGTGGTGTTAGTCTTTCGTATTTCCAGGATACCAGGCCTTTACCTTTTGCATCCGCTCCAGAACCAATGGATGCCGAGGATTGGTTAGAAGATACTGAAAGAAAGTTGAAAACTGTAGGATGCAATTAGGAAGAGAAGTTGAGATATGCAACACATCTATTGACCGGACCTGCAGTAGCATGGTGGGAGGGTCAGTTAGCTATGCAACTTCCAGGAAGAGAGTACAACTGGGAGGAGTTCAAGCAAAGATTCCGTGAATACCATGTTCCGGAAAGTATCATTGAGCTGAAGCGTAGGGAGTTTGAAGAACTACAACAAGGTTACTCCAGTGTCATGAAGTATATCCGGGAGTTCAGTGATCTATCTTGTTATGCTACTGAAGAAGTTAGCACTGAGGCAAAAAGGAAGAAGAGGTTCATGCGTGGACTAAATTCATTTGTGAAGATGCAGTTGAGGCTTGCCAACACCCAAAATTTTCAACAGTTGCTTGATACATTTATAACCTTTGACGATGAATACAAGAATGTCCAAGAGGAGCGCGGGAAGAGAGCAAAGAAGGAAACAAAGAGGATTCAGGCAAGTAAACCCGAAACCAACCTGGAATTTCAACCAAGAAACAGACCCTTCAACAACAACAATAGGAGTAGCAACAACACTGGAGGACAATTCAATCCTAGAAGGAATGTCATATGTCATAATTGCAAACTTCCGGGAATTATTAGCAAGGATTGCCATAAACCAGGGATTATTTGTTTTGGTTGTGGTCAAAAGGGTCATATCAAGCCAGAATGCCCAAGTAAGCCACCCGGTGGTTGGCCCACCAAGAGTGGAGGCCAAGCCAGTGGAGTCAGAGGTGGAACGCCAAACGGAGGTGGAAGTTATGGCAAAAATGATAATAGAGAGGTAGACCTACTGGAAAGCTGAATTGCACAACCTTGGAGGAGGTGGATAACTCGGATCAAGCGGTGATAGGTACGCTTAATATTCTCACAAATCCCAGAAAATTTTTATTTGATACCGGTGCAACTACTTTTTCATATTTGAAGAATTTTGTGATAAATTCGAGTTTAGGAGGGCACCGTTAGATAAACCTATGACCATAGTTACCGTCGGAGGGATCGTGGTAGTTAGAAATATTAAACCAAACCAAGTCATCTCCATCTGTGGTCAAACCTATTATGCGGATCTTTATGTGATCCCATTAAAAGGAATAGCAGTAGTGTTGGGAATGGATTGGATGACGGACTATGGAGCTCAGATCAATTATGAGGATAAAACAGTTTCAATCAGGTCTCCAAGTGGAAGAAGGATAGTCTATCAGGTGGATAAACATAGTCATATCATGGTAGATCTGCAACTGAAATCAATGAACGAGGTCAAGTTGGGAGATATTCCGATGGTGAAGGAATATCAATATGTTTTCCAGCAGAGTTACCAGGAATGCCACCTGATCGGGAAATAGAGTTCACTATTGACCTGATACCCGGTACAGCACCAATAGCTCAAGCACCATATAAGATGGGGCCAAAAGAATTAAAAGAGCTTAAGGAGAAAATTGATGAATTATCTCTGAAAGGATTCATTCAGGAAAGTGTATCTCCGTGGGGAACTCCGATGATATTCGTGGATAAACGAGATGGAGGACGAAGAATGTGTGGGGATTACAGAAATCTCTACAATGTCACCATCAAGAACAAGTATCCGTTACCAAGAATTCAAGATCTATTTGACCAAGTCAAGGGAACTAGAGTATTCTCCAAGATCGATATAAGGTCGGGTTATCATCAAATAAAAAATTAAACTTTAAGATGTTCCTAAAACAACATTTGTATCAAGGTATGGACATCATGAGTATTTAGTCGTACCTTTTGGTCTGACCAATGCCCCGCCAATATTCATGAATTTGATGAGCAAAATCTTCATGCCTTACTTGGACAAGTTTGTCATAGTATTCATTGATGATATTTTGATATACTCTAAAGATAAAGAAGAGCATGCAGAGCATTTGAGAATAGCATTACAAATCCTAAGAGAACACAAGCTTTATGCTAAGTTCAGTAAGTGTGAATTCAGGTTGGACGAATTAGAGTTTCTTGGTCATGTGATTAGTAGGGATGGAATTGCTATAAATCCATCAAAGGTTCAATCAGTACTGGAATGGAAGGTACCAACTAATGTTAAGCAAACCCGAGGTTTCCTAGGTATGGCCGGATATTATCGGAGGTTCATTGAAGGTTTTTCCAAGATAGCTGGACCAATGACCAAATTGTTAAGAAAGAACACACTGTTCATATGGGATGAGAAGTGTGAAGCGATTTTTCAGGAGTTGAAGACCAGATTAACTACCACACCAATCCTAGCAGTTCCGGAACAAGGAAAGGTTTACACCATATATTGTGATGCCTCCAAGGAAGGATTAGGTTGCGTTCTTATGCAAGATCGTAAGGTGATTTCTTATGGATCTAGGCAACTAAAACCACATGAAGTGAATTATCTAACCCATGATTTAGAGTTAGCAGCAGTAGTCTTTGCTTTAAAAGGATGGAGACATTTTCTCTATGGGGCAAGATGTGAGTTATACACTGACCATAAAAGTCTCAAATATTTCTTCACTAAAAGGAATTAAATATTAGACAAAAGCGTTGGCCAGAGTTAATTAAAGATTATGAGCTAGCTATCAATTATACCCCTGGAAAAGCAAATGTTGTGGAAGATGCTTTAAGTCGTAAAAGCATAGATACGCAACCCATGAATAGAGAACTGCCAAAAGAATTACAGATGGACTTGGAAAGGTTGGAAATACAATT
Organism: Avena eriantha; assembly: GCA_910589775.1. Lineage (NCBI taxonomy): Eukaryota > Viridiplantae > Streptophyta > Magnoliopsida > Poales > Poaceae > Avena > Avena eriantha. The sequence goes on from OU342742.1 coordinate 224,919,166, forward strand.
TATAAGTACAACAGGTCTTGGAGGATTAGCTACCATGCGGGTAACTGAGGAACAGAGTAGTGATCTTCGACATGAAATCTTTAGACATCAAGATGAAGATCCTTTTATTGCTAAAGAAGTTCGAAGAATTTCTCAAGGTCAAACATCAGCTTTTCACCTAGGAGATTATGGATCTTTATGGTTTCAAAACCGTCTTTGTTTACCAGATGTGCCAGAAATTCGAGAAGTGATACTTCGGGAAGCCCATGAAACACCATATTCCATACATCCAGGAAGTACCAAGATGTACATGGATTTAAAAGAGTTATTTTGGTGGAATAATATGAAAAGAGATGTTGCAAAATATGTATCGGAATGCCATACCTGCCAAAGGGTTAAAGTAGAACATCAAAGTCCAGCAGGACCATTACAACCTTTGGACATTCCAGAATGGAAGTGGGAAGAAATTGGTATGGATTTTATCACAGGATTACCCATGACACCGAAGCGGAAAGATATGATATGGGTGATTGTCGATAGACTCGCAAAAAGTGCTCATTTTATTCTAGTAAATCAGAAGGATAATGCCGAAAAATTAGTAGAAATCTATATCAAAGGAACTGTAAGTAAGCACGAGGTACCCAAGAAGATTGTGTCAGACAGATGATCTGTGTTTACATCAGCATTTTGGAAACAATTACATGCAGCACTTGGTTCAAAGTTCGATTTTAGCACAGATTATCATCCAGAAACTGGAGGTCAGACAGAAAGGACCAACCAAATCTTATAAGACATGCTTAGAGCTTGTGCATTAGATTTTGGAGGTTCATGGGAAGATAATCTACCATTGGCAGAATTCTCCTACAACAATAGCTACCAGAGTAGTCTGAAGGCAGCACCTTACCAAGTATTATACAGAAGGAAGTGTAGATCACCTATATGTTGGTATGAACCTGGTAGTAGGAAGGAATTTGCACCAGACTATATCAAGGAAAAACAAGATATCATCGATATTATCAGGGATCGATTGAAGATAGCTCAAAGTCGACAGAAGAGTTATGCTGATCAAAGCCGAAGATCATGGCATCCAGAAGTGGGGGATATGGTATATCTCAAAGTAAGTCCGATGAAGGGAGTAAAGAGATTCGGAGTGAAAGGAAAACTAAGCCCAAGATATATTAGACCATTCAAGATACTGAGTCAGAATAGAACAATAGCTTATGCTTTGGAGTTACCAAAAAGGCTAGCCCAAGTTCACAATGTTTTCCATGTTTCACAACTCCGGAAATGTCTTAAAGTTCCCGATGATGTCATCACACATCAAGAGGTTGAGTTACAAGCAGATTTGACTAATGTCGAGAAACCATGTAAGATTTTATAGGAGAACTAGAAAAGGTTGAGAAACAGGGCAATCAAATACTACAAGGTACAATGGGAGCATCACCCAGAGCGAGAGGCCACATGGGAGAAAGAGGATGACTTGAGGGAAGCATATCCAGAACTATTTAGGTACATATCCGTAAACTTCGGGCCAAAGTTTAATTTAAGGGGGGGGAAGTCTATAACACCCCAGCATTAGGATTCGACGAAGGGTAGAATTAGGAATCCTAGTTTGTGCATGCATGCATCTGTAAAATCAGGGTAAATTTTTCACTAGACAAAATGCTAAAGGGATCATAGTTTCTTTCGCTAAGTGGAGGTAGGAATAGCTCTTGTTAGTGATTGCTATGAATTTTGACATGACCTTTAGGCATTATTAATATTTTGGGGAAGTTACCTAGAATTCAAATTCAAAATTTAAATCAATTTGAAAGAATTTGAAAATTAGAAGTTTGTATTATTGGTTTGATTTCCAAAATTCCTTATTAATATTATTTGGTTAAATTATAGATAATTGATAACAATAAGGATTTAAGACAAGGAAAATTAGATAAGGAATGGAATCTTATTTCCTGATTAAATAATAATAACATAAATAGTGTTAAATACACCAACACACTGAATATTACTAAAACAAACTTTATTAACTTATAATCACATCTTTACAAGATTCTTTACAAAAAATGAAGAAAAAAGATTGCAATTGAAACCTATACTACATATCTACTCCTATACTAGATCTTGTTCCTGCAAATAAGAAAAACAACTAAATGAAAGAAAGGGTTAGTGGTTAGTTAAGTTTACTCTCATTGGTGAACAGTGAAGTGCATTGTTCATTTTATATCATTGGGTAAATAATAAAGGGGCAAGTTTCACCAAAAGTCCAGTATCTATTCTTTTAAGTAAATAGCCAGATGGCACATTAGAAGCCAATAGGAGAGAGGTAAGTTTCACCAGGCCAACAACAAGTAATGAGGTAAAAGCCAAAGTGCAAATTTTTTCGGAAGTCATCACATGCCAGAATACGAGACGGAGAAGGGTTGGGGGCCGGCCACACCACCTAGCCACGTGGCCAGGCCTGGCCCATGCCAGCGGGTGGTCTGGCCGACCCAGCACCCCCTCGGCCTCTCCTTCCGCCTATAAGATGCCCTTGTGACGAAAACCCTAAGGTCCCGATCAAAAATCCACGAAAGATTTTGTAGTCGCCATCGTCTTTGTCCCTAGATCGGGAGGGATCTGAAGCTCCTCCAGGCACCCTGCCGGAGAGGGGAATTCACCCTGGAGGCCTTCTTCATCATCATGCAAGCCTCCGGTGTGATGCGTGAGTAGTTCATCCTTGGACTACGGATCCATGTAGTAGCTAGATGGCTGGTTCTCCTCCTTTGTGCTTTCATGTCTAGATCTTGTGAGCTCCGTTCATGATCAAGATCATCTATTTGTAATTCTGCATGTTGTGTTTGCGGGGATCCGATGGATATTGAGATGCTATTTCAGATTGATTATTGATTCTATCATGTATTTGTTATTTGTGATCTTGCATTCTTTCCGTTGTTAGTAGCTGTCTTGGCCAAGTAGATGCTAGCAACCCCAAGAGTTCGTATTTATGCTCGATAGTGGGTTCATGCCTCTGGTAATCTGGGGAAGTGACAGAAATCTCTAAGGTACTAGATGTGTTGTTGCTACTAGGGAGAAAACAACAATCCTTTGTTCATAGAACAATCGTATTGTTTACATTACACAGAATTCGTAAAGCAATAATCTGTTGCTTGCAACTTAATACTGGAGGGGGTTCGGATGATAACCTGAAGGTGGATTATTAGTCATAGATACAGTTGGATGGCGTTCTATGTATAATGTTGTAATGCCCAATCAAGTTCCAAAGGAGTCAAGATGATTAGTATATGCTTGTATGCTTTCTCGATGTTTGTCAATTGCCCCGCTGTAATTTGTTCACCCAACATGTTATCTATCTTAAGGAGAGCCACCTCTAGTGAACTATGGATCCCAGTCCTTTTCTTTTACATACAATCTATAAACTGTTTACTGCTTTGTGTTTACTTTCTGCAAACTATTACTTCCTTCCATTCGATACGTTTAATCCTTTGTTTTCAGCAAAACCGGTGAGATTGACAACCTCATCGCAAGTTCGGGACAAAGTTCTGTGGTTGTGTTGTGCAGGTCTCCACGTTGCTACTAGCATCGGTAGTGCGCCCTGCCAAGGCTCAGCTAGCAAAACCTTTGGGGTGTTTCCTTGCTCCTACTGGTTCGATCCAACCTTAGTTTCATAACTTAGGGAAACTTGCTGATGTGCTCATCATACCTTCCTCTTGGGGTTCCTAACGAGCTCTACATCTACACTGAGCCATTAAGCCCTCAGAAGGGAAAGGAGGGAGGTCAGATGCATAGGATCATTGGGGTTTCGAAAACGTCACATGCAGAGGGAGAGGATCAAGGGAGAGAGCACACGGACCAAACCTTGAGAAGTGGCCGAAAGGGCGAACCCTTCCTCTCCAGTGACATGCATGTACATGAGCTCGGTGGGAAGGTGCAGGGGAGCTATATGGGGGTTGTGGAGAGGATCTGAGGTGCGAGGGAGGGTCGAGATTGACCACACTCGTGCCTGCAAGAAAGAACCCGAGGAGGTTTCTCCTTCTCCTCTCGAGCAGTAGAGCAAGAGAGCTCTTGGGGATCTGAGGGAAGGAAGAAGGGATGGAGGGGAGTAGAATGAAGGGACAGGGGCGAGCTGCAAGGGCCTCTGGCCTTTTATTTAGAAGGAGGGGTCCATGGTGAGCTTGGTGCATGGAGGGTTTGGAGGGGAGGTGGTGGCCAGGGATAGGGCAGCAGGAGCGGTGGAGAGGGCCCTATGGTCGTGCCGAAGATAGAGAGGGGGTGGGAGGAGTGCTGCAGCTGTTGTGCAAGATTGTCAAGGATATGGCATTGATATGGTGGCCTCTCTCTCTCATATGCTCCAATGGCTAGAAGACAAAAAGGGAGGGGGTGCTACAGTGGCTGCTACAGAGCAGCACGACCAGGAGGGGTGAAGGGTGCTGTGCAAGCTTGCTTGGAAAGATTGGAGGGATTTGATTTGGTTTTTGGTACTACAAGGTTAAATGTTCAAATCAGCCATAAGGGATGATCAAGGTTATTTCTTGATTTTTGATCTTGACCAATTGAGATAAGGATGCTGGTAGATGGGTAAGGTTCCAATTGCATAAGTCGCATAGGCTTAACAACCCATGACATCAGTGGTTCTAGCACCGTATATTACGCGTTAACCATGAGATTTGGAATGGGACAGAGAAGTCAGCTGTATCTTCTTCTTTTCATATGGAGGCAAGATGACCTTATCGTGACGCTGGGATTCCTTGTGTGGATCCGGCATACGGGTGGGCACCCTTAGGCCCCACGATTTTGGTGTCTAGATTATCTATGAGTGGATGCAGGAGGTATAGTCAGACCTTTATGGAGCTTGCCAGGGGCATCACCAGCTCATAGAGTCTTTGGGAACTCATCAGGGTTATAGCTTGCCCTAAATTGGGGGCTTAATGGAGATGGAGCTCGGCCCGGAGGATCATGCAGACATATGGGATTGCGGAGAGGGCAGTGATTGGCTTGGATCACCTACTGGGCCCCACATCACGGAATTGTGGATGGGAAAGTACGCCCGATTGTGCAACAAGGAGTTGATCTCTCATGGGTAAAGCAACGCACCTCTACAAAGTGTAAGAACTATAACTTGTTACTCCCTGTTTCGGGAAGGAGCTACGAACGCGGCAGGAAAGGAACTCCATGAAGTTCGGGTCAACATGTGAAGGATGATGGGCATAGTTTTTGATAATAAAATCAATCTTTGAAGAAATGTTTACGAAAGCTGCATATCTCCAAGGACTTATAGTCTGAGGTGGTAGATAGAGCATCAAACTTCCCACCTTGCATATAATGAACTTGTTGGGTAACATTGTTACTCACTCTTTCCTTTGAACCCCTGCTTAGACTCTGAGAATCCAAAAGACCCTTCAATGTACGCAGCTTAAGGACACGAGGATATGTACTATGAAGAGCCAGACCTGTCCCGAGGAGTTGAAGGGGTGGACTACAAGATACGCTACGGAGTGCAGGGCAACGAGTCCAAGTAGTTGTCTTAGTTATTAGTAAAACAATTGAGCCATGTAGCATAAACTTTATAGAATAAGTTGTTGAGCTCAATTTGGAATATGAGTTTGGATTTTATATCTTCCGCTGAAACTACTTAAGTTTGGTTTGTAATTTTGTAGCACTTGAAGTTGTAACTTCTGGTTTGTAATAATAATGAAGTGTGTATGTTTGTAATATGGACCCGCAATGTTTCTGTTGTACCACTCTAAGGGATGTGATATTTACGGAACGGTGTTCTATAGATGTCATGTCAACGACTATAGTGTACTACACATGCAGTGGTATGCTGGGTCACCGCAGCTGGTATCCGTGGAATTGCTTTGACCTTAGGTTGGAAACCTAGTAAAGGGAAATAACTGTAGGAGTCTAGGAGCAACGGTAAAGAGTTCTCTAGATTATATGATGAATCAATTGGGAATATTTCGTTATATTTTTTAGTGCGATAATTCTTTATTGTGATGCATCATTATAATTAATGCATACTAATTATATTCATTTCTGTTATTTATATATAGTGTAAATGGCACCAAAGTTTCCAAAACAGACTTTGGCAAGGAAAGAAGAGACTCTCGATGACTATCAGGGGGCTTTAACTAAACAGCTTCGAGAACTTCTTAGGGTTTTTGGTTGCTCAACTAATATCCCAGTCAATACCATGACATACCATGATGGGCGAATGTTAGGCAAATATCGTGTTAGCATCCAACTACCTAAGAAACTTGGTTTATATCACAATTTACCTATGGGGGAAGGTAGAAGTCACCTAGCAGCATATCATGTTGCTATTGTGGAGGTGATAGCCAATGTTCAGGAACATAAAGCAGAAGAGTTAGCTGGAAGCACATATTCTGTGATTCCTCATGAATCTATAGACGAGGAACCTGAACCGGATCATCTTACTTTAGTAAAGAAGCATCCAAAACTAGCTCTAAGTTTATGGATCTGTATCGACTGATGGTTGGGTCTTTGTATAAGACACATCAAGTGATCGTAGAAGATCAGGTTGATATGTTAGAGGATTAAACGAATCCTAAAACAAGGGAGAAGTTAGCATCTAAACTGGAGAATGAAGCCGTGGATAGGGTTAACCCAGTTTTCAAGGATATACCTATAGATCCAGCATCTTTTACACCATACACTTACTCACTTATACCAGAAACCACTAGATATCCAGATGAGGGCACTAGACATCTAGTACCACAGAGCTCTTGGGGAACTGAAGATTTGGAACTACCTATTGGAAATTCCGAAGGATGGAGGTACGGATAGATGGACGGATCTGCTGGGAATCCTATTCATGTCGAAGATTCAGTTGGAGATACCGGACAGACTAGTTGCATGGGCATGAGATCTTATTCTGTTGATGGAAGAGATGTCCATGTGGAAGATGTAGAGTCCGATGAGGAAGATCCTGAAGAAAGGGTGTTTGAGTCATTAGAACATTATCCAACTGCAGATAACATGCACTATCCAATCATAGATGAGGACTATTGTACCCAGAAGAGTACTTGGGGGGCACCGGAAGGGGAATATTCTGTTGATTCCTCCAGAGTCGGGATGCAGGAGATGGATGAAGAAGATAGTGATGAGGATGAATCGGTAGATGCTTTAGATGAATTGGAAGGCATGGATGCACTTCGGTTGAATGATGTGTAAAGTTCGGAAACTTCTGATACTGAGTATCGTCCGTCGAAGAGGCAAGTCGTTCCATAGACGGTGTGTCATACTTCACGTCAACACGGTTGTACTCAGGGTATGTACGATGAACGACGCAACTTCTGGGGAGTGTGACTTTGACTAGGAGTATCTTCGTAGCGGACGAGAGTTAGAGTCGGAGGACTTGATGTAAATAAATAAGTGGGATAGTACCACATGAGCTTGTAATACTTAAATAGCAAGGGTTTGTAATCACGTTGTATCAACTATGTGGCTTGTAATGTATAATATGTGTGTAATGCATATTTGGTTCTTATTTGGATCTTGTTTTCCATTGTGTGACTAGTTATGTGCATGAAGTTGAGCTCAGAACACATATGCATGATGTAATTATGAGTATTCGCTTTATGTTACATGACTAGGGGGTATGGAAACGGGAGTAGAAAACAATACTGAGCAGCAGTGCATGGAGCGCGAGCCAAGGGAAAGGCGGATGAAGACGCTAGAATGCAGGAAAATTTACCACCACCACCAATGAGGACATTAATGGAGCAAAACTTTATGCAGTACATGAAAATGATGCAAGAGTCCCAAACCAAATTCATGGAGGGTTTGGTAGATCGAGTGGGACAGCCGAGGGCACCTCAAGGACGTGGTGTTAGTCTTTCGTATTTCCAGGATACCAGGCCTTTACCTTTTGCATCCGCTCCAGAACCAATGGATGCCGAGGATTGGTTAGAAGATACTGAAAGAAAGTTGAAAACTGTAGGATGCAATTAGGAAGAGAAGTTGAGATATGCAACACATCTATTGACCGGACCTGCAGTAGCATGGTGGGAGGGTCAGTTAGCTATGCAACTTCCAGGAAGAGAGTACAACTGGGAGGAGTTCAAGCAAAGATTCCGTGAATACCATGTTCCGGAAAGTATCATTGAGCTGAAGCGTAGGGAGTTTGAAGAACTACAACAAGGTTACTCCAGTGTCATGAAGTATATCCGGGAGTTCAGTGATCTATCTTGTTATGCTACTGAAGAAGTTAGCACTGAGGCAAAAAGGAAGAAGAGGTTCATGCGTGGACTAAATTCATTTGTGAAGATGCAGTTGAGGCTTGCCAACACCCAAAATTTTCAACAGTTGCTTGATACATTTATAACCTTTGACGATGAATACAAGAATGTCCAAGAGGAGCGCGGGAAGAGAGCAAAGAAGGAAACAAAGAGGATTCAGGCAAGTAAACCCGAAACCAACCTGGAATTTCAACCAAGAAACAGACCCTTCAACAACAACAATAGGAGTAGCAACAACACTGGAGGACAATTCAATCCTAGAAGGAATGTCATATGTCATAATTGCAAACTTCCGGGAATTATTAGCAAGGATTGCCATAAACCAGGGATTATTTGTTTTGGTTGTGGTCAAAAGGGTCATATCAAGCCAGAATGCCCAAGTAAGCCACCCGGTGGTTGGCCCACCAAGAGTGGAGGCCAAGCCAGTGGAGTCAGAGGTGGAACGCCAAACGGAGGTGGAAGTTATGGCAAAAATGATAATAGAGAGGTAGACCTACTGGAAAGCTGAATTGCACAACCTTGGAGGAGGTGGATAACTCGGATCAAGCGGTGATAGGTACGCTTAATATTCTCACAAATCCCAGAAAATTTTTATTTGATACCGGTGCAACTACTTTTTCATATTTGAAGAATTTTGTGATAAATTCGAGTTTAGGAGGGCACCGTTAGATAAACCTATGACCATAGTTACCGTCGGAGGGATCGTGGTAGTTAGAAATATTAAACCAAACCAAGTCATCTCCATCTGTGGTCAAACCTATTATGCGGATCTTTATGTGATCCCATTAAAAGGAATAGCAGTAGTGTTGGGAATGGATTGGATGACGGACTATGGAGCTCAGATCAATTATGAGGATAAAACAGTTTCAATCAGGTCTCCAAGTGGAAGAAGGATAGTCTATCAGGTGGATAAACATAGTCATATCATGGTAGATCTGCAACTGAAATCAATGAACGAGGTCAAGTTGGGAGATATTCCGATGGTGAAGGAATATCAATATGTTTTCCAGCAGAGTTACCAGGAATGCCACCTGATCGGGAAATAGAGTTCACTATTGACCTGATACCCGGTACAGCACCAATAGCTCAAGCACCATATAAGATGGGGCCAAAAGAATTAAAAGAGCTTAAGGAGAAAATTGATGAATTATCTCTGAAAGGATTCATTCAGGAAAGTGTATCTCCGTGGGGAACTCCGATGATATTCGTGGATAAACGAGATGGAGGACGAAGAATGTGTGGGGATTACAGAAATCTCTACAATGTCACCATCAAGAACAAGTATCCGTTACCAAGAATTCAAGATCTATTTGACCAAGTCAAGGGAACTAGAGTATTCTCCAAGATCGATATAAGGTCGGGTTATCATCAAATAAAAAATTAAACTTTAAGATGTTCCTAAAACAACATTTGTATCAAGGTATGGACATCATGAGTATTTAGTCGTACCTTTTGGTCTGACCAATGCCCCGCCAATATTCATGAATTTGATGAGCAAAATCTTCATGCCTTACTTGGACAAGTTTGTCATAGTATTCATTGATGATATTTTGATATACTCTAAAGATAAAGAAGAGCATGCAGAGCATTTGAGAATAGCATTACAAATCCTAAGAGAACACAAGCTTTATGCTAAGTTCAGTAAGTGTGAATTCAGGTTGGACGAAGTAGAGTTTCTTGGTCATGTGATTAGTAGGGATGGAATTGCTATAAATCCATCAAAGGTTCAATCAGTACTGGAATGGAAGGTACCAACTAATGTTAAGCAAACCCGAGGTTTCCTAGGTATGGCCGGATATTATCGGAGGTTCATTGAAGGTTTTTCCAAGATAGCTGGACCAATGACCAAATTGTTAAGAAAGAACACACTGTTCATATGGGATGAGAAGTGTGAAGCGATTTTTCAGGAGTTGAAGACCAGATTAACTACCACACCAATCCTAGCAGTTCCGGAACAAGGAAAGGTTTACACCATATATTGTGATGCCTCCAAGGAAGGATTAGGTTGCGTTCTTATGCAAGATCGTAAGGTGATTTCTTATGGATCTAGGCAACTAAAACCACATGAAGTGAATTATCTAACCCATGATTTAGAGTTAGCAGCAGTAGTCTTTGCTTTAAAAGGATGGAGACATTTTCTCTATGGGGCAAGATGTGAGTTATACACTGACCATAAAAGTCTCAAATATTTCTTCACTAAAAGGAATTAAATATTAGACAAAAGCGTTGGCCAGAGTTAATTAAAGATTATGAGCTAGCTATCAATTATACCCCTGGAAAAGCAAATGTTGTGGAAGATGCTTTAAGTCGTAAAAGCATAGATACGCAACCCATGAATAGAGAACTGCCAAAAGAATTACAGATGGACTTGGAAAGGTTGGAAATACAATTTATAAGTACAACAGGTCTTGGAGGATTAGCTACCATGCGGGTAACTGAGGAACAGAGTAGTGATCTTCGACATGAAATCTTTAGACATCAAGATGAAGATCCTTTTATTGCTAAAGAAGTTCGAAGAATTTCTCAAGGTCAAACATCAGCTTTTCACCTAGGAGATTATGGATCTTTATGGTTTCAAAACCGTCTTTGTTTACCAGATGTGCCAGAAATTCGAGAAGTGATACTTCGGGAAGCCCATGAAACACCATATTCCATACATCCAGGAAGTACCAAGATGTACATGGATTTAAAAGAGTTATTTTGGTGGAATAATATGAAAAGAGATGTTGCAAAATATGTATCGGAATGCCATACCTGCCAAAGGGTTAAAGTAGAACATCAAAGTCCAGCAGGACCATTACAACCTTTGGACATTCCAGAATGGAAGTGGGAAGAAATTGGTATGGATTTTATCACAGGATTACCCATGACACCGAAGCGGAAAGATATGATATGGGTGATTGTCGATAGACTCGCAAAAAGTGCTCATTTTATTCTAGTAAATCAGAAGGATAATGCCGAAAAATTAGTAGAAATCTATATCAAAGGAACTGTAAGTAAGCACGAGGTACCCAAGAAGATTGTGTCAGACAGATGATCTGTGTTTACATCAGCATTTTGGAAACAATTACATGCAGCACTTGGTTCAAAGTTCGATTTTAGCACAGATTATCATCCAGAAACTGGAGGTCAGACAGAAAGGACCAACCAAATCTTATAAGACATGCTTAGAGCTTGTGCATTAGATTTTGGAGGTTCATGGGAAGATAATCTACCATTGGCAGAATTCTCCTACAACAATAGCTACCAGAGTAGTCTGAAGGCAGCACCTTACCAAGTATTATACAGAAGGAAGTGTAGATCACCTATATGTTGGTATGAACCTGGTAGTAGGAAGGAATTTGCACCAGACTATATCAAGGAAAAACAAGATATCATCGATATTATCAGGGATCGATTGAAGATAGCTCAAAGTCGACAGAAGAGTTATGCTGATCAAAGCCGAAGATCATGGCATCCAGAAGTGGGGGATATGGTATATCTCAAAGTAAGTCCGATGAAGGGAGTAAAGAGATTCGGAGTGAAAGGAAAACTAAGCCCAAGATATATTAGACCATTCAAGATACTGAGTCAGAATAGAACAATAGCTTATGCTTTGGAGTTACCAAAAAGGCTAGCCCAAGTTCACAATGTTTTCCATGTTTCACAACTCCGGAAATGTCTTAAAGTTCCCGATGATGTCATCACACATCAAGAGGTTGAGTTACAAGCAGATTTGACTAATGTCGAGAAACCATGTAAGATTTTATAGGAGAACTAGAAAAGGTTGAGAAACAGGGCAATCAAATACTACAAGGTACAATGGGAGCATCACCCAGAGCGAGAGGCCACATGGGAGAAAGAGGATGACTTGAGGGAAGCATATCCAGAACTATTTAGGTACATATCCGTAAACTTCGGGCCAAAGTTTAATTTAAGGGGGGGGAAGTCTATAACACCCCAGCATTAGGATTCGACGAAGGGTAGAATTAGGAATCCTAGTTTGTGCATGCATGCATCTGTAAAATCAGGGTAAATTTTTCACTAGACAAAATGCTAAAGGGATCATAGTTTCTTTCGCTAAGTGGAGGTAGGAATAGCTCTTGTTAGTGATTGCTATGAATTTTGACATGACCTTTAGGCATTATTAATATTTTGGGGAAGTTACCTAGAATTCAAATTCAAAATTTAAATCAATTTGAAAGAATTTGAAAATTAGAAGTTTGTATTATTGGTTTGATTTCCAAAATTCCTTATTAATATTATTTGGTTAAATTATAGATAATTGATAACAATAAGGATTTAAGACAAGGAAAATTAGATAAGGAATGGAATCTTATTTCCTGATTAAATAATAATAACATAAATAGTGTTAAATACACCAACACACTGAATATTACTAAAACAAACTTTATTAACTTATAATCACATCTTTACAAGATTCTTTACAAAAATGAAGAAAAAAGATTGCAATTGAAACCTATACTACATATCTACTCCTATACTAGATCTTGTTCCTGCAAATAAGAAAAACAACTAAATGAAAGAAAGGGTTAGTGGTTAGTTAAGTTTACTCTCATTGGTGAACAGTGAAGTGCATTGTTCATTTTATATCATTGGGTAAATAATAAAGGGGCAAGTTTCACCAAAAGTCCAGTATCTATTCTTTTAAGTAAATAGCCAGATGGCACATTAGAAGCCAATAGGAGAGAGGTAAGTTTCACCAGGCCAACAACAAGTAATGAGGTAAAAGCCAAAGTGCAAATTTTTTCGGAAGTCATCACATGCCAGAATACGAGACGGAGAAGGGTTGGGGGCCGGCCACACCACCTAGCCACGTGGCCAGGCCTGGCCCATGCCAGCGGGTGGTCTGGCCGACCCAGCACCCCCTCGGCCTCTCCTTCCGCCTATAAGATGCCCTTGTGACGAAAACCCTAAGGTCCCGATCAAAAATCCACGAAAGATTTTGTAGTCGCCATCGTCTTTGTCCCTAGATCGGGAGGGATCTGAAGCTCCTCCAGGCACCCTGCCGGAGAGGGGAATTCACCCTGGAGGCCTTCTTCATCATCATGCAAGCCTCCGGTGTGATGCGTGAGTAGTTCATCCTTGGACTACGGATCCATGTAGTAGCTAGATGGCTGGTTCTCCTCCTTTGTGCTTTCATGTCTAGATCTTGTGAGCTCCGTTCATGATCAAGATCATCTATTTGTAATTCTGCATGTTGTGTTTGCGGGGATCCGATGGATATTGAGATGCTATTTCAGATTGATTATTGATTCTATCATGTATTTGTTATTTGTGATCTTGCATTCTTTCCGTTGTTAGTAGCTGTCTTGGCCAAGTAGATGCTAGCAACCCCAAGAGTTCGTATTTATGCTCGATAGTGGGTTCATGCCTCTGGTAATCTGGGGAAGTGACAGAAATCTCTAAGGTACTAGATGTGTTGTTGCTACTAGGGAGAAAACAACAATCCTTTGTTCATAGAACAATCGTATTGTTTACATTACACAGAATTCGTAAAGCAATAATCTGTTGCTTGCAACTTAATACTGGAGGGGGTTCGGATGATAACCTGAAGGTGGATTATTAGTCATAGATACAGTTGGATGGCGTTCTATGTATAATGTTGTAATGCCCAATCAAGTTCCAAAGGAGTCAAGATGATTAGTATATGCTTGTATGCTTTCTCGATGTTTGTCAATTGCCCCGCTGTAATTTGTTCACCCAACATGTTATCTATCTTAAGGAGAGCCACCTCTAGTGAACTATGGATCCCAGTCCTTTTCTTTTACATACAATCTATAAACTGTTTACTGCTTTGTGTTTACTTTCTGCAAACTATTACTTCCTTCCATTCGATACGTTTAATCCTTTGTTTTCAGCAAAACCGGTGAGATTGACAACCTCATCGCAAGTTCGGGACAAAGTTCTGTGGTTGTGTTGTGCAGGTCTCCACGTTGCTACTAGCATCGGTAGTGCGCCCTGCCAAGGCTCAGCTAGCAAAACCTTTGGGGTGTTTCCTTGCTCCTACTGGTTCGATCCAACCTTAGTTTCATAACTTAGGGAAACTTGCTGATGTGCTCATCATACCTTCCTCTTGGGGTTCCTAACGAGCTCTACATCTACACTGAGCCATTAAGCCCTCAGAAGGGAAAGGAGGGAGGTCAGATGCATAGGATCATTGGGGTTTCGAAAACGTCACATGCAGAGGGAGAGGATCAAGGGAGAGAGCACACGGACCAAACCTTGAGAAGTGGCCGAAAGGGCGAACCCTTCCTCTCCAGTGACATGCATGTACATGAGCTCGGTGGGAAGGTGCAGGGGAGCTATATGGGGGTTGTGGAGAGGATCTGAGGTGCGAGGGAGGGTCGAGATTGACCACACTCGTGCCTGCAAGAAAGAACCCGAGGAGGTTTCTCCTTCTCCTCTCGAGCAGTAGAGCAAGAGAGCTCTTGGGGATCTGAGGGAAGGAAGAAGGGATGGAGGGGAGTAGAATGAAGGGACAGGGGCGAGCTGCAAGGGCCTCTGGCCTTTTATTTAGAAGGAGGGGTCCATGGTGAGCTTGGTGCATGGAGGGTTTGGAGGGGAGGTGGTGGCCAGGGATAGGGCAGCAGGAGCGGTGGAGAGGGCCCTATGGTCGTGCCGAAGATAGAGAGGGGGTGGGAGGAGTGCTGCAGCTGTTGTGCAAGATTGTCAAGGATATGGCATTGATATGGTGGCCTCTCTCTCTCATATGCTCCAATGGCTAGAAGACAAAAAGGGAGGGGGTGCTACAGTGGCTGCTACAGAGCAGCACGACCAGGAGGGGTGAAGGGTGCTGTGCAAGCTTGCTTGGAAAGATTGGAGGGATTTGATTTGGTTTTTGGTACTACAAGGTTAAATGTTCAAATCAGCCATAAGGGATGATCAAGGTTATTTCTTGATTTTTGATCTTGACCAATTGAGATAAGGATGCTGGTAGATGGGTAAGGTTCCAATTGCATAAGTCGCATAGGCTTAACAACCCATGACATCAGTGGTTCTAGCACCGTATATTACGCGTTAACCATGAGATTTGGAATGGGACAGAGAAGTCAGCTGTATCTTCTTCTTTTCATATGGAGGCAAGATGACCTTATCGTGACGCTGGGATTCCTTGTGTGGATCCGGCATACGGGTGGGCACCCTTAGGCCCCACGATTTTGGTGTCTAGATTATCTATGAGTGGATGCAGGAGGTATAGTCAGACCTTTATGGAGCTTGCCAGGGGCATCACCAGCTCATAGAGTCTTTGGGAACTCATCAGGGTTATAGCTTGCCCTAAATTGGGGGCTTAATGGAGATGGAGCTCGGCCCGGAGGATCATGCAGACATATGGGATCGCGGAGAGGGCAGTGATTGGCTTGGATCACCTACTGGGCCCCACATCACGGAATTGTGGATGGGAAAGTACGCCCGATTGTGCAACAAGGAGTTGATCTCTCATGGGTAAAGCAACGCACCTCTACAAAGTGTAAGAACTATAACTTGTTACTCCCTGTTTCGGGAAGGAGCTACGAACGCGGCAGGAAAGGAACTCCATGAAGTTCGGGTCAACATGTGAAGGATGATGGGCATAGTTTTTGATAATAAAATCAATCTTTGAAGAAATGTTTACGAAAGCTGCATATCTCCAAGGACTTATAGTCTGAGGTGGTAGATAGAGCATCAAACTTCCCACCTTGCATATAATGAACTTGTTGGGTAACATTGTTACTCACTCTTTCCTTTGAACCCCTGCTTAGACTCTGAGAATCCAAAAGACCCTTCAATGTACGCAGCTTAAGGACACGAGGATATGTACTATGAAGAGCCAGACCTGTCCCGAGGAGTTGAAGGGGTGGACTACAAGATACGCTACGGAGTGCAGGGCAACGAGTCCAAGTAGTTGTCTTAGTTATTAGTAAAACAATTGAGCCATGTAGCATAAACTTTATAGAATAAGTTGTTGAGCTCAATTTGGAATATGAGTTTGGATTTTATATCTTCCGCTGAAACTACTTAAGTTTGGTTTGTAATTTTGTAGCACTTGAAGTTGTAACTTCTGGTTTGTAATAATAATGAAGTGTGTATGTTTGTAATATGGACCCGCAATGTTTCTGTTGTACCACTCTAAGGGATGTGATATTTACGGAACGGTGTTCTATAGATGTCATGTCAACGACTATAGTGTACTACACATGCAGTGGTATGCTGGGTCACCGCAGCTGGTATCCGTGGAATTGCTTTGACCTTAGGTTGGAAACCTAGTAAAGGGAAATAACTGTAGGAGTCTAGGAGCAACGGTAAAGAGTTCTCTAGATTATATGATGAATCAATTGGGAATATTTCGTTATATTTTTTAGTGCGATAATTCTTTATTGTGATGCATCATTATAATTAATGCATACTAATTATATTCATTTCTGTTATTTATATATAGTGTAAATGGCACCAAAGTTTCCAAAACAGACTTTGGCAAGGAAAGAAGAGACTCTCGATGACTATCAGGGGGCTTTAACTAAACAGCTTCGAGAACTTCTTAGGGTTTTTGGTTGCTCAACTAATATCCCAGTCAATACCATGACATACCATGATGGGCGAATGTTAGCCAAATATCGTGTTAGCATCCAACTACCTAAGAAACTTGGTTTATATCACAATTTACCTATGGGGGAAGGTAGAAGTCACCTAGCAGCATATCATGTTGCTATTGTGGAGGTGATAGCCAATGTTCAGGAACATAAAGCAGAAGAGTTAGCTGGAAGCACATATTCTGTGATTCCTCATGAATCTATAGACGAGGAACCTGAACCGGATCATCTTACTTTAGTAAAGAAGCATCCAAAACTAGCTCTAAGTTTATGGATCTGTATCGACTGATGGTTGGGTCTTTGTATAAGACACATCAAGTGATCGTAGAAGATCAGGTTGATATGTTAGAGGATTAAACGAATCCTAAAACAAGGGAGAAGTTAGCATCTAAACTGGAGAATGAAGCCGTGGATAGGGTTAACCCAGTTTTCAAGGATATACCTATAGATCCAGCATCTTTTACACCATACACTTACTCACTTATACCAGAAACCACTAGATATCCAGATGAGGGCACTAGACATCTAGTACCACAGAGCTCTTGGGGAACTGAAGATTTGGAACTACCTATTGGAAATTCCGAAGGATGGAGGTACGGATAGATGGACGGATCTGCTGGGAATCCTATTCATGTCGAAGATTCAGTTGGAGATACCGGACAGACTAGTTGCATGGGCATGAGATCTTATTCTGTTGATGGAAGAGATGTCCATGTGGAAGATGTAGAGTCCGATGAGGAAGATCCTGAAGAAAGGGTGTTTGAGTCATTAGAACATTATCCAACTCCAGATAACATGCACTATCCAATCATAGATGAGGACTATTGTACCCAGAAGAGTACTTGGGGGGGCACCGGAAGGGGAATATTCTGTTGATTCCTCCAGAGTCGGGATGCAGGAGATGGATGAAGAAGATAGTGATGAGGATGAATCGGTAGATGCTTTAGATGAATTGGAAGGCATGGATGCACTTCGGTTGAATGATGTGTCAAGTTCGGAAACTTCTGATACTGAGTATCGTCCGTCGAAGAGGCAAGTCGTTCCATAGACGGTGTGTCATACTTCACGTCAACACGGTTGTACTCAGGGTATGTACGATGAACGACGCAACTTCTGGGGAGTGTGACTTTGACTAGGAGTATCTTCGTAGGGGACGAGAGTTAGAGTCGGAGGACTTGATGTAAATAAATAAGTGGGATAGTACCACATGAGCTTGTAATACTTAAATAGCAAGGGTTTGTAATCACGTTGTATCAAATATGTGGCTTGTAATGTATAATATGTGTGTAATGCATATTTGGTTCTTATTTGGATCTTGTTTTCCATTGTGTGACTAGTTATGTGCATGAAGTTGAGCTCAGAACACATATGCATGATGTAATTATGAGTATTCGCTTTATGTTACATGACTAGGGGGTATGGAAACGGGAGTAGAAAACAATACTGAGCAGCAGTGCATGGAGCGCGAGCCAAGGGAAAGGCGGATGAAGACGCTAGAATGCAGGAAAATTTACCACCACCACCAATGAGGACATTAATGGAGCAAAACTTTATGCAGTACATGAAAATGATGCAAGAGTCCCAAACCAAATTCATGGAGGGTTTGGTAGATCGAGTGGGACAGCCGAGGGCACCTCAAGGACGTGGTGTTAGTCTTTCGTATTTCCAGGATACCAGGCCTTTACCTTTTGCATCCGCTCCAGAACCAATGGATGCCGAGGATTGGTTAGAAGATACTGAAAGAAAGTTGAAAACTGTAGGATGCAATTAGGAAGAGAAGTTGAGATATGCAACACATCTATTGACCGGACCTGCAGTAGCATGGTGGGAGGGTCAGTTAGCTATGCAACTTCCAGGAAGAGAGTACAACTGGGAGGAGTTCAAGCAAAGATTCCGTGAATACCATGTTCCGGAAAGTATCATTGAGCTGAAGCGTAGGGAGTTTGAAGAACTACAACAAGGTTACTCCAGTGTCATGAAGTATATCCGGGAGTTCAGTGATCTATCTTGTTATGCTACTGAAGAAGTTAGCACTGAGGCAAAAAGGAAGAAGAGGTTCATGCGTGGACTAAATTCATTTGTGAAGATGCAGTTGAGGCTTGCCAACACCCAAAATTTTCAACAGTTGCTTGATACATTTATAACCTTTGACGATGAATACAAGAATGTCCAAGAGGAGCGCGGGAAGAGAGCAAAGAAGGAAACAAAGAGGATTCAGGCAAGTAAACCCGAAACCAACCTGGAATTTCAACCAAGAAACAGACCCTTCAACAACAACAATAGGAGTAGCAACAACACTGGAGGACAATTCAATCCTAGAAGGAATGTCATATGTCATAATTGCAAACTTCCGGGAATTATTAGCAAGGATTGCCATAAACCAGGGATTATTTGTTTTGGTTGTGGTCAAAAGGGTCATATCAAGCCAGAATGCCCAAGTAAGCCACCCGGTGGTTGGCCCACCAAGAGTGGAGGCCAAGCCAGTGGAGGCGGAGGTGGAATGCCAAACGGAGGTGGAAGCTATGGCAAAAATGATAATAGAGGGGTAGACCTACTGGAAAGCTGAATTGCGCAGCCTTGGAGGAGGTGGATAACTCGGATCAAGCGGTGATAGGTACGCTTAATATTCTCACAAATCCCGGAATTTTTTTATTTGATACCGGTGCAACTCCTTTCATATTTGAAGAATTTTGTCATAAATTCGGGTTTAGGAGGGCACCGTTAGATAAACCAATGACCGTAGTTACCGCCGGAGGGATCGTGGTAGTTAGAAATATTAAACCAAACCAAGTCATCTCCATCTGTGGTCAAACCTATTATGCGGATCTTTATGTGATCCCATTAAAAGGAATAGCAGTAGTGTTGGGAATGGATTGGATGACGGACTATGGAGCTCAGATCAATTATGAGGATAAAACAGTTTCAATCAGGTCTCCAAGTGGAGGAAGGATAGTCTATCAGGCGGATAAACATAGTCATATCATGGTAGATCTGCAGTTGAACTCAATGAAGGAGGTCAAGTTGGGAGATATTCCAATGGTGAAGGAATATTAATATGTTTTCCATCAAAGTTACCAGGAATGCCACCTGATCGGGAAATAGAGTTCACTATTGACCTAATACCTGGTACAACACCAATAGCTCAAGCACCATATAAGATGAGGCCAAAAGAATTAAAAGAGCTTAAGGAGAAAATTGATGAATTAGCTCGGAACGGATCCATTCAAGAAAGTGTATCTCCATGGGGAACTCCGATGATATTTGTGGATAAACGAGATGGAGGACGAAGAATGTGTGGGGATTACAGAAATCTCTACAATGTCACCATCAAGAACAAGTATCCATTACAAAGAATTCAAGATCTATTTGACCAAGTTAAGGGAGCTAGAGTATTCTCCAAGATCGATATAAGGTCGGGTTATCATCAAATAAAAAATTAAACTTGAAGATGTTCCTAAAGCAGCATTTGTATCAAGGTATGGACATCATGAGTATTTAGTCGTACCTTTTGGTCTGACCAATGCCCCGCCAATATTCATGAATTTGATGAACAAAATCTTCATGCCTTACTTGGACAAGTTTGTCATAGTATTCATTGATGATATTTTGATATACTCTAAAGATAAAGAAGAGCATGCAGAGCATTTGAGAATAGCATTACAAATCCTAAGAGAACACAAGCTTTATGCTAAATTCAGTAAGTGTGAATTCAGGTTGGACGAAGTAGAGTTTCTTGGTCATGTGATTAGTAGGGATGGAATTGTTGTAAATCCATCAAAGGTTCAATCAGTACTAGAATGGAAGGTACCAACTAATGTTAAGCAAACCCGAGGTTTCCTAGGTATGGCCTGATATTATCGGAGGTTCATTGAAGGTTTTTCGAAGATAGCTGGACCAATGACCAAATTGTTAAGAAAGAACACACCGTTCATATGGGCTGAGAAGTGTGAAGTGAGTTTTCAGGAGTTGAAGACCAGATTAACTCCCACACCAATCCTAGCAGTTCCGGAACCAGGATAGGATTACACCATATATTGTGATGCCTCCAAGGAAGGATTAGGTTGCGTTCTTATGCAAGATCGTAAGGTGATTTCTTATGGATCTAGGCAACTGAAACCACATGAAGTGAATTATCTAACCCATGATTTAGAGGTAGCAGCAGTAGTCTTTGGTTTAAAAGGATGGAGACATTTTCTCTATGGGGCAAGATGTGAATTATACACTGACCATAAAAGTCTCAAATATTTCTTCACTCAAATGGAATTAAATATGAGACAGAAGCGTTGGCTAGAGTTAATTAAAGATTATGATCTAGCAATCAATTATACCCCTGGAAAAGCAAATGTTGTGGCAGATGCTTTAAGTCGTAAAAGCATAGATACACAACCCATGAATAGAGAACAGCCAAAAGAATTACAGATGGACTTGGAAAGGTTGGAAATACAATTTATAAGTACAACAGGTCTTGGACGATTAGCTACCATGCGGGTAATTGAGGAACAGAGTAGTGATCTTCGACATGAAATCTTTAGACATCAAGATGAAGATCCTTTTATTGCTAAAGAAGTTTGAAGAATTTCTCAAGGTCAAACATCAGCTTTTCACCTAGGAGATTATGGATCTTTATGGTTTCAAAACCGTCTTTGTGTACCAGATGTGCCAGAAATTCGAGAAGTGATACTTCGGGAAGCCCATGAAACACCATATTCCATACATCCAGGAAGTACCAAGATGTACATGGATTTAAAAGAGTTATTTTGGTGGAATAATATGAAAAGAGATGTTGCAAAATATGTATCGGAATGCCATACCTGCCAAAGGGTTAAAGCAGAACATCAAAGTCCAGCAGGACCATTACAACCTTTGGACATTCCAGAATGGAAGTGGGAAGAAATTGGTATGGATTTTATCACAGGATCACCCATGTCACCGAAGCGAAAAGATATGATATGGGTGATTGTCGATAGACTCACAAAAAGTGCTCATTTTATTCTAGTAAATCAGAAGGATAACGCCGAAAAATTAGTAGAAATCTATATCAAAGAAACTGTAAGTAAGCACGGGGTACCCAAGAAGATTGTGTCAGACAGATGATCTGTGTTTACATCAGCATTTTGGAAACAATTACATGCAGCACTTGGTTCAAAGTTGGATTTTAGCACAGCTTATCATCCAGAAACTAGAGATCAGACAGAAAGGACTAACCAAATCTTATAAGACATGCTTAGAGCTTGTGCATTAGATTTTGGAGGTTCATGGAAAGATAATCTACCATTGGCAGAATTCTCCTACAACAATAGCTATCAGAGTAGTCTGAAGGCAGCACCTTACCAAGTATTATACGGAAGGAAGTGTAGATCACCTATATGTTGGTATGAACCTGGTAGTAGCAAGGAATTTGCACCAGACTATATCAAGGAAAAACAAGATATCATCGATATTATCAGGGATCGATTGAAGATAGCTCAAAGTCGACAGAAGAGTTATGCTGATCAAAGCCGAAGATCATGGCATCCGGAAGTGGGGGATATGGTATATCTCAAAGTAAGTCCGATGAAGGGAGTAAAGAGATTTGGAGTCAAAGGAAAACTAAGCCCAAGATATATTAGACCATTCAAGATACTGAGTCAGAATAGAACAATAGCTTATGCTTTGGAGTTACCAAAAAGGCTAGCCCAAGTTCACAATGTTTTCCATGTTTCACAACTCCGGAAATGTCTTAAAGTTCCCGATGATGCCATCACACATCAAGGGGTTGAGTTACAAGAAGATTTGACTTATGTCGAGAAACCCTGTAAGATTTTACAGGAGAACTAGAAAAGGTTGAGAAACAGGGCAATCAAATACTGCAAGGTACAATGGGAGCATCACCCAGAGCGAGAGGCCACATGGGAGAAAGAGGATGACTTGAGGGAAGCATATCCAGAACTATTCAGGTACATATCCGTAAACTTCGGGCCAAAGTTTAATTTAAGGGGGGAAGTTTATAACACCCCAGCATTAGGATCCGACGAAGGGTAGAATTAGGAATCCAAGTTTGTGCATGCATGCATCTGTAAAATCAAGGTAAATTTTTCGCCAAATAAAATGCTAAAGGGATCATAGTTTCTTTCGCTAACTAGAGGTAGGAATAGCTATTGTTAGTGATTGCTATGAATTTTGACATGACCTTAGGCATTATTAATATTTTGGGGAAGTTACTTAGAATTCAAATTCAAAATTTAAATCAATTTGAAAGAATTTGAAAATTAGAAGTTTGTATTGTTGGTTTGATTTCCAAAATTCCTTATTAATATTATTTGGTTAAATTATAGATAATTGATAACAATAAGGATTTAAGACAAGGAAAATTAGATAAGGAATGGAATCTTATTTCCTGATTAAATAATAATAACACAAATAGTGTTAAATACACCAAGACACTGAATATTACTAAAACAAACTTTATTAACTTATAATCACATCTTTACAAGATTCTTTACAAAAAATGAATAAAAAAAGATTACAATTGAAACCTATACTACATATCTACTCCTATACTAGATCTTGTATGTCTAGATCTTATTCCTGCAAATAAGAAAAACAACTAAATGAAAGAAAGGGTTAGTGGTTAGTTAAGTTTACTCTCATTGGTGAACAGTGAAGTGCACTGTTCATGTTATATCATTGAGTAAATAATAAAGGGGCAAGTTTCACCAAAAGTGCAGTATCTATTCTTTTAAGTAAATACCCATATGCCACATTAGAAGCCAAGAGGAGAGAGGTAAGTTTCACCAAGCCAACAACAAGTAATCAGGTAAAAGTAAAAGTCAGATTACTTGAGATGATCCACATGAACAGCTCACATAGACACACATATGAGTCACCTAAATGCATGCTATGTGTTGTCCAAGCAGCAGTAGCAATACTAGAACTCAAGCAGAGCACGAAGCCAAAGCTCATCCACAGCCAGCATCACTCTCCTTCTCTAGCACACACTCTGGCCTCATCGAGCTCACCAAAGCATCCACAAAATCACCAGCCACTACACCAAATTAACCAATACTTCACCTACACATGGTGACACAAGGAGGGGGTGGTGTAGAAGGATAGCAAGGGCAACATCCTGATCACACGAGAAGAGGAGGAGTAGGCGCGGAACCAGGAGGTGCAGGCCAAGATTCAACCAGCAGAATAGGCTAGCAAGATCGAGCCACCAGATCCACTAGCAACAACACCAACCACTTCATTGTAGTGGTAGGTACTATAAAACTTTCACATGATCCAATTATCTTATCCAGATAAGAAATCATGTGTTGTTTTATACTAAAAACCTCTCAGAAATCACCCAAGTGGGGTGTATGCATCATAGAGGTATTAGAGCTAAAGCCAAGCAGTATATTTGTGCAAACAACACCAGGATCTCAGACCGGCATCAATGATCCTGGATATAAACATTATATTTCATCTTCCCATATAAACACATCCAAGGTATTGAACTCTGAGCACATCTCTTAACGGAGTAACACCACAAAATCCATAGATCTTATGGATCCATTAAGGCACCACCACTATTTCATTTAAAAGATTCCAGAATAAGTAACTAGTATTAATACCAGAACATAATAAGAGGGACAACCAGATATGGAACTAACCCCTATGCCTCAGACCAGCATCATAGGCATAAAACAATTAGGGAATATCATCAGCCAACTTATACAGCAAGGATTTTTAGAGCAATTAAGCATCTAGACAATTCTGGAACAATTCTAGACCAAAGCCAGTACTAGAGCAAATCATGTGTACCATTCCTAGGAAGGTGTCACTAGGATTTGTTCTAACTAAGGAAATCCTACCAAAGATCACATAGTCCAGAGCAATTTAAAGGGAATAGTTAATCATCTTCCCAATATACTAATTAGGAATCATTCTTTGGCATCTAAAAAGGATATCAATAGAGAGCATCCCAACTCTAGCATAGCAGTGAGTTTCAATCCAATATAATGAACCCATCACAGATACAACAAGAATAATCACATAAATGTACAACATACTTTCATAGAAGGTTCTCTAACAGAGAACAAGGAGGCAGCAACATATTCTGCAAGGTCTGAACCGTAGGGTTTAGAGATGAACCTTAGACAGGGGGATTACTCATGTTCCTCATGCCAAGGAAGTAGCTAGAGCACAAGAGAGGAGCATAGAGGGGAAGTATTTAGACTTACTCATGGCCTCGCAAAAGAACCGAAGAGGAAGTAGAGGAATGGCCGGCGGTGGAGCGGAATCGGTGGCACGGGGAGCACCCTGAAGGGGCGGTGCAACCCACGTTGGCCGCACATCTGAACCGCCGGAGATGGAGGGAAGCACACCGTAAGAAACCCCGGTGCACCATCGCTGAAGCTCCAGGGCGGCCAAACCCTAACCCTAGCCTCGGGCAGGGATCAGTGCGGCCAGGAGAGAGCACCATCGGCGGATCTTCTCAGACAGAATACATAAGCGTTGTCAACTTAGCCATCCTGCACCATGGCGGCGGCAACAGAGGCCGGACCAGGCCGGAATCGTGAGCGGTGGTGGCAGCGAGCGGAGTAGGTGATCGCGTGAGCACACGAGAGAGAGAGAGAGAGAGAGAGAGAGAGAGAGAGAGAGAGAGAGAGAGAGATAGAGAAGGGAGAGGAGTGTGAGTGCGTGGGGGTACTAGGACTGTGGGCAGCCCAGTACTACCTTGGTGGACTTAACCGGGCCGAATGGGCCGGGTCAGGTTGGGCCAGGCTAGCCTTGTGGGCCAGGCCCGTATGTTAAAAGGGTTGTTTAAAAAAGAAATAATTAAAAATATGCCCCTAAAACAAAAAAAATCTAGAAAATAAATAAAAATCTTAAAAAATATAAATAATATATCTATGAACTCACAAAAATATTCTCTATTGAGTAAAAATAATCAATAGAATTTTTTGGCAACTAAAATCTAGGTCTATTATTATTAATATGGTGCCAATTACTTTTTAATTTTATAAAATTATATGAAACACTTAAAATTGAATAAAACTCATTTTTAAGATCCTAAATGAATATATTATTATAGAAAAATACTAATTTGTATTTTTGAAAAGTAAATTTGGTGTGATAAAAATAAATCTTATTTCCTTAAAGGAATTTCAGAAAATATTTAAAAGAGTAATAAAATTAAATAAATTCATATTTTTAACTCTTAGAATGATACTTGTCTTTTATTAATTAAAGAAAATAGTAAACTTTTACTAAAAGGGTAAAACATGCAAAGAAGCAAATAATAAATCATTGCATGACATTACTATGCGTTGCATATTGCTTCTTTAAATATTGTCCTTACCGGGCAATAAAGGTTCTTTGTAGAAACCGGAGCTCAAGGTCAAGTGGAAGCATCCGACTTCACTACCTTGTAGTCCCAAGGCAAGTTCATAACTTGCTCATGTCCTTTGAAGAGTCTTTATCAAAGATATTGCAAATTGTGTGTTATCATCTATGATCTGGAGAAAGAAAATGTTATCTTCTCTAATAAAGATGTAGTTATCATCCTAAGTGATGATAAAGATTGGCAATCGAACTTAGGGTTCCAATTGCATAAGTCACATAGGCTTAACAACCCATGACATCAGTGATTCTAGCGCCGTATATTACGCGTTAACCATGAGATTTGGAATGGGACAGAGAAGTCAGTTGTATCTTCTTCCTTTCATATGGAGACAAGATGACCTTATTGTGACACTGAGATTCCTTGTGTGGATCGTCATATGGGTGGGCACCCTTAGGCCCCACGATTTTGGTGTCTAGATTATCTATGAGTGGCTGTTGGAGGTATAGTCAGACCTTTATGGAGCTTGCCAGGGGCATCACCAGCTCATAGAGCCTTCAGGAACTCATAAGGGTTATAGCTTGCCCTAAATTGGGGGCTTAACGGAGATGGAGCTCGGCCCGGAGGATCGTGCAGACATATGGGGTCGCGGAGAGGGAAGTGATTGGCTTGGATGACCTCCTAGGCCCCACATCACGGAATTGTGGACGGGAAAGTACGTCCGGTTGTGCAACAAGGAGTTGATCTCTCATGGGTAAAGCAACGCACCTCTACAAAGTGTAAGAACTGTAACTTGTTACTCCTTGTTCCGGGAAGGAGCTACGAACGCGGCAGGAAAGGAACTCCATGAAGTTCCGGTCAACCTGTGAAAGCTAAGGGGCATTGTTTTTGATAATAAAATCAATCTTTGAAGAAATGTTTACGAAAACTGCATATCTCCAAGGACTTATAGTCCGAGGTGGTAGATAGAGCATCAAACTTCCCACCTTGCATATAACGAACTTGCTGGGAAACGCTGTTACTCACTCTTTCCTTTGAACCCCTGCTTAGACTCTGAGAATCTAGAAGACCCTTCAATGTACGCGGCTGAAGGACAAGAGGATGTCTACTATGAAGAGCCAGACCTTTCCCGAGGTGTTGAATGGGTGGACTACGAGATACGCTATGGAGTGCATGGCAACGAGTCCGAGTAGTTGTCTTAGTTATTAGTAAAACAATTGAGCTGAGCAGGATAACCTTTATAGAATAAGTTGTTGAGCTCAATTTGGAATATGAGTTTGGAATTTATATCTTCCGCTGAAACTACTTAAGTTTTGGTTTGTAATTTTGTAGCACTTGAAGTTGGAACTTATGGTTTGTAATAATAATGAAGTGTGTATATTTGTAATATGGACCCACAATGTTTCTGTTGTACCACTCTGAGGAATGTGATATTTACGGAACGGTGTTCTGTAGATGTCATGTCAACGACTATAGTGTACTACACATGTAGTGGTATGATGGGTCACTGCATGGTCCACCCAAAAATATCCACTGGCCTACAGTTGCTCATGGGTCAAATTATTCATCCGAATGGCCCCCCGGTCCTTCTCATCCTGCGGATGACGAGCGCTAACAACTACACCAAGCAAGCAGCAAAGTGTAAGGACAAGGCATCACCGCGACTAACTAAAAGACAAGACGAGAAGACATAAAGCTAACATTTAAACTTCCAATTCAATTGCGCCACTTCCTCCAAGAGATACTTCTCACGGGCGGTGGCCTTCTCAGCTTTCAACTTCCACACATCCGCATTACCACGGACGATGGGAAACTCACACTCCAACCGCTTAATGCGGTCGCGCAATTGTGAAAGCAACGATAACTCCTACACCTTTGGGCGCGGTTGCGTCCTGGTTTCATTGGTGGGAGGAGAATCATGAGGACCACTCGAAGGACCCTAGGTACAATGAAGCAAGAGGCAAATGAGACTAATCACACATCGATAAACAGAGGACTGCATTCAAATTTGATAAAATGTCAAGGGAACACCCCCCACAAAAGCATGGTTCAGACAAAAGACTAGCTACAACTATTACACATGGCGACTAAGGAGCATTCTGCTTCTTCGACTTTGGGGGCTTCATCGCATCCGTGGCAGTCTCCGATGTCACGGACTTGCCGGTGGTAGCCCCAGATGTCGCGGTCTTCGCCGCCTTCGCTCCCCACCTCTCCTTAGAGTATTTGGCGATTGTCTCGATAAGCTGAGGCCCGTATTTACCGCAGCTTGTAGTGAAAGGAGCAAACACTACCTGCTGGCCTCCGGTGTTGACAGGCATTGCCTCGGAGATCGTGGTGGGATCCAACTCCACGCCATGGGCTTGCACCATCGCGAGTGCCATGGTGGCGCCGAAAGACCGCTGGGAGTTCCTGGATTCCGTGGGAATACCTCCAGCGAAGGATTCCACCAGGTCATCAAGATTGTCGATTAGCCCGGCCTTGGGAGTCAGGTCCTCACGGAGGCGACTGATCACACCTTTCGCCTTCCCCAACGTCTCCTGAAGGGAAACGCTGCGGTCCTCGACTACGGCAACGACGCCAGCCGAAGCATCCGCGCAACGCAGAGTCTGAGCGTCAAAGCTCAGGCCAGCGGCATCTGCGTACATAGAGTGTCAGCACAGCAACATGATGTCAAACAAGGAGCAATGCAAATCAAACTGAAAATTACCTGAGAGAGCCTTGGCAATCAAAAAAAGTTGTTCTTCGAACAACTTCTCCCTTTCAGCATTGGAAGAGCACAGGTCTTCCTCATGCTTATGTGACTCTTCCAGAGCCGCGACTGCCTCATCGCGCCTTTTCTCCGCCACGGAAAGCCCCTTCTCGAGGGACGTAATGCGACGGAGAAGTTCATTGTGCTCACCTACAAAGGATAGGACATAACAGCAATTGAGTTGACAAATTTCCGCGAACACAGAGACAAAGTCGAAAGCAAACTTTCGACTACGCGGTGGTGATTGTCCAGCAAGGCGTGCTATCGACCCAAAGCAAGGACTTGCTCCGCAAGGCGACCAAATTCCTTCACAATGAGCTACACCAAGAGAAACGAAGACTCAGTGTTAGCCAACAACACAAATTCTTCTGACTAAACAGTAAAAAAAAGACACTCACATGTTCCTCGAGGGACTCCGAAGATGCTTGTCGGGCAGTCGTCTGGGCAACCATCTGGTGCTCCCTAGCATGTGGGGAACTTGAAGAATTAGCACCAAAGTGGGCCGCCACTGGAGGAGAAGGAGACCGTGAGGCCACCTCCTTTGCCTTGGAGTCTGCGACTCCAGACTCTTTCACAAATTAGACGTCATCAGAAGACGACGACGCCGCTTGACTAAAAAACACGTCTAGCACCACTTCATAAAAGCAACTCCAAAGAAAGCAAGACGAACTCGTAGAAATTAAAGCTCACCAATTGAATTTGTCGAGGTCAAAGGAGTCATCCGATGACTCCTTCGGCAACCACAGCTTCTTCCGAGCAGGAGGAGCCACGATACGGACAGGAATGGCGGGGATGGGCTCCTCTGCAATAGCAGTAGGAGAATTCTCCGGCGTCGACAGAGAGGACGCATCCGAATCTTCACTGCAGAAATG
Source organism: Avena eriantha (assembly GCA_910589775.1). Lineage (NCBI taxonomy): Eukaryota > Viridiplantae > Streptophyta > Magnoliopsida > Poales > Poaceae > Avena > Avena eriantha. The sequence continues at coordinate 224,948,901 of OU342742.1, forward strand.
CTTGTGAGTCCCGCGATCACCACACTCGGGGGCTTCCTCTTCTTCCTCCATGGGGACTGTAGACCCCGACTCATCTTCCTCCTCCGCTTCACGAGGGATAATCCCTTCAGGATGAGGAGGCAAACTAGCAGCCATGCTCTAGTCCTGCAATCAAAAGATACATCATTACATATCAAGTACTTGGTGGCAATCGACAAAGTAAACTACTTCACAGTACAGTTCTACCTTAGGAGGAGGGTTAGAGGCGTCGAAAGGAGGCACGATTGGTTCGCCTGGGAGATCCTCCTTGGCAGTGTACTTGGTCACCAATCGCAACCTCATGTCTACCTCACCCGCAGAAATGCCCTCCGGAGATATGCGACTGACATCGTGTCGTGGTGGTGTCACGGCAGATGCCATGTATAGGCTAAAGGTGGGGACTAATACTCGCTAGGGGAATCCAGGGAGGGATAGTGAAGTGATTCTCCACACCAGTGCTTGTATTGATGTACTTCCAAGGTTACAAGTGCTCCTAGAGCTGTATTGGTGAGAGGAGGAAGAAGGAGCTCTCGTACTCTCACCCACAGATCACACCTGAAACCCTAGCCCAAAACTCATTCGCAGAGAGATCAACCCCTTCAACAGAAGCCCTAGCCCCCCTTTTATAGGGGAGGCTCGGTTTCTGCCTAGGGCATACGTGGAGGCATATTCCTAAGAATATGCCTCCTCCCAAAGTGGTAAGCCGACAGGGCTGCTTTTTCCCCCGCATCACACATGCTTTAGCTACGTGAGCCTCTGACGACGCCCTCGTCAGCCGACACGGGCGTCGTCACACTTGTCGGCCACGCCCCGGTGGTCCTGTTCTTGCTTGCTTTGCTCAGGCAGTGCGTACCGGGGCTCCTTTTGACCAGCGAGATTCCTTCCTTCTCCTAGAAGCTTGCCATGACCCGGATGATGGTTCATCCGGCCACACCCGTTCCTGCATACAGGTAAAACATTCACTTCCGACTTACGGCTTAAGTCGGATGAGACCTAGTTAGGCGAACGCCCCCAAGTCCGGATTACCCCGTGAGTCGGCCTGCCTTGAGGTGACCCGGCCAGCATCTGCTTTGGCCTTGCCGAACCTCGGCTAACTCGGCCTTTATACCCCGACGTGACCCTACCCGGGGGTATCCCCCCAACATTAGTCCCCGAAGCTGGTGCGGTCTTAGTTACCTCAGTCGCTAAGGCCACACCAGGTTCAATCTTGTGCCCCGGTCGTTATTGCCGAGTTACCTCTGTACCTCGGACTGCTTGGATTTACGTTCCCTTCGCACATTTCAAGTTTTCACTTGCCGGTCGGGTTACCACAGTTCCATCCGGATCTTGCTTCCTTCTCTCGTACGCTAACCCATGTGAAGGGTAATCATTATGTCGTCTTATTTTAAGGGATGGTATAGTAACCGCCGCAGTAATTGTCAGTTATCACTGTGCGCGGGTCACGTCACGCCTGCCTCCTCGTTTACCGCATCAGCGCGTCACGTCATAGGACTTTCTCCGCCCTGTGGCCCTCCGTGTGGCTCCTCACTGATTGGTCCGGACGGGTGATACACGGCCACAGCGTGTGGCCAGTCCACAGGGCGCGATCCCACTCACCCCTGATGGGAGTGGTTAAATTGCGGAGGGGTGCGTCCCTTAGGATTTTCCCCCTCCGCACCCCTCTGCCCGCTGCTATCCTTCTTCCACTTCCTCGCGACCGCGCCGCTGCCAGCATCGCCAAATAACAGCGTCGCCGCCACGCTTCTCCGTTGCACCTCCGCGTCGCCGCCACCGCGACGCGAATTTCTCGCCACGGGTCCGCGCCAGTCCCGGCCACTGTCCCCCGCCGCCTCCAGTGCTAGCGAGGGCCTCGAGGACTTGATGACTGAAGAGGAACTCATTGTTGCTGAGAAGGAGATGGAAGAAGACGCCACGGCGGCGGACCGCGGTGCGTGGGCTGGCTCCTGGGTCTGCCAGGATGACCTGGACTGGCTCTACCGGACCAGACGCATCCTGGCCGGCGTCGTCGCGCGTCTTCCTTCCAACGAACTGGCCCCCTCACCCAATCCAGGCGAGTTCGTCGTATTTCTTTCCCATTTCCAACGGGGCTTCGGCTTGCCGGTTAGTGATTTTTTCCAGGACTGGCTCGGTACGTACCAACTCCAGCAACACCACCTTCCAGCCAATGCCATCACCTCTCTTTTTGCCTTTGCTTCTACGATCGAAGGCAACGCCAGACTATGGCCCACGAAAGAGCTATGGATCCGGTTCTTCAGCCTTCGTCGCAACGTCATTCCCAACATCCACGCTGATCCGGAGGACAAGCAGCTCACTCAATTCGGAGTGGCCTCCATTTCACCCCGGCGATTTTCCGTTTTTCCCCGGGTCACCGGGCTAGAGTCCTGCAAAGGATGGGCCCGGACCTTCTTCTATGTCCGGAATACGGGCACCGAAGACTTGATCCGGCTTCTTCCCTACACTCCGGGTCCACCTAACCCGGACCTGTGGGATGTGATCCCCAACAAGCCCACGGCCTTGGCCAACCAAGTGAGCAAAAGGTTCGCGGAACTGAGGGGCTCGGGCTATGCAACGAGGATGCCATGATCACCTTTGTGCGTAACCGAATCTCACCCTCCAGAAGCGTACTCACAAGGTGTGCCACATGAGCTACGGCCGCGATCCTAACCGGACCTCATCCTTCGAGCTGACCAACTCGGAGATTTATCGCCGGGTCAAGGCTCTCTTCACCACTCACAAGGACTTTTCCACTGATTGTTCTTGGGAGATTGAGCATTTCTGCCGTGACCGGCTTCCTCCCACGGTAAGTTTCATGCTGCAAACTTAACCCGGATTAATCACATGTCAGTTATTGTTGCAATTTTTGACTCTTTTGTTCGCTCTTTTCCTCAGCAATTCCTTCAGCAGACCCTTGAGGACGGCACCGATCCGTCCCTCAAGTGAGCGCCGGACCGGGAGACTCCGGATGAGGAAGAGCCGGACCAGGAGATGTTCCTCCCTATGACCGACGCCACAAAACGACCCACGGGTAAATCCTCTTCTATTAGAGATTGGCCCGATGATGAAGATGACTCAGAAATCGAGGTGATTGAACCTTTTGAGGCTGTCCCCCTTTCTTTTGCTTTTCCGCCATCAGCTCACCCCGGCGGTCATATCACGAGGATCCCCCTCTCGCTACGGGCGAGCCTGTTCCGGTGGCAATGAAGAAGAAACGTGGGGCTTCTTCAAGTTCTTCCTCCGGACCGTCTCAGCCCGTTAAAAGGCGAAAGAAGTCCGGGGACAAGACTGCCCCCAAACCAGCAGGCAAGGCCCCAGCACGAAGGGCTCGGAAACCCAAAGCGGCCGAAACCTCGGATGCGTAAGTCCTTCTTTCTTCTGTAACTCGTTCTTCCTCACTTCGTCGTAATTTTTCTTCCGACGTTATTTGATTTCACAGTGCTCCGGTGGAGGTCCCTCAAAGTGGATCTAGCATCTCTTCCCCTCTCTGACCTAGCCCTTCTCCCCGTCGTGACGACGAGTCACGCCCGCTGAGCCCTATCCCAGAGGGTTCTGCGGCCGCTCCGGGTTCAGCTCCACCTCGCCAAGAGGAGGTAACCTTGGAGTGGGGGAGACCGGCCTAGCCGGAGCAACGGCATCCACCGTCTCGACAACACCTCAACCAGCAGCCACCGAGGCTACTTTGGCCCCAGCACCAATTCCCGTACTAGCAAGCAGACCAGCACCAACTCCAACCTCGGCATCAGCATCAACTCTGGCAGCGAAAACTTCAGCGTCGGCACCAAGCCCAGCAGCAGAGTACCAGCACCTAGTTCCTCTGCATCTTCCGAGTCCTCTCAACCTCGGCAGGGGAAAACCGCCGCCACAGCTTCCTCTACTCAGCAAGCCAAGGGCAAGAAATCTCCAGACGCTACCAAGCCTACTGCTGTCGAGTCCGGGCAGCGCACCCTTGTGTCAATGCTCCCCAAGAAGACGTCAGCGGCAAAGGACGCGCCTGCCGAGCCAACCGAAGCCCAGCAGTTGGTTTTGCACACCAGCCTCGCCCCTTGCGTTGGTGGAGAGGAAGGAAGCACATGCAAAAGGCTTGGTGACACCCCATATGCCCACGGGTGAACGGTATCCTCCGAGCCTGATGGAATTTGTCATGAACTGGAATAAGGCAGAGGTAGTCGAGGAATCTGATCTCCCGGAAAAGTTCGGCCCCGCCGAGTTTTCCGCTCAGATGAATACCGCCGCAAAGGCCATTAACCTCGCTGGACGAATGATGGAGGTACGTCGTTTCTCCTTTGCAAATTGTAGATAATAACCATTAGTCCCCGAACCTCCGGGGGAGTAACTTTTTACTCGGCCAGATGCTCTTTTATAGAACTAACGTAGCTCCATGATAACTTCGAATATGCACACACCTAGCGCCGGGTTAAGTTCCACTTGGCCCGGATTTTAGTACACTTCGAACATGCACACACCTAGAGCTAGGTTAAGTTCCACTTGGCCCGGATTTTAGTACACTTCAAACATGCACACACCTAGAGCCGGGTTAAGTTCCACTTGGCCTGGATTTTAGTACACGTCGAACATGCACACACCTAGAGCCGGGTTAAGTTCCACTTGGCCCGGATTTTAGTACACGTCGAACATGCACACACCTAGAGCTGGGTTAAGTTCCACTTGGCCCGGATTTTAGTACACTTCGAACATGCACACACCTAGAGCCAGGTTAAGTTCCACTTGGCCCGGACTTTAGTACACGTCGAACATGCACACACCTAGAGCTGGGTTAAGTTCCACTTGGCCTGGATTTTAGTACATGTCGAACATGCACACACCTAGAGCCGGGTTAAGTTCCACTTGGCCCGGATTTTAGTACACGTCGAACATGCACACACCTAGAGCCGGGTTAAGTTCCACTTGGCCCGGATTTTAGTACACGTCAAACATGCACTAGGCTGACTTAAGTTTCTGTATATCTTTTAGGTGACCACCAACCGTCGGAGTGCTGAATTCCAACGCTTGCTGGATACGCACAAGAATCTTCGCACGAAACAGGCTGCACTCATCGCGGAGTACGAGAAAAGGGGTCAATTTCTTTCTCATCCTTTCCTCAATTTTCTTCAACTTCGTTTGCCAAATTAATCTGATTGTTCGGTTTCCGCAGCTGGGGTGGAAGCTGAAAATAAGATAATGCGGAAGAACTTGGAGCAGATCAAGGGTACGTCCTTCTTGTCTGCCTTTACGGTTGTTTCCATCGGCTTTCCTCCTTGGCTCGGCAAACATTCATTCTTCGGCACTGCCGGGCCAACGCACTATTTCAGCATCGCTTGAAGATAGTGTGCCTGTGCCTGACGTGATGCTACATTCTCTCGAACAAGCAGGGCAGCACCAAGCCGAACTAAAGAAGAAAGATGATGAGCTCGCCCTCCTCCGGACCAAAGACGATGAGATAGCCAAGCTCAAGGCTGAGATGGCTAAAATGAAGGCGCAGCACCAAACCGAGCTAAAAAGGCTGGCCAGGACTACACCGAAGAACGCGAGCGCCTCAAACTCCAAAATGCTAAGGACCGTGAGCTTCTTCAGGAAACCGAGGTCAAACTTGAGTCGGCAAATGCTGAGCTCGAGCAGCTTCGGAAGAGGCGTGAAGCTTGCATCAAGGAATTGACCCAGATTCACAGTCACATCTCACGTAATTTCTTTTCCTTTATCCGCCTTATTTCTCCGGGTTACTTCATATGTCTTGTTTTCTCAACTTTGTCCTTTGCCTTGTTTCCCAGGCCATTTTCCAGAGGGTACTGCTATTGCAAGTACTGTTGTCGCCAATTTCCGCCGAGAAAGGGGTACTCCGGTCGCTCCTGAGGGTGAGAGCATTCCCTTTGACAAGGAGGACCTGTTGGTCAGCCTGTCGTCTCGCGTGGAAATCATTAAGAACTACGGCAGGGACCTCCTCGATGTTTTAGTCTGAGTCTTCAACGCCTTCTGGCCCGCCGATGATGCTCCGGAAAGAGTCACACAGCTTGCTGAAAGGCTTTCGGAAATCGAGACCCAGCTCGACCTCTGGCGAGAGTCCGTTGGACGTGCTACAGCCGATACCATCCTTCACCACATTCTGACGTGGTATGAGAAGATAGATCTCAGCCTCCTGACACGCCTGCGCACTGGATCCAAATGGACGGATGACCCGGAGTGGGTAGCTCGGCGCCAGGCTGTCGCCCACAGCCTCATCGAATATGCCCCATTCATGAATGGACTGAGGGTCCAAGATTCCTGGAAGTCGCAGGCGAAGAGGAAGCTGAGAACGTTGAAGATGATTTCGGTGAAGATGAAGAGGACACTGCCTCAGATATCGAAGAGGGCGACGATGATGCCGAACTTCCTCCCGCTGCTCCTTAAGTAAAAACACTTGAGAATTTATGAGATCCCCGGTATGCCGGGTGGAATTGTATGCCAAACAAATGTTATTTTTTGCTATTAAGTGTTTATGCCGGATTAACTTGGGCGTAGTCCCCGAGTTTCCTTTTCTTGTTCATTCAATCTTTTGGCTCGGATCGTGTCTACCTTGATTCGGTTTTACAACTTACGAATCCGAGCTTGAAAAATTGTCTTAACAATACTGGGAAACTTTTAGACTTAGCTCAAAAATAAAACTGTATAACAATTTGAAAATAAATACGGGGTTAGTCCGAAACAAAAATGTCAGCTCAAATAAATTCTTTTCCTTAGTCGTTTTTCATGTGCTACGCAATTCCAAACTTGTTCTCTTGCTTGCCATGAAGCCAATTCTTGTTGGACAGCAGCAAATCGAAGAGTTGGGTTTCTGGTGCTCACACACTACTAATCCGAGTTAAGTAGAATAACTTATTCCAGCTGACGCACGGAAAATAACAAACATTATTAAGGTAGTCCCCGAGTTACTGCTCGAGGTGCCAACATTTCATTGATAAGCTCATTGCCGACATACATACCGACATATGAGATAACCCGGATACATACACTTCTTAGCTAGGTGTAGAAAGGCCGAAGTAGAGCTATATTCCATGGTCGCTTGGATTCCTCTCCGGACCTGTCTGCCTTGTTCTTTTCCTGTGGCTTTGCATCTATAAGATAGTAAGAATCATTGTGCAATGCTTTGCTCATGATGAACGGCCCTTCCCATGGGGGGGATAATTTATGCATTCCAGTAGTACGTTGTACCAACCGGAGCACCAGATCGCCTTCCCGAAAGACTCGGGGGCACACTTTCCAGCTATGATAGCTTCGAAGATTTTGCTGATATATGGCGGATCTGGACAGTGCCAGTTCTCTCGCTTCCTCCAGCAGATCAACATCATTTTGCCGGGCTTCTTGCACTTCGGCTTCTGTGTATTGGGTGACCCTAGGCGAATCATGCTCTATGTCGGCTGGTAATACAGCTTCTGCCCCATATACCAGAAAGAACGGCGTATAGCCTGTTGATCGATTCGGAGTTGTTCTTAAACTCCATCGTACCGCTGGTAGTTCTTCTATCCAGCACCCCGCTGATCTTTGCAGCGGCTCAATGAGCCGGGGTTTTATCCCGGATAATACTAATCCGTTGGATCTTTCCACTTGCCCGTTCGATGCGGGGTGGGCTACCGAAGCTACGTCCAGCCAGATCCTCTTATCCCGGCAGAAACGAGCGAATGCTCTTTCCACAAAATTTGTGCCATTATCAGTTATGATACTGTGTGGATAACCGTACCTCAAGATGATATCTTTGAGAAACGTTACGGCCGTAGCTCCATCACATTTTCTTATAGGCTTCACCTCAATCCACTTCGTAAACTTGTCCACCATTACCAGAATGTGACTCATATTTCCCCTTGCTGGTTTGAACGGGCCAACCATATCCAAGCACCATACGACAAATGGCCAAGTGATTGGGATGGTCTTGAGTTCCAACATTGGCATGTGTGTCTTGGTAGCGTACCTCTGACAACCATTACATTTTCTCACCAAATCTTCTGCTTGCTCTAAGGCGTTTGGCCAGTAGAATCCGTGTCGGAAAGCTTTTGCTACCAAGGCTCGGGATGAGGCATGATGCCCGCATTCCCCCTGATGTATATCTCGGATGATTTCAAGCCCTTCTTCCGGGTCAACACACCGCTGGAGGACATTGGTCACACTCCTTTTGTATAACTTGGAATTGATGATCGTGTAGGCCTTTGCCCTCCTCTGTGTTTGCCTGGACGGCACCTCCTCAGTGGGTAACGTTCCATCCTTCAGGAATTGAAATATAGGCAGTGCCCAAGCCGGTATTGGCCGCACGGGGAACACGTCCTCGTCTATCTCCATCTGATCCACCGGCATAACTTCAACCGGACCTTGCTGAGCAGTCCCCGGGTCTTGCGAGGCAGTCCCCGGGTTTTGCGAAGCAGTCCCCGGGTTTTGCGCACCACTTCCTGTGTCAACGTCCATGGGAACAGCTCTGGATTCTGTGTCCTCCGGGACGTAGATTGACTCGGATTCTGGGGATGGCCTGATGGATGGTTTCTTGAGGTGCTCTAGTGCTACACCCGGTGGAATTGCTTGTCTGGTCGACCCGAGCTTTGACAACATGTCGGCAGCCTCATTTTCCACCCGGGGTACATGATGAAATTCGCATCCCTCAAAGTAACCAGGAATCTTCTGCACATGAAATCTGTATAGTGCCATGTTTGGATCAAGGGAGTCCCACACTCCGGACACTTGCTGCACCACCAAATCCGAGTCGCCAAAGCATATGATCTGACGTATACCAATTTCTTTTGCTACCTTGAGCCCATGCACAAGTGCTTCATACTCAGCGACATTGTTTGATGCGGTGAAATGGATCTGCAGCACATATTTCAACTAGTCCTTCTTCGGCGATGTGAGTACAACTCCGGCACCTAGCCCGGTTTTGGTCTTTGATCCGTCAAAGTGCATTCGCCAATAGTTCGGATCCGGAAGTGGTGGTTCGTACTGCACCTCGGCCCAGTCCACGAAAAAGTCTGCCACAGCTTGAGATTTGATGGCTTCTCGTCTGTCATATTGCAGAGCATAAGGAGCTAGCTCAATTGCCCATTTTGCAATTCTGCCGCTTGCATCCTTGTTACTCATTATCTCGGATATGGGGGCCTCACATATGACCCGGATGGGATGCTCCTCAAAGTAGTGCTTCAGTTTCTTGGCGGCCATGTACACGCCATAAGCCACTTTTTGATAATGTGGGTAGTTCTACTTTGAGGTTGACAACACTTCACTCAAGTAATACACCGGCCTTTGCACCGACTTACCTTCCTCATCGCGCTCCACCACTATCACTGCACTTACAACTCGGTTTGTTGCGGCTATGTAGAGTAACATTGGCTCCTTTGATAGTGGTGAGGCTAGCACTGGTGCCGTGGCTAACATTTTCTTTAGGTGGGTAAAGGCTTCATCATCCTGCGGTGTCCAAATGAACTTATCCGACTTTTTCATGAGTTGGTAAAGAGGCAAAGCCTTTTCTCCCAACCGACAGACAAACCGACTTAACGAGGCCAGGCAACCTGTGAACTTCTAGACATCGTTAAGACACTTCGGCAGTTCCATTCGTTCGATGGCCCGGATTTTAGTATGATTAACCTCGATACCTCGGCTGGAGACGAGAAAACCAAGCAATTTTCTAGCCGGGACACCGAAGGTGCATTTTTCCGGGTTAAGTTTCATCCGGAACCTTCTTAGGTTTGTAAACGTTTGCCTGATATCGTCAAGGAGTGTTTTGCTTTCCTTGGTATTGATAACCACATCATCCACGTACACCTATACATTTTGACCTATTTGATCGTGCAAACATTTTTGGATACACCTCTGGTACGTTGCCCCTGCATTACGTAAACCAAACGGCATGGTGCGATAGCAATAAGCCCCATACGGGGTAATAAACGCAGTCTTTATTTGATCATCCGGATTCAGAGGTATCTGGTGGAAACCAGAATAGGCATCCATGAATGACAACAATTCACATCCAGCAGTTGAGTCTATGACCTGATCTATTCTTGGCAACGGAAATGGGTCTTTTGGACACGCCTTGTTCAGGTTCGTGTAATCGATACACATACGCCAAACCATTGCCATGTTCGGGTCATCCTTCTTCATTTCCACCAGCACCGGATTAGACAGCCAATCCGGGTAAAGAACTTCCATGATAAATCCTGCAGCTAGCAACCGAGCTATCTCATCTCCAATGACTTTTCTCCTATCTTCGGCAAAGCGGCGGAGAGGTTGCTTCACCGGCTTGGCTCCGGGTCTCACATTCAAAGAGTGCTCGGCCAACTCCCTCGAAACACCTTGCAAGTCCTGTGTGGACCAAGCAAAAATGTCCCGATTCTCACGGAGGAAGCTGACGAGCTCGCTTCCCTATTTATCACTTAGCCCGGCACCAATCGTTACGGTGCGCTCTGGGAACATGTCATCAACGGGAACTTTCTTGGTATCTTTCGTGGCCTGGAAGGAGACAGTTCCATGCGGTTTACTCAGCGCCGGTATATACTGCTGCGCGGACTGAGCCAATGCCGCCACCTCTTGAATTTTTCTTTTTTCCTGCGCGATCACAAGTGACTCGGCTAAGTTTGATCCGGCCGACGCACACTCCATTGAACGTCGGAAGTCCCCCAGCAATGGTAATCACTCCGTTTGGTCCGGGCAATTTCATCTTCAAGTAGCTGATATGACAACTTGCCATGAACTTGTTCAGCGCTGGCCTTCTGAGCAACGCATGATACGCGCTTTCTAAGTTCACCACTTCGAACTCCAGATTTTTGGTTCGGCAATTATCCCTCGTGCCGAACAAGACGTCGACCCGGACCTTGCCTATGGGCTCGCAAGAATTGTCGGGCACAATGCCATGGAAAGTTGTCCTCGTGGCCTGGAGCATGTTCTCCGAGATACCCAACTTGCGCATTGTGTCCGCATACATGATATTTATGCTACTGCCGTTGTCGATCAGTACCTTGGAGAACCTTACATTAATGCTAGGTCCAATGTACGTAGGATCCAGCACCAACGCATACGAACCAGGGCTCGGCATGAGCTTGGGATGATCCCTAATGCTCCAGGTGATTTCCTGATCGGACCAAGGCATGTACCTCGTCACTGCAGGCATTACAGAATTTACCTCCATATGCCTACGCTGCAAGCTTTTTCTATCAGTTTCTTCTGTGGTGAATACACAGTAGCTCTGGTGATGCTCCCTGTACTCGTTTCTCCCCTCATTTCCGGGGTACCTTTGATCCGGCTGATGCTGATTTTCTACCTGATGCAGTGCATCCCTTCTTTCATTGTTATCATACCTCGGAGGGGGAGGCAACATTAGCTGTTGCGTGTTCGCTCCGGAGAGCAATTGCTGCCAGGGTAACTCCTGCCGAGGCTGATCATTCCGGGGTGCCTGAGCATTCCCCGAACCGCCTTGCTCGATCTTGCGCATCCACTTGCATTGCCTCGTCGTATGACCTGCTGGGTTGTTCGGATTTGGCGTATGAAACTTACACGGCTGGTCCAACATCGACCCGTAAGTATACCTCGGACGGTCTTTCCTTTCTTGCCACTGCTTCTTTTGTTCTGGTGTCCAAGTTTTCTTCCCATCGTTCCTTGGAGTCCATTGACCTCTAGTTTTCTGGCGCTGGCTACCCCCTGCTCCGGGTTGATCTTGATTCACAGCTGCAACCTGGTGCGATCCGTACCGGTGGTCCGGTCTATCATCTCTCCTTTTTCCTCTATAATCATTCCTCCAGGATGATCCGGATCCATCCCTCTGATAGTACTCATCGCTTGACTCGTTTGAGGCGAGCCTTGGTTGGGTCGGGTCACCCAATGCATACGAATCTGCAATCCGGATCATTTCTGCCAACGTAGCTGGCATTTTCTGTTGCAACTTCATCCACAGCTCGCTTTTATATCTGCACCCCTATGCAAACCATGCTATGGCCTGTGATTCTATCACGCCCTCACATGAGTTTCTCAAGGTACACCACCGGGTCAAGAACTCCCGGTCTGTCTCATTGGGTCTTTGCTTGCACATAGCTATGGTATGTGGCCTATTTGGCCTTTGATACGTACTCGAAAAATTGCTGATGAACATCTCCTCGAAATCTATCCAGCAGTTGATGCTTCCTGGTGGCAAATTGTTCAACCACACCCTTGCCGGGCCTACCAACATATGGGGTACATACCGTACCGCCCATCTCAGGTTGCCTGTGGCAATTTTTATAGCCGTAGCATAGTTTATCAGCCAATCCTCTGGCTTGGTACTACCGTCATAGGTCTTGGTGCCCCTAGGCAGCTGAAAGTTCGGTACCGGTGGCTCTTTCATGATCCAGGGTCCAAAACACGCTGGACCCGGTGGACCTTGACATTCAATCTGTTCCGACCTATACAGTCGATCCAGTTTCAACCTTGCATCGTCCGGCATCAAATCCCTACTTCCCAATCTCGACCCTATCACATGATAGTCCGGTCTGGGGTACCCCGCATTTGCCATCTCCGAATCACCGTCGTTGTACTGGTTTTGCTCTTGCGGCGCTCCTTTCTGTTGCACACCTCGGTCGGCACTGTGCTCTTGCCTTGGCATGTTCCGCTGCTGCGGTTGTCTTGCTCCAGCTGAGTTTTGCTACCCGGCATTGCCGTTGACAATGTTCCCTTGACCAGCATTGCCTTGGTCGCGGTTACCTTGGCCAGCTTCGCCTCGGCTCACACTCCGTCGATCATCATTTTTCTGTGCTTCTTTTTCTTTCCCTGCCCGTGTCGGGTCATACGGGACAATCTGTTTGTTCCGTCTGGCCGAGGTTACCACCTCCTCTCTCCTTGGACCACCATGAGGGGACGATGCGGCTCCAGCGGATTTCTCCGGGTTACCCACCGCCGAATGGACGATCTTGGAGGCTCCAGCTCTCTCCGGGTTTGCCCTGAGTAGTTCCTCGTTTTGCCTATTTGCAATCCGAACCAGCTCGTTAACCCGATCTTGCTGCCTTTGTTGGGCTTCACCCGTCAGAACCTCTAACTTAGACGCAGCTGCATCCGCTGCTTTGAGGTTCTTGGCCGGGGTACTATCCTTCGGCAGCCCCACGGACAAACAGTTTTTTGACTCCTCATTTCCGGCATCACCTTCTCTGTTCATCTCGCTCATGAGATTTCTCCCTTTGACTTTTACATTATCAACCTTGTTCGCCTTAGCGTACTCACGCAGTGTCATGTTCAACGACTGCTGGGGCGCGGCTATTTTCTTTGCGTCCTCTAGTATTTTCTGCCTAGTTTCTTCCAGCTCGGCCTGTGCACGAGCCGGATCTACCACTGCTACTACAGGGTTTGCCAAGCTATCCATTGCCTCTCTCAGCACATTTTCCGGCCTCTCTAGCAGAGGACCTCTACCTTTCCTTCGTGCTTTGGGCGTTACCTCCGGATCTGGCGCCGGATCTTTGCTCACAGCCGCACCTGGCGCAGTCATCATTACCTCTACATGGTCCGAGGAACGAGCGATACGCTCCCCGTGAGCCACAGTGAGGGGCGGTTCGCCTGCTTCGACGCGCGAATGAACGCTAGACACGTCCACCGCAACGTAGACCTTGTGCGCGCCGAGCTTGACGAAGATGCCGTTGCGCGGGAGAGGGCGCGTGCCGAAGCAGCCTGCGTTGTCCCTGACGAAGTCCCGCGCTCCAAAGCGCTGAACGAGCCCGGAGACGATGCGCTCGCCGGTGGCGATGAAGTTTCCCGTCCCGATTTTAACCCCTGCTAGCGCCGCTAGCCCCACGGTGGGCGCCAACTGTCATGGTGGTGTCACGGCAGATGCCATGTATAGGCTAAAGGTGGGGACTAATACTCGCTAGGGGAATCCAGGGAGGGATAGTGAAGTGATTCTCCACACCAGTGCTTGTATTGATGTACTTCCAAGGTTACAAGTGCTCCTAGAGCTGTATTGGCGAGAGGAGGAAGAAGGAGCTCTCGTACTCTCACCCACAGATCACACCTGAAACCCTAGCCCAAAACTCATTCGCAGAGAGATCAACCCCTTCAACAGAAGCCCTAGCCCCCCTTTTATAGGGGAGGCTCGGTTTCTGCCTAGGGCATACGTGGAGGCATATTCCTAAGAATATGCCTCCTCCCAAAGTGGTAAGCCGACCGGGGTGGTTTTTCCCCCGCGTCACACATGCTTTAGCTACGTGAGCCTCTGACGGCGCCCTTGTCAGCCGACACGGGCGTCGTCACGCTTGTCGGCCACGCCCCGGTGGTCCTGTCCTTGCTTGCTTCGCTCAGGCAGTGCGTACCGGGGCTCCTTTTGACCAGCGAGATTCCTTCCTTCTCCTAGAAGCTTGCCGTGACCCAGATGATGGTTCATCCGGCCACACCCGTTCCTGCATACAGGTAAAACATTCACTTCCGACTTACTGCGTAAGTCGGATGAGACCTGGTTAGGCGAACGCCCCCAGGTCCGGATTACCCCATGATTCGGCCTGCCTTGAGGTGACCCGGCCAGCATCTTCTTTGGCCTTGCCGAACCTCGGCTAACTCGGCCTTTATACCCCGGCATGACCCTACCCGGGGGTATCCCCCCAACACATCGCTCGCCCCAGCCCAGCGGTACATTGAGTGCATGCTGGCCTGTAGAGGCTAGATACGGTGGCGCAACCAAGTGCGAATGAGCGCAGTGCCACCTTCTTCTCTCCTGATATGGCCTTCGAGGTCACAGACATGCTGGTACAGCATCTCCGCCTCCTCGGACTCGCCGGGCATCACGACGTTCTTCTAGGAGTGCCTCCTCTTACAATCCGCCACGGGGTCGAAGGGCACGAGTCCGTAGTGCTCTCCGTCGGCCTTCTGGTCGTGGATGTAGAACCACTTGTCTCTCCACCCTTGGACAAACGTGGTGAGCTTGATGTCAAAGTAGACGGCGGAGGAGTCGTCGTGGATTCCGCAGCCTCCTACGTCGTAGAGTACCAAACCAGACGCCGACTGACTTTCGAGCTTAAAAAGCTTCTTGAAGAGGCCAAAGTGTGGCTCGATTCCGAGCCAGCACTCGCAAAGTGTGATGAAGCAGGAGATGTGGAGAATTGAATTTGGGGACAGCTGGTGCAGCTGGAGCCCATAGAAACAAAGAAGACTCCTGACAAAAGGATGCAGTGGAAGAGAGAGACCTTGAATGATGAACGCAAGGAACATCACTCGGACACCCGCAGGAGGGCGAGGGATTACCTCATCGCCAGGCACTCGTGAGTCATCTTCCACGGACGGAAGAGCACCATCTTGACGAAGAAGGTGCAGCTCGGAGGACTTGATGACAGATGCGCGCCAGGAGCCGTAGGTGACGCGGGTGCCCACACCTTTCTTCTTCCCAGCAGCGGCGGCGCTGGTGCTCACGGTAGTGGTTCCCCCCTTCTTCTTGGTGGTGGCAATGGTGGCCGTAGATCCAGCGGCGGCGCCTCCTTTTTTCTTGCCCATCTTTCGATGGCGGTGCGAGCGCAGGAAGTAACTCGGGAAAACACGGAGCTGGTCCAGTACCACGAAGAGGAAGCGTGCAATGAAGCAGAAAGAGCAGCAATGGCGAAGGAGGCACGAGCAAGAAGAGAGATGAGGAAAAATTATCGTAGCTGCGCTACTACTTAACCTCCTCGCGGATGTCATCCAACGGCCAGTAGAAATCCTACTGAACGCGTGGCGCACATCGCCATAGACACGTGGCGAAGGTGAATCACGAACTGTCCCAGACTACTCCCATTATGCACGGAAATCGAGGAGAGGCACTTAAAATAGAAGATTATGCACGCCCAGTCAAATCAAAGCCAGAAAGTGGGACTCACCGCTCGTCACGTCCCATCAAAACCGCTCACGCGGGCACCTGAAGTCATCACATCATCAGCGCTGATGCTATCGATTCCAGCAGAAGAAAATTTTGACTACTTTAGTTCTTACTCGAGTCTTCGACTCAACCAAGCACTCGGGGGCTACTCCTAACAGGAGCACTGGCCGTGCACCCGAAAGAATGTTTATTCAGGTATACAAACTTCACAAAACCCATCACTCGAATAACAGATTCGATTGTGAATTACGGGTTACTCCCATAGGGAGCGCTGGAAGCATATTCGACTGAAACAAGCAACAAAAAATGACAGCAGTCGCAGGAATTTTTTAGTCCCAACTCGAGTCTACGACTCGAATAGATACTCGGGGGCTACTCCCATAGGGCGCTGGTCGCGCACCCTATGATTATTTTTCCTTGTACATTGTACTGTGTGTCGATAACATTCATACTCGAATGCTATGGTGACTCCGCCTCATATTTTTCTTGCAAAGAGACCGCGTCTGGGCTACCCGAATCATCTCCGCGATGAAAAAAATTCGTATGCCACGCTTACTGCTTGAAGATAAGGCCTGAATAAGGCCTGGCAACACATCTGCTGTGCACTTACAGAAATATATCCGTTCCTGCAGGTACGATGAACATGCATTGACGGACGCGCCGAGTGCTCACATTTATATACTGGAATTCGAATCCTGTAAGTTTGAGTAGATTGCGTTGTTTTTTCCTAAGGCAGTTAACTGATACCGATACATCGGATAAATCAGGCACGTATATCAACAATCCCTATGATATAAACAAAACACTCGAAAAAATGCTCAGTCATGCACTCGAAAGACTTTATAAAGTCTTCAGTCGAATCTGCAATTCCACTGGACACTCGGGGGATATTGACATGGGTATACCCTACATGTACTCGAGCTTGGCATATACGGTCCAGATATGGCAGAAGCCCACGGCGTTGTCAAGGCCCAATGAAGAATTCGGGTGACCCACGGACTCTCTGATTGTTTGCAACGCAAGAAGAAGTTTAAGATAGAAAGTTCAAAGGGACGAACCCTAATCTGTAACCGACTCGACCTGCTACATGAGACCTAGCCTATCTATATAAAGGCTAGGAGGGGGCGGCGAGGAGGACAATCACAACCCTAGTTTCCACAACCATCGCCAGATTGCATCTGCGCACCCCCTGTAATCTTCGATTCCCTGGAAAATTTCAAGAGCAGACAAGCAGGAGTAGGGACCTCTACGAGGCCTGAATCTGGGTAAACCTTGCATCCCTGTGTGCTTGTTTGCTAGCCGACTGATGTCTCTAGCGCTCCCTCCTTCTCCAAAACCCAAGTCCATAACAATGGGCATTGGCGAGTTAAACCCTCGTCATAAGGTGTGTAGAGAATTCTGGGATTTGTTCCTCTTATGTAGGAGGCAATTAATTCGATCAGGAGAGATAGGATAACCAAATTTCGTATGTTTCCTCTGTATCACGTCAATCACCTAGGGTATTCACATTCGAAAGCAACAAAATTTGCCCTCCCAGCCTGTGCGCTAATATTCGTGCAAAAAAACTATACATCTTATATTAAGAAACAGAGGGAGTAATAAATAGTCAAATTTTAATGTTTAGTGCATTTTCAAACGATGATCAAAAATATGCCGCGGTGTGACGCCTATCCTACCATAATTTTCTGCCACCTTCTGCTAACTGTATTTCCCCACAATAACTTTGATGGTGATTTCTCGACTTCCTCTATGGTAATTACTCGATGCAGATCTTCAGCCTCAGTTGTGATCATTTGATAGTAATCCTTCATCGACACGCTTTGATGGTAATTATTTGACGCATCTCAACCATAATTTTAAAAACCAGACCGGTTCGATAGTTTAACCGAAAAAACCTGAACCGATGACCTCATTGGTTTTTTAAGAGATATTGGTCCAAATAGCAAAAAACCTGGAAAAAAGAAGAAGTTGTAAGAGGAATTGAACTCAAGACTTTATGCTAGATAGAAATAGCACCACATAAGGCCCAATACCGCTTGGACACATCATGTTTTATAATTACATATTGAAATATACGTTTAATATGTGTCATTTTGTTCCGAAATTAGCTCAAATTTTCATTAAAAGGAATGTTTTTTGTTGCTATCAAACCCAATGAACCGATGATCTAACCAGTGAACCAGTCATTTCACCAGTTCACTCACCGGTCCGATTTTTAAAACTATGATCTCAACCATTATTTTCCGATGGCAAACAGTGCCACGTAAGTCTTTGGTGGTAATTTTCCATTGTTGTTGGTATTTATTACTAGCAGAAATCTTCAGCATACGTGTTAACGCTAAGGTCATGGCATGTTACCGTACCAGTTTGTCAAACATAATGCATTATGGAATAAAAAAGTACATGTGTGGATCTTGGTTTAGTCCTTTGATAATTACTCCCTCCGTTTCCACAATAAGTGACATGGATTAGTCTAGACTTACATGTATCTACACTAGTAGAAAATGGGCTTTTGGTTCGGGCCATTAATCCCGGCCGTGGCTGGGGCCGGGACTAATGGTCCGAACCAGACGGCCCGAGGAGGCCGAAGAACTATGTTCTGGTCCGTAAGGAACCATTAGTCCCGATTTGAGATACAAACCGGGACAAATGGGTCTGGGCCGGCACGCGTGCTCCTGGCAGAACCTTTAGTCCCGGTTTGTATCTCAAACCGGGACTAATGGCCTGGCCCTATATATATGCAACCAGCCCTCCACTCTCTCCTGTTTTTTTCCTATGTGAGAGGTGGGTATAACTTTGTGCTAACTTTTTTTCTTCATATGCACTAGAGGTGTTCGGTGAAATGCCTATTAGAGCGATGCCACTTGAGTTCACACAAGACAAAATATGATATGAGGTGCTAGAGTGACACTTAAGGTTTCTCCTCTTTGTTTTAAAGTGTCCTAAAAGGTTAGCAAATATTTTCTCGTTTTGACTGCGCGGTACTAATTTAAGCATCATGATTGCGTTTGATATATATGCATGGTTGTATGATGCAGATGAGCCACCCATGGATGTACGGTGACCGACGCTCCGACGCTTACGAGAAGGCGTGCATTCTTTTCGCCTTGTGGCCGAGGCGAACAAGCGGCGGGATGGTTTTATGTGTTGTCCATGTGTTGAATGTCGGAATGAGCAGGCTCACACTTCCTCAAGAGTCATTCAGAGCCACCTGCTTCGGTCCGGTTTCATGTTCGGCTATAATGTTTGGACCAAGCACGGAGAAAGAGGGGTTATGATGGAAGACGGCGATGAAGAAGAGAACGATGATGACAACTACCGATCTATGTTCCCTGAATATGATGATACCGCAGTTGAAGATAATGAAAAAGAAGGGGGTGAAGAATGGGAACCAGATGAGCCCGTTGATGATTTTGGTCGGGTCATTAGTGATGCAAGGCGAGACTGCGACACAGAAAAGGAGAGGTTGCAGTTCGAGCAGATGTGACAGGATCACAACACATTGATGTATCCAACTTGTGAAGATGGACAGAAGAAGCTGGGTAGCACACTGGAATTGTTGAAGTGGAAGGCAGAGACCGATATGACTGACTCGGGATTTGAAAAGTTGCTGGTAATAATGAAGAAGCTGCTTCCAAGAAATAACCAATTTCCCTCCAGTACGTACGAAGCAAAGAAACTGCCCTCTAGGATTAGACGTGCAGAAGATACATGCATGCCCTAATGACTGCATCCTCTACCGCGGTGAGAAGTACGAGAATATGGATAAATGCCCAGTATGCACTGCATTGCGGTATAAGATTAGAAAAGATGACCCTGGTGATGTTGAGGGCGAGCAACCCAGGAAGAGGGTTCCTGCCAAGGTGATGTGGTATGCTCCTATAATACCACGGTTGAAACGTTTGTTCAGAAATAAAGAGCATGCCAAGTTGTTGCGATGGCACATGGAAGACCGTAAGAAAGACGGGATGTTGAGGCACCCTACTGATGGTCGGCAGTGGAGAAAAATCGAGAGAGACTTCCCGGACTTTGTTGGTGACGCAAGGAACTTATGGTTTGGTCTAAGTATCGATGGCATGAATCCTTTTGGGGAGCAGAACTGCAGTCACAGCACCTGGCCCGTGACTCTATGTATCTACAACCTTCCTCCTTGATTGTGCATGAAGCGGAAGTTCATTATGATGCTAGTGCTCATCCAAGGCCCGAAGCAACCCGGCAACGACATTGATGTGTACCTAAGGCCATTAGTTGATGAACTTCTACAGTCGTGGGCCAAACCAGGTGTACGTGTGTGGGATGAGCACAAACAGCAGGAATTTGACCTACAAGCATTGTTGTTCGTAACCATCAATGATTGGCCTTCTCTTAGTAACATTTCAGGACAGACAAACAAAGGATACAATGCATGCACGCACTGTTTAGATGAGACTGAAAGTATATATCTGGATAAATGTAGAAAGAATGTGTACCTGTACAATCGTCATTTTCTTCTGCCCAGTCATCCCTTAAAGAAGAAAGGCAAGCATTTCAATGGCAAGGCAGAAACCCGAACGAAGCCTGTCCCCTGTAGTGGTGCTGATGTATTTGGTATGGTCAAGGATTTGGATGTAATCTTTGGAAAGGGTCCTGGAGGACAACCTGTTCCGAAAGACCCCATTACCGGACACGCACCCATGTGGAAGAAGAAATCTATATTTTGGGAGCTACCCTATTGGAAAGTGCATGAGGTCCGCTCTGCAATCGACGTGATGCACCTGACGAAGAATCTTTGCGTGAATATTCTAGGCTTCCTGGGCTTGTATGGGAAGTCAAAAGATACCCCGGCAGCACGGGAGGACCAGCAACATCATAAAGGATGAGACGGCAAGCATCCAGGGCAGTTTCAAGGGCTTGCCAGCTACGCTCTTACCAAAGAAGAGAAGGAAATCTTTTTTGAAGTCCTTTCCAGTATCAAGGTCCCGTCTGGCTTCTCGTCGAATATAAAGGGAATAGTAAATATGAAAGAGAAAAAAATTCAAAACCTAAAGTCTCATGACTGCCATGTTCTTATGACGCAATTGCTTCCGGTTGCATTGAGGGGAATTCTACCAGAAAATGTTCGACTAGCCATTGTGAAGGTATGTGCATTCCTCAATGCAATTTCTCAGAAGGTAATCGATCGAGAAAGTCTATCAGGGTTACATATTGATGTGGTCCAATGTCTGGTCAGCTTCGAGTTGTTGTTCCCGCCATCCTTCTTCAATATTATGACGCACCTCCTAGTTCACCTAGTTGAAGAGATTAGAATTCTCGGTCCTATGTTTCTACACAATATGTTCCCCTTCGAGAGGTTCATGGGAGTCTTAAAGAAATATGTTCATAACCGTGCTAGGCCAGAAGGAAGCATCTCCAAGGGCTATGGAACAGAGGAGGTCATTGAGTTTTGTGTTGACTTTCTTCCTGACCTTAAGCCGATTGGTGTTCCTGAATCTCGGTATGAGGGGAGGATGACTGGAAAAGGCACACTAGGAAGGAAATCAATGGTATGTAGGGACGGGCATTCTTTCACTCAAGCACACTACACAATTCTACACAATTCCACCGTGGTGGCTCCGTATATCGAGAAACACAAGAATATTCTACACTCCGAAAACCCGGGGAAGCTTGAAACCTTGATTAAAGGGGAACACGAGAAGAATTTTGGCAATTGGTTGCAGACACATCTCATGAATAACACCACTGTTGGACATGAGTTGCACTCGTTGGCCAGGTTACCATCTTCGACTATATGTACTTTCCAAGGGTACGAGATAAATGGGAATACATTTTACACGATTGCCCAAGATAAAAAGAGCACCAACCAAAACGGTGGTGTCCACTTTGATGCAACAGATGACAATGGGCAGATTTACACATATTATGGGTACATAGAGGATATATGGGAACTTGACTATGGACCTACTTTTAAGGTCCCTTTGTTTCGGTGCAAATGGGTCAAGCTGACAGGAGGCGGGGTACATGTAGACGAAAAGTACGGCATGACAATAGTGGATCTCAAAAATCTTGCGTACATGGATGAAACATTCGTCCTAGCCAACGATGTGGCTCAGGTTTTCTATGTGAAGGACATGTCTACCAAACCGAGAAAAAGGAAAGATAAGCAAAAGAGTATAGAATACGATGAGCCAAAGCGCCACATAGTTCTTTTAGGGAAAAGAAACATCGTGGGAGTGGATGATAAGACAGACATGTCAGAAGATTACAATAATTTTCATGAAATTCCGTCCTTCAAAGTGAAAACTGACCCAAGCATCCTGTTAAATGATGAAGATTCTCCATGGCTACGGTGCAGAGGAAAACCACAACACTAGATGTTGGTGATGTGTAATAATGTATTAAACCTTTTATTTGAGACATAAATCTATGTAATTAAACCTTTTATTTGAGACATAAATCTATGTAATGTATTAAACCTTTTATTTGAGACATAAAGGTCCCCTTTCATGTAATACATCTTGCTCAATCAAACTAGACGTTCTGAGCCGCGGTAGGTGATCACACAAAGAGAAGGAACCATCACAAGAGAAGGAACCCACAAACACTAAGGATACATAGCACAACTGAAAATTAAGAAACATGCCTAATGGTTGGAGTAATTCAGTCATGCTCCTGCCTAGCCCTGTAATACGCGCCACTGTAGTCGTCGTAGTCACCAGCGCCGTTGTCGATGTCGTTGTCGGGGTCGCCGTAGTCGAACCTTGAAGGTTGGGCACGCGTGGGCTGGATTTGAGGGTACCGCAGGCGGGGGTTATTGCCGGTCGTGTTGTAGGCCATGACACTCTAGAGAGTCCGGCCGCGCCACCACAGCCGACAGTCGGCCTCGTTGAAGTTCGAAGGAGGTGGGCCGTCCTCCTCGTGCCTGGCGAGCGCCCTCTCACGCCGATTGATGAAGAAGGCTTCCCAAGTCAGGAAATAGTCGGGATGCCAGTTGGGATTCCTCCGCTGCTCTAGCGTGAGCTCGAGGTAGTAGTGGTTCGTGATGGCCATCCGGCGCTCCACACCTAGAGGGACAGGAGGGACCGGCACGCCTCCGGCGCTCAGCATCCAGCCGGTGGGGACGCGGTAGCCCGGTCGTCAGGGGTAGTTCGAGGCGTAAAGCGCCTCCGCCTCCTAGGTGGTTAGAGATACGATGGAAGCCATGGGAAGAAAATGATGAGTCTAGATGTGATATGTAAATGGAGGCCAAGCGTACATATATATACTGAAAAAATGGCGGGAAGACAGAGGTGGGAACCGGTGGAAAGCGCGGGAACGCAGTGGCGCGGGAAACTTTCATCCCAGGTGGGGGCTCAAACCGGGACAAAAGATGGGGGGGCCTTATCTGGGGGAGGCTTATCTAGGAGGGCCTTGTCTGGGGGGTGGCTAACCTTTAGTACCAGCTGGTGGGTGAAACCGGGACTAAAGGTGGTTTTTGTGTCATCTAACAAAACTGTCGGTGGGATAAGGACGCGTGGGTAACCTTTAGTACCGGGTGGGGGCTCAAACCGGGACTAAAGTTGTCGGTAGGATAAGGACGCGTGGGTGGACGCGCTGCTCGATGAGATAAAGCATGTAGCGCACGACGCCCTGTCGGAGGAAGAAGACAAAGTAGAAGCGGCGCCGTGCCTATAAAAGGAGCATCGATACGCCATGGCAAGCAACTCAACAAGCCAACATGGATGGAGAGTTTCATCCCCATGGATGGAGGAAAGGGTTGGGAAATCTCCTGTGGCGGAACTTCTCGAAGATGCCCTTGGTGCACACGCCCTGTGGCATCTTCGGAAGTTCCGCCTCGGAAAATATTTTCCTGCTAGCCCGTGAAAGACTCCATCTCCGCCTCCCTGGGGTTAGAGGTATGGTGGAAGCCATGGGATAGAGTGGAGAGAGGCGGCAGATATGAGTCTAGATATGCTATGGCAACGACCAAGCCAACATGGATGGAGAGTTTCATCCCCATGGATGGAGGAAAGGGTTGGGAAATCTCCCGTGGCAGAACTTCTCGAAGATGCCCTTGGTGCACACGCCCTATGACATCTTCGGAAGTTCCACCTCTGAAAATATTTTCCTGCTAGCCCGTGAAAGACTCCATCTCTGCCTCCCTGGTGTTATAGGTATGGTGGAAGCCATGGGATAGAGTGGAGAGAGGCGCCATATATGAGTCTAAACCCTAAACCCTAAGTCAAAGGAGGGAACCCTAAACCCTAAGTCAGAGGAGGGAACCCTAAACCCTAAACCCTAAACTAAAAACCCTAAACCCTAAACCCTAAACTAAAAACCCTAAACCCTAAACCAAAAACCCTAAACCCTAAACAAAAAACCCTAAACCCTAAACCAAAAAACCTAAACCCTAAACCCTAAACCGTAAAAGGGCTACGATCCGGAAGAGAACGGGCGGGAAAAAATAAGGTGGGGTAGACGATCCGGGGCCCCCGGTCTAGGGTTTCACCGGAGGAAGACCACCGGAGCGTCGGAATTACATGAAAATGGAAAAATGGTTAATAGGTTGACTAGTTAGAATAATTATTTCATAAAACAGAAAATTGATTTGAATCACTTATTTAAAAATATGCAAAATATAATATTTAATGCATTTTTAAATGGAAAATGGCAAAATGGTTATTAGTTTCACTAGTTAGAATAATTATTTTATAAAACAGAAAATAGATTTGGATTAGTTATTCAAATTCAAGAACTTTTCATGTTGAAATTTCTCTCAAATTCATAACTATGCAAAAACTGTAAAATTCAAATGTTTAAATAATATGTTAATTGAATTTTTTTAAACAGGCGCGCCCCAGGGTGATTTTTTTTGAAAAAGGGACCTTTAGTCCCGGTGCGTGCTACACACCGGGACTAAAGGTGTGGCGTTGGCGTGCGCCTGTTGGGCTGGGCCGAAAACCCTTTAGTCCCGGTGGGTGGCATGCATCGGGATAACGGACCGGGACTAAAGGTCCCCCTCTTTAGTATACGGACCGGGACTAAAGGTCCCCCTCTTTAGTCCGTTATACGGACCGGGACTAAAGGTCCCCCACTATACATTTGGCGCGCCTTCTTCTCCCCGCGCGCCCCTTCTTCTCCCCACGCAGAGCACCCCCCCACGCGCGAAGGACGACCTGACACCGGCAGGCTGCCCGATTCTCCGGCCGCCACCACCCCAACCGCCGCCGCCACCGCCCCCAACCACCACCGCCACTCCAGCCGCCGCGCGCGCGCCCCCGCCAGAGGTACCCCGCGCCCCCTCCCCTTCGCTCCCCCGTCCGGCTACGCGACAACGCGGCGGCGCCGACACTGTAGGCGAGCAGGCCGGGCCGCCCCCTCCCCTTCGCTCCCCCTGCGCGCGCTGGCCGGCTAGCGCCTGCCTGGCTGGCGGCTGGCCGACGGCTGGCTGGCTGGCTTGCTAGCTGGCTGGCTGGCTTGCTGGCTTTTTTTGTAGTATTTAGTTGTTGTAATATTTAGTTGTAATAGTATTTTGTATTAGTGTAATATTATTTTTGTAGTATTTTGTATTAGTGTAATAGTATTTCTGTAGTATTTAGTAGTTGTAATATTTAGTTGTAATAGTATTTTTGTAGTATATAGTTAATTTTATTTTGTAGTGTAATATTATTTAATTTTGTGTGTTATTTAGTATAGTGTAATAGTAGTGTATAATTGTAACATTATTTAGTAGTTGTAATATAATTTAGTAGCTAGTGTAATAGTAGTGTATATATTAGGGTGGTAGT
The DNA here is from genome assembly GCA_910589775.1 of Avena eriantha. Lineage (NCBI taxonomy): Eukaryota > Viridiplantae > Streptophyta > Magnoliopsida > Poales > Poaceae > Avena > Avena eriantha. The sequence goes on from OU342742.1 coordinate 224,974,452, forward strand.
GGTCGCGGGCCTCCGGACTTAGGGTTAGAGTGGTGGTGGTCGCGGGCCCCCGGACTTATGGTTAGGGTGGTAGTGCTCGCGGGCAGCCGGACTTAGGGTTAGGGTGGTGGTGCTCGCGGGCCACCGGACTTAGGGTTAGGGTGGTAGTGCTCGCGGGGACCCGGACTTAGGGTTAGGGTGGTGGTGCTCGCGGGCCACCGGACTTAGGGTTAATGTGGTAGTGCTCGCGGGCCCCCGGACTTAGGGTTAATGTGGAAGTGCTCGCGGGCCCCCGGACTTAGGGTTAGGGTGGTAGTGCTCACGGGCCCCCAGACTTAGGGTTAATGTGGTAGTGCTCGCGGGCCTCCAGACTTAGGGTTAGGGTTAGGGCATCACTAGAATGTTGCTATTGTTTAGTATTATTGTAGCAAATTGCGTGTTCATATTATTGTTTAGTATTATTTTATGCAGCAATATTGAATGAAAAATGTTATTGTGTGGATTTTATAGAAAACTATGGATCCAATCTAGAGAGACCTAGCACAGGAAGAAATTCTCGAGGATATGATCAACGACACCCCCCATGTTGATCCACCCGAATCTTCGTCGATTTATCTGAACGCCTCCGGTGAGGGAGAGGAGCTCGACCGAAATGATCAAGGAGAAGCCTACGGCTCCGGTGGTGGAGAAGCCGACGGCGAGGTATATATATGAAGTCTGGTGATCAGTAGATGCATTAACGGAGTTGTATATATATATAAATTGACGAATGTTTCTTCTCTTTGGCCTCCACATCGAGCAAAAAATATTCCAAACGAGGCCCGGCCAAAAAGTTGGACGCATCTACGCGTTATACAATTACGTGGGTATCACCACAGGGTGAACCGGTGGAACCCGAAAAGGCTAAAACTGTATTTAAACAACAATGCAGAGTTATGGTTAGGGATCGCATCCCGATCACCGTTCGAGAGTGGAATAAGACCAAAGGGGCGAAAGAGGGTGAGTATGTCTCCGACAGGTGCAAAGAGGTTCTTTGGAATGACCTCATGACACATTTCACCCTGCCAGAATGTGAGGATGATGCCGACACAGCTGCATTGAGGAAGAAAGTCAAGCAGTGGACTCTTACAAAGATGGCCGAACTATTCAAGAACTGGAAGAAAGCATTATGGCAAAAGTATCAGAAGACGAAGAAGACTCCTAAATTTGAATACTATCTAACGAAGCAGCAGGCTAATTGGGATGCATTTGTGAAGTACAAGGAGCCACAACCTGCTATGGAAATGTCAGAAAAAAACAAGAAAAATGCCGCGATGAAGAAATATCACCATCACCTGGGCCAGGGGGCTACGCGGCTGCCATGCCAAAGTGGGATGCTAAAGAGAATGAACTGCTTGCTAAAGGGATCACTCCAGAACCAATACGCGAAGAATGGGATCTGAGGGCAAGGAATTGGTTACTTGGGCATGGGAGTGAGTATGACGAAAGTACAGGGGACCTTATTTGCAGTGACGGGATTAGTATACCCCGGGATACATGGCAGAAAGTGGTGAAGGAGATTAAAGCGGGGAAAACAAAGTTCCGTCCCGATAGAGAGAAAGACTTGCTGACAAAGGTCCTCGGGAATGACGAACGCAGAGGACGTGTACGAGGCCTTGGCCCTAGTTATACGTGGGAGATGGGGTTTCCCAAAGACAGAGATACTTATAGGAGCCGAGAGAGAGCAAAGAAGCGACGGCAGGAGGAGGAGGGAGAGAAGTTCACCGAGTTGATAGGAACACTTCGAATGCATCATCAACAGATTGAAGAACTTCGAGGAGCAGCGCGCCTGCAAGATCTTGTACTCGATATTACCGCCGTCCCATCTTAGCGGAAAAGCAGCGTGGCTGAATCGGAGGTCCCTTCTGACGATGCACGTATGGTAGATGGCGGTCCCGGCTACCCCGTGGATGGAATCAAGGAGCAGGCATCTTGTGAGCTCCATCAGAAGGTGAAGAACCTATCCATCAAGGTGGCGGTCGGATGTGCTTTACCTTGTCCACCTTCTAGCTGGCTATGCTAAAGTTGGTGTGGATGAAATCACAATGGGGTGGGACTCAATGGAGCTTGACATCCCTGGACCTGAAGGTGAGAGGACACTCGGAGAAGTACTGGGTGGTATCATTCTATGGGACAAGAACAACATCAAGCTTCTAGGCTGGACGCCAAAGCCAACACCGCCTCCGAGTGGTCGCATGTCACCTTCACCTCCATCACCTCCAAGAAGCCCACCCCATGACTACGACCACCACAGCCCGAGTCCATCTCGATCTCCGCCGCAGCCTCCGATTAGTACTAAACGACGCAGGAGCCCAAAATGACAAATGTCGCCCCTCCCAAGAGTACCTCATAAGAATCTTCCTATCAGACCTTATGATCGTACTGACGAGGAAACCGACATGATCGTAAAGGCCGAATGTGTTGCGCAGCTTCAAAAGAAGAAACCCGAGCCCGCCCCGGTATACACCGAGAAGCAAAAAGCGTATGCACTTTCTTTTTTGAACACAAAATCGCAATATGACTTGCACCATAAGCCAGATGACTATCGACGCACACTTCATAAGGAAGTGAAGAAGAGCAAATCAAGTAGAAGTGCAAGAGGGAGCAAATCATCAAGTCAAAGTGCAACCGGGAAAAGAAAGGACGTCCCCCAGCTCGGGGAACAGGCCAAAAAATCGACCCCACCCCTCAAGGTGGTATCCTATGACACTCCCCAGCAGGATATGGAAGAAGCTAAGAAGCTTGCGGCCGCTATGAATGTGACTGTTGAGGAATTGCTAGGTTCCCAGGATGACAAGTTACCCAAGGCTCAGGTAGTCCCTACATATGTCCTAGGGAAGCCTCTGGTCAGCTTTGAGCAGTTCCAACAACTGCCAACACAAATGCGGAGTTTACATAAATGGTACTTGAAAGCCGTAAAGGAGGAGAGAATAATGATCGTGGCGAAAGTCCCACATGACTACTACTTCCGAGAAGAAGAGGTCCATGTTGAGTTTCTAGAACTCTTCCAATTATACACTTTCGACGCCCTTGACAAAAGTCTCATGAGTTGCTATTGTCTGTAAGTTGTTGAATTCATTGTCTATATATAAGCTGTTCATTTTTTTCAGTTGTTCAGTTCATTGCATGTAATTATCCTAATTATATCCTTTTGTACTCTATTATTATGCAGAATGAAGATCATGGAATGTAAAAGAAGGTCAATCTTCAGTGTTGGGTTCATTGACCCAGATAAAATACATTGTCGGACGCTAAAGGAAAAACCCGAGGACACACAGGAAAACCTTCTAAGGTTTGTAACAGAGCAAAATTTCTGTGACCACATACTGTTTCCTTACAATTTCGCGTGAGTGTCTTACTCTATTGTACACATTCTCTTTTGCTTACTCGATGTTAAGTGTAATTGATGAGTTACTGATGTATATATAAACGTGTACAGTTTCCACTGGATTCTCATGGACATTCAACTTGATAAGGGAAGAGTTGAAGTCATGGACCCATTAAAGAGACCCCTGGAACAGTTTAGTGACATGCAGGACATGCTCCAGAGGTAATTTTCGCGCTACAGCGGTCTCTTTCATTGATTTCCTGAGATATCACGTAATAAATAACTCATTCATTTTCTTTACCGGGTAGGGTTTGGAACCAGTTCAAGAGTGCGGTTACGGGTGACTTTACTGAGAAGCTGACGTTTAAGCCGGTCTCGGTAAGTAGTAGGCGCATCTCTTTACTTCTAGTTTCAATACAATTATGATGCTGTATTATTATTTTGATTGAATTCTATTCTCTTAAAGTGCGCGAGGCAGCCACAGGGGACGAATCTATGTGGATCTACGTTTGCGAGTTCATTCGCACGTTTACCAGTGAGCTGAATGATTATAGAGTCGATGTAAGCAATACATTCATAACATTATTTTTATTGCCGTCACTTTTTGTTATCATGATTGATATTCATATTGATCTTCTTTTCTTATATAGTTCGAGAAAATGCGGGATCAGCTCCTACCACAACAACTCATAGTAGCAATTGCTGAAGAACTGGCAGGATTCTTGATGAACGAGATGATAGATGACACCGGAGAATTTAGTGTGAATAGGTGCCGATGATCCCCAACCGTGTAATTGAATAGACGGGCTCTAGTCCCGATAATTGTGATCTCCATGTGTAACTATCATGTATATATTTGTATGCTCGATCTTAAGTGAAGTTATCTTATGTATGCACGAACATGTATGGTATGTGGTAGCGTAGAAAACTATTTTGAAATAAAAAAAAGAATACAAATTAAATTCTCTGCCGCGGTAGAGAACCATTTGTCCCGGTTCGTAATACGAACCGGGACTAATGGGGGGCACCCAGCGCCCGCAGAGACAGCCACGTGGATGCCCATTGGTCCCGGCTGGTAAGAGGGCCGGGGCTAATGGGTGGGCCTTTAGTCCCGCCCCTCTAGTCCCGGTTACCAGGACCGGGACTAAAGCCCCTTACGGGCCGGGACTGGAGTCCCGTTTTCCACTAGTGCTATATACTAAAACTTGTCTAGATACATGTGAACCTAAACAAATCCAGGACACTTATTTCAGAACAGAGGGAGTATAAGATGTTTTAGTTTTTATAAAACGAGTGTATCTAGATGACTTTTAATATATAGGTCTGCTCCAAACCGACACTAAAATACGTATAGATGCATTCTTTTCAAAAGCTAAAAAAACTTATATTTTGAAGCAGTGGGAGTAGTCACCGTGGGCAAAAAATTTATATGGAAAAATGAGCAAAAGTCATGAGAAAAAGGTGCGTTTCCGGCCTTAACCTTGTATGGAAACATTATGGGGCCAAAAACATATCAATTTTTTAAATTCCCTAACAAAGATCTTCTGACCAAACATCGACTGGTAGCATAGTAATATTTTTTCTGACAATGACTGGTAGCATAGTAATTAAAACTACTACACTAGTATCCATTTAAAAAGATTCATTCAGGGGGCTTAGGTCAAAATCTAGGAACCTAGCTACATATCCCTGCTTCCCTCGGATGCCTTCGGTCCTCCGGCTCAGCGCGCACGTACGACTGGGGGCCGAATTACAAGGCGCGAACTACACGTAGACGTAGCCAGCTATACATGGTGCGCTAACACTTTTTTTTTGTATCAGCTAGCTAGCTGAGGTAGCTAATATGTAGACCAGATTAAAATAAACTCCCCTCTCTCACAAGATCGCCTGCGCACGTACTGTACTGTACACGCTCGTCGTCCCGCGTAGAGCGTAGGAGTAGGTTGGTTGGGGTTTGCACTACAACTCAACTAGAAATATGTTCTGTTCTGCACTACACACACAAAAAATGTAGCCCTAGTAACACTGAATACATCTGGACCCCAAACCATACTATTTACAAAATTATTTCCCAACGACGATCTTCCCCAAACAAAATTAAACGAGGGCTGAGAATGGGGCAGTGGCCTACCGGAAGTTCAATCTTTCTCATGGACGATTTTTTGGAACTTAACACTGTATTTTTTTTCAAAATAAAACGAGGGCTGCTACTCGAGGTATAGGTCAAAATCTAGTAATCTACTCCTCGGATGCCTTGGGTCCTCCGGCCCAGCGCGCACGTACGACTGTACACGCTCGTCGTCCTGCGTAGAGCGTAGGAGTAGGTTGGTTGGGGTTTGGGATGCGGCGGGCACGTGCGTGGTGCATGGGTGCGCGAAGCGGACGAGGAGGTAGGGGACGGCGCAAACGACACGAAATGGAATATCTGCATACCCGTGGACATGCATGCATACCGCTCATCTCTGTCTCCTGCAAAGCCGGGCGATATTTTATGCACGTACAGTACACTAGTACTACTAGTATAGTGAAACGAGGAGGAGACTGGAGAGAGAGATCGATACACTGAGATACGGAGGAACCGGAAGAAACCAGCTGCTCGATCGTTCACTGGTCCAATCGATCGGAATAATTACTCACTCAGTCACTCTACATAATAATAATTTGAACGCTGTTGAGAGACGGGACAGATGACACCATCCAATTTCAGTCGTAGCTCATGTGCGATCAACGCAACTGACACGAATCAAGATGCAAAACCCTTGGATGTAGATTCGACCGAATTCTAAGTTAATCGTTGGTGGACCGAGAGCTATAGCGAAACTGTAAAAACCATGTGTTAATCGTATATGTACAAAAGATACTGAAACTGTAAAAACCATGTCCTATTAATGTCAACAATACAAATCATCGGCGACTACATGGATTGTAATTGTACGCATACAACAACATCGATCTGAGGATCTAGGAAGTATCTTTTCTCCCTCCCTTTCAAAGTCCAATAGAGTATAAATATTTTCAATACCAATTCAATAAAAAACATTGCCGTAAAATGTCTCATAACAATAATGTATTTATCCGATGTTGATAAATTTTCTTGTACAGTAATATACATTTGGCCAATCTTAGTGAGTTTCATTTTGACTAAATTATGTGCCTTGTTCTTTTTTTTCTTGGAACACATGTTGTACTACTTATCTACTACTAGTACTATATGCATTACGCTATGTTTTGATAATTTGTACAGTAGATGATTGTTTAGCGAGCTTCAGTTAATCTTGACGTGTTGCATACGGCCGGGATGTACACGCATGCATGACTCGTGCATTAAATAGCTCCTGATCGATGTGGCAATGTCGTACTGCGTGTTCTAGTTCACGCGTGCGTACGCTCGCAGGCTATTCAACAAAATTACCGCAAAGCATGTAGTAATCCACATGCATCTTTTGTCTACCTCGATCGCCATTTGATGACCAAATTGTTGGACGTGCGCATGGGAAGACGACTAGTACTAGTTGTCCATTATTCGGGCTCTAATAACTTGTGTACACAATGCTACTCCTATGCACGTCCGCATCCGGTCAGTTTTGTATGGGCGTCAAATCCAAGCACGTCCGCACGCACTATATATTGTACACGCGCCCTGACATGCATAAACACACACCAGCTACTTAACATCCAGCAAAATACAAAACATGCTCCGTTTACAATGACCGGATCGATGCTAGCTGCTGCATGATTTAAGGCCTTCAAAAAATGTACTACTAGTACTCCTAGTAATACTACTTGGACGATGTTACCATGCATGTGTACGTATACCTAACCTGTACATTTGGACTTAGCAACTGACACGCTGGTCCCCAGTCAGCTAGCTAGTCACATGCACTACTCGGGGGTTTGTCTCGCTTTAGATTCTTTCCCATGCATGGAAGGAGGGGCCTGTCAGAGATTAGCTAGCTAGCTAGATGGTGCCAACCCGATCAGCCCCCACTGCATGTTCAAAATCTCTGACTAAACGCATATAAAACCGACCTCTCTGCAGTGTAGTGTAGCTGCTGGTAGGTAGATCAGCCATATCTCTATATCAAAATGTGACAGTTCATCAGCCGTATAAGAGTTCTAAATTAGCAGGGCCGGGTACATATGGACTGTCGTGTCGTGTCGCACTTGTCACGCCACATACTGCGTGATGGACTCATGGTGAGGTGAAAGAAGGTTTTCTCCTGGTCTGCGGAATGGCAATGATCAAACCATAACTACTTTCTGATTTTATTTTTTTTGTTTCCAACCTATTGTTTATTTGAGACATATAGGTACATGTGCACTACGCAAAATTATACCATGCAGTATATTATTTTTTAGAAAAGAAAGCACTCCAAAATTGATTCTCTGCAAAAGAAACATGCGGCTTTAGCATGAAAGATGATCTGTGATTTAGCAATCCAATCAAAAAAGCAACCGATCCCACGTTGATTTTAAGATGGACGCATGGGTTCATATAGTAATTTTTTTCAAAAGATCACATAGTAATTCCCTATATAACTGAAAGTGTCATGAACATGGCACTGCATTTTCAGTCAGTGATCACCCACCCAGTGGCAACGTGTTGGATTAAACTGCGCAAAATCTTCCGAACCCCGAAGCGATCTGCCTCGCACCACCACAGCAAAGCAGGCAAGATCGCATCAAGCTGCAGTAGCAGGATCGTATAACAAGGAGGGGGTGTGGCAGGTGAATATTTGGAGGTGTGGGAAGGGCGTCAGCTTGCGAGCTGACTTTAGTCCAAGCTAGCAGCAGACCGATCCTAACCCCAGATTGATAGCCCCGCTAACACAGCACACTGGCCCCCACGGCGGTGATAATGAGTGGCCTTTTCGGCCTTTGGAGCTTGTTTAGTGCAAACACTTTGGATTCTAGCGTATGAACTCTTGCAAGCCCTAGGATATTCTCCTACATAGGGGCTCCACTGCCTTTCTAAAGAGACACCAGATTCCTTTCCAAAGTCCACAGCAAAAATTTCACCTTTTTTCGGTCCCCCCTTGCCCTGTGTGCGTGGATTCATAGGCTTCTTCGGGAAGAGAAAACTAACGTGGAGCTGGTTTGGGAAAAAGAGAGGCCTTGTCACCATGGGTATGTTTGCTACCCTGGATTGACCTTGGGCACTGTAGATGACCACCATTATCAGTAGGATCCTAGCTAATTTTTTTCTCTTTTCCACAAATCTACTAATACGGTAGCTAGCTAGCTACCAACATTCCTAAGAATTTCCCGTTTGTGGGAGAAGATTAACCGGATAATTTCTAATTATGCTTCAACAAGACCACTTTACCCCTAAATATGTCTTAGAGTCTAAATTAAAATCCTAGACTTTATTCTAATCCTAATTAATCTACACTTTTATTTGAAAAAAAAATCCTACACTTTTATTTGAAAAATTAACCACAACTATAAAAACTGATAAGAACTATTCTCCTACTCAGTTGTCTTGTTTTGACCACTGTGACCCTAGTATCGACCTAGGTGTCATGTCATATATTTTCTTGCCGCTCTAAAGCCTATCCACCGAATTATTCTCGGTTTATCATTTTTATTTCTTTTTATTTCTAACCCCAAAATTTGAATTTCAAACTTTAGCAGCAAATTTTATCGAACAATATGTCATCGTTAGATGATATTTTAGAATATTGCTCACATATTTTTTAAATTTGACCGAATTTTGTAAAAACAATTGTGCAACTTGTGATTTGAACCCAAAATTAGAATTTTAGCTAAATGTTGAACCATAAAATGATATTACATGTAAATCTTACATAATTAAAAAAGTTAATTGGTAATCAAAAATGTTTGCTCTATTTTTGGTTTATAAATTGTAATGCCCTAACATTTAGGACCAATCAAAGTGCACAAGTGAGTGTGTGCATCTACATTCATGCATCTGAAAACCTGGATATATATTTTTCTCAAACCTAAAAACTAGAGGGATCAGGTTTCTCTTGCTCTGATGGATTAGGTTTTAGAGCATTTGAGTGAGTGCAATAGATTTTGACATGATCTCTAGACCTTCTTTGTGTTTTGGGGAGAAATAATTCAAACTTGGTTTCGAATTTAAAATTTAAATTCAAATGAGTTTAGGAATTCCTAAATTGAATTATGAATATTCAACTGATTAAAGAAAATGAATAATGGAATTATTTAAATGTATAATTGAATATTACAATTTCTATACAAAAGTAAATAAAGGGAAAAGGAATGGATTCAATAAACAAAATAGTACTTTATTACATAAAGATAAGAATACAAAGTCTTAATATTATTCACAAACAAAAAGAAGATTACAATAAAAGTATAAAGTATATCTTTATTGCCTAATACAATTTAGATTGTCTTTGTAACAAAAGAAAGAAAACAAATTACAAAATACTAAAAAAAAGAAAATCTAAACTACAATCTTAAACTAAAATCCAATTCATTTTTTCTTCTATATCTTCATTCTTATTATTCTTTATTCCTGCAAAACAAAAGAGAAGGAAAACATGCAAATAAAAAATGGTTTGTTAGTGATACTGCTTTCATTCATTGAGTTTGGTAAAAAGGGACATTATAGTAATCAGTTCTTACTCTGTTTTGACTTAGTCCAACATCACACGCTAAGGGGCAAGTTTCACCAAAAATAGCAAAAGGAAAATGCCCATACTCTAAATAAGAGCAAACCAGCCGAGCTGATCTTCACAGAGTAAATATCACTATAAGGAATCTTGAACCAACAATGGTCCCACTTGTAAGCAGGCAGGCAGCTGCTTACACACACATGCATACTGCTGCGTGCCAACACATAAGCAACAATAGTGCATAGATAAGCAAGAAGGCACAACCATAGCTAAGCTGCTATCTTCCATTATCCATTTCACCTAGTCAAGAACACCAAGAACACTAGCAGCACATCACAGATCCATCAACACAAAACATCCATCATGGTCACCTGAAGCAAGTCCAGCACAAGATATCACTACGAGGAGGACAAGCCAAGGATAAGAGCAGATCAAAGAGGAGAAGGCCAACACAAGGAAGAGAAGGCAGCTGATCAAGAGAAAGTTACAAGTTCACCTACAAGAACAGTTACCACAAAAGGTTGCTAAACTATGATCGAGAATTATAATATGTTCTCATTAGTATATAGGAAAGATAATTGGAATAGGAAATTCATCCTCGGATATGTAATAAAATGGAGTACAGGATTGAAAGGATCATATGGGCACCTAGAGGGGGGGTGAATAGGTGCTACTTAAAATTTTATTCTTTTTCAATTAACGGTTTGACACAAAAGGTAAATTCTCTAGATATGCAACTAAGGTGAATTTACCTGTATGTCACACTAGCACAACTAACTTAGCAAGAGCAAGATATAAGTAAAGTGTGGTAAAGGATAGAGGTAATCGAAATGGAGCACGCAGAGACATAAGGATGATTTACCACAGTTCCTTCCTTTTGAGGGGAAGTATGTCTATGTTTGGAGAGGGTGTGGTTTCAAACCACCAACGCCACAAAAGTCCTCCCTTGTTCTCTAGTGAACCTCACCCCAAAGGGATTGATTCACTCTTCCACTATATCGGTAACCTTCGAGGTGGAAACCGACACCTTTACAACAAGTTCGAGGCACACATCCACAACTAAATTGGAGGCTCCCAAATGCAAGAAGCTGTCACAACAATCGAAGAAAAGCTTGTAAGAACCAAATCAAGGCCTAGGGTTTCTAATGAAACACTAGAGCAAGGGGCCTCTAGTGAATGAGGGGGAATTGAAGATCTCTTTTGGTGAAGATGTAGATCAAGGCCTCCTACTTCGATTCTCCAAAGATCAAGGACTTTGGATGGTTGGAGGGGGAGATCTTGTTGATTTGGTGGCTCTACTTTCGGTGTTCTTATCTTCTGAAATGAGCAACTTGAGGTAGGGGATGAATTCCCCTTTTTATAGGCCCACTCCTTTCAGAATCCTTTCTTCATGTAGGGAAAATACCACACCGGAGACTCCGGTCTTAAGACCGGAGATTCCGGTCTGTAATCATCTCACACTAGAGATTCTGGTCCATATCCGAACAATCTCCGGACCCCTATACAGAATGGCTCGGACTTGGTTTTGAGGATCACACTAGAGACTCGTGCCGAAACTCCGGTTGGGAACACTGAAGAGTCTGATATTTGCACACCGAAGATTCTAGCCTGCGACTTCACACCGGAGACTCCGAACTTCCCAGACTGGAGATTCCGATCTGAACCTTCCATGTATACATTGTTTCAAACAGGGATATTTCCTATTGCCATAGACTTTTTGAAGGGAATATGCCCTGAGAGGCAATAATAAAGTTGTTATTATATGTATTCCAAGTATATGATAGATGTTTATTTTGCATGCTATAATTGTATTAATACGGAAATCTTAATACATGTGTGTTTAATAAACAAATGGAAAGTCCCTAGTTATGCCTCTCTATAAACTAGCTTGTTGATTAACAGGATGATCAAGGTTTCATACTTCTTCCTTATTAAGTAAATATACAGATATATTCACTCAAATTTCTGGAGAAAGCATATGAAGTCAAAAGATCCACCGCACATGGCTACATATAATGGACTAGGGATTTCTATTTTCGTGCCCCTGGTTCGTTAGTTGTACTCATTTTTCCCCAGCCGCTTAGTTTTTCCTCACTTTTCCCCTCCCACCATTATGAAACCCTCACATGCGCTCGGACGGGTGGATGCCATCATGTCAAAGGCTTGACCGTTACATGCTGACAGGTGGGACCGCATTGGGTGGGTCCTGCGTTGAGAATTACGTTACATCGCCTCGACCGTTACATGCTGACAGGTGGGGCCGTGATACACGGCAGACCAGTCATCCATCTCTCGCTGACTTGTGGGCCCCGTTTTTCCTGACTATGTGGTCGGTGCAACCAATGACACATGGGGCCGTTCTGTGGGGCCGTCGAAGCAAGTGAACAATGGGGGAGCTGTGTGGAGCCGTTCTGTGGGGCCTTCGTAGCCAATGACTAGTGGGACCGTCATGTGGGGCTGGAGGGGAGATTTGAATATTTGCCATGTTTTACTTTGCAACTTGCATATTTGTCATTTTGTGTGTCACTGGCATGTGGTGGTCATGTGGCAAATATGCAAATTTCAAAGAAAAAGTTTGGCAGATATGCAAAATTGGCAAATATGAAATAATTGACAGGTGGGGTCGTGTATGACACATCGGCTCTCTCTCTCATCCGCTCCCAGCCCCCAGCCCCGAGCAGCTCCTATCCCACCGGCGGACAGAGCAGCCATCGTCGGCGCGTCGCCAGATCTGTCCTAAGGCGGTATCGGACGGACTGTCGTGCTGCACCTCAACCACGCACGCATCGTACATTGGGGCAGTACCGACCGCCCACGATGACCAGGATTTGGTTCCGCCGCCATAGCTCAACGAACAGTCGCAGCAATTGCTAGTAGTACTTGCTAGGACCTCCGCTCCTGCTCCGCCCACCCTAATCGATTCGGTTCCCATAATTTCCTCGATATTGTAGGTGCAAATTAGTCCTTAATGTCTGGTCGTAGCGGGTACACCGGCAAGGGTGGGGAATCGATCATGTCGTGGACACATTCTCCTTCTCCTACCACGTCGGATGTGCATGTAGCTCCGTCTCTTTGTACTACCGTTGAATTTGAAGTGCTGACATGGCCTGTCAGACTGATTCAATTTAGTTTGTTTTGGGATTGTTACAGTGTGCTATGCAGCCGATGGTCCATGGTACATTGCATAGCAAGATGAATCAACTCAGTGGTCTAGACATAGGATGGATTTGGAGGAGATTGTTGCCAAGTTAGGTGATGAATTGGCCTGTAAAAACCTATTGATATTCGAGCTAAAGCGTACCATCGAGGAATAATTCAGAGCTTATTCGCAAAGAGAAGTTGGCACCTGAGGTTGATCTTGCCGTATCTGATCAAGTCGTAGAAAATCTAAAATGTGAACTTCAAGTGAAGCGCGGGGGGGGGGGGGGGTAGTAGAGAGTAGAATTGTTATTCAATAGATGGTTGTTAGTTCCTGCTAATTTAGTCACTTTGTGGTCCCAGAGTTGTGGAGAGAATGCATTTCGGTGCCCGAGTTTCTTGCCATTAGATCTAGCGGTCCCAAAGTGGTCGAGAGAATGCATTGCGGTACCCGAGTTACTTCCCATTGGATCTAGCAGTCCCAAAGTTTTTGAGAGAATGCATTGCGGGGCCCGAGTTGCTTGCCATTGGATCTAGCTGCCCATAGTTGGCGTGCCAAATGCCTAGAGGGTCAATTAGGGCCTATCAGTTTTGACTATTCTATCACTGCCATCGTGGCTGCCATGTAGAGTTGCAGCATTGGCACCAGCATCCATTCCCCACTCCAAATTAGTGGATGAGATTGTCAATCAAAGTTAGTTTACTCAAATTCCTCAAGATACAATCAAATCTAGTCAAATCTAAATCAACTAATTTGGGTCGGAGGGAGTACTACTTATGAATCAGTTTTAGAGTATATCCACCATCCTCACTGCTCAAATACATATCAATTTTGATTCAAATCATACATATTTCGATCAAATTTGTACAAGCCCACCGGAGATTGTCAAAGAAAGTACTACTACTTATGAATCAGCTTTAGAGCATATCCACCGGTCTCACGGCTCAAATACATGTCAAATTTATTTAAATCATACATATAGTCATAGAATTTTGGTTCAAATTGGGCTTAAATTTGTCCCAATTTTAAGTGGACGGTGAGCTAGCCGCCCTCCCGCCGTATGTGTACTCCAAGAAGTACGGGCAAAGTGCTCCCATCCGGCCTTCACCATCGAATGCACCTCGACGTGCCGGTCGCAGCCTGCCTCCCATAGCTTCCGTTCACGAGGGCTTGATCTACGCCGTCACAGTGATGTAGCAGATGATGGCTTCAATCGTCTTTGCATCGATGACCAGTGTCGACACCACAGCCATAGATGCTGCGGATGATGGCTTCAATCGTCATCGCATCAATGACCACTGTCGACACCACAGTCGTAGATGTGAACGGATGATGACTTCCATCGGTGTCTTTCATCGACGGCCACTGCCGGCACCACCTCTGTCGCACTGATGTTGCGGATGATGTCTTCCATCGGTGTCTTTCAGACGGTTAGATACTCACCGCCGCACGCCGTTCTAGCAACTGTGCTTAGATCTGTGTCGCCACAAGCCGTTTCGACCCCCACGCGTAGGTCCACGCCGCCGTACGTCGATAGGATGGGAGGAAGATGCGATTGGTATACATGCGACAAGGAAAGGGAGGGAGAGACCTCCAGCCCATTGGATCATGATGTATCCAATAGTGGTTGTCTAAGATCTGTGTGACATACATCTCGACCAATCAGAGCGAGCCAAACTGAGCGCTAGTTGATGTGGTTGGTATACGTGCGATAGGAAAATGGAGGGAGAGACATCCAGCCTGTCGGGCTCTCCTCGCCGTACAAGGTTAGCTGCGCTGATCGAGAGAGAGAGACCTCCAGCCCGTCGGATCATGATGTATCCAATGGTGGTTGGCTAAGATCCGTGTGACATATATCTCGACCAATTAGTGCGCTAGCCAAACTGAGAAATGAGAGAGGGGAAAAGTGATGAAAACTTTAGCGGGAGGTGAAAACTGCGGAAAACTTTGGTGGGGGGACTTAGTAGAGCTAAGGAAAACAAGGGTGCTCAGATAAAAATATGACTAAGGGAAATTCAAGCTTTTGGCATAACAAATAGAAAATGTGTTATTTGTACAAAATAATCCATCTTGGCCGATATTATATTGTTTGCAACTCAAAGATACACAAATGTGCCAAATTTGGCCTCATTTAGACAAAGTATATTTTAGGATGGGTTATCTTGGAGGTTGAGTGAGTAGAAAGCCATGCGTGTTCATAGCTAGTAGCTCATTCCAAGAAGTGGTTTGGGAGAGAAGGCAATTTCTCTTTATTTTCTTTTCCTTTATTATTCATGCTAGGTTTTCGTTAACATAACAAGACTCCATGTGAAGGTTGCACTATGTTTTAACTTATTTTTTGAATTAAAATAACCCTAAAACCATTTATTTAAATTTAATCACTTAGAAAAATAAAAATGTGGCTGATTACAAGTAAATCCAAAATTTCCAATTTCATATGGTAAATCAATCCAGGATACGCAAGTGTGCCAAATTTTGGATTGATTGGTCAATGTTTGCTATGGTTTAAGCCATGAACTAGCTAAACCGCATGTGTTGACCACATGTCGAGGGCAAAACTGAGCAGTGCTAAGCAACTAGGTGCATGACAATAGGAACTTGCAATAACACATACATTACGGGGTTATCCAACATACAAACTTCAAAGCGTCACAAACATTGACAGTAGTTCAAATTCAATACAAACATTGACACTAGTTTAAATTCATCATACAAATTCAAATTAATAATTCAAATTCATTTTTTCTTGCCCCTAGTGTTTTTCGCTGGAATATTCTCAGAGTTCACCACCTTGCTCCGGGTGATCCTGGCTAGAATATTCTCGGAGTCCACCATCAGCTTCTTCCGTTTGTTCCGTTTGTTCTTTTTCTCTGCATCAAATGAATCAAGTGCTTTAATCTGTCGTACAATTGGTGCAACCATGTTTCGATTCATTGGTTCATACGGTTCAAAACGCATTGGCATCATTTCTTCAATATCCTCTTGTGTAATTCCTTTACTTTTGAACTCTACATCTAATGAATAAATTGCTTCAATCTCCCATGCATTTGGTGCAATATCCCCTTCATTTGGTTCAATCTCCTCTCGATCCATTGGTTCAATTGCCCCTGCATCTAGTTCAATCTCCCCTACATTTGGTTCAATCTCCCCTGCATCTGGTTCAATCTCCTCTCGATCCATTGGTTCAATCTGCAATGTATCAATTGCTTTAGTCTTCTCTTGTTCAGATACTTCATTCTCATCTGCATTTGCTGCTCCTGCCTGATCATCCATTCCATAAGCTAGGTCCACTGTATTTTTACAAAGCCTAGCAATGTGCCCTAGGATCACACAACGCTTGCACTTACGTCATCGAGGTGGTGCACCACCCTCTGCACTAGCTCTCATCCTTTTCTTCCTTGGCCTACCTATTGTTCTAGTAAAAACTGGAGGGTATATCTTGAAGCCTGGATTCACTTCCATGCATTGGTCTTTTCCCAACAAGGCTGGAACATTCTGAGCATATGCTGCCCTAAATTTGGTAACAGAGAAATACTCCGACACGTACTGATCAACTTCACCCTCTTCCCTCCTAGAACACCCATGAAAAACAATGCATGTATGCAGGGTTTTCCCATGGAGCTGCCATTGCCTGCAATGGCATGTCCTGTCAGCCAAACTCACTGGATACCTCCATTGCCTATCTTTACTGTCAGTGTATGTTACCTCAGCCTCCATTCCTTTTCTAATGCATTTCATCTTCAATTGTTTTGCCCTGGCATGCAATGCCTTAATCAAATATGGGAGGATGAGATGGCCATCATATATTGTTGATGCAATTCTTTGACGCAAATTGATCTTTATCATGATCATCTACCTAATCTTATCAAATATTTGCCACAGCATAAGCCATTTCAATGACTTGACCTTTGCATTGAAACTCTCTACAAGGTTACTTGTCACATAGTCTACCTTGCAAATTTCATTGAATTGGCTTCTTGACCACACCATTCCATGATGTGCATCCAAGTACTCCTTCACCGCAGGTTTTTGTTTATACAACACTTCCAAATGATACAGATCCTTCCTCAAACTGCATGTGTATGAAGCTGGCCATAGGTTGTCAGTATAAACTTTACCCCTTGAATTTCTTTGTAAAATTCCGCACTAAGTGTCGCATACATTCCCTATGCTCCATGTAGCACCCCGATAAAATCACTACTAGAGAATCGCGTGTTGTTTTTTTTGTGCATCAGCATGACCACATGCTCATGTCATCATGCCACATTGCATTTGAGCATCGTCATGTCATCATGCATTTGTTTGCCTAAAACTATTTTCTAAAAGCATATGTTTGTTTTCTAAATACCCCCGTCTTTATTCAAATCAAATCTTCGGTGTTTCTGGATATTTTTTGTCTAAAACTATTTATAAAGATGTTTTAAAATAAAACAATGTTTTCGGGGAGGCAGTCCAGCCGATTGGGCTAGAGGCCCAACCAGCCGGACCACCTACCACCCGGTCCAACCCATCTAGACTCAAACCCTAAATCTATATAGTCCAAACCATAACCTGACCTACACCTAGTCCCACCCCTGCCGCCGCCGCACAAGCAACACAACGCCCGCACGCAGCCATGGGCACATCCACCACTCCATTGCGCGGGCCCCACAATCCTATGTAGCGCACGTCGCCCTCGCTCACCCTGCCGCTCCCTGGCCCCACCTCCTCACGCGTACAACCCACGCCAGCCCCACCCTCTCACGCTACGCTCCATCGTGACTCGGCCCTACCCCGACCGATCCGCCTCGCCCTTTCCTCCCTACCCCGCGATCCCCATCCCCACCAACTCCTCTCTCCCCTCGATCCCCAACCCAGTCACAGTGCAACGACCGTCGGCAATGGCTGCGTCCTCCCTAAGTCCCTCGCCTCACCGCCCCAGTTTTTCCCAGCAGACACCGCCACGGGCCTCCCCTCCCTCTACCTCGTCTCGCCGTCCTCGAGCCCGAGCACCACCGTTCGAGCTCGCCGCGGCCTCTGCTCTGTGTGGTGCCGCCATGGCCTCCTCGCCCTCTCGCCACCGCCAGGGTCGTCGCGTCGCCCTCTGCTTCCTCGAGCTCGCCCGGGTGCCTCGGCCTTCCTTCCGAGCACCTCACAACCGTCGTAGTCTCTGTCCCTGTTGACTTCCGCCCGTGCCGAGCCCCTGCCTCATCCGTGGCTACCTCGTCTCCGGCCGAACACCCGCTACTACCTCGCCATGTACCTCTACCCCATCGTCGCGTTGTGTTGCTCCTGATCAGATGTTGTGCCGCTGGTGCTCCCTTTTCCCTCCTGCCATGTTGTTTCTACTAGTGCGGTTTTGAAGTGAGGTACATTCGTGGTGGATGTGAAGTGATGGATGTGTTGGTTTATTGTGGCAACAGTGAAGACGTGTGAGAGGGATGTGAATGCACGATGATGAAGTATGAAGATGGAGATGCCAACAAGGAATACTTGACCCCACGAGATCTCCGTTCCCCTGTTTTCAACAAGATATTCCAAAGGTGAACCGACAAAAGCTCGGTGTGACAAGATCCCATTGATAAGTACCCGATGTCGTTTCAAGTTCGTCACCGACTGTAGAACCTGAAACCCCAAGGTCTCCTTCTGGAACCGCCATGATCTTCTTCACCCTCGAGACCCTAGAGACCCGATCCCGAAGTCTGAAGCCGAGACCGATCCCTCGAGACCCCAAGATCTTCGACCCCTAATGTGATCCCCTTTCCGAGAACCCTATTTTATAAATGCCATTTATACACTTGTTGCATATTAAATTGTTCATGACCGCATACATGTTTGACATTTGGGGTATTTTGTCGATTCACCTCATAATTAAATATGGAGACTATATGTAGGCTATTCTAGTCTTATATTGACTCCATTTAAATTTGTGTAGCGAACCGATGCCATGTTTTGCCTTGTTAATGCAACATTTAAATTGCGGGGTATCTAAATAACTTGAACAATTTAATTAATTGTCAGGACCCCGGTTCCGTTTAATATTGTCTAGTTGCATGGCAACTTTGCCATGTCATGCATCATACATGCATCATGCCCGGTCTTCTGCCGTAGTATTAAATAGTGTATTCGGTGTTTCTTTTAGTGCTTTGCTTCTTCGCGGATTAGGCCGTTGAGTGGATGCGAGTATCGACAAGTCCTTCGGATAATGTCCCTTCGGCAGTGTTTCCCAAGCGAGCAATCTCCCCCTTTCTACCTATTTTGCATTTATAGTCTTTACTTCCTTCCTATTGATCTAATGCTATATGTGTTGCGATGCTTTAGTTTCCATACCATTTATATACCTTGCAGCCTCTATATTGCCTTGGACACATCCTATTGCCTGTTGTTTGATAGATAGTCGGCCTTGCGAGTCGTAGTTGCTTGCTCAGGTGCTGCTTCGCATTGTTGTTGCTCCACCATTGTTGGAAGGTTGGCACATGTTTAATGGTGGAGATGATCATGACTTTAAATACAACTTGATTAAAATGTTGGGAATAGTTATAACTAATGCAGAGGCATCGGTGGGAAATAGAAAATATTTGGTTTTTAACCGCTCACTTGTGTCCCGTAGGCCCCGAGTACTTGATACATGTTCCTTGACTATCGCACTATCCGCATGTGGGACCATGAATCCCCTTAGCCAGAGCTTGATTCATTTCTTATTGCTTGGGGCCACAAACTAGTTTGGGGCTTTATTACTATCCTGTACATATGCCATGCTTTACTGCTTTATTTAAGATTGTGCGTGGAGCACCTGTACTGTTTTGGATCGTGACACGTTTTCGCTGTATCGACAAGCCCAGTCACACTTTCGGGTTCCCAATCGTTTACCACCGTCTACACAAACCATGGGCCCGTCTCGGAGCCAGCCAACTTCATTGTGGGTAGCTTAGTGGGGTGCCCCTTGAAATATTTTATGAATCCTGTGATTGCTTTGTCGTGAAAGCCTCGTTGGGTTTTGATTTGGTTTTTCCGAGGTTGATCGTGTGTGTGTTGCTATTTGTGCACCCCTGCAGGGTGAATCTTTCTGAAAGCCGTGTTCGCGGTTATGACGACTCGGAGCACAGTATCTCGATCATAGACAAGCATAACTAAAGTAGTGCTATAAATTTGACTTTATATGTGACTAGTAATCAGCTTCACTATAATGGAATGGATAATAAAAGTGCTAACAACAGGTGGAACTGGGGTGTATCATGTCATGTTATACCTGCCTAGTAAGTATCGCAACTCCAATGGAATGAAATAAAAGTGCCAACAACTGCTGGGTTTGGGATGTCACATGCTAATTGTATCTGACTAGTAAGTACTGCAACTACAACTAAATGGTTAACTAAAACTTCCCACTACTTATGCTATCAGGATGAATCGTGCTATCTATATCTGACTAGTAAGTGTTGCAACTATAATGGAATGAATAAAACTGCCAACTGTGTGAGTTCCTCAGTTTGACTTCCTCGTGTGGTCTCGAGGGGGAAATGCCAGGATGGGTATGTTTTGGTGTTACTATCAGGTTGGATCCGAATAGGCCTTTCTCATCCCTCTCCAATAGCCGATAGTTGAATCGAGTCTCTATAGATTGTTTAGTGCATGTTGCGCTGCCACTTCAGTCCACCATACCAATATAGGCGAGAGCCGTCGAATTCTAGCCTCGTCGTGTACTGGCCTCAGTACTGACCACTCCCTTTTCCTTGGCCTTTGTCGGCACCCCTTTTGTTTAACAGGTATAAGTTCGACGTCGTTAGAAGGGTTACCTTTTCGGCTTGGCCTGGGCAGGGTTATGGACGCCATTGGTTATTCTTCAAGGCTCTCAGCCCCATTTGCATCTTGTCCGTACTCGGATGTTCTATTGTTTTCAAGGTGATTTGCATCTTGTCCGTATGAGGTGCTAAGCCGACAGATTATCCGATGGGCAAAAGCCTATACTATTGTTAAAGGTGAGCTCCATAGACGGAGTGTTTCTGGGGTTTTTCAGCGCTGCATATCTCCGAAAGAAGGAGTGGAAATCTTAAGAGAAATCCACGAAGGCGAGTGTGGTCACCACGCTACAGCCAAATCTTTAGTGGCAAAAGCTTTTAGACACGGATTTTTCTGGCTTACAGCTCAGGCAGATGCCGAACAATTAGTCAAGACGTGCAAAGGCTACCAAAAGTACGCCAAGCAAGCTCATGTTCCGGCTAATCAGCTGCGAACAATACCTATAACATGGTCCTTTGCGGTCTGGGGGCTTGATATGGTAGGACCATTTAAACAAGCTCCAAGTGGATTTACTCATCTCTTAGTGATGGTGGATAAATTCACAAAATTGATTGAGGCTAAACCTGTCACAAGTTGTGATGGAGCAACAACCAAAAGATTTGTCGAGGATGTTATAATCCGGTATGGTAATCCACATAGCATTATCACGGACAATGGGAGTAACTTCTCTATGGGAGAATTGGCTGAATTCTGCAATGAGCAAAATATCCGGCTTGACATTGCGTTAGTCGCACATCCATAGGATAACAGACAAGTCGAAAGAGCAAATGGTTTAATCCTACAAGGGCTAAAACCGAGACTCGAAGCACCACTACGACGTGCTGCGGGTGCTTGGGCAGAGGAATCACCCTCTGTAATTTGGAGTTTACGAACAACTACAAATAGGTCAACAGGATACACACCTTTCTTCTTGGTCTATGGCGCAGAAGCAGTTCTTCCTAGTGATTTGATTCATACTTCTCCTAGAGTAGCCGCGTATATTGAAGAGGATGCCGAGATTTCTCAACAAAATGATCTCGACTTAGTCGAAGAAGTTTGCGTCGTTGCTGAAATGAGATCTACAGCCTATCAACAGAGGTTACGCAAGTATCATAGCCAGAGAGTCCGAAATAGATCTTTTAATAAAGGTGATTTGGTTCTCCGGCTTGTGCAACAAAGAAAGCACAAACTTTCCCCAGTATGGGAAGGGCCCTTTTTAGTTAGTCGAGTATTGCACAATGGATCGTACTACTTAACTGACATGAGGCCAGTCAAAGAAAGACCTACTACTAAGAAGAGAAAGAGAGCTAGAGGCAGTACAAATCCGGATGAATTAGACAGACCTTGGATTATTGCTCAGCTACGTCCCTTTTATTCTTAGTTTATCCTTCTTTGTAATCATATATATGTACATGTTCTGTGAGAAATAAAAGTTTTGGTTGCCTCAAGTTTTTCTGAGAAGTTTTTACCATCTTATTTCCGAATGATCATGTCATAGTCGAAAATCCCAGAATGCTTGAAAGTTTATGCTCATGCTCGTTTTGGTTTAGATTTCCGATTATAAAAACTGCTACCTTCGGGTATAACTCTAAAATTTATAGTCTTTACTTTGGTTATTTTTCCGATTGCTGGATGCGGGCATTTTCCGAGTAGTGAATTATTGGTACTGGAAGCCAGCTTTGCTTCCGAGTTTAAACTGGTTTAGCAATTGAGCTCCGTTGCTCGGCAAAGTTTCCGGTAGAAGGTTTAGCCGGCTCATGAAAGGGACGAGGCGGAAATCCATATAAACAATAAGTACAGACGAAAAAAAATACGAGTGCTTATGTAAAACATTTCAGGCACACAAAAAATTTAAAGCCAAATGTGCTGAATAGATCAAAAGCTTAGCACTAGCAAAATTATAGTAGGTCATATTTACAGATGCATCATGTTTTTTTTAGATAATACAAATGTTTCTGGCAATCTATGATGCAGGAGGAGATGAAGGAGCTGCCGGCTCGCTGGATACGTCGCCTTGATATCATTCCGAGATGTCCGCATCCGAGGTGGTGCGATCATCGCCGGAAAATTCTGCTGATTCTTCTGGAGGAGGAGGCGGGGTGTCCACGCGGGTGAAGAACGGGGTCTCGTAGCTGGTCAGGTTAGCCACGTGACACCCATATCCAGCGCAGGAGTGCATGATGGCTTGAAGGTCCTGCTCCTGGCCGTCTTCATCTACTTTGCAGTACCCTCTGGTCACTTGCCATATTTCCATGTTTCCATGGTGGCTCATGACCATGGTGAGAGCGTTCTGCGCTGCAGTCCGCGCGTAGGACATGTTCCAATCCCGAACAAGTTGCAGCATCTCTTTTGCCTTGTCCCGCACCTGAAAATCCAACATGCTGTGCATGTCCGGAATCTTGAGAGCAGGTCACCGACTTGGGTAAGGCGGTGGGTGCGGGGCTCGGTGGAAGAAGATTCAGTCAAGTTCAGAGGAACTATACATAAAACAAGTTAAGAAAAATCTGACATTGATAGAAGTCGAAGAAAAAAGACAAGTCGGACAGATGGAACGTACCGAAAATGACGTCGTCAATTTTGGTCTTCTCTTCCCGGAGACTTTGGAGTTCAGCCCTGGGCACCTGGGAAAGGTCCCTCTCTCTGCCAAGCTCATTCTTGAGGTCCGAGATTGCTTTCTCTTGAGCAGCGATCTTGCAATCACGCTCAACAGTGGCATGGAGGAGGATTCAAGGATTTGAGCAATGCTCTTTTCATGATCCGCCTTGAGCTGATCCAGCTCTTGATGAAGCTCCTTGTTCTCCACCACCAAGATCTTGAGGTTCTCGGCCTCTTCAATCATGGCGCAGGATTGTTTCACCAGTGCTGTAAGTCAAAAAGAACAACAGTTCAGGAAAAATTCGACATTGAAAAAACAAAGACAAGGTTTGAGTCTCGAAATGTTTACCTTCGGCTTCATCCTTGGCAACTTCAAGTTCAGCATTTTTAAGCCGGAGAGATTTGATCTCTCTCCGCTTATCACAAACATTCTTCAATAAATCCTGGTTAGAGGAATATACTTTCTGTAAGTCAGAATACCCAAAGTCAGAAAGCTACTAAAGACTCGGGCTAATATTGTTGCCAATATCAGCACGAGCCTTGGGGGCTATACTAGTTTGTTCTTTAGCATCCTAATTAAGCATAAACCCGGATTATTTATCCTACTTCATTCTTGGGGGCTAGAGGATATGATATGAATTAAAGGAAAAGCAGGAGTTGGAATTCCGACTTACATATTGTTCGCGAGTGAGTTTATCCAAACTCGCGTTCACCTCAACGACAACCTTCTCAGCGATAGTCAGAGGGGTCACAGGAGCAGTTGGAAGCTCCCCGGACCTGATCCTCTCGTTGTGAAGAAGCACTTGTTCAAGAAGATTGGAGTGCTTGACGTCCTCTGCTTCTTGCGCTTCTTCTTCGGCAGATAAAGTACTTTTCTCCAGGCATTGCCTAGTGAGACGCTGGATTTCTTTAGTAGATTTCCGGGACAGGCCAAACTTGGCAAGTCCCGGATTGCTGATAAGGTTTTCGGTGAAGGTTTCTGCCGAGGGATCATTACCCAAAGAGGGTTCACCCTTATCTAAATCTGACTCACCCATGGTGACGTCAGTTTGCGATTCAAGGATTGTAGGCTCCGTGGAAGGAGCCAGATCTTCTGCAACGATCGGAGAAGGTATGGTCACCAGCGTTGCAAAAGGTTGAGGGGTAGGAGTCGGAGGAGCCACGGCAGGAGAAGCTATGGTAAGCTTCGTCTGTCGCATGGGCTTCGAAGAAATCCCTTTCCCCTTGCCCCTGATGATCGATTTTGCTTTGAGAATGTAGTAAAGCCGGAAACATTACATCTCGGAAAGAAATTCGAGTAAAGTACAAAGGCGGAAGTTGTGATTGAAAGTTGCCTCTTCACGACGGGCACCTCCTTTGTGCCAACAGCCACTGTCGGAGCTTTGCGCTTCTTAAGTGCAAGGTCCGACAATGGTACTACCTCTGTCTCCTGAGAAAACTCAGGAGGATATCCTTAGAGCGGAGCAAATTCCAACTCGGGGAGGTCAGCAAGCTAAAAAGAAGAAAACATATCAGTATTGCAATGTAATTCAAAGATTGTAACACATAAAAGGTGTACTAATGGAAGCTTACCAGCACTACGGGGTTTTCCACCGTATGCATATCCCGAGAAACCTCCGGGATCCTCCTCTCGATCCGCTCCCTGATCAGCCACTTAATCTGGCTTATATAGCCCTGCGTGGTGTTGGCTTTGGGGTTGATGCAGAGGGAGTCTTCTTTGGACGACGTGGTGGAATGCCTCAGTCAATCTCCGTGGTACTGAATGGGCTGGATCCGGCGTGAGACCCAGCATTGGACCAAGTCAGATCCCTTTAGTCCCTTGTGTTTGATCAGATATTCGACCCGCCTCTTAGCGAGGATCAGATCGTCACTGAGAGCTAGAGTGGCCTCGTCCCAAGACGGTTGGGCCATGGCAGCACCGTCAACAAAAGCCGGCAAAGCAGTAGCTTTGTCGGGAGCCAGAATATCCCTATGGTAGAAGAACGTGGCTGGCCATTGTTTGACCGAGTCACTAGCTAAGATTTTGGGATATGCGCGCTCGCGTCTAAGTGAAAAACTAATGGTACCGGTGATGTAAGGAACACCGGCAGTAATAGAGTTTCTCCGGACATGAAAATAGTACCGGAATAGAGTCAAACTCGGCCTAATGCCGAGAAAGCCCTCACGCAAAGAAGCGTAAGCGCTCATCTCTAAGAGAGAGTTGGGAGGAAGATGATGGAGTTGAACTCCGTAATGATCAATCACCTCGGAGAAGAACTCCGAGGGAGGAAACGACAAACCTCTGTCGAGGTGGGTGCCAAAGTGGACCCACTCGCCGGCGTGCGGGTTGGGGATGGTTTCCTCGAAGCCGCTCCGCCAGTCGCCGGCGCGGAGGAGCCCTTCCTTCTCCATGTTCTGGAGCTTCTCGTTGTCGAGGACGCAGGGGATCCAGAGCCCACGAATGCTTTCCTTCTCCGCCACCGCTTCTGTCGCCGCCGTCGCCGCCGCTGCCGCCAAGCCGGAGGAATAAGAAGAAGCCATTTCTCCGGTGGGCAGATGACCTAGAACGGGAGACGCAGGGAGTTTTTGGGGGAGGAACGGAGGAGCTCTGTGCACGCAGAGAGATTGGGAGGAGAGGAAAAGGAAAATGAGTGGTGAAAGGAGAAGGAGAAAATCCTAACCCCTTATATCCACCTAACTGCATCAAGATTCGTGCAAATAATACAGTGTAACCGCCACGCGTCGTGGAAGGAACTAGGAAGGACCCACACGATGATTGCGTCGCCTCAATCTCAACGCACGCATTGAAACGGCGCCTCGGTTCCTGATGGCTCAATGCACGGCGCCCAGAAAAATGCTTGATGGCGGTGTTGATGTAGAGCTCGTTGGGAACCCCAAGAGGAAGGTATGATGAGCACAGCAGCAAGTTTCCCTCAGTTATGAAACCAAGGTTTAATCGAACCAGTAGGAGCAAGGAAACACCTCAAAGGTGTTACTAGCTGAGCTTTGGCAGGGCGCACTACCGGTGCTAGTAGCAATGTGGAGACCTGCACAACACAACCATAGAACTTTGTCCCCAACTTGCGATGAGGTTGTCAATCTCACCGTGTTTTGCGGAAAACAAAGGATTAAACGTATCGAATGGAAATAAGTAAAAGTTTGCAGAAAGTAAACACAAAGCAGAAAAAGTTTATAGATTGTATTAAAGTAAAAGGACCGAGATCCATAGTTCACTAGAGGTGGCTCTCCTTAAGATAGATAACATGCTGGGTGAACAATTACAGCGGGGCAATTGACAAACACCGAGAAAGCAATACATGCATATACTAATCATCTTGACTCCTTTGAGACTTGATTGGGCATTACAACATAATACATAGACCGCCATCCAACTGCATCTATGACTAATAATCCACCTTCAGGTTATCATCCGAACCCCCTCCAGTATTAAGTTGCAAGCAACAGATTATTGCTTTACGAACTGCGTGTAAAGTAAACAATACAATTGTTCTATGAACAAAAGATTGTTGTTTTCTCCCTAGTAGCAACAGCACATCTAGTACCTTAGAGATTTCTGTCACTTCCCCAGATTACCAGAGGCATGAACCCACTATCGAGCATAAATACTAACTCTTGGAGTTGCTAGCATCTACTTGGCCAAGATAGCTACTAACAACGGAAAGCATGCAAGATCTCAAATAACAAAGACATGATAGAATCAATAATCAATCTAAAATAGCATCTCAATATCCATCGGATCCCAGCAAACACAACATGTATGAATTACAAATAGATGATCTTGATCATGAACGGAGCTCACAAGATCTAAACATGAAAGCACAAAGGAGAAACCAGCCATCTAGCTACTACATGGATCCGTAGTCCAAGGATGAACTACTCACGCATCACACTGGAGGCTTGCATGGTGATGAAGAAGGCCTCTAGGGTGAATTCCCCTCTCTAGCAGGGTGCCGGGAAGAGCTTTAGATCCCCCGATCTAGGGACAGAGACGACGGCGGCTACAGACTCTTTCATGTATTTTTGATCGGGTACCTAGGGTTTTCGTCCTGAGGGCAACTTATAGGCGGAAGGAGAGGCTGAGGGGGTGCTGGGGCGGTCAGACCACCCCCTGGCGTGGGCCAGGCCTGGCCGCGCGGCCAGGTGGTGTGGTCGGGCCCCAGCCCTTCTCCGTCTCGTTTTCTTGATCCCTTCCGGAAAAATAGGCACTTTGGCTTTTGTCCCGTCCAATTCCGAGAATATTCATTTTCTGACTTTTCTGGAACCAAAAACAACAGAAAACAGACAGCTGGCACTGTGGCTCTTGTTAATAGGTTAGTCCAAGAAATCATAATAAAAGTACTCCGAATTTGGAACAAAACACAAGAAAGTGGATAAAACCAAGCATGGAACATCAAAAATTATAGATACATTTGCAATGTATCAACATCCCCAAGCTTAACTCCTGCCCGTCCTCGAGTAGGTAAGTGATAACAAGAAATAATTTTTGAGGTGACATGCACCATCAAAGACTTGATCAAAGTATTTGCAAAACATTCAAGGCTGGGATCATAGTACTTCAATCATAACATGAAAGACAAAGTTCTAGCAATAAGCAAAGAAACTAAGATGCAACATGAAAAGGCACAAACAAAAGATTCATGAATAACATGCTTTGCAAGACGTTTGTTTGTTTCACATAAAGAAAACATAGCATAAAAGTATTCAGCTTGTCCCTCAATAGAGTAGCAAATATAAATGCATAGGACACCTTCAAAGTTCATAAGAGTGACTAGATACAATAGTTTCAAACAAGCAATAACAAGTTATGCAAAAATCAACTAGTCTTGGGACAATGCACATAGAACTAAGAATGGCCACTATGCTCTCAAAGTAGGTGCATAAAGATAGAAGGTGGAGACTCAATATAATGGTGGAAGAAAGGCCTTTTGTAAAAGGAAGTAGGGATTCAAGTGTCGTAAAGAGCTTCCAAAAATTATGGTACTTATAGCTTTCAGCTCTCATTGCCCCTATCATAAGCATCTTGAAGGTGATTAAGGTTAAAGTGACACAACTAAGAGGATATGCTTGACAATTTATAAACCGAAATCTCATGCCCCTTACTTACGAAGACCGATCCTCATGCTACTCAACTTCAGTCACGAGTAAGCTCTTGTCATTGTAAGTATATGTGTATCATTACGAACCGCCAACGGGGCACCCCTTGCACATGATACGGGAGCTTTCCCATAATCAAAATGACAAGGCAAGCAGACAATGAGCATCTCAGCGATCTTTTTATTTGCTATTTGCATAGGTTTTTATTGAGGATGCTTCATAGAGTGCTCATTATGGTGATGCTGCAAGTTTCCACCATGATTAGGCATGGCTTAGGCTAGCGGCCCAGGCGTTTCTCTAACACACATACAAACTCCATGATCTTACAAGTTCCACATTTATTTCACACCGCCGGGATCCATAAGCAAAAGAACATAATATCAACGTGGTACAAAGTACAAGTGCAATGTTGAAAGCGTTCCCCATGAAACATGGTTCTGCTAATTTCAACTTATAAAGCGCAAGCATATACACAACAAAGAAGGACCCAATGGTTCAGGTTTATTAGAGGCAATAAAGTAAAGTGTGCCATCAAGTTCGTGAGAGCTTTAATCACCAGTTTTCTCATAACAAGTGGAAGGTAAACAAAAGCATGAATATACTTGGAATAGCATAAGCTAGTAGGTAGGTATGGTGGAATCTTTGGAAAAACTTGGTTTAGGGAGTTGGATGCATGAGTGGAACTCATACTTTGTTGTGGAGGCTAGCAAAAGACTGGGAGCGACAAACTAAGAGAGCAATAATGGCCATAATCATGCAGAGCGACAAGACATCATTGATCAAAGCATAAAGTGATACTACAAGTTGAAAACTAAAGGATCATAAAGGCTATGGTGACTTGAGATAGTCATAACATGGTGTGAGCATGCGCCAAGTCAACCCAAATAAAGCATCAAAGGAGAATACCACTATACTATGCTTTAATATGCTAAAACAACGCATGATTCATCCAAGGCACATTAAGCAATCTAAATTGTTTATAACAAGTCATGCTATAGTAAAGAATAATAAGCATAAAGCCAAAACAATATCGAGCATGGCATGACAAAGCATAGCCACAGTCAAAAACGAGCTCTTTTTACCACAAAAGCATGAACTTTCCTACTCTTTTCCAAACCAAACCAAACTATTTGCAAACCAAAGTGTGAAAGAGGGGGTCTAACCAACTTATTCAAAAAACTAAGCAAACCAAGCAAACTAAATACCAAAATTAAAACAAAAATAAGACGCTCCAAGAGAAACACAACTGTGCACGAAACAATAAAAATGAAGCGTTTGGAAGAAACCTGGAATTTTTATTGATGAAGAAGGGGATGCCTTGTGCATCCCCAAGCTTTGACGCTTGTACTTCTTGGATATTTCTTGGGGTGACACACGTGTCATCCCCAAGCTTGAGCTTTAGTCCATCCTTCATCTCATTACTCATTCCTTCCATACACCTGAAAATTTTCCTTCATACAAAACTTCACACAATCTCATTAGCAACATTAGTGCACTTAAGATAAATAAGTCTCAAGGTTCAGTTCTAACACCAAATAAACTTCCATTATAACACTAGATACTCTAGCACTTCCCTCAAAAAGCTCAATTACCCAAAGGAACTGAAGAAGGAACTAACAAGAAGCAAATGCAGAAAATGGCAGAAATCTGTCAAAATAGACCAGCAGGTAAAGACAAATTTTTTCGAAGACCTTCTGTTGCTAAAATCAAAAAGTGTTGAACTAACGAAAGTTAGATAACAACCTGGGGCAGAAGAAAAAAAATTTACAGCTCAATCCGACGTATAGATCTCTCTCAGGAAGTTTTACGGTGAAGCACATAAATCTGTTTCGGGACAGCAACTTTCCCATTCATTACTTCACTCTCAGTAGAGGTTACTCTTGGCACAAAAAGCAAATAAAAAGGATAAGGAGAGGTTATTACAGAGGAAATAACTTCCAAGACTCAACTAAAACTCTTGGGTTATCTCCCAACAAATACTTTTCTTTAACGCCTTTAAGTTAGGCATAAGAACCAAAGAAAGAATCAAGTGTTCTCAAATGAAGAAGCATTAAGACCAACTTTCTTGCCCTTACCTCTCTTATTTTTATTCTTAACCTTGGGGAAATATGATTGTTTGGTGGAGAAGAAAGGTGCATGGTCCCCTTTCCCACATCTATTATTGCTCCAAGGAGTTCTAATAGGGACCTTCCAAGTGTAATTTGTCCTTTTCCTGCACATTCAATAACAAGATAATCAATATAAATCATTTTCCCAAGGATCTTTGTAAACACTCCTTCAGCTATTGCAAGAGGTAATATGGTATTATTATTAGTAAGAGATATTCCTTTTCCTCCCTCAATGAGCCCCCAAAGATTCAGAGATTCATAGATAGCTTTGGGCATAAGACAAAATTCAGACATGATATCACATCGGGCTTGAAAAGTTTCATTGTTCATCTCAATCTTTACTGTAGGGAACCACTTTGATGGTTCAGAGTTTATTGGAACATAATCGTGATGCTCCCTAAGTGTATTATAGCAACTTTCCAATCTAGTAATGCTAGCCTCAAGAGTGTCCATCCTAGCAAATATTTTTGCGAAAGAAGTATCAGTTTGGCTAGGCAAGTTGTAAGTGAGGATCAATTTCTTTATAGCATTAATGGAATCATCCTCATTACTTTGGAGGAAATCTCCTCCCGCAATAGCATCTAAAGGATATCTATAGCAAAGAGCAATCCCAAGGTAAAAACTGCTAAGGAACAATCCTTGAATCATTTTAGGCTCAGTCGTTTCATGAAGATCAGAGATTCTAGACCAAGCTTCCTTAAAACTTTCCTCAATTCCTTGTTTAAAAGTGAGAATCATTTCCTCGGGTGACATAGTGATTGGAGCAAGGCTAGACATAGTGGCAACTCAAGATAGGAACTAATTTTTTTGATGTTTTCAAATAAGAAAGCAAACAAGTAAAAGTAATTTTTTTGTGTTTTTGAAGAACAAAACAAGCAAACAAAGCAAAAAGAAAACTAAGCAAAACAAAAACAACAAAGTAAAGAGATTGGTTATGAGGGACTCCCCTTGTGAAGATGTCCTTGACTCCCCGGCAACGGCGCCAAAAAATGCTTGATAGCTCAATGCACGGCGCCCACAAAAATGCTTTATGACGGTGTTGATGTAGAGCTCGTTGGGAACCCCAAGAGGAAGGTATGATGAGCACAGTAGCAAGTTTCCCTCAGTTATGAAACCAAGGTTTAATCGAACCCGTAGGAGCAAGGAAACACCTCAAAGGTGTTACTAGCTGAGCTTTGGCAGGGCGCACTACCGGTGCTAGTAGCAACGTGGAGACTTGCACAACACAATCACAGAACTTTGTCCCCAACTTGCGATGAGGTCGTCAATCTCACCGTGTTTTGCAGAAAACAAAGGATTAAACGTATCGAATGGAAATAAGTAAAAGTTTGCAGAAAGTAAACACAAAGCAGAAACAATTTATAGATTGTATGTAAAGTAAAAGGACCGGGATCCATAGTTCACTAGAGGTGGCTCTCCTTAAGATAGATAACATGCTGGGTGAACAAATTACAGCGGGGCAATTGACAAACACCGAGAAAGCAATACATGCATATACTAATCATCTTGACTCCTTTGAGACTTGATTGGGAATTACAACATAATACATAGACCGCCATCCAACTGCATCTATGACTAATAATCCACCTTCAGGTTATCATCCGAACCCCCTCCAGTATTAAGTTGCAAGCAACAGATTATTGCTTTACGAACTACGTGTAAAGTAAACAATACAATTGTTCTATGAACAAAAGATTGTTGTTTTCTCCCTAGTAGCAACAACACATCTAGTACCTTAGAGATTTCTGTCACTTCCCCAGATTACCAGAGGCATGAACCCACTATCGAGCATAAATACTAACTCTTGGAGTTGCTAGCATCTACTTGGCCAAGATAGCTACTAGCAACAGAAAGCATGCAAGATCTGAAATAACAAAGACATGATAGAATCAATAATCAATCTGAAATAACATATGAATATCCATCGGATCCCCGCAAACACAACATGTATGAATTACAAATAGATGATCTTGATCATGAACGGATCTCACAAGATCTAAACATGAAAGCACAAAGGAGGAGAAACCAGCCATCTAGCTACTACATGGATCCGTAGTCCAAGGATGAACTACTCACGCATCACACTAGAGGCTTGCATGGTGATGAAGAAGGCCTCTAGGGTGAATTCCCCTCTTCGGCAGGGTGCCGGGATGAGCTTTAGATTCCCCCGATCTAGGGACAGAGACGACGGCGGCTACAGACTCTTTCGTGTATTTTTGATCGGGTACCTAGGGTTTTCGTCCCGAGGGCAAGTTATAGGCGGAAGGAGAGGCCAAGGAGGTGCTAGGGGCAGCCAGACCACCCCTGGCGCGGGCCAGGCCTTGCCGCATGGCCAGGTGGTGTGGCCGGGCCCCAGCCCTTCTCCGTCTCGTATTCTGGCACTTGATCCCTTCCGGAAAAATAGGCACTTTGGCTTTTGTCCCGTCCAATTCCGAGAATATTCATTTTCTGACTTTTCTAGAACCAAAAACAACAGAAAACAGGCAGCTGGCACTATGGCTCTTGTTAATAGGTTAGTCCAAGAAATCATAATAAAAGTACTCCAAAGTTGGAACAAAACACAAGAAAGTGGATAAAACCAAGCATGGAACATAAAAAAATATAGATACATTTGCAATGTATCAGTTCGGCGAACCGCGAACCCGCCAACGGTTGTGCTGACGGAATGTCTGTCAGATGATGTGACTTGACCATGACTTGTGTCAGGTGGCGTTAGAGACCAAGTTCTGGCTTAGTTTGAAATCAAGCTGGAAAATCCGACTAACCTGTTGATAGGTCCGACTTATTTTTTAAGACCCGGATCGTATCTTTTATTGTGAAGTTTTAGGAACCCTTCAAGATTCTGCAAGCCGAAGATCAAGCTAGACGATGATAAATCATCTTGGAGGCCTCCGGGGGATGCTATTGGGGATATACTTTCCGGGTATCCTCACAGTTCCTCACTGACCAGGGTGGCCCACTTCGGGCTAGAGCTTTGCTTCAAGGGAAGCCCAGTGAGGGAGAGAAGACAGAGTCCAATCCAGCTACGGGAAGGCCCAGAAGACTTACCGACTTAGGCCCATAATGTTACTTGTAGTTCAAGATGTACTCTGTAACCAACTCTTAGTCGTAGCCAGATAGATCTCTCCTGTAAACCCTAGGCCGGATATCTATATAAGCCGTCCTAGGGAGAGCCTTTAGGGCACCTCAATAGTCTACAATCTCAACTCGCACAGGCGAAACCCTTGTAACCCATATTCCGGCTCTGCCGTATTACTGGATTGCTAGCAGGAGTAGGATCCGTCCAAAGCCGGCGGATTCGAACCTAGGTAAACTTGTGTGCTCACCGTCCCGAAACACCGTACATCTCACACCCCTCTCTTCCGCATGCCTCGAGGACCCCCTCATGGTGTACTTGTCATCAATCCGATGACATCAGCCCCACCCTTCACCATGTATGCAGGACCCGTCCTAAACCGGCCCCGCCTGTCAGCATGTAACGGTAGAGCTGACGTAACATAATGCTCAACGCAGGACCCTCCCAACGGGGTCCCTCCTGTCAGCATGTAATGGTCAAGCCTTTGACCTGACGGCATCCACCAGTCCGAGAACATGTGAGGGTTTCAGAATGGTGGGAGGCGAAAACTGAGGAAAAACTAAGCAGTTAGGGAAAACTGAGTACAACTAACTAACCGAGGGCACGAAAATAGAAATCCCAATGGACTAAACACATCAACATGCATGATACGTTGCTAACGTATCTATAATTTTTGATGTTCCGTGCTTGGTTTTTATCTACTTTCTTATGTTTTGTTCCAACTTTGGAGTATTTTTATACACTTTCTTGGACTAACCTATTAACAAGATGCCACAGTGCCAACTGCCTGTTTTTTGCTGTTTTTGGTTCCAGGAAAGTCAGAAAATGAATATTCTCATAATTGGACGGGACAAAAGCCAAAGTCAGTTTTTCACCGAGGGGGACACGGAGCCAGAATACGAGATGGAGAGGGGCCAGAGGGCCGCCACACCACCTGGCCACGCGGGCCAGGCCTGGCCGCGCCAAGGGGTGGTATGGTCGCCTAGGGCACCCCCTTGGCCTCCCCTTTCGCCTATAAGATGACTCCTATATAGAAACCCTGAGTACCCAATCAAAATTCCATGAAACAGTCTGTAGCCGCCGTCATCTCCATCCCTAGATCGGGAGGGATCTGAAGCTCTTCCCGGCACCCTGCCGGAGGGGAGAATTCACCCTGGAGGCCTTCTTCATCACCATGCAAGCCTCCAGTGTGATGCGTGAGTAGTTCATCCTTGGACTACGAGTCCATGTAGTATCTAGATGGTTCGTTCTTCTCCTTTGTGCTATCATGTTTAGATCTTCTGAGCTCCGTTCATGATTAAGATCATCTATTTGTAATCCTACATGTTGTGTTTGCAGGGATCCGATGGATATTGAGATGCTATTTTAGATTGATTATTGATTCTATCATGTCTTTGTTATTTTTGATCTTGCATGCTTTCCGTTGTTAGTAGCTATCTTGGCCAAGTAGATGCTAGCAATTCCAAGAGTTAGTATTTATGCTCGATAGTGGGTTCATGCCTCTAGTAATATGGGGAAGTGACAGAAATCTCTAAGGTACTATATGTGTTGTTGCTACTGGGGAGAAAACAACAATCCTTTGTTCATAGAACAATCATATTGTTTACTTTACACGCAATGCATAATGCAATTATCTGTTGCTTGCAACTTAATACTTGAGGGGGTTCGGATGATAACCTGAAGGTGGATTATTAGTCATAGATGTAGTTGGATTACGGCCTATTTATAATGTTGTAATGCCCAATCGAATCTCAAAGGAGTCAAGATGATTAGTATATGCATGTATGCTTTCTGGATGTTGGTCAATTTCCCCGCTGTAATTTGTTCACCCAACATGTCATCTATATTAAGGAGAACCACCACTAGTGAACTATCGACCCCGATCCTTTCTTTTACCATCCATCTACAACTGTTTACTGTTTTCTGTTTACTTTTTGCAAGATTTTACTTTCTTCCACACAATACGTTTAATCCTTTGTTTTCAGCAAAATCGGTGAGGTTGACAACCTCACGGTAAGTTGGGGGCAAAGTTCTGTGGTTGTGTTGTGCAGGATTCCACGTTGGCAACAACACCTTCGAGGTGTTTCCTTGCTCCTACTGGTTCGATAACCTTGGTTTCATAACTGAGGGAAACTTGCTGTTGTACTCATCATACCTTCCTCTTGGGGTTCCCCACGGAGCTCGAGATATCTTGGGCCATCAAGCTCTTTTCTGGCGCCGTTGCCGGGGAGTCAAGGACATCTTCACAAGGGGAGTCCCTCATAACCAATCTATTTACTTTGTTTTTTTTTTGCTTAGTTTATTTTTGCTTTGTTTGCTTGTTCTTTTTATCAAAAATATAAAAAAATTAGTTCCTACTATAGTTGTTATTTTCATTGGTCTGTTATTGTCTTGCTTTATCATGCTTTTATCAATGGTTGGTTTCTTTGAAACTAAATCTAATAGTCAAGGTGGGTTGATAGAAGAACAAACATATTATTATAAGGAACACCGCTTGTCACAAAAAGGGAAACTCTTATGGGAACAAATTGATAAATTGAATACCATTGCTAGAAATGTGTGCTCTACTTATAATGTTACTTATTGCGTTGATAAATCTTGTTGCTGTAGGAGGTATAAACATCTCCCTTTTCAATGTGAGTATAATGATAATATTACCATATCTTCTTATGTTAAAGGAAATTATGACTTTTATGATGTGGAACAACTTTAAGAATTTATTACTTGGAAGGGTGCATTTGAACTTACTAGTTTGCTTGAAAATACTGATGATTCACCTTATAAATATGAGGTTTATGATATACTTAAATTTTGCTTTGATAATTACAAGGAAGAAAATGGCTACATTCTGGAATATATTAATAGGTGATTTCCACAAACAGAAGAGACTAATGCCTTGCAGGACCTTATGGAAGAAGAAATTGCTGAAATGGGAAGCTCATTAGATGAAAAAGAGGAGGAGAGTGATGAACAAAAGGAGGAAGAATGGATTAGCTACCCATGCCTACCTTCTAATGAGATTAACTCTTTATCCCTTACATTATTTGATTGTCCCCCATGCTTACCAAAGGAGGATGACTGTTATGCTAATGTTATATGTGATAATCCTTTATTTGTGCCTAACTTTGAAATTCATTGTACTAAAGATTTTTTCTTAGAAAATGTTTATGATAAAGCTCTAGACGATGGTCCTATATTGAATGATCAGTCATCTTGTTATATAATTGTTAAAAGTGGGTTTGAAGGTTTTAATCCCACTATTTTTGAGCTTGATAAAAATTATGTGTTTGTAGATCATGAAAAGCATACTTTATGTGATAGTTATATTGTTGAGTTTATTCATGAGGCTACTGAAAATTATTATGAGAGAGGAAAATATGGTTGTAAAAGTTTTCTTGGTACTGAAACACCTCTCTATTTGCTGAAAGTTTTGAAGTTACTCTCATTTTATCTTCCTATGCCTGTCACTTTGTTCTTTCTGATTTTATTTGCGTATAAGATTCCTATGCATAGGAAGTGGGTTAGACTTAAATGTGTTTTGAATTTGATTCTTGATGCTCTCTTTTACTTCAATTCATATTTCTTATGTGAGCATCATCAACATTCTTATGCGTAGCTTAAAGGCGTTAAAGAAAAGTACTTATTGGGAGATAACCCAAAAGTTTTATATGAGTCTTGGAAGTTATTACCTCTATAATAACCACTCCTTATCCTTTTTATTTGCTTTTTGTGCCAAGAGTAACCTCTAATGAGAGAGAAGTAATGCTTGGGAAAGTTGCTGTCCCGAAACAGATTTTTGTGCTTTGATGTAAAAATTCATGTAAAATATCTGTACGTCGTTTTGAGGCGTGAATTATTGTGCTTCTGACCCAGGTTGTTATATAACTTTGTTTAGTTCAACACTTTTAGATTTTATCAACATAAGGTCTTCGAAAAAATTGTTTTTACCTACTGGTCTATTTTGACAGATTTCTGCCATTATTTTTAAGTTGCTTCTTGTTGATTCCTTTTTGAGTTCTCTTTGGGGAATTGAGCTTTTTGAGGGAATTGCTACAGTAGCTTGTGTTTTAATGGAAGTTTTATTGGTGTTGAAACTGAACCCAAAGACTTATTATCTTGAGTGCACTAATGTTGCTAATAAAGATTGTGTGAAGTTTTGTATGAAGGAAAATTTTCAGGTGTATGGAAGGAATGATGTAATGAGATGAAGAATAGACTAAAGCCCAAGCTTGGGGATGCCACGCGTGTAACCCCGAGAAATATCCAAGAAGTACAAGCGTCAAAGCTTGGGGATGCCCAAGGCATGCCCTTCTTTATCAATAAAAATCCCAGGTTTCTTCTAAACACTTCATTTTTATTGCTTCATGCACAGTTGTGTTGTTCTTGGAGCGTCTTGTTTTTTGTTTTTGTTTTGGTTTTCGTTTGCTTGGTTTTCTTAGTTTGCTTTAATAAAATATTTGGACCCCCTCTTTCATACATTAGTTTTCAAATAAGTTTGGTTTGGATTGGAAAAGAGTAGGAAAGTTCATGCTTAAGTGGTAAAAGGAGCTTGTTTTTGACTGTGGCCTATGCTTTTTCATGTCATTCTTGGTATTGTTTTGGCTTTATGATTAGTGATTATGTAGCATGACTTGTTATAAACAATTGATATTGCTTAATGTGCCTTGGAAGAATCATGCATTATTTTAGCATATTAAAGCATAGTATTGTGGTATTCTCCTTTGATGCTTTATTTGGGTTGACTTGGCGCATGCTCACACCATGTTATGACTATCCAAAGTCACCATAGCCTTGATGATCCTTTAGTTTTCGACTTGTAATATCACTTTATGCTTTAAGTAATGATGTTTTGTCGCTTTGCATGATTATGGCCATTATTGCTCTCTTAGTTGGTCGCTCCTAGTCTTTTGCTAGCCTCCATAACCAAGTATGAGTTCCACTCATGCATCCAACTCATAAAACCAAGTTATTCCAAAGAGTCCACCATGCCTACCTATTAGCATTTGCTATTCCAAGTATATTCATGTTTTTATCTACCTTCCGAATTAAACTTGATATGAGAAAACTAGTGATTAAAGCTCTCACGAACTTGATGGCACACTTTACTTTTCTTGCCCTCAATAAACTTGAGCCATTGTGTCATCTATGTTGTATATGCTTGCACTTATATGTTCAGGATTAGCAGAACCATGCTGTCATGGGGAACGCTTTCAACATTGCACTTGTACTTTGTACCTAGTTGATATCATGCTCTTTTGTCTATGGATGTTGTCGGTGTGAAATGAAAGGGGAGCTTGTAAGTCCATGGAGTTATGTATGTGCGTTAGAGAAACGCCTGGGCCGCCGGTCTAATCCATGTTGTCATGGTGGAAACCTGCAGCGTAACCATAATGAGATGTCTATGAAGCATTCTTCTTATAAAAAAGAGATAGAGATTGATAAAAAGAGATATGAGAAAAGAGGAAAGAGAGCAAAAAGCACCATTTTCCCATGGTAAATAAGAAGATTGCTGAGATGCGTGTTGTCTGCTTGCCTTGTCATTTTGATATGGGGATTCTTCCGTATCGTCGGGCAAGGGGTACCCCGTTGGCGGTTCTCTATGATACACATGTACTTACTATGACAAGAACTTACCGGTGACTAAACTTGAGTAGCATGAGGAGCGGCCCTCGTATTCAAGGGACATGAGATTTCCAACCTATACTTTGTCAAGCATATACTCCATAGTTTATTCACTTTAACCTTAATCACTTCAAGATGCTTATGATAGGGGCAATGAGAGCTGAAAGCTAATAAGTATTATAATTTTTGGAAGCTCTTTATGAAACTTGAATCTCTGCTTCCTTCTATGAAGGCCTTTCTTTTACTTTTATGCTGAGTCTCCACCTTCTATCTTTATGCACCTATTGATAGAGCATAGTGGCCATTCTTAGTTCTATGTGCATTGTCCCAAGACTTGTTGATCAATGCATAACTTTGATATTGCTTGTTTTTAAACTATTTGTATCTAGTCACCCTTATAAACTTTGAAGGTGTCCCATACATTTATGTTTGCTACTCTATGAGGGACAATATGAATGCCACTATGCTATGTTTTCTTTATGTGAAACAAACAAACGTCTTGCAAAGCATTGTTATTCATGAATCTTTTGTTTATGCCTTTTCATGTTGCACCATAGTTGCTATGTCTTATTGCTAGAACTTTATCTTTCATGATATGTTGAAGTACTATGATCCTAGCTATCCATGTTTTACAAATACTTTGATCAAGTTTATGATGGTGCATGTCACCTCAAAAATTATTCTTTCTTTTTATCACTTACCTACTCGAGGACGAGCAGGAGTTAAGCTTGGGGATGTTGATACGTTGCTAACGTATCTATAATTTTTGATGTTCCATACTTGGTTTTTATCTACTTTCTTATGTTTTGGTCTAACTTTGGAATTGGCCCGCACCTGGGGGGGAGGGGTGTGGCCAGCCCCTTGCCCTCCTCCGTCTCGTATTCTGGCTCCGTGAGTCTTCCGAGAAAATAGGCACTTTGGCTTTTGCCCCGTCCAATTTCGAGAATATTCATTTTCTGACTTTCGTGGAACCAAAAACAGCAGAAAACAGGCAGCTGGCACTGTGGCTCTTGTTAATAGGTTAGTCCAAGAAATCATATGAAAAGTACTCCAAAGTGTGGACAAAACACAAGAAAGTGGATAAAACCAAGCATGGAACATCAAATATTATAGATACATTTGCAATGTATCAACACCCCCAAGCTTAACTCCTGCTCGTCCTCGAGTAGGTAAGTGATAAAAAGAAAGAATAATTTTTGAGGTGACATGCACCATCATAAACTTGATCAAAGCATTTGTAAAACATTCAAAGCTGGGATCATAGTACTTCAATCATAACATGAAAGACAAAGTTCTAGCAATAAGACAAAGAAACTATGGTGCAACATGAAAAGGCATAAACAAAAGATTCATGAATAACAATGCTTTGCAAGGCGTTTGTTTGTTTCACATAAAGAAAACATAGCATAGTGGTATTCAGCTTGTCCCTCATAGAGTAGCAAACATAAATGCATAGGACACCTTCAAAGTTTACAAGAGTGACTAGATACAAATAGTTTAAAACAAGCAATATCAAGGTATGCATCAATCAACAAGTCTTGGGACAATGCACATAGAACTAAGAATGGCCACTATGCTCTCAAGAAAGTGCTCATAGAATGTGTGGAGACTCAACAAGGAAATGAACAGGTTTTGAAAAGTTTGAAAGGCTTCCAAATGCTGAAAGTATGGTACTCATTAGCTTAGAGCTCTCATTGCCCCTATCATAAGCATCTTTAATGTGATTAAGGTGAAAGTGAGGTCCAATCTGAGTTATATGCTTGACAGACTATAAACTGAAAATCCCATGTCCCTTGAGTACGAGGGCCGCTCCTCATGCTACTCAACTTTAGTTACCAGTAAGTTCTTGTCATCGTAAATATGTGTGTATCATAGAGAACTGCCAACTGGGTACCCCTTGCCCGATGATACGGAAGAATCCCCATATCAAAATGACAAGGCAAGCAGACAATGACTATCTCAGCAATCTTCTTATTTACCATGGGAAAATGGTGCTTTTTTCTCTCTTTCCTCTTTTCATAAATCTCTTTTTTTTTTCTTTTCTCAATAGTTATCTCTCTTTTTTATAAGAAGAATGCTTCATAGATATCATTATGGTTACGCTGCAGGTTTCCACCATGTCAGCATGGATTAGACCAGCGGCCCAGGCATTTCTCTAACACACATACATAACTCCATGGACTTACAAGCTCCCCTTTTAATTCACACCGACGACATCCGTAAACAAAAGAGCATGGTATCAACTGGGTATATATTTACAAGTGTTGAAAGCGTTCCCCATGACAGCACGGTTCTGCTAATCCCCAGCCTATAATTTGCAAGCATATAACTTTCATGGAGAGTGACAATGGTTTAGGTTTATTAAGTGTGGGAAATAAGGTGTTCCATCAAGTTCGTGAGAGCTTTACTAACTAACTTTCTCATAACAAGCAAACATTTTATTTGGAAGAAAACAAGGCATATTGGATATGCACGGAAGTAGCAAATGATGCTAATAGGTAGGTATGGTGGACACTTTGGAAATATTTGGTTTAGGGAGTTGGAAACTTGAGTAAAACTCAGTGTAAGTGAAGGCTAGCAATAGTAATGGAGCGACAAACAAGAGAGCAATAATGGCCATAATCATGCAGAACGACAAAACATCATTGATCAAAGCATAAAGTGATACTACAAGTTGAAAAATAAAGGATCTTAAAGGCTATGGTGACTTGAGATAGTCATAACATGGTGTGAGCATGCGCCAAGTCAACCCAAATAAAGCATCAAAGGAGAATACCACTATACTATGCTTTAATATCCTAAAACAACGCATGATTCATCCAAGGCACATTAAGCAATCTCAATTGTTTATAAATAGTCATGCTACAGCAAAGAATACTAAGCATAAAGCCAAAAAAATATCAAGCATGGCATGACAAAGCATAGGCCACAGTCAAAAACAAGCTCTTTTTACCACTTAAGCATGAACTTTCCTACTCTTTTCCAAACCAAACCAAACTATTTGAAAACCAATGCATGAAAGAGGAGGTCCAACCAATTTATTCAGCAAACTAAGCAAACCAAGCAAATGAAAACCAAAATGAAAAACGAAAAAGAAGACACTCCAAGAACAACACAACCGTTCATTAAACAATAAAAATGAAGTGGTTGGAAGAAACCTGAGATTTTTATTGATGAAGAAGGGGATGCCTTGGGCATCCCCAACCTTTGAAGCTTTTACTTCTTGGATAATTCTTGGGGTGACACGCGTGGCATCCCCAAGCTTGATCTTTAGTCCATCCTTCATCTCATTACTCATTCCTTCCATACACCTGGAATTTTTCTTCATACAAAACTTCACATAATCTTGATTAGCAACATTAGTGCACTCAAGATAAAAGGTCTTAAGGTTTAGTTCTAACACCAAATAAACTCCCATTAGAACACTAGCTACTGTAGCACTTCCCTCAAAAAGGTCAATTCAAAAAAGAACTCAAAAAGGAACCAACAAGAAGCAAATGCAGAAAATGGCAGAAATCTGTCAGAACAGACCAGCAGGTAAAGACGAATTTTTTCCAAGACCTTCTATTTCTCAAATATAAAATTGTTGAACTAACGAAAGTTATATAACAACCTGGGGCAGAAGCAAAAAAAATTCATGACTCAAAAAGACGTTCAGAGATTTTACACGAATTTTTACGGTGAAGCACAGAAATCTGTTTCGGGACAGCAACTTTTCTAATCATTACTTATCTCTCATTAGAGGTTACTCTTGGCACAAAAAGCAAATAAAAAGGATAAGGGGAGGTTATTACTGAAGTAATAACTTCCAAGACTCTTCTAAAACTTTTGGGTTATCTCCCAATAAGTACTTTTCTTTAATGCCTTTAAGTTAGGCATAAGGAAAAACTAAAATGGATAAAATAGAAGTAAGCGGAGATAATCATGGTGAAAACATTGTTTTCTTCAATGAAATCCTTTTGTTAACAAGGTTGATCAGGTCTTGCTACCAAAACAATTTCATATGAGACAAAACTTTGTATTCCACTAATTATTATGTTACCTCAACCTTGATAGCAATAGTCCCAATCATAATAGTTTCAAATTTTTCCCTTGGTATGGGACAATATATTTCTCCAACTTGAATGCCCTCAACATGTTCAATGGAATTCAAACCATAATCATTTCATTCTTCTTGGGGAAATAGACAGTATGTTCCTTGTCATTATATGAATGAATGAAACAAATCAACTCAAAATACTTGCTGAGGTAGAAGGGAGTAGGTTTACTGACTCAACTACAAAGTAAAAGAAAGGCCCTTCAAAGAGGGAAGCAGGGATTGCAAGTCTCATAAAGAGCTCCCAAAAATTATGATACTTACTAGCTTTCAGCTCTCATTGCCCCTATCATAGGCATATTTAGGCGATTAAGG
This sequence comes from Avena eriantha, assembly GCA_910589775.1. Classification (NCBI taxonomy): domain Eukaryota; kingdom Viridiplantae; phylum Streptophyta; class Magnoliopsida; order Poales; family Poaceae; genus Avena; species Avena eriantha. The sequence continues at coordinate 225,018,203 of OU342742.1, forward strand.
TTAAAGTGATCAAATATGAGGATATGCATTGACAAGTTGTAAATTGAGAATCTCATGTCCCTTGAATATGAGGGCCACTCCTCATGCTACTCAAGTTTAGTCACCGGTAAGTTCTTTTCATCGTAAGCATATGTGTATCATTGACAACCGCCAATGGGGTACCCCTTGCCCGATGATACGGAAGAATACCCATATCAAAATGACAAGGCAATCAGACAACAAGTATCTCAACAATCTTCTTATTTACCATGGGAATATGGTGCTTTTTTTCTCTCTTTCCTCTTTTCATAATATCTCTTTTTTATTTTCTCTTTTTCTCAATCTCTATCTCTTTTTTATAAGAAGAATGCTTCATAGATACTCGTTATGGTTACGCTGCAGTTTTCCGGCATGTCAGCATGGATTAGACCAGCGGCCCAGGCGTTTCTCTAACACACATGCATAACTCCATGGACTTACAAGCTCCCCTTTCATTTCACACCGACGACATCCATAGACAAAAGAACATGATATCAACTAGGTATGAAGTACCAGTGCAATGTTGAAAGCGTTCCCCATGACAGCATGGTTCTGCTAATCCACAACTTACAAAGCGCAAGCATATGTGCAACATAGGTGAGCACAATGGTTCAAGTTTATTGAGGGCAAGAAAAGTAAAGTGTGCCATCAAGTTCGTGAGAGCTTTAATCACTAATTTTCACATAACAAGTTTAATTTGGGAGGTAGATAAAACAAGAATTTACTTGGAATAACAATAATGCTATTAGGTAGGTATGGTGGACACAAATGGCAAAGATTTTGGTTTAAAGGAGGTGGGTGCACGAGAAGAATACCCTCTCAATACAGGTTTTTGGCTAGCAAGGCTGGGTAGCAAGTATAAGAGTTGAAGGAATCAAACAAACATACAAGTGATAAAGACAAAAATGCAATCTTCCTTGGAAGCACAAAAGATCTTAACTAGAGAATACTAGACTTATGAGCAAATCAAGAAAGAAAGATGATGAAATAATTTTTTTAGAGTACTTTTATCTTTTCATTCAACTCTCAAAAATAGTGTGCTACTGACCGAGCCAGGTTTGCCAAAACCAACTAAATTAACTCAATGATCCCAAAGTGATACCAAAACTAACAACAAGATCAATCATATAACCACGAATTGAAAACTAATATAAGCTATGCAAAAGAGTGAATGATAGAACTTCTCATTAATATTTCATAACGGCAACTCACACCAAGGGATACATATCTAATGAGAGAGGGGACACTTCCATAATGCAAACCATCCTACATCATAACTTCTCTATTCATGATATGACTCTACTAATAAGGTAAAAAGATAGAAGATAGTGATGTGATACCGCTGCACTCCCCCAAGCTTGGGACAAACCAAGGGGATGCCAAACCTGATGAAGAATTACTCCTTAGGTGGTGGTGGTATCCTCTCATATTCGTCCGTCTTCCAGGGTAAAGGCTTCCCATCAACAAAGGAAATCGTGGTTTCCAACATCCTAAAACTTGCAGCAGCACTTATGCGTTTAAACCTAGCCTCATACTCACAGTTTTGATTTTGAACGTCATAGAACTATGCTTGTAGTTCGTTGGTTGTTTGGCGGAGCGAGACGACTTCGTCTTTGAGTTCAGCAGTCTCCTTTTGGTGCTCGGTGATGAGTTCAGAACAAATCTTATGGATGATATCCACTTCGCGCTCCGCCATCTTCTTGTACCTAAAGACTTCTTGTTCCAGTGCTTCCATCCTATCCTCCAGACTTCCTTCACCTTTAGGGCCTTGAACCTCTCTAATCCGGACCTCCCCATCTTCGAGCAACAACTCCTTGGGATGAATCTTCAAATCTCTCATGTATGGGTTGATGATATCTTCTATGGAATCTCCCTCGGCTGATCTAGTGGAAGACATTGTGGCTCCAAATCTGGGATTCTACCTTGCAGAAACAGATCGGAACAAAAACATGACGAAAACACAATATACGAACCTCGGAAGATCCAGGGGGTTATATATTACGAAGTTTCATATCAAAAGGAAGGTACTGGGTAAAAACGAGTCAGAGGCGGAGTCCGGCGTGGACTCACCACCTGGTGGCGTGGCCTGGGGAGGGCCCGCGCCACAGGGTGGTGTGACCCACCTTGGCTCCATTTGCATCCCTTTTTCGCTTCGTATCTTTCCTTATTTACTAAAAACTGCAAAAATATAGTTGGCTAGTATTTTCGTGGAATTTTTCTTACCAGAACTATTACCTTTTTGAAAACAGACTCTAAAGGTCTTTGAATATGATCCTTGATAAATCTCTCCGGAGTTATAACTTGAAAGGCATCAATATATTCATCTTCATACACTTATTACTTGAATCATAAAACCCTTCTCTTCCTTATTACACCATTATCTCCACTTCCTGGAAATTTCTTTCATACAAAACTTCACACGGTTCTTATTAGCAACATTAGTATAAGTGAAGTGATAAAACCTTTTGAGTCCAACTTCAACTGAAAACCATCAAAACATAAGATACTGTAGCAACTACTTCTGAAAACCCAAAAATAATTCAAAAAGGAAATCGAATAAAGAAGCAAATGCAAGATTGGCAAAATCTGTCAAAACAGACCAGCAGGTAAAGATCATTTTTTTTTGAAAATCTTTTGTTGCTCAAATCAAAAAGTGCAAAACTAACGAAAGTTAAATAACAACCTGGGGCAGAAGCACAAACGATTACAGCTCAATCCCTCATACAGAGACCTCTCACGAATTTTTACGGTGGGGCACAAAAATCTGTTTCGGGACAGCAACTTCCCCAAATATTACTTCTCTCTCATTAGAGGTTGATCTTGACACAAAAACCAAACAAAACAGATAAGGAGCGGTTATCACCAAAGTAATAACTTCCAAGACTCAAAGAAACAAAAAAAACTGAAATAAAAAACAAATTGGGTTGTCTCCCAAAAAGCTCTTTCTTTATAGCCATTAAGATGGGCATGATAATTTTGATGAAGCTCTTATAGGGATATGAATTGAAGTGAAAGAGAGCATTAAGAAGCAAAAACACACACACACATTTAAGTCTAACCCACTTCCTATGCAAGGGAATTTTGTAAACAAACAAGTTGTTGAAACCAAAGGCAACTTGCACAATAAGACAAAAGAAGTGCAACATAAAAACTTTCAGCAAAAAACGGGGAAACTTGATATTATTGAGATGCATAAGAACACTTTTACCTCTTTCATAGTAACTTTCAGTATCATGCATAAACTTAACAATATAACTATCACAAGGACATCATAACAATGATCACTTATTCTAACAGAAAACATAGGAATACTAGCTCTCATAACACTACTTTGTGAAACTATATTAGAGGTATCCTTACAAAGGATAGTGTGTCCCTCTTCTTCATATTTAGTAACAAAGTCTTTCACATTTGCTATTATTGGTTCATAAACCATTTGTTTATCAGGTTCAACAGCTTTACTTGTACTTTCATTAACCATACTAGCTATCATAGAATGTTCCTTTACCTTAACTGGGAAAGGCATTTTCTCAATATAAGGTTCAGGTAGGACATGATTAGCAGTATAAACTTTAGTATTTCTTGCAGGAACACTCTTAGCAATATCTTTATAAATTTCATGATACTTATTCCACTTCTTTTCGGTACTTCAATATAGGAAGAAAAAGCCTTAAAATAGGAAGCAATAGCTTGAGAGTCTAGACCATAAGCATTTTAATATTTTGAAAGTCATCAGTTCCCATAAAAGATTCAATGCATTCATAATCATAATTTATACCTGACTTTCTACCTTTGTCATTCTCCCAAGCTTCAGCATTGTCTTGAATACGGTCCAGAAGATCCCATTTAGCTTCTTCTTCCATGCGAGTGAATGATCCAGCACAAGAAGCATCCAATAAATCTTTATCATGTAGAGGGAGTCTTGCATAAAAGTTATTGGTAATAATATTGTTGGGGAGCTCATGAATGGGACATTTGAGCATTAGTAACTTCAATGTCCCCGAAGCTTGAGCTGTACTCTCTCCATCAAGAGGCCAAAAGTTGTATATTTGATTCCGATCTTTATGAATCTCACTAGGAGGATAAAACTTCGAATATAAGAGAGGCACTATTTCCTCCCATTCCAGAGCTTGACCATTCTTCAACGGCTTATACCATTCCTCAGCTCTTCCTTTCAGCGATAATGAAAATAACTTCTTCTTAACTTGATCTGTAGTAATACCTGCACACTTGAACAACCCGCATAATTCGTGTATAAAGAGTAAATGATCACCGGGATGGACAGTTCCATCCCCAATATAGTAGTTATCCATATCACGATCAATAATTCTTGTAGGTATTTTGAAAACAGCATTCTCAGCAGGTGGTGTCTTATCTACTACCTTAGCAGTGGTAGTAGCATTACCAAATAAGAAACTCAGTGAATTATCCATAACGAAAATAAAGCAACTAACATAAGTAAACAATACTCACAGTAGAAGTTTCATTTCCCAATTCCACTCTCCAATAGGGCTTCACTCCCCGGCAATGGTGCTAGAAAATAGTCTTGATGACCCACAAGTATAGAGGTGTATCGCAGTATTTTCGATATGTAAGAGTGTCGAACCCAACAAGGAGCAGAAGGTGCTGGCTAGTGGTATGGATCAGGAATTCTCTGCAAATACTTAGCAAACGGATTTTTAGGGGTTTTCGATAAAGCAAGTAAACAAAGTACGAGTAAATAAAAGACTGTAGGAATAAATGCAGCAAGTGCCCCAATCCTTTATGCAGCAAAGGACAAGCCGGTTGTATTACTTAAGATGACCAAACATTCTCGAGGACACATGGGAAGACTGTCAAGTGCTTTCGCTTCATATAGTCGATTAATCTTCTCTAGCTTGCTAAGTGTTGTGTGGGTGAACCTGTGCTAATGTACCGCCCCATCCAAGACTAATACATACTTGTTATTATACCCCTTGCAAACATCCGTAAGTACAAGAAAGTAATTAAGGTACAAACCTAACCACAGCTTTAAACTCTAAGACCCTTACGTCCCTTATGCAATGGTTTCCTAACGGGGGTTCAGGTTTCTGTCACTCCGGCAACCCCTACGATTAGTAGACAAATACACAATGCATTCCCCTAGGCCCATATAGGTGAAGTGTCATGTAGTTGACGTTCACATGACACCAGTAGAAGAAGTACACCACACCTTAAATAACAAACTATTGAATCTTTCTCAACACAACTCCACTACTAACAACAAGACTTCTCCCATGTCCTCAAGAACAAAACGAACTACTCACAAGACATCATATGGATCATGATCAGAGATGGAATAATGATGTATAACAATCTGAACATAAACAATAATTCAACGGTTCACTCAATAGCATCAACTACAAAGAGTAATCAACACCGGGAAAGTTTCCCCTAAGAACTATGCAAGATTCAACCCAATTTTTATAGCAATATGGAGATGGTGATGAGGGTGATGATGGTGGTGGTGATGATGATGATGATCCCGATGAAGTCCAGCTTGATGGTGGTGTTGATGGCGACGATCTCCCCTCTCCGGGAAGGAATTCCCCTGGCAGAAATCTGTCTGTCGGAGAGATCTTTCTCTCTTGGTGTTTTCCGCCCCGTAGAGGCGGCGGAATCTTTCTGTGGTCTCCCCCGAGTCTTAGGGTTAGGGAGGATGATATACGCCAGAGGGGAGAGGCTGGAGTGGGCTAGGGTGGCCACACCACCTCCTAGCGCGTCCTAGGGCTGCCCGCACCAGGGGGTGGTGTGGGACCCCTGTGGCCCATCTCCACTCCGTCTTCTAACATCCTTAGTCTTCTGGAAAATAGGATTTTCCGTATATTTTCCCGGATTTTCTGATCTTCGCGAATTTTGCCTCCAAACAGCACCTTTTCAATCAGAATCCTAACTGCAGCGGTCCATGCTCCAAAAGTCATCAACCATGCAAAAACAGATGAAATAACATAAGTATCACCTCTCAATACGAAATATATCAATGAATAATAGTGAATTAATACATAGAATAGTGATGCAAAATGGACGTATCATACCTCAATAGTGGATGAGTAGGGAATAGGCTTACATAATTCTTCAATAGGAGGTAAATTCTTGACATATGCAGCTTTAATTCCCTTCTCCTTAAGACATATCTTAGCTTCCTTCATCACTTCATCATTTAATTCAATAACTCCCCTCTTCTTTGATGTTGGAATAGGCACCGGAATAGAAGATTCAGGTACAATTACTTCAGGTATAACTTGTTTAGGAGGAGTCCAATCTTCATAATTCTTACTTATTTTAGCCATTAATTCCTCAGCTTCCTTGGGAGTCCTATTCCTGAAAACACAATCAGCACAACTATCTAGGTATGTCCTAGATTCTTTAGTTAGTCCATTATAAAATATATCAAGAAGCTCATTCTTAGGTAATGGACTTCCAGCCTATGCATGAATCAAAGCACAAAACCTTGCCCAAGATTCAGGCAATACCTCCTTTTCTCCCTGTTTAAAATCAAAAAGTTCCTGCAAAATAGCATGTCTAGCACTAGGAACAAAATATTTCTGTAGGAAAGTACTAATCAAGCACTCAGGGCTATCAATAGATCCAGGAGGTAAATTACTAAACCAAGTTTTATCTTCTCCTTTCAGTGAAAAATGGAAGATCTTGGCAACAAAGTAAGTATGCATCTTAATATCATTAGAAAACAAGCCACTCATGGTAGAAAGTTCATTCATATGTGCTACCACACTTTCATTCTTAGTCCCACAAAAAGGTTCTTTCTCGACAATAGCTATGTAAGATAGATCGAGAGAGAAATCATAATCTTTATCTATAATGTTTATGGGAGAAGCAGCAAACTTAGCAATAGGAGACAATTTGGGTCTAATAGTACGCCTCTCAAGGAGACTCTTAGCAGCGGTCCTATCATGGGTGTTTTTACATTCCTTAATAAATTCATCGGTCATCTCAACATAACCATCTTCAATATCATAACTTTCACTAGACTCAGGTGAACTAACAGGTGTGGTAGTGTCTTCATTAGGAGTTTCGGTATTTCCAGCTATAGTTCTAGAAATCGTAGCATCTAGGAAAGGACCTAATGAAATACTCTTATCAAGCACAGTAGAAGTAGCATCATAAGCATCAGAAGTTTCAGATTCAGCAGTAGTAGCAGTGTGTGTAGCATGTGTATGTGGTGGTGTAACGAGCTTACTTATAACAGATGGTGAATCAAGAGCAGCAGAGGTGTTCAGAACCGTACCTCTTCTTGTAGTGGATGGTAAAATAGGGAACTTGCCATCACGAGACTTACCCATGATGGATGGATAGCAGCGAACAATAGAAAATCCAAGTGAACTTGATAAATAAAGCTATGCTCCCCGGCAATGGCGCTACAAAATAGTCTTGATGACCCACAAGTATAGGGGGTGTATCGCAGTATTTTCGAGGGAAGTGAAACCCAATTTATTGATTCGACACAAGGGGAGCCAAAGAATATTTATAAGCCTTAACAACTGAGTTGTCAATTCAGCTGCACCTGGAAACAATCTTGCTCACAGTAGTTTATCAGTAGCAACAATTTTGTAGTAGGAATAACAAAGTAGCAACAATAGTAAAGTAAAGACAACAATAACAATAGCAGTAAACAATAGGATGCGAGTGCGGTAGGCATAGGGATGGATGGACGGGCGTTGCATGGACAAGACAATTCACATAGCAATCAGAACATAGGGCAATTGCAGATAAATAAGATAAAGCATCCAAGTACTAGATAATCCTAGGCATGTGTTCCATATATAGTCATACGTGCTCGCAATGAGAACTTGCACAACATCTTTTGTCCTGCCAACCCGTTTGCAGCGGGGCCTCAAGGGAACTACTGGCAATTAAGGTGCTCCTTTTAATACAGCACCAGAGTAAAGCATTAACACTCCATGAACACATGTGATCCTCACGTCAAAGCCATTCCCTCCAGTTATCTCGATTTCTGTCACTTCGGGGCCATTGGTTCCGGATAACAACGTGTGTATACAACTTGCAGATAAGACCAAAAACAATACTATCATAATGAATCAATAACATGTTCAGATCTGAAATCATGGCACTCGTGCCCTAGTGACAAGCATTAAGCATAACAAGTCGCAACAAAGTCATAAAGCACTAATAAAAGATACTGGGCACCATGCCCTAACAATCTGATGCCATTACATGAATGATCTCATCCAATCCCTACCATCCCCATTACTCACTCATAGATGGGGGAAACATGGATGGTCGATGGAGAAGCGATGGTGATGATGATGGCGATGATCTCCTCCAATTCCCCGTCCTGGTAGGGTGCCAGAACGGAGTTTCTGGTGCTCTTTCGTGAAATCTAGTGGTGGCGGCGGAGCGGAACTCCTTCTGGAAAAACGTCGAACCCCCTGGAGTTTTTAGGTCAGAAGGCTTCTTATAGGCCAAGAGGGTGACCGAGGGGCAGCCTGGGGCGGCCAGACCATGCCCTGGCGCGGCCAGGCCCAGCCCGCTTCTAGGGGGTGTGGCCAGCCCCTATCCCCCTCCGTCTCATATTATGGCTCCGTGAGTATTCCGGAAAAATAGGCACTTTGGCTTTTGTCCCGTCCAATTCCGAGAATATTCATTTTCTGACTTTCCTGGAACCAAAAACAACAGAAAATAGGCAGCTGGCACTGTGGCTCTTGTTAATATGTTAGTCCAAGAAATCATATGAGAAGTACTCCAAAGTGTGGACAAAACACAAGAAAGTGGATAAAACCAAGCATGGAACATCAAAAATTATAGATACATTTGCAATGTATCAGTGACCTCGTTATTAACAACATCCAATGTCCATGATCAGGAAACCTTGATCATCTTGTCAATCAACGAGCTAGTTTATATGAGAGGCATAACTAGGAACTCTTTATTTTGTTTATTAAACACACATGTATTAAAGTTTCCAATTAATACAATTATAGCATGCAAAATAAACATTTATCATAAACAAGGAATAAGATAATAACCATTTTATTATTACCTCTCGGGCATATTCCCTTCAATAACTTCATTGGAGGTCATGAGATGGTAGTTGTGTGTTCCTTGGAGACTCTTCAAGTCGGTGGGATCGAAGGGCATGAGCGCACTCACATACTTCCTCTTTATCCAAGCATCATCCACATGAGAGGAACCAACATTTATAAAGGTGGTGGCCGTGGATTTGAGTCTTTGGTACATGTCTTCATGGTCTTCACCATCCTTCATATAGATGCCTTCGGCTTCATTGCTCAAAGAATCATATCGGTTTATTCTAATGCTCTCATTTCCAACAAAAAATCAATGAGAGAACCCCAAGCTTCCTTGGTGGTGTTGACGTGTTCAATGTGAGGGAAATCTTTTGGCCCCACACCAAGTTGAATCATGTGCAACGCGGTGGCATTGAGTCAACTATTGACCACTTGTATTCTTGTCTAGTTGGTTGGATCCTCAATTTTGAGTCCTCCAGTAATATTCCATAAGTCTATTCAAGAGTTGCGCACATGAGATTTCATCAAAACTTGCCATTGAGCAAAAGAATGTGCAGCTAGCATAGGTGGATCACCTCTATTATTTATATGTGGATGAGGGATCGGAGGGTTGAGAGAGTACCAACTGGGAAGCGAATGGTGCTCTTCCTTCCCATCTCCCTTTTTGGTGCAGGAGTTAGTGGCATTATGTTCATCCTCCACTACTACAACCGCTGGTTTAGCCGAGCCGTTTACCTTTGGAATCGTAGGGGGTTCCTCTTGAGAAGGAGGTGGCGAGGCTATCTTTTACTTAACAAGTTGCTCAACTAGTTGATGCAACTGTTGGATTTTGTTGCCCAGGGTGGATCTCAAGCTTGATTCCAAATTCTTGAGATCCTCCATGGTCACCGAGGTGCTAGCCTCACCCCTCCATCCTTATCTAGGCTACCCATACACTCTTAAGAGGTTAAGCTCGAATAAAGAGTTGAGGCTCTGATACCAATTGAAAGGATTGTATCGGCACCTAGAGGGGGGATGAATAGGTGCTACTTCAAATTTTACTCCTTTTCAGTTAAGGGTTTGACACAAAAGGTAAATTCTCTAGATATGCAACTAAGGTGAATTTACCTATATGTCACACTAGCACAACTAACTAAGCAAGAGCAAGATATAAGTAAAGTGCGGTAAAGGATAGAGGTAACTGAAATGGAGCACGCGGAGACACAAGGATGATTTCCCATAGTTCCTTCCTTTTGAGGGGAAGTATGTCTGTGTTTGGAGAGGGGGTGGTTTCAAACCACCAAGGCCATAAAATTCATGCCTTGTTCTCCAGTGAACCTCACCCCAAAGGAATCGATTCACCCTTCCACTATATCGGTAACCTTCGAGGTGGAAACCAACACCTTTCCAAAAAGTTCGAGGCACACATCCACAACTGAATTGGAGGATCCCAAATGCAAGAATCTATTGTTGGGGATATACTTTCCGGGTATCCTCATAGTTCCTCGCTGATCAGGGTGGCCCGCTTCGGGTTAGAGCTTTGCTTCACGGGCGGCCCAGTCAGGGAGAAGAGATGGAGTCCAATCTGGCTATGGGAAGGCCCAGAAGACTTACCGACTTAGGCCCATAGTATTACTTGTAGTTCAAGATGTACTATGTAAACGACTCTTAGTCGTAGCCGGATTGATCTCTCCTGTAAACCCTAGGCCGGATATCTATATAAGCCGTCCTAGGGAGAGCCTTTAGGGCAACACCTTACAAGACAATAGTCTACAATCTCAACTCGCACAGGCAAACCCTTATAACCCATATTCCGGCTCTGCCGTATTACTGGATTGCTAGCAGGAGTAGGATCTATCCAAAGCCGGCGGATTCGAACCTGGGTAAACTTGTGTGCTCACCGTCCCGGAACACCGTACGTCTCACACCCCTCTCTTACGCACGCCTCGAGGACCCCCTCATGGCGTACTTGTTATCAATACGATGACTGTTGGCGCCCACCGTGGGGCAAGTGAGCTTCGGATCTGCATTTCGAGCGGAATCTGCAAGAATCGGAATCGGCGAGACTATCATCGTCGGTCGCATCCTCTACGCCAGTGACGTCCCTCTCATCGTTCTCGACGAGACTTGGATTCTGGCTAGGGAAGCCGTGACCACCTACACCATCATGTCTTTTGGCGAGATCGATGTTTACATTGGTTTCGCTGACCCTGCCCCACCCACCCCAGCGGTGACGATAGAGGTAGAAGAAATTTCTGGGTCCCCTTTGTCTGCGGAGGCGGCAGAGTTCTGGATCACGGAAAATCCTAATCCCACCCAGCCCGCACTAGTTGCGAAGATAGTGGAGAAAACCGAACCTGAGGTAGATCTCGCAGAGCAAGTCGGATCTGGAGTGGATCTCCCTAGCGAGGTCGAATCCCACATCGATCCACCTGTGGAGGTCGAAATCTGGGGGAGCAAGAAGATAACTCTCGTTCTGGCTCTAATGACGCCAGGACAGACAAGCCTCTCCTGAGATACACGTTGAGGCGCATGATGATGCAAAACACAAGTGTAAGTGCAATCCTTGAGACCATCAGGCGTTTCGACGAAGCCTACTATGAAGACCACAGTTATCTCAGGAGGCACGCGTCGCACTTTGTCGGATATGTTGGATCCGGATCCGGCTCTGCCGATGCTGGTGAAAACACCGACTCAGTTCTGGAGGCGATCGGAACAAACGCAGACGTACCCGCATCCTCGGATGATTCGATGACATCGGCAGATTTCCGAAAGTTCTCCGCGGAATATGAAGAGGAGTGTAACTCCAAAGCCGCAGAGGAAGAAGAAGCCATGGATGAAGGATCCGGGAAAAACTCTCCCAAAGCCCAGGATGACATGGAAATCGAAGATAATCTTGAGGTCCAGATGTCCGAAAGTACCGATCAGAGCTTGACTCCGGGAAACGGACCCAAAGCCATCTTTTCTACCGGCGCTTCCAAGAAGGCAAAGAAGAAGAACAAGAAGAACAAAACCCCAGCAAAAGACCCTCCGGTAGAGGAGGTGATCACCGAGGAATACGAGGAAGACTCGGATGGAGCACTTATCCTAGACGAGCCCAAAGAAGAGTTAGTGGATGGACACGTGATCACTGAAGGTGCACGTAAACTCATCGATGCTGCATTAACCACACCTATCCCTACAGCAGCAGAACTTACTGCCGAAGAACTGGACGAAAGGGCCCAGGCCCTAGAAGCGCGTCGCCAAGTACTCCTGGATGAAGCCAGAAACATCGAGGAGGAAAAGAAATGCATGGCAACTGTGGAGAAGTACATCTCTCAGCAGCATCAGAAGACCCGGAAACATCACACATGTGATGACCGATTCCCGGAAGTACACAAGGTTCTCTTCGAAGGAGACCCAGGGATACCTCATCTCGACAGCAAAGGAGATCTGGTGTATCCAACACCGGTACAGAACACTGTCGCAGCTCGAGATATCCTGTCGAATAATCTAGGTCCAGAACAGGTTCAATTGGGCATCAATCTACTCACCAAGGGTCTGGAACAGCAAAGGGCTGCGAAATCTGGAAGCAGAAAACTGGTCTCCAAATCCGACCAATGTCGCACGGACACGGCCTAGAATGATATAAGGCCCCAGTGTGTTCCGGAACAGCACTACCGTTCCGACCGCCAGGAAGACAACTACTCGAGAACCGGATCTTCAGGATAGCATCACAGAGCTGCACGTGACTGTGGCAATGTTGCTCCAACTACAGAGCGAGAAGCAATTGCTGCATTATATCCGAGAAACCCTCCCCAACAAGAGTCGAACGATCGTAGGGGACAAGACAAAGAGAAACGTCGGGAGGAGGACCGTCAAAGGATGCCACCTCCTAGACCCACAAACCGTCTGACTGAGCCCCACCATGGTGGGAGTGATGGACGAAGGAACGACGAAAACCGTGCCAAGACAAGCCGGAAGGGGGCTTGTCGCAGTGAAGACCCTCCCCGGAACCGGAATAATGATGCTCCAGACGGAGGCCGGCGATCAACCGGAAATAACAAAGCTGCTCCACCCTCTCCACCAAGCAGCCATCAGAACGGCTCCCAAGTAGGTCAAGGAGGGCGTCGTGGTGGAGGAGGTGGTGGCAAAAGCCGAAGTCCGGCTCCAAGGCACCGCAGCCACAGCCGTCATTCAGGACGATCTTTATCCCCGAATGACGCAAGGCACAAGATTAACTCCAATATAGAAGCGCGGCGCTATGAAAATGATGACATATACGTGGGCCAAAAGTGCTTCGGACCACGCATAAGAGCTACAAAATTCCCAGAAGGATTTGCTATTTCAAGACATATTCAAGCCTACGACGGCATAGCTCGGCCAGATACTTGGCTACATGATTTCTTCCAAGCTTGCTGCATCGCCAAAGGCGAAAACAGCCTGGTCACAAACCCGATATCTCCCACTTATGTTGCGGAAGACGGCACGATCATGGCTCAATGAACTTCCGGAGAACACCATCCACAACTGGTATGACATGCAAAGTGTGTTCTTTCGAATTTCGAAGGGACATACCAGAGGCCCTGTACGGTCGGAGACCTACAGCGTTGCACCCAGAAAGCCGGAGAAACTTGCCGAGATTATCTCGGACAATGGATCGACACCAAGAACTCCTATGAAGGAGTAAATGATCAAACTGCGATTGAAGCTTTCATTGCAGGTCTCCCAATTGGTTTACTACGTCATCGCTTGAAGTGCGACAAAGTCACTGATTTGGGAGAGATGATAGAAACAGCGAGCAAGTATGCAGATGCCGACGACGATGTAGAGGGATTACTGAACGCCCTGGCTGTGCCACAGTCGGCAAAACAACCAAAGCAACAAACTCAAAAGAGCAAGAATACCCCGGAAGAAAAACCCAACGTGGAAACGGCAGTAGTCACTACTACTTTCGGGTATGGAGGACGAGGAGGATGTGGCGGTGGCCACGGACGTGGTCGTAGGACGTCAAAGAGTTCAAGGTAGAGGAGACTAGCAACCCGGAAAAACCTACTCTTGGGCCGACATTTCCAATAACCCATGTTTGCATCACCTAGACGCTAATGGGGGCTCGTCCCACACAAACGCCAAGTGTCGTTTCAATGACGACATTAAGAGAGATGATACCGCTGGCTACAAACATAGGCAGAAGAAGGGAGAGAAGAATCCCGAAAAAGATAAAGAGACCAAGGAAGATTCCGACATGGAGGAAGCTGACGCTTCAAATCCCAAGCCGGAAGGGAAGAAAACTTTTCCGAGCAAGAAAGACATGTATGTCACCTTCCTCGAATCTCAACCAGCAAAGGTCAAGAAAGCAGTTCTACATGAGCTCAATGCAACAGTTCTGGCTGTCCCTCAATTCTTGGATTGGTCGAAAGTGGCAATCACCTTTCACCGTGCTGATCACTCGCCTAAGTTACACAGGCGAGGAAAATACGCCTTAATCGTCAATCCCCTTTTTGACGGTTATGGTTTCTCCAAGACTTTCATGGACGGTGGCAGCAGCATCAACATTCTTTATGTCGAAACGCTATGCTGGATGAAGATCTCGAAGACCCAGCTGAACCATAGCTCTGTGATCTTTCACGGGGTTGTCCCAGGAAGACAAGCAAATTCCCTGGGAGAAATCACTTTGGATGTTACCATTGGAAATTCAAAGAACTTTCGGACGTAAGCACTTTCCTTCAAAGTGGTCCCGTTCAAGAGCGCGTATCATGCTATATTCGGACATCCAGCTTACTGGGCTTTTATGGCTCGTCCGTGTTACATTTACAATATGATGAAAATTCTAGGTCCCAATGGCATGATCACCAACAGGGGAGACCCGAAGAATGCGCAAGAGTGCAAGGATGGAAATGTCGCCTTTGTTGAAGCCGTGCTGCACGCCCAGGAGTACCAGGAGATCAAGAAGAGCATAGATCCGTCCGAGATGCCCGCAATGAAGAAGGAGGTGACAAAGCAGAATCCGGAGTTCAAGGCATCAGAAGAGACGAAGAAGACGCCGTTGAAGGATGACGACCCGTCCAAGGTGACCCAGATAGGTGTAGGCCTAGATATCGCATAGGAAAGCGTGCTCGTCAAGTTCCTCCAAGCAAATCAAGATATCTTTGCATCGCAGCCATCTGACATGACCGGAGTACCTAGGGAACTTGCCGAGCACTCTCTAATTGTAAACCCGAATGCTAAACCCGTCAAACAGTCGCTATGACGTTTTGGCGACATAAAGCGTAAGGCAATAGCTAAGGAACTAGCACGGCTCGAGTTAGCCGGATTCATAGAAGAGGTCATCCACACTGAGTGGTCGGCCAATCCTGTAATGGTCCCTAAAAAGGACACCACTGATTTAAGGATGTGTGTTGATTATACTGCCTTGAACAAGGCTTGCCCCAAAGATCCGTTTGCTCTGCCTAGGTTGATCAAGTTATCGATTCTATGCTAGGCTCGGAACTCCTATGTTTTCTCGACGCATATTCCAGTTATCACCAAATCCGGATGAAGGAATCTGACAAATACAAACTTCATTCATAACCCCCTTCGGAACCTTCTGTTTTGTTACGAAGCCCTTTGGGCTAAAAAACACAGGAGCTACGTACCAGCGCACAAAGCAGCGTTGCCTCCATGATCAAATCGGACGCAATGTACATGCATATGTGGATGATATTGCGGTGATGTCCAAAAAGAAGGAAACATTAATTTCCGACTTGGCGGAAACGTTCGCCAATCTACGAAAATACAACATAATGCTTCATCAGAAGAAATGCTTCTTTGGTATCCCAGCGGAAAATTGTTAGGTTTCATCGTGTCTCAAAGAGGCATAGAGGTGAACCGACATAAAATCAAGGCTATACTCAATATTTCCAGGCCAACTCGCCTGAAGGACGTACAAAGACTAACTGGTTGCATTGCCGCAGTTAGTCGATTTGTAAGCCGGCTTGGTGAAAGAGCCGCACCATTATACAAACTCCTGAAAAAGACCAAGGATTTTGTGTGGACCGACGAAGCTGAAGCTGCGCTACAAGACCTGAAATAATTACTCTCATCTACTCCAATCCTTGCAGCCCCGGAACCACAGGAACCGATGTTGCCCTATCTTGCGGCGACAAACAAAGTCGTCAGTATTATCATGGTAGTAGAGAGATCGGAGGAAAATCTGGAACACTTGGTGCATCGTCTGACTTATTTTGTCAGCGAGGTCTTGACAGAATCGAAACAGCGGTATCCGCATTATCAAAAGCTAGCTTTTGGTGTGTTCTTGGCACCTCGTAAGCTACGACACTATTTTTAGGAACATTCAATTACCATGGTGAGCATAGCTCCCATGAGAGATATAATCAACAATAGTGACGCCACAGGACGCGTCACCAAATGGCGAATAGAGCTCTCAACTTTCGATATTGAGTACAAACCTCGGACAATAATCAAATCCCAAATCCTTGCTGGCTTTGTTGCTGATTGGACAGAGACGAAGGAGAATATGACCCTACCTGAGTCGGAATATTGGACCCTATATTTTGATGGGTCTAAGGCTCGCGGGGGCTCGGGGGCTGGCGTGGTGCTCAAATCACCCCAAGGAGATAAATTTTTATACGTGTTGCAGATCCACTTCACAGCGACAAATAATAATGCCGAGTATGAAGCACTGCTGCATGGAATCCGGATTGCTAAGGATATCGGCATCCGATGTTTGATGTGTTATGGAGATTCGGATCTTGTTGCTCAGCAAGTGTCAGATATTTGTAATGCAAATAAACACATGGCAACATATAAAGCTAGCGTGGACGATCTATCTAAATCGTTCGAAAGGTTTGAGGTTCAACATATCCCTTGAGTAGAAAACGAGGAAGCAGATGCACTATCTCGAATAGGCTCTGCACAGAAAGAGGTCCCGGATTGCGCTTTTTTAGAGCACCTCAAAGTTCCCTCAATAAAGCGAGTGGATGAGGAATATCCGACCAAATCTAATTCACCTCTAATAGCAGTTCTGGCTGTAATTCCCAGCTGGACTCAACCCTACCTCGATTATTTAGTAGATGGCAAATTACCCAAAGACGAAGTTCTGAGCCGGCAGATAATCCGACGAGCAAAAGCCTATACTGTGGTTAGTGGTGAGCTCTATAAGCGGAGTGCATCTGGGGTCTTTCAGCGATGCGTATCTCCGAAAGAAGGAGTGGAAATCATAAGAGAAATCCATGAAGGCGAGTGTGGTCACCGCGCTGCAGCCAAATCTTTAGTGGCAAAAGCTTTTCGACACGGTTTTTTCTGGCTTACAGCTAAGGCAGATGCCGAATGATTGGTCAAGACATGCAAAGGTTGCCAAAAGTACGCCAAACAAGCTCACATTCCGGCTGATCAGCTGCGAACAATACCTATAACATGGCCTTTCGAGGTCTGGGGGCTTGATATGGTAGGACCGTTCAAACGGGATCCAAGTGGATTTACTCACCTCTTAGTGATGGTGGATAAATTCACAAATAGATCGAGGCTAAACCCGTCACTAGTTGTGATGGAGCAACAACCAAAAGATTTGTCGAGGATGTGATAATCCGGTATGGTTATCCGCATAGTATTATCACGGACAACGGGAGTAATTTCTCTATGGGAGAACTTGCTGAGTTCTGCAACGAACAAAATATCCGGCTTGACATTGCGTCAGTCGCACACCCGCAGGCTAATGGACAAGTCGAAAGAGCAAATGTTTTAATCCCACAAGGCCTAAAACCGAGACTCGAAGCACCACTACGACATGCTGCGGGGGCTTGGGCAGAGGAATTACCTTTTGTAATATGCAGGTTACGAACAACTCCAAATAGGTCAACCAGATACACACCTTTCTTCTTGGTCTATGGTGCAGAAGCAGTTCTTCCTAGTGATTTGATTCACACTTCTCCTAGAGTGGCCACGTATATCGAAGAGGATGCCGAGATTTCTCGACAAAATGATATCGACTTAGTCGAAGAAGTTCGCGTCGTTGCTGAAATGAGATCAATAGCCAATCAGCAGAAGTTACACAAGTATCATAGCCAGAGAGTCAGAAACAGATCCTTCAATAAGGGCGATTTGGTTCTCTGGCTTGTGCAACAAAGAAGGCACAAACTTTCCCCAGTATGGGAAGGGCTCTTCTTCGTTAGTTGAGTATTTCACAATGGTTCATCCTACCTAACTGATATGAGGCCACTCAAAGAAAGACCTGCTACTAAGAAGATAAAGAGAGCCGGAGGCAGTACAAATCATGATGAGTTAGACATACCATGGAATATTGCTCAGCTACGTCCCTTTTATTCTTAGTTTATCCTTTTTGTAATCATATATATGTACATGCTCTATGAGAAATAAAAGTCTTGGTTGCTTCAAGTTTTTTTTGAGAAGTTTTTACCATCTTATTTCCGAATGATCATGTCGTAGTCGAAAATCCTAGAATGCTTGAAAGTACTTTATGCTCATGTTCGTTCTTGTTTAGATTTCCGATTCTAAAATTGCTACCCTCGGGTATAACTCTAAAATTTCTAGTCTATACTTTGGTTATTTGTCTGATTGCTAGATGCGGGTATTTTCCGAGTAGTGAATTGTTGGTACTGGAAGCCGGCTTTGTTTCCGAGTTTAAACTGGTTTAGCAATTGAGCTCTGTTGCTCGGCAAAGTTTCCGTGCAGAAAGTTTAGCCGGCTCACGAAAGGGACGAGGCAGAAAGCCAAATAAACGATAAGTACAAACAAAAAAGTTCAAGTGATTATGTAAACATTTCAAGCACACAAAAGTTTAACCAAAAAGTGCTGAATAGATTAAAGATTAGCACTAGCAAAAGTATCATACTAAATATTTACATACCCATAATGTTTTCGGAATAATACATCTGTTTAATTTATGATGCAGGAGGAGAGGTAGGAGTTGCTGGCTCGCTGGATACATCGCCTTGATATCGTTCTGAGATGTCCACATCCGACGTGGTGTGGTCATCATCGGAAACTTCGGTTTCTTCTTTAGGAGGCGGAGGCAGCGTGTCCACACGGGTGAAGAAGGGAGTGTCGTAGCTGGTTAAGTCAGCTACATGACACCCATATCCGGCGCAGGAGTCCATGATGGCCTTGATGTCTTGCTCCTGACCGTCTTCGTTCACCTTGCAGTACCCTCTGGTCACTTACCAGATTTCCATGTCTCCATGGTGGCTCATGACCATGGTGAGAGCGTTTTGCGATACGGTTCACGCGTAGGACATATTCCAGTCCCAGACAAGCTGCGGCATCTCCTTTGCCTTGTCCTCTACCTGAAAGTCAGACATGCTATGCATGTTCGGAACCTTGAGAGCTTCGCCAATATCCTCAATGGATTGGCGGAAGTCATGAAGTAAATCACCGACTTGGGTAAGCCGGTGGGTGCGGGGCTCGGTAGAGGAGGAGTCCATCAAGTTCAGAGGACCTATGCATATAGCGCAAAACAGTTAAATAAATCCGACATCGAAAGAGTCGAAGAATGTAGACAAGTCAGAAAGATGGAAACATACCAAAGATGACGTCATCAACTTTGGTCTTCTCTTCACGAAGACTCCGGAGTTCACCCTTGAGCACCACGGAAATATCCTTCTCTCTGCATAGCTCGTCGTGGAGATCCGAGATTTTATTCTCGTGGAGTGCAATCTTGCGATCACGCTCCACGGTGGCCATGGAGGAGGATTCGAGAACTTGAGCAATGCTCTTCTCATGGTCCTCCTTAAGTTGGTCTAGCTCTTGGCGGAGATCCTTGTTTTCCACCACCAAGGTCTTCAGATTCTCAGCCTCTTTGATCATAGCACAGGACTGCTTCACCACTGATGTATGTCAAAAAGAACAACAGTTCAGCAAAATATTCGGCTATGAAAAATCAAGACAAAGTTTGAGTCTTGGAAAGTTCATGTTCGGCCTCATCCTTGGAAACTTTAAGCTCAGCATTTTTAAGTCGGAGAGCTTTGATCTCTCTCCGCTTATTGCAGATATTCTTCAACAATTCCTGGTTATATGAATTAACTTTCTGTAAGTCAGAATACCCAGAGTCAGAGGTCTACTAAAGACTCGGGCTAATATTTTAGCTAATATCAGCACGAGCCTTGGTGGCTACACTAGTTCATTCTTTGGCATCCTAATGAAGCATAAACTCGGATTGTTTATCCAACTTCATGCTTGGGGGCTAGACGATATGATATAAAGTACAGTAAAGAAAAACGTGAGTTGGAATTCTGACTTACATGATGTTCATGTGTGAGCTTGTTCAGGCACATGTTCACCTCAGTAGTAACCTTCTCGGTGAGGGTGATTGGAATAATCAGAGGTGGTGGAAGCACACCAGCTCTTAGTCCCTCGTCACGAAGGCAGATTTGTTCGAGAAGATCGGAGTACTTGATGTCCTCCGCTTCTTGTGCTTCTTCTTCGGCAGAGAGATTACGGCTTTCCAGACATTGCGGGGCCAGCCGCTGGATTTCCTCCGCAGATTTCCGAGACAATCCAAATTTGGTAAGTCTCGGATTGTTCGGGAGATTTTCGGCGAAGGTCTCTGGTGAGGGATCATTACCCGAAGAGGTTTCACCCTTATCTAAACTTGACTCACCCATGGTGACGTCAGTCTACGATTCAAGGATCGCTGGCACTAATGAGTGAGCCGGATCTTCTGCGACGACCGGGGATGGAGTAATCACCGGCACCGCAGAAGGTTGAGGGGCAGGAGTCGGAGGAGCCATGGGAGGAGAAGCTATGGTTAGCTTCGTCTGACGTAGGGGCTTTGAGATATTCTCCTTCCCCTTGCCCTTGATGAGCTGCTTAGCTCTGACAAAGTAATAGAATAAAGAACATTATATCTCGGAAGAAGTAACGAGTAAAGCACAAAGGCAGAAGTTGTGTGGAAAGTTACCTCTTCACAAATGGCACTTCCTTTGTGCCAACAGCCACTGTCGGAGCTTTGCGCTTCCTAGGCACAACGTCTGGCAGTGGGACCACTTCCTCCTCCCGAGAAAACTCGGGAGGATATCCCTCGATAGGAGCTAGTTCTGGCTCGGGGATGTCCTCAAGCTGAAAAGAAGATAATATCTCACTATTGCGAAATAACTTAAAGGTGAAACACATAAAAAGGGTATGTTGCTAAAAGCTTACCGGCACTACAGGGTCTTCCGCTGTGTGCATATCCAGAGATACCTCCAGGATCTTCCTCTCGATCCGCTCCCTTATCAGCCATTCAATCTGGCTTATATAACCTTGTGCCATATAGGGTTTGGGGCTGATGCGGAGGGAATCTTTTTTGGACGACGTGATGGAATGCATTAGTCGATCTTCGTGGTGCTAGAGGGGTTGGATCTAGCGTGATACCCAACATTGGACCAAGTCGTACACCCTCAGGCCTTTGTGTTTCATCAGATATTCAATCCGCCTCTTGGCGAGAAGCAGATTGTCACTGAGAGCCAGAGCGACGTCGTCCCAAGATGCTTGAGGCGTGGCGGCTCCATTGATGAAAGACGGCAAAGCAGTAGCTTTGCCGGGAGAAGAAATATCCTTATGGTAAAAGAAGGTAGTTAGCCATTGTTTGACCGACTCACTAGCTAAAATCCTAGGATAGACGCGCTCACGCCTAACTGAAAAACTAATTGTACCGGTAATATAAGGATTACCGGCAGTAATGGAGTTTCTCCGGACATGGAAGTAAAACTGGAAGAGGGTGAGACTCGTCCTAATGCCGAGATACCCCTCACACAAAGCTGCATAGGCGCTCATCTCTAAAAGAGAGTTTGGGGGGAGATGGTGAAGCTGGATGCCATAATGATCTATCACCTCGGAAAAGAATTCCGAGGGACGGAAAGACAAACCTCTATCGAGGTGGGTGCCGAAGTGGACCCGCTCGTCGGCGTATGGATTGGGGATGGTTTTGCTGAAACCGCTCTGCCAGTCGCCAGCGCGGAGGAGTCCTCCACTCTCCAAGCCGCTAAGCTTGGTGTTGTCAAAGACGCAGGGGATCTAGACCCCGCGATTGCTTTCTTTCTCTGCCGCCCTCGCCGCTACTACTGCCGATGCCAAGCCGGATGATGATGATGAAGCCATTTCTCCAGTGCGCTGGTGACCTTAGGTGGGTGGCGCTGGGAATATGGAGGCAAGGGAGCTCTATGCGCGAGGGAGAAGTGGAGGAGAAGGAAACGGCACATGAATAGGTGAAGAAGATGAGGAAAAGGCAATTCTCACCCCTTATAACCACCGAACCGCGCCAAGATTCATGCAAATGACACAGTGTAGACGCCACGCATCGTGGAAAGAACTGGGAAGCCCCCACACGATGATTACGCCGCCTCTATCTCCGCACGTGCATTGAAACGGCACCTCCGTTCCGTGAACGGCGGACCCACCAACGGTCGTGCTGACAGGAGATGTCTGTCAGTGACGTGACTTGACCATGACCTATCTCAGATGACGTCAGAGACCAAGATCCGGCTTAGTTTGAATATCAAGCTGGAAATACGAATAATGTACTCATAGGTCCGACTTATTTTTGAGACCCAGATCGTATCTTTTGTTTTGATGTGTCAGGAACCCTTCAAGATTCTGCAAGCCGAAGATCAAGCTAGACGATGATGAACCCGACTTTGGATCTTGGAGACTTCCGGGGGCTGCTGTTGGGGATATACATTCTGGGTATCCTCATAGTTCCTCGCTGATCAGGGTGGCCCACTTCGGGTTAGAGCTTTGCTTCATGGGTGGCCCAGTCATGGAGAAGAGATGGAGTCCAATCCGGCTATGGGAAGGCCCAGAAGACTTACCGACTTAGGCCCATAGTATTACTTGTACTTCAAGATGTACTCCGTAACTGACTCTTAGTCGTAGCCAGATTGATCTCTCCTGTAAACCCTAGGCCGGATATCTATATAAGCCATCCTAGGGAGAGCCTTTAGGGAAACACCTTACAAGACAATAGTCTACAATCTCAACTCGCACATGCGAACCCTTGTAACCCATATTATGGCTCTGCCGTATTACTGGATTGCAAGGAGGAGTAGGATCCGTCCAAAGCCGACGGATTCGAACTTGGGTAAAGTTGTATGCTCACCGTCCCGAAACACCGTACGTCTCACACCTCTCTCTTCTGCACGCCTCGAGGACCCCCTCATGGCGTACTTGTCATTAATACGACGACAGCTATCACAACAATCAAAGACAAGCTTGTAAGAACCAAATCAAGGCCTAGGGTTTCCAATGAAACACTAGAGCAAGGGGCCCTCAAGTGAATGAGGGGGAATTGAAGATCTCTTTTGGTGAAGATGTAGATCAAGGCCCCCTTCTTCGATTCCACAAAGATCAAGGACTTTGGATGGTTGGAGGGGGAGATCTTGTTGATTTGATGGCTCTACTTTGGGTGTTCTTATCTTCTGGAGCGAGTAGCTTGAGGTAGGGGATAAATTCACCTTTTTATAGGCACACTCCTTTCAGAATGTTTTCTGCCCATTGGGAAAATACCACAACGGAGACTCCGGTCTTGAGACTAGAGATTCCGGTCTGTAATCATCTCACACCAGAGATTCTAGTCTATATTGGGACAATCTCCACACCCCTATATAGAATGGCTCAGACTTGGTTTTGAGGATCAGACCGGAGACTCGTGCAGAAACTCTGGATGGGAACATCGGAGAGTCCGATATTTGCACACCGGAGATTCTGGCCTGCGACTTCACACAGGAGACTCCGGACTTCCCAGATCGGAGATTCTGATTTGAACCTTCCATGTATAATTTAAGTTCAACAAGGGATATTTCCTATTGCCGCGGACTTTTCACTTTTTAGTAGATTAACCTGAAACCGTTAGAACACGGTAAAAAGGGTCCTCAAGTTGTTAACGAACACCAAAACTGAGTAGGACAACAAATTTCCTTTCAAAGAACATCATAGGATGTATAAATACATACACATATATGTTCTTATTTTACAAAGGATTAAACCTTAGTATTTTGCATCACTAGCCAAGAATATTTCTAAGGAAATTTTCATGGTAATCATCTAAAATGTTGATGTAAAGCTAACAATAGGTTCAAAACAACAGATCATGCTACCTAGCTACTGCTATGCAAACTCTAAGTTTGGAGGCACCACTGCAGCAACCAGGGCAGAAGATGCCATTAAGGCAAAATCACACATAGAGGAGTGAACACCAATTCTGCTAGAAAGCAGTCAGTTAAGCCTATCATTTTGCTAGATAAAGTTCTAGGAATCAAAATTCAATGTTTAGTTACTATCAATATGCCAGAAAACAGATCCATTAAAAGTGATTATATCCACATCTCAGAATCATAACATGTTCTATTTACATGTTGCCAAACATGACATCAGTGGTTCTAGTAGTCCGTTTACTGGCGTATGAGAATAAGTAATTCTATAAATAGTAGCATCAAGTTTACCATTAGGGATTTTCCGGCAAACTGACAATACCAAGGCTATCAGTAGCATCATGGTTTCCACTAGAACTAGTCTAGGATTCACACAATAATGACAATATCTTACTATCTTCATAATGTGATATACTGTAATTGTGATCACTAGTATATAGGCATAGTGAGTAAATCATAGCTTGTGAGGACAAATCACATAGTGTGAGAGGGAGTTGCTGCAATAAAATGACCAAACTTAGGACAGTACTAGGGCTACTAAAAGCTAACATAGCAACATAATCGATCAGAACATAGATGAACATGAGCAAGAGCTTAATTTCTCAACACAGAATACCATAGGTGCCTATGTGTTGGGGATATACTTTCCGGGTATCCTCAACGTTCCTCACTGACCAGGGTGGCCCACTTCAGGTTAGAGCTTTGCTTCACGGGCGGCCCAGTCAGGGAGAAAAGATGGAGTCCAATCCGGCCACGGGAAGGCCTAGAAGACTTACCGACTTAGGCCCATAGTGTTACTTGTAGTTCAAGATGTACTCTATAACCGACTCTTAGTCGTAGCCGGATAGATCTCTCATGTAAACCCTAGGCCGCATATCTATATAAGCCATCCTAGGGAGAGCCTTTAGGGCACACCTCAATAGTCTACAATCTCAACTCGCGCAGGCGAAACTCTTATAACGCATATCCTGGCTCTGTCGTATTACTGGATTGCTAGTAGGAGTAGGATCCGTCCAAAGCCGGCGGATTCGAACCTGGGTAAACTTGTGTGCTCACCATCCCGGAACACCGTATGTCTCACACCCCTCTCTTCTACACGCCTCGAGGACCCCCTCATGGCATACTTGTCATCAATCCGACGATAGTTGGCGCCCACCATGGGGCAAGTGAGCTTCGGATCTGCGTTTCGAGCGGAATCTGCAAGAATCGGAATTGGCAAGACTATCACTGTCGGTCGCATCCTCTACGCCAGCGACGTCCCTCTCATCGTTCTCGACGAGACCTGGATTCCGGCTAGGGAGGCTGTGACTGCCTAAACCATCATGTCTTTTGGCGAGATCGATGTTTACATCGGTTTTGCTGAACCTGTCCCACCCACCCCAGCGGTGACGATAGAGGCAGAAGAATCTTCTGGGTCCCCTTTGTCCGCGAAGGCGGCAGAGTTCCTGATCTCAGAAAACCCTAATCCCACCCAGCCCGCACCAGTTGCAGAGATAGTGGAGAAATCCGAGCCTGAAGAAGACCTAGCGGCCCAAGTCAAATCTGGAGTGGATCTCCTCGGGGAGGCCGGATCCCAGATCGACCCACCCGCAGAAGTCGAAATCCAGGAGGAGCATATCAACGACACTGATTCCGGCTCTGATGACGCCGAGACAGACAAGCCTTTCCTAAGGTACAGACTGCGACGTATGATAATGCAAGACGCAAGCGCAGATGCAATTCTCGAGACCATCAAAAGTTTCGACGAAGCTGATCGCGAGAGCCGCAGGTACCTCAGGAAGCACGCGTCGCACTTCGTCGGATATGTGGGATCCGGATCCAGCTCTACCGATGCTGGAGACAACACCGACTCTGTGCTGGAGGCAATTGGAACAAACGCCGACGTACCTGCATCGTCGGATGAATCGATGATGTCCGTAGATTTCTGAAAGTTCTCCGCGGAATATGAAGAGGAGTATAACTCCAAAGCTGCAGAGGAAGGAGAAGCCATGGATGAAGGATCCAGGGAACACTCTCCCAAAGCGCAGGATGACATGGAAGTCGGAGATAATCCCGAAGTCCAGATGTCCGAAAGTACCAATCAGAGCTTGAGTCCGGGAAACGGACCCATAGCCGTCTTTGCTACTGGCACTGCCAAGAAGGCAAAGAAGAAGAACAAGAAGAACAAGACCCCGGCAAAAGACCCTCTGACATAGGAGGTGATTGCCAAGGAATATGAAGAAGACTCGGATGGAGCACTTATCCCAGAAGAGCCGAAAAAAGAAGAATCGATGGATGGACACGTGATCACTGAAGGTGCGCGTAAACTCATCGATGCCGCATTAACCACACCTATCCCTAAAGCTGCAGAACTTACTGCAGAACACCACAGAACTTACTGCAGATCATCAGGACAACACCACAGAACTGCACGTGACTAGAGCAACGTCGCTCCAGCGGCCGAGTAAGAGGCCATTGCTGCACTGTATCTGAGGAATCCTCCCCGACGAGAGTCGAACGATTGAAGGGGAGAAGATAAACAAAAATGTCGAGAGGAGGATCGTCAAAAAATGCCACCTCCTAGACATGCAAGCCGTCTGGCTGAGCCTCACCGTAGTGGCAACGACGGACGAAGGAACGACGGAAACCATGCCGGGACAAGCCGGCAGGGAGCTCATCGTAGTGAAGACCCTCCCCGGAACCAGAATAATGACGCTCCGGACGGAGGCCGGCGAACAGCCGGAAACAATCGAGCTGCCCCACCCTCTCCACCAAGCAGTCATCACAACGGCTCTCAAGGGGGACAAGGAGGACGACGTGGCGGAGGAGGTGGTGGCAGAAGCTGATGTCCGGCTCCAAGGCACCGCAGCCACAACCGACATTCGGGAAGATCTCTATCCCCGAACGACGCAAGGCACAGGGTCAACTCCAACATAGAGGCGCGGCGCTACGAAAACGATGATACGTGGGCCCAAAGTGCTTCGGACCACGCATCAGAGCTACAAGATTTCCGGAATGATTTGTTATCTCAAGCCATATCCAAGCCTACGACAGCATTGCTCGGCCAGATACCTGGCTACAGGATTTTTTCCAAGCTTGCTGCATCGCCAAAGGCAGAAACAGACTGGTCGCAACCCGATATCTCCCACTTATGTTGGGGAAGACGGAACGATCATGGCTTAATGAACTTCTAGAGAACACCATCTACAACTAATATGACATGCAAAGTACGTTCTTTCAGAATTTCGAAGGCACCCAGAAGGCCGTAGAAACTTGTCGGGATTACCTCGGACGATGGATCGACACCAAGAACTCATGTGAAGGAGTAAATGATCAAACTGCGATTGAAGCTTTCATCGCTAGTCTCCCAATTGGTCTACTGCGCCATCGCTTGAAGTGTGACAAAGTCACTGATTTGGGAGAGATGATAGAAACAACGAGCAAGTATGCATATGCCGACGACGATGCAGAGGGATTACTCAATGCCCTAGATGTGCCTCAGTCAGCAAAACAACCAAAGCAACAAACTCAGAAGCGCAAAAATACCTTGGAAGAGAAACCCAACACGGAAACGGCAGTGGTCACTACTACTTTCGAGTCTGGAGGACGAGGAGGACGCGGCGGAGGCCGCGGGAGTGGCCGTGGAACTTCAAGAGTCCAAGGTAGAGGAGACCAACAACCAGGCAAAACCTACTCTTGGGCCGACATTGCCAATAACCCATGTGTGCATCACTTAGACGCCAATGGGGGCTCGTACCACACCAACGCCGAATGTCATTTCAATGACGACATCAAAAGAGATGACACCGCTGGCTACAAAGCTAAGCGGAAGATGCTTCAAATCCCAAGCCGGAAGGGAAGAAAAATTTTCCAACCAAGAAAGACACTTATGTCACCTTCCTCGGATCTCAACCAGCAAAGGTTAAGAAAGCAGTTCTACATGAGCTCAATGCAACAGTTCCGGCTGTCCCCCAATTTTTGGCCTGGTCGGAAGTGGCAATCACATTTGACCGCACTGATCATCCGCCTAAGTTGCACAGGCGATGAAAATATGCCTTAATCGTCAATCCACTTATTGATGGTTATGGTTTTTCCAAGACCCTCATGGACGGTGGCAGCAGTATCAATATTCTCTATGTCGAAATGCTATGCCGAATGAAAATCTCGGAGACCTAGCTGAACCATAGCTCTGTGATCTTTCACGGAGTTGTCCCAGGAAGGCAAGCCAATTCCCTAGGAGAAATCACTTTAGATGTTACCTTTGGAACTCCAAAAAATTATCGGACGAAGGCACTTTCCTTCGAAGTGGTCCCGTTCAAGAGCGCATACCACGCTATATTCGGACGTCCGGCTTACTGGGCTTTTATGGCTCGTCCGTGTTACATTTCTAATATGATGAAAATTCTAGGTCCCAACGGTGTAATCACCATCAGGGGAGACCCGAAGAAAGAGCGAGAGTGCGAGGATGGAAATGCCACCTTTGCCGAAGCCGTGCTGCACGCCCAGGAGTACCGGGAGATCAAGAAGAGCATAGATCCGTCCGAGATGCCCGCAACGAAGAAGGAGGTGACAAAGCCAAACCCGGAGTTCAAGGCATCAGAAGAGATGAAGAAGACGCCGTTGAAGGATGATGACCCCTCCAAGGTGACCCAGAGATAGGCGTAGGCCTAGATAGCGCATAGGAAAGCGCGCTCGTCAAGTTCCTCCAAGTAAATCAAGATATCTTCGCATGGCAGCCATCTGACACGACCGAAGTACCTAGGGAACTTGCCGAGCACTCTTTAAATGTAAACCCAAACGCTAAACCCGTCAAACAGTCCTTACGACGTTTCGGCGATGAAAAGCATAAGGCAATAGCTAAGGAACTAGCACGGCTTGAGTTAGCCGGATTCATAGAAGAGGTCATCCACACTGAGTGGTTGGCCAATCCTCTAATGGTCCCTAAAAAGGACACCACTGATTTAAGGATGTGTGTTGATTATACTGCCTTGAACAAGGCTTGTCCAAAGGATTGATCAAGTTATCGATTCTACAACAGGCTCGGAACTCCTCTGTTTTCTCGATGCATACTCCGGTTATCACCAAATCCGGATGAAGGAATCTGACAAAGTTAAAACTTCATTCATAACCCCCTTGGAACCTTCTGTTTTGTTACGATGCCCTTCGGGCTGAAAACGTAGGAGCTACCTACCAGCGCACGAGGCATCATTGCCTCCATGACCAACTCGGACGCAATGTACATGCATACGTGGATGATATTGTGGTGATGTACAAAAAGAAGGAAACGCTGATTTCCGACTTGGAGGAAACATTCGCCAATCTACGAAAATACAACATCATGCTTAACCCGAAGAAATGTTTCTTTGGAATACCAACCGGAATATTGTTAGGCTTCATCGTGTCTCAAAGAGGCATAGAGGTGAACCGGGACAAAATCATGGCTATACTCAATATTTCCAGGCCAACTCGCCTGAAGGACGTACAAAGACTAACTGGTTGGATCACTATGGTCAGTCGATTTGTAAGCTGGCTTGGTGAAAGAGCCGCACCATTATACAAACTCCTAAAAAAGACCAAGGATTTTTTTTGGACCGACGAAGCTGAAGCTGCACTACAAGACCTGAAGAAAGTACTCTCATCTGCTCCTATCCTTGCTGCGCCGGAACCACAGGAACCGATGTTTCTCTATCTTGCTGCGACAAACAATGTCGTTAGTATCGTCATGGTGGTGGAGAGACCGGAGGAAAATCAGGAACACTTGGTGCAGTGTCTGACTTACTTTTTCAGCGACGTCCTGACAGAATCAAAACAGCAATATCCGCACTATCAAAAGTTGGCTTATGGTGTTTTTCTAGCATCAGGTAAGCTACGACACTATTTTTAGGAGCATCCAATTACCGTGGTGAGCACAACTCCCATGAGAGATATAATCAACAACAGTGACGCCACAGGACGCGTCGCCAAGTGGGGCATAGAGCTTTCAGCTTTTGATATTGAGTATAAACCTCGGACATCAATCAAATCCCAGATCCTTGCTGACTTTGTCGCTGATCGGATAGAGACGAGGGAGAGTATGACCCCCCTGAGTCGGAATACTGGACCCTCTACTTTGATGGGTCTAAGGCTCGAGGGGGCTCGGGGGCTGGCGTGGTGCTCAAATCACCCCAAGGAGATAAAATTCTATACGTGTTGCAGATCCACTTCACAGCGACAAATAATATTGCCGAGTATGAAGCTCTATTGCAGAAGTTTTTACCATTTTTTTCGTTGTATTGGGAACGGCAGTACCTGAGGAGGTTAGATAGAGGTGTGGGGACTAGCAGGGAAGCTATCGACGGCGTCCGCAGGCAGGATTGGATACAAGCGAGCGTAGCGGGACGCAAGAAGTACCCAGGTTCTGGGCCCTCGTGGTGAGGTAAAGCCCCTACTCCTGCCGGATCTGACTATGTGGAATACTTGAAATACAAATGCTCCTCGAGCGGTATACGCTAGCTACTGCCTTAAATGTTGTAAGACCAACCCCTTCTACTGAGGCCTTGCCTCTCCTTATATAGGCAGAGAGGCAAAGGTCTCACTGGCCAGTCCGACTAGCGGGCCCCACAGGCGGGTCCCAGCCGACTAGTCATCTACAGTGTCCAGTATGGCTTGTCCTGTCGGAGTACGAGCGGTATGGCTGTCGTAGGCATAGTGGACGCCGTGAGAACCTGTCGTCAGCACCGGCCACTGTTTCTGCATCACCCACGCAAAGTCTTCGGTATGGCCGGGTAGTTGCCAGTCTTGTCACCGTACAGGGCGTACCGTGCACTGATACACACGTCGCCCTGTCCCATTGATTGAGTCCGGCTACGTCACCGTATCCGGCTGCCTCCTGCTGATCCGACTACCAGGGGATAGCCGGCTTGTCTTGCCCTGTCCGGCTGCATCTGGTCAGCCGGACGCGATCTGACTGTCTTGCTTCTTATTCGGTTGGGGTACCTGGGGATCATCCCCCTAACACTAGCCCCCGAGCGCGTGTGGATTCCGCCCTTAGGTGAAATGTGCGCGCGCTTCCTCTTGTTTTTGAATTTGTGTCTGGCTGAGATTGGCGGTTGCGCTACCCGTGACGTTAGTGCTGACGCTGGCCACGCACGCACGCGCCATCATTACTCTGCGGCGGGCAGCGTAACGTCCCGTGCACGTCGCCTTGGGAAACTGCTGTCCGACGCTTCGGTTCTCGCTCCGGGATCTTCTGCGCATCCTTCTCTGGCACACGGGATCTAGGCGGAGGTTGGGGTGTGGGTTGCTCGGATGCGCGCCACGTGCCCCGTTGACGGTTGCCCTTCTGACTCTTTAAAGGGATGCCGCGGGGGAGGCAATTCCTTTCCTTCACTCCCCCGCCGTAGTTTCCTTCTCTCTCGTTGCTTTCGCTCCTGCTCCCTTGCCCTTTGCGCTGCCCGCTCGCCGTCGTCGACGCTACGGGCCACCGTCAATCTTCTGTCGCCGCTCCCCCTCGTCAACCGGAAATGGCCGCCGACAGCGGGGCCTGGTGCGGCTCCGCCATCACTGAGGACCAAATCCTGAAATACCGCGCCACCTGCGTCCTCCCGCCGGGGGAGGAGGTGGCGGTGCGGCTAGCGCCGGCCGGGGAGGTGTCGTCGCATTCGGCGGAGGGAGAGCGCGTCATCTTCCTTTCGCACTTGGCCCGCGGGTTCGCCCTTCCGGTGAACCCGTTCCTCTTGACCTTCCTTGCTTTCTTCGATCTTCGCCTCCACCACCTCGGCGCCAACGCAATCGGAACGTTGGCTCACTTCGTAGCTTTCTGCGAGAGCTACCTTGGGATCCAGCCAGATCTCGAGCTCTTCTGCTGGCTCTTTCGAGTCTGGCCGTAGGTGCAGTTCACCCAGGGGCCACTAGTCGTCTGCGGCGGCGCCTCCATTTACTCCCGCTCGCAGACCGGCTACCCCAAATTCCGTCTTCACGATACGGTACGACTGTGGCAGCAGTCGTACTTCTACGTGACGAACCTCACCAACGTCGACCGGATCAATCTGCCGGCCTTCTAGGACATCGAGTCCAGCCAGTAGAACTGGGACTTGAAGTTCCACGGCGACAAGGCAAAGATGGACGAGCTGCTGAAGCGCATGCGCTCCCTCGTCCACTGCCGGCTGACCAGCCTGGACGTCACTCTCAGCTGGATGTCCCGGCTGATGATGCCGTTGCAGCAGCGAGCACACAAGATGTGCTACTACTCCGGCCGGCTGGACCCGACCTGGCTATCGCGCCGCGATCCCCGCTACCACAACCTGAAGGAGTGGGTGTGGACGATCACCAAGGAGCGGCTGCCGGAGAACTAGAAGTTCAGTCTGGCACCTTATACTCGGGAGAACCGCGCGCCCCGGGTAAGCTCCTCTAACCGGATGCATTTTTGGTGTTTTCTTGTACTGGTTCTTTGTTTTCGTCTAGCTGACTTTTGTATTTGGCAGATGTTCCCATGCATCATCCGCGAGGAGGGCGTGGCGGCCCTCGAGGAATTCACGCTCGACCTGCCCGAGCCGCGCGCTCGGCGGTCCGGCGAGGAATCGGATGGGGACGGCGACGCCTTCCCCAGCCGGAAGGACGAGCCGGCCGCCGACCCGCATGCGGAGGTGCACGAGGAGGCGGCCGCGCCGACCACAGAGCCGGTGACGCGCTCCACGACGGACGGGGAAGTGGGTGGGAGCGGCTCCAGCCGTTCCGGCTCCCGCCGCCCTACGACGGAGGAGCCGGCGCCCAAGAGGAGTCGGTCTGGTGCCCTGCCGCCAAGCCGTCTCGGCCGGAAGAAAGGGCCGCCTCCTGTTGTGTCAGGGTATGTTCTTTCTCCCCCTTCCCTTTCTGCCTGTTTTCTGTCTGCCTGCCTTTTTCCTCCTTTTCTGACTTTGTCTTGTTTTGCTCTTGTCTTCTTCTCTTTCTCCTTAGCACGCTGGTTTCCTTCGGAACCGCGAGCCCGGCACGCGCGCCAGCCGGGTCGCCGCCCCGTACCCCGACTGCGCCGACCAGCGCCCCTCCTTTTTTTGAGGCGCAACCTTCGCCTCCCTCTCGGGCTGAGCCGACTGTCTCCGCCCAGCCGGAAGTCCCCCAGTCGGAGGCAGGGTCCTCCTAGCCGGAAGGCTCCTCCGCGGGCGCGCGGGGGGCTGCTGGCAAGGAGCTCATCGTCGTTGGCGACGACAACTCTGACGAGGAGCACGGGGAGGAATGGCAGATGGCGGTGGTCGCGGCGAAGGAGTCCTTGGCCGTCAATGCCGTGGACGATGACCCTTCCTCCGCCGCCTCGCTGTCGCACCTCGCCGCCACGCTTGAGCTAGCGATGAAGGAGATCCGGCTGCTGGAGGCCACAGCCGGCAGGAATCGGACATTGGAGCAGAAGCTCGCTACCGCCAACGGGACCTCCCAGAGTAAGTTCGCTTCATCTGGCTTGCCCTTTTTTTTGGGTAGTGATAGCCGGTTTGGTTGCAGCCATCCTTGTGTGCGCTCAGCGCGAGATCGATCACTTGAAGAAGGCGAATGACCGGCTAAGCAAGTCCAATTCTACTCTGCGGCTGCAGAACAAGGATTGGCACGCGCGGGTGGACGGTCTGGAGGCCACCATCAAGGAGCGTGACGCCTCGCTCGCTAGCCGGACCGAAGCCTTCTCCCTTCTCGAGGCCCAGAACAAGGACCAAGAGAAGGAGATCAAACGGCTAGCGACCAAGGAGAAGGCGCTGGTGGAGGAGTTGATGCAGGTCGGTCACACTGCCAAGGGTGAGTTTTCTTTCCATCTTCTTTTCTTTCCGGATCCGGTAGCCAGATCTGACTTCTCATTTCTGACAATCTTTTACCCCGGCTTAGACCTACTGGCCTACAACCGGCTGCAGGAGAACTGGCCGGGAGCGCAGCCGACGGCCCAGGAGCTCGTCGTTCTCCTTGGCGAGGAAGCTGCCAAGCTTCGTCAGGCGGCGGGGGACGTCTTCTCCTTCGTGTGGCCGGAGGCTCCGGTTCTGGAGACAATGGCGCAGCTAGCTGCGAAGGTGGGGGAGGTGCCGGCTGCGGTGGACAGGCTGCAAGACTTCGCGGCGCGGGCCAGAGCGGAGATGGCCTTCGCCCTCATGCTCTCCTGGTACAAGGACGCCCGTGTCGAGAAGATCGATGGTGGCTTCCGTGCCGGAGCCGATCTTGCTGCCATCCGTCAGGCCCATTCGGAGCTCCGCGGGTCCGCCATCAAGATCGCTGACTACGTGGATCCCGACGAGGTGCTCACCGACTTGGATTCCGTCGGTACTCCTGATGTGGAGGTCCTGATGCCACCGCCTGCCAGCGCCGGAACCGGATCAAGCTCCGCGCCCCCTCCGCCGCCCGAGACTTCTGCTGGCCAAGATCTCCCTCGCGGCAAGGGTCTTGCCGTTTAGTTATCGCCCGGGGATGCCGGGTGTATTTGTCTTGTGCTACATGCTTATGAACCTTGTCCGTTTGTGCCGGCTTTCTTTGACGCCGGGTAACTTATGGGAGCTTCGTCTCTCTTTTGTTTGTCATTGTTGAAATTCTTGAGTTTCCCTCGTGTGCTTCAAATTTTCTTTCCATACTTCGCCGATTAACTTTATCCGGCTTACTTCGCCCGGCTACGCACTTTTAGTCGGGGGAACCGCACCTCTAGTGGGGGCGCGCGAGCGCACCCACTGGGTGTAGCCCCCGAGATCGCAGTAGCTGGCGTAGCCAGGTGCTTCGAATCTTCTTTGTTTCCCAATTCTTCTATCTTTATCCGACTAGACTCGTCTCGGTCGGTTGCTTTCGCTGGCTGAACACCTTCAGCCGGCGGAACTAACATTCCAGTGGGGGCGCACAAGCGCACCCACTAGGTGTAGCCCCCGAGATTCGGAGTAGCTGGCGTAGCCAGGTGCTTCGAATCTTCCTTGTCTTCTCTTGCTCCTGCCCTTGCCCTCACCTGGGCTCCGATCGGCCGGCTAAACGCCTTTAGCCGGTCGGGAACCACAAGATTCCACTGGGGGCGCGCGAGTGCACCCAGTGGGTGTAGCCCCCGAGATTCGGAGCGCTTGATGAAGGCTAGGACTTCGAATCTTATTTCCTTCTCCTGAATTCCGACTCTAGGTAGTCGAACAAAATGTACATATGCATACACACATGTCCACATAGTTTAGTAGGTTAGTCTGCCAAAATATAGCCAAAAAAACGGCTTGTTTTTTCGAAAACTGGCGTGTCCCTTTCTAGACACTTAGTCGCTTTCCCATGCACTCTGCTATTTTCGCTGCGTCCTTGCCGGGCAGCCGGGTTGAGGTCTGCAGCTGAAATCGAAGGGAGCTGACAGTACATTGCACACGGTACTAATGGCTTAGCAGCTGGATTGGTTCGAGCTAGTTGCAGGGCCGGGACACCCAATCTGTCGCGTCTCCTCCCCGTTTTTCGTGTGGGATGCCTCGGGTTTTGCTCTTGCTAGCCGGACAGCCGGGTTCTAGTCTGTAGCTGAGACGAAGAGTGGGCCTCTGACATCGTCGCACAGTACTCAGCCGGTTTGTTGACTTAGCAGGCCGGGCCAGCCGGCGAGCCCCCGGGTAAGGGTTGCCGGTGCCGGAAAATCATAACCGGAAAACGGATGCATACACATTTCTAGCAAGGAGCCCCCAAGATTCTCGTCGGGGTCCGCATTTTCATTCATAGGGTTTTCGGGATACATACACTGCCTGGCGACTAGGTGTAAAACGGGCGCAGCAGGGCCGCGTTCCAGGGACGCTCGGTTTCCTCGTCCGACTTGTCCATATTGTTCTTGCGTGGCTGCTGCGCGTCGATGAGGTAGTAGGAGTCGTTGGGCAGCGCCCGGCTGATGATGAAGGGGCCCTCCTAGGGTGGCGATAGCTTGTGCATGCCCTTCGTGTCTTGCACCAGCCGGAGAACCAGGTCGTCCTCGCGGAATGCGACTGGGCGGATCCGGCTTGAATGGTAGCGAGGTAGTCGCTGCTGGTACAGGGCTGATCTGGACAAGGCCAACTCGCGGGCCTCCTCCAGGAGGTCCACTCCCTCCTCCCACGCCTCCTGGTTGGCTTTTTTGTTGTAGAGGAGCTTGCGAGGGGAGTCGAACTTGATTTCGGCGGAGAGGACGGCTTCTGATCCGTAAACCAGGAAGAATGGCATGTAGCCAGTTGACCTATTCGGCGTGGTGTGGAGGCTCCACAACACAGCCGTAAGTTCTTCGATCCAACATCCGGGTGAACGCTCCAACGGCTCGATGAGACGTGGCTTGATGCCGTCTAGCACCAAGCCGTTTGCTCTTTCGACTTGCCCGTTGGATTGCGGGTGCGTGACAGAGGCGAGGTCTAGTCGGATGCCCTTGTTGCTGCAGAACCGGGCGAAGGCTCCCTTGGTGAAGTTCGTGCCGTTGTCGGTGATGATGCTGTTGGGGTAGCCGAAACGGTTGATGATGTCGGTGAAGAAGGTGACAACCGTCGCCCCGTCTAGCTTCTGGATAGGCTTGGCCTCGATCCACTTCGTGAACTTGTCCACCGCCACCAGAAGGTGGGGCATGCCCACGCGAGCTCGCTTGAAGGGACCGACCATGTCAAGGCCCCAAACCGCGAAAGGCCTGTGATCGGTATGGTCTTGAGTACATGCGTTGGCATGTGCCTGAGCTGCCCGAAGCGGACCAGCTGCTCGGCGTCCTCGAGGGCGGTGGGCCAATAGAAACCATGGCGGAATGCCTTGGCTACTATCGCCCTTGACGAAGCGTGGTGCCCGCACTCGCGCTGGTCGATGTCCTTGAGTAGCCGGTAGCCCGTATCCGCATCCACACATCTTTGGAAGATACCGGATATGCTGCACTTGTACAGCTCGCCGTTTATGATGGTGTACGTGTGCGTGCGGCGCCGGATTTTCCTGGCCTCCACCTCGTCGTCCGGAAGTTCTCCATCGGCGATGTAGCTCATGAAAGGTTGTGCCCAGGATGGCGCTTCCCGGATGATGAGGACGTTCATGTTCTCCGGTTGACGGGTGTCGGGGCGTCGTCCGGGTGGCGTACCCAGAACGGCAGCCCCTGAGCCGCTAGGCGAGCCGGCAGCCCCTAGGTCTTGCGAGCCGGGGGGCACTGCCTGGCCGGAATTGGTGCGGGTCTTCTTCTTTGGTGGTTCTGCCGGCTCCGCTTCTACCGTTCCGTCAGCCGGAACGGTTCCTGCCCAGACGATGGAGTCCGATTCTGGCGACGGGTTGATGGATGGCTTGCGCAGGTGCTCCAAGGAGACCCCTGGTGGGATGGCCTGCCTGGTGGAGCCAATCTTGGAGAGCCCGTCGGCTGCCTCATTGTTGACGCGAGGGATATGGTGAAATTCGCACCCGTCGAAGGAGGCGCTGAGCTTCTGGATGTGGAACCGGTAGAGAGCCATGTTTGCGTCTCAGGCGTCCCATTCTCCGAATACCTGCTGCACCACCAAGTCCGAATCACCGAAGCACAGGATCCGGTTGACACCGATCTCCTTGGCCAGCCGGAGCCCGTGTGCCAGTGCCTCGTATTCGGCTACGTTGTTGGAGGCCTTGAAGTGGATCTGCAGTACGTACTCAAGCCGGTCTCCATTGGGCGAGGTGAGCACGATGCCGGCTCCCAAGCCCCCGAGCATCTTCGATCCGTCAAAGTGCATCCGCCAATGGTCCAAATCTGGAACCGATGGGAGATATTGGGTCTCGGCCCAGTCGACGAGGAAGTCCGCCAACGCTTGCGACTTGATCGTGAGCCGGGGCCCGTACTGGATGGAGTAGGCGGCAAGATCGATGGCCCACTTGGCGACTCGGCCGGTGGCGTCCTTGTTGCCGATGATTTCCGAAAGGGGTGCAGTGCACACGACCTTAATCGGATGCTCCTGGAAGTAGTGCTTGAGCTTCTTGCATGCCAGGTACACGCCGTAGCACATCTTCTGGTAGTGGGGGTAGTTCTGCTTGGAGACGGAGAGGACCTCGCTGAGGTAGAAGACGGGTCTCTGAACCGGCTGAGCCTTGCCTGCCTCGGGGCACTCCACCACCAGGACGACGCTGACGACCCGGCTGATGGCTGCTATATAGAGCAACATCGGCTCCTTACTAGCCGGCGTGGCTAGAACCGGTGTTGTGGATAGCATGCGCTTGAGGTCGTGAAACGTGGCGTCGTCTTGCGAGGTCCAGGATAACTTGTCCGTCTTCTTCATCAGCTAGTACAACGGGAGTGCCTTCTCCCCCAGCCGGCTGACGAAGCGACTGAGGGAAGCCAGGCATCCGGTGAACTTCTGGACTCCAAGCAGGTTCCTGGGCGGCTGCATCCTCTCGATGGCCGCGATCTTCTCCGGATTCGCCTCGATGCCTCACTGTGAAACGAGGAAACCGAGTAGCTGGCCAGACGGTACTCCGAAGATGCACTTCTCTGGGTTCAGCTTCATCTGGTACTGGCGGAGGTTGCCAAATGTTTCTCCCAGGTCCTTGAGGAGGGTGCGCTTCTCCTTGGTCTTGATGACCACGTCGTCCACGTAAGCGTGCACGTTTCGGCCTATCTGCGGGTGCAAGCATTTCTGCATGCATCACTGATAGGTGGCGCCTGCGTTCTTTAGGCCGAAAGGCATGGTTACATAGCAGAAAGCCCCATAGAGGGTGATAAATGATGTCTTAATCTGATCAGCCGGGTTTAGCCGGATCTGGTTGTACCCGGAATAACAATCTAGAAAAGACAACAAATCACAGCCGGCCGTGGAATCGATGACTTGATCGATACAGGGCAAGGCGAAGGGGTCTTTCGGGCACGCCTTGTTCAGGCCGGTGTAGTCGATACACATGCGCTAGGTCTTGTTCTTCTTCAGCACCAGGACTGGGTTCGCCAGCCAGTCCGGGTGGTACACTTCCATGATGAACCCGGCTGCAAGGAGCCGCGTGATCTCGTCACCGATTATCTTTCTCTTCTCCTCTACAAACCGGCGCAGAGGTTGCTTTACCGGCTTGGCATCCGGACGCACGTGAAGTGAGTTCTCGGTGAACTCCCTCGGCACACCCGGCATGTCCTTGGGGGACCACGCGAAGATGTCCCGATTCTCACGGAGGAAGTCGACGAGCGCGCCTTCCTATTGGCTGTCCAAGCCGGCGCTAATGGTGACAAACTTGGTCGGATCAGAGGAGTCGAGCAGGATCCTCTTCGTCTCCTTTGCCGGCTAGAAGGCTCCTTCTCCAACCGACTTGCTGCTAGCCGGAATGTCCTGCTGGGCCATGGCCACATTGCGCATATTACGTGCTTCTCCTCGGCTATGATGATGGCCTCTACCAGTTTCGAACCGGCTGAAGCGCACTCCATCGATCGCCTGAAGCAGCCGGCGACGGTGATCACGCCGTGGGGTCCCGGCATCTTCGTTTTGAGGTAGGCATAGTGGGGGATGGCCATGAACTTGGTGAGGGCGGGGTTCCCGAGGAGAGCATGGTAGGAGCTCGTCAGATTTACCACCTCGAACCAGATTGGTTCGCGGCGGAAGTTCTCCTCGGTCCCGAAGATGACGTCCAGCTGGATTTTCCCCAGCGGGGCGCAGGCTGGCCCCGGCAGTACGCCGTGGAACGTCGTGGTAGTCAGGCGCAGGTCGCTTTCGCGAATGCCCAGCTTCTCCAGCAAGGACTAGTACAGGAGGTTGAGGCTGCTGCCTCCGTCGATGAGGACGTGCGAGAATCGGCAAGTGCGCGCGTTGGAGACGATGAGGGGGTCGAGCACCATGGCGTAGCCCCCGGGAGTCGGTAGATGCTCAGGCTGATCCGCCCGGCTCCAGGTGATGGGGGTTTCCGACCAGTTCAGGTACTGGGGACCGGAGAGGCGATGGTATTGACCTCCTTGGAGCGTCGCCTGCGGCTGTGCTTGTCGTCCTGCTCCGTCTCGAATATATGATAGGCGGTGTGCGGCTGGGGGTAGCCGTTGTTGTTATTGCCATTGTTGCCGTCGTTACCATCATTGCCGGCTCCCCTAGCCGGTGGTGGAGGTTCACCAGGTGGGGGAGGCGGGGGACGAGGCTGGTTGCCCTAGTCCTTTAGCTGGCAGGTCCAGCTGCAGTTTCGGGTGGTGTGTGTAGCCGGCTTGAAGGGACCGCTATGCCACTCGCATAGGCCATCGAACATCTGGTCGAAGGTGAGCCATGGCTTCTGCCTCCTTGCTTCATTAGCCGGCGCGTCGGGTGCGCCCTCCACAGCTTTGACCTGCCGCGCGTGGTAGCGAGGTTTTTGCTGTCCGGCCTGGCGGTCCCCATGGAACCGGCTATCGTTGCCGTGGCGTCTGGAAGATCCGGCTTCTCCAGTCGGATTGCTGGGCCGATCGCGAGCCGGATCCGTGGGAGTCGGACGGCCGTCCGCATTTACTTGGAGGGGCTTCTTCATGGCGGCATCCGCCGTGGCGTACTGGTCCGCAACCGTCATGAGCTCCACCATGGTTTTCGGCTCATCACACAATAGCTGGTGG
Organism: Avena eriantha; assembly: GCA_910589775.1. Classification (NCBI taxonomy): domain Eukaryota; kingdom Viridiplantae; phylum Streptophyta; class Magnoliopsida; order Poales; family Poaceae; genus Avena; species Avena eriantha. The sequence goes on from OU342742.1 coordinate 225,058,756, forward strand.
CGAAGCATGGTGCCCTCTCGGCAACCCTTGATGAAGAAACCGATGGCTTGGCTCTCCAGGATGCCCTCGCAGGTGTTGCGAAGTTCCGTCCACTTGGCGAGGTACTCGCGGTCGGTCTCGTGGTCGCCCTGGACGCACAAGGCCAGGTCGCATGGGCTCCCTGGGCGCTTGTACGTGCCGTTGAAGTTGCGGATGAACACCTTCTCGAAGTCAGGCCAGGCGTTGATGCTGTTGGGCGCGAGGCTATTGAGCCATGTCCTCGCCGACCCGGTTAGCATGAGGGGGACGTAGCACACGGCCGGGCGCTTGTTCCCGTGGGCGATGCCGACTGCCGTAGCGTAGTCGGTAAGCCAGTCTTCCGGCTTCATGCTGCTGTCGTACTTGGGGGTGTCCCTGGGCAGGGAGAATTTATCCGGAAACAGCTCATTCCGGATGCGGGGTCCGAAACAAACCGGACCGGTAGAATCTTCCTCCTCCGTGATGCACGCTTGAGTGAGGAGCTCGATGCGGTCGCAGGCATCCGGACAGTCCGGGTTGGGCACTCCCACCCGGCCCGAGAGACGGGAACCGGCTGGTCTGGGCGCTCCGGCTGGCCGAGGGGGAGGTGGCGGGTAGCTGTTCACCGTCTGCTCCTGGCACGGCTGGCCCCTGTTGCCAGAGCTGCGACGCCTACTGTGGGCCCTGGGCGGCTGAGGGGAGGACGCCTGCTGGGTGTCGCGTGGCGCGCCCCTGCTGTTGGCGGGTAGCCTGCTCCCTGGGGAGTAGCTAAGGTCTTCCTGCATCTGCCGGTTGGCGCCAGCCTGCCCGTCCGCGACGCGAAGGAGCTCCTGCACGCGAGCGTGCTGGCAGGCTCGCTCCTCGCCCTCCAGGCTGGGTAGCTCCTCTGCCGCAGCTCAAGCCACACGCAAGTTCTTGATGGGCGTGCTGTAGGTGGGCCGTGTGAGGGTGGGCGCGGGGTCCGGTTCCCCGTCCTTTCCAACCTACCGCCCAGCTCGCCGCCCCGACGCCATACCTGGCCGCGCCGGCTCGGCTCCGTGGCAGCCGGAGTAAGGCCGTGCGCACGGTCGTACTCGCGCCGGGTGATCTCGAGCTGCTTGCGGGCTGCTGCTAGCTCCATGGCCTCATGGAGGAGGATCTGTCTCTCCATGCTGAAGTTGGCCTCCGCCTCCTCTGGGTTATCCCCGAGGTTAACCGGCGTCAGGAGCTGGTCAATGGCATCCTCCACCGGGTTCCGGGGCTGCAGGGGAGCGGAAGTTCCGACTTCGTCCGCGCCTCCCTCCCGCGGCGGGCGAGGATGGGAGCTGGAACCGGCCATCATGACGTCTACGCCGCGGGGTGCAGCGGAGGCGCTGTCGTCTGAGCACGGCAGCTTCGCGACAGAGACGATTTCCCTAGGGAAACGCTCCGGGACGATGGCGACGTAAACAGGGAGGTCGCCGGATAGCAAAACGGTGCCGTTCGCCGGGAAGGAGGTTCCGGCGAAGCTGGAAGCGTTGTCGATGACGCAGTCGAACTTGCCGAGCGTGAGCACCAGGCCGGAGGCCACACGCTCACCGGCTGAAGTGCGGGGTCCCGTGCGGAATGTGACTCTAGTCGAAGCAATCTAACCCCACGGTGGGCGCCAACTGTCGTTGTATTGGGAACGACAGTACCTGAGGAGGTTAGATAGAGGTGTGCGGACTAGCAGGGAAGCTATCGACGGCTTCCGCACGCGGGATTGGATACAAGCGAGCGTAGCGGGACGCAAGAACTACCCAGGTTCGGGGCCCTCGTGGTGAGGTAAAGCACCTACTCCTGCCAGATCTGACTATGTGGAATACTTGAACTACAAATGCTCCTCGAGCGGTATACGCTAGCTACTGCCTTAAATGCTGTAAGACCAACCCCTTCTACTGAGGCCTTGCCTCTCCTTATATAGGAAGAGAGGCAAAGGTCTCACTGGCCAGTCCGACTGGCGGGCCCCACATGCGAGTCCCAGCCGAATAGTCATCTACAGTGTCCAGTATGGCTTGTCCTATCGGAGTACGAGCGGTATGGCTGTCGTAGGCACAATGGACGTCGTGCAAGCCTGTTGTCAGCACCGGCCACTATTCCTGCGTCACCCACACAAAGTCTTCGGTATGGCCGGGTAGTTGCCAGTCTTGTCACCGTATAGGGTGTACCATGCACTGATACACACGTCGCCCTATCCCATTGATTGAGTCCGGCTACATCGCCGTATCCGGCTGCCTCCTGCTGATCCGGCTACCAGGGGATAGCCGGCTTGGTTTGCCCTGTCCGGCTGCATCTGGTCAGCCGGACGCGATCCGACTGTCTTGCTTCTTATTCGGTTGGGGTACCTGGGGATCATCCCCCTGACAATTTTATTTCCGAATGATCATGTCATAGTCGAAAATCCTAGAATGCTTGAAAGTACTTTATGCTCATGTTCGTTCTGGTTTAGATTTCGAATTCTAAAAATGCTACCTTCGGGTATAACCCTAATGTTTCTAGTCTATACTTTGGTTATTTGTCTGATTGCTGGATGCGGGTATTTTCCGAGTAGTGAATTGTTGGTACTAGAAGCCGGCTTTGTTTCCGAGTTTAAACTAGTTTAGCAATTTGGCTCCGTTGCTCGGCAAAGTTTCCATGCTGAAGGTTTAGCTGGCTCACGAAAGGGACGAGGCGGAAAGCCAGATAAACGATAAGTATAGACAAAAAAGTTCAAGTGCTTATGTACTGCATATTTAAAAGCCAAAAGTGCTGAATAGATCAAAAAGCTTAGCACTAGCAATATTATAGTACTGCATATTTACAGACCCATCATGTTTTTCAGAATAATACAAATGATTCTGGCAGTCTATGATGCAGGAGAAGAGGAAGGAGCTGCTGGCTCGCTGGATACATCGCCTTGATATCATTCCGGAATGTCCACATCCGAAATGGTGCGGTGATCGTCGGAAACTTCTGCTGATTCTTCTGGAGGCAGAGGCGGAGTGTCCACGCGGGTGAAGAAAGGAGTTTCGTAGCTGGGCAAATCAGCCACGTGACACCCATATCCGGCGTAGGAGTCCATAATGGCCTTGATGTCCTGCTCCTGGCCGTCTTCATCCACCTTGCAGTACCCTCTGGTCACTTGCCATATTTCCACGTTTCGATGGTGGCTCATGACCGTGGTGAGAGCGTTCTGCGCTGCGGACCGCGCGTAGGACATGTTCCAATCCTAGACAAGTTGCGGCATTTCCTTCGCCTTGTCTCGCACCTGAAAATCTGACATGGTATGCATATCCAGAATCTTGAGAGCTTCACCAATATCCTCAAGGGATTGGAAGAAGTCATGAAGCAGGTCACCGACTTGGGTAAGCCGGTGGGTGCGGGGCTCGGCGGAGGTGGAATCCGTCAAGTTCAGAAGACCTATACACAAAACAGTTAAGAAAATCCGACATTGAAAGAAGTCGAAGAAAATAGACAAATCAGATAGATGGAACATACTGAAGATGACGTCGTTAACTTTGGTCTTCTCTTCCCAAAGACTCCGGAGTTCAACCCGGAGCGCCTCGGAAAGGTCCTTCTCTCTGCACAGCTCATTATTGAGGTTCGATATTTTCTGATCCTGAGCAGCAATCTTACGATCACGCTCATCAGTAGCCATGGAGGAGGACTCGAGAACTTGAGCTATGCTCTTCTCATGATCCTCCTTGAGCTTATCTAGCTCTTGACGAATCTCTTTGTTTTCCACCACCAAGGTTTTGAGGTTCTCGGCCTCTTCAATCATAGAGCAGGACTGTTTTACCAGCGCTATAAGTCAAAAAGAACAACTGTTCAGTAAAAATTCGACTATGAAAACATGAAAGACAAGGTTTGAGTCTCGGAATGTTTACCTTCGGCCTCATCCTTGGCGGCCTTAAGTTCAGCATTCTTAAGTCGGAGATCTTTGATCTCTCTCCGCTTGTTGTAGACATTTTTCAAAAAATCCTGGTTATAGGAATATACTTTCTGTAAGTCAGAATACCCAAAGTCAGAAGTCTACTAAAGACTCGGGCTAATATTTTTACTAATATCAGCACGAGCCTTGGGGGCTACACTAGTTAATTCTTTGGCATCCTAAGGAAGCATAAACCCGGATTATATATCCTACTTCATGCTTGGGGGCTAGAGGATATGATATGAAATAAAGGAAAAACAGGAGTTAGAATTCCAACTTACATATTGTTCGCGAGTAAGTTTATCCAAACTCACATTCACTTCAACAGCAACCTTCTCGGCGAGAGTCAGAGGAGTCACTGGAGCAGTTGGAAGCTCACCGGACCTTATGCTCTCGTTGCAAAGACGCACTTGTTCAAGAAGGTCAGAGTGCTTGATGTCCTCTTCTTCTTGTGCTTCTTCTTCGGCAGATAGATTTCTTTTCTCTAGGCACTGCCTGGCCAGCCGCTGGATCTCTTCTGTAGATTTCCGAGATAGGCCAAACTTGGCAAGTCCCGGATTGCTGAGAAGGTTTTCGGCAAAGGTTTCTGCCAAGGGATCATTACCCGAAGAGGGTTCACCCTTATGTATACCTGACTCACTCATGGTGATGTCAGTTTGCGATTCAAGGATCGCAGGCTCCGTTGAAGGATTCGGATGTTCTGCGACAGCCAGAGAAGGAGTGATCACAGGTGTTGCGGAAGGTTGAGGGGCAGAGTCGGAGGAGCCACGACAGGAGAAGCTATGGTAAGCTTCATTTGTCGTAGGGGCTTCGAAGAAGTTCCCTTCCCCTTACCCTTGAAGAGCTCCTTAGCTCTGAGAATGTAATAGAATGGCAAACATTACATCTCGGAAGAAAATTCGAGTAAGGTACAAAGGCGTAAGTTGTGTTGAAAGTTACCTCTTCACGACGGGCACCTCTTTTGTACCGATAGCCACTGTCGGAGTCTTGCGCTTCTTAAGCGCAATGTCCAGCAATGGGACTAGTTCCACCTCCTGAGAAAACTCGGGGAGGTTAACAAGCTGAAAAGAGGAAAACATATCAGTATTGCGATGTAACTTAAAGATTGAAACACATAAAAAGGTTTATTGTTAGAAGCTTACCGGCACTACGGGGTTCTCCGCTGTGTGCATGTCCAGATAAACATTCGGGATCCTCCTCTCGATCCACTCCCTTATCAGCCATTTAATCTGGCTTATATAACCTTGCGTGGTATAGGCTCTGGGGCTGATGCGGAGGGAATCATTTTTGGATGACGTGATGGAGTGCATCAGTCGGTCTCCGTGGTACTGAAGGGGTTGGATCCGGCGTGACAACCAACATTGGACCAAGTTGGATCCCTTCAGCCCTTTGTGTTTAATCAGATATTCGATCCGCCTCTTAGCGAGGATCAGATCGTCACTGAGAGCCAGAGGAGCCTCGTACCAAGACGGTTGGGCCCTGGTAGCTCCATCGATGAAAGCCGACAAAGCAGTGGCTTTGCCGGGAGCCGAAACATCCTTATGATAAAAGAAGGTGGGTGGCCATTGTTTGATCGAGTTACTGGCTAGAATCTTAGGATATGCGCGCTCACGTCTAAGTGAAATGCTAATTGTACCGGTGATATAAGGAACACCGGTGGTGATAGAATTTCTTCGAACGTGGAAGTAGTACCGGAATAAGGTAAGACTCGGCCTAATGTCGAGGAATCCCTCGCACAAAGCTGCATAGGCGCTCATCTCTAGGAGGGAGTTGGGAGGAAGATGGTGGAGTTGAACACTATAATGATCTATCTCCATGGAAAAGAATTCCAAGGGAGGAAACAACAAACCTTTGTCGAGGTGGGTACCGAAGTGTACCCGCTCGCCGACGCGCGGGTTGGGGACGGTCTCCCCGGCGCCGCTCCGCCAGTCACTGGCGCGGAGGAGCCCTTCTGTCTCCACGCCGTGGAGCTTCTCGTCGTCAAGCACACAGGGGATCCAAACCCTGCGGAAGCTTTCCTTTTATGCCGCTGCCAAACCGGAAGAGGATGAAGAAGCCATTTCTCCAATGCGCCGGTGACCTAAGATGGGCGGCGCTGGGAGTTTTTGGGGAAAGCAGAGGAGCTCTGTGCGTGGGGGATATTAGGAGGAGAAGAAACGGCGAAGGAACAAGTGAAGAAAGGAGTAGGAGAATCCTCACCCCTTATATCCACCTAACTGCGCCAAGATTCGTGCAAATGACACTGTATGACTGCCACGCGTCGTGGAAGGAACTGGGAAGGACCCACGCGATGATTACGTCGCCTCGATCTCCGTGTACGCATTGAAACGGCGCCTCGGTTCCAAGAACTGCGGACCCACCAACGGTCGTGCTGACAGTATGTCTGTCAGATGACGTGACTTGACCATGACTGGTGTTAGGTGGAGTTAGAAACCAAGTTCCGGCTTAGTTTGAAATCGAGCTAGAAAATCCGAGTAACATGTTGATAGGTCCGACTTATTTCTTAAGACCCGGATCGTATTTTTGTTGTGAAGTTTTAGGAACCCTTCAAGATTCTACAAGCCGAAGATCAAGCTAGATGATGATAAATCTGACTTTGGATCTTAGAGACTTCCGGGGGCTGCTGTTGGGGATATACTTTCTGGGTATCCTCAATGTTCCTCACTTACTAGGGTGGCCCACTTCGGGTTAGAGCTTTGCTTCACAGGCGGCCCAGTCAGGGAGAAAAGACAGAGTCCAATCCGGCTACGGGAAGGCCCAGAAGACTTACCGACTTAGGTCCATAGTGTTACTTGTAGTTCAAGATGTACTCTGTAACCGACTCTTTGTCGTAGCCGGATAGATCTCTCATGTAAACCCTAGGCCGGATATCTATATAAGCCGTCCTAGGGAGAGCCTTTAGGGCACACCTCAATAGTCTACAATCTCAACTCGCACAGGCGAAACCCTTGTAACCCATATTCCGGCTCTGCCGTATTACTGGATTGCTAGCAGGAGTAGGATCCGTCCAAAGCTGGCGGATTCAAACCTGGGTAAACTTGTGTGCTCACCGTCCCGGAACATCGTACGTCTCACACCCCTCTCTTCCGCATGCCTCGAGGACCCCCTCATGGCGTACTTGTCATCAATCCGACGACACTATGTGAAATTAGGGTTACTAGAGTGTAGTAGTGAGATAGAAGAGAGGAATAGGAGAGAGGGGAGGAGGAACATGCCCGGAGTCCATGCTTAAAGTTGAGAAGAGGAAGCAGGGCAGCCGATGATGACGAGAACAGCAACAGGAGGATCACCATAGCGCTCGACTCACACCGAGCCACACCAGAGCACCACCGCACCAGCACCGGATCACAACTAGTAGCAACACCTTTGTCATATGTTCTAGTAGACTGAGGAGGACCGAGAGCACCACCGGCGAGCGGCAGATCCCGGGGTCACCGAAACCCTAGCACTAGTAAGTGGAAGGGGCGAGCAAGAGAGGAAATGGAAGCCACATCGAACAGGACCAAGAGGTAGATCGTGGAGGTCTACATTAAAAGCTACCGGCAGCGGCCGTCGGATTGGCCCAAGTCACCGAAATCAAGCACAACAGCGGTGATTCCATCACCATCACTAAAAATTTAAACCATTAAGTCTCTCAAAGAAATAAAAAAAATAAGTAAAAATCCTAAAAATAAATAAAAATCACTTTTGTGTATGAAAAATAATCTACTATCCTAGAAAAATGCTAAATATGAGATTCTAAGTAATCTTGGTATTTCTAAAAAATATGTTTTATAAAAGGGTTTATAAAATCCTTTTCTTGTATTACAATAAAAGGAATGCATTTTTATCAGCTATAAATCAAAATATATCCTATTTAACTTTATTTAACTACTTAGAATTTATTTTATTCTTGTCTTTACATTAAAAGAAAATGCTTTTAATACTTTAAATCATTTTAATTGAAGAGAAAATTACTTTTACAATAATGAGTTCAGTAAAACACACAAAGAAGGATAAATAATTTAAATCATTAATTTTATTTTTTTATTATACACAATTGAATCTGGTGATTCTTTAAAACTAAGTAAAGTAGAACTTTTTATAAAACTATTTCTTTAAGCAATAATATAAATTCTCAACTTCATATAAATACTTAAACCCATAACAAATTATTGAAGTTCTATATTTGCTACCCTAAATAAAGTCAACCTTATCCCTAGGATCATGATAACAAACCAATGATACACCCTAAGCTTAACGTCATGATGTCAAACCAAGTCATCATTTGACATCATCATTCTTCAACTCAACTGAGTTGTTGCCAATTAGTGATATTATCCTCTTGGAGGATAAGTTCCATATACCATATACCTAAGACCATAACCAAAGCTTATAATTGAACCTTAATTATTATTGTTGATCAAGTAATAGTCTTTCAAAATCCTATACCAATTGCAAGTCAATAACTTACCAGTTAATCTGAACATATCATTCACTTACATAGAGAGTGGATGATCCAACATCCTTGACTATACATAGTATAACCCTACAACTAGGTGATACCATAAGATCACTATTTCTTAAGTTCACTTCTACATTATAGTTAATTTTGGTCATAGATTCAATCTACAAGAAACCTACTAGCTCAAGATCGTTAGGGCTATACGAATATCTATGGATTACATCCTGATAACTTTATAGGTTGCTTAACTTAGTATAAGAAACATTTTTCTCGAAAATTATTCTTTTTGCCACTTCAAACAAAAACATTAATATTTCCATTAAGTCTCGCCAACTAAAACAGGACTTTTCCTGAAAGATAAATGATATCAATCAAGATCAATCATCTATTGTCATTGTACGTTACTCTTATACCTTGTGTGTTAATTCTTCAAGTCATAGAGAAAAACCTTTGATTGTGAAGTAGACTTGAATATAAAGTAAATCTTTTAGAAATCACCCAAACTCAATCCATACTCAAACATGGGGATTTAGACAAAATGCATAACATTATTTATGCATAATAACATATTCCTTCTTTAAACATTAGTCCTTATCAGACTTCAGATTCTGGAGTTTATACTTTCTCATGTATTTTTATTATATTGTATCATGTATTTGCAATATATTATTGTTATCAACTGCATTTCGAAAAGGATGGCAAACAAGAATATTTTCATAATAATATGACTTATTGGTTATTGGCCCGGGTGGTGATAATGGGCAAATGGAAACATGGTAGGATATATGTGGTTGGTGGAGGTTCCATTTGCACAAAAATGTATCATTTAGGATTTAATAACCAATGTCTCCAATGATTCTTTTGTCCTATATTACACATTAACCATGAGATCTATATCGCTCTGGGAAGTGAGCTAGATCTTCTTCCTTTCGCATGCTGACAAACAACCTTATCGTGATGCTACAGATTCCTCGCTGAGGATCTAGCACCTCTGTGGTCCCCTTAGTGCCCCACGATATTTGATGTCTACGAGGGTCTACAAAGGGGACTATCAGAGTTATAGCTGCTTGTAAGGGGGTATATCAGAGATAATGTTTCTTATAGAATTGGGTGGGTATGTGGGGTCATGGAGAAGGGCAATGATTGGCTTGGGTCCTTATACTGGGCCATATACCAAGGAAGTGTGAACGTATTTTGGCCGCTTGATTGTGAAACATGGATAAGGATTTATCATGGGTGAAGCAACACACTTCTACAGAGTGTACAAAACTGTGACATGTTACTCCCTATTCTAGGAAGGATCTACGAACGTGACAATAAAGGAACACCAAAAGTTCTGGTAAACCTGTGAAGGCTAACAGACATAGTTTTTTAGAATAGAAGTAACCTTTTGAAAAAATGTTTTCAAAAACCCGCACAACTTTCGACCTAAGGTCTATGGCTGTAGATTGTGCATCAAACAGAACTTTTTAATGAACTTGTTGAATACTCTTGTACTCAACCATACCTTCTTAACCTTTATTAGATCTCGTATCAATGAATAACGTCATCAGATGGTGAACTACTTTGGAGAGCTAAAGATATTCGATGAAATAAATAGAGTCGACGTCTACATTAGTGGCTATGGAAGTGAAATTAAAGAGTAGACAATAGATATATCCCTAGATGCTAGAACCTACTTCTATAGAGAATTGCTATAGCAGCAATCACAAGCCAAATAAATATTATTAGTAGGCTTATTTGTAGAATAACCTTCAAGTTGCTATTTCTGGTTTTATTTTGTAAGGATACTTTCCTCACTATATCAAGGAGGTTCTTTGGATATTTTGTAATTTAATATGTTGTAATTTATAGCCATGCCTTGGACCTGCGATGTTTCTATTGTAACACTCTGAGTGATGTAATACTAGTGGACTGGTGTTCCATTGGTGTTATGTCAACAACTTGCATACTACACCATGTAGTGGTATGCTGGGTCACCACATAAATTTAGCTAAAATTAAAATTTTGAGGTGAAAATCCAAAGTACATAGAAAAGTAGAATAGTACAATGGCAAATTAGTATCTAATCCAATATTAATTTCCCGTAAGATTAGCATACATTTTGAGAGTGAAATTCAAACTTTGTGTACAAAATTCAAACAACGCATAAAAAATGAAATAATTCTAGTAAATTAGGAATAATGCACTTAAAGTATGGTACATTTCAGCTCAAATTGGCATATTATTTCAGAGAACTATGGTATTTAAGTTTCATGCTAAGGATATATAAAAGAGTTGAAGTGGAATGACGTAGAGAGAAAACAGATATTGTGGCATCACTGACTAGGACAAAACCAAGGTTAGATTGGTCATAACCAGTCAATTGAGAAGGAGAGGAGGTATTCTGAAAAAACCCAGTTATCACCATAGTGGCTCATTTTCTCCCTAAGAGCCTCTTTGCTGCACGAAAAAGATGGTTGTATGAAAAACATAGGCTAAATGTGGCATGGCATGTTAATAACATTGCTATTAGCATGCAAATAAAGTTCCATAGGTTTTTTAATTTTCTCTTCAAACACTTTGATGTCTACGCACTTCTATTCTTGTAGACCGTTGTTGGGCCTCCAAGTGCAGAGGTTTGTTGAACAGCAGCAAGTTTCCCTTAAGTGGATCACCCAAGGTTTATCGAACTCAGGGACAAAGTGGTCAAAGGTATCCCTCTCAAGCAACCCTGCAATCAAGATACAAGAAGTCTCATGTGTCCCCAACACACCCAATACACTTGTCAGGTGTATAGGTGCACTAGTTCCACAAAGAGATAGTGAAATACAAGTGGTATGGATATAAGACAAAGATGCCAGAAAATAGCTTTGATGGCGTGGAAGAGACTAAAGGCAAACTGAAATAAAGATGGCACCAAGCAAAGATGTAACAGTTCTAGTTGCAAATGGTGTTTCAATGCTTAGAAATAAGGCCTAGGGATCATACTTTTGCTAGTGAACACTCTCATATAAATATCTTCTCTTCATGATACTACTCTGAACTACTCTCCGGTTGGACACTCTAATCCATGGTAGGGCTATAACAGCACACCCAAAGTTCGCTTTCCCATCTAGATAACCCCACAATGTCACCTTGAGCGCTAGATGGTTCCAACAAACACCACAATTTCATAGAGACATCCAACTCCAAATATAACTCATAACAATTATTTGTGATCTCTAGCCTAAGTGCCACCATGGTGTGCACGCTATCACTTTCACACACATGGGGAGAGCCAGGGATCTATTAAAGCACGTGAGTAGCAAGGTAGATCTACTTGATTACAAATCTCATGATCACAATATGATCATGCATAGAGAGAGAGATGAACACATAGCTACCGGTAGAACCCTTAGCCTCGAGGAAGAAATACTCCCTCATCATCATGGGAATCAGCAATAGCGATGGAGATGGTAGTGGAGATCGATGGAGATGGCTCCGGGGGCACTTCCTCGTCTCGGCAGGGTGCCGGAACAGAGACTTTCTATCCCCTGAATCTCCCCTTTGGTGGCGGCGGTGCTGCAGAACTTTTAGTGGCTGGAGGCTAGATTATTTAGGGTTTTCTCATCAGGAGCTTCTTACAGGCGAAAGGGCAAGGTCGGTGGAGGCCTGAGGGGCCCACACCACCCCTGGCACGGACTAGCCTGGCCTGCGCCACCAGGTGGTGTGGCCAGCCCCTGGCCCCTCTCCGTCTCGCCTTCTGGCTCCGTGACTCTTCCGGTAAAATATCAACTTTGGCTTTTGTCCAGTCTAATTCCGAGAATATTTCTTTTCCAACTTTTCTGAAACCAAAAACAGCAGAAAACAGGCAACTGGCACTGTGGCATCTTGTTAATAGGTTAGTTCAAGAATATGTATAAAAAATACTTCAAAGTGTGAACAAAACATAAGAAAGTAGATACTAAATAAACATGGAACATCAAAAATTATAGATACGTTTATGACGTATCACACTTCATGTCCTAACCCAAGATAAATACTCTAAAGCTCTCTAATTTTGTTGTTATTTTCCATTAAGCTTAACTAGTGAAAATAAAAAAAATAAACAAAAAGATATAATTGCAGAATCTAAGGGAAATAACTTCGAGCACTCACACACCAGCAAGAGTACTAGAAGATAGCTTAGTAGCCAGAGGATGTGAGTACCTTTTCCCTTACCTCCCCGGCAACGACGCCAGAAAAAGGCTTGATGACTCAAGATATCTCGAGCTCGTTGGGAACCCCAAGAGGAAGGTATGATGAGCACAGTAGCAAGTTTCCCTCAGTTATGAAACCAAGGTTGTCGAACCAGTAGGAGCAAGGAAACAACCCCAAGGTGTTGCTAACAACTTGGAATCCTGTACAACACAACCACGGAACTTTTCCCCAACTTACAGTGAGGTTGTTAATCTCACCGGTTTTGTTGAAAACAAAGGATTAAACATATTGTGTGGAAGATAGTAATTTCTTGCAGAAAGTAAACAGTAAACAGTAGATAGTAGATGGTATATCCATGGTAAAAGAATGGACCGGGGTCCATAGTTCACTAGAGGTGTTTCTCCTTAAGATAAATAACATGTTGGGTGAACAAATTATAGCGGGGCAATTGACAGATTTGAGAAAGCATACAATGCATATACTAGACATCTTGACTCCTATGAGATTTGATTGGGAATTACAACATAATACATAGACCGTAATCCAACTACATCTATGATTAATAATCCACCTTTAGGTTATCATCCGAACCCCTTCCAGTATTAAGTTGCAAGCAACAGATAATTCCATTAAGCAAAGTGTGTAAAGTAAACAATATGATTTCCCCATGGACAAAGGATTGTTGTTTTCTCCCTAGTAGCAACAACACATCTACAACGTTAGAGATTCCTGTCACTTCCCCAGATTACTAGAGGCATGAACCCACTATCGAGCATAAATACTCCCTCTTGGATTTTCAAGCATCTACTTGGCCAAGATAGTTACTAACAATGGAGAGCATGCAAGATCACAAATAACATAGACATTATAGAATCAATAATCAATCTAAAATAACATCTCAATATCCATCGGATCCCCACAAACACAACATGTAAGATTACAAATAGATGATCTTGATCATGAATAGAGCTCACAAGATCTAAACATGATAGCACAAAGGAGGATAACCAACCATCTAGCTACTACATGGACCCATAGTCCAAGGATGAACTACTCACGCATCACACCAGAGGCAGGAATGGTGATGAAGAAGGCCTCCAGGGTGATCTCTCCCCTCCGACAGGATGCCGGGAAGAGCTTCAGATCCCCCCCCCCCCCGATCTAGGGATGGAGATGGCAGCGACTATAGACTCTTTCATGGATTTCTGATTGGGTCTTTGATTGGGTACTTAGGGTTTTCGTCCCGGGAGGCTTTTATAGGCGAAAGGGCAAGGTCGGTGGACCACCAGGGGGCCCACACCCCCTGGTGGAGCGCCCCCCAGGCCGCGCCACCACTAGGTGTGGCCACCCTGGTGCGCCACTTTGTCTCCCCTCCGGACTCCGTGTTGCTTCAGGTAAAATATTGACTTTGGCTTTTGTCCCATCCAATTCAAAGAATATTTCCTTACTAGCTTTTTGAAACCAAAAACAGCAGAAAATAGGCAACTGGCACTGTGACATCTTGTGAATAGGTTAGTCCTAGTAAATGTATAAAAATACCCCCAAAGTGTGAAAAAAACATAAGAAAATAGATATAAAACAAGCATCAAACATCAAAAATTATAGATACGTTTACGACGTATCAAGTATCCCCAAGCTTAACTCCTGCTCGTCCTCCTGTAGGTAAGTGATAAAAAGAATAATTTTTGAGGTGACATGCACCATCACAAACTTGATCAAGCTATTTGTAAAACATTGATAACTGGGATCATAGTACTCTAACATAGACATGCAAGATATAGTTCTAACAATAAAACATAGCAACTATGTTGTAACATGAAAAGGTACAAACAAAAGATTCATGAATAACAATGCTTTGAAAGACGTTTGTTTATTTCACATATATAAAACATAATAAGAATGGTATTCAGCTTGTCCCTCATGGTATAGCAAAACATAAATGCATAGGACACCTTCAAAGTTCATAAGGGTGACTAGATACAAGTAATTTAAGAACAAGCAATAACAAAGTTATGAATCAATAAAATTTTTTGGGACAATGCACATTAAACTAAGAATGACCACTATGCTCCCTCAATAGGTGCATAAAGATAGAAGATGGAGACTCAACATAAAAGTAAAAAGAAAGGACCTTCATAGAAGGAAGCAGGGTTTCAAGTCTCATAAAGAGCTTCCAAAAAGTATGGTACTTATTAGCTTTCAGCTCTCATTGCCCCTATCATAAGCATGTTTAGGTGATTAAGGTTAAAGTGACACAAATATGAGGATATGCTTAACAAGTTATAGGTTGAAAATCTCATGCCCCTTGCTTACGAGTACCAAACCTCATGATACTCAACTTTAGTCACGAGTAAGTTCTTGTCATTGTAAGTACATGTGTATCATAGAGAACCTCCAATGGGGTACCCCTTGCCCCATGATACAGGAGATATCCCATATCAAAATGATAAGGCAACAGACAATGAGCATCTCAGCAATCTTTTTATTTGCTATTTCCATAGGTTTTTATTGAGGATGCTTCACAGAATGCTCACTATGGTTATGCTCCAAGTTTCCACGATGATTAGGCATGGCTTAGGCTTGCCGCCCAGGCGTTTCTCTAACACATATACAAACCCATGAGCTTACAAGCTCCCCTTTTATTTCACACCGTCGGGATCCATAAACAAAAGAACATGATATCAACTGAATAATAAGTGCAATGTTGAAAACGTTCCCCATGGTACATGGTTCTGCTAATTATCAACTTATAAAGCGCAAGCATATACGCAACATAGATGGACACAATGGTTCAAGTTTATTAAGTGCAAGAAACTAAAGTGTGCCATCAAGTTTGTGAGAGCTTTAATCACTAATTTTCACATAACAAGTTTAATTAGGAAGGTAGATAAAAACATGAATATACTTGGAATAGAAATAATGCTAATAGGTAGGTATGGTTGACTCTTTGGAATTACTTCGTTTTATTTGGAGTTGGATGCATGAGTGGAACTCATACTTGGTACATGTCGAGGCTAGCAAAAGACTGGGAGCGACCAACTAAGAGAGCAATAATGGCCATAATCATGCAAAGCGACAAAACATTATTAATTAAAGCATAAAGTGATATTGCAAGTCAAAAACTAAATGATCATAGAGGCTATGGTGACTGGTTCATAGTCTTAACATGGTGTAAGCATGTGCCAAGTCAACCCAAATAAAGCATCAAAGGAGAATACCATAATATTATGCTTTTGTATGCTAAAACAACGCATGATTCTTTCAAGGCACATTAAGCAATCTCAATTGTTTGAAACAATTCATGCTACAACAATAATCACTAAGCATATGGTCAAAGCAACATCTAGCATGGCATGATAAAGTCTAAGTCACAGTCAAAACAAGCTTCCTTTTGTACCACTATAAGCATGAAACTTCCTACTCTTTTCCAACACCAATCGACTTATTTGAAACAACTCTCAAAGATAATAATTAATAAACACCAGAGAGCATGTATCACCCATATACAAAGAAGAACTAAAAATTTCTAAGACAAAAGAATAAGAAACCTAAAGCTAAACGCAGTGCTAGTAAAGGATAACACTTATAGAGCAAAGGAAAACTAGAGTGTTATAGGCAATGAATAACAGGGTGTGTCCATCTCCAAAAGAAGTGTGTTGGGATCTAACCGACTTATTGCGGCAAAGAAAGCAAAAGAAAACTAAAAACAAAGACGCTCCAAGAAAAACACATAGTGCATAAGGTAATAAAAATAAAGTGTCTTGAAAGAAGACCTGAGATTATTGATGAAGAAGGGAATTCCTTGGGCATCCCCAAGCTTTGACGCTTGTATTTCTTGAATATTTCTTGGGGTGACACAGGTGGCATCCCCAAGCTTGATCTTTTATCCATACTTCATCCCATAACATCATTCTCTCCCTACACTTGAAAACTTCCTTCATACAAAACATCACACAATCTTCATTAGCAACATTAGTATATTCAAAATAATAATTCTTTGTATTCAGTTTTTGTTGCGACCTCGGATCATTACGGATCCTAAGTCCCTGTGATTAACATGCTAGTCCCTGGATCAATAGCTAGCACTTCACAGTCGATGAATATCATGTAAAACACAAGTCATTATTACACGAATAATCCAGAGTATAATTATTACAACTTGCATAGCTCATAGCTAGCTCAAATAAAACAGTGGAAACTAAGAAGAACTTGAGTCCATCAACGCCTCAGGCTAGTTGCGTGAAGACCCGCGATCCCTACGCACCTTTCATTCTTCGGATTCTTCACATAAGACGTGCAGCCAACAAGTTGGGTCAATACTTTGAATGTATTGGCAAATTACACCAAGGAAAGAGTAAGACTATCTCTACATGCAAGGCTAAGAGTAGGCTCTGGGGTTCATTTGCGTAAAGCCAATTTTATCAATGTAATAAGAAAAGAGGAAGAAAGTTTTCCCTACTTTGTAAACCTTTGATAAATAGTATAGGGTCAAATGGAACACGTGGATATTACCCACCAAGTGCCCCATCAACCTAGCACTTGGATATTACGCACCAAGTTCCCAAAATCCCACCCAATGGTGATATTACTCACGCCTTGGGGATTATAAAACGTTAAGTTTGGAAAAGAGAGAGGAAGATCTTTCAGAGGCTCCATCCTTCAGATGCTCAAAGTTGTTCTGTTTCCGTGAACACGGCTGATCGATCAGATTGCAATACTCTCGAGAGGTTGTGCACTTTCCCCACAATCCACGATCAAGTCCTATTACGGACAAGACCATGGCAAAGCCTTCCCTTAGTAGCCCCTCTACCAGCTGGATCCAACCGTGCCAAGAACCTACAAATGTTGGTACCCCGGTGAGGTTTCCCACTAAGTACTAAGCCAAGACAGAGCCCATATGTATTGTGGTTGCACGGGAAGCTTCTGAATTCTGAAACATGGCAGACTTCTTTGATTCCTGGGCGGCCGTCCTCCACCAAAATCCCACTCGTTGTCCCGACAACCGTTCTGCCCAGAAGAAAACTTAGTTTTATTTTGAAGGGGGTGTTGGAGAAGAAAAGTTCGCTCGAGAGAGCTCTCGTACTTAGAAAATGTTTGAGTCTTTCGAACCCTCCCAACGGTACTTGAAATATACAAGTATATAGCATAGCAAGCACAACTTAGAAAAACGGCATAACCTATTGGGATGGAAATTCCTAAGCATAGAGCTACTCATGGCATACTACAAAACCGTACTTGCAAAAATAGTTCTAAGAAAATCTACCAAAATCCTACACATGCATACTACAGAATTTGAAGAGTAAAACATGCATAGTCAAAACTGGGACATAAACATGAACAAGTGGTGTAACTTGCCTTGATCTGAGCAGCAATCTACACAACAGTACTCCTCAGCGCACTCCGAGCAATCTAATGAAACAAACATGGATCCAATCACAATTTGCAGAAAACAAGTCACGAAGTCAATTATGCATGCATGCAACATGGTAATATGCAATTATGGATTCAAATTTGACCAAGGGTTTTATTCAGGGGTGTTGGTGAGTTGGGGATATCATTAGAATTAATTCCCCACAGATTTTAAGTATTTTGGGTTAAACCCTAAATAACCAAGCTCAAAAATAGATCTACAACTCCAATCTTCCTCGAGACAGATCTGAACACCCTAAGCATGATAAGACAATTTTCTACAGAAGGTTTTGTCGAAACAAAGCCAACGCAACAAGAATCAACTAAAACAGAGTTACAGATAATTTTCTAGAATTAAAATACTCTAATCTAAACTTTAAAACCTATTGCAAGATTGCTGTTAAAAAACAGCAATATTATTGCAGATATGTGTTCTACTCGAAAATATGAATCCAAAGGTATACTATATGCAATTTTGGACTAATATTCGAATTACTATGGATTTTACAAGATTGGAGTAATTTCTGCCTATTTAAAAGAAAAAGAAAAAGGTGGCCAACGACGTGGTGACACGTGGCGGCTCGGGACTGGCCAGCGACGCGCGTGTGACGTCGACGCGGGGATGACGTGGCGACGACGTGGCGGCTGCCATGCGACGCAACGCGGTTGGCCGGTGCGGTTCGATCGGTTAGATCCGTTGGATCTCGATCCGACGGTCGGAGAGGGCTTACCGGCGGTGGCGACGACGGGCGGCGGTGGCGCGTCGGCGGCGAGGTACGGCGGCGCGGCGTGCTTCTCGGCCCGGCGAAATAGACGAAAGTGACCGGCTCCTCGCCGTGGTCGCGTTCCCGAGGGCGACTTCGGCTGTCCCTCCCCGAGGTGGCGGTGGGCGGCGGCTGGAGGCGGTGAAGTCCGGTGGCGCTCCGGCGAGAGATTGGCGACGGCTCGGCGGCTGTTAGAGAAAGAAAAACTAGGGCTTTTGGGGAGGCGTGCCGGGGCTTTATAAAGACGCGATTTCTTGGCGCGGGGGCTACGGATTCGTTCCGAAATCGCCGGAGGTGGTTGGCACCGACGCGCAGACGGCGGCGTGTTCGTCCTGGACTCGGACGGAGGAGGCGGCTGACGAGTGGGGCCCGCCTTTCGGCGGCTGCAGGCGCGGGGCGGGCTGGCGACTGGCGGCGGTGTTGGGCCAGCCCAGCCGGGCGTTCGCGGTAAGCGCCGCTCGCTCGTGGGCGTGCGCGGTGAATAGGAAGCGGGCTGGCTTCGGCTGGCCCGCCTAGGTTAGATTTCTTTTTTTATTCTTTTTAGCATTTTCTGTTTTGCTATTTGTTTAGTAACTTTTGCAAACGGACTCCGAATTAGACGAAATTTGTTTCTAAAATTTTGTAAAAAGAAGAGGGTTATAGTAGGACTATAAAATAACTCTTTTGCAAAGGTTTTGGTGGTTCAAAAGGTTTTACCCACCTTTTGTCTATAATTGACTATGGGGTTTAAGAAAATACCTGAAAATACCTGATGCAGTTTTTTTGATATGTGATGCCATGATGCAATGATATGATGCATGCTTCTAGTAACATTTGAAATTGCAAAATTTGGGATGTTACAGTTTCAACTCAAGTAAATCATCCATTAAAACATAAGCTACTATAGCAATTTCTTTTAAAAGCTCGAGTGATCCAAGAGAACTAAAAAAGAAACCGATTAAGAGGCAAATGGAAATAATGGCAGAAATCTGTCAAAATAGACCAGCGGGTAAATACCAATTTTTCCGAAAATCTTCTGTTTCTGAAATCGAAAAGTGCAAAACTAACAAATGTTGGGTAATAACCTGGGGCATAAGCACCAAAAATTACAGCTCAATACGACGTACTGAGATTTTTCATGATTTTTTACAACGACGCACAGAAATCAGTTTCGAGACAGCAACTTCCCCATATCTTACTTCCCTCTTAATAGAGGTTATTCTTGGCACAAAAACCAAACAAAAGGGATAAGGAGAGGTTATTACAGAGGCAATAACTTCCAAGACTCAACAAAACAAAAATAAACTGAAAGTAAAAATATAATGGGTTGTCTCCCAAAAGCTCTTTCTTTATAGCCATTAAGATAGGCATGATAATTCCCATGAAGCTCACATAAGAAATATGAATTGAAGTAAAATAGAGCATCAAGAAGAAAATATGGAACAAATTTAAGTCTAACCCACTTTCTATGAAAAATAATATTGTAAAGAAACAAGTCATGAAAGCACAAAGCAACAAGCATAGGAAAGCAAAACAAGTGCAACTTCAAAATTTTCAATATAAAGAGGGGAAACTTAATATTGTTGAGATACATAAAACCATGTTTCCCTCTCTCATAATAACTTTCAGTAGCATCATGAATAAAACTAACAATATAACTATCACATAAAACATTATTATCATGAGCCACATGCATAAAATAATTATTACTCTCCCTATAAGCATAGTCATTCTTATTAATCATAGTGGGAGCAAATTCAACAAAATACATATCATTATTATTCTCATAACCATAATCATCAAATATAGGAGGCATATTGTAATCATAATTAATTTTCTCCTCAATAGTAGGTGGACTAAAAATATCATATTCCTCATTGTAATCATCATATATTAGAGGCATAGTATCATCAAAGTAAATTTTCTCCTCCATGCTAGGGGGCTAAAAATATCATGCTCATCAAAACCAGCTTCCCCAAGCTTAGACTTTTCCATAGCATTAGCAATAATGGTGTTCAAAGAATTCATACTAATAACATTGCTATTAGCATGCAAATAAAGTTCCATAGGTTTTTTAATTTTCTCTTCAAACACTTCATGTCCTAACTCAAGATAAATACTATAAAGCTCTCTAATTTTGTTGTTGTTTTCCATTAAGCTTAACTAGTGAAAATAAAAACAAGAAACAAAAAGATATAATTGTAGAATCTAAAAGAAATAACTTCGAGCACTCACACACCAGCAAAAGTACTATAAGATAGCTTAGTAGCTAGAGGATCTGAGTACCTTTTACCTTACCTCCCCGGCAACGGCGCCAGAAAAAGTCTTGATGGCTCAAGATATCTCGAGCTCGTTGGGAACCCCAAGAGGAAGGTATGATGAGCACAGCAGCAAGCAGTTATGAAACCAAGGTTATCGAACTAGTAGGAGCAAGGAAACAACCCCAAGGTGTTGCTAACAACTTGGAATCCTGCACAACACAACCACAGAACTTTAACCCAACTTACAGTGAGATTGTTGTCAACACCCGAATTTTAAATCCCAGATGTATGTTATGCCATACCTCGCACTCCCAGGATTACCATTTTTGCGAGACATAACATATTGGATATCACAGTACATCATCCATTACAAACCATAATAAGGTTTTACACAAATAAAGGATCCCATGATCCAGTCTTAATACAATCAAGCAGTGGAATAATAAAGCGTAGTAGTGGGCTCCATCTTCAGGGTCACAGGCAATGCCAAGTGATGGGAGATGATCCTAGTCGTCATAGCCGTCATGTTGTCCATCTTCCTGATAGTCCTCCTCATAGTCTGGCCATGGGAATATCCAGGGACAAAGCCATCAGTACTCTTTAAGTACTCGCAAACTATCACTAGCAAGTAAGGTAGTTCTAATAGGAATCTTAAGCTCTAGGTTTATTTGCAAAAAGCCAGATTTATCTTAAGCTGAGTTCAGAAGTAAAGAAAACTAATTTAATGTTCTAAATCACCTAAGTGGGAACTTAGTTTTCATGTTCACCCTGTTGTGGTCAAGTCAAAGTCACAATTCATTTCACAAGTCATTTTGAAAACATTTGACGACGGAACAATATGGCCACTCCAACCGTCCATGACTGTGGATGCGGCTATTCGAATAGTGTGACACTCTGTAGAGGTGATACACTTTCACCACAAAATTCGATACATCCGTCAGGGATAACCCTGAATCATCATACTTAGTATGCGGATAATCAATCATAACCTTTCAATTACACACTCTAGTATAGGCATCTCCCCTCTGAGCTTGGCCTCCCAGCCATGGCCATCTGCCATCCTGGGCACTGCATAGGTGGACACACATCAAGAGGTAGCCTCAGCTCAAACCTCTCCCGCGAGGGAACCCATACTAAGGAATATAAACTTCCAGCTAAGCCCTACCCAATTCTGGTATTGTGGTTGTACGGTAAAATTGGAATGGTATCGCATCCAAACCCAACCATCAGTTTTTATAAAGGGCTAAGGCTCATGCCTCAACATTTTCATCATCAAATCCATTTGTGTTTCTCAACACATGTCAAAACATTTCAATAGAATGAAGCATCATTCCAAGGTTTTCATAATCATTTTCACCAAGTATTTCCCATCTAAAGTGATCAAGTTTTATGCTTAGCACTAGCCACTAAGTTAAGAGTGTTCACTAATGAGGGGTGCTAATATTCAATCTCATGTCATGGAATGACATCTGAGTATAAGTAGATAGACCTAGTTTTATACTCTTTATGCTATCTATACTAAAAGTAGAGAACTTTGGTAAAGTAAAAAGAATAAAGCTTGCAAGTAAAACTTGGGATTGGTATAAGCAAAATGGTATAACCAAAGCATGTCTAATGCATCTTCCTTGGGTTAATACTTGCAAGGGTTAACTTGCAAGGTCTAACTAGCTTAGTAGTGATGGCTTGCATAAGTATAATACTTGCAAGTGTTAGCCTGCCAATAATAGCTTGCCTTGATTGGTGCAGTGATTGAAGTTTTCCTCCTCTTCTTCGGGGTAGAACTCCTCCTCCTCGTATCCTTGGTCGGTACTATCGTCTATAAAGGAATACGGGGTACACAATCACCAAACAATACTTAATTACTTCTATTTAGCACACTAAGGCTCACACTTGATGATCTAGCATCATCACAATCATCACATGAGATAAAGACTTAGTCTTGTTTATTATTTTAGAAAAGTAATTTCTACTCATTGAAATTAATTAAGATTTAATATTCTCCAAATAAATATGGGATCATGTGGACACATGTCATCACCACATACTTTAATACATGTGAATGTGATTTAAAGTGTTGGTCACATTTTATAAAGTTTAAGATTATTATTTAATAGATTTAAAGTGACTAGAAATGCCCTAATAGCATTATTTTGGTACTAGTCCAAAGTCACTACATGCAAACCTAAATATTTTTACTTATTCAGATAGATATTGTCAAATGTGATTTTTGAGAGTTGGAATCAACTCAAAAGCTATTATGGTTGATTTTTGAAAAAATGTTTGAAGTTGCAAAAGTCTATGTCTTGTTATTTTTACTATAGATTATCTCTAACTCCAAATGATTTAAATCCACCGGGCTTGGATAGATAATTTAATTACCTTTCTAGCAAAATTTGACTCATGCAATTTAGTTTAGTAAAACTCTCTGAATTGATTTTTGAATCTATGGACAGAATAGGGTTTTAACTAAAAAGGAATATTTAATATTTGAATTTCCAGGCCAGCGCGGGAAGTTAAATGGGCCGGCCCAGCTGCACTGCACAGCGCAGCAGGCTGCTGACAGATGGGATCTACCAGTCAGCGAGACTAACTAAATGAAACGGTATCTTTCCACCAGAGCCCTACGATCTAATTCTAATCCAACGGCTGTGGTTCATCATCGACGACGAACAACTCCGGTGAGGAATCAACCCTAACGCGGCGGTGGAGGTCTGGCAGGGCTCACCTGGGATCCAGCTAGGGTAGGTGATGGGGGCGATCGACGTGGTAGACGACAGCGAGGCGAGGCGCGATCATGGTAGGGCTTGGGGTGGTCGAAATCGACGGCGCCCTTTTCCTCTAGTAGTGGCAGGCTCTGGTAAAATTACGGAACGGTGGTGCTCGCCTTGCTCCGGGGAGAAGTGGGGGAGTGGCTGTGAGGACTGGGGAGTAGAGTGGTGTGGAGAATGGAGGCAGGGGTGGCCTCTTTTTATACTGCGGTGAGGGGACCAAGCAGTGCGGACGCAAGCTCGACGGTGGCATCGCTACAGGCGGCTATCGGCATGGATGAGGTAGGTGGACGGTGCGGTGTTCCCTGGCGGGTCTCACGGGCGTAATGGTGAGGCGTGGGGCGGCGTGGTTCGGTCGGGAGTGTGCGGTCCTCCGCGTGGGTGCAGAGGTTTTTGCGGCGGCATGCGGCAGCTGCTGGTCGCACGGCAGCGAACGGGGTTGTCTGCTGGGTTGCTGCGATCATGGCGAGTGGGTGCGTGTGCGGTGATGGCGAGGCGCGGTCTGTGCGAGTTGGTCGGGCGCGGTGAGCTAGCGCGCTCTAGACATGGCGCAGAGACATTGTGTGTGGCATAGCTAGGGTGGTCCAGGGCTCTCTTGTGGCCGTGGCTTGGGTAGGGGTGGTGGTAGAGTGCGGCGTGCTTCCTAGACATCATGGATGGGGGCGGTGTTGTCTGCTGTGAGCTGGCCGTGGTCGGCCGGCGATGACCACAAATGGGCGGCGCTCCACTGTGCAAACGGCAAAGGGGGGACTTAGTCTGGGGCTTGGTTAGACTCAGGGGAGACCAGAGAGTGAAGAGGGAACAAAATGGTCGAGGGATTACTATGGAAACAGTGAAGTTAGGCAGAGGATTAATCTCTGTAGGGAAGGTGTTTGTGAAAATAGCCGCAAGAAGTAAAGTTTGGATTTTTTGATTCAATTTTTTTGAGTGATCTTAAGTTAAGTTTGAGAGTCTAGGTTTGCTTGGAGAGGTCAAGGGGAATTTATTTGATAGGTTTTTGAAAAAGTGGGATCATAACATATGAACTAGATTCAATTTTCAACTGTCCATTAAATTGATTTGAAAGATGTTTTTGTAAGTTTGTAAAGTGGGCCTTGATACACTTTCAGTTGGTCTAGCAAGGGGTGGAAAGAAGTAGAAATGTTTCTGTTAGAAATTCTCTTCTAGGGACACTCAAAGTGGCCTAGTGGTTAACTATGGTCAAAATGACCATTTGCTTTATTTATTCATATTTGATTTCTTTTTCTTTGGATTTTGTTTGTAATTGGTCTAGATGATGTAGCATTCACCTTTAAACCATTTCACATCATTTGTAGAAATCAAGCATGGCATTTTCAATCAATCACACATTAATGCAAAACTAACATGCATTCATATTTAAATTATTAACAAAAGTTTTTGTTAACCGTAACTTTGGGTGATTTGAACTTGATAATCTTGATTAGAAGTTTTGGGGTGTTACAGTTGTCAATCTCACCAGTTTTGCAGAAAGCAAAGGATTAAATGTATTGTGTGGAAGATAGTAATTACTTGCAGAAAATAAACAGTAAATAGTAGATAGTAGATGGTATATCAATGGTAAAAGAATGGACCAGGGTCCATACTTCACTAGAGGTGTTTCTCCTTAAGATAAATAGCATGTTGGGTGAACAAATTATAGCAGTGTCGTCGGATTGAGGACAAGTACGCCATGAGGGGGTCCTCGAGGCGTGCGGGACAGAGGGGTGTGAGACGTACGGTGTTCTGGGACGGTGAGCACACAAGTTTACCCAGGTTCGAATCCGCCGACTTTGGACGGACCCTACTCCTGCTAGCAATCCAGTAATAGGGCAGATCCGGAATATGGGTTACAAGGGTTTCGCCTTTGTGATTTTAGATTGTAGACTATTGAGGTTATGCCCTAAAGGCTCTCCCTAGGACGGCTTATATAGATATTCGGCCTAGGGTTTATAGGAGAGATCAATCCGGCTACGACTAAGAGTTGGTTACAGAGTACATCTTGAACTACAAGTAACATTATGGGCCTAAATCGGTAAGTCTTCTAGGCCTTCCCATAGTCGGATTGGACTCCGTCTTCTCTCTCTAACTGGGCCGCCCATGAAGCAAAGCTCTAACACGAAGTGGGCCACCCTGGTCAGTGAGGAACTGTGAGGATACCTGGAAAGTATATTCCCAACAGTAGCCCCCGGAGGCCTCCAAGATCCAAAGTCGGATTTTATCATCGTCTAGCCTGATCTTCGGCTTGCAGAATCTTGAAGGGTTCCTAAAACTTCACAACAAAAAATACGATCCGGGTCTTAAAATAAGTTGGACCTTGCAATTGGTTACTCGGATTTTCCAGCTCGCTTTTAAACTAAGCCGGAACTTGGTCTCTAACGCCACCTGACACAAGCATGGTCAAGTCACATCATCTGACAGACGTTCCGTCAGCACGGCCGTTGGTGGGTCTGCGGTTCGCAGAACCGAGGCGCCGTTTCAATGCGTGTGTGGAGATCGAGGCGATGCAATCATTGCGCGGGCCCTTCCCAGTTCTTTCCACGACGCGTGGCAGTTGCACTGTAGCGTTTGCACGAATCTTGGTGCAGGTAGGTGGATATAAGGGGTTTAGATTTCTTCTTCTCATCCCCACTAGTCCTTTGCCGTTCCTTCCTTCCCAATCCTCCTACACGCCCAGAGCCTCCTCATCCTCCTCCCACAGAGCTCCTAGCGCCGCCACTTTAAGGTCACCTTTTCCACCGGAGAAAAAATGGCTTCATCCTCTTCTTCCTCTTTGGCGGCGGTGGCGGCGGCGGCGTCGGCGGAAGCAGCTGCGGAGAAGGAGAGCTTCCGGGGAATCTGGATCCCCTACGCCCTCGATGAGGACGGCCTAAAAAACGTGGAGAAGGAGGGGCTTCTCGCCGCCGGCGACTGGCGGACCGGCTTCGGCGAAACCGTCCCCAATCTGCGCGAGGGCGATCACGTCCACTTCAGCACCCATCTGGACCGAGGTTTGTCCTTTCCTCCCTCGGAGTTCTTCTCCGAGGTGATTGACCACTATGGAGTTCAACTCCACAATCTTCCTCCCAATTCTCTTCTAGAAATGAGCGCATATGATACGCTTTGCGAGGGCTTTCTCAGCATTAGGCCGAGTTTGCTTCTCTTCCGGTACTATTTCCATGTCCGGAGAAATTCCATTACTGCCGGTGTTCCTTACATCACCGGTACCATTAGTTTTTCTGTTAGACGAGACCGGGCATATCCCAAAATTTCTGCCAGTGACTCGGTCAAACAATGGCCAGCCACTTTTTTCTACCATAGGGATATTCCGGCTCCCAGCAAAGCT
This sequence comes from Avena eriantha, assembly GCA_910589775.1. Taxonomy (NCBI): domain Eukaryota; kingdom Viridiplantae; phylum Streptophyta; class Magnoliopsida; order Poales; family Poaceae; genus Avena; species Avena eriantha. Next base: position 225,085,768 of record OU342742.1, read on the forward strand.
ACTGCTTTGCCGGCTTTTGTCGACGGAGCCGCCACAGCCCAGCCTTCCTGGGACGAGGCTGCTCCGGCTCTCACCGACGATCTGATCCTCGCTAAGAGGCGGATTGAATATCTTATCAAGCACAAGGGTCTGAAAGGATCCGACTTAGTCCATTGTTGGGTCTCACGTCGGATTCAGCCACTTCAGTACCACGGGGATAGACTGATGCACTCCATCACGTCTTCCAAAAAAGACTCTCTCCGCATCAGCCCCAAAGCCTACACCGCTCAAGGTTACATAAGCCAGATCAAGTGGCTGATCAAGGAGCGGATCGAGAGGAAAATTCCGGAGGTTTCTCTGGACATGCACACGGCGGAAAACCCCATGGTAGCGGTAAGCTTCCATCAGTACACCTTTTACGTGTTTCAATCTTTAAGTTATATACTGCAATGCTCATATGTTTTCTTGTTTTCAGCTTGCTGATCTCCCCGAGTCAGAGCTTGCTCCACTCGAAGGATATCCTCCTGAGTTTTCTCAGGAGACTGAAGTGGTCCCATTGCCGGATCTTGCGCTCAAGAAGCGTAAAGCTCCGACGGTGGCAGTTGGCACAAAGGAGGTGCCTGTTGTGAAGAGGTAACTTTCATTCACAATTTTCGCCTTTGTACCTTTCTCGAATTTATTTCTGAGATGTACTGTTTTCGACTTTACTACATTCTCAGAGCAAAGCCTCTCATCAATGGTAAGGGGAAAGGGATTCCTGCGAAGCCCCTGCGACAGACGAAGCTTACCATAGCTTCCCCTGCCACGGCTCCTCCGACTCCTGCACCTCAACTTTTTGCAACACCGGCGATTACTCCTTCTCCGGTTGTTGCAGAAGATCCGGCTACTCCAACGGCGCCTGTGATCCTTGGATCGCACACTGACGTCACCCTGGGTGCGTCAGCTCAAGATAAGGGTGAACCCTCTTCGGGTAATGATCCCTCGGCTGAAGTCTTCACCGACAACCTCCTCGGTAACCCCGGACTTGCCAAATTTGGCTTATCCCGGAAATCTGCAGAGGAGATCCAACGGCTGGCCAGGCAAGTCCTGGACAAAAGCCATCTATCCCCTGAAGAGGAAGCGCAAGAAGCAGAGGACGTCAAGTGCTCTGACCTTCTCGCTCAAGTCCGCCTTCGTGACGAGAGGATCAGGACTGGCGAGCTTCCAACAGCCCCAGTAATTCCTCTTACTCTCGCCGAGAAGGTGGCAGCTGAGGTGAACGCGGGGTTAAATAAACTCACCCGCGAGCAATATGTAAGTCGGAATTCCAACTCTTGTTTTTACATTATGTTATATCATATCCTCTAGCCCCCAAGCATGAAGTAGGATATAGAAATCCGGGTTTATGCTTTCATTAGGATGCCAAAGAACGAACTAGTGTAGCCCCCAAGGCTCGTGCTGATATTTAGCAAAAAATATTAGCCCGACTCTTAAGTAGCTTTCTGACTTTGGGTATTCTGACTTATAGAAAGTATGTTCCTATAACTAGGAATTATTAACCAATGTATGTGATAAGCGGAGAGAGATCAAAGCTCTCCGGCTTAAAAATGCTGAGCTCAAGGTAGCCAAGGATGAAGCCGAAGGTAAACATTTCGAGATTCAAACCTTGTCTTTTGCTTTTTCAATGTTGAATTTTTCTGAACTGTTGTCCTTTTTGACTTTCAGCGTTGGTGAAACAATCCATCGCTATGATTGAAGAGGCCGAGAACCTCAAGACCTTGGTGGTGGAGAACAAAGGACTTTGCCAAGAGCTGGAAAAGCTCAAGGCGGATCATGAAACGAGCATAGCTCAAGTCCTAGAATCCTCCTCCATGGCCACTGAGGAGCGCGATCACAAGATTGTTGCTCAAGATAAAGTTATCTCGGACCTCAATAATGAGGTTGGCAGAGAGAAGGATATCTCCCAAGCGCTCCGAGCTGAACTCCAGAGTCTCCGGGAGGAGAAAGCCAAGATTGACGACGTCATTCTTGGTATGTTCCATCTATCTGACTTATCATTTCTTCGACTTTCATCAATGTCGGTTTTTTCTTATCTTCATTTTGTGTATAGGTCCTGTGAACTTGACGGACTCCTCCTCATCCGAGCCCCGCACTCACCGCTTACCCAAGTCGGTCATCTTCTTCATGACTACCGCCAGTCCCTTGAGGACATTGGCGAGTCTCTCAGGATTCCGGACATGCCAAGCATGTCGGACTTCCAGGTGCGGGAGAAGGCCAAGGAGATGACGCAGCTCATTCGGGACTGGAACATGTCCTACACGCGGACTGCTGCGCAGACGCTCTCACCATGGTCATGAGCCATCATGGAAACATGGAGATATGTCAAGTGACCAGAGGGTACTGCAAAGTAGACGAAGACGGCCAGGAGCAAGACCTTCAAGCCATCATGCACTCCTGCGCTGGATATGGGTGCCACGTAGCTGACCTGACCAGCTATGAGGTCCCCTTCTTCACCCGCGTGGATACTTCGCCACCTCCTCCAGAAGAAACCGAAGAAGTTTCCGACGATGAACGGACCACCTCGGATCCGGACATCTCGGCACGATATCAAGGCGGAGTAACCAACGAGCCGACAGCTCCTTCATCTCCTCCTGCATCATAGATCAGAAAACTATGTATTATTTCGGAAATACATGATGTGTTTTGTAAATATGAAGTACTATGACTCTTGCTAGTGCTAAGTTTTTTTATCTATTCAGCACTTTTGTCTTAGATTTTTTTACGTGCCTGAAATGTTTTCATAAGCACTTAGAATTTTCCGTCTCTACTTATCGTTTATCTGGCTTTCTGCCTCGTCCCTTTCGTGAGCTGGCTAAACCTTCTGCCTGAAACTTTGCTGAGCAACGGAGCTCAATTGCTAAACCAGTTTAAACTCGGAAACAAAGCCGGCTTCCAGTACCAACAATTCACTACTCGGAAGATACCCGCATCTAGCAATCAGACAAATAACCCAAGTAAAGACTAGAATTGTTTTAGAGTTATACCCGAAGGTAGCAGTTTTAGAATCGGAAATCTAAACCAGAACAAAAATGAGCATAAAGTACTTTCAAGCATTCTGGGATTTTCGACTATGACATATGTATGGTAAAAACTTCTCAGGAAAACTTTGAGGTAACCAAAACTTTTATTTCTCACAGAACATGTACATATGTATGGTTACAAAGAAGGATAAACTAAGAATAAAAGGGACGTAGCTGAGCAATATTCCACGGTCTGTCTAACTCATCCGGATTTGTACTGCCTCCAGCTCTCTTTCTCTTCTTAGTAACAGGTCTTTCTTTGACTGGCCTCATGTCAGTTAAGTAGTACGACCCATTGTGCAATACTCGACTAACTAAAAAGGGCCCTTCCCATACTGGGGAAAGTTTGTGCTTTCTTTGTTACACAAGCCGGAGAACCAAATCACCTTTATTGAAAGATCTACTTCGGACTCTCTGGCTATGATACTTGCGTAACTTCTGCTGATAGGCTGTAGATCTCATTTCAGCAACGACGCGAACTTCTTCGACTAAGTCGAGATCATTTTGTCGAGAAATCTCGGCATCCTCCTCGATATACGCGGCCACTCTAGGAGAAGTATGAATTAAATCACTAGGAAGAACTGCTTCTGCGCCATAGACCAAGAAGAAAGGTGTATATCCTGTTGACCTGTTCGGAGTTGTTCGTAAACTCCAAATTACAGAGGGTAGTTCCTCTGCCCAAGCCCCCGTAACACGTCTCAGTGGTGCTTCGAGTCTTGGTTTCAAGCCTTGTAGAATTAAACCGTTTGCTCTTTCGACTTGTCCGTTAGCCTGCGGATGTGCGACTGACGCAATGTCAAGCCGGATATTTTGCTCATCGCAAAATTCAGCCAATTCTCCCATGGAAAAGTTACTCCCGTTGTCCGTGATAATACTATGCGGATAACCATACCAGATTATAACATCCTCGACAAATCTTTTGGCTGTTGCTCCATCACAACTAGTGATAGGTTTAGCCTCGATCCACTTTGTGAATTTGTCCACCATCACTAAGAGGTGAGTGAATCCACTTGGGGCTCGTTTAAAAGGTCCTACCATATCAAGCCCCCGGACCGCAAAGGGCCATGTTATAGGTATTGTTCGCAGCTGATCAGCCGGAACATGAGCTTGCTAGGCGTACTTTTGGCAGCCTTTGCATGTCTTGACTAATTGTTCGGCATCTGCCTGAGCTGTAAGCCAGAAAAATCCATGTCGAAAAGCTTTTGCCACTAAAGATTTGGCTGCAGCATGGTCACCACACTCGCCTTCGTGGATTTCCCTTAAGATTTCTACTCCTTCTTCCGGAGATACACAGCGCTGAAAACCCCCAGAAACACTCCGTTTATGGAGCTCACCTTTAACAATAGTATAGGCTTTTGCGCGTCGGATAATCTGTCGGCTCAGTACCTCGTCTTCGGGTAATTTGCCATCTACAAAATAATCGAGGTAGGGTTGAGTCCAGCTGGGAATTACAGCCAGAACTGCTATTAAAGGTGAGTCGGATTTGGTCGGATATTCCTCATCTACTCCCTTTATCGAGGGAACTTTGAGGTGCTCTAAAAATGCGCCATCCGGAACCTCTCTCCGCGCAGAGCCTATTTGAGATAGTGCATCTACTTCCTTGTTTTCTGCTCGAGGGCTGTGTTAAACTTCAAACCCTTCGAACGATTTAGATAGATCATCCACGACAGCTTTATATGCTGCCATGTGTTTATTTGCATTACAAATATCCGAGACTTGCTGAGCAACAAGATCCGAATCTCCGTAACACATCAAATGTCGGATGCCAATATCCTTAGCAATCCGGATTCCATGCAGCAGTGCTTCATACTCGGCAATGTTGTTTGTCGCTGTGAAGTGGATCTGCAACACGTATAAAAGTTTATCTCCTTGGGGTGATTTGAGCACCATGCCAGCCCCCGAGCCCCCTCAAGCCTTAGACCCATTGAAAAAGAGGGTCCAATATTCCGAATCAGGGAGGACCATGTTCTCCTTGGTCTCTGTCCAATCAGCGACAAAGTCAGCAAGGATCTGGGATTTGATTGCTGTTTGGGGTTTTGTACTCAATATCGAAAGCTGCAAGCTCTATACCCCATTTGGCGACGCGTCCTGTGGCATCGCTATTGTTGATTATATCTCTCATGGGAGCTTTGCTCACCACGGTAATTGGATGCTCCTGAAAATAGTGTCGTAACATACGAGATGCTAGAAAAACAACGTAAGCCAACTTTTGATAGTGTGGATACCGCTGTTTTGATTCTGTCAGGACCTCGCGGACAAAGTATGTCGGACGCTGCACCAGGTGCTCCTGATTTTCTTCTGGTCTCTCCATCACCATAACTATACTAACAACCTTATTTGTCGCAGCAATGTAAAGCAACATTGGTTCCTGAGGTTCCGGCTGCAAGGATAGGAGCAGATGAGAGTACTTTCTTTAGGTCTTGTAGTGTAGCTTCAGCTTCGTCAGTCCAGACAAAATCCTTGGTCTTCTTCAGGAGTTTGTATAATGGTGCGGCTCTTTCACCAAGCCGGCTTACAAATCGACTGACCGCAGCAATGCAACCAGTTAATCTTTGTACGTCCTTCAGGCGAGTTGGCCTGGAAATATTGAGAATAGCCTTGATCGTGTCACGGTTCACCTCTATACCTCTTTGAGATACGATAAAACCTAACAATTTTCCGGCTGGTATTCCAAAGAAACATTTCTTCGGGTTAAGCATGATGTTGTATTTTCGTAAATTGGCGAACGTCTCCTCCAAGTCGGAAATCAATGTTTCCTTCTTTTTGGACATGACCGCGATATCATCCACGTATGCATGTACATTGCGTCCGAGTTGATCATGGAGGCAACGCTGCATCGTGCGCTGGTACGTAGCTCCTGCGTTCTTCAGCCCAAAGGGCATCGTAACATAACAGAAGGTTCCGAAAGGGGTTATGAATGAAGTTTTGATTTTGTCAGATTCCTTCATCCGGATTTGGTGATAACCGGAATATGCGTCGAGAAAACTGAGGAGTTCTGGGCCTGCCATAGAATGATAACTTGATCAATTCTAGGCAGAGCGAACGGATCTTTTGGACAAGCCTTGTTCACGGCAGTATAATCAACACACATCCTTAAATCAGTGGTGTCCTTTTTAGGGACAATTACAGGGTTGGCCGACCAATCAGTATGCATGACCTCTTCTATGAATCCGGCTAACTCGAGCCGCGCTAGTTCCTTAGCTATTGCCTTACGATTTTCATCACCAAACCGTCGTAAGGACTGTTTGATGGGTTTAGCATTCGGGTTTACATTTAGAGAGTGCTCGGCAAATTCCCTAGGTACTCCGGTCATGTCAGAAGGCTGCCATGCGAAGATATCTTGATTTCCTTGGAGGAACTTGACGAGCGCGATTTCCTATGCGCTACTTAGGCCTACGCCTATCTGGGTCACCTTGGAGGGGTCATCATCCTTCAACGGCGTCGTCTTCGTCTCTTCTGATGCCTTGAACTCCGGATTTGGCTTTGTCACCTCCTTCTTCGTCGTGGGCATCTCGGACGGATCTGTGCTCTTCTTGATCTCCTGGTACTCCTGGGCGTGCAGCACGGCTTCGGCAAAGGCGGCATTTCCATCCTCGCACTCTCGCGCCTTCTTCGGGTCTCCCCTGATGGTGATCACGCCGTTCGGACCTGGAATTTTCATCATATTGTAAATGTAACACGGACGAGCCATAAAAGCCCAGTAAGCCGGACGTCCGAATATAGCGTGGTATGCGCTCTTGAACGGGACCACTTCGAAGGAAAATGCCTCCGTCCGATAATTCTTTGGTGTTCCAAAAGTAACATCCAAAGTGATCTCTCCCAGGGAATTAGCTTGTCTTCCTGGGACAACTCTGTGAAAGATCACAGAGCTATGGTTCAGCTGTATTTCCGAGATCTTCATCCGGCGTAGCGTTTCAACATAGAGAATATTGATGCTGCTACCACCGTCCATGAGGGTCTTGGAGAAACCATAACCGTCAATAAGTAGATTGACGATTAAGGCGTATTTTCCTCGCCTATGTAGCTTAGGCGGATGATCAGCGCGGTCAAACGTTATTGCCACTTCTGACCAGTCCAGATACTAAGGGACAGCCGGAACTGTTGCGTTGAGCTCGTGGAGAACTGCTTTCTTGACCTTTGCTGGTTGAGATCCGAGGAAGGTGACGTAAGTGTCCTTCTTGGTGGGAAAAGTTTTCTTCTCTTCCAATTTGGGATTTGAAACATCGGCTTCCTCCATGTCGGAATCTTCCTTGGTATCTTTGTCCTTTTCGGGATTTTTCTTTCCCTTCTTTCGCTTAGCTTTGTAGCCCGCGGTATCATCTCTCTTGATGTCACCGTTAAAACGACATTCAGCGTTGGTGTGGGACGAGCCCCCATTGGCGTCCAAGTGATGCACACATGGGTTATTGGCGATATCGGCCCAAGTGTAGATTTTGCCTGGTTGTTGCTCTCCCCTACCTTGGACCCTTGATGTCCCACGGCCACGCCCGCGGCCTCCGCCACGTCCTCCTCGTCCTCCAGACCCGGAAACAGTAGTGACTACCGCTGTCTCCGCGTTGGGTTTTTCTTCCGAGGTATTTTTGCACTTCTGAGCCTATTGCTTTCGTTGTTTTGCAGACTGAGGTACAGCCAGGACATTGAGTAATCCCTCTGCGTCGTTGTCATCATCTGTATACTTGCTCACTGTTTCTATCATCTCTCCCAGATCAGTAACCTTGTCACACTTCACGCGATGGCGCAGTAAACCAATTGGGAGACCTGCAATGAAAGCTTCAATTGCAGTTTGAAAATTTACTCCCTCGCAGGAGTTCTTGGTGTCAATCCATCGTCCGAGATAGTCCCGGCAAGTTTCTCTGGCTTTCTGGGTGCAACGCTGTAGGTCTCCAACCGTATAGGGCCTCCGATATGTACACTTCATCATTTTCGTAGCGCCGAGCCTCTATGTTGGAGTTGATCCTGTGCCTTACGTCGTTCGGGGATAGGGATCGTCCCGAATATCGGCTGTGGCTGCGGTGCCTTGGAGCCGGACTTCGGCTTCTACCACCACCTCCTCCGCCACGTCGTCCTCCTTGACCTCCTTGGGGGCCATTGTGATAATTGTGCTGTGGAGAGGGTGGTGCAGCTGGGTTGTTTCCGGCTGATCGCCGGCCTCCGTCCGGAGCGTCATTATTCCGGTTCCAGGGAGGTTCTTGACTATGACGAGCCCCCTGCCGGTTCGTGCCAGCGTGGTTTCCGTCATTCCTTCGTCCATCGTTCCCACCATGGTGAGGCACAGCCGGACGCTTTTCATGTCTAGGAGGTGGCATTTTCTGACGATCCTCTTCCCGACATTTCTCTTTATCTTCTCCTTTTCGGGGAGGATTCCTCGGAATCAGTGCAGCGATCGTGTCTTTCTCAGCTGCTGGAGCGACGTTGCTCCAGTTATGTGTAATTCTGTGGTGCTGCCCCGATGATCCGGTTCTTGAATAATTGTCTTCCCTGCGTTCGGGGTGACGATGCTGCGCCCGATCGTAGTGGGATCTTACGTCAGCCCATGCCGGATATGTGCGACATTGGTCGGAATCCGAGACCAGTTTTTGGCTTCCAAACAGGGCGACCTTTTGCTGCTCCAGTCCCTTATTGAGTAGCTTGATACCCAAACGTATCTCCTCTGGTCCTGGATTAGCCGATAGAATTTCGCGAGCTGCCACGGTATTTTGCACTGGTGTTGGGTAAACCCAATCTCCGTTGCTATCCTTCCGTGGCTTTCCCATCTCATCTCCAAAAAGGACGGCACGGACACGTGGGAATTCGTTGTCATCTATGTGACGCTTTCGTGTCTTCTGATGTAGACGGGACATGTATTCCTTGTTTGACATGTGCTTTTTCTCCACCTCGATGTTTTTGGCTTCATCAAGGAGTTGTTGACGACGCGCTTCTAGGGCCTGGGCCCTTTCGTCCAGCTCATCTGCAGTAAGTTCTGCAGCTTTAGGGATAGGTGTGGTTAATGCGGCATCGATGAGTTTACGCGCACCTTCAGTGATCACGTGTCCATCCACCGATGCTTCTTTTTTCGGCTGGTTTGGGATTAGTGCTCCATCCGAGTCTTCCTCGTATTCCTCAGCAATCACCTCCTCTGCCAGAGGGTCTTTTGCCGGGGTCTTGTTTTTCTTGTTCTTCTTCTTTGCCTTCTTGGCAGCACCGGTAGCAAAGACGGCTTTGGGTCCGTTTCCTGGAGTCAAGCTTTGATCGGTACTTTCGGACATTTGGACTTCAGGATTGTCTCCGACGTCCATGTCACCCTGCGTTTTGGGAGAGTGTTCCCCGGATCCTTCATCCATGGCTTCTCCATCCTCTGCAGCTTTGGAATTGTACTCCTCTTCATATTCCGCGGAGAACTTTCGGAAATCTGCCGACGTCATGGATTCATCCGAGGATGCGGGAACGTTGGCGTTTGTTCCAATTGCCTCCAGCACAGAGTCGGTGTTTTCTCCAGCATCGGCAAAGCCGGATCCGGATCCAACATATCCGACAAAGTGCGATGCGTGCTTCCTGAGGTACATGCGGCCTTCGCGATCAGCCATATCGAAACTTTTAATGGTTTCGAGGATTGCATCTGCGCTACCGCCTTGTAGTATCATACATCTTAGTGTGTACCCGAGGAAAGGGTTGTCTGTCCCGACATCATCAGAATCGGAATCAGTGTTGTTGATGTGCTCCTCCTGGATTTCGACTTCCACGGGTGGGTCGATCTGGGATCCGGCTTCTCTAGGGAGATGCACTCCAGATTCGACTTGGACCGTGCGGTCTTCTTCAGGCTCGGATTTCTCCACTATCTCCGCAATTGGTGCGGGTTGGGTGGGGTTAGAGTTTTCTGAGATCCGGAACTCTGCCACCTCCGCGGACAAAGGGGACCCAGAAGATTCTTCTGCCTCTATCATCACCGCTGGGGTGGGTTGGGCAGGTTGAGCAAAACCGATGTAAACATCGATCTCCCCAAAAGACATGATAGTATAGGCAGTCACGACCTCCCTAGCCAAAATCCAAGTCTCGTCAAGCACGATGAGAGGGACGTCGCTGGCGTAGAGGATGCGACCGACGGCGATGGTCTCGCCGATTCCGGTTCTTGCAGATTCCGCTCGGAACGCAGATCTGAAGCTCACTTGCCCCACGGTGGGCGCCAACTGTCGTCGGATTGAGGACAAGTACGCCATGAGGGGGTCCTCGAGGCGTGCAGGAGAGAGGGGTGTGAGACGTACGGTGTTCCGGGACGGTGAGCACACAAGTTTACCCAGGTTCGCATCCGCCGACTTTCGACGGACCCTACTCCTGCTAGCAATCCAGTAATACGGCAGAGCCGGAATATGGGTTACAAGGGTTTCGCCTGTGCGATTTGAGATTGTAGACTATTGAGGTTATGCCCTAAAGGCTCTCCCTAGGATGGCTTATATAGATATCCGGCCTAGGGTTTACAGGAGAGATCAATCCGGCTACGACTAAGAGTTGGTTACAGAGTACATCTTGAACTACAAGTAACATTATGGGCCTAAGTCGGTAAGTCTTCTGGGCCTTCCCGTAGTCGGATTGGACTCCGTCTTATCTCTCTAACTGGGCCGCCCGTGAAGGAAAGCTCTAACCCGAAGTGGGCCACCCTGGTCAGTGAGGAACTGTGAGGATACCCAGAAAGTATATCCCCAACAAGCAGGGCAATTGACAGATTTGAGAAAGCATACAATGCATATACTAGACATCTTGACTCCTATGAGACTTGATTGGGCATTACAACATAATACATAGACCATAATCCAACTGCATCTATGAATAATAATCCACCTCCAGGTTATCATCCAAACCCCTACCATTATTAAGTTGCAAGAAACAGATAATTGCATTAAGAAAAGTGTGTAAAGTAAACAATATGATTGCCCCATCGACAAAGGATTACTGTTTTCTCCCTAGTAGCAACAACACATCTACAACCTTAAAGATTCCTTTCACTTCCCCAGATTACTAGAGGCATGAACCCACTATCGAGTATAAATACTCCCTCTTGGAGTTGCAAGCGTCTACTTTGCCAAGATAGTTACTAACAACATAGAGCATGCAAGATCAGAAATAACATAGACATGATAGAATCAATAATCAATTTGAAATAGCATCTCAATATCCATCAGATCCCTGCAAACACAACATGTAAGATTACAAATAGATGATCTTGATCATGAATGGACCTCAGAAGATATAAAGATGATAGCACAAAGGAGGAGAACCAACCATCTAGCTACTACATGGACCCATAGTCCAAGGATGAACTACTCACACATCACACCGGAGGCAGGCATGGTGATGAAGAAGGCCTCCAGGGTGATCTCTCCCCTCTAGCAGGGTGCCGGGAAGAGCTTCGGATCCCCCCCGATCTAGGGATGGAGATGGTGGTGGCTACATACTCATATTTCTGATTGGGTCTTTGATCGGGTACTTAGGGTTTTCATCCCGGGAGGCTTTTATAGGCGAAAGGGCAAGGTCGGTGGAGCACCAGGGGGCCCACACCCCCTGGTGGCGCGCCCCCTAGGCCATGCCGCCACCAGGTGTGGCCGCCCTGGTGCGCCACTTGGTATCCCCTCCAGACTCTGTGTTGCTTCGAGTAAAATATTGACTTTGGCTTTTGCCCCATCCAATTCCGAGAATATTTCCTTACTAGCTTTTCTGAAACCAAAAATAGCAGGAAATAGGCAACTGGCACTGTGGCATATTTTTAATAGGTTAGTTCCATAAAATGTATAAAAATACCCCAAAGTGTGAACAAAACATAAGAAAGTAGATATAAAACAAGCATGGAACATCAAAAATTATAGATACGTTTACGACGTATCAAGCGCACCAACAACAACAATCTTTATTATGATGATGGAAAGTTTGGGAATATCAAGTTTGTAATGCCAAAATTTAAGGGAGAAGAAAATGTCGATGCTTACATTGAATAGAAACTCAAAGTGGATAAAATCTTTCGAGTCCACAACTACTTTGAGGAGAAAAAAGTGGCGATGGCATCTCTAGGGTTTGAGGTCTACACCAACATTTGGTAGGAAGATTACCAAAGCTACCATGAGAAACAAGAAGAATCATTGGTTACCACTTGGATGCAAATTAAGCAAGTTATGTATGAAATGTTCATCCTCGATCATTAACGGCAAGACCTGTTCGAAAAACTCCAAAACTTGAATCAAGGCTCAAAATCAATTGAAGAGTACTACAAGGCAATGGAAATGATGATGATGAGATCCAATGTGAAAGAGCTTGAGGAGAAAAAAATGTCAAGATTCCTCAATGGTTTGAGAGACCCAATACGGAAAACTGTTAATTTCCATCCTTACAAGAACCTCGTCGAGCTAATACACCAAGCCACCAAGGCCAATTTTCACTTGCAAATGGAAACTGCATATGAGAAAACCAAAGCATACTTTGCTTCAATCAATGCATCCACAAATGCCTCCACCAATCCAAAAAATCAAGTACTGATCTCATCCAAGCAAACAACAAAAGCTCCAATGGCATCCACCTCCAACACAACAATGGAAAATAATCAAGTCACTTGTTACAAGTGTGTAAGAAAAGGTCACAAGTCCTACAAGTATATCAACACTAGATTTATGTTCACGGATGAACATAGTAGCACCCATTCCATGGGTGAAGGAGAATATGAAGCATTAGAATATGTTGATGTCTCAAAGGAAGTTCCCATGAAAGACGAAGAAGCACCCCAATGCAAGAATGATCCAAGCCCTTCGGCAATCATCACAAAGGTTTTGACAACTAACTCCATCCCAAGCGAAGACCAATGCCTAAATATCTTCCAAACTCGATCTAGAATTGATGGCAAGTTCATAAAAGTGATCACTAGTGGATATAGTTACCACAACCTTGCTAGCACCAAACTTTGTGACAAACTAAAGTTAGAATATATGATGCATCCTAATTCATATCATATCCAATGTCTTAGTGACAATAGAACCCTCAAGATAAAATTGAAAGTTCAAGTCTCTTTCAAGATTGGTCCTTATGAAGACACCATCGAATGTGATGTAGTACCTATGAATATTTTTCACATGCTACTTGGAAGGCCATGGAAATATGATAGAAAATCTATACATGATGTTCGCAACAACCACTACTCATTCAAGTGGAACAATAAAACCTTTGTGCTTCGACCCATGATGCCAAGCCAAATCAATGCCTCCAATGCAACAATCTTACCCAAGATACAACAAGAAAAAATCCTTGTGAGATGAGTGGTGACAGATTGAACCACCTACACGTGAAGGAGAGCCACAAGACCAAGTTGAGTGTAAAAACAAAGAGTGCCACGTCGAATGCCACCAAAAGTGAGATGCGTGATTTGAGTGTGACCCATGCTAACAATTCATCATACAATTCTATCTCTTTGTTGTCGGTTTTTCAAGATACTCAATATAGGAACCACTTCCAAGGTAGACTACACAAGATCTCCCACAAAAACATGAAGAGAAGAAATACTACAAGCTCTTCGACAAAAATGACCAAGGCTTTGACCCTGGAGATCCAAACTCATATGTGTTCAAGTCCAAGGGCATATCTCCTCCCAATCATGGTGATGACGGATTATCGTCGAGGTCGACTCTTTTTCAAAATGGGGATATGATGCAACCCATCATATGGCAATCACCATGCTACCCATTCATGCTATTCCAACAAATGCACCTAAGGTGAATTCCTTCCATTGCTTGTTCTCCTTTCCTCATTTGAATGGGATTCTACTTAAGCCAAGTGCCCATCTTATGACTAGGTCCATACCCATGATCATGATGCCAAGAGGATATGTCAAGTATGCCCAAGGAGCTAAGACACCCAAGAAACAAGCATGGAAGAGGATAAGGAAGAAGAAGCAGCTCCAGGACCGGAGTCTCCGCCCCTGCAAGACCCGAGTCTCTAACCCTAGAAGATCGGAGTCTCTACCCCCGCAGCTATGGCGTCTCCGCCCTCGCACCAGAGTCTCCGGCCCAACAATATGTCCCATCATCAGAAGCCCCTGGAATCCTTCCCGGAGTCCTAACCCCGGAGTCTCCGACCCACAAACTCTAGAGTCTCCATCATGAGAAGTGGGACCGCATGCCAAGCGCTGGGCCTCGGCCCACGTAACCCCCAATTCGTCTAGAACTTCCTTCTTTGTGCCTAGACTACTCCTATTTAAGTGGCTGGCCTATATATATGCCCCTGCTCCCTCGTAGAAACCCTAGAATGAATTTGAGTTGAGTTGGCTTATCATCCACCTTCCCAGAGGGGAAACCTCTCTTTAGATATAGATCTAGACTAAAGGTTGTATAAAGCCCTCCTCGTTTGAGTAAGATCTTTCTACCTTGTGCACTCTATTGCATTGATCTCTCCCCTTGGGTCTTTGTCAACTGCAATCTCTTCACAAGAAGATTATATCTTCTCCGAGATGATATTTCCATCGTGGATCTCTACCTAGTATTCTCTTCCACGTGGATTCTATCAAGTTGTTGATTTGAGCCAACAAGGGAAACCAAAATTGTGCGTGTGTTGTGTTTGTATCTTTTCCTTCCATTTTGCATTATGTTCATCGGGTTCTTCGCGTGCACCGCCTTTCCCCTCGATTTCCCCAACAAATTTGTGAAGATCGGGTCACCCCTCGAGGATAACCCTCAACACTACAACTACTAAGGCTAGTTGCAAGGAACTACAATGTTTAGATACATATGTTGCACATAGCATAAAATTTGCAACTATCCCTCTTAACAACATAATGACATTGTGGGGCGCATGTAGTTTGTGCCTATGTATAGCTCACTTAGCCACATGAGCCATGTGATGTGGCAAGATTTTTTTTAATCTTGATAAAATGTGATTTCAAGCCCGAAGAAGAGCCACTCTCTCACCATAAGCACGTGATGTTACTTATATTGAATATCCAGTTTTGAAGAATGAGTTTTGCCATAAAATTTGACATGTCCTCATGATTGTAGTATACTTTTAAAGTATATAGCACAAGACCAAAAATATAACAGAGCATCCATATATAACTAAACATCCAAGTGCCTTTCGGTTAAAAAATATGCCACAACAATTACAATCCTAGGTCCAACCTGCCTATTTTCTCTGAAACGTCTCACATACATCTGAGCATATGTGCACATTCTATTCTTTATCATCCAACCTATTTTCAACACTGAAATTAAACACCTAATTAGAAGTAGAGCTTGCACATGAAAAATGTCTGAATTGAAATATTAAGCAACACACGAAACATTGCATTAATCACATTTCAAATTCTTCCCTAGAATCAACCTCACATGGATCCTAGATAACAAAAACGAGATTTGAGAAGAAAAAACGATGTTGATCTGCGAAATCCGCAACCTAAGATGTTCATGCCGGCTAAGAACCCTTATCGGGGGTAAAGAGGGGCCAAGAGAAAGGGAAAAGCTTACTGACAAAAGAGAATGGTTGGTTGAGGTCCATCGTTGGTGTCCAGCTTGCCGGCGTGCCGCCAGGGCCTTGGGCGATCGCCACTTTTCCCGCTCTCAGCTCCCGCTCCCTCGACTCCGGTTTGGGGAAGGAGAAGTGAACCTGGTCTAGCCAGACCAAGGACTGTATACCTACTGCAAGGCATGACTCCCACGCGAGCTATGAGTCCACATATACACTACCATTATAGGCCCCTTATGTTAGATATGCTATTAAGAGGGCTAATTGAAAAAATATTCTATGTGCAACATATGTACCCAAAAGTTGTACTCCTTGCAACTAGTCTTAATAGGTGTAGTTCCTTGCAACTTTGACCATAATTGTTAGAGATTTGTGTAATTTCCTCTCGAATTAGTCGTTGAGAACTACTCGAAGTCTCCTACAGTCATCTCAAGATTGCTACGAGAGGGCGAATAAAAAGCTCTTTTTTTCTTGTAAAAAGATGGAACAAATAAAGCCCTTTTGGAGCACAGCACTACCAGGACGACTATCTTGATCTCTTCATCTCCAAGGAGGAAAAACAAGGTGCGTGTGCATGCATGCGGGTCCAGGTCAGAGTAGACCATGGCATGCAGTGCAGAGTTGTGCAGAGTCCAGAGGGGAGAGGCACGTAGTGGTTCTTTTGCAAAGGGAAGGGCAGCACATTATGGGCTAATCATGCCAAATGCAAAGGCACCAAGCCGCAGCTTTTTACCACCCTTTGATGATTACCCTTTTCCATATCTTTCTCCTCATCATATGTGTCATCATGCATTGCATATGTAGTACACCCACAGCAAACACAGACTCCTATCAACTTTCACCTTTTTACCACTCCAAATATTTTAATTTAATTAATCGGGCTCTCTCTCTCCTCTAACACACGCTATGCTCTTTCTCTCTCTAGTCTCTGTCTCACTAACCAGTTCCGGCCGCTCTCCTATATTAATCCAGCTGCTTGTATTGTTGCTTCCACTAGCTACATTAGCACATTGCTTGAGTAATGCCCCACACCGACCTAAGAACAAAAGTTGCCCTTTTGTCTCCAAATCAAGAGTAGTTAAGCACAAGTAGCAGTCCGTCACAACAACAATAATCTCACCAAGATCGAGCTAGCTAGCAGGACACCAAGAAACAATAATGGCGAGTGAAGCCATGTCCAACCCTTTCGCTCCCCTCACCAACCAGCAGCTGCCGCAGCCGTCGTCGCATGACCATGAACACCCTCCCCCTCCTCCCGCCAAGAAGAAGCGCAACCTCCCCGGAACACCAGGCAAGTTTTCCTTCCTTTCCCTTGTGAATCAATCAATCCACTGCAGCTGCATGCATGTTGTGCTTGGGCTTGGCTGGCAGCCATTATTTCCAAACGAGTTCTAACCTATGACCGATGGTGTCGTGCAGACCCTGATGCGGAGGTGATCGCGCTGTCGCCGCGGACGCTGATGGCGACGAACCGGTTCGTGTGCGAGATCTGCGGCAAGGGGTTCCAGCGTGACCAGAACCTGCAGCTGCACCGCCGCGGCCACAACCTACCGTGGAAGCTCAAGCAGCGGAGCGGCAAGGAGCCCCGGAAGCGCGTGTACGTGTGCCCGGAGAAGACCTGCGTCCACCACAACCCGGCCCGCGCTCTGGGGGACCTCACCGGGATCAAGAAGCACTTCTGCCGCAAGCACGGCGAGAAGAAGTGGAAGTGCGACAAGTGCGCCAAGCGCTACGCCGTGCAGTCCGACTGGAAGGCCCACTCCAAGACCTGCGGGACCAGGGAGTACCGCTGCGACTGCGGCACGCTCTTCTCCAGGCGGGACAGCTTCATCACGCACCGCGCCTTCTGCGACGCGCTCGCCGAGGAGACGGCAAGGATCACCGCCGCTAACTCGGGAGCGGCGGCGGCCGGGCAGGGCTACCTCTTCGCCGGATCGGCGCAGGCGGGGATGGCCGTCAGGCCGCATAGCATGATGCTGCCGCCGCCGGCAGACGCGCATCTGATCAAACATGGAGGAGGACAGATGCTGTGCGACGGCGCCGCGGCCCGGCACGGCGGGCTGTCACTGTGGGGCGGCGAAAACACGATACCATCGTCCATGGGAATGCAACACATTGGCGGTCTCCTGTCGTCCGGTGGTGCTGGCGCGCCAATGCCGCCGCACATGTACGCTGATCTCTTCGCGCCCAGCTCCGCCGGCGCGCCGCCGCAGTTCGACATGGCGCAGCTGAGCTGGATGTACGGGAACAGCGGCGGCAGCGGCAAGCTCTCGTCGTCGAACGCCAGTGAGCTGACGAATAACTCCTCCAGAGAGGCCGAAAGCGCGCCTTCCGTGTTCAGTGGCCAGCACCACGCGAAGCCGCCCGCGCCGCCCGCCGACATGTCCGCGACGGCACTTCTGCAGAGGGCCGCGCAGATCGGCTCTGTCACGTCGTCCAACAACACCACGATGCCGCTCGTGGGGGCCTTCGAGCCGGCGCCCAAGTCAGCCGCGCGCGACGAGGAGCGCAGCAAGTTCTTTTTCGGCGGGAGCCAGCACAATGCCAACGTCTCCGGCGCAATGAGCGAGCTCACGGCGGCCACCGGGAACATGCCGTATGACGTTTTCTCGGCGGCGCGCCATGCCGGCCTCAAGGACGCCGTCGGGAGGGAGGAGACTAGGGATTTCTTGGGCGTTGGCATGCAAGCACTCTGCTCATCGTCGATACATGGGTGGATTTAAACTTAAGCCTGCCATGTTAATCATGCGCTGTTGCTATGGAGACTGGAGAGATGAGTAGTGTTCATCGGAAGCTATGTAAGCATGAACCGTGCATGCATGCAACTTTCACGAAGAAGCAGATGGCAATCTGTTTTCTGTCGGTGTCATTTCTTGTACTCGCCATATCATGACCTATGTTACTCACAGTTAATGAAATTTGACCCTGTTAAATGCTAGATTACAACTCCCTCCGTTTCAAAATATAAGATGTTTTATGTTTGTGAAAGTAGTGTACCTAGACCCCTTTTAGTGTGTAGATTCATCTAGGTTTGGAGTGAACCTACACACTAAAAGGGTCTAGATACACTCCTTTCACAAAGCTAAAACATCGTATATTTTGAAATGGATGGAGTAGTAATTGGTGGAGTCTAGGGCTTCTTTGATTCAAAAGATTTTGGATAAATTTTTCCAGTGCGAGTTGTTTGATTCGTGCAATTCCAAACCATGGGATTTTTTCCTTAGGATCATTTCTACTAGACTTTATACTAGAAAATTTCCATCCAACATCTTCGAAAGGATCCTATGTTTTCTCTTTGCATGGTCAAACATCCTTTTAATTCAATACTATTCAAGATGGCATGCTATTTTAACCCTGCATTTTTTTAATTACTACATTTTGAGAACATACATCAAATAGTTCATTAATCTTACTTGAGGCCTATAGATGGCCATTACGGTAGATGAAAGAAGAATAAGGAGAAGAACTGACACATTAATTGGTGGAATATCAAGCAAAAGGAAGATATTTTTTGGCAAGAGATCCATGCATGCATATTCCCAAGAACATTGATGATCTACTTTCAGGAACAAAATATATAACATTTGATCTTCTTTCAGGAAAAAAAAGGTGCATTGATCAAAGAGTAGCTCCCTTTAGTTTACTAACTTTGTTCTTAAGAAAAGAAAGCTAGCTGAGCCACTTTTACAACCCTATTATTGCACAAACCAATTAACCTTTTCGGTGCAGCTAGCTAGCTATCCATATAGCTTGATCTTGTTCTAACATATGTGCATTGTTCTGTCTAGCCATAGTGGCACATTTACATAAAGGAGGATCTTAGCCCCTAATAATTAACAATATTTAAGTTCTATCTTGTTGTGCTTGTCCAAATGTCAGAGATTCTAAGGTTCAAGGAAGCCCAAAGGGAACTTGCAACATAGCAATGGGATGCCCAATAACCTAGCAACAATTAGGGGAGGTGGTTATCCAATTGAGAAGAGGCATTACAGGTTTGCATGGCTGCCTTCCAGAAATCTTCATTGATTTTATAATTAGCTAGTGGTGCACATCCAACCACATTGGCTAGTGCTGCTTAACTTAATTGCCTATTTGTCTGCGTGCTTGGCTTAGTGCATTCTTGTTGTCGTGGAAGGTGTGCTAAAACAGGATATCTTGTCTCAAAATGCTACTACTTAGTTTGTTCATGATTATCGACTTATCGTTGCGAAGCATGACATGTTCATGGTTGCTCGCCCAGTTTCACAATATAAAGAGTATTGTGATCATTGTTCAAGCATAGTTTGACCATAAATTTCTTGTAAAATATATTTTTAATGCTTAAAATATGCAATAGCAAGAAAGTCTTTTGAAGATGTGTCCATGTGTACAAGTTTCATTATTTGATGAAAGCTTGACTTCGGCTAGTCAATGCCTTATGAGACACTAGCTAACCGGGTGTACATATAATACACTACATTAAAGTTAACTAACTTAGTTCTCCCTCTGTGATTCTGTTACTGTTCATTTTACAATTTTGCTTCTCGTACAATTGTGTCACTAATATGTCTTCCATTTGTTCCGCAATTTCCACATGCTTCTAGCATCTTCTCTGCGATATGGATAGGCTTCCGGCTCTCAGTCACCGCTTGACCCGTACAATGATTGGTCCAGTGATAGTTTCAAAGTTAGGTATGAGTGCACTCCAGGCGAAAATACTTGATCTCGCTTCAGAGGATCACGCAATGTCGATGTGTTGGCGTGCTCCCGTTGAAGGCATTGCCTTCAAGCTCGGCTTCAGGGATGAAAATTCCAACTTCGATGTTTAGTCGATTTGATAACATTGGCAGTTTGGTACATGTGTGACGATCTTTTCTTGAAGGCTCTGTCTAGGAGTAATAATTATTGTTGTTCGGTTACATAGGATATGGTTTGTGGTAGGATAGAGTTTACTTGGCTTAAGATTTTGATGTGTTTATAACTTGCAAATCATCGCATGTTTAATCTCAAGAGTTCACTTCAACTTTTACTGTAACTTTCTGCACCTTCAGTTTGTGTCTGGTTCAGTTTAGCAGCATGGTCTTCACTCTTCAGTCCATGGCTGGCTGGCTAAGTCAGCTTCACATTCCTTCTGGACCACCCGCGCGTCCAGAGGTTTGGAGAAGAGGCATGACGACATGAAGATTTGATGTTTTATGCTATAGGATTTGAGAGAGACAGATTTGTGTTGCCTACTTGCCTCGTCCATCACTCGGATAAAATGAACACAACAGGGTCTTTCAAGAACACACATACTATTTGGAAGTTTCAATCTACCAGCATCTCCAGTGACTCTAAACTAGTGTTGCGCTAAATAGACCGCCAGAATAGCGTGCACGAGCGTGCGCGCGGCCCTCCAGCAGGCGCTGCATCCGAGCACATGCTATAGCGTTTTGCGCTATCCGGCACGGGATATTTGGTGCTCCAACTACATCGCGCGCTATCGCTGGCCACACGCATGAACACCGGAAAACTTCCCCGCGCCTGGGCGACCTCCATCGCCACCTCCCTCCTCCACGCGGCCACCGGCACTATTCCGGCGATGGAAGGGACCTCCGGCATGCCACCGAGCCCTTAATACATTGTCCCCCCCACCCCCCCCCCCCCCCCCCACTGTCGTCGCTGGTGGATCAGTTCCGTCGCCGCCCGCGCCAAACCCTATCACAGTCGCCGCCGCCGCCGCTAGTAGAAGCTCCACCGCACGCGTCCTCTTCATGCCGCCTCAGCCAAACACAAGCGCTGATGCCCCGTAGCTTTCGCCAACCGCGCCGCAGAAGGGCAAGGTGGATGCGCCTCGCCGACGTTAGCAGGAATCAACCGCCCGGATGTTCGCCACCGACCTGGCCGAGGATAAGAACGAAGTCGCGACGCCTCTCTCGACCCTATCCTCATTTTCTCCTTGCTCGCTCTCCATCTCTCTTTGTACCCAAACCCTAGCTCGTCGGAGCTCTGAGGATCCGCCATCTCCGGCATCCTCTCGCACATCTGAAGCCACTGGCGGAACCGCCGTGTTGTCCTGGTTCTTCTCACAGAAGGAATCGGCCGCGCGCAGTTGTAATCGAGTACGACGTCATCATCTTCATCGGCTCTGACCGAGCACTGCCACGACCTTCGCCGTTGCTTCAGTCATCCCCTGCTTCATCTGAGGCCACTAGCGTGTCAAGGGTAAGCCACTGAATCCCCAACACCTCTTAGATCCTTTCCTTATGTGATGTATCGCCATTGCATCTGAGCGCTGCCATTCACCGTTATCAGTCGTCATCGGTGACGTTGATCCGGTGACCATATCGTAGCGGAGCCACCACCGTTAGGTTCGTCTCGTTCTCCTCGTTCGAACCACCCCAACCAAGCCCGTCAAAACCCGTCAGATCCTCGCCGTCGTTCGCCGTCTGACCGTCTCCGGCGAAATGACGTCACCGTGACGTCAGCTCTTCATCACCACCCTGCCACGTTGTGGTTTGACTGGTCCTTGCCCACGTGGATACTGGCGTGGCGGATGGCCCACTAGTCAGTGGCTGTGGGGTAGAATTAGTTAGGTGTAAAAGTCTTTTGTTCCGCGTGGTAGATGACATGGCCAATGGCCCACATGTCTGTGTCTACAGCTAGGTTTAATGTAGTATAAAAAGTAATATCTATTTAGTAAATAGATAAAACAAATAAGTTTAAATATAAATATAATTCTAGAAAATTAATAAAAGGATTAAATCTTAGAAATCCTATATCTTTTGTTTTATAATTCAGAAAAATACATATTATATATCAAAATGTTAAGAAAAATAAAATCTATAACTTAACTTTATTAACAAATATTATTGTGTAACTATTTAAATAATTATTATTTCATAAAGATTTTATAAGTAATAAAACTTTAAAAATTCATATTTTAATATTAGTAAATAAGAAAAATATAAGTAATATACCAAAATTCTTATAAAAACAAAATCTACATTTAAAAACTTATTTAAATTATTTTTGTAGCACTTAACTAATTTTTATTATTTATTTAGTATATAAAAAGTGTTAAAACTTATAAAAATCATATCTTATTTTTTAAAAATCACAAAAATACTTATAATATACCAAAATAATCAAAAAAATAAATTCTACACATCAAAAATGTCAAATATCAATTTTGAAATAAAATAAAAGGTAAAGGTCTAATAAATCTTATTTAAACCCTTTTATTTTATTTTAATTCCTTAAAAATATATAAACCTTTACTATTACCTTTACCATTATTTGTTTAAAGTCCAAGAGTGTAGTAACAAATGCAAGTTGTGTTTAAATGAAGTTAAGATAGGTCTAACCAATTCAACTTGTACTCATTTAAAAATTCAGTAAGTTTTACTCTCTAGAAATACTTTATCACTTGTAAAGTCATCAAAATTTGAATATTAATTCTTTTACAAATTTAGGAATCCACTCTAAAGGCTAAGGAAAGTTTAAAAGTATTTAACATGATGCCATTCCCATGTTCATAGAAATGAGTATTAATTCTATAATAAGTAAGTGATTTTATCCATTTATAAAATCAAGAAAACACCACTTCTATCAATAAATAATACTTTTGTTTCACTTTCATGGAATATTAAGAGTCTCCATTTACTAGTAGAATAGCTACTCAACACTACTAGTTGTTTTCTACTTTAACACTTATAATTTATAAGGAACCTTCAAAGTAATTCATAAACACTTCTTCAAAATCTTTATCTAATTCTTAATCTTGTTTAAGCAATCTTTCAGATACCATAATCATTTGAGTGCTTCAGTATTGCATATTAACTACTTGTTTCACACACACTCTCACAAGCCTTAATAAGAAGCACAAGTGTGAATTTGTTATAAAAGTGCAACACATTCTAAAGAACTCATTCCCAGATTCCAAACCCTAGATTAGATACGACTATTCCAGGAATTCGCGTTTCTCAAATTGCATTACATTACGTATGCATCGTTGCATCTTGCTTCTTTAAACATTAGTCCTTACCAGACTATCGTCGGTTTGAGGACAAGTACGCCATGAGGGGGTCCTCGAGGCGTGCGGGAGAGAGGGGTGTGAGACGTACGGTGTTCCGGGACGGTGAGCACACAAGTTTACCCAGGTTCGAATCCGCCGGCTTTGGACGGACCCTACTCCTGCTAGCAATCCAGTAATACGGCAGAGCTGGAATATGGGTTACAAGGGTTTCGCTTGTGCGAGTTGAGATTGTAGACTATTGGTTATGCCCTAAAGGCGCTCCCTAGGACGGCTTATATAGATATCCGGCCTAGGGTTTACAGGAGAGATCAATCCGTCTACTACTAAGAGTTGGTTACAGAGTACATCTTGAACTACAAGTAACATTATGGGCCTAAGTCAGTAAGTCTTCTGGGCCTTCCCGTAGTCGGATTGGACTCCATCTTCTCTCCCTAACTGGACCGCCCGTGAAGCAAAGCTCTAACCTGAAGTGGGCCACCCTGGTCAGTGAGGAACTGTGAGGATACCCGGAAAGCATATCCCCAACAGTAGCCCCCCGGAGGCCTCCAAGATCCAAAGTCGGATTTTATCATCATCTAGCTTGATCTTCGGCTTGCAGAATCTTGAAGGGTTCCTGAAACTTCACAACAAAAAATACGATCCGGGTCTTAAAAGTAAGTCGGACCTTTCAATTGGTTATTTGGATTTTCTAGCTCGCTTTTAAACTAAGCCGGAACATGGTCTCTAACGCCACCTGACACAAGCATGGTCCAGTCACGTCATCTGACAGACGTTCCGTCAGCACGACCGTTGGTGGGTCCGCGGTTCACGGAACCGAGGCGCCGTTTCAATGCGTGCGTGGAGATCAAGGTGACGCAATCATCGCACGGGCCCTTCCCAGTTCTTTCCATGACGCATGGCAGTTACACTGTAGCGTTTGCATGAATCTTGGCGCAGGTAGGTGGATATAAGGGGTTTAGATTTCTTCTTCTCCTCTTCACCAGTCCTTTGCCGTTCGTTTCCTCCCAATCCTCCAGCGCGCCCAGAGCCTTTTCGTCCTCCTCCCACAGAGCTCCTAGCGCCGCCACTTTAAGGTCACCCTTTTCCACCGGAGAGAAAAATGGCTTCATCTTCTTCTTCTTCTCTGGCGGCGGCGGCGTCGGCGGAAGCGGCTGCGGAGAAAGAGAGCTTCCGGGGAATCTGGATCCCCTGCGCCCTCGACGACGATGGCCTCATAAACGTGGAGAAGGAGGGGCTTCTCGCCGCCAGCCACTGGCGGAGCGGTTCCGGCGAAACCGTCCCCAATCCACGCGAGGGCGAACGCGTCCACTTCGGCACCCATCTGGACCGAGGTTTGGCCTTTCCTCCCTCGGAGTTCTTCTCCGAGGTGATTGACCACTATGGAGTTCAACTCCATAATCTTCCTCCCAATTCTCTTCTAGAGATGAGCGCATATGCCGCGCTTTGCGAGGGCTTTCTCGGCATTAGGCCGAGTTTGCTTCTCTTCCAGTATTATTTCCATGTCCGGAGAAATTCCATTACTGTCGGTGTTCCTTATATCACCAGTGCCATTAGTTTTTCTATTAGACGAGACCGGGCATATCCCAAAATTTCTGCCAGTGACTCGGTCAAACAATGGCCAGCCACTTTTTTCTACCATAGGGATATTCCGGCTCCCAGCAAAGCTACTGCTTTGCCGGCTTTTGTCGACGGAGCCGCCACAGCCCAGCCTTCCTGGGACGAGGCTGCTCCGGCTCTCACCGACGATCTGATCCTCGCTAAGAGGCGGATCAAATATCTTATCAAGCACAAGGGTCTGAAAGGATCCGACTTAGTTTAGTGCTGGGTCGCACGTCGGATCCAGCCACTTCAATACCACGGGGATAGACTGATGCACTCCATCACGTCTTCCAAAAAAGATTCTCTCCGCATCAGCCCCAAAGCCTACAACAGCCAAGGTTACATAAGCCAGATCAAATGGCTGATCAAGGAGCGGATCGAGAGGAAAATTCCGGAGATTTCTCTGGACATGCAAACGGCGGAAGACCCCGTGGTAGCGGTAAGCTTCCATCAGTACACCTTTTACGTGTTTTAATCTTTTAAGTTATATACTGCAATGCTGATATGTTTTCTTATTTTCAGCTTGCTGATCTCCCTAAGTCGGAGCTTGGTCCACTCGAAGGATATCCTCCTGAGTTTCCTCAGGAGACTGAAGTGGTCCCATTGCGGACCTTGCGCTCAAGAAGCGCAAAGCTCCAACAGTGGCAGTAGGCACAAAGGAAGTGCCCGTTGTGAAGAGGTAACTTTCATTCACAATTTCCGCCTTTATACCTTTCTCGAATTTCTTTCTGAGATGTAATGTTTCCGACTTTACTACATTCTCAGAGCAAAGCCTCTCATCAAGGGTAAGGGGAAGGGGATTCCTGCGAAGCCCCTGCGACAGACGAAGCTTACCATAGCTTCCCCTGTCACGGCTCCTCCGACTCCTCCCCCTCATCCTTCTGCAACACCGGCGATTACTCCTTCTCCGGTTGTTGCAGAAGATCCGGCTCCTCCAACGGCGCCTGTGATCCTTGGATCGCACACTAACATCACCGTGGGTGCGTCAGCTCAAGATAAGGGTGAACCCTCTTCGGGTAATGATCCCTCGGCTGATGTCTTCGCCGACAACCTCCTCAGCAACCCCGGACTTGCCAAATTTGGCTTATCCCGAAAATCTGCAGAGGAGATCCAGCGGCTGGCCAGGCAAGTCCTGGACAAAATCCATCTATCCCCCGAAGAGGAAGCGCAAGAAGCAGAGGACGTCAAGTTCTCTAACCTTCTCGCCCAAGTCCGCCTTCGCGACGAGAGGATCAGGACTGGCGAGCTTCCAACAGCCCTAGTAATTCCTCTTACTCTTGCCGAGAAGGTGGCAGCTGAGGTGAACGCGGGACTAGATACTCACCCGCGAACAATATGTAAGTCGGAATTCCAACTCTTCGTTTTTTACCTTATGTTATACCATATCCTCTACCCCCAAGCATGAAGTAGGATATAGAAATCCGGGTTTATGCTTTCATTAGAATGCCAAAGAACGAACTAGTGTAGCCCCCAAGGCTCGTGCTGATATTTAGCAAAAAATATTAGCCCTAGTCTTAAGTAGCTTTCTGACTTTGGGTATTCTGACTTACAGAAAGTGTATTCCTATAACCAGGAATTGTTAAAAAATGTCTGTGATAAGCGGAGAGAAATCAAAGCTCTCCGGCTTAAAAATGCTGCGCTCAAGCTAGCCAAGGATGAAGCCGAAGGTAAACATTTCGAGATTCAAACCTTGTCTTTTACTTTTTTCAATGTCGAATTTTTCTGAACTGTTGTTATTTTTGACTTACAGCGTTGGTGAAACAATCCATCGCTATGATTGAAGAGGCCGAGAACCTCAAAACCTTAGTGGTGGAGAATAAGGGACTTCGCCAAGAGCTGGATAAGCTCAAGGCGGATCATGAAAGGAGCATAGCTCAAGTCCTCGAGTCCTCCTCCATGGCCACTGAAGAGCGCGATCTCAAGATTGCCGTTCAAGATAAGGTTATCTCGGACCTCAAAAATGAGGTTGGCAGAGAAAAGGATATCTCACAGGCGCTCCGGGCTGAACTCCAGAGTCTCCGGGAGGAGAAAGCCAAGATTGACGACGTCATTCTTGGTATGTTCCATCTATCTGACTTATCATTTCTTCGACTTTAATCAATGTCGGATTTTCATTGACTTGTTTTGTGTATAGGTCCTCTGAACTTGATGGACTCCTCCTCATCCGAGCCCCGCACTCACCGGCTTACCCAAGTCGGTGATCTTCTTCATGACTACCGCCCGTCCCTTGAGGACATTGGCGAATCTCTCAGGATTCCGGACATGCCAAGCATGTCGGACTTCCAGGTGCGGGAGAAGGCCAAGGAGATGTTGCAGCTCGTTCGGGACTAGAACATGTCCTACGCGCGGACCGCTGTGCAGAACGCTCTCACCATGGTCATGAGCCACCATGGAAACATGGAGATATGGCAAGTGACCAGAGGGTACTGCAAAGTAGACGAAGACGGCCAGGAGCAAGACCTTGAAGACATCATGCACTCCTGTGCCGGATATGGGTGCCACGTAGCTGACTTGACCAGCTACAAGGTGCCCTTCTTCACCCGCGTGGATACTCCGCCACCTCCTCCAGAAGACGCCGAAGAAGTTTTCGACGATGAACGGACCACCTCAGATCTGGACATCTCGGCAAGATATCAAGGCGAAGTAGCCAGCGAGCCAGCAGATCCTTCATCTCCTCCTGCATCATAGACCAGAAAATTATGTATTATTCCGGAAAAAACCTGATGCGATTGTAAATATTAAGTACTATGACTTTTGCTAGTGCTAAGTTTTTTATCTATTCAGCACTTTTGTCTTAGATTATTTGTGTGCCTGAAATGTTTGCATAAGCACTTAGAATTTTCCGTCTCTACTTATCGTTTATCTGGCTTTCCACCTCGTCCCTTTCGTGAGTCGGCTAAACCTTCAGCCGGAAACTTTGCCGAGCAACGGAGCTCAATTGCTAAACCAGTTTAAACTCGGAAACAAAGCCGGCTTCCAGTACCAAAAATTCACTACTCAGAAGATACCCGCATCCAGCAATCAGACAAATAACCCAAGTAAAGACTAGAGTTTTTTAGAGTTATACCCGAAGGTAGCAGTTTTAGAATCGAAAATCTAAACCAGAACGAACATGAGCATAAAGTACTTTCAAGCATTCTGGGATTTTTGACTACGACATGGCCATTAGGAAATAAGATGGTAAAAACTTCTCAGGAAAACTTTGAGGTAACCAAAACTTTTATTTCTCACAGAGCATGTACATATGTATGATTACAAAGAAAGATAAAACTAAGAATAAAAGGGACGTAGTTGAGCAATATTCCACGGTCTGTCTAACTCATCCGGATTTGTACTGCCTCCAGCTCTCTTTCTCTTCTTAGTAACATGTCTTTCTTTGACTGGCCTCATGTTAGTTATGTAGTACGACCCATTGTGCAATACTCGACTAACTAAAAAGGGCCCTTCCCATATTGGAGAAAGTTTGTGCTTTCTTTGTTGCACAAGCCAGAGAACCAAATCACCTTTATTGAAAGATCTAATTCGGACTCTCTGGCTATGATACTTGCGTAACTTCTGTTGATAGGCTGTAGATCTCATTTCAGCAACGACGCGAACTTCTTCGACTAAGTCGAGATCATTTTGTCGAGAAATCTCGGCATCCTCTTCGATATACGTGGCCACTCTAGGAGAAGTATGAATCAAATCACTAGGAAGAACTTCTTCTGCGCCATAGACCAAGAAGAAAGGTGTATATCATGTTGACCTGTTCGGAGTTGTGCGCAAACTCCAAATTACAGAGGGTAGTTCCTCTGCCCAAGCCCCCGCAGCACGTTTCAGTGGTGCTTCGAGTCTTGGTTTCAAGCCTTGTAGAATTAAACCATTTGCTCTTTCGACTTGTCCGTTAGCCTGTGGATGTGCGACTGACGCAATGTCAAGCCGGATATTTTGCTCGTCGCAGAATTCAGCCAACTCTCCCATGGAAAAGTTACTCCCGTTGTCCGTGATAATGCTATGCGGATAACCATATCGGATTATAACATTCTCGACAAATCTTTTGGTTGTTGCTCCATCACAACTAGTGACAGGTTTAGCCTCGATCCATTTCGTGAATTTATCCACCATCACTAAGAGGTGAGTAAATCCACTTGGAGCTCGTTTAAAAGGTCCTACCATATCAAGCCCCCAGACCGCAAAAGGCCATGTTATAGGTATTGTTCGCAGCTGATCAGCCGGAACATGAGCTTGCTTGGCGTACTTTTGGCAGCCTTTGCATGTCTTGACTAATCGTTCAGCATCTGCCTGAGCTGTGAGCCAGAAGAAACCATGTCAAAAAGCTTTTGCCACTAAAGATTTGGCTGTAGTGTGGTGACCACACTCGCCTTCATGGATTTCTGTTAAGATTTCCACTCCTTCTTCCGGAGATACACATCCCTGAAAAACCCCAGAAACACTCCGTTTATGGAGCTCACCTTTAACAATAGTATAGGCTTTTGCTCGTCGGATAATCTGCCGGCTCAGCACCTCGTCTTCGGGTAATTTGCCATCTACCAAGTAATCAAGGTAGGGTTGAGTCCAGCTAGGAATTACAGCCAGAACTGCTATTAAAGGTGAGTCGGATTTGGTCGGATAATCCTCATCTACTCTCTTTATTGAGGGAACTTTGAGGTGCTCTAAAATTGCGCCATCCGGAACCTCTTTCCACGCAGAGCCTATTCGAGATAGTGCATCTGCTTCCTTGTTTTCTGCTCGAGGGATGTGTTGAACTTCAAACCCTTCGAACGATTTAGATAGATCATCCACGACAGCTTTATACGTTGCCATATGCTTATTTGCATTACAAATATCCGAGACTTGCTGAGCAACAAGATCCAAATCTCCGTAACACATCAAACGTCGGATGCCAATATCCTTAGCAATCCGGATTCCATGTAGCAGTGCTTTATACTCGGCAATGTTGTTTGTCGCTGTGAAGTGGATCTGCAACACGTATAAAAGTTTATCTCCTTGGGGTGATTTGAGCACCACGCCAGCCCCCGAGCCCCCTCGAGCCTTAGACCCGTCGAAAAAAAGGGTCCAATATTCCGACTCAGGGAGGACCATATTCTCCTTGGTCTCTGTCCAATCAGCGACAAAGTCGGCAAGGATCTAGGATTTGATTGCTGTCCGGGGTTTGTACTCAATATCGAAAGCTGCAAGCTCTATGCCCCATTTGGCGACGCGTCTTGTGGCATCGCTATTGTTGATTATATCTCTCATGGGAGCTTTGCTCACCACGGTAATTGGGTGCTCCTGAAAATAGTGTCGTAACTTACAAGATGCCAAAAAAACATCGTAAGCCAACTTTTGATAGTGCGGATATCGTTGTTTTGATTCTATCAGGACCTCGCTAACAAAGTATGTCGGACGCTGCACCAGGTGCTCCTGATTTTCTTCTGGTCTCTCCACCACCATAACTATACTGACAACCCTATTTGTCGCAGCAATGTAAAGCAACATCGGTTCCTGAGGTTCCGGCGCTGCCAGGATAGGAGCAGATGAGAGTACTTTCTTCAGGTCTTGTAGTGCAGCTTCAGCTTCGTCAGTCCAGACAAAATCCTTGGTCTTCTTCAGGAGTTTGTATAATGGTGCGGCTCTTTCACCAAGCCGGCTTACAAATCGACTGACCGCAACAATGCAACCAGTTAACCTTTGTACGTCCTTCAGGCGAGTTGGCCTGGAAATATTGAGAATAGCCTTGATCTTGTCACGGTTCACCTCTATGCCTCGTTGAGACACGATAAAACCTAACAATTTTCCGGCTGGTATTCCAAAGAAGCATTTCTTGGGGTTAAGCATGATGTTGTATTTTCGTAAATTGGCGAACGTCTCCTCTAAGTCGGAAATCAATGTTTCCTTCTTTTTGGACATGACCGCGATATCATCCACGTATGCATGTACATTGCGTCCGAGTTGATCATGGAGGCAACGCTACATCGTGCGTTGGTACGTAGGTCCTGCGTTCTTTAGCCCAAAGGGCATCGTAACATAACAGAAGGTTCCAAAAGGGGTTATGAATGAAGTCTTGATTTTGTCATATTCCTTCATCCGGATTTGGTGATAACCGGAATATGCGTCGAGAAAACAGAGGAGTTCCGAGCCTGCCATAGAATCGATAACTTGATCAATTCTAGGCAGAGCAAAGGGATCTTTTGGACAAGCCTTGTTCAAGGCAGTATAGTCAACACACATCCTTAAATCAGTGGTGTCCTTTTTAGGGACCATTACAGGGTTGGCCGACCAATCAGTATGGATGACCTCTTCTATGAATCCGGCTAACTCGAGCCGCGCTAGTTCCTTAGCTATTGCCTTACGCTTTTCATCACCAAACCGTCGTAAGGACTGTTTGACGGGTTTAGCATTCGGGTTTACATTTAGAGAGTGCTCGGCAAGTTCCCTAGGTACTCCGGTCATGTCAGATGGCTGCCATGCGAAGATATCTTGATTTGCTCGGAGGAATTTGACGAGCGCGCTTTCCTATGCGCTACTTAGGCCTGCGCCTATCTGGGTCACCTTGGAGGGGTCATCATCCTTCAATGGTGTCGTCTTCGTCTCTTCTGATGCCTTGAACTCCGGATTTGGCTTTGTCACCTCCTTCTTTGTCGCGGGCATCTCGGACGGATCTATGCACTTCTTGATCTCCTGATACTCCTGGGCGTGCAGCACGGCTTCGGCAAAGGCGGCATTTCCATCGTCGCACTCTCGCGCTTTCTTCGGGTCTCCCTTGATGGTGATCACACCGTTGGGACCTGGAATTTTCATCATATTGTAAATGTAACACGGACGAGCCATAAAAGCCCAGTAAGCCGGACGTCCGAATATAGCGTGGTATGCGCTCTTGAACGGGACCACTTCGAAGGAAAGTGCCTCCGTTCGATAATTTTTTGCTGTTCCAAAAGTAACATCCAAAGTGATTTCTCCCAGCGAATTAGCTTGTTTTCCTGGGACAACTCCATGAAAAATCACAGAGCTATGGTTAAGCTATGTTTCCGAGATCTTCATCCGGCGTAGCATTTCTACATAGAGAATATTGATGTTGTTACCACCGTCCATGAGGGTCTTGGAGAAACCATAACCGTCAATAAGTGGATTGACGATTAAGGCGTATTTTCCTCGCCTGTGTAGCTTAGGCGGATGATCAGCGCGGTCAAACGTTATTGCCACTTCCGACCAATCTAGATACTGAGGGATAGCCGGAACTGTTGCGTTGAGCTCGTGGAGAACTGCTTTCTTGACCTTTCCTGGTTGAGATCCGAGGAAGGTGACGTAAGTGTCCTTCTTGGTAGGAAATGTTTTCTTCCCTTCCGACTTGGGATTTGAAGCGTCGGCTTCCTCCATGTCGGAATCTTCCTTGGTCTCTTTGTCCTTTTCGGGATTTTTCTTTCCCTTCTTCCACTTAGCTTTGTAGCCCGCGGTATCATCTCTCTTGATGTTGTCGTTAAAACGACATTCAGCGTTGGTGTGGGACGAGCCCCCATTGGCATCTAAGTGATGCACACATGGGTTATTGGCAATGTCGGCCCAAGTGTAGGTTTTGCCTGGTTGTTGCTCTCCTCTACCTTGGACCCTTGATGTTCCACAGCCATGCCCGCGGCCTCCGCCGCACCCTCCTCGTCCTCCAGACCCGGAAACAATAGTGACTACTGTCGTCTCCGAGTTGGGTTTTTCTTCCGGCGTGTTTTTGCGCTTCTGAGCTTGTTGATTTGTCTTTGCTGACTGAGGTACAGCCAGGACGTTGAGTAATCCCTCTGCATCATCGTCAGCATCTGCATACTTGCTCGCTGTTTCTATCATCTCTCCTAGATCAGTAACCTTGTCACACTTCAAGCGATGGCGCAGTAAACCAATTGGGAGACCTGAAATGAAAGCTTCAATCGCAGTTTGATCATTTACTCCCTCATAGGAGTTCTTGGTGTCAATCCATCGTCCGAGATAATCTCGGCAAGTTTCTCCTGCTTTCTGGGTGCAACGCTGTAGGTCTCCAACCGTACAGGGCCTCCGATATGTGCCTTCGAAATTCTGAAAGAACGCACTTTGTAAGTCATACCAGTTGTGGATGGTGTTCGCCGGAAGTTCATTGAGCCATGATTGTGTCGTCTTCCGCAACATAAGTGGGAGATATCGGGTTGCGACCAGGTTGTTTCCGCCTTTGGCGATGCAACAAGCTTGGAAGAAATCATGTAACCAGGTGCCTGGCTGAGCAATGTCGTCGTAGGCTTGAATATGTCTTGAGATAGCAAATCCTTCCGGGAATTTTGTAGCTCTCATGCGTGGTCCGAAGCACTTTGGGACCACATACACGTCATCGTTTTCGTAGCGCCGAGCCTCTATGTTGGAGTTGATCCTGTGCCTTGCGTCGTTCGGGGATAGGGATCGTCCCGAATATCGGCTGTGGCTGCGGTGCCTTGGAGCCGGACTTCGGCTTCTGCCACCACCTCCTCCACCATGCCGTCCTCCTTGACCTCCTTGGGGGCCGTTGTGATAACTGTGCTGTGGAGAGGGTGGTGCAGCTGGGTTGTTTCCGGCAGATCGCCAGCCTCCGTCCGGAGCGTCATTATTCCGGTTCTGGGGAGGTTCTTGACTATGACGAGCCCCCTGCCGGTTTGTGCCAGCGTGGTTTCTGTCGTTCCTTCGTCCGTCGTTCCCACCATGGTGAGGCTCAGTCGGACGATTTTCATGTCTAGGAGGTGGCATTCTCTGACGATCCTCCTCCCGACGTTTCTCTTTATCTTCTCCTTTTCAGGGAGGATTCCTCGGAGCAGTGCAGCGATCGCGTCTTTTTCGGCTGCTGGAGCAACGTTGCTCCAGTTATGTGTAGTTCTGCGGTGCTGTCCTAACGATCCGGTTCTTGAATAATTGTCTTCCCTGTGTTCGGGGTTATGATACTGCGCCCGAACGTAATGGGATCTTACGCCAGCCCATGCCGGATCTGTGCGACATTGGTCGGAATCCGAGACCAACTTTTGGCCTCCAGACAGGGCGACCTTTTGCTGCTCTAGTCCCTTATTGAGTAGCTTGATACCCAAAGGTATCTCCTCTGGTCCTGGATTAGCCAATAGAATTTCGCGAGCTGCCACGGTATTTTGCACCGGTGTTGGGTAAACCCAATCTCCATTGCTGTCCTTCCGTGGCTTTCCCATCTCATCTCCAAAAAGGACAGCACAGACACGTGGGAATTGGTTGTCATCGGTGTGACGCTTCCGTGTCTTCTGATGTAGACGGGACATGTACTCCTTGTTTGACATGCGCTTCTGTTCCACCTCGATGTTTTTGGCTTCATCAAGGAGTTGTTGACGACGCGCTTCTAGGGCTTGGGCCCTTTTGTCTAGCTCATCTGTAGTAAGTTTTGCAGCTTTAGGGATAGGTGTGGTTAATGCGGCATCGATGAGTTTACGCGCACCTTTAGTGATCACGTGTCCATCCACCGATGCTTCTTTTTTTGGCTCGTCTGGGATAAGTGCTCCATCCGAGTCTTCCTCGTATTCCTCGGCAATCATCTCCTCTGTCAGAGGGTCTTTTGCTGGGGTCTTGTTCTTCTTGTTCTTCTTCTTCACCTTCTTGGCAGCGCCGGTAGCAAAGACGGCTTTGGGTCCGTTTCCTGAAGTCAAGCTCTGATCGATACTTTCGGACATCTGGAGTTCGGGAGTGTCTCCGACTTCCATATCATCCTACGCTTCGGGATTGTCTCCGACTTCCATATCATCCTACGGAGGGAGATCCGCTCCAGATTCGACTTGGACCGTGAGGTCTTCTTCAGGCTCGGATTTCTCCACTATCTCCGCAACTAGTGCGGGCTGGGTGGGATTAGGTTTATCTGAGATCCGGAACTCTGCCGCCTCCGCAAACAAAGGGGACCTAGAAAATTCTTCTGCCTCTATCATCACCGCTTGGGTGGGTTGGGCAGGTTCAGCGAAACCGATGTAAACATCGATCTGGCCAAAAGACATGATTGAGTAGGCAGTCACGGCCTCCCTAGCCGGAATCCAAGTCTCGTCGAGAACGATGAGAGGGACGTCGCTGGCGTAGAGGATGCGACCGACGGTGATGGTCTCGCCGATTCCGATTCTTGCAGATTCCGCTCGGAACGTAGATCCGAAGCTCACTTGCCCCACGGTGGGCGCCAACTGTCGTCGGTTTGAGGACAAGTGCGCCATGAGGGGGTCCTCGAGGTGTGCGGGAGAGAGGGGTGTGAGACGTACGGTGTTCCGGGACGGTGAGCACACAAGTTTACCCAGGTTCGAATCCGCCGGCTTTGGACGGACCCTACTCCTGCTAGCAATCCAGTAATACGGCAGAGCTGGAATATGGGTTACAAGGGTTTCGCTTGTGCGAGTTGAGATTGTAGACTATTGGTTATGCCCTAAAGGCGCTCCCTAGGACGGCTTATATAGATATCCGGCCTAGGGTTTACAGGAGAGATCAATCCGTCTACTACTAAGAGTTGGTTACAGAGTACATCTTGAACTACAAGTAACATTATGGGCCTAAGTCAGTAAGTCTTCTGGGCCTTCCCGTAGTCGGATTGGACTCCGTATTCTCTCCCTAACTGGACCGCCCGTGAAGCAAAGCTCTAACCCGAAGTGGGCCACCCTGGTTAGTGAGGAACTGTGAGGATACCCGGAAAGCATATCCCCAACACGGACCAATGATGTTATTTACAGAATTTGGATCTTCTATTGTCTTGAAGACCGTGAGTGCATAATCTTGCAATCACAAAAGGCAATTCACAACTTGCTCATGTCATTTGATTATTTTCTATGCTTGTAACTCAACTGTGTCATCACCTGCATTCCAAAAAGGATAGAAAACACTATTTTCATAATAATATGGTTATGGATTATTTACCAGATGGTAATAATCTATTGATATAGTTCCAGTGGTAAAGGAACATAAGATCTAGGACTTAACAACCAATGTCGCCAGTGATTCTAGCGCCGTATATTACGCGTCAACCATACGACTTGGAATGGGATGGGAAAGTCAGCTGTATCTTCTCCCTTTCATATGGAGGCAAGATGACCTTATCGTGACGTTGGGATTCCTGGTATGGATCCAACATATGGGTGGGCACCCTTAGGCCCCACGATTTTGGTGTCTAGATTATTTATGAGTGGCTGCCGGAGGTATAGTCGGGCCTTTTATGGAGCTTACCAGGGGCATCACCACTTCATAGAGTCTTCGGGAACTCACCAAGGTTATAGCTTGCCCTAGTTGGAGGCTTAACGGAGGTGTAGGTAGCCCCGGAGGATCGTGCAGACATATGGGGTCGCGGACAGGGCAGTGATTGGCTTGGATCTTAGACTAGGCCCAATACCAAGGAAGTATGGACAAGGTCATGACTTGGTTGTGCAACAAGGCTAAGGTCTCTTATGGGAAAAGTGATGCACCTCTACAGAGTGTAAAAATTATGACATGTTACTCCCTGTTCCGGGAAGGAGCTACGAACGCGGCAAGAAAGGAACTCCATGAAGTTCTAGTCAACCTGTGAAGGCTGTCGGACATAGTTTTTAGAATAAAAGCAACCTTTGAAGAATTGTTTACAAAAACCCGCATTGCCTACGACCTATGGTCTATAGCTGTAGAGATAGTGCATCATACACTCCTTTTTGGTGAACTTGCTAAGTACGCTCGTACTCAACCGTACCTTCGTAACCATTGCTAGGTTTTAAGCTATTGAAGACGATGTCAACATCAATGTCTGCTCAAGAAATCATCATCGACAGCTCAAGTTCTTCAATAAAGTCAATGAAATCAACATATACATCAACTGAAGTGAATATAAAGTGCCGGTTTAGATAGGAGTAGATTCTCTAGCCATAAAACCTATTTCTGTAGAGCATTGCAATAGCAGCAATGGCAAGCCAAATAGTTTAGATGCTAGTCTTAGTTACTAGATATTTCTGAGTTATTAGTTCTGGTTCTTCTTTGTAAGAAGTTCTTTCTCTCTCTTTAACCTAGAGTGTTCTCTGGATCTTTTGTAAAGAGTCGAGTTGTAATATATAGTCATGTCTTGGACCTGTTGTGTTTCTGTTGTACCACTCTGAGGGATGTAATACTAGTGAATGGTGTTTCATTGGTGTTATGTCAACGACTATAGTGTACTACATCATGTAGTGGTATGTTGGGTCACCGTAGCTACACATCAAAACAAAATACTAGCACACAATAGAAGAACTTACCCTATCGACATCATTTGTGCCACTTGGGTTGATTTCGTCAACATCCTTTTGCACACCCGCCCACTTCTCACAATCGACGTTGATGACCGACCAACGGGGTCGAAGAGACCAGTTGGTGCGCATATTTCCACTAGTGTTGTGTGCATCAAAGTACTCTTTCATTCTCATCCACTAGGTACCTCTAGTTTGGTCTGCTCCAACCAAGGGATCCATACCAATTGCCAACCAAGCCTTCCAAAGCAACATATCCTCCTCTATAGTGTAGTTTTCCGTTATACCTTTCGGCGCATCAATCAAGCCTTCACCATCCTCATCCACTTCTAATAACTCCTCTTTTCCATTTTCTTGATCCACATATGCTTGTGAGAAAGAGGAGCCAACATTCATAGCATCCATGAAACTCTAATCATAAACACTACATTGCATGAACACATGTCAAAATCCTCCACTATATTCATCTATCTCAAAAAAACAACATAAAATAGAAATTTTATCTTGTTGTCAATTCGTCGAGTAGGTCACGCGGCTGACTGCTGAAGCTGTCGATGGTGCCTGCACCGCCGGATGTGGAGGAGGCAGGGCGCTCGCTGGCGCATGGGGGTGGGGTGGGGGTAGGATGATGTTGGACGCACCGAGATGTGCTCGTCCTCGCAGTCTCGGGCTTCGGTTTTTGGGCGCCCACGGCCGGCGGCGGATGCATGGTGACCATAGCGACGGCGCACTCCTCCAGCGAGTTGTGTGTCTGTGTTGCGGTGACGACGATGGTGTTTTCCAGAAACCCCCCTAAAGTTTCTACGAATTAACCCACAGTCCTCCTCTAGTCCCACGCGTCAGTGAGAGAGTGAAAGCTAGATGGGCTGGTACTGGGCCGTGGCAAAGTGTGCGGTTTTTTACTGCTGTTACTCGCGAGCGTTGGTTAGGTGAGAAAGTTTGTTGGGCCGTGGGCCAAATCGACTAGCTGCTCCTTCTCTTTTCTTATTCTTTTTCCAGTTTCTGTTTTCTTTTCTATTTATAAATTCACCTCAAATTTGATTTCTACAAGTATTTTAAATATGCAGAGACTTTGTAAGTCATGAGTATTATTGTTTGTAGAATTTATAATCACATTCTCTTCATTTCTTATTGGGCATTAAAATATATTCATCATATTAAAAGTCTTTTTTCTTTTATTAAGAAAGATTAATAAGGATTAGGTTTTTTTAGGGTTTGTTTGTTTTAGTAAAACTTCACAAAGATGATTTTGATTTCACTAGACAATCTTAGTGGTATTGGTTCAAAATATGTATCCAGGTTTATAGAATCTTGTTCCCACTTATCTTCATAAAGGATTTATCTAAATACATTATAAGGAATTAAATCTTTGTGGTTTTTTAATGGGATGCTATAAGTTTCATGGTTCTCCATATTTGGTGATTTGCCAAATCCAATTCAACTTGGTTTGTAAATTTTAGAATTACCACAGAACACCTTTGGTTAGGTAATGATGAATCAATAACAATCATGAATAAAGAAACACTAAGGTTTACACAAATATAGGTACATAGGTGTTGAGAGGTTTTAATAACCCTTATTAAATTATAGACAGGGACAAGGATCAAGGTTTATGGATACTACTTCTAAATCCATGAGTGGTTTGATATCTCCACAGAGGGTGGGATATTGTAATTACTTAGTAATATGATCATGATAACTCTATCATTCTAGGTTTTTGGTCAATGAGGTAGACATGGGTCTGTCATGGCTTGATACATTCTTGGTTAAGGCTTCTAAAGAATCCTTACCTTAATACCTCACTAAAGATATCTTGGGTTAAAGAATTCCTTTCCTAAATATATTCTATATATCTCCCTTATCTTATTCACAAGGATCACATCTTCCTGAATAAGACAATCATCTGACACCACCATATCCATCATCATATGATGACATGGTCATGCCACTTCAACATTACTCCATTCTTACTCCTAGTATATAACTTCTCTTAATCAACTACCATTGATGCACCTATCAATATAGCTACTGCTAACTCCATCTATTAACTTCCTTAACTTCATCTTGCAAATACTTCCAAGGTTTGCAAGACTACAATCCTTACTATACATACAAAGGATATCAATCATTTGAAATAGGTATAGTACTACTCCCATAACACCAGTTGTCCTTGTATTAACTTGGTTAAGCTACTATGCTTCCAACTACTCCATACAACTTATGTTATTCATCATACTCTAGCTTGACTTCTAATGATCAAGCTAGATGATCCAGCTTACTAGGACTTGCCTAATTTGGTATACTCACAAGTCTTCTTCAACACCTAGTCATCTATTCTCAAGTGACTTGAGAATAATGACCACCATCATCTGATCAAACTAATCTTAGGCTTCTAATTGTCTGATCAAGGTCTATTTTCAACTAAGTAGTAAACTTGTATTAGTCTCTCTATAGACTTATCTTGTTAAGCAAGCTTATTCTAAGTCTATATCCACTTGTCCTAACAAGATTGTTATCTAATGTACAAATACTACTAGCTTTCTCATAGCTCCTCAATTACTAGCTCAACCCTTGAGTTTAGGTACTGCTTCTAGTTAACTCATTAGTGAGTTAACTCCTCCAACATCAGATGGTTTGATCTCCACTAAGGATCCCATTCCATTGATGATGCTGCACTCTACCATAACTAGTTCCTTCTTCTTATTAATCTACTTAAGGTATTTGGAAGGTTAATATAACAGGTCACTCAGTTCTATGTCAAAGATTGATCACTCAATATTGCTAATCAATTGACACTAGGACTTGGTTAAATAGGGTTGTCATCTGTTAAGATGACAACAAATATATATGATGGATGGTCTTGGCTTGACTTCCATTACACTTCCATTGTCACAATAATTGATACTTAAGATCTATCATGATACCCATGGTAGGTATCACTATGGCAATCAAGTGTATCAAGATTTAGTTATAGAGTTTCTTTTACTTACGTTATATACTTAACTTGGTATTCAGGGTTTATGGTAGGTAATATCTTAATATCATTTTGGAAGATTAACTATTCATCCTTGAGTTGAGTATGGAATACCATGTAATGATATCTATAGGATCTAGTACTCCTTATTAAATATTGTGTTGTTACTTAGTTTTATTATATTTGATCTACCCTTAGATCAAATTATATTACCCAAAGATAAGGTTTCATCAAAGGTCATATTGAAACTTATCGCAGTCAACTTGATGATCTACTTCAGTTCCACCAAGTTAAGAGAAGCTTCAATCTCTTTGACAAGTTTTATTTAAAAGCGCGAAAATTATTCGGATTTTCTATGCATGAATGCAATGCACACACCTGTGTTCAGCTTATTTCTAAGCTCTAATGCTGGGGTGTTACAGACTCTCCCCCTTAAAATAAACTTTGTCCCTGAAGTTCGTACTCTCTTGCGTTTCAGAATGAGGTATTGACTTGTATTGATCACACCATTTCTTAAATTCCATTATGATCATAGTTGGAAATAATTGTGGTATCCAAATCTATCTCCTTGAATCATCTTCATACTTGGCAACTTCGAACTATCATTCTTAATTTATCCTTTGGTCTCTGTTACGATAATCCCTTGGATTATGTCCTTACAGATCTATTTAGAATTGGTTGTGGACACATTTTGTCCATTCCAATATGGTTTTTCCTATTACACTACACTAGTCTATTTTGGAATACTCTCTTTACATTAAAGGATAACTTACCAGCTGTTTCCCCCTTATAACTAGTCCATTAGAGTTAAGCAGTTATGTCTACTTTGGTCATTCATCCGGTCATACTCCCGGACATACTTTAAAATGAGGACTTCTTGTAACCTTATGAGAATAAGACTTAACCTCACCATAGTTTATACTTCTCCAACCTTAGTCAAAAAGTTAGACAATAACACTTCAGTGTTTATTATTTGCTCTCCCCCTTGGGGTTTCCTAATGGTCTCTAAACTTCCTCTATAATACCCTTTAACTCAATAGTAAGGATATTGGTCTCTGTCTAGGTTATATCTTACCTATATAAGGTCTTATGAAAGAATCTACGGTACACCCACATAGTTGTGGATCTCCGAGATGAATCTTTCGACACTATCTATCTTACTTCTAACCTTTTGGACATTTTCGCTTTAGTAAGTCCGATCTCGTGAAGCGTCTCAAAAGACGATCTTTAACCTTGTACTTCCTTAGGTCTAACTTAACTTAGTCCAAGTTTTATACTCTTTAATTACACAAACATGACTTACTTCACTACATTGTTAGGATACCAGCTACGGATACTAGCTAATACCAGCTGCGGATACCAACTGCGGATACTAGCTGCGGATCCTCCTAGGTGTACGAATTACCCTACGGTGACTTCTTACTGGCATCCTCTCTGAGTTTGTCAGAGCTTGAATACCAGCTATGGTTTCCAAACTTATTCTTTGCACGGATTCATGATACTTCCATGAACCTAGTACAACTACTTCATTAGCTTCTTAGAAAAATCACCTGTCTTGAGTGAACTTAAGTTCATTCCTTCATGTTGCTCTCCCCCTTTTTCTACACTAATAATCCTTCTTATTGCCAGATCATAGTGAGTTGGGTTAATCCATCCTTCAAAATAGTGTTGATACACCTTATATTTAGCTTCCTTCTTCATGCAAATCTTCAGAACTCGTCACTCCCT
Organism: Avena eriantha; assembly: GCA_910589775.1. NCBI lineage: Eukaryota > Viridiplantae > Streptophyta > Magnoliopsida > Poales > Poaceae > Avena > Avena eriantha. The sequence goes on from OU342742.1 coordinate 225,127,753, forward strand.
TACACAAATTCCCTTTTCTATCTAGGTCTATAACATCAAGTAATAACTTGATGATGCAACATGCATTTTCACATCAAGTCAAACTTCATGCACAGATCTAGTCCATCAAGAAGATGCAAGAAAAACCAAGAAATCCAAATGTGGTACATATAACACACATTATTCTAAGCCCGGAATATAAGAGTTGAGTATAATACCTCTAGAATTCAGGCTTAGCTGTGTAGTGTATGACACCTCCTATCATAGGTTTACTTCGTGCTACTTAGCACTTAAGGATTAAACTACTCTTTGTCTCATTATTTACCCAAATTGCTCAGGTGCAACAGGATAATTTTGAGCAAAGCGGTCTCACTTTGGTTCTAACTAACCTCTTACCTTCCTTTCGGGACTACTACAGACTATCAACTTTCCATTCTATCATAAACTATCCTCACATGATCTCTTAAAACTACTAAAAACCTATAATTACTCCTTTAATCTAACAATTATCGTAATATTATAATACCTATGACTTCTATCATAGACCTTCATTGTTCTTTACTTACTGTTATTACAAGATTAATTACTAAGTACTTGCCCTAATTACAGACTTATCATGGTCTTGGAGCTATTCTCACCACGAACTTGTTAAAATTTACCTAGTCATCATGATTAAAGAGCTAATCTCACCATGATGACTCTTCTTCTAAGCTTACTATCAATGATTCTTAACAAAATTCTACTCCATCACATGGAATTGTCAAATGAATGCCACATGATTTCCTTCCAATTGTATCTATACATACTTTGATGGTCTACCCTGTATGGTATAGTGGTATCAATTTGTGGTAAGATTCTGCTACTTCACAGGGGTTCTAAATATAGACTCCATCACTAATACTTCTCCACCTCATATCCTGATCCTAGTCATAATCTTCTTTGATATTTATCTTACATACGATATCTTAGTGGTGTTATACCTATTTAGAGCAACACTAAAATAGCATTTCTCTAGAGAACTCATATAACTAATCCTTAAGAAACATGATAAGAACATCCAACTTAAGTGTGACAAGGTTATCCTCAAGTGGATATCCAGCACAAGTCTTGGTTCAGATAAGATGGATCCTATAGTCACTATCCAACCTACAGATTTTCCTAAAAGGTTTTAATCCTAATGTCAAAGCATATGCTCTGATACCAGCTGCGGTGACCCAGCATACCACTTCGTGATGTAGTACACTATAGTTATTGACATAACACCAATGAAACACCATTCACTAGTATTACATCCCTCAGAGTGGTACAACAGAAACACAGCAGGTCCAAGACATGACTATAGATTACAACTCGAATTTTACAAAAGATCCAGAGAACACTCTAGGTTAAAGAGAGAGAAAGAACTTCTTACAAAGAAGATCCGGAACTAATAACTCAAAAATATCTAGTAACTAAGACTAGCATCTAAACTATTTGTCTTGCCATTGCTGCTATTGCAATGCTCTACAAAAATAGGTTTTATGGCTAGAGAATCTACTCCTATCTAAACCGGCACTTTATCTTCACTTCAGCTGATGTATATGTTGACTTCATTGAATTTATTGAATAACTTGAGTTGTCGATGATGATTTCTTGAGAAGACATTGATGTTGACATCGTCTTCAATAGCTTAAAACCTAGCAAGGGTTAAGAAGGTACGGTTGAGTACGAGCATACTCAGCAAATTCACTAAAAAGGAGTGTATGATGCACTCTCTCTACAGCCACAGACCACAGGTCGTAGGCAATGCAGGTTTTCGTAAAAAATTCTTCAAAGGTTGCTTTTATTCTAAAAACTATGTCCGACAGCCTTCATAGGTTGACCAGAACTTCATGGAGTTCCTTTCCTGCCGTGTTCATAGCTCCTTCCCGAAACAGGGAGTAACATGTCACAATTTTTACACTCTACAGAGGTGCGTCACTTTTCCCACAAGAGACCTTAGCCTTGTTGCACAACCAAGTCATGACCTTGTCCATACTTCCTTGGTATGGGGCCCAGTCTAAGATCCAAGCCAATCACTGCCCTCTCCGCGACCCCATATGTCTGCACGATCCTCCGGGGCTGACTACACCTCCGTTAAGCCTCCAACTAGGGCAAGCTATAACCCTGGTGAGTTCCTGAAGACTCTATGAAGTGGTGATGCCCCTGGTAAGCTCCATAAAAGGCCCGACTATACCTCCGGCAGCCACTCATAAATAATCTAGACACCAAAATCGTGGGGCCTAAGGGTGCCCACCCATATGTTGGATCCATACCAGGAATCCCAACATCACGAAAAGGTCATCTTGCCTCCATATGAAAGGGAGAAGATACAGCTGACTTTCCCGTCCCATTCCAAGTCTTATGGTTGACGCGTAATATACGGCGCTAGAATCACTGGCGACATTGGTTGTTAAGTCCTAGATCTTATGTTCCTTTACCATTGGAACTATATCAATAGATTATTACCATCTGGTAAATAATCCATAATCATCTTATTATGAAAATAGTGTTTTCTATCCTTTTTGGAATGCAGGTAATGACACAGTTGAGTTACAAGCATAGAAAATAATCAAAGGACATGAGCAAGTTGTGAACTTGCCTTTTGTGATTGCAAGATTATGCACTCATGGTCTTCAAGACAACAGAAGATCCAAATTCTGTAAATAGCATCATTGGTCCGGTAAGGACTAATGTTTAAGGAAGCAAGATGCAACGATGCATAAGTAATGTAATGCAATTTGAAAAACGTGAATTCCCGGAATAGTCGTATCTAATTTAGGGTTTGGAATCTGGGAATGAGTTCTTTAGAATGTGTTGCACTTTTATAACAAATTCACACTTGTGCTTCTTATTAAGGCTTGTGAGAGTGTGTGTGTGAAATAAGTAGTGAATACAACAAGTAATATGCAATACTGAAGCACTCAAATGATTATGGTATCTGAAAGATTGCTTAAACAAGATTAAGAATTAGTTAAAGATATTGAAGAAGTGTTTATGAATTGCTTTGAAGGTTCCTTATAAATTATAAGTGTTAAAGTAGAAAACAACTAGTAGTGTTGAGTAGCTATTCTACTAGTAAATGGAGACTCTTAATATTGCATGAAAGTGAAACAAAAGTATTATTTATTGATAGAAGTGGTGTTTTCTTGATTTTACAAGTGGATAGAATCACTTACTTATTATAGAATTAATACTCATTTCTATGAACATGGGAATGGCATCAAGTTAAATACTTTTAAACTTTCCTTAGCCTTTAGAGTGGATTCCTAAATTTGTAAAAGAATTAATATTCAAATTTTGATGACTTTACAAGAGATAAAGTATTTCTAGAGGGTAAAACTTACTGAATTTTAAATGAGTACAGGTTGAATTGGTTAGACCTATCTTAACTTCATTTCAACACAACTTGCATTTTCGACTACACTCTTGGACTTTAAACAAATAATGGTAAAGGTAATAGTAAAGGTTTATATATTTTTAAGGAATTAAAATAAAATAAAAGGGTTTAAATAAGATTTATTAGAACTTTACCTTTTATTTTACTTCAGAACTGATATTTGACATTTTTGATGTGTAGAAATTATTTTGTGATTATTTTGGTATATTATAAGTATTTTTGTGATTTTTAAATAATAAGATATGATTTTTATAAATTTTAGCACTTTATAAATACTAAATAAATAATAAATATTAGTTAAGTGATACAAAAATAATTTAAATAAGTTTGTAAATGTATATTTTGTTTTTATAAGAATTTTGGTATATTACATATATTTTTATTATTTACTAATATTAAAATATGAATTTTTAAAGTTTTATTACTTATAAAATCTTTATCAAATAATAATTATTTAAATAGTTACACAATAATATTTGTTAATAAAGTTAAGTTATAGATTTTATTTTTCTTAACATTTTGATATATAATATGTATTTTTCTGAATTATAAAACAAAAGATATAGGATTTTTAAGATTTAATCCTTTTATTAATTTTCTGGAATTATATTTATATTTAAACTTATTTGTTTTATCTATTTACTAAATAGATATTACTTTTTATACTACACTAAACCTAGTTGTAGACACAGACATGTGGGCCATTGGCCACGTCATCTACCACGCGGAATAAAAGACTTTTTACACCTAACTAATTCGCCACGCCAGTATCCACGTGGGCGTGGACCAGTCAAACCATGACATGGCAGGGTGGTAATGAAGAGCTGATATCATGGTGACATCATTTTGCCGGAGACGGTCAGACGGCGAACGATGGCGAGGATCTGACGGGTTTTGACGGGCTTGGTTGGGGTGGTTCGAACGAGGAGAACGAGACGAAGATAACGATGGTGGCTCCGCTACGATATGGTCACCGGATCAACATCACCGATGACGACTGACGGCGGTGAACGGTGGCGCTCGATGCAACGGAGATACATCACGTAAGGAAAGGAGCTAAGAGGTGCTGGGGATCCAGCGGCTTATCCTTGACACGCTAGTGGCCTCAGATGAAGAAGGGGATGACTGAATCAACGACGAAGGTCATGGCGGTGCTCGATCGGAGCCGATGAAGATGATGACGTTGTACTTGATTACGACTGTGCGCGGCCGATTCCTTCTGTGATAAGAACTAGGACAACACGGTGGTTCCGCCGGTGGCTTCACATGTGCGAGAGGATGCCGGAGATGGCGGATCCTCAGAGCTCCGGCGAGCTAGGGTTTGGGTACAGAGAGAGATGGAGAGCGAGCAACGAGAAAATGAGGATAGTGTCGAGAGAGGCGTCGCGGCTTTGTTCTTATCCTCGGCCAGGTCGGCGGCGAACATCCGGGCGGTTGATTCCTGCTGACGCCGGCGAGGCGCATCCAGCGGCGGCGCACTCCTCCAGCGAGCTGTGTTTCTGCGTCGTGGTGACGACGATGGCGTTTTCCAGAAAATCCCCTAAAGTTTCTACGAATTAACCTGCAGTCCGCCTCTGGTCCCACGCGTCAGTGAGAGAGTGAAAGCTAGATGGGCTGGTATTGGGTCGTGGCAAAGTGTGCGGTTTTTTACTGCTGTTGCTCGCGAGCGTTGGTTAGCTGAGAAAGTTTGCTCGGCCATGGGCCAAATCGACTAGCTGCTCCTTCTCTTTTCTTATTATTTTTCTAGTTTATGTTTTCTTTTCTATTTATAAATTCACCTCAAATTTGATTTCTACAAGTATTTTAAATATGCAGAGACTTTGTAAGTCATGAGTATTATTGTTTGTAGAATTTATAATCACATTCTCTTAATTACTTAGTAATATGATCAGGATAACTATATCATTCTAGGTTTTTGGTCAATGAGGTAGACATGGGTCTGTCATGGCTTGATACATTCTTGGTTAAGGCTTCTAAAGAATCCTTACCTTAATACCTCACTAAAGATATCTTGGGTTAAAGAATTCCTTTCCTAAATATATTCTATATATCTCCCTTATCTTATTCACAAGGATCACATCTTCCTGAATAAGACAATCATCTGACACCACCATATCCATCATCATATGATGACATGGTCATGCCACTTCAACATTACTCCATTCTTACTCCTAGTATATAACTTCTCTTAATCAACTACCATTGATGCACCTATCAATATAGCTACTGCTAACTCCATCTATTAACTTCCTTAACTTCATCTTGCAAATACTTCCAAGGTTTGCAAGACTACAATCCTTACTATACATACAAAGGATATCAATCATTTGAAATAGGTATAGTACTACTCCCATAACACCAGTTGTCCTTGTATTAACTTGGTTAAGCTACTATGCTTCCAACTACTCCATACAACTTATGTTATTCATCATACTCTAGCTTGACTTCTAATGATCAAGCTAGATGATCCAGCTTACTAGGACTTTCCTAATTTGGTATACTCACAAGTCTTCTTCAACACCTAGTCATCTATTCTCAAGTGACTTGAGAATAATGACCACCATCATCTGATCAAACTAATCTTAGGCTTCTAATTGTCTGATCAAGGTCTATTTTCAACTAAGTAGTAAACTTGTATTAGTCTCTCTATAGACTTATCTTGTTAAGCAATCTTATTCTAAGTCTATATCCACTTGTCCTAACAAGATTGTTATCTAATGTACAAATACTACTAGCTTTCTCATAGCTCCTCAATTACTAGCTCAACCCTTGAGTTTAGGTACTGCTTCTAGTTAACTCATTAGTGAGTTAACTCCTCCAACATCAGATGGTTTGATCTCCACTAAGGATTGATGATGGTACACTCTACCATAACTAGTTCCTTCTTCTTATTAATCTACTTAAGATATTTGGAAGGTTAATATAACAGGTCACTAAGTTCTAGGTCAAAGATTGATCACTCAATATTGTTGATCAATTGACACTAGGACTTAGTTAAATAGGTTTGTCATTTGTTAAGATGACAACAAAGATATATGATGGATGGTCTTGGCTTGACTTCCATTACACTTCCATTGTGACAATAATTGATACTTAAGATCTACCATGATACCCATGGTAGGTATCACCATGGCAATCAAGTTTATCAAGATTTAGTTATAGAGTTTCTTTTACTTAAGTTATATACTTAACTTGGTATTCAGGGTTTATGGTAGGTAATATCTTAATATCATTTTAGAAGATTAACTATTCATCCTTGAGTTGAGGTATGGAATACCATGTAATGATCTCTATAGGATCTAGTACTCCTTATTAAATATTGTGTTGTGACTTAGTTTTATTACATTTGATCTACCCTTAGCTCAAATTATATTTCCCAAAGATATGGTTTCATCAAAGTTCATATTGAAACTTATCGCAGTCAACTTGATGATCTACTTCAGTTCCACCAAGTTAAGAGAAGCTTCAATCTCTTTGACAAGTTTTATTTAAAAGTGCGAAAATTATCCGGATTTTCTATGCATGAATGCAATGCACACACCTGTGTTCAGCTTATTTCTAAGATCTAATGCTAGGGTGTTACAGTACTCTCTCCGTTTCAAAATATAAGATGTTTTAGCTTTGTGAAACGAGTGTATCTATACCTCTTTTAGTATATAGGTTCACTCCAAACCTACACATTAAAAGGGGTCTCGATACACTCTTTTCACAAAGCTAAAACATCTTATATTATGAAACAGGGGAGTATATGTTTGTTGTTCTACTTGACTCATTTCTTCTCTTTTGTTCACAATGTAGCTTATCATGGGTCAAGGCTTGTATCGATATGAGGGGAGAAATACCAAGAAGGGTAAGAAAATTCTTGGAAATCCATTTACATTACATCATTGCTATGATGAGCTAAAAAATGAAGAAAAGTGGAGGACACGTGGGATGGACGTGGCAACAATGGCCATGAATGCAAGGACCGAGGTAACTATCATAGATGATGATGAATAAAGTGATGAGGATAAGTAGAGAAGCTCCACTTCTCACTCGGTTGACAACACAAAAAGACACGTCCTTGGAAATAAGGCTGCCAAATATGAAGGGGCGGAAGGCCGAAGATGATGACATAGCAAAAGCTATGGAGAGGATGGCCAATGCAAGGTTAGAAGCAAACAAGGATAAGAAGTTAGCATGGATCTTGGAGGTCGAGGCCCAGGCGTGGAGGGTGGCACTGCAGGAGAGGTTGGTGGCCGCCGATGAGAGGAGGATGGCATTGGAGGAGAAGAAGTTGGCCAATGATGAGCATCAGCGCCTAGTGGAAGAGAGGAAGCTCTTTTACATGGACACTTCCAACATGGATGGAAGAAAAAAAAAGGAGTACATAAACCTTTCTCGTGATGAAGTGTTATCTAAAAAAAGAATGTTGACAAACTACTTGAAGGGACAAAATGGAGGAATGAATGCACTGATGGGTAGCTATGGAGGGATAAGTGGCATGGTATCACCTTCGGACGGCTATGGAGGCATGTACGGCTATGGAGGCATGTACGGCTATGGAGGCATGGACAGCTATGGGGCACAGACGGGATCATTTGGAGGCATGGTGTAACATCCCAAAACTTTAATACAAGTGATCAAGATCCAAATCATCAAATTTGCGGTTAACAAAAGCTTTCCCATTTAGGAATATTAAAACATTCATATGTGTGTGCATATAAATAGGAGTTGATTTGAATTGCCTTGATTAAGTGATCCATTGCTTGTAAAATGATTCTTAGGTGAAATAAACATCATCTAGATCATCCCCAAACAAATCCCAAAGAAAAACAAATCAAAATGAATAAAAGAAGCAAATGGTCATTTGTGCCATTTTAATCAACATAACTACTTTGGCTATTCCTAGGACTCAATTCTTAACAGAAAAAAATATGGATCTTTGCACCCCTTGCTAGTACATGTAGTGGTGTACCACTTTCCGATCTGCCAAAAACTTTCAAACACTAATTTTAAATGGCAATTGAAAATTGAATGTAGTTCATATGGGAAGATCCCACTTATTCAAAAACCACTCAAATGACCTCCATTTTAAAAACCCAAGCAACCACAGATTCTTAAGCATGTGTCTAGCAACTCCACCAAAAATCATCCAAAAATTCAAATGTTTTGTTCTTGTGGCCATTTGATCGAAAACCTTGTAGACAGAAAATAAATGGCCTAACTATTACTATTTCTAATCAAGTATTTGTCCCCCATTTCACCCTATCTATTCCCCTCTATCCCCCTGAGTCCAACCAAGTCCCCACCGGCCTACCCCTAAGCCCTAGCAGTAGTGGAGCGTCGCCCCTTTTCGGTCACCGCCGGCCGATCGTGGACAGAGCTCGGCAGACCACGCCGTGCCATTCCAGCGCCACCACTAGCTCCGCCTAACGCTACCGGCGCCCCCTATCCACCCCTCGATCACCCCTAGGCCCTAGACCACACCCCAGCACCGCCGTCCATTCTCTCTGCGTCGTGCTTAGCGCGCGCTAGAGCACGATCGTCACCTGCACGCGGCAGACCACCACTAGACACAAAATCCTGCACGTCGCACTGCCTCGACCCTAGCACCCTGCCAGACATGGCCGTGCGCCGCCGTGCGACCCACAGTCGCCGTGCGCCGTGCTGAGCACCGCCTCTGTCTCCCAGAGCGAGGGAAGCTCCCGACCGTTAGGCACCGCCCCTAGCCACGCATTGAAGTCGTAGAGCACCGCCAGGAAGCAGGCCACCGTTCGCCTACGCCGCCCATGCCTCTAGATGCCTGTATCAGCGCCACCGTCGAGTTCGCCATCGTGTCGCTCGGTCCCCTCGTCGCCCTATAAAAGGAGCCCTCCCCAGCACCAACGACTCACACCAATTCACTTCCCTCTCCTCACTGATCCTTCCCCACCTCTCATCGGAGCCACTCGAGCCATAGTTCGCCGGAATTGCGCCGGAGGAGCCCGCTACAGAGGAAGAGGAGGCGCCATCGATTTCGTCCACCCCAGGATTTGCCGCGACCTCGCCTGAGCTCGCCATCGTCCAGCCGTTCGTTTGCCCGCCTCACCGCAGTAGCTGGAGCCCTGGTATGCCCTCACCTTACCCCCACCGAGCCGCTAGGTTAGCCCTTGTCGGCGACCTGTCCGTCGTCGACGACGAGCCCCAACCGTCGATCTAAGTTTTAATCGCACGGCCCACGTTGTCCCTTACAGCTTCGCGTTTTAAAGAGCCGCTGACATGTGGACCCCCCTGTCAGCTGTTCTCTGCGCCGCGGAACGCCACTGGGCCGTCCCATTTTCTTTCCCGCGCTAGCCCAGTAATTCAAACTTAGGTTTTTCTAATTTCTTTTGAACCTAGTTCTGTCCCTTAGTTTAAAATCAATTTAGGGAGATTTACAAATCCAAATTTAGTTATTCCAATGGTGTTGGAAAGCTACCGAAAAGATCTATCCAAGCCCGTTGGAGTTAATTCATTTAGAGTTATAGATCTCTCCTACTAAAAATAACAAGATAGAAGCATTTGCACATTCAAACATTTTTATAAAATCAACCATGATAGCTTTTGAGTTGATTCCAACTCTCAAAAATCTCATTTCACCATACCTATCTCAATATGTAATAATATTAAGGTTTACATGCAGTGACTTTGGACTAGTACCAAAATAATGCTATATAGGAATTTCTAGTCACTTTAAATCATTAAATAATAAACTTAAACTTAAGTAAATGTGATCCAACCCTTAAATCACATTCCCACATGTTAGGATATGTGGTGATGACATGTGTCCACATGATCCCATATTTTAAGTGGTGAATATTAAATCTTAGTTATTTTCAATGAGTAGAAATTACTTTTCTCAAATAAAAAGAATGAATCTAGTTAATTAAACCTTGTGATGCTTGTGATGATAATAGATCATCAAATGTGTGCCTTAGAGTACTAAGTAGACTAGTTAAGTATTGTTTGGTGATTGTGTACTCCGTATGTATTTATAGATGATAGTACCGACCAAGCTTTCGAGGAGGAGGAGTTCTACCAAGAGGAGGAGGAAGAAAACTTCAACCACTGCACTTCACAAGGCAAGCCATCATTAGAAATGCAAGATATTGTTAGCAAGCTAGAATATTTAAACGACTTAAGCAAGATGCACTAGGCATGCTTTGGTTATACCACCTTGACTATTACTTACCCTAAGTATTATTTTCAAGCTTTTACTTCTTTACTTTACCAAAGTCCTTTACTTGTTTTGAAGGTAGCATAAAGAGTATAAAACTTGACCTATCTAGATAACTTTAGATGTCATTTTATGGCATAAGATTGAGATTAGTATCCCACCTTAGTGAACACTCTTAACCTAGTAATTTATAGCTAAGTCAAAACTTGATTCACTGTAGATGGGAACACTTGGTGAAAATGAGTTGTGAAAACCTTGGAATGATGAGTCATTCTATTGAGATGTTTTGACATGTGTTGAGAAACACAAATGGTTTATGATTAAAATGTTGAGGCATGAGCCTTAACCCTTTTACAAAACTGATGGTTGGATTCAGATGCGATACCATTCCAATTTTACGGTACAACCACAATACCTGAATTGAGTAAGGCTTAGCTGGACATTTATATGCATTAGTATTAGTTCCCTCGTGACAGAGGTTTGAGCTGAGGCTACCTCTCAATGTTGTCCACCTATGCAGTGCCCAAGATGACAGATGGTCATGGTTGGGAGGCCATGCTCATAGGAGAGGTGCTTATACTAGGGTGTGTAAAGGAAAGGTTATGTTTGATTATCTACATACTAAGTATGATGGTTCAGGGTTATCCCTGACAGATGTATCGAATCTTGTGGTGAAAGTGTACCACCTCTGTAGAGTGTCAAACTATTCGAATAGCCGCGTCCGCGGTTATGGACAGTTGGAGTGGCCATATTGTTTCGTTGTCAGATGTTTTCAAAATGACTTATGAAATGAATGATGAATCTTGACTTGACCACAACAGGGTTGTGACAATGACACTAGCTTCCCAACTTAAGTGATTCTAGAACTTTATTTTATCTTTCTTTGTTTCTGAACTCAGCTTAGGTTTCAAACTTAACTTTATAGTTAAACTTGTTAGTGGTAGTTTGCGAGTACTTAAAGAGTACTCATGGCTTTTGTCCCTAGCTATTCCTATGGCCAGACTATGAAGGAGACTACCAAGATGATGGCCAGCAGGACGACTATGATAACTAGGACTATCTGCCTTCGTTAGCATTGCCTGTGCCCCTGAAGATGGACCCCACCGCTACGCTTATTATTTATTCCGCTGCTTGTTGTATTAAGACTAGATCATGAGATCCTTTATTTGTGTAAGACCTCATGTATGGTTTGTAATGGATGATGTACTGTGATATCCAATCTGTTATGTCTCGCAAAAGTGGTAATCCTGGGATTACGAGGTCTGGCATAACAGGCATCTGGGATTAAAAATCCGGGTGTTGACAAGTTGGCATTAGAGCCATCCTGACCATAGGAGACCCTAGTTAGAATGGACGTCCGAACAGAAAACTTAGTTTCAAAAAGCAAAGTGAGTATTTATGAAAAACTATTTCCTCTCTTACCCTTGGGAATTCATTCTTTCTCAAAAATTCATGTTCCTCCAATTCTTACATTACTACTTAAAATTTGACACACTTGATCACTTCACTAACTTCCTTATCCTTAATTCTTGTAGGTGGAGACTCAGTTCAGCAAGTTCTACCAGTTGGGCAACAGAGGGCCAACTAATCTTCGAGAGGGGTCTAGATTCACTGTCGGAGTTATTGGGACACTCGCATTCAGAGTTTCTCGGAGCTCAACTTCCAGGACCCCCAGGAGGAGATTTACAGTGGCTAGTCACCGCTGATCTTCGAGGAAGCATAGAAGCACCAATGTCCGGGAGAATCCAGTTCTCCGTAAGGGAAAACAACTGGCTAGATGGATTAGCCAGGGCAATGCATGAAGCTCTCGCACGTCTATGTGCCCTTAGTGTCAACCAGATCCAAGGAACCCGTTTTGCTCACTATGCAAGACGTGACTTCATGGGAATGCCGATCGAAATGCCAAGTCACCTAGAGTTGAAGCGTCAAGTGGAGAACCTTGACTTCCTGTTGTACGACTGTCACAGGGAATTGGACGATGCTAGGGAATTCGCCAACCACAACCGTGCCATTGCCGCCCAGAAGGCCCAGACTTTCTCACTGCTTTTCAAGGACCGTCAGTCTCTTCGCCTCCAGCGCAAAAAGAAGGATCGCACCATCGCCCGTCTTCGTAAGAAGGTGCCCGACCTCGAGAAGACCGTCAAGGAGCAAGAAGCTCAGCTTGCAACAAAGGAGGAAGAAGAGGAGGGTGAAGACATCCAGGGGCACATGGATTCTTACCTCAGCAATGATGATGACTTTCTGGAGGAAGATGTTGTGGACTTCTACACTGATGATGAGGACTCCGACTTCATCGACGATGAGTAGATGCACTAGAGCACTGTCATAGCATGAGATGTATCGGTCCCACTGTATCGTAGCTTACAGAATGGTTCTTAAAACCATTTGTTTTCCTTGTTGTGGTGTGTGTGTGTTTGTATTGTGTGCTTTGTTTGAATGAATAAAATGGAGTTAGTTGCAAAACCTGAGTCAAACTCAAAGTTTTAGCTTTGAAACCAAAACCATGAACCTTAGAACTTTCCCTCTTACCCCCTTTATCTACCTCAATTTTCAGATGTATCGTGGAAACCAAGGAGGGAGCAGCTCGTCACAAGACCCAATGTTGCAGATCTTGCAGAATCTCATCACAGATAGAGAAGCAAGCAGGGCAGAGCGCCAAGCTAATCTAGCAAAACTACAACAGATCGCCCAGATGGCTCTCAACAACCAAGGGCATGGAAATCAGGATCATCAAGGATCCAAGCTAAAGAACTTCCAGAATACTAATCCCCCAATCTTTAGCACTTCAGAGAACCCATTAGATGTTGATGACTGGTTGCAGACAATGGAGAACAACTTGGAGGTAGCCAGAGTTGATGACAACGAGAAAGTTCTCTTTGCCACCCACTACTTGGCAGGAGACGCAAGAGCCTGGTGGAACAACATCCGCCTAATGAACCATGGTCAAGTGATGACATGGGAAGCCTTCAAAATCAAGTTCAGACGCACCCACGTGCCGTAGGGTCTAGTCACCCGAATGAGGGATGAATTCAGGGAGTTGAAGCAAGGTGGAATGACTGTGGTGGAGTACCGTGACAGATTCGTGTCGCTTGCAAGGTACGCCCCTAATGAGATCAACACGGAGGCCAAGAAGAAGGAGAGGTTCTTGAATAGACTACATGATGAGATGCAGACTGTCCTCATCAACATCCATTTCTAGGATCTCGAAGAGCTAGTCGACTCTGCAATTCAGATGGAAGGAAAAATTAACCAGGCAAACGACAACCACAAACGTCGTATGATGCAGCAATCTAGATCCAGCAGTCACTAGAAGTACCGTCCCAACCCGTCACCAGGATATGCACCCAGAAACAACCGACCCCCAATGTCTCGCCCAAGCTACCCCAACCGTAGCAGAGGCAATGTGAAGTCTGGAGGAAACAATCACAACTTCAGCAACACCAACAATTTCAACCCTGCCCCTCCCAAGAGCAACAACAACAACAACAACAACACTGCACCCAGAACTAGCAGCAATGTTGTGCCAGTCACAGCTAAAGACAAGTCCCAGATCACTTGTTTCGAGTGTGGAGTTAAGGGTCACTATTCCAATGAGTGTCCCAAGAAGACTGCCGCCACTGCCAATGTGAATGCCCCAGCTCAACAGCAGCGTCGTGTTCAACCAGGAAGAAGATTTGCCCTAGGGAACCCTCACAACCGCAACGGTCGTCTCTTCCTCATGAATGCCGAGGAAGCCCAAGAAGCGCTAGATGTAGTGCTAGGTATGTTTTCTGTCAACTCAGTTTTAGCAAGGGTATTGTTTGATTCGGGAGCATCGCATTCATTTGTCACCGAAGAATTTGCATGCACTAGTAAGATTCACCCAACCAACTTGAAGCATGTCATGATAGTTCAAATCCCCGGTTCAACTACAAAAGCTAGAAAAATTTGCAAAGATGTGCCTATCAGAATACATGGGATAGATTTGTATGCCAACCTAATTGTACTTGGAACCAAAGGATTGGAAGTATTACAAGGTAACTGGATGTCAAGGCATAAAGGACTGATAGACTGTGCTAAGAAAGCCATCACCATGACCAGTAGCTCTGGAGTCACAGTAGAGCATATATCTGAAACCTTACCCCGTCCATTCAAATGCAACAAGAATTTATCCCTTCCCACCATTGACCAAGTCAGAGTAGTCTGCGAATACCCCGACATATTCCCAGATGAATTGCCAGGTATGCCCCCGGATAGGGATACTGAGTTCATTATCGAACTAATCACCGAAATCGGACCCATAGCCTAGGGACCCTATAGCATGAACCCCTCAGAGTTAGTGGAACTGAAGAAGCAGTTGGATGCCATGTTAGCAACAGGCTTGATTCAACCAAGCGCTTCGCCATGGAGATCACCAGTGTTATTCGTCAACAAGAAAGATGGAGGCAACCGTCTGTGAACAGATTACTGAAAGCTGAATGACATCACAATCAAGAACAAGTACCCTTTGCCGAAGATAGAGGATCTATTTGACCAGTTGACCGGTGCCCAGGTATTCTCAAAGATTGATCTTAGGACTGGTTATCACCAACTTAAGATTCGTGCAAAGGATATTCCGATTGACCAGTTGACCGCATAATAGATCATCAAATGTCTGCCTTAGAGTACTAAGTAGACTAGTTAAGTATTGTTTGGTGATTGTGTACTCCGTATGTATTTATAGACGATAGTACCGACCAAGCTTTCGAGGACAAGGAGTTCTACCAAGAGGAGGAGGAAGAAAACCTCAACCACTACACTGCACAAGGCAAGCCATCATTAGCAATGCAAGCTATTGTTAACAAGCTAGCATATTTAAACGACTTAAGCAAGATGCACTAGGCATGCTTTGGTTATACCACCTTGACTATTACTTACTCTAAGTATTATTTTCAAGCTTTTACTTCTTTACTTTACCAAAGTCCTTTACTTGTTTTGAAGGTAGCATAAAGAGTATAAAACTTGACCTATCTAGATAACTTTAGATGTCATTTTATGGCATAAGATTGAGATTAGTATCCCAACTTAGTGAACACTCTTAACCTAGTAATTTATAGCTAAGTCAAAACTTGATTCACTGTAGATGGGAACACTTGGTGAAAATGAGTTGTGAAAACCTTGGAATGATGAGTCATTCTATTGAGATGTTTTGACATGTGTTGAGAAACACAAATGGTTTATGATTAAAATGTTGAGGCATGAGCCTTAACCCTTTTACAAAACTGATGGTTGGATTCAGATGCGATACCATTCCAATTTTACGGTACAACCACAATACCTGAATTGGGTAAGGCTTAGCTGGACATTTATATGCATTAGTATTAGTTCCCTCGCGGGAGAGGTTTGAGCTGATGCTACCTCTCAATGTTGTCCACCTATGCAGTGCCCAAGATGACAGATGGTCATGGTTGGGAGGCCATGCTCATAGGAGAGGTGCTTATACTAGGGTGTGTAAAGGAAAGGTTATGTTTGATTATCTGCATACTAAGTATGATGATTCAGGGTTATCCCTGACAGATGTATCGAATCTTGTGGTGAAAGTGTATCATCTCTGTAGAGTGTTAAACTATCCGAATAGCCGCGTCCGTGGTTATGGACAGTTGGAGTGGCCATACTGTTTCGTTGTCAGATGTTTTCAAAATGACTTATGAAATGAATGATGAATCTTGACTTGACCACAACAGGGTTGTGACAATGACACTAGCTTCCCAACTTAAGTGATTCTAGAATTTTATTTCATCTTTCTTTGTTTCTGAACTCAGCTTAGGTTTCAAACTTAACTTTATAGTTAAACTTAGAGTTAGCATTTACTTTTGTACTATCCTACTTGTTAGTGGTAGTTTGCGAGTACTTAAAGAGTACTCATGGCTTTTGTCCCTAGCTATTCCTATGGCCAGACTATGAAGGAGACTACTAAGATGATGGCCAGCAGAACGGCTATGATGACTAGGACTATCTGCCTTCGTTAGTATTACATGTGCCCCTGAAGATGGACCCCACCGCTACGCTTATTATTTATTCCGCTGCTTGTTGTATTAAGGCTGGATCATGAGATCCTTTATTTGTGTAAGACCTTATGTATGGTTTGTAATGGATGATGTACTGTGATATCTAATCTATTATGTCTCGCAAAAATGGTAATCCTGGGATTGCGAGGTATGGCATAACAAGACATCTGGGATTAAAAATCCGGGTGTTGACACATGGGAGCACCACATGGAGCATTTGGAGGCTATGGAGGCATAGGTGGCATGGGACTTGGAAGCATGTGTGGCATGGGCGGGATGAGTGCGCCGATGGGGTAAGTTGGAGGCATGGGAGCACCGTTGGGGGATCCATGGCCTCCTTGGTGAATCCAATGCCTTCTACCCATGGAGATTCGACGGCTCAAGCCAACACCACCGTCCAAGACTCTAAAGAAGGAGATAACAATGACTATGAAAATGCTAACAAATGATGTGTGTGTGCTTATTTGTGTTGAACTTGGTTGTGTAGAACTATCCTTTGCATTTTAACTATGGCATTGATTTGAACTATGCTTCTTGGTTGAGATTTGGAGATTATGAACCATGCAATGCTATTTATTGTTAAATTATTTTGGTTTGTTTGATCTTATTGATTGTGTGCAAGTGTATGTTTGTTGTTTGTGTCGGCGCCGCGCGCTATAGTTTGCCGCGCCTGGTGTGGGGTGTTTTTGGCGATAGAGTGCGCGCTACAAAATGGCGCCTCCGGTGGAGGTCGCCCCGGCGTCGCGCGCTCTATCCTAGCGTAGCACGCGACAAAACAATTTTAGCGCGCCAAAATAGTCACTACTAGAGATGCTCTACTTCGTCCTCCATCCATCTTCATCCTCCATCCATCTAGTGATTAAGGCACATATTTTCTAAGCCTTGAGGTGGATCACAGAGGTCAGGTGTAATACATTACTGTAAGTAATAAAACGCCCATTTCCAAAAAAAAACTTGAGGTGCATACAAATTATATTCGCGTTACCTTTGGAGACCTTGATGATCGTCCTACTGATTTAGTGACATTGGAAAAAAATAGTTTAGGATTTCGATTTGTATATATAGTTCCACTAGTTTGCTCACTGGCAAATCTAGCATGATAAAATCTCAACTGCATTAGTACCATCAAATGGTAATTGTGACATAGCACCGATGTGGCCAGAGAGGATCAAAAGCCGGATATTGTATGCCACGTGTATTTATTTTTCCATGGCAACTCACCAGCACTAAAAGTACATGGTAATATATCAGGACTTAGTATAGCATGGTTGTCCTTCGCGCAACCAAAGAAAAAAGAGAAAATTTACCTTGACCTCTGGTGCTTTTGTTCTGTTCGGATAGGACGATGCATTAATTCGGTCTTCTGCCAGATTTTGTCCAAATAGGAAAAACGAGGACCCGGTAAAAAAGGAGAAGCAAATTACAAATTAAGCTCTCTTTTTTGAACATGGAACACTCGCGTTCCATTAAGTCACATCTAAATCGCCAGACACTAGACGGGTTACATAATTAGGATAGTTCATCGTCCACATAGAATAGTTCCCATGAGGTACACCTACACCCAAAGCCGCTAACTCATGAGCAGGTTTGTTACAATTTCGTGGAACAAAGACTACACTAGCATCGATGAAATTCATCTGCATTCTAAATTTTAAGTCGCTGATGATGACGCCAATCGGGGAAAGATCATACTCCGGAGGGATCGTGGCCTCCCTAGAATAATCCATTTGCTATAAGATTTTACCGTAGAATAACCCCTTTGCTATAGTTTTACCTTCTGGACCCTGAGATAGCTGGTGATGTGGAGGCACCTATAATTCATGATGAAAATACTGGCTTCAGTAACTTTGTGAATGACTTGGCTAGATTTGGGAGTGACAAGTTTTTCGAGATCATGGACCAATATTGACACCCAATGGATCCCATTGTAGAAAATGCTGACGAGAACAATGCTGGTAATGAAGAAGAAGAGGGGGATTCTGAGGAAAAACTTGATTATGATGCATGACAGTGATTTTGGCAATAGCAGAGGCGTGGATATCGCTGGTGAAGAAGAGAATGTGGTTAATGTTGCAGTCTTTGGTTTTGCAGCACCCATTATGTCACAGCAAAACACCGGGGTAGTGATTCCTGTTGATGGCTCTTAGCCAGAAGCGAAATCCACCCAAGAAGAAGAAGCAACAACTCAGGTAGAAGGGGAATCAGATACTCTTGGAGGAAAGATCTGACATTCTTGGAGGAGAACTAGCAAGGGCAAGAACAATGTTAGCTCCACAACCTAATGCCATGACGAGGGTGAATGAAAGAGCAAGTCAACAATGTGTTACTGCTGCCTGACGGGCCTTATGCAACCGTTGTGGAGTGCAGGCTGCACTGCCCACCTAATTCCATCCACCATGAACCTGAATATTTCTTATCTCCATGTAGTGTCGCTGTTACAATTACACATGATCTGATACTTAATACTGCATACTCCGCAGAATATATATGTGCTTCTTTTTGTTCAAACCAATCGTTTGCAGTTTGAGCATGTCTTTACCTTATCTAGTCCCTTTTTTACTACTCTCTCCATCTCAAAATAGATGTCTCAGATTTGTCAAAAATTGGATGAATCTAACACTATATAAATTCATCCAAATTTAACAAACCTGCGATATCTATTTTGAGACGGAGGGAGTAGATTATTTTCCTTGCAGGTAAGGATTAATGCAATTTTGGCAATTTGCACAAATAAATCCATGTAATGTACACACCTCATGAAGCATGAGAATGGTTATGAAGTGAAACTTTGCCATCGTAAACTGTTTTAAGGAAAAGCCCTAAAACACTGAATTATTAGCAATCTAGTTACAATATCACTTACTCCCTCCGTTCGGAAATATAGACATTCTAGCTTTGTAAATCGAATGTATCTAGACATCTTTTAGTGTATAAGTTTACCTATACACTAAAAGATGTCTAGATACATTCGACTCACAAAATTAAAACGTCTTATATTTCCGAATGGAGGGAGTAGAAAGCAAGAAAGAGCCAAACCACCAAAGTTCTCTTAAGCTTACCACTAGCGTCTCGCACAATCAGACCAGGGGCGAGGTATAGACTCTGGGGTAAAATTGCTGACTTTGTCAATAAAATTTTCCTTTTAGCCTGGGAAGAGTGCCGATGCACGTAGCTGGTATCAAGGAAACACAGGAGAAGCGATCGGAGATTTCCTACTCTCATGCACAACATAGATTTCTCTTAACTTCAGCAGGATATTGATTATAATTTGCATTGCTTCGGTTGCACCCACCAACAACAAAATTAGCCGATCTAGAGCGGAATAAGATCTTCACCACAGGATTCTTATTATTTTTCTTACCACTTCGACAGTCTCCAGATAAGGATTATCCCAGAAACAGCATGTTTCCAACTACGAAAGTGTGCAAATATCATCTATGTTGATACATTGTTTGACTTATGCTACTGATCACACATGCATCTCTTAAAATCTCCCATTTGTGCCTATATTCTGTATTTTGCAAAAGGCAGTCAATACAGAGCTTGGATTAGTTCCAACCCTGAACAGATATGGTTTTCACTTTGCAGTTTGTCAAATTACAATATGGGCATTTCAAGTTTCAAGAAGTCCGGCAGTAACAAAGACTAACCAATATTACTCTTTGCAACAAAGAAATATGCTCAACAATTCAGAGATTTGCTAGTTGATCAGAAATATGTTCTTCTGTTCCTTTAACAAAATTGCAGTGAGAAACTCCAATACTGTTTCACCTCACAAATAAAAAATATTATTCCATTTCTTATCTCAGGGCAAGGAGACAGGAAATCATGCTGCTTGATACTGAAGGTAGCTGCATGATCCTTACAAAATACAATTGAACTGTGAAAATAGTATATACATCACATATCAACCATATATTGTTGGACTGAAAGAGTCCTCTTCGCTATAAAAAATCACATATATTGGCGAAGGATAGAGACATCCCATTTAGATTCATTGCTTTAACCATTCAGTTTACTGAAACAAAGAATTTTATTTATACAATGCGACTGTTACATAAAAAACTATAGTACTTGGTACATATAGTTTAACGTAGTCTGCAAGTCTGCAAGTTCACAGCTAGAGAATACATTTGATTCGTGGTAGGAGTATATAATACCCATAAACTACAGCATTGGTGTATTTGGGAGGGCCATATAGAACTATCACCTAGGCCCCGACAGATGTGTAGCCGAAGGCATGTATGAACAAATTTGCCCCTCAAGATTGCTATGGTTCAGTTCATAATTAGCAACAAGATCATAGTGAGGTGTGGCATCTAAAGTCATTGCACCTTCTAACACCTTGGCAACTGTTGACATTAGAGGCCTTTTGCTGCTATCAACCTGTAAGCACCACAATGCAAGCTCCATCATTTCCCTAACCTCCTCCCTATGAAATTCCATATCGTGGATGCTAGTGTCCACTAAATCAAATAACTTTCCAGACCTAGCCTTTTCTTGGAGAAGACTGATTAGGTGAATTCTCTCTTCAGGTTGTGACTCGTCCAGGTTCTTTCGCCCACATACGATTTCAACTATGACGATACCAAAGCTGTAGATGTCTACCTTCTCGGTGATCTTTGAACCTAGCCACTCAGGTGCAAGATATCCACGTGTCCCTCGCATTCGAGTCATGACTTTGCTATCGTCCCTACTTATCAATTTTGATAATCCAAAATCTGAGACTTTGGCGTTAAACCTATCATCCAGGAGAATGTTCTGTGGCTTGATGTCTAGGTGAGCAATCCTCTGTTCACATTCTTCATGGAGATAAGAAAGACCCTTAGCAATACCCATGATGATGTTACGCCTTGTCTTCCAAGAAAGAGTAAAAACGGGATGTTCATGGAATACCCATTTATCCAATGAACTATTGCTCATATACTCATACACGAGTAGCTTGTTGGATTTTTCAGCACAAAAACCAATTAACCTAACTAGATTAATGTGATGAATTCTTCCTATGGTCTCAACCTCTGCTAAGAACTCCTCCTTTCCTTGGTCAACACCTTCTAAGCGTTTAACAGCTATCACTTCCTTGCCTATTTTACCTTTGAAAACGGATCCAAACCCTCCAGATCCAAGCCTCATTGAGAAGTTCCTTGTAGCTATCTTGAGATCATTATAAGAGAAACGTGCTGGTATTCCAGGTATTCCTCCAAAAAAATCTTCTTCTTCCCTTTTCTTACATTTTCTCCAAATGAAAATGGTGATGGCAATTGAAACTAATGCAAAACTACCAATTGCAGAACCAACAGCAATACTGGTCCATCTTTTCACGGTGCCCTGTATTTTGAAAAATGCCAAAGTACGATTTGCAGAACTCTTAGGTTGAGAAAGTAGCAATGCCTGTGATAAAAGCAAACAGGAGCCGCTAATTCCATTATGGCTGTCATATTGAAACAATGCAACTTTGCAAGAGCACTTTTCCAAGCAAGATTGCTTGCAGTCCACATCTGTAGCAGAAGTAGCCAATGATTGGAAGCCATTATAACTGAAGTAGGAAATGTTGCTGACAGGCACAAGTTGATGACCGCGCATATGATCACAAGACAGATTATTCCATGGTATGCACCCCATATCTGGACGCCATTCATCTTCAAGTCTGAAATAACGAGAGCTTGGACAGCAACACTGCCCATTTATGCAAACACCGTATTCACCGCAAGCCAGAGGGTAGTCACAAAACTTGACGTCATTGCTTAGCACATCAAACACCACCTGGAAGGTGGCCCTTTTCATTTCATAAAGTCGAAAATGCCCATCAAACTCTAACCGCATTAACTGAAATGACCTCGCAAGGGGTAGTGAGAAGATTGGTTCAGGAAAACCAAAGCTTCCATTGGCAAATGCATAACAATTTGATGTCCCATTGCCTAGAAAAGCTGGTTGGAATACTTGTGTGTAAGCTGCAGAGGCAAAATAAAATTGCAATCCATTTGACAGGGTATAAAGATTAATCTGACCCTCTGTCCAACTGGTGGGTGAGACATTGGCAGTGAGATTGACTCCTGCACATAGTGACTGCCCGATGACTAATGTATCTGTCGGGTAATCAAAAGACTGCCAGACAGAGGAATTGTTTGAATTGAAAAGCACGAGATTTCCTGAAGCACCGAGGCGCATACCAACTACAGAGGCTCCCTTTGTAGGTGTGGACCAGACTAAGGTGCCATCAGTGTTGTGAAGAAGTAACTCACCATCCCCATTGGAAGAAAGGGTGGCATTCATGCCTACCAGGAAGTTGCGGTTCGCAGACCAGATAACCTGGGGCTGGCCAATAATTATATCCCCATAGCCAATGTAGTAGCTCATCATGATGCAAAGGATAGACACATAACTATCTGTGCTGTATAAACCAAAACTAGCAATGGTGTCAGAGCTTCTGCTCTGGAGGAATAAGCGAGCACTAGAGTTTCCACCAAAGCTGATGGTTGAAGACTGTAAGAAACTCCCGTTTTTCAAGGAGCTAGATGAGGCAAGGGAAAAAGGACATTGGTGGAGGGAGTAAACAAATAGGAACAAGAGAGTGGTGATCAACAAAGGTAATGACTGCATGACCAATTATTTTGTACAAACGAGTAAAGAAGAGGTAGCTGTTTGGTGCAGAGAAGGAAAGAAACCAAACCAAGTTGTGCGGAGAATAAGCAGAGAGCAGTCAAGGGGCTTGGAGCTTGGAGATGAACGAGCATGGAGTCACAGAGAAGCAGAAGAACATACCGTAAATGCCAGAAAAGCGCAACTGTGTGGTATTTTCATGTACTAGCAAATTGGACGGTTTCTTAAGTAGAGAAAGCTATAAGAGTTCCAGTTTATCCCATAGTGGACTTTTCTAGTCTTCAAAGGAGTTGTTGACTTGTTGCCATCACATGATTAATGTGTAAGAAAAACAGTGCTTTTGGCAGTAAAGGAAAAAACATAAATTCATCTAAAAAGGAAAACAATTTAAAATAACCGGCATGTAAAGAAGATAAATATAGTACGAATACTTAATTTTGTGTTGTATTTCAAGAACAAACAGTTCTCAGTATATTACTACTACATGGAATGCCCAAATGAAAAAGAAGAAATTATTGTCAGCATTCACAATCCAACTACTAGCGCTTTGGGGTTCATTTTCCCGTTGACTGCACGGATCCAGCCGCCCCATTGTTTGCCACCCGGTCCAATTTTCAGTTTTCTCACAGAGCTTGCGAGCCAACCAGATGAGAATGGTGTCAGCTGACGCCGGTGGCATTCAGCAAATTCCTCACTAAATAGGCACTAATTACTGTTCGTTTCGGTTAGTCTGAGCTTATTTTTCTAATTTCGTCCCTGGGCCAGATCAGTGCCAAAGACGACGGCTTCGCATCAGCTTTGGCACTCTCCGCCGCCTCCTCGTAAGGTCTCCCCAGCACGCCGCCATATACCAGATCCCGACCGGCCCCTGCAGCGTTCCCACGGAGGAAGGCCACCCCAGCGGCCGCCCCATTGGCGTCTCATTATCCCCTGATTCCTCTATCAGAGGGAAACCTAGCTGAAGCCTACTTGGTGAAGGGAGAAAAAAGCACATCGGAGCAAGATAGAACGATCACCTGTCAACCGGATCCAACGACAACTCCATCTTCCTCCTGGTCCTGGCCGGCTGGCCGCCTCCCCCTTGCGTCCGTCTCTATCGAGCTCAACGAGGACACTTTCCTTCCTCCGGATAGCGAGAGCATCTACGCTCGGGCACCAAGACGACACTCACGAGAAAGCGACGCTTTTGGCATCCATGCCACTACTGGTCATGATCTCAGAAAAGTAGGGCGGCCTACTTCCAAGGAAAACGAGTCGTGCCGTGTTTGGACCAACTAATTTCAACATTTTCTTCGGATTGTCAACTTATTCGCCAGCCTAGCCTATAAGATTCCGGGTGGAAAAAAATTCCATTAGTAGACTTATCTATACTATCTATATCTATACCTAATTCCTATACCTATATTATATATATATTATAATACAAAGGACGGATTGTTTCTTCCGGTGCAACACATTTTTGGACAGATTTACCCTCCAACTAAACCACGTATTACCACCGATGCCACCTGTAAACGGGAAAAAAATGCTTCGTCCATCTTTATCATGTATGGGATCCGATCGAGATGAAGTTGGTGGTGGCATACCGTAAGAGAAATTTTTTTTCAGCCCGTCCGTGTCCATATGCCTATGGGCTGCAATCCACGTTGTCCTCCTTACCCGAATAGGCCATGTGTAACACTCTCAAATCGGCACTATGCAAGTTTTAGCCCTTTCCGCCAAACCCGCATAGAAACGATTCAAGGACGCCCACCAGGCACTTTCGTGCGGGTGGAAAACGAAGTAATATCATTACACAACAGTCCTCGATGGGACCCACAAAACAGATATATATACAACAGCGACTCCATGAGTCAAGAATACAGATATACTATACAAGATCCAAATCACCTTGAAAACGATAGAGCGTCCGACTACGGACAAGATGCAAATGGGACTAAGAGCCCTGAGGAATAACCAATGGCGTCCATAACCCTGCTCAGGCCAAGCTGGAAGGGTAACCCTGCTAACGACGTCGATCTCAAACCTGCTAAAACAAAGGGGTGCCGGCAAAGGGAAAAGGAAAAAGAGGAGCGTCAGTACTGAGGCCAGTACACGGCGAGGCTAGAATTCGGCGGCTCTCGCCTACATAGGTATGGTGGACTGAAGCGGCAGCGCACGCAGCACTAAACAACCTATAGAGACTCAGTAAAACTGGTGGCTATTAGAGAGGGATAAGAAAGACCTATTCCGATCCTACCTGATACTAACACCAAACATACCCATCCTGGTATTTCCCCCTCGAGACCAAACGAGGAAGTCGGACCAAGGAACTCACACAGTTGGCAGTTTTACTCATTCCGTTATAGCTGCAGCATTTACTAGTCAGATATATAGCTTGAGTCATCCTGATAGCATAAGTAGTGGGCAGTTTTAGTTAACATTCCGTTTTAGTTGGAATATTTACTAGCCAGATATAATTATCCTAAGGAATCCCAAAACCCAGCAGTTGTTGGCACTTTTATCATATTCCATTGGAGTTGCAATACTTACTAGGCAGGTAATCAGAACACGTACGACCAAGATCCACCAGTTGTTGGCATTTTTAATATCCATTCCGTTACAATTGAGCTGATTACTAGTCACATATTAAGTCAAATTTATAGCACTACTTTAGTTATGCTTGTCTATGATCGAGATACTGTGCTCCAAGTCGTCCATAACCGCGGACACGGCTTTTAGAAAGTTTTACCCTGCAGGGGTGCACAAATAGCAACACACACTCGATCAACCTCGGAAAAACCAACTCAAAACCCAACGAGGCATTCACGACAAAGCAATCACAGGATTCAGAAATATTTCAGGGGGCCACCCCACTAAGCTACCCGCAACGAAGTTGGCTGGCTCTGGAACGGACCCAGGGTTTGCAACGACGGCTGTAAACGACTGGGAACCCGAAAGTGTGACTGGGCTTGTCGATACCGCGAAAGCGTGGCGCGATCTAAAACAGTACAGGTGCTCCACGCACAATCTTAAATAAAGCAGTAACACATAGCATAAGTACAGGATAGTAATAAAGCCCCAAACTAGTTTGTGGCCCTAAGAAATAGAAATGAATCAAGCTCTGGCTCAGGGGGGTCCATAAGGCCTTCCGGATGTGGATAGTGCGAATAGTCAAGGAACAGGTATCAACTACTCGGGGGCCTACGGGACACAAGTGAGCATGGAAGAACCAAATAACATCTATTGCCCACCGATGCCTCTGCATTAGTTATAGCTAGCATTTTAATAGTTGTATTTAAAGTCATGAGCAACTCCACCATTAAGCATCTCCACCAATAAACATCTGCCATCAATACAACAACTGTGGTACTCGACAACACAAGATCGCACCTGAGCAAGCAACTACGACTCTCAAGGCCAACTATCTACCAAACACAGGTAATAGGAGGTGTCCAAGGCAATATAGAGGCTGCACGGGATATAACTGGTGCACAGAAACTAAAGCATCGTGACACAGATAGCAATAGATCAACAGGAGGAAGTAAAGACTATAAATGCAAAATAGGTAGAAAGGGGGAGAATGCTCGCCTGGGAAACACTGTCGACGGATCATAACCAGAGAACTTATCGATACTCGCATCAATTCCTCGGCCTAATCCGCGAAGAAGCAAACACTAAAAGAAACACCGAATGCAATATTTAATACTACGGCAGAAGATCCGGCATGCTTATGATATGATGCAGATGCGGTGCAATTAGGCAATATTAAGCGGAACCGGGGTCCCGACAATTAATTAAACGGTTTGAGTTATTTAACTACCCCGCAATTTAAATGTTGTATTAACATGGCGAAACATGGCATCGGTTCGCTACACCAATTTAAATGGAGTCCGGAATAAGACAAAGATATCCCGCATATAGACTCCATATTTAATCATGCGATGATACAGCATAATGCCCCCATACCCACAAACATGTATGCAAGCATGAACAATTTAATATGCGACAGTTGATAATGTCATATTATAAAAATAGGGGCTTAGGGACACACGTCTGGGTTCGGGAGATCTTGGGTTCCGGGGGTTCGGGGTTCGACAGGGTTCGACGGGGAAGACGAGGTTCGATTCGACGGGATCGGTCTTCGGAGGTTGTCGAAGGGCTTGGTTTGGCGTCGGTGACTCATCGGATTCGCCCTGACCGGTGTCGATCTTGTCGTCGATGGCGAACTTGAGTGGATCGGGTGCCGGGGTCTTCGGATCCGTGAAGTAGATCTTGTCGCACGGTGTCCGGGTAGACGAACTTGGCGTATCCGCGTCGGCGATCTTGGCGTTCGGGTTCTCGGGCATCGGATCCCGGAAGGAGAACATGACAGACTAGAGGGGTCGGCTTTCAAACTCCGAGATCAGGGTCTTCTGGGTTCGCAAGGTGGCCTTAGCTAGTAGCATCTCTTCACCACGACACAAGATGGGCACATATGTCATCCACAAACAAGATTCACATCACCGGTAGTCACAATTGGGCACTTGAGGCTGCACTTGGTACAGGACGTCCGGTAGTACTGGGTAGTAATGGTAGTACATCACCTACCACCACTTCACCTGCACACAACCACCAGGGAACGAGCGGACAGGGGCATGAGGACAGCGTCCGTGGCAGCGACGGCTAGCAGAGGAGAGAGGCGGCGGTGCCTGTGCAGGTCGACGGCAGAGCACGCGGGCTTGAGCAGCGACGAGAGGGCGCCGGAGCAGGGCTCGGCCGCAGCCCGAGGTGAGCGGCGTTGGGGCTCCGGTGGAGGGTTGTTGGCGCGGGACGGGGACGAGGAAGACCCAGGGCGAGGTCATCCGCGTGCGGGGCCGCGCCTGGCCGCGGAGAAGGGCCGCTCAGGGAGGTGGCCGTCTGTGGTGGCGAGGCTGGGCTCGAGGCGGCCGACGGTCTTGGCGGAGGCGACGGCCGGGCTTGCTGAGGAGGGAGGAGGCGAGGCCGACCGGTGCGAGGCGGCGGGGGAAGATCTCGGCGAGGTCGGCTCGCAGACGGGCGGCCACAGGCCGGCGGGACATGGGGAGGAGCGGGGAGAGGGCGAGGGCTCGAGGCGGCGGCCCTGGGCGGCGGGGCTTGCCCGGCGGAGGAGGAGGCGCCTGGCGACGGGGAAGCCCGAGGAGAGGATGAAGGGTTTGTAGCATGGAAAACAAAAAATTTCTACCGCAAGAACGAACAAAACCCAGATCTAATCTAGATAGAAGCCAAGATCTAATCTGTTAGACATGTGCAACGAGATAGATATGTACTAACCCTCGTAGATCCGAAAGCGTTACGAGATTAGATCTCGTGGTTGATGTAGTCGATCACTTGCCGATCTCAAGATCGTGTGGACGATCCTTCCGGCGCCGCGTTTCGGCAGCGTTTCCGCAGTTGGTCACACGTGCGGAGTCGAAGCAGACCTTCCTCTCCTCGTTCCAGCGAGCAGCGGAGGTAGTAGATCTTCTCCACGGAATCACAGCAGCACGACGGCGTGGTGGTGGTGGTGGAGTAGAGAATTCTGCAGGGCTTCGCCTATACCTGTGTAGAAGAAAGGAGGAGGAGAGAAGCGGCGAAGATTTGGAGTTGTGGAGGAGAGCTTGGAGGTGGCGCCCCCACCCCTCTATTTAAAGGAGGGAGGCGCCATGGGAGGTGTAGGACTCCCCTCCCTCCTATGGACGGCGGATTGGGGAGGGGGGGAGGAGTCCTCCTCCCCCACGACTCCTTGTCTTGTCCCACCAGGACTCCTTGATCCCTTTCTTGGTTTTCAAGCAAACTCCAAGCAATCTTCCAGAACCTTCCGGAACATTCCGAAACCTTCTAGAATCCTCATACAAATACTTCGGAACATTTCCTAACTCAGAAAATGATCCCCAATATATGAATCTTATTCTCCGGACAATTCCAGATCTCCTCGTGATGTCCCGGATCCAATCCGAGACTCCGAACAACATTCGGTCTCCAACACACATTCCATATCTACTTAAAACAACTTCGAACCTTAAGTGTGTCACCCTACGGTTCGTGAATATGTAGACATGACAGAGACACATCTCCTATCCATAACCATCAGCGGGACCTGGAGATCCATAATGGCTCCCACATACTCAACGATGACTTCGTGATCGATTGAACCATTTACATACGAAACCAATTCCCTTTGTCACGCGATACTATACTTATCCGAGGTTTGATCGTCGGCATCTCCATACCTAGTTCTACCTCGTTACTGATAAATACTCTTTACTCGTTCCGTGATATGTCATCCCTTGTGACCCAGTCACATGCTTGCAAGCTAACTAGATGACATTCCACCGAGAGGGCCCAGAGCATATCTATCCGTCATATGGATGGACAAATCCCAATCTTGGTCCATGCGCTTCAACACATACTTTCAGAATACCCAATGACACCTTTATAACCACCCAGTTACGAAGCGGTGTTTGATGTCATCAAAGTACCCATCCGGTGATGGTGATTAACACAACCTCATGGTCGAAGGATTAGGTTACTATGCATTTAAAAGCTTATAGCAATACGAACTTAATGACTTGATCTTATGCTACGCTTACTATGGGTGTGTGTCCATCACATCATTCTCCTAATGATATAACCTTGTTATTAATCACATCCAATGTCCATGATCAGGAAACCATGATCATCAACTAATCAACAAGCTAGTTCAACAAGAGGCTTAATAGGGACTCTTTTATGTTTACAAAACACACAAGTATTAGTGTTTCCTAATAATAAAGTTATAGCATGGGATGTAAACATTCATCATAAACACAAAGATATAATAATAACCACTTTTATTATTGCCTCTTGGGCATATCTCCAACAGTCTCCCACTTGCACTAGAGTCAATAATCTAGATTACATGGTAATATACCGAACACCCATGGCGTTCTGGTGTTGGTCATGCTTTGCCCTAGGGAGAGGTTTAGTCAACAGATCTGCCACATTCAGATCAGTGTGTACTTTGCAAATCTTTATGTCACCATCTCGGACATACTCGCGAATAGCGTGGAAACATAGCTTGATGTGCTTCAGCTTACTATGTGACCTTGGCTCCTGTGCATTAGCTATGGCACCTGTGTTGTCACAGTAGATGGCCATCGGGTCCAACGCACTGGGAACCACGCGAAGTTCAGTAATGAATTCCTTCATCCATATGGCTTCTTGTGCAGCCTCCGAAGCAGCTATGTATTCCGATTCAGTTGAAGATTTCGCCACAACGCTTTGCTTTGCACTCCTCCAGCTCACTACAGCACCATTCAAAATAAATACGTATCCCGACTGTGACTTCGAGTCATCCGGATCGGTGTTCCAACTAGCATCGGTGTAACCATTTACAACAAGTTGTTCATCACCTCCATAAGAAAGAACCATATCCTTAGTCCTATTTAGGTACTTTAGGATATTCTTGACTGCTGTCCAGTGCTCCATTCCAGGATCACTTTGATATCTGCTAGTCAAACTAACAGCATGTGCTATATCCGGTCTTGTACACAGCATGGCATACATGATAGAACCTATGGCCGAGGCATAGGGAATATTATTCATTTTCACTCTATCTTCTGCCGTAGCTGGACTTTGAGTCTTACTCAAGGTCTTACCTGACAACATGGGCACGAACCCTTTCTTGCTATCTTCCATTCTAAACTTCTTTAGAACTTTGTCTAAGTATGTACTTTGTGAAAGTGCTATTAGGCGTCTTGATCTATCTCTATAAATCTTGATGCCTAGAATATATGCCGCTTCGCCAAGATCCTTCATTGAAAAACTATTATTCAAATAGGTTTTGACGCTATTAAGAAGTTCTATATCATTCCCAATCAACAATATGTCATCTACATATAGTACTAGGAATGCTACAGATCTCCCACTCACTTTCTTGTAAATACAAGCTTCTCCATAAGTTTGTATAAACCCAAAGTTTTTGATTACTTTATCAAAACGTTGATTCCAACTCCGGGATGCTTGCTTCAGTCCATAAATGGAGCGCTGAAGTTTGCATACCTTGTCAGCATCTTTAGGATCGACAAAACCCTTGGGTCGTACCATATACAACTCTTCCTCAATGTCACCATTAAGGAACGCCGTTTTGACATCCATCTGCCAAATCTCATAATCAAAATGTGCAGCAATCGCTAACAAAATCCTCACAGACTTTAGCTTCGCTACTGGTGAGAATGTCTCATCATAGTTAACTCCTTGAATTTGTCGGAACCCTTTCGCGACAAGTCGAGCTTTATAGACAGTAACATTACCATCAGCATCTGTTTTTCTCTTGAAAATCCATTTGTTCTCGACGGCCTTACGGCCATCCGGTAAGTCCACCAAAGTCCACACTTGGTTTTCGTACATGGATCCCATTTCGGATTTCATGGCTTCTAGCCATTTGTCGGAATCTGGGCTCACCATAGCTTCTTCATACGTCGCAGGGTCATCAGCGTTTTCCACCAACATGACGTTCAAGGCAGAGTCATACCAATCAGGAGTGGTACGAACCCTCGTTGACTTGCGTGGTTCAGCAGTAACTTCGTTTGAAGTTTCATGATCATTATCATTAGCTTCCTCTCCAATTGGTGCAGGCGGCACAAAAACATCTTCCGGTGCTGTGCTACTCTCAAATCCGAGAGAAGGTTCAATAACCTCATCGAGTTCTACTTTCCTTCCAGTTACCTCTTTCGAGAGAAACTCCTTCTCAAGAAAGGATCCATTCTTGGCAACGAAAACTTTGCCTTCGGATCTATGATAGAAGGTATACCCAATTGTTTCTTTAGGGTATCCTATGAAGACGCATTTCTCCGCTTTGGGCTCTAGCTTATCAGGTTGTAACTTCTTTACATATGCTTCGCAACCCCAAACTTTAAGGAACGACAACTTAGGTTTCTTACCAAACCACAATTCGTACGGTGTCGTTTCAACGGATTTAGATGGTGCCCTATTTAAAGTGAATGCGGCTGTCTCTAATGCATAGCCCCAAAATGATAACGGTAAATCTGTAAGAGACATCATAGATCGGACCATATCTAAGAGAGTTCGATTACGACGTTCGGACACACCATTACGCTGTGGTGTTCCCGGCGGTGTCAACTGCGAAAGTATTCCATTCTTTAAATGTATGCCAAACTCATAACTCAGATATTCACCTCCGTGGTCAGAACGCAGAAACTTAATCTTCTTGTTACGATGATTTTCCACTTCACTTTGAAACTCCTTAAACTTCTCGAAAGTTTTGGATTTATGTTTCATAAAGTAGACATACCCATATCTACTTAAGTCATCCGTGAAAGTGAGAACATAACGATATCCACCACGCGATGCTACACTCATTGGACCGCACACATCGGTATGTATTATTTCCAATAAGTCTGTAGTTCGCTCCATTGTACCAGAGAATGGAGTTTTAGTCATTTTTCTCATTAGACATGCTTCGCATCTTTCAAGTGATTCAAAGTCAAGTGATTCAAGAAGTCCATCAGAATGGAGTTTCTTCATACGCTTCACTCCAATGTAACCAAGATGATAGTGCCACATGTATGTAGAATTATCATTCAATTTTATTCGTTTAGCATCTATGTTGTGAACATGTGTATCACTACTATCGAGATTCAGTAAGAATAAACCATTCATCTCAGGTACATTACCATAAAAGATATTACTCATATAAATCGAACAACCTTTATTCTCGGACTTAAAAGAGTAACCGTCTCATAGTAAACAAGATCCAGATATAATGTTCATGCTTAACGTAGGCACCAAATAACAATTATTCAAATTTAAAACTAATCCCGAAGGTAGATGTAGAGGGAGCGTGCCGACGGCGATCACATCAACCTTGGAGCCATTTCCAACGCGCATCGTCACCTCGTCTCTCGCCAGTCTTCGTTTATTCCGCAGCTCCTGTTTCAAGTTACAAATATGAGCAACCGAACCAGTATCAAATACCCAAGCACTACTACGATTACTAGTAAGATATACATCAATAACATATATATCAAATATACCTTTCTTCTTGATGTTGCCGTTCTTCAGATCCGCCAAGTGCTTGGGGCAGTTACGCTTCCAGTGACCAGCACCCTTACAGTAGAAGCACTTAGTTTCAGGCTTGGGACCAGCCTTGGGCTTCTTTGCAGGTGCGGTAGCTTTCTTGCCGCCCTTCTTGAAGTTGCCCTTGTTCTTAGGCTTGCCCTGTCTCTTGAAATTGGTGGTCTTATTGACCATCAACACTTGGTGCTCCTTATTGATCTCCACTTCAGCAGTTTTCAGCATGGACGATAGTTCAGGCAACGTCTTGTTCATGCAGTGCATATTGTAGTTCATCACAAAGTTCTTATAACTCGGTGGCAGTGATTGGAGGAGACGGTGAATCCCTAACTCATTAGGAATCGATATCCCCAACTCTTGGAGCTTGTTTACGTACCCAGACATGGTGAGCACGTGCTCGCTAACGGAGCTTCCCTCTTCCATCTTACAGTTAAACAACTTTTCGGAGGCCTCATAGCTCTCCATGGCCGCGAGAGTCTCAAAAATTAGCCTGAGCTCCTTAATGATCTTGAACGGGTCGTGGTGCTCAAAACGCTTCTGGAGCTTCGCTTCTAAACCGTACAGGATGGCACACTGAACTGTGGAGTAATGATTTTTCCGAGTGGCGTAAACATTCTTTACATCACCGGTAGCATCATCTGCGGGTGGGTCACCTAGCGGTGCTTCGAGCACATAGGTCAACTGACCAGCCCTGAGGACGATCTTCAGTCCATGGAACCAGTCCGTGAAATTGCTTCCATTGTTCTTAAGCTTTTCTTTCTCTAGGAACGCATTGAAATTGATGGAGGGGGTCGCCATAATCTACAACAAATTTGCGAGTAGTTTAGACTAAGTTTATGATGAATCGAGTTCAAATTTAATACTTAAGTTAACTAGGTGAACTCCCACTCAAAACAACATCCCTCACATTGTCTTAGTGATTACACGAACCAAGTCCACTACACCAAGTCCGATCTTCACGAGAGAAGATGTAGTTTCATCGGCGAACAATCTTCATGTTCATCATATCATTTATATGACTCATGCTCTACCTTTCGGTATTCCGTGTTCCGAGACCATGTCTGTACATGCTAGGCTCGTCAAGATAACCTTAGTTTCCGCATGTGCAAATCTGGCTTGCACCCATTGTATGCACACGTAGAATCTATCACATCCGATCATCACGAGATGCTTCGAAACGACGAGTCTTAGCAACGGTGCCAACTAAGGGTGAACACTTTATTACTTGATATTTAGTGAGAGGGATCATCTTATAATGCTACCGTCGCGATCTAAGCAATACAAGATGCATAAAGGATTAACATCACAGGCAATTCATAATTAGTGTGATATGATATGGCCCTTTCTTCTTGCGCCTTTGATCTCCATCTCCAAAGCACGAACATGATCTCCATCATCACCAGCATTGCGTCAAGGTCAGTGGCGCCGCTTCATGGTTGTCCATCATCACTAGCAACTATTACAACTACTTGGAATAAAGCTATTACAAGATGAATAGACACGCAGGTCTTAACAGAATTAAAGACAACCATTAGGCTCCTGCCGGTTGCCATATTACAACAAGGATCATTGCATACATCAAATATAATCACAATCACATGATGGCCATATCACATCACAAAACCCCTGCAAAAACAAGTTAGACGCCTCTAATTTTTCTTTGCATGTTTTACGTGGCTTGGGGCTTTCGAACAATAACGGATCTTACCTACAAAACTGAACCACAACGTTGATACAAGTGCTATCGAGTGCAAAGTGTAAATTGCATCTATATTATGGTGGGAGAGACAGACACCCGCAAAGCCACTTGTGCAAAGCAAGTTACACGTCAAGCGTGGAGCAAGTCTCATGTGCGATGACATGTAAGGTTAGCCCGAGCCGCTTCATCCCACCATGCCGCAAGATGCCAAGTACACAAAGCAAAAGACGGCACGAGCACCAACGCCCACAACACCATTGTGTTCTACTCGTGCAACAGATCTATGCATAGACCTGGCTCTGATACCACTGAAGGGTTCGTAGCATGGAAAACAAAAAAATTCCACCGCAAGAACGAACAAAACCCAGATCTAATCTAGATAAAAGCCAAGATCTAATCTATTAGACATGTGCAACGAGATAGATATGTACTAACCCTCATAGATCCGAAAGCGTTACGAGATTAGATCTGGTGGTTGATGTAGTCGATCACTTGCCGATCTCAAGATCGTGTGGACGATCCTTCTGGCGCCGCGTTCCGGCAGCGCTTCCGCAGTCGGTCACACGTGCGGAGTCGAAGCAGACCTTCCTCTCCTCGTTCCAGCGAGCAGCGGAGGTAGTAGATCTTCTCCACGGAATCACAGCAGCACGACGGCGTGGTGGTGGTGGTGGAGTAGAGAATTCTGCAGGGCTTCGCCTATACCTGTGCAGAAGAAAGGAGGAGGAGAGAGGTGGCGGAGATTTGGAGTTGTGGAGGAGAGCTTGGAGGTGGCGCCCCCACCCCTCTATTTAAAGGGGGGAGGCGCCATGGGAGGGGGAGTCCTTGTAGGACTCCCCTCCCTCCTATGGCCGGCGGATTGGGGAGGGGGGGAGGAGTCCTCCTCCCCCACGACTCCTTGTCTTGTCCCACCAGGACTCCTTGATCCCTTTCTTGGTTTTCAAGCAAACTCCAAGAAATCTTCCAGAACCTTCCGGAACATTATGAAACCTTCTAGAATCCTCATACAAATACTCCGGAACATTTCCTAACTCAGAAAATTATCCCCAATATATGAATCTTATTCTCCGGACAATTCCGGATCTCCTCGTGATGTCCCGGATCCAATCCGAGACTCCGAACAACATTCGGTCTCCAACGCACATTCCATATCTACTTAAAACAACTTCGAACCTTAAGTGTGTCACCCTACGGTTCGTGAATATGTAGACATGACAGAGACACATCTCCTATCAATAACCATCAGCGGGACCTGGAGATCCATAATGGCTCCCACATACTCAACGATGACTTCGTGATCGATTGAACCATTTACATACGAAACCAATTCCCTTTGTCATGCGATACTATACTTATCCGAGGTTTGATTGTCGGCATCTCCATACCTAGTTCTACCTCGTTACTGATAAGTACTCTTTACTCGTTCCGTGATATGTCATCCCTTGTGACCCAGTCACATGCTTGCAAGCTAACTAGATGACATTCCACCGAGAGGGCCCAGAGCATATCTATCCGTCATATGGATGGACAAATCCCAATCTTGGTCCATGCGCTTCAACACATACTTTCAGAATACCCAAATTACACCTTTATAACCACCTAGTTACGAAGCGGTGTTTGATGTCATCAAAGTACCCATCCGGTGATGGTGATTAACACAACCTCATGGTCGAAGGATTAGGTTACTATGCATTTAAAAGCTTATAGCAATACGAACTTAATGACTTGATCTTATGCTACGCTTATTATGGGTGTGTGTCCATCACATCATTCTCCTAATGATATAACCTTGTTATTAATCACATCCAATGTCCATGATCAGGAAACCATGATCATCAACTAATCAACAAGCTAGTTCAACAAGAGGCTTACTAGGGACTCTTTTATGTTTACAAAACACACAAGTATTAGTGTTTCCTAATAATACAATTATAGAATGGGATGTAAACATTCATCATAAACACAAAGATATAATAATAACCACTTTTATTATTGCCTCTTGGGCATATCTCCAACAGAGGAGGTGGCCGCCGGCGCCTGAGAGGGAGGCGGCGGGGCTGGGCGTCTCACGCGGGGCAGGGGGCGCGGGCTTCCGCGGGGTGGGACCGGGGGGTGGCGAGGTCGGTGTGGGGAAAGGTAGAGGAGGTGGGGGTTGGTGTGGGGAGGTGTTGGTGAGGGAGTGCATGCAGGTGGAGACCAGGTGGGGACACGCGCGGGACGTGGCCAGGATGGTGGGCGGATGTGAGCGAGAGATGAGGTGGCGATGGGGGTGGCTGTGTTAGGTGGAGGGGAAAAGGGAGGGGCTGGTGAGGTGGCGCGCTGCTATTGGGCGGGGTGAGGTGGAGGGGGGCTGGGTAGAATAGGATTTGGTAGAATTAGGATTAGATATTTTTAGACTAGGGTTTGGAGGTGGCCGGCCGGGCTTTCGGGCCTAGCGGGCTGCCTCCCAAAAATAAATTAAATATTTTATTATTTAAAACGGGGCTTTTCAAATCTGTTGGAAGACAAAACAAAATATTCCGGAGACCCGGGTTTTGTATTTGAATAAAGGCTAGGTATTTAGAAAACAGAAATAGGGTTTTTCGAAATTAGTTTCAGACAACAGATGCATGATGATGACGATGCTCAAATGCAAGGTGGCATGATGACATGAGCATGCGGTCATGATGATGCAATGCACAAAAACACCGCGATTTTCTAGTAGTGGTTTTTGCGGGGCGCCACACCATGGGCTGCAAGCCACAAGTCAGCTGGATTTTCTAAACTAATCGTAACAGTAAATAATAAAAATAGTTGCCGGTGACATTGAGAAGTCACGAGAGGTTTTTATACTCAATAGTCCCACCTTGCTCTTTTACGAAGAATTCGGCCAATTTATAATCATCCGTTGCCTGACCAAAATATCCACAAGACAGAGGGCTGATCTTGTGCAGCTGACTCGGGAATCAAAAAGTAGCCGCATAGGCATGTGGTGTGAGCTAATCTAACGGGAATGGATTGTGAGTTGCCGGTTGCGCTGATTATCAAAGAGAGTCCATGTGGCTGCACAGACATGTGGTGTGAGCTAACCGAACGGGAATGGATTGTGAGTTGCATATTGCGCTGATTATCAAAGAGAGTCCATGCGATGATTACTTGGCCCGTAAATAAACGGTTCGTGGGCTGCTTTGCACATGCATGTGCATGGTAGAAGCCGATTGTTCGCGCACCCGACAAAGGAAAAGAATGAGCAAGGTTGAAGCTGTCCATGCCTGCGTCTAATTGTCCGCGCACACGACAAGGAAAGAATAAACAAAACCTACGAAAGGCTTAGATTTTTTAGTTCCGTTTTCCCCATAATTTTCAAGCAAAGATATTGGCACGCCTAATCACACAATCACATATGAACACATAGACATAAATATTTTGGCAAATAAAAATAGGGCTTGGACAAAATAATTTGACAATCAACGTTATGCAATAAATATGCATGATGATGTAGAAACAAAAACAACAGGTAAAACTAATTTGGAGTATCTTCCGAAATAAGAAGTAAAATAATAGATATCTTGGGTCTTATCATCGATATCACGCATCTTAGCCGAGAAAAATGAAACCGACGTGCCCCTATTTTCACCTCTAATGGTTGATGAATCACCCCTATCAAGAAGTGACAACATCGCTTCCTGAACAACTCAAAGTCCATTATGTTTTCCACATCTCTCAACTCAAGAAGTGCTTCAAGGATCCCGGCAGGACCGTGGACCATGAACTCATCAATCTCCAAGAAGATCTGTCTTATCAAGAACACCCCATAAAAATTCTTGAAGTCGCAGAAAGAAGGACTCGCAACAAGTCCATCAAGTTCTGCAAGGTGCAGTGGTCACACCATTCTGTTGATGAAGCCACTTGGAAACATGAAGATGAGCTCCGTGCCAAGTATCCTACCCTCTTTGAGTCTTCTTCTTCTTCCTAGAATCTAGGGACGAGATTCCTGTTTAGTGGGGGAGAGTTGTAGCATCCCAATTGTCTAACAATGGTAATGCTAGTTGGTCTAGTAATATAATGGCTACTTCCTATATATAATTGTTGTATCATAATTATATCATGCTCATGTCATCATGCCACCTTGCATTTGAGCATCATATAAAACCCTTTTTGTTTTGGTTCTTCTCTCATATGCATTATTAATTGTATTTGCCTCTTGATATTGTATTTGGTTATTGATATATTGTTTAATGCCCAAGTTGAGTTGGGGGCATATCTTTTATTCAACTCCATCACCTTTCCTTTCACCACCTTATAATTCCACCATTCCATTTACCATGTGCTTTTATTTTCTTTTGGTATTTAATCTAGCTCATGGGAGATAGGATGGATCTAATTCTATAAATTCTTTTGCTTGGCCTTATTCCACTTCTTGGGAATGCATAAGAATAATGCCATATTATTATTATTGTTTTCACAAAATAAATCATGGCATTTATTATTTTTGCATGGGCCATGCAACCACCATCACCACCTTTAACCCATTTGTTTTTTCCTTTGTTTTAGTGGTTCTTCTTTGTGGAATCATCTACATCATCTCTCCACCATTCCCCTTATTCTCATCAACATATTTTCTTTTATTTATCTCCATGCATGATTCAAATGAGGGCTTCTCCCATACATCTTTTCTTTCTCTTTTTCTTGGTTACTCTTCCACCTCATCTCATGTTAATTCAAAGCACTCACTTTTTCCTCTTGGGTGATCTTATAAACAAGTTTTAAAACCTAAAAACCTAATTAAAACCCTAGCCCTAGTTAGCCTCTAATTCTATCTAAACCTAGATCTAATCTAAAACCCTAACCTCTACCACACCTCTCTCATCTCCCCTCTCACCATGCCAATGGCCTCTCCCGGCCATGCATGGCCCACCTCAGCTCACCCCTACCCCTCTCTCTCTAACCCTAACAAAACCCTAACCCGAGACCACCTCTCCTAACCCTAGCCCTAGCTCAACCGAGACTCCCTTATCCTCTTTCTTTCTCTCTCACTGCCGGGTAGCCCCACCGCCACGCCGTCCCTACCTGGCTGCCCTACCTGCCCTGCCCTGGCTGCCCCAGGTCGAGCCCCAGCTCGACCATGTGAGGAGGAGAGGCAAAGGTGGCCGAGGCCACCTTTATCTCTGCCGTGCCCACACGCTACCCCCTTCCCCCCTCGCTTATCCCTCCTCCCACACGTCTCCTGGCTCGCCCAGATCCACCCCAGAGCCCTGCCTCTCCCCTCCTTCCTCTCCAATGACGACGCCTCCCTCTCGCCAGAACCGCCAGCACCGCCGCCTACTCCCCGTTCCTATCAGCACGCACGACGTGGAAGTGGTCGAGCAGGTCGAGGGTCATCCCCTGCATCGCCCAGGACGCGCCAGCGAGGAGGAGGAGCACCAGAGCCGCCAGTACCAGCGCCGCCCGATGCAAACCCTAATTCTCCGGCCACCAGCCTCGTCAACGATCCGCCGCACCTCTTCCCGATCTGACACCACCGACCTCTCCTCGGTGAGCCCCTCGTCCTCGCTGACATCTTCTCGCTCGCTGTCACCATCTAGATCCGCCGTTCGTTTCGTCGAACACGCTGCACGCACCGTCGGCCACCGCGTTGGCTTGCTCCCGCGTCGCGCAGAACCTTACCTAGGCCGCGCCTACCCTCCTGTCACCATCCCGTAGCCCATCGCACTGGCACATGCCTCGTCGCGCACCCCGCATGTCGCGAGGTCGAGCCCCCGCGCCGCGCCTTGTCAGTCGAGCGTCGTTCCGTCAGTTTCGACAGAGGAAATAGATGAACAGTGGGGCCGTGGCCGTCTTTCAAAAAACCCCCCAACCTTTTTATTTCCTAAACCCGCAGTCCAGCCTACCCCACCTGTCAGCCGCCCTGGCATTCTTGCAGAAAAGTCCCCCTGTTCCCCAGGCTGTAACCCGCGCTCCAGCTCGGCCCCACCTGGCAGTCTCTGCGCGTGGGCCTCCAGTCGCGGGCCCACCTGTCAATCGCAGAGGCTGGCTAAGCCGCGGTAGCAAAACAATTTTTCCGCGCGCGTGGCCCTAGTCAGCAGTGGCCCACCCGTCAGCGTCTGGGCTGGGTTTGCCTGAGTGTAAAATGTTTCCTGTTTTTCTGTTTTAATTAAACTTTTTCAGTAAATGTTTAAATTCAAAATTCAAACCAGATTTTAAACAACTTTTAAAATACAAATCCAATTAATACAAATGATATATGTTTTTGAATCAGAAAAATGTGAGGAATTCAAATATGACATTCAAAATATTGTTTGAGCACTTTAAAATTTCGAGATGATTGAAATTACAATAAAATGACCCTTTTCTTAATAAATTTATAACTTTAGTTCTACAACTCCAAATTGGGCAAATAATATGTCTAAATTGATCAGCGCGACGAGCCCGTTCTATCTATGTATTCCTTGTTCTGAATTGAAGCATGCATCATGTCATTCATAAAAATCTGAACTGTTTATGGCAATACAATTTGACTAAATAAATAAGGAAATGCTTTATTCTTGTACCTCACACCTCACCATGCCATGCTACTTTAATGCCATGTAAATTGTGCATCATTCATCATGGCATGTTTGGTTGCCTGTCGCATTTTAATTCATATGCTTGTGCCCTTTATTTATGTTGGCCCTTGTTTGTTTGGTTCTTCTTCGAATAGACGCCCAACAGGAGAATTACCAGGAATCACAGGAGTACTACCCAGATCCATCTCTCGCTTCAACTGAGCTGCCAAGCAAGCACTACCACATGCTTGCATACATTTAGTACCTATTGCCTTTATCTTATTCTTCCATCATTGAGTCGCCATTGCATTAAATTGAATCCCAAGTACTGCATAGCCTTTACTTTTAAACCCCACCGAAGCTTGTTCCTCCATCCCATGAGCCATTACTACAGGAGTTGTTTTGAGCCATGCGAGTCGTAGAAAAGCATGTGTAGGGTATGTGAGTGTCTGAAGAATAACGAGGTACCTAAACAACATAACCGGAGTAGTAATGGGATAACTAATGGAAGAGGCACCGGTGAGCAATATCTGCTATTTGGTTTTTCATGCTCACTTGTGTCCCGTAGGACCCCGAGTACTTGATTCCTGTTCCTTGACTATTCGCACTATTCTTATGGAACCCCCTGAGCCAGAGCTTGATTCATTCTTATTTCTTGGGGCCACAATTAGTTTGGGGCTTTATTACTATCTTGTACTTATGCCATGTTACTGCTTTATTTAAGATTGTGCGTGGAGCACCTGTACTGTTTTGGATCGTGACACGTTTTCGCTGTATCGACAAGCCTAGTCACATTTTCGGGTTCCCAGTCGTTTACCACCGTCCACACAAACCTTGGGTCCGTCGCGGAGCCGGCCAACTTCGTTGCGGGTAGCTTAATGGGGTGGCCCCCTGAAATATTTCTGAATCCTGTGATTGCTTTGTCGTGAATGCCTCGTTGGGTTTTGATTTGGTTTTTCTGAGGTTGATCGAGTGTGTGTTGCTATTCGTGCACCCCTGCAAGGTAAATCCTTCTAAAAGCCGTGTCCGCGGTTATGGACGACTTGGAGCACTCGATCATAGACAAGTATAACTAAAGTACTGCTTTTAATTTGACTAAGAGCTTGACTAGTAAATAGTGCAATACTCATGGAATGGTTAATAAAACTGCCAACGGATGATGGGGGTTGTTCGTCCGCTTCCTCGTTAGTAAGCGAGGAGGAGGATGGATCTGTTAATTACTGTTATCACTGTTGTTCTTAATTCACGGACATCCGTCTATCATTGGTTAGGCGGATGGTTAGCGAGTATCTATAGAATTGTTAGCTATTCTCTTTTGCTGCAATTGCGTCACCCCAGGTTGTGTCCCCTTTAGTGGCATAAAGACTTGCTGAGTACCCCTAGGGTCTCACACGATAAATTGTTTGATTCAGATGAACAGGTGTACCCGCAAGATGGATAATGGGTGGAGGAGACAGATGATGTTGGCAACGATCACTCGGTGTAGAGATTCTGGGAACAGGGATCCGTGAGATCTATGGGCGGGATGTGTTAATTTATGTGGCATCTTATGCCGATTTGCTTCTTATCCGTACTCGGATCTTGTTTTCTGCTTCCGCCTGATACTCTGATGTTTGTTGTATGAGGAGCTATCCTAAATTATTATCTCTATCTAGGATATTTTGAATCTTGCCGTATGGCGTTGCAATATTTATATTTCTTTTAGATGGAATGGCTCTGAGGACTGTTGTATGTGGCTTGCATACATACTCATTTGTGTATTTAGTTGATCCCTTCGCCTGCCAATTACGCCGCTCGTTCTTGTCCCGATGTTCTGAAAGTGGTTAGGACGACCGAAAGGTCTACCGTGAGTGGCCCTGGGCCCCACCGTACTATTTTAACCATTTTCGTTCATCCAGGCATGTAACTAAGAGCGTAATTCACCGAGGTAGTTACAATTGGTATCAGAGCCATCCCGCCCTTCAGGGTCTCAGCCAAAATGGTCGTTGTCAGTCTAGCAAATATTTTTGGTAGTTATGTATACTAGGGAAAAACAAACGTGAGAGTAGGACTGCTTCCATTTTTCTTCTTACCCACCCACCCACCCTATTCTGGTAAGGAAGTGTAACATTTTCAATCCTCTTCTAAAAATTCAAACTAGGATTCACGTGTTCTGGGTTCTGTAGTACCATAGGTTGTGTGTGTGTGTGTGTGTGTGTGAATTCCTTGTCTATCTGTTGCATCCAAATGTTATCACTGTCTGCCTTTTGGTTATCAACTGCTGGTACAT
Source organism: Avena eriantha (assembly GCA_910589775.1). Classification (NCBI taxonomy): domain Eukaryota; kingdom Viridiplantae; phylum Streptophyta; class Magnoliopsida; order Poales; family Poaceae; genus Avena; species Avena eriantha. Next base: position 225,171,495 of record OU342742.1, read on the forward strand.
TCCATACCGACAGGCCTTTGTAAACCGACGCGATCTATTCTGATTCGTTGTATACCGATGCGATCTATCTTACTCTTTGTTATCCGACGTTATCTTGTTGGGGTGTTCTTTTTCGTAGTTACCGATCTTTAGGTTCATCTTAAGAAGAAGGTGTTGGGATATGTGTTTTACTGATTCATGTGCGGAGTAATGATTTGAGTGCGGGATGGAGTCGCGACCATACCACTACTTTATCAGTGCTCTTGTATATTGAACTAGTAGAGTTACTAATCTTGATTCGTTAAGTGGTTTTGCGCATATAGTGGTATTTTAATGCCGAAATTTGCGGATTTTTTTCTTTGTAGTTTGTGTACCACACTCCTTGTCCAGTCGTGTGCGTTATGCTTAATATCTTCTAATTGCCTTGAACTTTGTTGATATTTTAATATCATCTCAGTGAATTGCATCCTTTAATCTTGGTTAATTCCATTTTGGTACTATTTTGGATTATTATCATTCTCCATTTTAGTACTGACTTGTGTTTTATATCAATCACAGGATGGCACCACCACGCCGTTCTGAGGAGGACATACCACCTGAACTTGGGGCTGCTTTGGCAAGTATTGCAAATGCTTTGGGCACTATGCAGCAGAACCAGCAGCGCTTCGAGGAAAGCGTGAGGAGGAATGAGTTTGTTCCGTTACCTCCACCTCCCAAGCGAGGAGACATCAAGAGTTTTCTCAAGCTCAACCCACGCCAATTTGAGGTGTCTGATCAGCCACTTGATGCGAATGATTTTCTTCGTGAAGTGTCAACGTTGCTGATGACTGCGGATGTTCCCGAGCAAGAATGGGTCAAATGTGCCACTCACCTTCTGAAGGGAGATGCAGCTCTCTGGTGGGAAAATTACCTCAAGGCAGATCTCTCTGGTTTTCAGCCTACTTGGGAGCAATTCACTGCTGCTTTCAAAGAGCAATATCTGTTAGAAATTGTCATGGAAAGGATAAGGAAGTGTTTCTCAACCTCAAGCAGGGCACTGACAATGTCAACACCTACATCAGAAACTTCATGAATCTGTCTCGTTATGGTGGCGATGAGATCTCTGATGACAAGAAGAAGCAAAAGAGGTTTCGGCAAGGCCTCAATGCATCCATCAAATATGCAATTACTCATGCAAGGCCGGTGTCTTTTCTGGAACTCCAACACACAGCTCTACAGGAAGAAGCAAGTAGGCAAGTGTTTGAGGAGTCAAAGAAACACAGCCGTGATACAGCAAGTTCTTCTGCTATGACAGCTCCTTCTAAGCGTCGTGTCTGGGTTCCTAACACCCCACCGTCGCTCCCTGCTCCACCAAGGCCGTCAAGCTACGCGGCAAGGCCACCAAACTCCTTCACTACGGCTCCTAGGGGCTACAACCACAACTACCCTGGAGTGCCTGGCGGAGTCCCTGGCTATGTTGCTCCACGTCCACCTAGTGCTTCCTATACTTGTGGAAACACTGGGCATCAACACTGGAATTGTCCAATGAACAACAAAGCTCTTCCACCACCACCTCCAAGACCTGCGGCAAGTTCTCCTATGATTCGTGCACCTCCACCTCAGGCTCTCAACATCAACACTAAGCCTGGGTCTACGGTTGCTCGTGCCAACTGTGTCAACGTCGCTCAAGCTGAGGATGCACCTGGAGTTGTGATGGGTATGCTTCCTATTAACTCAGTTCCTGCACGAGTTTTGTTTGATTCTGGTGCTTCGCATTCTTTTGTTTCTCACAAGTTTGCGCATGAGCAAGATCTCGCTATGGTTCCTTTATTGCATCGTCTTGTGGTACAATCTCCTGGGTCAAACATGAGGGCTGCTCTTATCAGCCATGGCAATCAAATTGAGATTGGTGGCTCTTCGTTTCCGGCTTCCTTAATTATTCTGGGCAACTCTGACATTGATGTTATCTTGGGCATGTATTGGTTAACAGCAAATGCAGCTGTGATTGATTGTGCTGAACGTTCGGTTTCTCTGAAAATTCCTGAAGGCCATATAGTCTATTCTCCAAGTCTGACTCCTGCAATTTAGCTTTATTCTTTCGCGGCTCTGAATGATCATGCTATGGAAGGTATTCAGAGTTCTTTTGTAGTCTGTGAGTTCCCAGATGTCTTTCCTGAAGAGTTGCCAGGTATGCCTCCGGATCGTGAGGTCGAGTTTGTCATTGAACTTGAACTTGGTACCGCTCCTATCTCCAAGCAGCCTTATAAAATGGGTCCTGTTGAGTTGGCTGAACTCAAACGCTAGTTGGATGAACAAGAGAAGTTGGGTTTCATTCATCACAGTACTTCTTCTTGGGGTAGTCCAACCATCTTTGTGAAGAAGCGAGACAAGACTGATAGACTTTGTGTTGACTATCAGGCACTCAATGCTAAAACAATCAAGAATAAATATCCCCTTCCGCGGATTAATGATCTCTTCGATCAGCTAGCTGGAGCTGTGGTATTCTCTAAACTTGATTTGAGAAGTGGTTATCATCAAATCAAGATTCGCAAGGAAGATGTTCCTAAAACAGCTTTCACCACTCGCTATGGCCTGTATGAGTACACGGTCATGTCTTTCGGCCTCACCAATGCACCTGCCACCTTCTCGAGGCTTATGAACTCGGTTTTCATGGAGTATCTTGATAAGTTCGTTGTGGTCTATCTGGATGACATTCTAGTCTATTCTAAGTCAAATGAAGAACATGAAGAACACCTTCGGTGTGTCCTAAACAAGCTTCGTGGGAACCGCCTGTATGCAAAGTTCTCCAAGTGTGAGTTTTGGCTGCCTCAAGTCACCTACCTTGGTCACGTCATCTCTGCCAAGGGCATTGCCGTCAACCCAGAAACTATTAAGACAATTATGGACTGGCTTCCACCCATAAATGTAAAAGAAGTCCGAAGTTTCCTTGGTTTGGCCAGTAACTGCCGTCGCTTCGTTCAAAACTTCTCAAAGATTGCGAAGCCTCTTACCGATCTCCTCAAGAAAGGCAAGAAATACCTTTGGACTCCTGCTTGTCAAGCAAGCTTTGAAACGCTCAAAGAGAAGCTCACTTCCACACCAGTTTTGGTTCCTCCAGATACATCAAAGCCTTTCCAGATATTCTGTGATGCCTCATTGCAAGGATTGGGTGCAGTCCTTATGCAAAAAAACAAGTTGTTGCTTATGCCTCTCGACAGTTGAAGACGCATGAGATCAACTATCCTACACATGACCTCGAACTCGCAGCAGTTGTCTTTGCTTTGAAAGTATGGAGGCATTACTTGCTTGGCAACCGTTGTGAGATCTTTTCTGATCACAAGAGTCTGAAGTATATCTTCACACAACCTGATCTCAACCTTCGTCAGAGGAGGTGGACTGAAACAATCAATGATTTCGATTTAACCATCAACTACACTCTGGGCAAAGCTAATGTCATGGCCGATGCTCTCAGCCGAAAATCTTATGTCAACAACCTTATGGTGGAAGAACAACAACCTCTCTTGTGCGAGGAATTCCGCAAGCTCAACCTTGAAATTCTGGATCAAGGGTATCTTTTGAACCTTCTGGCAACCCCACTCTTGGAAGAAAAGGTCCGTTCCATTCAACTTGGTGATCCTTACACTAAAAAGATCATCTCCAACATTCAGCTTCCGAAGTATGAGTCTTTCCACGTCGACGATAAAGGCACTCTTTTCTTTGAACACCAGATGTTTGTTCCAAACTACCCGGGTTTAAGAGAGCAAGTTCTCAAGGAGGCGCATGATTCTGTTCTTTATATCCACCCTGGCAGCACTAAGATGTACATGGACATGAAACCACAGTATTGGTGGCCTGGTTTGAAACGATATTGTGCCAAGTATGTCTCGGAGTGTGATGTCTGTCGTAGAGTTAAAGCTGTCCATCAGAAACCTTCCGGTCTTCTACAACCATTGAAGCCTCCGGAATGGAAATGGGAGAAAGTAGAGATGGACTTCATCACTGGTTTTCCAAGGTCGTAGAAGGGCAACAATGCAATCTTTGTTGTCATTGACAGGCTTTCCAAAGTAGCTCACTTCTTTCTAGTCAAAGAAACAATTTCTACAATTCAGTTGGCTGAGCTCTATATCAACAGAATTGTCTCTCTGTATGGAGTTCCTCTTGAGATCAGTTCAGACCGTGGAAGCATCTTCACTTGCAAGTTCTGGGGAAGTTTCCAAAATGCTTTGGGAACAAAATTAAACTTTAGCACAGCTTACCACCCTCAGTCGCAAGGACAAGTTGAAAGGATCAATCAGATTCTGGAAGATATGCTCCGTGCTTGCGTTATCTCTTTCGGCATGAAGTGGGAAGAATGCCTTCCTTATGCTGAATTCTCTTACAACAACAGTTTCTAGAAAAGTATAAAGATGGCACCATTTGAGGCTCTCTATGGTCGCAAATGCAGAACTCCGATTGGTTGGTCGGGCGCAGGTGAAAGAATATTGTTTGGCCCCGACATTGTAACTCAAGCGGAGGAGAAAGTTCACATCATTCTTGAAAACCTGAAGATTGCTCAAAGTCACCAGAAGAGCAATTATGACAGAAAGCACACGAACATGGAGTATGTCCCTGGTGATCTCGTTTACCTTCGTGTCACTCCCATGAGAGGCACGCACCGCTTTGGTATCAAAGGAAAGCTGGCTCCTAGATACATCGGTCCTTTCAAAATTCGTGGAAAAAGGGGAGAAGTTGCTTATGCTCTTGAACTCCCGGAACAACTCAAGGTTCATGATGTTTTCCACATCTCCCAACTCAAGAAGTGCTTCAAGGATCCCAGCAGGACTGTGGACCATGAACTCATCAATCCCCAAGAAGATCTGTCTTATCAAGAACACCCCATAAAAATTCTAGAAGTCGCAGAAAGAAGGACTCGCAACAAGTCCATCAAGTTCTGCAAGGTGCAGTGGTCGCACCATTCCGTTGATGAAGCAACTTGGGAACGCGAAGATGAGCTCTGTGTCAAGTATCCTACCCTCTTTGAGTCTTCTTCTTCTTCCTAGAATCTCGGGGCGAGATTCATGTTTAGTGGGGGAGAGTTGTAGCATCCCAATTGTCTAACAATTGTAATGCTACTTGGTCTAGTAATATAATGGCTACTTCCTACATATAATTGTTGCATCATAATTATATCATGCTCATGCCACCTTGCATTTGAGCATCATATAAAACCCTTTTCTTTTGGTTCTTCTCTCATATGCATTATTAATTGTATTTGCCTCTTGATATTGTATTTGGTTATTGATATATTGTTTAAATGCCCAAGTTGAGTTGGGGGCATATCTTTTATTCAACTCCATCACCTTTCTTTTCACCACCTTATAATTCCACCATTCCATTAACCCATGAGCTTGTAATTCTTTTTCTTTTGATATTTATTTTAGCTCATGTGGGTTGGGGTGGATCTAATCCTAACTCCTTTTTGCTTGACCTTTATTCCACTTCTTAGGAATGCATAAGAATAATGCCATATTATTATTATTGTTTTCACAAAATAAAACATGGCATTTATTATTTTGCATGGGCCATGCAAGAGTACCACCACCTTTAGCCCATTTGATTCCTCTTGGTTTTATTGGTTATTTTCTTTGTGGATCATCTCCATCCCTCTCCACCATCCCCATAGACTCATCAACACCATTTTTATTTTCCTCCATGCATGATGCAAATGAGACCTTTTTCCCTAAACCCCATTCCTCTCTCTTTTCTTAGGTTCACCTTCACCTCACCTTAGGCTAAACCAAAGCCCTCCTTTCATCTAGATTTGATCTTATGAACATGTTTTAAAACCTACACACTCTAATCTAAACCCTAACCCTATTTCTAACCTAAACCCTAACCTTAACCTCACCTCACCTCCCCCCTCTCACCATGTCGAGGCTGGACCTCTCCCTCTCCCTACCATGCTGGCCCCACCTTAGCTACCACCCCATCTACCCCAACCCCAACTAAAAACCCTAACCCGAGCCACCCTCTCTAACCCTAGCCCTAGCTCACCCGAGCCTCCCCTCTCCTCTCTCTTTCTCTCTCTGCCGAGCTAGCCCCACCCCGAGCTCCTCTCTGTGGCCCCACCTGTCAGGCTCTACCTGCCCCTGCCCTGGCCTCACGCCGAGCCCCTGCTCGAAAGGACAAGGAGGAAAGGTGGCACCCGAGCCACCTTTTCCTTCTCCCCTCTACTGAATCCCCACAACACTTTCCCCTTCTTTTTTCCTCCTCCCCCACGCCTCCTCTGCCTCTCCCAGATCCCCAGGGCCCTGCCCTCTTCCCTCCTTCTCCTTCCACGACGCCTTCTCCTCTCGCCGGTCACCGCCAGCACCACCGCCTACTCGTCGTTCCTGCCGGCGTGCGCGACGTGGAAGTGGTCGAAGAGATCGAGAAGGGTCCCCTACTTCGCCTCGTACGCGCCAGCGAGGAGGAGTAGGTCCCCAGCAGCCACAGCACGCCGACGTCGCCGAAACCCTCATCTTGCCGGCTGCCAGCCTCGTCGTCGAACTGCCGCTCCCCAAGCCGATCCGCCGCCACCAACCACCCCGCGGTGAGTCCCTCTCCCGCCCAGACATACTCCGCCACACCGGGAAGCCCTAGCCGCGCCAGGCGTTTCACTGAACGCCCTCCGTGCGCCGTCGGCCGCTGGCATCTACCGCCTCTGCACCGCGCCACACCTCACCTAGCCGCCCAACTACTCCCTGACAACAACCCCGCCCAGCCGCACTGGTTACCGTCTCCGCGCGCGAGCCCCAGGTCGCGGGATCGAGTCCCCGCCTCGCTGCGCTGCGCACCGCGCGCGCCAGACCGTGGAGAAGATCCACAGTATGGGCCCGTGGTAGATTTACGAATAGCCCCCTCTTTTTATCTCCCGCTCAACCCGCGCTCCCTCGAGACCCCACCTGTCTGTGTCTGTTTAAATTTTACAAAAAGGCACCCGTCTTTCCGCAAACTTAACCCGCGGTCCAGTATGTCCCCACCGGTCAGCCGTTGCGTGCTCAGCCGCTGTCACGTGGGCCCGTAGCCGCTGGCCCCGCCTGTCAATCGCAGTAGCTACGTCAGGCCGCGGTGAGAAAAGTTTTTCCACGCGCGTGTGTCCCCGCTAGCAGCTGGCCCACCCGTCAGCGACTGTGGCTGGGTCGGGCTGAGTAATAAAAGTTTCCCTGTTTAGCTGTTTAAACGTAACAAATTCAAAATTGTTTAAATTCAAATTCAAATCAAATTTTAAATAACTTTCAAATTATAAATCCAAACAATACATATAATATATGTTTTTGAATCAGAAAAATGTGAGGAATTCAAATATGCCATTCAAAATATTATTTGAGCACTTTGAAATTTCGAGTTGATTAAAAATTACAAATAAATGCCCTTTTCTTAATAAATTAATAACTTTAATTCTATAACTCCAAATTTGGCAAATAATATGTCTAAATCGATCAGCGTGATGAGCCCGTTCTATTTATGCAGTCCTTGTTCTGAATTGAAGCATGCATCATGTCATTATTGAAAATCTGAACTGTTTATGGCAATAAAACTTGATTAAACAAATAATAAAACGCTTTATTCTTGTACCCCACACCTCACCATGCTATGCTACTTTAATGCCATGTAAATTGTGCATCGTTCATCATGGCATGCTTGTTTGCTTGTCGCATTTTACTTCATATGCTTGTGCACTTTATTTATGTTGGCCCTTGTTTGTTTGGTTCTTCTTCGAATAGACGCCCAGCAGGAGAATTACCAAGAATTACAGGAGTACTACCTAGATCCATCTCTCGCTTCAACTGAGCTGCCAGACAAGCACTACCCCATGCTTGCATATATATAGTATCTATTGCCTCTATCTTATTCTTGCATCATTGAGTCGCGATTGCATTAAATTGAATCCCAAGTACTGCATAGTCTTTACTTTTAAACCCCACCGAAGCTTGTTCCTCCATCCCATGAGCCATTACTACAGGAGTTGTTTGAGCCATGCGAGTCGTAGAAAAGCATGTGTAGGGTATGTGAGTGTCTGATGGATAACGAGGTACCTAAACAACTTAACCTGTGTAGTAATAGGATAACTAATGAAAGAGGCACCGGTGAGCAATATCTGCTATTTGGTTTTTCATGCTCACTTGTGTCCCGTAGGACCCCGAGTACTTGATTCCTGTTCCTTGTTTATTCGCACTATCCACATCCGGGAGGCCTTATGGACCCCCCTGAGCCAGAGCTTGATTCATTCTTATTTCTTGGGGCCACAATTAGTTTGGGACTTTATTACTATCCTGTACTTATGCCATGTTACTGCTTTATTTAAGATTGTGCGAGGAGCACCTGTACTGTTTTGGATCATGACATGTTTTCGCTGTATCGACAAGCCCAGTGACATTTTTGGGTTCCCAGTCGTTTACCGCCGTCCACACAAACCTTGAGTCCGTCTCGGAGTCAGCTAGCTTCGTTGCGGGCAGCTTAATGGGGTGGCCCCCTGAAATATTTCTGAATCCTGTGATTGCTTTGTTGTGAATGCCTCGTTGGGTTTTGTTTTGGTTTTTCCGAGGTTGATCGAGTGTCTGTTGTTATTCGTGCACCCCTGCAGGGTAAATCTTTCTGAAAGCCATGTCCGCGGTTATGGACGACTTGGAGCACAGTTTCTCGATCATAGACAAGTATAACTAAAGTACCGCTTTTAATTTGACTAAGAACTTGACTAGTAAATAGTACAATACTCATGGAATGGTTAATAAAACTGCCAACGGATGATGGGGATTGTTCGTCCGCTTCCTCGTTGGTAAGCGAGGAGGAGGATGGATCTGTTAATTATACTGTTATCACTGTTGTTCTTAATTCACGGACATCCGTCTATCATTGGTTAGGCGGATGGTTAGCGAGTATCTATAGAATTGTTAGCTATTCTCTTTTGCTGCAATTGCGTCACCCCAGGTTGTGTCCCCTTTAGTGGCATAAAGACTTGCTGAGTACCCCTAGGGTCTCACACGATAAATTGTTTGATTCAGATGAACAGGTGTACCCGCAAGATGGATACTGGGTGGAGGAGACAGATGATATTGGCAACGATCACTCGGTGTAGAGATTCCGGGAACAGGGATCCGTGAGATCTATGGGCGGGATGTGTTAATTTATGTGGCATCTTATGCCGATTTGCTTCTTATCCGTACTCAGATCCTGTTTTCTGCTTCCGCCTGATACTCTGATGTTTGTTGTATGAGGAGTTATCCTAAATTATTATCTCTATCTAGGATATTTTGAATCTTGCCGTATGGCGTTGCAATATTTATATTTCTTTTAGATGGAATGGCTCTGAGGACTGTTGTATGTGGCTTGCATACATACTCATTTGTGTATGTAGTTGATCCCTTCGCCTGCCAATTACGCCGCTCGTTCTTGTCCCGATGTTTTGAAAGTGGTTAGGACGGCCGAAAGGTCTACCGTGAGTGGTCCTAGGCCCCACCGTACTATTTTAACCACTTTCGTTCATCCAGGCATGTAACTAAGAGCGTAATTCACCGAGGTAGTTACACATCACATGGTCTGTATAATTGGATTTAGAAACCCCTTAATACAACGTTTTTCCTAAATGTTTGCAGTCAAATTGGATTATTGCACACGGTGTAGTGTTTTGCCATGTCAAGTGTGTGTTTCCATACTGTATATTTAATCTCTCAAATAGACTGAATAGAAAAATGAAACAAATAAAAAAGGCTCGCATAGGATGTTCTCATCTGAGAAATTTTGCTCCCATCTATGGTCTCATTTATAAAAGCAGGTCACTGTAAGAGTTTTTTTACGAAAGTCAGACTTGCTTCTTTCATTTATCATAGATAGAAGAGACAAAAAACAGAGTTCCAGCACAAGCGTGCCTAATCACAAAGAAACAAAAAAGACGCCGTAGTATAGACAAAGAAGGAAAAAACATCTAGGCTTGAATCTTGATTATCAGTCTGGCTCTCTTGGTCTATTGACCAGATCATGCCCTAGTACCTTACCAGCTGCACAACCGTATGAAGCAGTTCCTATAAAAAAACAGTATGAAGCAGTATCAACGATCTTGTCGAAGACCCGGTAACAGGCGAAGCACACTGATTGGAAAATGTCCATCGCTTCTTGACATGGGTATACCCTGTCGGTACTCGAGATTGGTATATATGGTACAGATACGGTGGAAGCCCACGACGTTGTCATGGCCTAATGAAGATTTCGAGTGGTCTACGGACTCTCAATAACTTGCGAGACAAAAAGAAGTCTAAAGATAGAAAGTTTGAAGGGCAAACCCTAATCTATAACTGAGTCGACCTGCTACCTGAGACCTGGCCTATCTATATAAAGGTTAGGATATCTTTGCAAAATTCCAAAATTTATTGATTTTAGTTGATTGCTAGGTACAAATTTTAGTAAAGCTAGAGAAATTGAATTTATATTTAAATTATATCTCTTAAAATTGAATCGATTATTTATGTGTAATGTTTATTTGTTATAGTCTATGCCTAACATAGGGAGGGGTGTGTGTCCCCGATTCTTTGTCAGTTTTTCTTTTTGCCATAATTTTTAATTGAAATCAGAGTCATTAGGAAAGTAGAGGACCGATACCTCGGATAATCCAAGTCGGTACGAGGCTTAGGGGAGCTGAGATGGCTAGCGATGATTTTTCTTGGCGGTGAACGATAGTGCTTGATGCGACCACTCACACATACCGAGAGCAGGACCGAGGTGAAGCGTACAGAGACTAAAAGCTCACCAAGGTCTCCATGCGATGGTCGATGGGTCCATACATGCACGAGAGAGATAGCACGGCCAACCGCGGCGACAACCGAAGCAAGCACACATGAAAGACGAGCTCTAGCACGTGCTTTGTCTGTACGCATGTTCCATGCACGGGTTTTTCATACATTGGTTATGGTCGAGGAAATACATTTGAATCTACTCCGTCCTGTTTATTTATTTTGAAAATCTCCGGTAGTCCTGGTGTCATGGATTTGATATGCGAACGTTCTGTGTCTTCAAAACTTGACTATATTACCGATGTAATTATGTTTATATTATTAGTCTATATTTTATGCTATTTCGCAGCAACGCGCGGGCATGCAGCTAGTCTATCTATCTATCTATCTATTTACTAATTTATGTCGTGGTACGTTCGTTACCAACCCAAATTTCCGTCTGCCATGATTTGACGGTTTTGCCCCTACTTCTTCCATGTATTTACCCGCCACTGCCACCGCCAAGTGGAATCATGTTTGGAAAAAAAAATCCCGGAGAGGGTCCGACCTCCCACGCCGTGCTGGTCCGCCTCCATCCCCATATCGATCGCTGCTCCGCCACGGAGGCCACGGGTGCGCGTGCGAGGACAGTAGGGAGGAGGTTGCCGGGGACATCCCCATATCGATCGCTGCTCCGCCACGGAGGCCACGGGTGAGCATGCGAGGACGGCGGGGAGGAGGTTGCCGGGGACGGAGGCGGCGGGTGAGCGTGCGAGGACAGCGGGGAGGAGGTTGCCGGGGACGGAGGCCGCATGTGAGCGTCCGAGGGCGGCGGGGAGGAGGTTCCCGGGGATGGAGGCCGCGGGGGAGAGTCCGAGGGCGGCGGGGAGGAGGTTGCTAGGGATGGCGACGTTCATGGTGGCGAGAGAGAGGAGAAGAAGAGCAGCCGATGCTCGTGGAACCAGCAGAGCGAGGAAGAGAGCCGGTCGGCCCTGGCTGCGGTCGGCGCACCCACAAGGAGGCTCGAGAAGGGGAGAGATCGAGCGGCTCCTTGCGGCGGTGCAGAGAGAGGGCGCCGAGTGAGCTTTCAACGGCGGCCACTAGCGAGCTCGCAGAGGCGGAGACGCGCGTCCCTACTGACGAGCGGAGAGGAAGGAGGCGGCCAAGTCGGGCCGGCTGATCCCACCTCATAGATCCTTCGCCCCAAGACACCCTGCAACGCTCCTCCCCATCCTCGCCACTCCCACATCCTCGCCAGAGGACGGCCGATTGGTTACTCCCAAGTCTGGTGTGCTGGAGATTTGCGGGACCAGAGATCCATCTCAGTCTCCGTCTCGCGGTGGTGTGAGTTCACTGCCAGCCGGCGAAGCTGACATATTCACAGGGGAGACAGGGCAGACGCCCTGAAGTGGAGTGAAGGAGGATCCGGAGTGTTAGGGTAATAGATCTTGTATTACCAGAGGGCCAAAGGCCAGAATATATAGTACATGTACAGGTGCAAATATACAGAAAGCCCCCTAACATATGGGGAAACTACAATATACAAATATACTCTAACACCCCCCCCCCCCCTCAAACTCATGGTGGATCCACAACACTGAGTTTGGAGAGTAAGAAATCATGCTGAGCGCGTGTTTGTGCCTTTGTAAAGAAATCTGCCAACTGCAAGTCTGAAGGCACATAATGGAGCGCAACAACCTGATCCTGCACCTGAGCACGTGTATAAAAAGCATCAACACCAATATGCTTGGTCAGCTCATGCTTGACCGGATCACGTGCAATACTGATAGCACCTGTACTGTCTGACAAAAGCGGAGTGGGTGTCGTAACAGAGACCCCAAAATCTGCAAGCAACCACCGTAACCAGGTCACCTCAGCAGTCACCGAAGCCATAGCCCGCAACTCAGCCTCAACACTCGAACGAGAAACCGCGACCTATTTCTTCGTCTTCCAAGCAACAAGCGAACCACCAAGAAACACACAGTAAGCAGAAAGTGAACGACGATCTGTAGGATCATTCGCCCACGTAGCATCCGAGTAGCACTGGAGCTGGAGAGAGCTAGAACGAGGGAAGAAAAGGCGATGAGTAATCGTGCCACGAAGATAACGAAGGACATGGAGGAGATGACCGTAGTGAACAGTGGTAGGAGCTGAGACAAACTGGCTCAGAATATGAACAGGATAAGAGATATCAGGACGGGTGACAGCAAGATAAACAAGACTCCTAACAAGATGGCGATAACGAGTGGGATCAGGAAGAGGATCACCATCTGTAGGATGAAGCTTAACATGAAGCTCCATAGGAGTCTCAACGGTGCGCTCATCCGCAAGAGCAGCCCGAGCAAGAAGATCCTGAATATACTTTTCCTGAGAGATAGAAAACCCATCAGAAGTGGATGAAACCTCATTCCCAAGAAAATAGCGAAGAGGACCAAGATCAGTCATAAGAAACTGATCACGAAGACGAGCCTTGACAAAGGCAATATACTCAGGATCATCACCAATAATGATCATATCATCAACATAGAGAAGGAGAAGAGTGCGTCCACGAGGAGAAGTGTGAACAAAAAGCGCTGGATCATGAGAACTAGGAGAGAAACCAGCAGCAGTCATCACAGAGGCAAAGCACTCAAACCAGGCACGAGGGGCCTGTTTCAGGCCATAAAGAGAACGTCGAAGACGACAAACCATCCCATCGGGAACAGAATACCCAGGAGGAGGCTACATATAAACCTCCTCACTCAACTTGCCATTAAGAAAAGCATTCTAAACATCAAGCTGGGACACAGACCAGCGTCGGACAGAAGCAACAGCAAGAAGAGTACGCACAGTGGTCATATGTGCCACAGGAGCAAAGGTCTCATCATAGTCACGGCCATGTTCCTGCTGAAAACCACGAGCCACAAGACGCGCTTTATAGCGCTCAAGATATCCATCAGAGCGGGTCTTAATTTTATAGACCCACTTACACGTGATAGGACGAACACCAGAAGGGGGAGAGACAAGATCCCAGGTGCCTGTGCGCTCAAGCGCAGCAATCTCCTCAGCCATGGCAAGCTGCCATTCAGGATGACACGCAGCATCCCGATAAGAAGTCGGCTCGGAAACTACAGAGAGACCATACTGACTAGGAGAGTAACGGTCTGGAGCACGACGCTGACGAACAGGTCATGAGGAAGGAAGCTCATCCGCGGAAGATGACTCATCAGAAGAGGAGGAAGAAGGAGGCGCGGAGGAAGGATCCGAAGCTAGAGACCGAGGAGAACTAGGGGAACTAGACGGAGGAGAGGATGGCGCCGAAGACAAAGGAGGCGCAGCAGAAGGAGGAGGTGGAGGAGAAGAGAGAGCGGAAGGTGTATCAGGAAAAAGAAGAAAGAGAGATCATCTGTTGGGTAAGTACCAGAGGTGGGGCGAGGATAGAAAGGACGCGTTTCGTCGAACTTGACATCACGAGAGATGCGCATACGACGACCAACAGGGTCCCAACAACGATAGCCCTTATGCTCATCACTGTAGCCAAGAAAAACACACTCAACAGACTGAGCGGTTAATTTAGTGCGTTCACGAAGAGGGAGAAGGACATAGCAAACGCAACCAAATAAACGAAGAGTCGAGTAGTCTGGACAGGAGCCAGAGAGACGCTCAAGAGGAATACCACCCTGAAGAGCAGTTGAAGGCTGGATATTAATGAGGTAAGTCGACGTAGCGATAGCCTCAGCCCAGAAATGCGGCGGAAGAGAGGAAGCAATCATCATAGCGCGGGTAGTCTCAAGAATATGACGATGCTTACGCTCGGCGACACCATTTTGAGCATGGGCGCCGGGACACGAGAACTAAGCAAGGGTGCCCTGCTCAGCAAGGATGCCACGCAGGTGCTGGGAGATATACTCTCCTACAGAATCAGCACGAAACACACGAATAGGCGTGGAATACTGAGTACGAACCATGGCCACAAAGCGCTGATAAATAGCAAGCACCTCGCTGCGAGAGCGCATAAAAAATAACCAGGTGTACCGTGAAAAATCATCAATAAACAAAATATAGTATCGATGGCCCCTTTTGAAGCAAAGGGAGCCGGACCCCACACATCTGAATGAACTAAATCAAAAGGTCGCTGAGATACAGACACACTAGTAGGATAGGGAAGCTGAATCTGTTTACCTAACCTACAACCCTGACACGAATGTAACGACGACACATCTCCTGAGACAAGCCCCAGAAGATCACGACGAACTAAGGATGATAAACGGGAGCCACAAAGATGACCCAACCGATGATGCCACTGCTGAAACGAGCCAGTGACAGACGCAGCAATCGCAGGAGAAGTGGCAGAAGAAGTGTCAGCGGAAGGAACACGAAGCCAGTCTAACTCCCATAGCTCCGGAGACTCAATGCTGCGAGGGCCAGCTCCAACCAGAGCCTGTGTACGACGGTCCTGAACAACACAAGAATCAGCATCAAGAATGACACGACAACCAGAATCAGTAAGCTGACTAGCAGAGAAAAGGTTCATCTTAAGGCTGGGAACATGAGAAACATCAGGAACAGAGAAGGAGGAAGTAGAGAGGGCGCCTCGACTGGAAACAGGAAGAGAGGTACCATCAGCCGTAATAACACGGACAGGAGAAATAAGAGAGCGAATAGCAGAAAGAATAGAAGACGCAGAAGTCATATGAAAAGAAGCTCCAGGATCCAGATACCACGGGGATGACGTACCTGACTGTGTAGAAGATGATGGTCGCGCGGTGCCAAAAGAACTAGTCACAGAACCAACAGTACCCGACGAGGAGGAGCCTGTAGTAGCGAGCAGACTACGAAGACCACGAATAATATCCTGATCAGACAGCGCACCAGCAGGGGGTCCAGAAGCACCATCAGGAGGTCCAGAAGCAACAACAGAAGATCCTGAAGAACCAGACTGGCGACGAGCAAGATACTGCTGATGTAAGCGTGGATCCCTCGTCCAGCAACGAGAGATATCGTGGCCAGGCTTGCCATAGTGAGCACAGGGAGGACGAGAACCACGGGGCTGCTGAGACTGACTCTGACCCTGGGCCGGTGGAGCAGAAAGTATCGGCGGTGCGAGAGATCGCGACGAAGCCGACGGCACGGGGGGACCACGAGCAACAAGAACAGAAGGAACCTCAAGAAGACCAGCACCACGAAGACGAGTCTCCTCAGCACGAAGCTCAGCTAGTACCTTAGAGAGCGGAACACGACCACGGGCAAGCAGCTGGGCACGGCGCGGCTCAAACTCCTTGCGGAGCCGCGACAAGAACTCAAAGACGCACTGAAACTCCAGATCCGCGCGCACAATCAGACAGCAGGGACAGGTGTTACACACCACTATACGAAGAGAGTCAAGCTGACGCCAAATAGCAGCACTCTGAGTATAGAAATCATCAATAGTAGAATCACCCTGCTTAAGATCATGCTCCTGACGAACCACAGACAGATAAAGAGCATCTCCAGACGGCTGATAGCGCTGACGAAGAAAAGCCCACTGAGCAGCAGCAGTGGGAAGACCCATGAACTCAGCGGCATACTGAGGCACAACACTGGAAGTGAGAACAGCAGCAGCACGAGCATCCTCATCTATCCACTGAGTGTAGTCAGCCAGATCCAGCCGGTAGGTCGTAGTAGCAGTAGAATGGTCCTGGACCTGGCGCTCATAATCAGCCCGAGCAGAAGCATCAGCACTCTAGGCTGCATCCTTGACCGCCTGAGTAGCATGGGGGGCAAGGGCAACGGGCGTCGGGGCACGAGGCACTGGAGGCACAACAGGGCGCGGTGGACAGGAGACCTCACCGAAAAGCACACCCCAAAGGCGAAGACCGCGCATATGGACGCGCATGAAGGCAGCGAAATCAGGATAATTCGCACCATCAAAAATCACCGGGCAGCGAGGAATCGCAACATAGCCCGACAAGGAAGACATTTTTTTAAGCCGAACGAGAGCAGATCAGATCGGATTTGGAGAGCGGCGGCTGGAGGGCGGCGACCAGGAGGCGGACCAGGGGCGGATCCGGGCGGCGGCGGCGGCGAGGGAGAGGACGGGGCGGCGGTCGGCGGCGGGCGGCAGCGGGGGCGGCCGGCGGTGGCGGGACGAGGAGACGGCGGCGACGGGAGGGGCCGGCGGCGGCGTAGACCGGGCGGCAGTGGGCGGATCCGGGGCGGGCGGCGGCGTCGGTGGCGGCGTCAGTGGCGACCGGGCGGCGGCGGGCGGATCCGACGGCGGCGGGGTCGGGCGGTGACGGGCGGCGACCGGGGGTCCGAGGCGGGCGGCGGCGGCGGCCGGCGGCGGCGGTGTCGGCGGCGGCGGCGAGAGAAAAAAAGGCCTTACGGCTCTGATACCATGTTAGGGTAATAGATCTTGTATTACCAGAGGGCCAAAGGCCAGAATATATAGTACATGTACAGGTGCAAATATACAGAAAGCCCCTAACATATGGGGAAACTATAATATACAAATATACTCTAACACGGAGAAGGGGAACCTCATCTTCATCAATATGGAGGAATTCCTGATATACCTAGGGTCCCTCGCCGCTTATCTGTTTCTCCTGGTTGGCAATCCCTCCTCGATTCCTCTCACTCGAAGAAAAATCCTCTTCTCGGTGTTGTCCGTGTATAAGGTAGAGCTACCGATTTTGTCCATCCCGAGAATTCGAATTCTGGTGTTCTCCTTGCTGATTGCTTTGCCATGCGGCCGATTAAAAATAGAAAACAAGTAAAATCCGCGAAAAAAGAGAAGGGGAAGCTTCCCTTGACTTGTGGCAGCAATGGAGGGCCGCGTAGGGAGGAAGATGTGGCGGAACGTCCAGGTCCGGCGGACGACCATGGGCTCAGCGGCTCTGGCGTCCAAGTCGCGAACGGGTGCGGGCTGAGCGACCAAGTGCATTGGACGGTTCGGGCGCGCCGGCTCCGGCGTCCAAGTCGAGGCCAGGTGCAGCGGCTCCGGCAGCCAGGTCGCGGACGGGCATGAGAGGAGGCGGAGCGGTGAGGTGCATCGTGAGCGGCGGATCTGAAGGCCAAGTCGCAGACGGGAAGAAAGAGAAGAAACCACCGCGTGGTCTCACAATTGAGAAAATTAGACGAGGGGAAAGTGGTATTTTTAGGATGCAATTAGAATAACATCTGTGATTCGCCATGGGGGCTTCCTCTGAGGTCGGCCGCTTCAAGAGCTCGCGGATTTCTGTGGTGGTGGCATCTGGGACTGGGAGTGCCATTCGCTCGCGTGGATGTCCCAGTGTCATTGCTCGCTCCCCCGTTCCACCAGGCCTAGCACGGCTTCTTCGGTCCTGTGCGGGGGCGTCTCCCGCTTAGCAGCAGTGACCTGCATCTCCTTGGCCAAACTCACCGCTCCTTCATTTGCTGCCCCCGGTTTGGGGAGGTTGTGTTCTGAATGAGGATTGAGCGAGCAGTTATAGGGCCATGACCTGCACACTCTCATTGTTTGATCATTCCTCTTCCACGGCAGAAGTTAAACCTCATTTTCCTCTGCTGCATATCCAAGAGAGCATCTCTACTAGCTCTTCATATCTGCTCCTATCAGAGAGTTTTTTATAAAACATGCGGATAACAATTTCAGTCCACTTAACACTACTGTCCGACTCATATTAGTTGACTCAAATCTATCTAGATTTGGATGTATCTAGACATGTTTTAGTACTAGATATATCCGAATCTAGATAAATCCAAATCAACTAATATAGGTCAGAGGGAGTACTAAATAAGATGCTTAAAGGTAAAATTGAGCCATTTTTAAAATGGCTCACCACACTTCGATATTTATATAAAGAATTAATCTAATCTGGTCTACATGTTCGCTTGGTTCATCATAATTGTATGCATGAGTACTTTCTTTTCTATCAGCATTATGTGACAGATTTTGTTTTATATAAAGAATTAATCCAATCTAGAAGCATTATTCTAACATATATTTTTTCTATGAATTACATGAGCATTAGAACTTTAGAGAGAAAACATTAGCTGATTAATTATGTGAAATATTTACATCTTTAATAGGGGTAGTCTTTGTTGCTTATTGGATTTTACATCACTTTGCACCATTTCATCCTTGTGCATATATGTGTTGACTCGCTGTTACCTTTCAATAAGGCTATAGCAAACAAGCTATGAATGATCTATGGTAACTAACCTTACATCTTCAAAACACAAAATCAAGATATCAATTATATGGAAAGAAATTGTATGGTTTGGTCTCAAACACAACCCTTCGTATTTATTGACCCGTAGCAACGCACGGCCATTTAGCTAGTCTACTCTTTAAGAGCATAGTTGGGCTTAAAACAGTCTCCAAAAGCTACCATATATCTATCTATGGAAAGGACCGAGGGTCCTCCAGAGGTTGCCAACCTTCCAAACATCTGGTCCAATGTGTGACACGTGTCCTTCCGCACACGTCCGCTCACATCTCTCCGTGTGCATATGGAAAAAAAATCACCCTTTCAAAATGCAAAAGCCAACCACCCGTGAGCCCTCACTCACCGCTAGAGAGGACGCCGCCGGCTTGCACAAGAACGACAGCAGCAACAACCGCTTGCATCTCCGGCTTGTAGCCCCACATCGGCGACCAACGAGGGGCTTGTGACACAGAGTCGAGCATCAACAAACGGCTGACTTGCAGCACCGCGGTGGCGCCAGGCGACTCACCACAGTAGCACACATCACCGCCGGTGGTGTAGCTTTGCAGCAGAGGATGGAGGAAGCTTCGTAGCACCGGTGGCCTACCTTGGTAGCAACGATGACTCGCCTTTGTAGCACCGTCGATCGCCTTGGTAGCACCGGCGGCCCGTCTTGGCATCGGCAGGACACCTTGGTAGCAGCGGCAAACCATGCTCATAGCGCAGCCATTGCCGTTTGCAGCTCCTGCGTCGGCCACTTGTAGCAACCTTGTCCGCCGCTCGTACCAACAGTGCCCATAGTTTGTAGCATTGGTGGTGGTCGTTTGCATCTCCGGCGTCGGCCGCTCATAGCAACTGTGTCCGCCGCTCGTAGCAACGATGCCCGCCGTCGGCGATGGCCGTTACAGCTCTGGCACCGGCCGCTCGTAGCAGTGCCCGCCATTCATAGCATTGGCGGTGGACATTTGCAGCTCCGACGTTGGTCGCTCGTAGCAACAGTGTCCGCCGCTCGTAGCAACCGAGTCCTCCCTTGCAGCATTAACGGTGACAACTGCAGCTCCGATGTCCACCCCTGTAGCAGACCACGGCGGTTGGGGAGAGATGTGGCGGTGATAGCCATAGCCACACATGAGAGAGATCTGGGAGGTTAGAGAACCGGGAGAAAAAAGGGGATAAGATAGAGTCGTGTGGAGGAGAAACGGCTAGGGAAGATAACGCTTTGGTGTGGCGGGCCCCAACCTCTCGCTGCCTCCCACGCAGAGGGACACGTGGTGAACACTAGAGACAGAGGATCCGGAGGACGCAGCCTCTGGCTGTTTTGGAGCATTTTCCTATATCTATTTGGTGTCTCAAATTTTATTTCCGTCTACAGATTTACAACACCATGCGGCTGTCCGAAAAATGAATATCAAGCGCACGAGACTCTTAACTCCCACATTGAACGTTCTCGCCCCCACCCCATGTGCGGTTGTGCTGACCCTACCGTCCCTCCCTCTATCAATTCAACACCTCCCTGCCCCTGGTAGTCGTTGTTGTACCCAGTTAAACCCTATGCCACCGCCCTTCGTCGTCCTGTCTTAGCAGCGCCCCGACCCATTGTTGCCGCTTGGAATTCGAGCCAGGGCCTCACCGTGAAGGTGGAACAACTACCCAATGGGAAGAAGACGCCTCTAGGAACCATCGTGAAAAGGTAGTCAGTCGCGACCACTGGTGACTAAGCTGAAGAAGCAAAAGGTTACTGTTGGTCATGGATTTAAGCCCCTAGCCAGGACGTCAAGTTCGATCTCATATAGCTAGCCGGAGTCTTTCCTTTCAAAGTGAAACAATTTTCCTTTTATGTTGAGATATTTGAATTGGATTTTCTTTCACCGTACAGAAAACACACTGACGTTTCTGCTCGCTTTCAACCTGAGCACTGTGACGCAATCGGTAAAGTATTGAGTTTCTGCTAGTATATCAAGAACTCTTTTGTTTATGCCTTCTCGGACCCCATCTTCGGGCGGTCTCAAACTCATGATCTAAGCCACGTCTGTCTAGCAAGAGTTGAACACATTGAGCTATCATGCTGAGCTTGCTCTTCCTACTTTAGGGCAACAATCACTCATATCTTTCTTTCTCTCAATATACTGAAGGATAAAAGGAGATATTAGCAAAGCAGTCACTCCCAACTAAATATGAAAACGATACTGACACACTGTATAAATCATCTTAACAACCTTTATTATATGTGATTCTATACTAAAATAATTCTTCAAATTTAGTACCCTAGAAGAAAGAAATTCCTAATCCTTTGAATCTTTGCTATCTTTCAAATCTTCGATATCTTTCAAGTCTTCGATACGCTTCGATGTTGGCCAAGAGGATCTCCTGCCGCCCCGGGGCCACCCGCAGAAGAAGATATGCCACCACATTTTGCCACTTTGCCCGCCTTCAATGTGCTTAACGGAATGTCACAAAGGTATGAAAAGTTTTTTCTATTTCAATCAATTTTATAGTTGTACAATTCAATTGAGTGTCTATGGTACTCCATTTTGATTTATGTAGTGTGGATGATGAGTAATTTTTGGAAAGTGTGATTAGGATGGGCATGTGGTTATCTTGCCGAGTTTCATACTAGTTGTTTGATATGTGTGTGAAAATATGGAGAAGAAATACATATTATGATGCGACAACCGTGCCCTATTCTACATCATCCACTATGATAACATGTCCTACTCTGCATCATCTGTTGTGGTAGTTGTACCCTAAATACATAATCCACAAAAGTTGCAACCGTCTTGGTGCAGGGTTCCATAGCAGAAAACAAAAAATCCTAACAACGAGAACAACATAACCAATATATATTCTATGCAGACGTGGGGTAAGGGAGGGATTCGGTGTTCATACCCTTCGATACCAAAAAGCATTGAAGTTCTGACGAACGTTGATGATGTATTAGTATAGCAATGCCGACCTCAAAATCGTGCAGACGTACAAGTGATGAGTTCCACAATTGGCAGCACCTCCACAATTCTACACGCATCTGGTGTAGATGACGTCCCTCGGACTCCGGTCCAGCGAAGCAGTGAAAGAAGATGATCCGGACCGAGGAACCAGCAGCACGACGACGTGTGTATGGTGGAGAACTCAAACCCCATATGCCCGTTCCAATATTATGGAACCACGTGTGAGGGAGAGAGGAAAGTGCCAATGGGTGAATGAGGGGAGGGGCTCCTCTCCTCCTTATATAGGCCAAGGGGGAAGGGGGGCCACCTAGGGAAGCCTCCACCTAGACTGGGGCCCACCCTAGGACAGCTGCCACTGCCCCCTCCATGATGCGTGCATCCCTCCCCTCCTTGAGCCACCGGCCACTTGGGAAGGTGGGGTGCCCCCTAATAGGCTGCCACATGGTAGCCCATTAGGGGTAGGCCATATTTTTATTTATTATTTTTATCTTTAATTAAATACTAAAAACAATATTTAAGTCTCCAAACATTTCATTGACTCTGGAACCTGTCCGACCTCTCTCTCAAGATTAATTCTAGAGTTCCCTCTCTTTTCTCCAACGATCTCGAATCAAACCCTTAGAATCATCTACCCTTAGGCGTGCTACCCTATGGTTTGGGAATACGTAGACATGATCGAGACACCTCTCTGATTAATTACCAACAACGGGGATTTGGAAACCCATGATGCCCCCATGCATTCCACGAATTAACTTGATCGCTTGAACCTTAAAGGTCGAGTCTCATTCCCTTTGCTACATGATACCTAGTTTCTCCAAGGTCTGATCTTCAGTATGTGTATACCTAGTTCGATCTTGTTACCGATAAAAAAGTTTACTCATTCCCGCAATATTACATTCACGTGACCTAGTCTCATACTTGCAAGCTTCGTAGATGTAATCTCACCGAGTGGGCCAAGAATATCTATCCATCACATGGATGGGCAAATCCCGATCTCGATGCATACACCTCAACATATCCCTTCGGAATACCTGAGACTGAGAGACACCTTTATGATCACCCTGTTATGGTGTGACGGTTGATGTAGTCAAAGCATCCTCGAGTGATAGTGATTATATATGATCTCACGGTCAAAGAATTGAGTTACTATGTTTTCCTAGTTATCGCAATGTTGAACTTTGTGACCGGATCTCATTGCAATACTTAAGTTGGGTGTGTGTCCATCACATCCTTCACTCAATTACATGATTCCATTGTCAATTGCCATAAATGTCCATCATCAGAAAATCTTGGTCATCAGTTGACCAATGAACTAGTTGACTAGAGGTTACTAGGAACTTGGTTTGTTTACATACCACACGTGTACCAATATTTCCACTTAATGCAATTATAGCATAGCATAAAACTTATTATAAATATGTGAGATATGGCAATAAAAACACGTTTATTATTTGCCTCTAGGGTATATCTCCAACAGTCTCCCACTTTCACTAGAGTACAAATAAACTAGTTTACATTTTATGCATTTAACACCTATGGCATTCTGGTGTTGTCCATATGCGTTGCTTGTGGTAAACCTAATCTGCATAACCAACACCTTTAGCTCTGTGTGGATTTGTATGTCTTTGTGTCTCTAGGCATTACTTATTCTCCAATGATATGGCATTGTATAAATTTAGTCTTCTAGTGAGACTTCAATTCCTTAGGCAAAACTGTGTTGATACTATTGTCGTACAATAGTATAGCCCGCTTGGAACTGCAGTTAGTTTGATAAAAAACTACTTGACACAAATACCCTCCATCTGCTGCTACTAGAGCAGTCATATACCCATTCGTCATTGTAGTATCTATCACATATTATAACTTTGGAACTTTATAGTGGGTTTGAAGTGAGGAATCTAAATCTTTTCAAGGGTGTCCAAAATTGATGGTAACCATGGTATTATAGATATACCTGAACTGCAGCTGGTATATATTATTGCATCTGGTAAAACGTAGCTTGATATCAATAAAATTTTCAACTAGGAATAGAAGATAACCAAATGTCTTATGATTAAGAGTAGGATAATCTTGAATGGATAGACTAAATGTGTTCATTCCATGCACATAAGGGAAACCCAAGGACACTGGTTAGAATCCTTAAGACAATGATAACCCAAAACTCTACCATTAGTAAACCTTCGTAGCACAATGATACTTAGGAATTAGCTAAATGTTTCTATCAGGAAGCCTTGTCCAAAACACCAAAAAGGGGTATCAAATGTAGATTAGTAAGAGGTATGAAATGGATAATCCTAAAGAGGCAGGGAAAAGTATAGAGATCATCGAAAGAAGCTAATTGATGGATGAGAACTGCTGATCATCAATGTTGGTGATTCAAAAGGAAATTATTTCTATACCCCGACATGAGAGTAATCTGTAACTTCGAGGGCGAATTTTAGTTTGAGGGGGAGAGATGGTAATGCCCCAACATTTAGGAGAAATCAAAGTGTAGAAGCGAGTGTGTGCATTTGCATTCATGCATCTGAAACCTAGGTAATTTTTTCGCAAATGTTTAAAACACAAAGTGATCAAAGTTTCTCTTAGTCTGATGGCTTAGGTTTAGCTCATCAGGTAAGTGCTATGCATTTCGACATGACCTTTGTTGATAATCTGCTTCTGGGGTTAACAATTTCAATTCAATCCAAATGTGAACTCTATAATTCAAATACAAATGATATATTTGAGTATAAAAAGAATATTAAATTGAATTATAAATAGTTATTGAGTTTCAATAAACAAATAAGAATTTAATTCTTATTTACAAATAAAGATACAATAATTACAAACTTGAGTACAAAATAAGGAATTACATTTTATTTCAATGTAGACAAATATTTATTGTTTTTACAATATCCCAAAAATAGAACAAGATTATAAGGAGATTAACTTTATTACACAAATGCAAATACAATGTCTTTTCAATGTTTCAAAAAGAAAAGAATTACAACAAATGAAAATAGAAATCCTAAAATAAACCCTAACTACTTATTTACCGTCTGGTCTTTATTCCTTCTTGTATGTGCCTTGTTCTTGATCCCTTTAAAATTAGAATACAAACCAAATAGATTAATGAAAGGGGTTAGTGGGGTTAATCATACTCTTAGAGTGGGCTTAGTGATGCTAAGCCATACTAGGCTATGTAATAGTATCTATTCATATTATTAATTTCCTTAGGCTTATGCATCATAGGCTATGAGAGGGGCCCGTTTCACCAGTTGGTAGTAAAAGGATAAAAGGAAATAGTCAAAGTCAAATAAGATAATATCAGCCCAGCCAAGCTCCACAAAGAGGAGTGTGTCTAGCATAAAAACTTGAACCAAAAGGGTCCCACATGTAAGCAGCTTACACCACTGCATGCATCTATTGTGTTGTCAACACAGCAGGGCATCATCAGGAAGTAGATAAGAAGAGAGCAGCTGCTGCATCTCAGCTACCAGCTGATTCTATCATCTCCACAACACCATCTCATTCACTCTTAGTTCATAGCACACACTATTTCTACTCCACAGCCACATCAACCAATAGAGCAATAGTACGATCACTTGAAGAGAATCCATAGGAGTAGATCAAGGGCAAATCAAATACAGGAGCTAGCAGGAGAAGGTTAAGAACATGAAGTAGCTGTTGATCTAGGTCAACAACAATAGATCAAATCCACTTGAGTAAGCCAACATCACCAAGAAATCACCATCTACATCAGCAACAACATCTACCTTTTCATAGTAGGTTGCAACACTAAGATTCAAGCATATTATCTACTCTTATTTGATTTAGGCAACAAAAAGAAGTAGTAATAGAAAAGGTTATTTGTCTTGCATAGAGATGCTATGCAATATCATCATCAAGAAGTTTACCATCCCATCTTAGCATTTGTTCTAATATAAATCTATGCCTCAAGCTTTTGCATCATAGGTTAGGCCAAGAATCAAACACATAAATCTATAAATTTAAGCCTCACACTATTACATCATTGGCAAGGATTAAACCCAATCTTTGTCAAGTAATCATTTAGATGATCTAGGTCACCGTGCATCCTCCAAAGAGGTACCACAGCAGCAATATCACCTTAAGAAGCCACAAGTATTGTATACATGAAATAGCCAATAGATTAAGGAAGCAACTTTCAAATACATAAAGTAATCTAAATCATTTTCCTGGACCAAAATTACTAGGAATCATATTTCGTTCAAGTTCTTTGTCAAGTTTGACAGATATTTGATTGCACACAAGAAGAAGTCACACTACCACAGTCCAGTAAGTGCTACTAGTTTTGAATTCAAACAAGTAGTTGAATTCAAATATATCGTAAAGTACCAGTAGTCAATTGCCACACCAAATCCTAAACCTTGTTTCCTATCCATAATAAGATCTCATTGATATTTCCACACTTAAACCAAATCTCATACATGAGTACCAGATACTAGAAACTCACTGCCAATTATATAATACCGTTGTCCTTAATAGAATTGTAAAAAGAGTAGAGATTACTAGTGAGCAGGCGAGCTTCGCCTTGCCTCCTGCCATTCATTTTGGTATAACTTAGTAGAACAGTAGGAATTCTAGTCGGTGTCATTGATGTGCAGCTTTTTAATGTTTTTCCATAGATCTATATTGGTAGTCCTTTGCCAATTTCAAACTGATAGGCACCTCATCATATCCTAAGTTGCACTACACTCAAAGGAATACTACTCATGTTCCCTAATATACATTTTATAGAACATGCTATATTAGGGAACATAGTTAATATAAACAAGTGCTATATTAGGGAACAAAGATAATTGTCTTCCTTTGACAGCCTATGGTCATGGGACAGAGCAGGGTGGGCCCCATTGGCATGTAACTTGAGAGACTCACCTTGCAGTAACAAAAAACTTTGTTCATTAGCCCAAATCGACGGGTAGATTAGCTGGTTACCCATGATCTGATGGCCCACAAAGCTGCGAGCGGGGAAGCGATGAGAAGGCTTGCATGCCATCAAACTTAATCTATAGAATAATACTCTAGAACATCATCTGGGTTGAAATTCCACAAGATATGAATACTATGGACAATACAAATAACCACAAATAATAATAATGAAACATAATCAAAAGAGGACACGTAGATTGCAATAAATGGATTCTTCAAGCTTGGACTCAGATAGAGGATTAGCAACTAGGTTACACAAAATATTGCTAGATCAACAGACAGTTAGGAAGAGGAAGAACCCTATATCAGGAGAGAATTATAGTGACAAGAAGAAGAGAATAAGAGAGAGGAACAAAGGAAGGACAAGAGAGACTCACTTGTGGTCCTCGCCGTGTCATTGAAGCGGAAGCAGACCAGTGATGAAGTCACGACGACACAAGGAGAGCCAGGGTGCTACAACCTACACCAAGACACACCAGTAGAATCACTACGACAGAGGGGTGGCACACGCGACCACCACCATAGAACCACATGGTCACTGGCGAGTAGAAGATCCATAGGCGTCGAAATCCTAGAGCCACAAAGAATAAGGGGGTGAGCAGCAGAGGGCTCGGTTCTCAAATCGAATGGGGCTAGAAGAACAAGCCGATAGTGGCAGTTCTTCATCCACGGACAACGGAGGTTAGCTCGGCCGGAACCAACCAAGGTAAAGAGGCGACGGCGATGGTTCCACAACATCGCAAGAGAGGAAGGGGGGTGAGGTCGAGTACGGGAGCGAGAAAGTGATGGGCCGAAGTGGCCAAGCCTAGGGCTATGGTTGGGTTGAGCCCAACCACTAGGATCTCTTGTGGGCTGGGTCAGGCTAGCCAGACGGCCAGGCCCAGTTCCTAAAATAAAATAAGAAATGAAATAAAATGCAAATTACAAAAATAACCATGTGAACATTTTAGGCTCTTGAAAAATAAAGAAAAATCATAAAAATATATATGATATACCAAAATGATCAAAAACTATAATATACTCTAGAAAAATAATAAGTAGGCCATTTAAACTAAATAAAATAGGATAAAATATTTAAGCCATTAACTCAATTATAGTAATATATAAAAATGAGATAAAATCCTAAAAATAAATAAAAAACATTTTAAGTATAACATAATTATATTATACTATAAAAATACTAAGAAGATTATTCCATAAGATTCTAGGATTTACAAAAAATAAATGTATCACAAGGATTAAAAATCCTATTTGTTATTTGAAAATAAATAAAGGTATTTTATTTATCTCTATAAATCAAGATAAATTCCTTTTAGATTCACTTAAGCCATTTAGAATTTGTTGCTTTAAAGAAAGATGATTCTTTACTTTATAAATGAAATAAAAATGTTTTAATATCTCAAAATTTCTTATTACCTAATGATTTAGAATAAACACTCCAATAAAGATAGAATTCATAAATTATACTTAGAACCATAACTATGGTTTATCATAAAACTTAATTGTGTATTGTTAATTAAATAATATTCCTTTAGAATCTTATACCAACTATAAGTCAAAGATTTACAAGTTCATTTTGCATATCATTCACTTATATTAAAAGTGAATGGTCTCATCTTATTTAATTGTACTTCGGAGAACTCTAAAACTTAGTATTAAGTAAACAAACCATATAATGAGACCACCCATATATCATAGTTAGCTTTAACTCTATAACCTACCTATCATAGACTTGCTAGATCTAGATCTGTGGAGTACACCCAATACCTATACGATTTGTCATCGATCGTACGTAGGAGAACTCTTGAACTCAAAAGCAATATAAAACTATTGTATATTAATCAGAATTATATTTTATAGTTAACTTTGGTCTGTCACTCAACCAGCTAGAATTTTATTAACTTAAGATCATTAAAACAATGCAAATACCCATTGATTGTATTCCAAGAACATTGTGAATTGTATTACTTAATATAAGAAGTATTTTACTCAACTTAAGAGTAATTATCGATCAACATCCAACATTAATTAATATTATGCTTTACTGTTAATTACTTTTAGGATCTTATTATAGATCTTATTTGTGAAGTACACTTGAATGTAACACGAGTCTTTCATAAATCACCAAACTCAATCCGTATTGAAAACATGGGGATTTACTTTGGGATTTTATACAAAGTTTATATCATTATTTATGCATAAAAGCATGTTGCTTCTTTAAACATTAGTCCTTACCAGACCAATGATGTTGTTTTCAAATATTGGAGTTTATACAGAATAGAATATTGTGATTGCATAATCTTGTAATCATAAAGGCAAGTTCACACTTGCTCATGTCCTTTGGTTATTTTCTATCACGTACTTAAAATCTACTAGTGTTATCACCTGCATTTCGAAAAGGATGGCAGAAAACACTATTTTCAAAATTGACTTGAACTATTGGTTACTAATCTAGAGTGATCAGTTAATATATTATGATTGGCAATGGAACAACCATTGCTCGGGAATGTATCATCTAGGATTTAGCAACAAATGTTGCCAGTCATTCTTGCACTATAAATTACGCGTTAACCATGAGATCTATATGGCTCTAGGGAAGTTAGCTGGATCTTCTTCCTTTCATGTGTCAGCGGATGACCTTAATGTGACGCTGAGATTCCATGCATGGATCGACCAACAAGGGTGGGTACCCTTAGGGCCCCGCAGTTTTGGTGTCTAGATTATTTGTGTGAGGCTATCCGAGGTAGGTTGGCCATTTTAATGGGTCATAGGGGGACAACCGACTCACAGAGTCTTCAGGGGCCTATCAGAGTTGTAGTAGCCTGAAAGGGGGCTTAATAGAGATGGGAGGCTTGAAGGATCATGTTGGCATGTGGGGTCATGGAGAAGGGAAGTGATCGTCTTGGCTCCTTATACCGGGCCTCATACCAAGGAAGAGTGAATGGGTTGGCTGCTCAGATGTGTAACATGGATAAGGATCTCTCATGGGTAAAGAAACGCACCTTTGTAGAGGGTAAAAAGTGTGACATGATACTCCCTATTCTGAGAAGGAACCACGAACACTACAAGAAATGAACTCCATGAAGTTCTAATCAACCTGTGAATACTGATGGACATAGCTTTTCAGAATAAAAGCAATCTTTGAAGAAATATATATGAAAACCTACATAACCTATGACCTTTGGTATGTGTTGTAGTTAGTGCATCAAACACTCCTTTTTAGTGAACTTGCTAAGTATGCTTGTACTCAATCGTACCTTATTAACCCTTGATCGATTCTATCAATGGCAAACCTAGGAGGTGAACTACTTTGAAGAGTTAAAGATATCCAGTGGGGATCGGCAGAGTCGACGACTACATCAGAACCTTTTGAAGTCAAGATGAGGATTTCAATATAAATAAATCCCTAGATACTAGAACCTACTTCTGTAGAGCATTGCTTTAGCAGCAATCACAAGCCATAGATATATAGTAGTAGTATTTCTAGAATAGAATCGAGTTGCTATTTCTAGTTTTCTTCTATATGATGTTTTCCTTACTATTTCGAGGAAGTTTTATGGATCTCTTGTAATGTGCTATATGTAAAGTCATAACTTGGAACCTCGATGTCTCTGTTGTACCACTATGAGGGATGTAATATTAGTGGAATGATGTTTCATTGGTGTTATGTCAACAACTATAGTGTACTACATCATATAGTGGTATGCTGGGTCACCGCAATTGTGCCACCTTCTTTCTTAACACATAGCCTAAATTGAGATAGACTTCATTTGTATATATGACAAAACTTGTATCAATGTAACACATTACAATGAACTATTTCATCACTTCTACAAACAAAGCATATTCTTGGTTCTTCGAAAGTACACAAGAATATCATTACTATTGTCCAATGATCATCTTATGAATCACTATGGTATATGCTCCTAGCATTTAGAGCATATGACTCATCTAAATATGTACATATCATGGCATTCATGATTAATCAAATCATTCATGAGGTTTCACTTACTAATTGTTAATACAATTTATCTTGCTTCCATGTGGCAAGAACTTTTCTTGCCCTTTCTGTATTGAACTAATTCAATATTTCATCTATTTACTTTGGCATAACTATATTAGCATTTCAATCTATCTATATAGACTTTGTGGTCTAACATTCTGGTTTTTCCTAAGTCTTTCATCAAAATCCAAACTTAATGAAATTCTTAATTTGCGCCTCACAAAAGATGCATCATTTTCAATCAACATAATGTCTTTTACATAAAGCATTGGAAGTATGTCTTAACGCTCCCACTTACTTTCGTGTAAATACAATTATATTTATTGATTCTGATGAAATTAAACACTTTAACTCTTTCATCGCGGTGAAGATTCCAACTCCACAATGCTTACTTCAACCATTGAAGTTTGCATATATCTTAACACACTTCGAATTAACAAGACTCGTTGGATAGTGTCATG
The DNA here is from genome assembly GCA_910589775.1 of Avena eriantha. Lineage (NCBI taxonomy): Eukaryota > Viridiplantae > Streptophyta > Magnoliopsida > Poales > Poaceae > Avena > Avena eriantha. The sequence goes on from OU342742.1 coordinate 225,202,683, forward strand.
TACACATCTTATGTAACCATTCTATTAGAAGAACGTTGTTTTGTTTATTTAACTACCATATATCAATATGTAGTGGTTGCTACAATAATTCATACAAAATTTGTATTAAATTTCTTTTTGACATGTCGACCATTTCCCAGATGTAAATATCACTGCAGAAGTTCAAATCTTGTTGCAGTCAACTCTTTGAACTTTGTCGTAAACTTATTTCCAACATGTCGACCATTTCACAGATGTAAAAATCCATGTCTATTTCTTTATATATCCACTTATGCTTTGAAAAGCTTCACACCTTCTAGAGGGTTTACCAAGTTCATATCTTGATTTTCATATATGGATACTATCATGATTTTTTATGGTCTCTAGCCATTTAGCAGAGTTAGGTATCATCATCACTTCTTTGCATGTAGTCATTATATCATTGTCCAATAATAACATTTTGTTCACAAATCTTGCTATTTGATTATTATCTGATCCACATGGTTCAACAGGAACTTAGATCTACGAAACTACAATATTTGCAGAAATGGTAGCCATGAGCATTGTAGTAGCTCCCTCCAGAACACTTTCTAGTGATGCGCTACTCTAACCATGTCACTTAGGTTCAAATAACCTCATCAAAATTTCTATTATCCTCCCACTTAACTTTTCACTAAAAATTGCTTCTCAAAGAACTCGTTGTTTTAGTGACAAACACTTTTGTCTTTAGTGTTACGGTGGATGAGTTCCCAATGATTGCTTTTGGGATAACCTACAAAGATGTGCAAAACTGACTTTAGTTTTGTAAATATTTTACATATGCCTTGCATACCAAAATTTAAGAAAAGACATACTAGGTTTTACTCCTTGCCATTTCAACGGATCATGATATTGTTATTTTCAGTGTAAAAGCGGTAGTGACTTTAGCATAATCTTTTAAATCATAATGACATTTTTATATTTAATCTCACTAAGTAAAACTAGGTTCTATTACATTCTTAAAACATTCCATACTACTATGGTGTTTTGGGAAACTCAAATTTATGAAACAATTTCCCAACTTTTAGATGTTTACTAAACTTGTAACTCAAATATCTTCCTTTATGATCCAATCATAAACTCTTGATTTTCTTGTAATGATGGGTTCTACTTCACACTAAAACCTTTGAACATATTTCAAATGTACCATACTTCTTCCTCATTAAATAGATATACTCGTAAATCTATTCAAGTCCTCTGTGGAAGTATATGAAGAAGAATAATCCATCACACATGTTTTTACATAATGGACCACATACGTCAATATGTATGACTTTCAATAAGTTAGTCTTCCATTCAACTTTAGCTCGTGAATAAAGTTTTAGTTATCTATAGGAAAGTCTTACAAGCGTCAATTAATTCGAAAAAAACTTTGACTCCAAAATTTCATCAACATGGAGTTTCTTCATGTCTTTCTTTCCTATATAACTTAAACCGTGGTGTCACACTTAAAGTGAAATTCTAATCATTTCGTCTTGCAACATTTTTAGCATTTAGTTTTGTGACTGTTATTTCACCAACAAAATTTTTAATGGTCCATCTATCATCTATGGAATAGAGTGATTATTTGAACAACAACTTGTTCTCACAATACTAGAACTGAATAACAATTGTCAGAATAAATCTTGACGACTTGTTCTTTGATGTAGATAATAAACATAATCACATTTTATTTGTTTATTGATGAACATCATCACCATATTCTCTTGCTAGTTACTTGGGCCATTGTATTTGTTATATTAAGTTGCTTTGTATGACACTTCATACCAACCAGTACAACATCTAATGCTGAAGAATTACATTGTTTTAACAATCAAATAGTATATTCATAACTTGTATATATTCTATATACCTGATCTAGACAATTCCAGTCTTCCATTTTCCGCCGATTACATTTGTGGATTCTCTTTCAATGTTTCCGCTCTTCCAGAAGAATCAACCAACATCAATAGTGGCACCAATCACATGGTACTTGGTCCAAGTGTGTTAGTCAAACACTATACCCTTAAACTTGCAATTTGAAGTGGATCACCATCATCACATGATTCGCGTTTTTCTGGATTCTACTTTTAGTGATCTTTTATCATAGTAAACATTTTACTTATACCTCTTATCCATCCTATCATGACAATTTTCATGATGAAACTACTATATATGTCATAAGGACGAATATTTTTATAACTTTAATTCCCAAACCTATTGGGTGATAGGTATGCCCAGCGTCACCATCATTCGCAAATGCTCATCCAATATGAGAATTTGTTTCTGACCAAATTATATTTTATCGTATTGCAATCAAACAATGTTTCATATATCAGAATATATTTTACACAAGATAATTTCTGAAATGAATCTTTCAGCTCCTAGATAATCTTGATACTAAAAACCTTCTTTCCAATATCAAGTATTATGGAGGCAAGCATGATCTTTTAGACACTAACTTTGGAATCAAATACTCTAGGATTAATACAACTTATTAAACCTTATGGATTAAATGAGGTTTACTTGAAAGTTTGTTTTAGGACTTTTAGCTTCAATTTAACACTGAAACAATATGGTACTAGTCTATAAGGTAAGTATCTAGAATTCTATAGTTCTATTATCTCAATTAAAATAGAGTGTAAGGTAGTCTAATAGATGCCAACTACAACAAAACTATGAAAATTCACTTGGATTGTTTAGTTCATGATAATGGTTCAATTACTAATGAACCCCCACTTGAATGAACATCCCCATCTTTGTTTAGTGATTACATGATCCTAATTCACTATACCACCCCGAGTATCATGGCCGATGGCATAGTTTCAAAGGTAGACATCAAAATGTAAATCACATCAACTATGTAACTCATGCTTAACCTTTTGGTCACTTGTGTTCCGAGGCCATGTCTGTACATGCTAGGATCGCCAATGTAATGAAGGAGATATGCCCTAGAGGCAAATAATAAAAGGGGTTTATTATCATATCTGATTAGTTCATAATAGTTTTGAAGGAGATACGCCCTAGAGGCAAATAATAAATAGGTTTTTATTCTCATATATCAATTAGTTTACAATAGTTTCATATTCTGCTATAACTGTATCAAGTGGAAACATTGGTACAGGTGTGGTATGAAACAAACCAAGTCCCTAGTAGCCTCTATTCATACTAGTTTGTTGGTCATGAAGATGATCTAGGTTTCAAGATCATGGGAATTTATGCCAATTGACAATGAGGTCATATCATTGGTGAATGATGTGATGGACATTCCTCGAAAGATTGCGACACGATCAAGTCCCATAGTTCATTGTTGCAATAGCTAAAATCTAGTCTCATGTTCCTTAGACCGCGAGTTCTTATTGCTCACTATTTCCCGAGGCTGCTTTGACTGCATCAAACGTCACGTGGTTAAACGGTGATCATAAAAGTGTACATTGGGTATTCCAAAGGAATAGTAGATGACATGTGACACAAGAGTGGGATTTGTTCGCCCACGTGATGGGTAAGATACATATGGCCGACTTGGTCAGATTACATCCACAAATGTTGCAACATGTGATTAGGTCACAGGGATATAATATCATGGTAACAAGTAAAATAGAACTTCTTGGTAATGAGATTGAACAGGGTATGTGATACCGATGATCAGATCTCGGATAATTCGTATCAAAGAAACAAAGGAAAATTGGATTCTACATTTTACGGTTCAAACGACATTGTCATCGTGGTAGGGGTCACATGGGCATCCCTGGTCCGTCCGTTGATCATTGATATAGATCATGTCTAGAGCATTCCCGAGCCGTGAGGGGATACACTTAAGGGTACGATGAGAGAGATCATCCGTAAGATGGAATCACATTAGAGAAATAGAAAGCCGGAATTGTTCTGCGGAGAGATCCAAAGTTGTTCAGAGAAGGAATAAAGGAAAAGACCTGAAAAGTGTTTTCGAATAAATGGGAATTTGAATATACATTTATTATATGTTAATTACGAATTAATATATTCTAAATAATATTTAAATTAAGATTTGTAAAAGCAAATTTCATATTAGGCTAATCGCTAGAGGGAATTAGCTTAGGAGAAAAGCTGCAGAAAAACAGGAAAAAGAAGAACAGCTAACAACCCACATGGGCGGGGGATAATAGCCGCCGCACTGGGGCGGGTGGCAGCCAAACGGCCGCCGGGCCGGCCAACTCGACCCGAGCCCACATGGGCACGCGGGGGAGATAGCCAACCAAGTAGGCCATGGCCAATGCCAGCCCACCCAAGCGGCTGAGCGGGCAAGGGCCCAGGCGGGGCTGCTAGGCGGGCCGCAAGGCGTGCACCAGCCTAGCGCGTGGCGCCACTTGTCGCCACCGTAGATCGGGAGACAGACGAGCACTGGATGGGCCGTGCCAAGGCTTGCCTGGCCAGCCCTGTCCAGGCTGCCATCTGTTACTGCTTCTGTTTGCTTGATAGGCTGATCAGAATTGGCCCATCCGGCTAGGACAAAAATTCATGTGGTTTTTCTTTTGTAATTAGTCCCACATGGCTAACCTAATAGGAAGGTGACAACTGCGAGTGCATAGATCGTTTGTAGCTAGTTTTGAAATAAAGATATCGATCCTACAGGGAGCAGGAGTTTGAAGTCTAATAACTCTTGAATTAAATACTATAATAGAAATACTAAATAAAGTTCTAAGTAGCAAGAATAGATGCGAGTATTGTGTAAAAATGTGTTTTTGGGTTTTTGGCATAAGAGAACAATTAAGTAAAGCAAAATAACTGAACACAGAAAGTAAGTATCGCGTATGTAAAAGAGATTGGAATTGCAATAGGAAAAAAGGCGTTCTCAGGGAGTAGCAGATACACCTCTAGCATTATAAAGGATTAAGGTAAATATTATTATCATGAGCATTCTTAACTATGTATGTGTGGGAGAAACTCCGTATTTATACAAATAGGCAGCAACCACTGCTCACATCATCCTCATAACCACAACAGTCAGCAATCGATATCAATCGAATTATTGCGCTATTAAGGGACATAATCCCGTAGGACGTATCCCATGGCATGGATAGTGTTCCGTCAGTTTCCTCGGTTCCCAAGTTGATACGTAAGGGGTGCCAACATCTTTATAGTCAGTGTAAGTGCTAACACACCTCCGTCTATCAACAAGTAATTCACTCCATCAAGTCCCCATAAGAGGCAAATATTGAGAGGTCGACTTCTCCTAATATCAAGATGAAGACAATCTAACACATGGTCACAGTGATAAATATCATAATAAACTTTATCTTATTTCAATCTCATACTAGGGTTTCTCCATCTCCCCAAGAACTAATGATCTAGTCAGACATGGAGGCAATCAACATCATGGCAATAACAATGGAATCTATCATAGATGAATAATACTTGTATAAATCCACAACGACTATGGAAATTACAACAAGATCTAGACAAGATGTAGATGGGATGGATGAAGATGGTGGTGATGTAGCGGTTGATGATGAAGATCGATGCCTTAGCCTCCCGGATCTGCGTGGGGCAAAGATGGATCCCCGGTGGACGAGTTCCCCCTCCAGATGCCTTCTGTAGGTAAGGTTTCGGCGATTTCTGGTTGTTCTATATGTCGTCTCTCCAATCCAGTTGCACGTGGTGAAACTATTTGAGGAGGCGGTGGTGGCGTCAACTATACGTCAGGAACTATACAGACGAAATTTTATTTCCGCCGTATAGTTGGTTGTTAAACCATCTGTATGCCTTGATCGCTTCGGGTTTTCTTCTGGAATTATTAATATTTCCCAAATAAGCGATTTTCGTTGTTTTTGACTCCTTTTCTCCTCAGTACAACTGCTCCAAGAATTGTGTCCATTGTATCCATCATCTGTCCTGATCCTGGTGAAAATAGACATAAAATGTGCGTGCAAGCACCGTAAAATACCAAGATCCTACAACTACGGTGAAAAATAATAATATAAAACATGATGCAATTATTCACTCATCAACTTCCCCAAGCTTAGACTCTTGCTCGTCCTGAGCAAGTTAGCTTAATTGATGTGATCCTCATATTCATGAAGCCGAGTCGATAAGATAAATGAGGCAATTGCAGCATGTGTTTATCATATATGATACATAGGAATAAGTTCATGAATAGTACCTTACTCGAACCATCCGAATAATATTAGCAGGCTTCCATACCTTAGCATTTAACAGTTCACAAAAGATCACTCTCAATATGATGCAAACGTATTCAGTTCAACCGAATGAGTTAGCGTGGTAGTCCCAAGTGTTCTAGGATTAACATATTCACTTGGGATTCAAAATCTCAAAATGTCTCTTTGTCATACTACAATATAGTGGTGTATGCGTATTTGCTGTTTGCACATTTGCTCTTTTTCTTCTCTTTTATTCTTCTTTATATATATATGCTCACACTTTTGTTTAAGTGCTGTGCAAAGGAGCTAGCCATACATTCCACTTCATGTAGGAATTCAAAGTTTAACGATCTCAATTACCAAATTCCAATTGTATATGAAGCAATCTTTATAACTTGAATATTCTACCTTGTCTTTTTCTCACTCTAATTTGATAGCACTCTTAATTTTCCTTTGTTCAAGGTTTCTTTTTCAACTTAACTGATTAGATAATTTTTCTTTCTTTGTAAATCAAACCATGTACTTACAACATATTGACCAAATTATCTTTGTATGTTCCATTAATACCAATGGTGTGGAAGACTCCTATTGCTATAATCAAGTGCAAGTAAAATTATACTCAAGCCATTCATATATCCATTAGGACAAACACAAACTTAATATTGCTCCATATATGATAATAAACTCGGAATTTTATAAAAGGGATCGACTATTCCTGAAGAGAATTCTAATGATGAAACTTTATTTCTAGTTTGAACTAATGCAAAACTAAAATAGTAATGTAAAACTTATAAGATAGATTACAAGGTCTTAAAGATCTCCCCAAGTTTGGAATCAAGCCAAGCGGGATCAAATAATCCCTTGCGATTATTTGATACCGTGATTATTGTAGATCACTGTGGTGCCATGGCATGTAACACCGCGGTGCGTAGCTTCTTGTTGGTATGCTCCAGAGCGATGATGCGACTATATCACCTGCGCAAACCAAATTGCAGAGTGTCCACTTTATCTGCGAGTTTAGTCACCAATGGGAGAAGGTCATCCTTCTTCTCTATCTCTTTGAGATGATGACGGACTTCAACGCGATGGAGTAGCTCCTTCTCCTAATATATCTCTAGTGCTCGCACGCGGTCCTTGGTCCTAGGAGAAGCTTCTTCTTCCTCATTCATGATTGATGGATCGAGGAAGTGGAAACCGTTCCTCCACTCTTCTTGAGGCTTCACCCTCATACGAGCACCAATGGTAGGCTTCAAGAGTGGCACCGTCGCTCCATTGCTAGGACCTGCACCAATATAGGTAATTCCTTACGCTTGTGCGGCCTAGGGTCTGTGGCGATGAACTTGATCGTCTCCACACGCCCTTTTCCATGCGGCTTGCGACATTCTCTCTCTTCTTGAGCTTTCTTCATTGCCGCCCAGTTGATCTCTGAGGGATCATAAACATCACGGCAGATGTAGACGTCACTCCAATCTTCATTGGAATCATTGTTGTAGAAGCTTGGCTCGACATACTCCTTATACCCCTGGATAAACCTCTCCACCTCCTCGTTGTCTCCCTCCATGGACGGGCTGCGAGAGCGGTCCCTAGAAGGAGCAATGAGACCTAGGGGTTTTCCACGGCCTAGGACAGGAGAGCGCATTGATAGATTGGTTCCTGGAAATTATGATTAGAGAGAGATACAATGGAAGTATATAAGAGGGGTCAGAGGTCGGTAAAACTCACGAGAAACACCAAATTCACGCCCAAGAAAATAATCTTAACAGAATAGGAATAGAAATCTCGGATTTGGAGGAGTCCTGCCGCGTAACGACCAACTATACGGGCGCGACCCGTATAGCTCCGGCCATATAGTTGGTTCCGGGCAGATATTTCCAAATATCTCGAGTCCAGGTCGATTAAGTTACTGACTCGGAACCAATGAAACCATTTTTTATGATCAAAAATGAAAAAGTAATCAAAGATGTCTGATAGTTTAATGACCAACTATACAGAGGGAGGTTTTTCTCTGGGCGTATAGTTGCGACCGTATAGATCCAGACATCAAAATAGAAAATACCCGAGAGTTTAGTGACCAACTATACGACCGGAGATTTTTCTCTGGTTGTATAGTTGCGACCGTATAGTTCTAGACAAATTCGCAAAGAGGGTATAGAAGGTTTAACGACCAACTATACGGTCGGAGATTTTTCTCCGGTCATATAGTTGTGACCGTATAGTTGGTAAAAAACCTTCAGAAACTTCAGAAAAACACGAGGAATTCAAAGGAAAAAATTTAGAAGTAAAATTTGTGAAACAAATCAGTTATTCGAGTAAGAATACTTACCTTGCACTTACCATCTTCTTACTCAGGGATGACAAGCTCCTCCAACAACAAAGACTTCATCTCTTTTGGAGGAATTGACCTTAGTTCATTTAATAATTCTTGTGAACAAAAATCACCAAGACTAAAGTTCCTCTCATTAAGATTGGTGTCTTGCTAGGTGAATATGGACACTGCATCCAACATCTTTATTCCTTGCCTTTGCATAATCTGCAACTCAAATTCTTGAAGTAAAAGGATCCAATAGGTTCCCTCTCTTCCTTAGGATAATTATTTTGAGCACTATTTAGTGTTCTACTAGCATGATGTATAATATTAAATCTGCGACCTATATGTTGTCCCGGAGTTACTCCTACAACATCATCACTAGCTTCACATATTAAGTCAAAAGTCATATCCTAGATAGGTGGTTTAATGATAGGAGCATGGGATAAAGCATATTTAAGTTTATCAAAGGCTATACGACATTTATCATCAAAATTAAAGCTTACTCCCTTTTGCAGAAGGTTAGTCAAAGGTTTAGATATTCTAGAGAAATTTCTAATGAACCTTCTATAAAAACCCACATGACCAAGGAAACTTCGTATACCTTTTATATCCCTAGGTTGTGGCATTCTCTCTATGGCCTCAACCTTAGCTCTACCCACTTCAATTCCCTTACCTGATACCTTATTTCCAAGGACTATACCTTCTTTGACCATAAAATGTCACTTCTCCCAATTTAGAACAAGATTGGTTTCTTCGCAACAGTGCAAAAATCTTTTGAGATTATCCAAGCAACTAGTAAACGAAGTTCCATAGACAGAAAAGTCATCCATAAATACTTCCATTATCCGTTCTATAAAATCCGCAAAAATAGTAGTCATGCATCTTTGAAAAGTAGTTGGAGCATTACATAAACCAAAAGACATATGATGGTAAGCATGTAAACCATAAGGACTAATTAAAGTTTTTTTAAGTTGGTCATCAGGATGAATAGCTATTTTAGAAAAACTAGAGTATCCGTCCAAGTAGAAAAAATGAGTGTGGTTTGCTAACCTTTCTAAAGTTTGATCTATGAACAGTAAAGGATAGTGATCTTTCCTAGTTTCTTTATTCAATTTCCTAAAATCTATAAACACCCTATGTCCAACAATAGTTCTAGTGGGTATCAATTCATTGTTTTTATTGGGAACAATAGTAAAACCATCCTTCTTAGGAATACAATGAACATGACTTACCCAATCACTTTATTTTACGGGATAGATTATACTTGCATCCAATAGGCGTACTATTTCCTTTCTTACCACTTCCTTCATTTTGGGCTTCAGTCGTCTATTAAATTCCACAACTGGTTTAGCACCTTCCTCCATGAATATTCGATGGAAGGTTATCATGGGACTAATTCCCTTCAAAGCATCCATTGAGTACCAAAAGGCCTTGCAATGCTCCTTGAGTATTTTCATGAGTTATTCTTCTTCATCCCCTGAAAGTTTAGCACTAATAATAACATGAAATTTATTTGTATCATCTAAAAAGCTGTATTTAAGATTATCTAGTAGAGTCTTCAATTCTAGGGGTGGTAATTCCTCGTCCCCTCTCTTTTCTAGATCTTCGAAAGCCTCATTAGGTGGAGGCCCTATAATGGGAAGTGAATCAAATTCACCTTCTCGTTCTTCTAGGGACTTGTCCTCCATAACTATTTCTTCATAATTTAAGTCTTCATTTATTTCTTCTTTCTGATCACTAAACAAGAGAGCTACCATTTTCTCAATAGTTTTCTCTTTCTCTTCTTCTTGTATTTGTGGAGGCCTGTCTTTAAATTTGGAGAAGTGGAATTCTTTTTCCGCTTCCCCAAGCTTAAGAGACATAATCTCCTTTTTGAAATCAACTTTGGCACCTACATCACTCAAAAAGTTTCTTCCAAATATAATTGGGCAAAGAGTATCAGCTGGCATATCAACAACTACAAAATCGATAGGAAAGTTCTTATTGCCAATTGTGATAGTTGCATCTTCAACTACTCCCATTGGAATTCTAAGAGTTTTATTGGCTAACATGATTTTCATATCAGTATTTTCAATTATAGCCGGTTCTATTTCTTCTTTTATTTCTAAATAAAAATCATAAGATATAACATTAACTTCGGTGCCAAGATCACATAAACCATAATGCGAGGTTTCCTTAAATATGCAGGGAAGAATAGGCTTACCCACATCTTTTACCTTTGTTTTACCTTCAACCAATACAGAAGTCTCTTTATCAAGTTCAACTATGTTACAATGTGCATACATAGCCATAATTGCTTCCTTGGTTACCTCTTCAACCTTGGTTTCTTGATGTTCCACAACTTCTGGCATACTTTCCTCTTCCTTCTTCTCCTGTACTACTTTGACCTATTCATATTCAAAAATATGCTTCTATGCAGTGTTAGGGAAAGGTATCTCATATATTGGTTCTAGGGAGGCCAGTGTTGCTTTAACTTCACTTTTCTTCTCAGGTTCAGGTGGTGGATCATACTTGACCAAACCCTCTTTTGGAGCTTTGATGTGTCTTGTAAAAGCTTTAACAACATGCAACCCAAGATCTGAATCCAAATAAAGTTCCTTAGATAATTCTTTAACATGGCACTTTTTAATATAGTCATGAATAAAATCATAATCTATTTCTATGCCTCCTTTGCTTCCTAGACCAAAATTCCATGAAACTCTCTGATCCCAAATTCTATTAAGTAACGCCCAAGCTTTAGTTATAGGAAGATTCATAAAGGCTCCTTCCGTGAAAGAGTCTAGTTCAATTTTATTAGGTTCAATCAAACCGCCATAAAAGATATGCAATAAATACCATTCAGGCAAATCATGATGAGGACATAGATTAAGTAAATCTGATATAAGCTCGTAGTAGTCCTTCATTAGGTCGGTTCCTCCAAGTCATTATAAGACGCCTGATTCCAAAAGATTTTGATGTTGGATAATATTTTGCTAGAAACTCACAAACTAAATTATCCCAAGTAGTAGTGGCTTCTGGGGTAGAGATCTATACCATGAGAGAGTTGTACTAGTCAAAGTCTGACTAAAAAGTTTAACCCTTACCTCATTAGTGGTATATCCCAGTGATTGAAAAGTGCCACATATATCTTTGAAACATGCAATATGCTCATATGGATCAGGATCTTATTCATCCCCAGTAAATTTCTTCTTGTGTAGAATACCAAGTAATAGAGGATTTATTTCAAACCCCCTTATCTTCTCGTTGGAGTTGTCTCTTTAATAAATATCATAGGGCTTCCCAAAGTCGCTGAGTGGGTTAGCACTAGTCACATGCTCAAACTCCATCATGTTGGTGGAAACATGTAACTCAAAACAAAACTTAGCAAGACAAAAATAAATAAGCAAAAACTAAAATACCTACAATGCTTAGCTCCCCTGCTACGGCGCCAGAAAATAGATTGATGACTGTAAGTGCATAGATCATTTGTAGCTAGTTTTGAAATAAAGATATCGATTCCACATGGAGAAGGAGTCTGAAGTCTAATAACTCTTGAATTAAATACTATAATAGAAATGCTAAATAAAGTTCTAAGTAACAAGAATAAATGCGAGTATTGTGTAAAAAGGTATTTTGGGGTTTTTGGTATAAGAGAACAATTAAGTAAAGGAAAACAACTGAACACAGAGAGTAAGTATCACGTATGTAAAAGAGATTGGAACTGCAATAGGAAAAACAGCGTTCTTAGGGAGTAGCGGATTGTAAGATCTCACCATAACAAGGTAAGATCCCTGTGGTTGCAGTGCTAGTCCCTGGATCGAAATGCTAGCACCCACAATTTAAGATGAAGTACGCAGAAACAAAGGTCATTATTACATCGCATATCTAGGAATATAATGGTTCTTACAACTCACTTAGCCCAAGGCTAAGACACAAGTTCACATTACATAGCATAATAATAATAGAGTCTTTTAGTCTTCATGTGCCACAGGCAAGCATGTCGAGTGTAGACCCGCAACCCTACTCATCATTAGAGTATCCTGCAACATAATAAGTTACAGCCACAAGGGTCAATACATTTGGAATTGTATTGGCAAGTGATACCATAGATACTTAGTATAATCCAACAACTACATGGATATATGGAGCTCGTGGGGTTATGGCTGGCTTTGCAAAAAGCTAGTTTAACTTATAGTTTTTGAAGAGTAAGTTTTCTCATTCAAACACTAAGGTACCAATGGTAGACATCACTGAACCTCTACCCATGTTCACCCACAAGTTTTAACTTAGAGAAATTTGGATGAGGAGATTATTGAACTACTTCACTGTCTTGAGGCTCAGAAATTGTCCATAACCGGGGACACGACTAAGTACTTAGTTTTACCCTCTCGAGAGGTGGTGCACTTTCCCCACAAGACTCGACATGCATCGAGACGAGACTTTTCAGAAGCAATCCCTCAGACCACCACGGACGCGTTCCATGCTACCACATCTACGACCTTCTGTCCGTCTGGCTGAGTTCTTGCAACTTAGTTGGTCAAGGCAGAGCCCATATGCCATGTGGCTGCACTGGAAGCTTCATGACAAGAATGTCTCCAATCTCTTTGTTCCTGGGTGGCCATCCACAAGTGTGATACACCAGCTGACCATAGACATGGCCCCTGAGTAACCACTCAACATAATCCAAGCAAGTCCCATTCCACCCAGGTGTTTCATTAATATTAGTTGTTTTCTTAGTTAAACAAAATAATATCTTTCCATACTATCTTATGTGTATATTCCACCCATGAATTCTAATAGCATGGCTAAGCAATCTAGCATACGAAGTCTTTCAACTAGGAGATACTACCAAGATATAGTCTATAGGTTAGCATAGCATAGTATTGTAACATATAAATAATCCTACCATGCTAAGATCTACCAAAATAACACTAGTGCAATAGTGAAAATAATAGGACATAAGATGAAATATCACTTGCCTTGGTAGCTAGGGGAATAGGTACAATCCTCATAGCAACAAACTTCACAATCCACACAATCTACACAAGATTAATACAACAACAATAATTCAATCAATAAAACACTACAAACATGAATGCATGCAAAATGCAATGATATGATCACAACTCTATAATTTACAGAGTCTACAGTACAGAGGGTAAAATACCTCATCTAAATGCATAAGAAATACCCCGAAACAATTTATAGAACAATCTTTGTGAGTAAAATACTCCTAAAAAGGTTCTTCCTATAATTCCAATTTTTCAGAGCCAAAAGTGTGAAACAAGGCCTCTATAATAAAGGTCTTATTTTTCTGAATCCATAGACACCAAATTTGCATTTTTCTGAATTGTGGAACAAAAGTTATTGAATTTCTAAGTTTAATACATAATCTGTCTATTTTTCTATTTAAACAGATAACCTGGGCGACGTGGCGCAACCCTATTGGTCCGTACCAGTTCGGTCGGATCGACCGCTGTGGCCGTTGGATATAAGTGGCATCGGACGGATCTGATTAGCCCATACCCCTTCGATTAGTAGTCTAATCTGAGCCGCTGGCGATAGATCTAACGGCTCCTAGGGCCTGGCCGGGAACGGGCGGCGCTGACCTACTGCACGCGGCGGCGGAGCATCGGCCGGCGGTGTTCTGGCGGTTCTAAAGGGGTAGGAGGTCCGTGGAATCTTACCAGGGGTCGGGGCGGTCACGATGGAGGTCACGGTGGAGTGGGAGGTGCTCTGTCTTGATATCCATTTCTCGCCGGAATTCGGTTGTCGGCGGAGCTCGTGGCTCTGCGTCGGAGACGACGATCTGGGGCTCGAACAAACGAGGAGAGGGGTTAGTGAGGGGCGCCCGGGTCAGCATGATCTAGCAAAGGCTAAAAAGGGGCGGCGGAAATCCTAACCTCACTGGAAAACTCGACGGACGGCGGCGACAGAGGGAGTTTCGCCGGAGTAGACCGTGTCGTCGACCTGGGGCAAGAGAAAGCACGCGGCCGGGGTTAAAAGACGCGCCAGGACATGGCAAAGGAGATAGGGCAGAGAGGAGGGTGTGGCGCGGCCGGAGCTCACCGGAATCGTCGCCGGAGTGGCGTCGGACAGCGGCGGTTTGAGCTTGTAATTGGGGAGCCTGGGGGCTCTCCGGGGGAAGTCGCTGAGGGGAAACTGACGAGGAGGGGGAGGGGATTAAGAAGGGGCGTCGTGATGGCGATTTAATCGTGGTAACGCCCGAATTCGGCCGGGTTTGGAAACGGCAGAGGGGAGTGGGGCTGTTCGTCGCCTGGGTTGCAGACGACGAGGTGGCGATGACGTGGGAGTGGGGCCAGGAGGTAAGTGGGTGGGGGTGTGCAGTGGGGGCGTGAGAAAAGAAAGAGAGGGGGAGAGGGAGTCCGGGTGGGCTGCTGGGCCGGATTGGGCCAAAAGGCCAAAAGCTACTGTTGTTTAAAAATTCTTTCCCTCTAGCAAAAGTGCTCCAAAAGTCTCAAAATTTCACCAAATTTTTGGAGGACAAATCTAATGCAAAGTAGTACATGCCATGATGATTTGAATGCAATGATGATGATTTTCAAATTAAAAAAATTTGGGATGTTAGACGGATACACCTCTAGCATTATAAAGGATTAAGATAAATATTATTATCATGAACATTCTTAACTATGTATGGGTGGGAGGAACTCCATATTTGGACAAATAGGCAGCAACCACTGCTCACATCATCCTCATAACCGCAGTAGTCAGCAATCAACATATATCGAATTACTGCGCTATTAAGGGATGTAATCCCGTAGGACGTATCCCATGGCATGGATAGTGTTCCATGAGTTTCCTCGGTTCCCAAGTTGATACGTAAGGGGTGCCAACAGCTTTATAGTCACTGTAAGTGCTAACACACGTCCGCCTACCAACAAGTAGTTCCATCCATCAAGTCACCATAAGAGGCAAATATTGAGAGGTCGACTTCTGCTAACATCTAGATGAAGACAATCTAACACATGGTCATAGCAATGAATATCATAATAAACTTTATCTGGTTTCAATCTCATACTAGGGTTTCTCCATCTCTCCAAGAACTAATGATCTAGTCAGACATGGATGCTATCAACATCATGACAATAAAAATGGAATCTATCATAGATGAATAGTACTTGTATAAATCTATAACGAGTACGAAAATTACAACAAGATCTAGACAAGATGTAGATGGGATGGATGGAGATGGTGGTGATGCAGCGGTTGATGATGAAGATCGATGCCTTAGCCTCCCTGATCTGTGCAGGGCGAAGATGGATCCCCGGTGGACGAGTTCCCCCTCCAGATGCCTTCCGGAGGTGAGATTTCGGCGATTTCTGGTTGTTCTGTATGTCGCCTCTCCGATCTAGTTGCACGGGGTGAAACTATTTGAGGAGGCGGTGGCGGCACAAACTATACGGCGGGAACTATATGATCGGAATTTTATTCCTGCCGTATAGTTGGTCGTTAAACCGTTTGTATGCCTTGATTGCTTCGGGTTTTCCATTGTATTATTGATATTTCCCAAATAAGCGATTTACGTTGTTTTTGACTCTTTTTCTCCTCAGTACAACTGTTCCAAGAATTGTGTCCATTGTATCCATCATTTGTCCCGATCCTGATGAAGATAGACATAAAATGTGTGCGCGAACTTCGTAAAATACTAAGATCCTACAACTATAGTGCAAAATAATAATATAAAACATGATGCAATTATGCACTCATCAGGAGGGCACACCCCCTCCGCCTATATATAGGGGTACCCATGGGAGGAATAAACACACACCAATATACAATTGGAGAAGTTCTTTGGTTGACTTTCTCCTTCGCTCTCTCTTTGGTGTACATTCATTGGCACGGTACCAAGTAAGGACTGACCGTGCAAGAGACGCCACACCTATAGCACGCCGTTGCACTACAAGGATTCCTATATGGATATCAACTTCCACACTCCCGGTAGGATCGGGGAGTCGGAGGTCTCATTGTACACCGGATGTGTAAGAAGCCACGAGGTACAACACTTGGGGCACTTAAATATCGTGAGCCGGAGTTGTTGAATGATGAAGAAGGAGCAAGGGGTTACCTGTGAGGCGCTTCGCAACCTTGAGGTCGGCTACGAGTTTGACTACATCAACCACGTTCCTCTTGGAACGTTAACCACGTACGGTCTATAAGGGTATGTATTCTATACGCTTCGGTCATTACTGCTACATAGATAGATCTTGGGCATTAGAGAGTTCTGTCATAGGAATTTTTTTCTGCTACAAAACCCTTCAGTGGTATCAGAGCCGATCTATTCGTAGGAATGTTGTATGGCTAGTACACACAAGTATTGTGCGGGCATTGATCCCTTAGTTGTTATCCTCTAACGTGTACTTGTTTATATCGCGGTATTGTTTGATGAAGCGGCCTGGACCGACCTTACACTTATTCTTACGCGATACTGGTTCCACGCTCAACATACGTCTTGTACCGCAATTTGTTTGGGCCCGCTACTACCTGGACAAGGAAACATGGGAGTTCATCACCGACGATCCGGAGGTGAAGGCATTCGAGAAGAAGTTGGTAAGGAATTTATCGCCGATCTCAAGTCTATTGCGTTCTAGTTAAGATAATGAAGTCAAGAATCTAAATGGCTTCACCTTTCCTTGTCTCTGCAGGAGGATGAACTGAACACTACTACCACAGAGTCGCCCTAGGATTCGACGAAGCCGTGGGACACGGTTTTCAACAGGGCGACCAATGCTTACAAGAAGAGGGACAAGGGGTTGCCGCCGTCCTCAGCTGGCCGTGTGTTCGGCTTCAGTACGAGCATGAAGTTCAAGGAGTACTAGAAGGAGGATGTCAAGAAAAGAAGGGAGAGGAAGAACCAGGATAAACCCGCTATTGCAGAGCTGAAGATGAAGGTGCAGACACTAGAGGAGAAGGCGGTGGACTAGAAAATGGTGGACAAGTTAGTGGAAGAGAAGCTCCGCTCGATGATCCCCCCTGAGTTTTTCGAGGGGCTTACTCCTTGGAATGCAGGAGGTCGACAGGGGCTGATACATCTGCCCAGCTTAAGCGGCAGCAACTCGGGCATCAATGTTACCGTGTCGCCGGACCTGGTGACCCCGCCGGCCGTCAACGTCGGGACGCAACTGCTCGTTTTGGTCACACCGACGCCCCCTCCCGCCAAAGATACCAATAAGGCGCAGCCGACGGTGGTGGTGCTTCGTGAGGCACCCAAGCGGGAGATTGCAGATGATGATAGGCCGGCCGCCGGCATCGGCCGTGTCTCTACATTAGCCGAGATCCACGCCATCACCAAGGTAACTAATTAGTTAGTGCACGTCATCTCCTTTATGCCTTTGATGCATGACTGTTGCCATCTCATGACGCCCAACAACATGTTTTTGCCTCAAGACACTTCTTGCGTACTCCTGCTTAAATATGTCAGCGGTGAGTTGAAGGATGTTTCTAAGGGCACTCTTATACAACCGGTGAGCCGCACGATGCACAACAATCTAATGGATGATGATGTGATGAGGGTCAGGTTGGCTCGGGTGTTGCCAGGGTGCGACGACATGGACCCCCCTTTCAACCTCAGGGAGCCGACGAACACAAGACCCTTGGGGAATGCTACAACTGGCCCTTGACATGGCCGAAGACCCAGATTCGTCTTGCGGGGGGAGCACCGACGCCACCTCTCGACCGATCATTGCCCGGCCACCACCTCGGAAGCCAGTAGTCATCGTTGTCGGCACCACCAACCGTCACCATCATCTCTTGGCAGCGTGTGCACCGCCACATGGCAAAGACGTTGTGCCGCAACCACCGTCGCCCCCGCTACCACCACCACATGATGGCACCCATGAAGATGATGATGAATTGGTCAACATTGATGACTTCATCAACACTGGCGCCGCCAAAGGATTGTATATGCCTTCTGTGGATGAAGAACCCTTCGCAACTCGCGACGACCATCAAGCTGGTCGGCCCAATACATGCACGCAGCGCCTGGTCTTCCATGGTCTTTCTCAAGAGACGCCTCCGGCCGCCGATCCACCACAAGAGAAACCGGGATTGGTTTTCGGCCCCAACACACTCCGAAAGGAGACTGATGAGAAGATGGCAGTGGCTGACACTTTTGTGAAGAAGAAGCACTACAGGAAGAGAGGTAATAATAATAATAAGAAGGGTGCGAGCCAGCCTCTTCCGAAGAGGATCCGGGGTCAGGACGCTGTCATCGTACCATCCACACAATTTGGCTTGCCCCGAGTGCATGTAGCTGGTGATCCGATATTGACTCCGGATATGATCCACATTGCGGTTGGAGCCATGTTAACTTTGCACGAGGGTGTCAAGACACTAGAGGCCCTCCTTCTTAAAGACGAAGATCCAAATTACCCGGTTTTCACGGCCAAGGTGCCATTGGACGTGGGCTTCGTCGATGAACCCCCCACGGATATATTCTTCATAGCGTTCGAGGACATATTCAAGCTGTTTCTCACGAAACGGCTGGACTATAACTTGGTCCGCCTATACGCGCTCAATCTGGCGCTCACGATCAAGAGAGAAAGTACCCCGGAAATCGCGATAGTGGATTCCTACTACTTGTGGGACAGCCAGTTGGTCGAAGGATCAGAGACACGGACCAAGGCGACGGCGTACCTCGAGAAGTTCATGGTGGACAACAAGAGGAAGGGCACACTTCTTTTGCCTTTCTTTCCCGAGTAAGTACACACACTCGCTCATCGCCACCGTAACTTACGCATTTCTTATAGATTTCTTCCTTTGCTCTTTTTCCAACATTCCGTTCCAATTGTGTTGCGCAGAGACAAATACTGCACACTCATCGTCCTTGCTCTGAGGTATTCGCTAGCCACGTATTTCAACTCGGGGAGTTTGACAAAGAAGAAAGACTACACCAGAATAAGGGGTGTTCTCAATGAGGCTCTCGAGGGCTACACCAGGAAGGGATGCACCTTCGTAGATAAGGGGGAATGTATCAAGGATGGCAAACACGTGTTCAAGCACGTGCTCGACTTCCCCTGCATCAAGCAGTCGACTACTGGTGCCAAGGAGGCCTTCTACGTCCTCCATCACCTTAAAGGCTATGTTCGGGATTGCCATAACCTAATGCTGCCATCTAGTCTCCGAGGATGGGCCGAAACTTTGGCGAAAATCGATGATGCTGATCTTAGAGAAGACTTCCATCGCATTCAGATGAAGTTGTCGCAAATCATCATTGAAGATGTCAACACAAGGGGCGGTGCCCTACAACAAGCCAGAGGGTCGAGTAAGAGGGAGATCGTAGAACGCCTTCGTAAGCAGGGTGACACAAGGACATGGATGACGAAAGAGGGCTATCTAAGGAAGTCTTCATCATGATCGATGTGTGCCTCTAGCATGATCCAGTGCGTGTATATTCTTGATGGACGCCTGTTGTATTAGCGTGTGTGTGTGTGTGTCATAAACTTTACTATCTCGTGGTCGAAATGGTCATTGTTGTTAGACTTAAACTACCTTGTGGTCGTGTTGTCGTTGAACTTATTGCTTCTATGATGATCTAACTTTTAGGTTTATGGATCCTTTGTTTTATATTCTATGAACATATATATATATATATATATATATGGATGTGAACCCTTTATTCATTTTTTGTTGTATTTTTACTAATATGCCTTGTCGTCTATAGAGATGGCGACGAGGTGGTATGTGGTGTACATGGGTAGGGTTCCAGGAGTCTATGAGGAGTGGGAGGATGCCACAAACAAGTGAACAAGTTCAGCGACAACATCTACAAAGGATACGCGACTAGAGAGGAGGTGATAGCCAAGTGGAGGAACCACTTGTGAAAGAAGAACCTGATGAAGGTATTGGTCGGGCTAATGCTCTTGCTCACCATTATCACAGCTGTATTCTATTTGATCCTACTGTAGGCGGCGGTGGCCACTTCATAAATGTGAGATGATATGAACTTTGTATTCGACGCTTGTGTAAAAATTTGGCACTTGACACTATATATGTATCTCGATTGGGCTCTAAGTGTTTGTATTATATATATGTCGGTTTTCATGCATCTACTACTTGTGCAATGTATTTTATACTCATCTGGATAAATACTGTATAAAACCTGTATAAATACCTGATTATACACCAGAAAAGTATTTTACTTTGAATATGTGTTACGCAATCAGTGGCGCATATAATTATATAGTTAGTGACGCATGGAATTTCTGTGGCGCATATATGTAAATGCGCCACAGAAGTTCTTCCTGTGGCGCATATGAAGAAATGCGCCACAGAAGTCAACGAGATAACAGTGTCGATTAGGATATGCGCCACAGAAGATGTATTTTCATACGCCACAGAAGAACTGTTTCCTATAGTGTGATGTATCATATGAGTTGACCACCAAACTGAACTTTATTCATACAGGTCAGGATGCACCAGAGACACGTCCAATAATATAATTTAGAACGCTGCTTCCCTGCAACTTCAAGACACATCCTCTCATTGATCGATCTTGCATGCGACTTTTTCCTTCCTACCCTACCTGACACTTGAATGATTTTGGTATTAATTTCTTCCTTGCAGTAGACCAGGTATGCTACGATTACAGAGCCAGCCTACATGGACGTACACACACAACGTGTCACTTACTCGATCTCTCCGTGAATCAATTTCTGCAGCTTCTCTCCGTATCCAAACTTCAGACATTGAAATATAATACTACCTCCGTCCTAAAAAGATGTCATAAATTTATTTAAATTTGTACAAATTTTTATACTGAATAGTGTCTAGATTCGTTCGAATTTAGACAAATCTATGGCATCCTTTTTAGGACAGAGAAAGTATACGAAGATCCAACTCCAACCTTCCACCGAGGAGCAACCATCTCAACGCAACTGCGTGTAATATTGGAATTATTAAGAAGCCAGATTCAAATAAGAGAGAGAAAGCAAGAGGTACCTAGACGATTGTAGAGGAGCAGTCGGTGTAAGTTGATCCGTCTGGCTATTTATTAAACTTGCAGGCGTCTATACAGACCTCCGTACTCTAGAAAAATACTCCCGGACCTCATGGCCATGGTCTCTTTTACTTCCCTAGATAACAGCCATATTATTTATATAATCATCTCAAACTGAATAGATCTACGAATCTAATATACTCTCTCCATTTTAAAATATAAGATGTTTTAACTTTGTGAAAATAGTGTATCTAGACCGCTTTTAGTGTGTAGGTTCATCAAAGTATGGAGTGAACCTACACATTAAAATAGATCTAGATACACTCCATTCATAAAGCTAAAACATCTTATATTTTAAAATGGAGGAAGTACCTTGCCAATGCTTGGGAGGAGAGAGGGCATGTAGCATACCCGTTTCGCAGCCAAGGAAAGATGGGTCAACGTTCCGACGGACACATGCGTGGATTCGACACGGGGATGATGCAATATTAGGTCATCGTCGCTAGTTGGGCCGCCAAGTTCACGACGATAATTTTTTTATTTTTTTTGAGACGGGAGAAGGAAGGATAGGATTCACGCCTCAGCACGTTAGGTGGAAGCTCGTGGATTAAGGGATGCAAGTTTGTTACTTAATCTATTGGCTACAGATGGATCCCAATTTAATCGGATGGACAAAATTTTGTAGTCTCTAGGATTAACGTGGAGGCTCGTATGGTGCCTCCAATTAGTAAATATAAGAAAGATGGTGTAAAATTATTTCTTATTGAGGTTATAGTTGTCGTTTAAAGTTAAAGATCAAAATAAACAAACACTCGTTTAAAATACAAAGGAATATCTAAAGATTCATGGAAACAACACCACCATAAAGTTATGGCACGTTCGAGTTTCTGGAGATTTCGATAAGTCAAAATCGTGGCGAATAAACAAGTCTTTGTAGAACGTTTTTAGGAAGATATGAATACATCTTCCACAAGGGGCAAACCTGCTGTTGTTCAAAGTTGACGTGTGTTGATGAAGATATAAGTGGAAGAAAGTGAAAGATCAAACAAGGTATTTGATCTTACCTCTAGATTGTTGAGTGGCGCAGTGGAATTTGTTTTGTGAAACCGAACTCTATAAATAGAGGAGAAACTAATGATAAAGATTATAAAGTTTCAGCAAAAAACTTTTACTAAAGAAAGTAGGATTCAACTCTATATTCTACAAGTTTGTGGAGTTATATTGTTGATTCACTTGTCATGTTTTGAACAAGACATACCTACAAAATACAAAAAAGCGTGATGGACCTAAATGCGAGAAATAAATGAATATTGAAATCTCGTCAGTGGAATTCTCGATTTGATGGTAATCAAAGAATTTTGGAATGTCCAAAATTATCGAGAGATCCTGGATTTGAGTGGGAGCAAATCAACTTGGCTAAATCATAATCTGTAAGCTGACATATTTTGAGTGGGAGCTAATTGAAATCCCTGGATGCCATATTTGAGTGGGAGCGTGAAATCATTCTGGGATATGTGGACGACATATGTGAATGATGTGATTGGTGTTAATAATATTTAAGTAGATAAATAAGGATGAAGTTGAAGTTATTAGACAATAAGATCTATCGAGATAGATTGGTAAGTCTAATAAAAAATCAAATATCGAATGCTTCCTGAACTTGATTCTGAAAGATGTTCAGAATGTTCTAAGCAAGATTCTGAAGAAGTTCAGAATGGAACAAGGTAAGAAAGAAGTTTTTAATATATGAAACATTGAGTTAGTATTGCAACTATGCTTAAAAGAAAGAAAGAGATGTGTTGCATCTCCTATGCCTCAGCCATAGGTTCTTCCATACAACCATATTGTATACTCGACGTAATATGACCTAAGGTTCTGGTTGGTAGGACAAACTCTTAACTGTAAGAACATGTCACTGAACCAGAATTAAGTTTGTAATTAAATGGCAAGAAGCAAAGTAAGGCGCATAGCTGCATTTCATGCACTAGGATCTACATAGATATAGAAGTATAAACGCTCCATCTGATGCGATGTATATTGTTATGACGGGACTAGTTCTTCTTTGCGTAGAGGGTGTGTCCTAGGGCACATTGCCCATAAGAAAGCCCATGAGGTTGATCTAAAGTCACTGTAGGCTCCTGGAAACCGACTTCACTCTGTTGCCTTAACTGCTGTACATATACAAAGGATTACAAAGTGTGTTCCAAAGTTTAGATGACAACCGTGAAAACGACCTTCATTATAAACACTAGAAACAAAGTTTCACTTTGTCGCCAAACGAATACTTCAATCCATTATAAGATAATGGTGTGTATGTCAAAATTAGGAAGACATTGATGATTTGCAAAAGACATAATGATCTGGTAAAATAGAACATGGACATGACATTTCCCGTGAGCATGTATGATCAATAAACGCATATGTTATATGGTTTATGATGAGTAAAATGCGAGCTAGATTATTTGTACTCTAGTGCAAGTGGGAGACTAAAAGAGATATACCCTAGAGGCAAATAATAAATAGGTTTTTATTCTCATATCTCAATTAGTTTATAATAGTTTCATATTGTGCTATAACTATATCAAGTGGAAACATTGGTACAGATGAGGTATGAAACAAACCAAGTCCCTAGTAGCCTCTACCCATACTAGTTCGTTGGTCATGAGGATGATCTAGGTTTCAAGATCATGGGCATTTATGCCAATTGACAACGAGGTCATATCATTGGTGAATGATGTGCTGGACATTTCTCGAAAGATTGCGACATGATCAAGTCTCATATTTCATTGTTGCAATAGCTAAAATCTAGCCTCCTTTTCCTTAGACCTTGAGTTCATATTACTCATTGTTTCGTGAGGCTGTTTTGACTGCATCAAACATCACATGGTTAAACGGTGATTATAAAAGTGTATGTTGGGTATTCCAAAGGAACAATAGATGACATGTGACACAAGAGCGGGATTTGTTCACCCACGTGACGGGTAAGATACATACGGCCGGCTTTGTGAAATTATATCCATAAATGTTGCAACATGTGACTAGGTCACGGGGATGTAATAGCACGTCAATAAGTAAAATAGAACTTGTTGGTAACAAGATTGAACAGGGTATGTGATACCAATGATCGGATCTCGGACAAGTCGTATCAAAGAAACAAAGGGAAATTGGATTCTACATTTTACAATTCAAACGACATTGTCATCGTGGAATGCATAGGGGTCACATGGGCATCCCTAATCCCTCTGTTGATCATTGATATAGATCATGTCTAGAGCATTCCCGAGCCATGAGGGGATACACTTAAGGGTACGGTGACTCGGTGAGAGAGATCATCCGTAAGATAGAATCACAGTAGAGAAAGAGAAAGCCGTAATTGTTACGCGGAGAGATCCGAAGTTGTTCGAAGAAGGAATAAAGGAAAAGACCAGAAAAATATTTTCAGATAAATGGGAATTTGAATATACATTTATTATATGTTAATTATGAATTAATATATTCTAAATAATATTTAAATTAAGATTTATAACAACAACTTTCATATTAGACCAAATCTCCGGAGGTAATTAGCTTAGGAGAAAAGCTACAGAAAAATAGGAAAAAGAAAAACAGCTAACATCCCACGTGGGCGGTGGATAATAGCCGCCGCACGGGGGCGGGTGGCAGCCAAAAGGCCGTCGGGCCGACTAGCTCGACCGTGGCCTACGTGGGCGCGCGGGGAGCCAGCCAGCTAGGCAGGCCGCGGCCAATGCCAGCCCACCCGGGTGGCTGAGCAGGCAAGGGCCCATGCAGGGAGAATATCATTCTGCGACCCGAAAGTTGAGGCACCCAGGCAACGCGGTACTCAAGTTGTCTGTAATCAGCCGCGATGACCATAATTGGCATGTCAAATACTCAGAGGGTCTTTTTTGGCACAAATTCAACTTTACGTTTCAATACAAAATATGAGGCTAATGGCTGTCAAGTTGGGCCACCTTGTCAGTTCTCGTCATTATGTCGCTCCCGTCGTGACTGCCATGTAGGCTTGTAGCATTGGCGCATGTATCCATTACATGTCTTCTTCTTCCCCGGAGCAGCAATCTATGGTGGTGTCGTGGCCATGGCACAGAGATGGGACATGGACGAACCTGCTCGGCCCCGCTCTCCTCCCTGTACGCTTGCAGCATTGGCGCCTGCATCCATTACGCGTCTTCTTCTTTCCCGAAGCGGCAATCTGTGGTCACGGCCATGCCTCCATGGCGTGGAGCTCGGACATGGACAAACCTGCTTGTCCCCGCTCTCCTCCCCATCCCGAGTCGGAGCTCGCCCTCACCATGGCCGCACCCATGGCATGGCGTGGGGACGAGAATTGGTTCCTGGTAATATTTGTCACCGTGTTGACCATGCTCGGTCATGTTTTCCTTCTCCAGAATCCGAGCTCGCCATCGCCATGGTCGCACCCGCATCAGCCACGATGCCTTACTCTCCGAACCCCAAAGCCACATCCACCCAGT
This sequence comes from Avena eriantha, assembly GCA_910589775.1. Lineage (NCBI taxonomy): Eukaryota > Viridiplantae > Streptophyta > Magnoliopsida > Poales > Poaceae > Avena > Avena eriantha. Next base: position 225,228,552 of record OU342742.1, read on the forward strand.
TCGACACAACGCCAACAAGGTGAAAATGCATCAAGTTTTCTTCTTGTGATTGTAGAAAAATATGTATGTACCGTGTCCGTATCATACTCCAACAATGTACACATATGTTTCTTACTAGATTTTTATTTGAAATTAGTAGCTCTGTGATGATGAAAAATAGAGAACCTAAATGGAATAATGATGAAGACCATGTTCTGTACTTTGCATTGCATCAACAAGTGCTCGCTGACGAAGCATGTTACCAAGAGAGTGGAGTTCATCAACCATTGTCAAAAATATGTGAACAATTCAATGATCAATTCAATGCAAATACGTGCCAAAAAGTTAGATCCATGTCATCAATCATCAATAGGTGGCACATTCTAGTGATGCGTACAAATGCGAACACCATGTATCTTTTACTTGAAGTGGTTGTTATCCTGAGCAAAATGCCTAGTATGCACATTACCTTTGTCTGTTTTATGTTGCAATTCTGCTGTTATGGGCATGGAAAGAATATATGGGCTTCACTGTATATTATGCAGTTAGGCCTAACTTAGTCTTACACAAATAAGCACATCTTAGTATTTACACAAATAAGCGTAACTAAAGATAAAGATAAAGACAAATGGTTCATCGGATCTGCCAGTATGAGCACTAGGTCCCTGGAGCTGGTGGTATCATCGGAATGAACCAGAATTCTGCGTTTGGCCGTCTGTCATTCTCCATCAAATTGTACGACCCCACTGATGAGCCAATTGTAGGCCCCCTCCCCCCGACATGGATTCGGCTCCAGGTCGGATCTGGAGTGTCAACATGATAGGCACGTGAGTGTGCAGCAAACACTAAGTCTACTATCAACACTGGAAGTGCTGGCACCTCAGCAACAACACCAGCATGTTCTTCCTGGACTCCGGCAGCAGCCTCAGCAAGTATTTCATCAGCTTCACCAGCAACAAACTCATCAGGTATTTCGTCAGCTTCACCAGCAGCAACATTAGCAAGTATTTCGTCAGCTTCACCAGCAGCAGCATCACCCAGTATTTCGTCAGCTTCACCAGGAGCAGCAACAACTAGTTCTTCGTCAGCTCCACCACCACCGGCAGCAGTAGCATCAGGAGCCATGGATGCCTGAGCAATTACAGGTTCAACAGCTCCAGGGGCTCCGACAAAGAAAGGGTAGTTGATCCCAAGACAAATAGATTGTCCCTTCAGATTGTCGACTCTACTCCAAACTTGCTCTACTGGGTCTTTGGATAGGCATGCGGACCTCGAGAAAACATGACACCGTGGCGATGGGTATGAAGAAAGTTGTGTCCCCATATGTTCTATTTTATCACCAACGCTGTTTAGTGCCCCTCTGATATGAATCCACATGAGTTCAACATCCCGTTTCATGTCGCCTCCGAGGGGTGCCAGGAACCAGCGCCGTGTCCCAAGTTCAGCATCTGCTACTACATCTTTGATCACCAGAGCTGGAATGATGCATGGGGCTGCATGGGTACCTATGTGTTACTTACAGTCAGTAAGCAGAATTTTGAATGAGATTTTACATGCTATATGAGACCATGACTCACCCCAGATGAACGGCTCCCAAACACGCACGTCGCTGCTAGGTTTAGTGACCGCATAAATGCATTGCGGTTTGTTGGAATGGTAGCTGGAGGTGAAGACGACGTCGACATACTTCTCCGGCCACAGGAAGTCGTCACACAAGACTGTCCATTCCTTGTCTTCTGGGCATCTAATGAATGTGATTGCCTTGTCAAACACCGCTAAGAGGTCATACTCCTAGGTCTTCCACACCTCTCGTGGTCTATGTGGGAGCTGTATCTTCAGGTGCTCAAGCTCTGCCATGTTGAACCTGTAAGCGAATTCGGAAATGGGCGGTGGCCACCCGTTGTTGAATGCAGTAATGCCGACACCCTCCAAAGATGGCAATGTAAATCTCAACGATCTGTAGCCATTTTTTAGAGTCCAAGTACTCCTATCCTGGGATAAAAGGACCAGCCACTCGCTGTTGCCACCCACCTAGTTCTGGTCATCTCCCATTTCCGTCTCTTCTTCTTCCATGCTATTCACCACTACTAATTCCAACCACTTATCTAGCAGCATCATTTTTGCATGAATATTCTGCAGAGTTTGTTGTCAGTTGGTACAATAACCTAGCATGGATTCCATTGCAAATACAATTTGACAACTGGACCTTCAGATTAAAGTACCCAAAATATCGCCTAAACACGAGTGTCTCCTCAGATATCGCCTAAATTGTGCCTATGTCACTACGAAGATACCCAATATATGGAGTAGGAGCAGAGCTCCCCCAGAACAAACTCCTGACGATGATCATAAACAGCAAGGGGCATAACAGCCTTAAATCGTCTAATCTGTTTATTTTTATTTTAGGAAACAGAATATCACCTAGCAGGCATTCCATTGCAAATCGAAATTGACAACTTATCTATCACCTAAGTTAAGACTGTCACTACAAAAATACTAGAATATCTGGTATGAGCAGAGCTTCCGCTGTATAGAATAGTCTTAAATGGTTCAATTTGTTCAAACCGCGCATGCACACAACACGTTCGACGAAAGGAACATAGGATTCCGATGAGAGTTCAGCACATATGAATCAACGATATGACTGAACCAATAAGCAAGATACTGGAACTTACATGGCCATCGCGGTTGTTTGGCCATTTGCTGGTATCGGGGTAAAGAAGGCATGGTGTGCCGAACGGTTGTTCATCCATGTCCCGCATCGTGAAGCGGTAGCCAGGCATGCAGCAAGCGAGGCGACCGACATAGATGATGTCCAACCCCATGGCGATCCTGTGCACGTTCGCAGTGTTGTGGTTCGGCCATCCCCAATCCTTGCGGTGGCGGTCGCCCTGGCCATCCGCGTCGTCGTTGCCTGCCTTTTGCTTCAGCCTGCTGCTACCCCAAGCTCTACCCATAGCGGCAAATGGAGTCTGGAATCCGGTAGATTAATGGAGGCGTTGTGATAAGGAGGCGGATGGATTCGAGAGGGGATGGAATCAGGGATGGGGCAGTTGTTCGAGTAGGGAGTTTCCCAGTGAGGAACCGCCGCTGCTGCTAGTTCTCGTCTGCGTGGAAGACAAGGAAGGGGGCGTAATTATTGAGGGCACGCACCAGAACCCTCTAGAGGAAGTGAAAAATAAATCGTAAGAGAGAAATGTGCGGCCCGCTTGTCAGTGAGTGAAGGTCGGCACGTGCAAACGTGACTATGTTTGACTTGGATCATGCATGGGAGACCTCGATTCCACCACATGCAAGTGGCACAGAACAAATTTTAGGCAGCGCTAGCATCGACGTGTAAAACCGCTGTTTTTCTGCACCTTCACCCTACTAAGAATGGTCATGCATCATTCCAAATATTAGTAAGGGCAGTTCCAATCTTAAAGTAAGCAGTTTCACTTCTCGGTCTCATTTCCTCCTCCATGGCCTCATCGTCTTTCTCCTCCATGGCCTCATCCATTTCCTTCGCCACGGCATTACCCTCTCCCTCCGGATCCTTTCCCTCTTGCCTGTAGTCATGGACTTGTTGGATGTTCGAAACGACAACAGGCAAGGGACTGCGTACTTCGACATAGAAGTACATGGCAGGAAGAAGATCGATGTCGTCTACACCACCGACCCTCGGACAACGAGGAACACTTTGAATAATTACACGAGTTGGCTGCGGTTCGAAGAAAATAGGTTCGTAGGTCTCGACCTCGAGTACGGCCACGATCACCATAGGATCGCCGTGGTACAAATCTCCATGAAGGGGTACGTCCTCATATACCAGCCTTTTTACGAGATGGGGGCTGACGGGAACAAGTAGACTTTGCTGTGTTTTTGTTCCTGAACCGTCTGTTTGCAAAAGTTATTGCTATATTATTTGTCTGAATTCATTTTCATGCAGGTGGGGTGAAAGGATTAGGTCGCTGTTTCATGACTTTCTCGTGAACCAACAGATACCATTTACTAGTGTTGACATCACGAATGACACTAAATTGCTTGAAAGCCCAACTATCAACATTAAAATCCTAACGGAGTGCAGAGTGGATATCTAGAAAATTTACTAGATCCTAGGGACGAAGGGCGGCAGGACCGGGATGGCCTATCTTGCCTCCGAACTCATCGACCCGTGGTACGATGACATGAAGCGCAAATTGCGAAGATGTTGGTGGAGGCTTTTAGGGAACGATTACTGGGAGGATAAGCCGCTTTCTGAACCTAATTTGAAGTACACTGCAATTGATGGGTATGTTAGCCATGAGCTGTACCGCCAAATTGTAAATTTTCGTTCGAGGTATCGCACCATTGAACCACCACCAAGGCAAGTTGTTTACCCCAGATGCCGGTGTGTAGATGAATCTACAAGCCGGGGCAAGCGACCGAAGGCATCCTAGGATCGGTTGTGTTCTCCAACAGGCTGGGATGTAGACTTTTAGTGCATGATTGTTGATATAACGGAATGCGAAACTAGTAGTGGTAAACAACACACTCACCCACCCGCCAGATCCTGTTGAGCATGTCGTAGCAGACATACGCATCCCTGGCTGTGTACTTGATCGCATCGTAATTCAGGTGCCTCCACTCCCATCGCTTGTGCAGGTGCTTCGGGAACTCGACTTTCATGCCGGTATACTCGCGGTCGATGGTGTCAGCAGCGAGTCTAGCCATGCCGACTTCCCCGTATCGTCATCCAGGTACCTCCATAAACATTTTAGATTGACGTGATTGACGAGATGAACGAGGAGATCCTGCTCTAGCTTAAGAGTGTTGTTCTTGATGTAGACGCTGGCGAAGTAGATCTCCCTCCTGCGTAGGAACTCGCGAAGCTCCGGGCATACAGATTTGGCCCTGCATACGTGGTATAGGAGGTAGTGGTTGTGCATGGATAGCTGCAAAAGCGTCGCCCTCTTCCTATCTCCGGTATACTCGAGGTCAAGGCCGACGATCTTGTACCTATCCATCGGCTCCTGTAGCCACCGCTCGTACATTGCGATGACCTCGACGACCTCCGCTGACGCATTTCTGTGGACGACCGTCAGCTTGGTGGTGCCATGGGCGATGACAGTGTACTCGTCGGTGAAGTCGCTCCTGTCGCCGAACACACCGTACTCTGCGTCCATGGGTGAAGCTAATACGGTGGCGGTGGCCAAGGGTCAATAGCGGTGGCTGGGACTGGGCGTGGCGGTGGAGTGATCTGTTGCGGTGGTATGACCCGACAGAGGCGGTGCCTACGACAACGTCGATGGTTCTTGCGGTGGCTGTGGCAGTGGCGGAAGGAGTTGGGGATTTTTGCTGTGATGGAGGAGGTGATGTGCTGTGGAGACGGAAGGCGATGCTTAAATTGCGTTTACTAATATTCCGGTCATACCCAAGCGGAAGCAAGTTTGACCGAGCGAGCACCGTTGGTTTCCAATCCTAGCGATTAAATTCGGCGGCCGTGCCCGGTAGGCGATGGGATGGGTGTGCGACGTGGCTTTGGCATGGCAGAGACCGGTCACGGAGACCACCATCCCCGTTGTCGATCCGCGGCGGGTGCACGGTGCTGACACGACATGACAGAAGGAAGTGTACAGCTATTTGTGATTATTATTCCCAACAAGTTTAAGAAGTGTAAGCATAGACAGGGATCTAGCATCCGTGCACCCCGGGGAAGCCGCCCAACCGCTTAGGCTTGCCGATTGCGCAAAGCTTGCAATTTCCTTTCTTTAATTTGGTGATTTTGTTTCAACACACCACATAGTTTAGGGATTTATATTTTCGTGCCGCTGGTTCGTTAATTGTACTCAGTTTTCCCCAGCCGCTTAGTTTTCCTTACTTTTTCCCTCCCTCCATTCCAAAACCCTCACATGTGGTCGGACAGGGGATGGGTGCCGTCTGATCAAAGGCTTGACCGTTACATGCTGACCGGTGGGACCGTGTTGGGGCGGGTCGTGGGTTGAGCGTTATGTTATGTCGCCCCGACCATTACAAGCAGACAGGTGGGGCCAGGATACACAGCGGACCAGCCATCCATCTCTCGCTGATTATGGGGGACGTGGTGTGGGACCATGTGGGGCGCGTTTGGTGGTTACGTGCACCTGATGTCTACGCACTTCTATTCTTGTAGACAGTTGTTGGGCCTCCAAGTGTAGAGGTTTGTAGAATAGCAGCAAATTTTCCCTTAAGTGGATCACCCAAGGTTTATCGAACTCAGGGAGGAAGTGGTCAAAGGTATCCCTCTCAAGCAATCCTGCAATCAAGATACAAGAAGTCTCTTGTGTCCCCAACACACCCAATACACTTGTCAGGTGTATAGGTGCACTAGTTCGGCGAAGAGATTGTGAAATACAAGTGGTATGGATAGTTATAAGTGGTAACGGTGATAGAAGATAACTTGATGGCGTGGAAGAGACTAAAGGCAAACTGAAATAACGATAGAAGCAAGCAAACATGTAACAGATCTAATAGCAAACGAAGTTTCAATGCTTAGAAACAAGGCCTAGGGATCATACTTTCACTAGTGAACACTCTCTCATAAATATATTATCTTCATGATACTACTCTTAACTACTCTCCGGTTGGACACTCTAATCCATGGTAGGGCTATAACAGCACAGCTCAAAGCAAGCCTTTCCCATCTAGAAAACCCCACACTGTCACCTTGAGCTCCAGATGGTTCCAACAAACACCACAATTTCATAGAGACATCCAACTACAAATATAACTCATAACAAGTATTTGTAATCTCTAGCCTAAGTGCCACCATGGTGTGCACACTGTCACTTTCACACACATGGGGAGAGCGGAGATCTAATAAAGCACTTGAGTAGCAAGGTAGATCTATAGATTACAAGCTCATGATCTCAATAAGATCATGCATAGAGAGAGATGAACACATAGCTACTGGTATAACCCTTAGCCTCGAGAGAGAACTACTCCCTCCTCATCATGGGAATCAGCAATGGTGATGGAGATGGCGATGGAGATCGATGGAGATGGCTCTGGGGGTACTTCCCCATCCCGGTAGGGTGCCAGAATAGAGACTTTCTGTCCCCTGAATCTCCCCTTCGGTGGCGGCGGTGATACAGAACTTTTCACGGCTGGAGGCTTGATTCTCTAGGGTTTATGCCTCGGGAGGCTTCTTATAGGCCAGAGGCAAGGTTGGTGGAGGCCAGAGGGGCCCACACCACCTAGTGGCGCGGCCAGGGCTAGCCTGTGCCGCCACATGGTGTGGCCAGGCCCTGGCCCTCCTCCGTCTCGTATTCTGGCTCCGTGAGTCTTTCGGTAATATATCAACTTTGGCTTTTGTCCCGTCCAATTCCAAGAATATTCATTTTTGACTTTCTGGAACCAAAAACAGCAGAAAACAGGCAACTGACACTATGGCACTTGTTAATAGGTTAGTCCAAGAAATCATATGAAAAGTACTCCAAAGTGTGGACAAAACATAAGAAAGTAGATAAAACCAAGCATGGAACATCAAAAATTATAGATACATTTGCAATGTATCAGCGCCCTGTCGCCTAAATTTGAAGTTTTTTTTTGTTATTTTGGCCTGTTTAAGAGCGTCTTTTCCCCTCTCTCTCGCTAACCGTTGTGTTTTTTTGCCCAAAAATGTAGCGAATCTAGAGCAACTTCTCTCTTCATTCATTGTTCCTTTTGCCCTCGTTTTTCCCCAATCTCGTAGCAAAACTAGAGTAGCAAAACTAACCAGCACCATAAATAAATTCAGTAAACTGAGCAGATGTAGATAAAGCAGCTAATATAGGTTATATAGTATGGTACTTAACGAGGTTCGACAATTAGGCTGCTCAGCAGCAGCAGCTGGCAAGTTTAGCATAGACAAGACAAAAGAAGTTGCTTTACAGCAGCAGCAGTAGTAGATAAGTGGCCCCTCATGGCCTCTGCCAGGAGGGACTCCGCCTCCTCCCTCTAGCTCCTCCTCCACTTCTTGCTGCCCAGTCCCTTAACCTTGGGCACCTTGGGTTTGATCGGGGGCATGCGACCCTCCTCGATAGCCACCTTCTGGAGGTTGCGGAGGTGAAGACTGAGCACCTGGTGCTTGGCTATGAAGATGTGGACGTTCACGGACTCGCCGCAGGTCCTCATGTCCTCGGCATGCTTCACGAGGGAGTTGAAGTCTGTGGCGTGGAGCCTCCTGGTGGGGCAGAAGGGGCACCTGTACACGTCGCTGATACGTCCATTTTGCATCACTATTCTATGTCATAATTCACTATTATTCATTGATATATTTCGTATTGAGAGGTGATACTTATGTTATTTCATCTGTTTTTGCATGGTTGATGACTTTTGGAGAATGGACCGTTGTAGTCAGGATTCTGATGGAAAAGGTGCTGCTTGGAGGCAAAATTCACGAAGATCAGAAAATCCGGGAAAATATACGGAAAATCCTATTTTTCCAGAAGATGAAGGAAGCCAGAAGGGGGGCTAGAGATGGGCCATAGGGGGCCCACACCACCCCCTGGCGCGGGCCACCCTGGGCTGCGCCACCAGGTGGTGTGGCCACCCTGGTCCACCCCTAGCACTCCCCTCTGGTGTATATTATCCTCCCGAAACCTTAAGACTCGAGGAGCGACCACAGAAAGATTCTGCCGCCTCTGCGGGGCAGAAAACACTGAGAGAGAAAGATGTCTCCGGCAGACAGATTTCTGCCGAGGGAATTCCTTCTCGAAGAGGGGAGATCGTCGCCATCAACACCACCATCAAGCTGGACTTCATCGGGATCATCATCATCATCATCACCACCACCATCATCATCATCAGCACCCTCATCACCATCTCCATATTGCTGTAACAATTGAGTTGAATCTTGCATAGTTCATAGGGAAAACTTTCCCGGTGTTGATTACTCTTTGTAGTTGATGCTATTGAGTGAACCATTGAATTATTGTTTATGTTCAGATTGTTATACATCATTATTCCATCTCTGATCATGATCCATATGATGTCTTGTGAGTAGTTCGTTTTGTTCTTGAGGACATGGGAGAAGTCATGTTGTTAGTAGTGGAATTGTGTTGAGAGAGATTCAATAGTTTGATATTTAAGTTGTGGTGTATTTTTTCTAGTGGTGTCATGTGACGTCGACTACATGACACTTCACCTATATGGGCCTAGGGGAATGCATTGTGTATTTGGCTACTATCGTAGGGGTTGCCGGAGTGATAGAAACCTGAACCCCCGTTAAGAAACCATTGCACAAGGGACGTAAGGGTCTTAGAGTTTAAAGCTGTGGTTAGGTTTCTACCTTAATTACTTTCTTGTACTTATGGATGGTTGCAAGGGGTATAATCACAAGTATGTATTAGTCCTAGGAAGGTCGGTACATTAGCACAGGTTCACCCACACAACACTTAGCAAGCTAAAGAAGATTAATCAACTATATGAAGCGAAAGCACTTGACAGTCTTCCCATGTGTCCTCGAGAATGTTTGGTCATCTTAAGTAATACAACCGGCTTGTCCTTTGCTGTATAAAGGATTGGGCCACTTGCTGTATTTATTCCTAATGTCTTTTATTTACTGGTACTTTGTTTACTTGCTTTATCAAAACCCCTAAAAATCCGCTTGCTGAGTATTTGTAGAGAATTCCTGATCCATACCACTAGCCAACACCTTCTGCTCCTCGTTGGGTTTGACACTCTTACTTATCGAAAATATTGCGATACACCTCCTATACTTGTGGGTCATCAAGACTATTTTCTGGCGCCGTTGTCGGGGAGTGAAGCGCTATTGGAGAGTGGAACTGGTAAAGGAAACTTCTAATGTGAGTATTGTTTACTTCTGCTAGTTGCTTTATTTTCGTTATGGATAATTCGCTGAGTTTCTTATTTGGTAATGCTACTACCACTGCTAAGGTAGTAGATAAGCCACCACCTGCTGAGAATGATGTTTTTAAAATACCTATAAGAATTATTGATCATGTTATGGATAACTACTATGTTGGGGTTGTAACTGTTCATCCCGGTGATCATTTACTCTTTATACGCGAATTATGTGGGTTGTTCAAGTGTGCAGGTATTACTACAGATCAAGTTAAGAAGAAGTTATTCTCATTATCATTGAAAGGAAGAGCTGAGGAATGGTATAAGCTGCTGAGGAATGGTCAAGCTTTGGAATGGGAGGAAATAGTGCCTCTCTTTTACTCAAAGTTTTATCCTCCTAGTGAGATTCATAAAGATCGGAATCAAATATACAACTTTTGGCCTCTTGATGGAGAGAGTACAACTCAAGCTTGGGGGAGATTGAAGTTACTAATGCTCAAATGTCCCGTTCATGAGCTCCCCAACAATATTATTATCAATAACTTTTATGCAAGGCTCCCTCTACATGATAAGGATTTATTGGATGCTTCTTGTGCTGGATCATTCACTCGTATGGAAGAAGAAGCTAAATGGGATCTTCTGGACAGTATTCAAGACAATGCTGAAGCCTGGGAGAATGACAATGGAAGAAAGTCAGGTATACATTATGATTATGAATGCATTGAATCTTTTATGGGAACTGATTACTTTCAAAATATTAGTAATTCTTATGGTCTTGATTCGCAAGTTATTACGAATTGCTTTAGAGCTTTTGCTTCTTACATTGAAATTCAAAAAAGGGGATGGAATAAGTACCATGCACCTTATAAAGATATTGTTGACTTTGTTCCTGTTAGGAGCACTGAGTGTTGCACTATTGATCACATCTTACCCGAGCCTTATATCGAGAAGATTCCCTTCCCAGATAAGGTAAAGGATCATCCTATGATAACTAATGTAATCACTAAAAGTGAAAAGAGAACTGTAAAACCTGATGAACAAATAAATGTTGAACCTGTGGTAACAATTGTGAAAGACCTTGTCACTAAAAGCATAGAAGATGGGCACATAGTTTTTTGTGAGGATGCTTCTAATATTGTTTCACATCCTAATAGAGCTAAAAAAGCTAGTGTCCCTGTGCTTTCCGCTAGAATTGGTGATCATTGCTATTATGGTTTATGTGATATTGGTGCAAGTTCCAGTGCTATTCCTTATGAGATTTACAGAGAAATTATGCATGAAATCGGTCCCTGCGAATTGGAAGAGATTGATGTGGTTATTCACCTTGCTAATAGAGAGACCATCTCTCCAATTGGCATTGTACAAGATGTGGAAGTTCTTTGTGGTAAGATTAAATATCCTGCTGATTTTCTAGTACTTGGTTCAGCTGCTAGTAAAACTTATCCTATCATTTTTGGTAGACCTTTCTTGAGTACTTGTGGAGCTATTATAGATTGCAAGAGGGAGAAAATCTTGACTAAGTTGATGGGGAATATTATGAGTTTAATTTTTCGAAATTTACTAAAGAACCTTGTGAAGAGCAAACCCATAATGAGGATTTTAGAGTTGAACAACTTGCTTCTATCTCTCTTGCTCCTAACAATGCTTTACATCAATTTATGGAAGATCACAAAAGTGAGATCTTCATGGAAGAAAGGAATGAGATTGACGAGATCCTCCGTCGTCAACCTACGATGCTAAAGCATGACTTGCCTATAGAAGACTTGGGTACCACATTGCCACCTAAAAAGGATCCGGTCTTCGATCTAAAACCTCTCCCTGATGATCTTAAATATGATTATATTGATGATAAAAAGATATATCCTATTATTATTAGCTCTAAACTTTCAGGAAGGGAAGAAGAAAGGTTATTGGAGGTTTTGAAGAAACACCGAGGAGCTATGGGCTATACTCTGGATGATTTAAAAGGGATTTCACCTACTATATGTCAGCATTCTATCAACATAGAACCAAATGCAAAGCCAGTAGTGGAGCACCAACGACGTTTAAATGCTAAGATGAAGGAAGTGGTAAGGAATGAGGTACTGAAACTCCTTGATACTGGTATTATTTACCCTATTGCTGATAGTGAATGGGTTAGTCCTGTTCATTGTGTTCCTAAAAAAGGAGGTATTACCGTTGTTCCTAATGATAATGATGAGCTTATTCCTCAAATAATAGTAGTAGGTTATAGGATGTGCATTGATTTTAGAAAAGTCAAAAAAGTTACTAAGAAAGATCACTACCCGCTTCCTTTTATTGATCAAATGTTGGAAAGGTTGTCTAAAAAGACCCATTTTTGTTTTCTTGATGGTTATTCTGGTTTCTGTCAAATTGCTGTTAAACAACAAGATCAAGAAAAAAAATACTTTTACTTGGCCTTACGGAACTTATGCTTATAGACATATGCCTTTTGGTTTATGTAATGCTCCTGCTGCTTTTCAAAGGTGCATGTCTGCTATCTTTCATGGTTTTTGTGAGGAAATTGTGGAAGTGTTCATGGATGACTTCTCTGTCTATGGAACTTCTTTTGATAATTGTCTGCACAACCTTGATAAAGTTTTGCAGAGATGTGAAGAAACTTGTAACATCCCAATTTTAGCAACCCTGATTAGTTGTCTAGAATGCCAAAATCAGGGGGAACAAAAACTTTTTCTTGTGCTTTTGTGCATTGCTTGCTTGTTGTTTGCTTGCACTTGTGCTTATGGAGTGTATCTTAGGATACTCCTTACCTCAAACTCAGTTGACAAAAGCTATTTACCAAAACTATCTTGGCTTACCTTACATATTCTCAAACGTTCTGGCATTTCAAAACATGAGCCAAGATGCCTAACTGACCAAAACTATTTTGGTAGCTTCCATTTACAAAACTATGGAGAGATATGTACTACAATCTCCTTATGTTTTCAAGACAGACCACTCAACTAATCTTACCTCTAGTTTTCCCATAACTCTTGTTCAAAGCATTTGAATTCTACTCTTGGTAGAGATACCAAGAACCCTCATCTTATTCAAAACTCAACCTCTTAAAAATGCCCCAACCCTACCTCAAGCTGAGCTTGATGGTGAACCCTAGTAATAGTTGCTTAGTGTATAAGATGAGTTGCCTTGATCTGCTGTCTGATGAGTTGCTTTGATCTGATGTTTGACTTGTTTGCTTAGGAAGTAGTATGAGCTACCCTAGGAGCTCATCACTAGGATCAAGATGTTTCCAAATCCTCAATCCCTAAGCAAGAAAGCAAACCTTGATGTGATCCCTATCCCCTAGGTGATCATCTAAAACCCTCAACCAGATCTATTCTGAGGATCTCCCTTCTAGATGTTTCCAAGACCATGAAGACCAACACCCAGCAAGGATCTCTTCCACTCACTCTAAATTTCCCTATCACCCACGTATTAAAGGTCTGATACCTTGCAACTCCTCCAAGAACATTCCCTCTCATATTCTAGTCAAATTCCTCAAAACTGCCAAATTTGGCTAAGTATGGAAACAGTTCCAACATCACCTTTTGAAATACCTCATTCTCTCAAATCATGTGCATTTTTGGAAATGCACTTGAACCATCTTGTTAACCATCCTAAGGAATACCAAGGCCCACTTTGGCCCCTGGATAGATCCTCCCCCACCCCACTTGTCCATGATGGTTTTGCAGACAAGGAAATAACATTTCCTGCAAAACTAGCCATCATGCCTACTTTGGTAGAAGCTCACACCCTTATACAACCTCCTATGGACCAACTATCTGCATGGTTGTGTTCTACTCATTGATGTCTATCAGAACCTACTTCACTTGCTCCAAGTGGATCCTTGTGCTTCTTAAACCCACATGGTTTAGAAGGCATCATGACTCTTTCTGCATGGCAGCCTTATTTTCAACAAAGTTTGCCATCACTTCTAGATCACCTCTAATGCAATTAATTCAAACTCCTCCTGCCATGGTAATCTATATGACCTGGTCTACCTATCCATATATCCCTTGCACCAAGGTGAGCTCTCAGCTCCAAGATGCAAGCATGTTTGGGTGGTATAAAAATAACACCACCCTAGATCATCAACCTCTTGTTTTCCATCCTTTTCAACTTGGATTTCCTTTTCACAAGGTTTCAGATAATTGATATACCTTGTCAACATCACCTACCTTGATCTCCAAGATTTATCAAAGATCATCCATAATTATTATGGCCCCAAACCTATTTAATTTCTTAAATAGACAAATTCTCCAAAACTCCCTTCCTATAGGAAGGTTTGTTTTTTACCAAACCACTTCCCCAAATTTTGACTCATGTGAGTCCCACAACTCATAGCCTATCTTTCCATCTCAAAAATAAATATTTTTGAGAAGCTTTATTATTTCTTTTTGTCCATTTTCTTAAATGGCTGAATTGGAATAATAATTGTTTTAAATACTTTTAGTCCCCAATAAATATTGGAAAAATTCCCATAAGTGTGTATTCACCTTTGGGACCCTTACACATCAAAATCCCCCTTGTCTAATGTAAATTTACCAATTGATCATCAATATTTCACTTCTGTCCTTTTTGAGTAATTGAATGTAGGAGGACTAAAACTCCTCTGAAAACTCTCAATTAAATCATAGGAATCTATCTTGACCTCACCTATCTACCAGTACCATTTTCTCCTCTAGTCCAATGTGACATTTTGGACTTCCTTCACAACCATCAACTAGATCAATATTTGTCAGTTAAGCAAACCACCACTCCAATCACTTCAAAATCTCACCAAAGCTTGATCCAAGCTCCTCCTCAGCACCACGACACCACACTGGTCGACTAATACTGTAGCTCCACCCTAACCAATCCCCATTATGCCCTTGTACTAGTGGTAAGAGGAGAATTAACCCCAATTCTTACAAGGATCTCATCCCTTAATCACCACAGCCTCCCTCTTTGATCCAGCTTGGCTAAATTACCACCCTACCCCTCTCCACCTCTCTCTGGACCAACCCATGGCCAGCACCCCCGCCCCACCATGACCAATTTGGTAAAATGCCTCATCCACTCCCTCTCCTTGGTATAAATCTAGCAGCACTCCTCCAGCCAGCTCCCTGCCCTCATTTGCTCCCTCTCCACCCCACATACCTCCCCCGAGCACCCCACCCTCTCCTCTGCTCGGTGCTGCCCGAGGAAGAAGAGGAGAGCCTCAGCCTCTTCACAAAAACGAGCAAGGCTCCCTCCCTTCTGCCCCGTTTCTTCTACATGTCGGCCCCTTAGCTCCCCTAGCTCCCCTCTATCTAATGGTTCCCTCTTTTCTGCCCAGGACCCTCTCCTCCGCTGTCGCTGTCGAGCGCCGGCGAGGTCGCTCTTTGTCGCCGCCGCCCGAGCAGCTCCTAGTGGTCCTCCGCCTCCGTGCCGCCCACCGATCTGCTCAGCACCGACGACCGCTTCGTCCTGCAGCATCCCCGACCCTCCTCGAGCCCTCAAGTGAGCTCCCCGCTCCGCGCCACCCTCTTCTAGGGTTTGTCTCGTCGCCGACGAGCCCTGGGTGGACGACGACGCTGCGCCGTCGATCGTCACTTAAGCGGATGGCTGAGATCCGCCGATACCCCTTCGTCCCCCTCCTCTCGCTGACGCCGGGCCCCCACCTGGCAGGTTCGACTGTCGGCTCCCGCGTGCCCCGCTGAGCGCCGTGGGCCGTTATTCCCTCTGTGCGGCCCAATACGCCCCAGATCCAGCCCGCTGCACTTCCTTTTCTTTTACTTTTTTAGCTAACCTACTATTCCAGAGAAGTTCTGCTAGGTTTAAATCTAAACAAAATGGTAAACCTAATCCAAATGCCTAGAATTAATTTTCTGATTGCTCTCTGATGTTTTCTCAAACATGCAGAGGCAACCCCATGGACAAAATAATTTTCTCTAAGTACTAATAATTATTCTGCTAGAATATATCTAGTACACTAATTAATTTCCGCAGAGAGTTTTACAACTCCATTTGAGTTGAACCAAAGACCTACTGGAAGATATTAGAAATACCTATGATCCAGCAAAGGTCTCACCCCAAGGTGAACTGTGCTCTGCCTTTAATAAAAATAACACGATTAACCTTTATCCGCCTTAGATAATTTCCCCATGTCTAACCAAATGTGGTATGGACCTGATTCCACCTCCCAGTACTTCCTTGGATCACTATATACCAAACCCCAGCAGCTCATAATTTATTGAGCTCTGGTTGAATTTTAGTGATTTAAATACCTCTGTGAAGGGTATTTCACCAAATAAATCACTCCTGGAGTGTGGAAACTCCAATGAGTGAATCCAATTCCTACAGAAAGGTATTTTAAGTACCGATCACATGCCCTTGGAACCAACTCAATAGCATCTGTAGTTTTAATCTGGTAAAAAGGAGAAGAACTATACAAAACTGCCTTTGGGATTTTCCTGAGGACATTCTGGAAATTCTTTTGACTTGTTTCCAACTCTAGGTGGTTCATTACAGCAAGTACTACCTAACCATCCAAGGAAATAATTTTAGGAGCTCCAGAACTTTTCTAGTGAATTACTCAAACTAGAGTTTAATCCACTATTAAAAGCATAACTCCATCTAGAAGAGTGATAATCAAGTGAAACCATTGTGATGGTTTTGTCTTGTCAAGACCTATCTGTGGATATCACTTTTGCCCTTTGGTAACCTACTGACCATATAACCCTAACCCAAGTCCCTTGTATCTACCACTAGACAACTATCTTCCAAGAGAAAACACCTCAGTGGCAATCCAGTAAATTCCACCATCTGACTCCCACTCCTCCAAAACCTTCCCAAGTCTAGTAGTTTGCAGTATGTTTGCTTGCTGTATGCTTTGATGCTTTCATGCCTTGTATTGATTGTGATATTGTCTGCTTGCATGTGTACCCGATGACGACGATAGTGTGAGTGTCTGACGACAAGAAGGAAGGGACTTCTTTTTATTATATTATTAGGTATTCTTGGTCATCTAAAGAAGTCCAGGGACTTATTGCTGATCACAGGCAAGCCACCACTTCCCTAACTCTGATATATGTCCTACTCTCCTTTATTTGTTTTGTATCCTTTTTATAAATTGCATTATCTACCTGCATGTCTTGTTTTACAAATACTGCGGTAGTAACTTGGCTCCTCCAAGTTATGATTTCGTGCCCTTCGAGGCACCACCCCGATGTACCTACCATTTTACCCCTTTTGACCGAGAGTACGATGGTTAGCATCCTACCTCCTTGGAAACCCCGGTTTTGAGAAAATAAACTGTTTTGGGATTTTCCCCACTACAAAGGGTTTGAAAAAGGCTTTGTAAAACCCTAGGAAGAGGCATCGTTCCCAGTGGAAGTTTTAACAAAAGGAATGTTGATGAGGAGAAACAAGAAGATGATGGGATGTTCTACGCCTTTACTGGAACAATTCTTATCCGCGCAACCACATTACCCCAGGTTGCTGGGGCTTAACTTGTAGTTTGTCCGCTTTAGCCGAGGCAACTTCTACCATGCTTATAGGGAGAAATCCCTGGAATTCCGGGCAGGCATCCCAGATCCAAGATCTGAAGCCTGTCGCTTGCTTCGGCAAGAGTGAGCCTGACCTGGCAGGAGGCTGGTGCAACAATTGGGTCTGCCGCAGATGGTATGACTTAGGTAGTACAGAAGGAAGTGGAGTCTCCAGATTTAAGGTATACGCCAAGTCGCGGCTTGGGTATGCACGTGTACGGAAGATAGGACTATGGCTGGGAGCCACATACGCGTTGCCAGGGAGAATAAACCCAACAGGAAAAGCATGCCTTTGCTAGTGTAGACAAGTGAAAAGTTAGGTTTGATTATCCGGACCCCCATCTACCGCGGTAGTGGGCCGTGGTTGTATCCCGACGGATGTATTGATTCTTGTGGGTAAAGTGTGCAAACTCTGCAGAGTATAACCTATTCGAATAGCCGTGTCCACGGTCAAGGATGGTTGTAAAGGTGTTGGCTAGGAGTACCCAAACCGTGCTTGTTTGGGAAACAAGTACTTCTGAGGACGAAGGTTCTGGGGGAACCCGAGTTCGAAGGTTTTGTTTTGGGACCCGTGGGGTCGAAGATGTTTAAAAAAGGGATTTTACTACGAAAACTGTTTTCAAAACTCTTTTTCAACCAAGGCATGGAGATGTCTGGAGTTACAAAACAGAAGCATGTTTTCATAACTCTTTTTATTAACAAAGATATGAAGATGCCATAATTTTCAAAGTTAGCTTAGGCTTTTCAAAAGCAACCCCCAGATAGAGCTATCTCCCCACAACCATAATTGCATTTTCTTTGTTCACTTATCCTGGTGGTTTTGCGAGTACATTCAAAGTACTCACGGCTGTGTCCCTGGCTATGTATTTGGCCAGACTTTCAGGAGACTTAGGTGACGTCCAGCGAGCTAGGCCGTCTTCCCAGTCAGCTTCTTGTAGGTTGAGGCACGATTGGGCTCCGCGCTTGGTGTTGTTCCGCTGCTATTGAGTATGTAGCCATTATGGCAACTATGTAAGTCTTGAAATTCGTTATGTTTTAGATGTTGTAATGGTACCTGTCGGTTATGATTCCACGGCTCACTGATCATGGGAACGTGGAAATATGCATAACAGGGATTTCTCGGACGAATAATCCGGGGAGCCCACAAAACTAATCTTGTTCTCAATTGGGAGAAAATGTCACTTCATGGTTAATGAAGGGATTGTCCTTGGGAATAAAGTTTCTGAAAGAGGTATAGAAGTTGATAGAGCTAAGGTTGAGGCAATTGAGAAGATGCCATGTCCAAGAGACATCAAAGGTATTCGTAGTATCCTTGGTCATGCTGCTTTCTATAGAAGGTTTATTAAAGACTTTTATAGGATATCAAAACCCCTCACTAATCTTCTTCAAAAATATGTACCCTTTGATTTTGATGCTGATTGTAAGGGAGCTTTTGAAACTCTTAAGAAGGATTTAACTACAGCCCCTATTGTTCAACCACCTGATTGGAGTTTACCCTTTGAAATAATGTGTGATGCTAGTGATTTTGCTGTAGGTACTGTCCTTGGGCAACGAATTGATAAAAAGTTAAACGTTATTCATTATGCTAGTAAGACTTTAGATGCTGCTCAAAGGAATTATGCTACTATTGAAAAAGAATTTCTAGCTGTCGTTTTTGCTTGTGATAAGTTTAGACCCTATATTGTAGACTCAAAAGTCACCATTCATACTGATCATGCTGCTATTAAATACCCTTATGACAAAGAAAGATGCTAAGCCTAGGCTTATTAGATGGGTGCTGCTTTTACAAGAATTTGATCTACATATAGTAGATAGGAAAGGTGCTGAAAACCCTGTAGCTGATAATTTATCTCGATTGGAAAACATCTCTTTTGACCCTATGCCTGTTAATGATAGTTTCCCAAATGAGCAGTTAGCCGCAGTAGGGATAAGCTCGCTAGGGAGCCCTTGGTACGCTGATTATGCTAACTTTATTGTCTCCAAGTATGTGCCTCCAACTTTTATAGCTCATCAAAGAAGGAAGTTCTTCTATGATTTGAGGCATTATTTTTGGGATGACCCACACTTATACAAAGAAAGAGTGGATGGTATTATGCGAAGATGTGTTCCAGAATATGAACAAAAGGAGATATTGCGTAAATGTCATGGTAGTGCTTATGGAGGACATCATGCAGGAGATAGAACTGCACAAAAGGTGCTACAATCAGGTTTCTACTGGCATACCCTTTTTAAAGATGCAAGAAAATTTGTTTTATCTTGTGATGAATGTCAGCATGTTGGTAATATTTCTAGACGCAATGAAATGCCTATGAACTACTCTCTAGTAATTGAACCTTTTGATTGCTGGGGATTTGACTTTATGGGTCCTTTCCCTCCCTCGAAAGGTTATACTCATATTCTTGCTACCGTTGATTATGTTACTAAGTGGGTAGAAGCCATTCCTACGAAGAGTGCTGACGGGGAAACTTCTCTAAAAATTCTTAAGGATGTTATCTTTCCTAGGTTTGGAGTGCCTAGGTATCTCCTGACTGATGGGGGTTCTCATTTCATTCATGGTGGTTTTAGAAAGACCCTTGCTAAATATGATGTTAATCATAGAATTGCTTTAGCCTATCACCCCCAAACTAGCGGGCAAGTAGAGTTATCAAATAGAGAAATTAAATCCATCTTGCAAAAGACTGTTAATAGATCTAGAAAAAACTGGGCCAAAAAGTTGAATGATGCTTTATGGGCTTATAGAACTGCCTACAAAAATCCTATGGGGATGTCTCCTTATAAAATGGTTTATGGGAAAGCTTGTCACCTACCTTTAGAATTAGAACATAAAGCTTACTGGGCAGTTAAAGAACTAAATAGAGATTGTAAGCTCGCTGGTGAGAAAAGATTATTTGACTTAAGTTCTTTAGATGAATGGAGGAGTGAAGCCTATGAAAATGCTAGGCTCTTCAAGGAAAAGGTTAAAAGATGGCATGACAAGCGAATACTTAAGAGAGAATTCCACGTTGGTGAGAAGGTTCTATTGTATAGGTCTCATCTCAGATTTTTTGGAGGAAAACTACTGTCAAAATGGGAAGGACCTTTCATTATTGAAGAAGTATTCCGTTCAGGAGCAATAAAAATTTCTTCTTTAAAAGACAATACTACACAAGTAGTGAATGGGCAGCGACTCAAACACTATATTGCTAGAGATTCTTATAATGAAGATGTTGATGCCTTTCAAGTTATAACTCCGGAAAGATTTATCAAGGACCAAATTCAGAGACCTGCAGAGTCCACTTTCAAATAGGTAACAGTTCTGGTAAGAAAAGTTCTGCAAAAATACTATCCGACTATATTTTTGCAGTTTTCAGTCAATAAGGAAAGTTACGAAGTGAAAAAGGGACGAAAACCGAGCTAGGGTGGCACACACCACCCTGTGGCGTGGGCCCACCCCTGGCCGCGCCACCAGGTGCCACCCCAGACTCCGTCTCTGACCCGTTTTCTCCTAGCACCTTCCTTTTGTCATGAAACTTCGTAATATATAATCCCCTGGACCCCTCGAGGTTCGTATATTGTGTTCTCGTCATGTTTTTGTTTTGATCTGTTTCTGCCAGGACATACTCTTTGAAAGTTTAGAAGCACAATGGTGTCCGCCAAGGATAAAGGGAAGGAGCCTATGGAGGAAGACCTCCAAGACCCCGGGAAGGAGAAGGAGATCAAGAGTGAAGGTGAAGAGGAGCAAGGCCAACATACGCACACCGGCACTACCATTGCAAGCACTGGAGT
The DNA here is from genome assembly GCA_910589775.1 of Avena eriantha. Lineage (NCBI taxonomy): Eukaryota > Viridiplantae > Streptophyta > Magnoliopsida > Poales > Poaceae > Avena > Avena eriantha. The sequence continues at coordinate 225,249,587 of OU342742.1, forward strand.
GGTGACAAAACCTGCCAGGGTTAGAAAGACTGCACGGATGCAGACTAGGGGGAAAGATCCTCATCACTTCTTGGCTCCACGGTCACTTCCTCCACGCACCAAGAATCCTTTCCATACCCTTATCCATGAGCATCAATGCCAGAATATGCCCAAGGAGAAATTACCCTCCAACTGGGATTTGCCTCGTTCTAGCCATGTAGGAAAAGAAGACTTCAAGGAGGAAGAGTGGGGAAAGAATAACAAGAGCTGGAATTCTCACCTGACATGATCATGAGCCGCATTGAGCAAAAATCACAGCTGATTCGTAATCTCACCTTCAAAATTGAGAACTTGGGAAAACTTATTAGAGAGCTCATCAAGAGGATACCACCACCACTGAAGGAGTAATTCGTCATCAGGTTTGGCATCCCCTTGGTTTGTTCCAAGATTGGGGGAGTGCCGCGGTATCACATCACTATCTTCTATCTTTTTACCCTTATTAGTAGAGTCATATTGTCGTGGAGATGGCCACGGCAGTCGCTGCCACTGGCAGCGATTGATTATTTCGTGAGGAAGAGTTGGCAGCCATCTGCGGTGCGAGATGGGGGCGGATGCACATGGGTTTACCCAGGTTCGCCCCCCGGAGGGTAAAGACCTACTCCTGCTAGATTAGATTATGGGAGAGCGAGTTACAAGGGTGGCGAGCTCGGCGGCTAGGCAGCGAGTCGCTTGACGGGGTGTATGATGGAACGTAAGTTTCTAGGATACCCTAGGGAGGTTTATATATGAAGCACCTCGCTAGGGTTTACAAGCTATCCCCGAACAAGATAAGGATCCGGAGACTTTGACCTAGTCCGACTGGGCTTCTGCTACGCTTCTGGGCTTCTAGTCGCCAGTTGCTGGGCCTTTCCTTCCTTCGTAGTCCAGTCGCCGTCTTTCGGACGCACTCGCAGGCCCTTCGGCCCAATCGGAACGTCCTGTTGGGCATACCCCCTTTGGCATATCCCCATCAGTAGTCCCCGAGGCCATCGTTGATGCAGGCGCAGGCGTCCTTTTGGCGTTCGGAGTAGGCGAGCCCAATTTGGGCGTCCAGTCGAGTTGGCGATGGACTCTATTAGAACCAAGGAGAATTTCCCCATGTTTCCACTTGTCCTTTCAGTGAATGTTACTGCCGCCAAGTCATCGTCTTGGCGAATGGAAAGACTAGCGGGTGGCGGGTGAAGTGAAGGAGTTGGACCGTCAAATCTAGTCAAACTATCCGTTGGAATTTCCAATGGTAACTTCGGCGTATTTACCATGAGTAACGGCTACCCCGATTTTGGCGGCTGGCGTTTCCCATATAAGCGGAGTGATGGTTCAGCTCCGCAGACTTTCCTCGCATTCTTCATTCTTCCTCATTCGTTCTTCCTACCTCCAATCTTCCTGCCTACATCCTTCCGACGAGCCCTTTCCGCATCGTGCGATTCCACATCCTACCCGATGGCGCCTCCCAAAGGCTCATGGGGAAAATCCAAGTGTACCATGGCCCAGCTTAGATCTTTCGAGGACGCCGGAGTGCTCCGCAAGGGGAATTGGTGGGTTCCCCATCCTCTGAGACCGAGCCGAAGCCGTGACCCGGCGAGTTCATCTGCTTCCCCAGTCATCTTGAGAGGGGTTTGGGATTCCCCACCTCACTCTTTTTCCGCCGCTTCTGCGTGTATTACCTGATCAAGCCATCAGATCTTGGTCCGCACAGCATCGAGCAGCTGGCGATCTTCGTCGCCTTCTGCGAATGTTACCTTGGCTGCAGGCCGTATTTCCCGCTATGGCTGGAGCTCTTCCACGGCCGCATCGGGCGCGAGGCGTCCAGCGGCTTGATGCTGGCCGCATGCAGAGTTACATTTCAACTGAAGCCCAAGGCCAACTTCATCAAGCTCCTCCTGCCGAAGAAGGCCGCAAGCGAGTGGAAGAAGAGCTGGTTCTACGTCAAGGAAGCCACTCCCCCCGGCGAAGTGGCTCTTCCCGAGTTCGTCGCCGAGAGGAGCAAGCCCCGTCGGTTGGCGCTGAAGAAGCTTCCCGAAGATCAGCGGATGGCCGTTGCGGAAATGATGGATCAGATCCATAAGCTGAAGGACCAGGGGTTGATTCCGATCAACCTCTACAACTACTGGCTCGGGCGGCGCCTGGTTCCACTGGCGGCCCGACCGCACTGGATGTATGAATACAGCGGGAAGCCAGACCCATCTCGAACCAGCAAGGAGTCATGGGAGGCCGAGGACTACAAGGCCGCCCTGAAGAAGATCACCGACGCAGAGTTCACCAGCGTGGCGGTCGGGGTCGCCCCATACACTCCTGTGAAGAATGAAGCCCCCATAGTAAGTTCTCTTTCCAATTGCTACGTCCGTGTCTCAATTTCAGTCTCCTCTCTTGGTGTTTTTGACTCGTGGTGGTCCTTAGCTTTTTCAGGTGTTGGAGGGCTGGCTCCCTCCGCTTGATGAAGAGGTTCCCCAGGAACTGGAGGAAGACTCCGAGGGGGACCCTTTCGACAGTGAAGGGGAGGAGGAAGAGGTCCCTCCCCCAGCGCCTGTGGCTCACAAGACCTGAATGCAGAGACAACGTGAAGTCGAAGCGAGCCATAGCCTGGACGAGCACGACGAAGGCGACGAGGTCGTACAGGAGCAAACGTCCCGGCGCACCGCTACGCCGTCGAAGCCCGCACGCCGGCCCAAGTCGCCAGCGAAATGGCCCGCGTTGCCGGCCAAGTCGGCGGTGGTGTTCGAGTCGGATGACGATTCGGACGATGAAGGTTCTCCCGAAGTCTCGCACAAGGCCACAAGGGACGCAGTCCCGACAAAGGGGTTGGAGGGCGAGGACACGGAGGTGGTGGTAGAGGTTCCCCTAGCGGCGATTGCACCGACGGCCTCGGGGGTTTCAAGACAGGAAGCGGCTGCGGCGATGGCGCCCAAGTCGCCACAGCCGTCAAGGGCGGCCGCGCCTGAGCCGGAGATCCCGGCGACTGCAGCTTCGTTGTCAAGGAAGCACTCAGTTTCGTGGGCTTCAGACATCTTCGAGAGGGGGCTCAGCCACAAGCTGGGTCCCGAATTGGACAAGCCCGCCCACATTAGCACCGGGCTTCGCGTCCTTCCAGTCGCGAAGTAAGGAGCGCTCCCTCGTCCCAATTTGCCTTGCTCCTTTTGTATTGTCGTTGTATTGACTGAGGGGGCTCATGCAGGTCAGGAGCTAAGAAGATTGGGCGGCCTTCGGTGGCTAAGATTCCACCGGCCACCGACATGGGAGAGGGCGACCTACCCAAGAAGAGAAAGGCCACCGAAGATGTGGCGACGGCCGAGGTCGCGAAGAAGCAGAAGGGGGGCGCCGACGATGCTGCGACCAAGGGTAGCGCCGTGGAATCAGCTGATGCGCCAGTCGCCGAAGAGGTTGTGGCGACGCGATCGGAGCGAGCCTTGGCTGCGTCCGTGCTGGAAGCGCCGGTCCCGACAACCAGCGCCCCCGCCAGAACGTCGGCGACGTTCCCGCATTTTATGGTGAGGGGGTTTCCAGGTGTGGCGGACACGCAGTCTCCGTAGAGTCTAGAAATCGTGGATGTGGACATTGGGTCCCGCTGCGGGCGCACTTCCTTCATGATCCCGTCGACTGACACCGGGGAACTTCACAAGATGCTCGGCGCTGCTATTCAGGTATGTCCAGTCCTCAAGTTCCTGGTCGCTGAATGTCACCGTCTGGGAACTGAACCTCTTACTCCTTTCCAGTCCCCGAATTCCTAGTCGCTGAATTTCGGCGGCTAGGAATTGATTTTCTTTTTCCTCCTTCTCCAATCCCCGAGTTCCTAGTCGCTGAATTTCAGCGGCTGGGAACTGGGTTTTGTTTTGTCAAATGCTTAGGTGAGATCTTTGTTTGCAGGGATTGCAAAGGGAGTCGACCGATCGGCAGGCTGCAAGAGAGCGCTTGGAGCATGACTTGCGCGAAGCGCAGGAGGTGAACCGGCGGCTTCAGGAAACTATTGGTGAGTATCTATTTGTCTTTATTCTCCTCTTTCGTGTGTGAGCTGGTTGTGTATAGTACTCTGATGTCTTCTCTTCCAGATGGTTTCCCGGCTGAGATCTCCAAGGCCCGTGAGGGGTATGTCCCAGTCGCCGAACTGGTCGTGGCGAATGGGCGAATAGCCTCCCTGGTCAAGGACTTGGAGGAGGCGAAAGCAGCCTCAATTTCTTCGGAGGAGCGGGCGAAGGGTGCCGTCGCCACGGCTGAGGAAGAACGCAAAGCCACGGATTCCATCATCGTGGGGCTGCACAACGAGCAAACTGCCTTGAGAAGCACGTCAAGAGAACTGCCACAAATTCCTTGGTGAGTCTCTGTCTTCGCTTGACCCTTTTGTCGAGTCCCCGCTTTGGGGGTTTCATAGTTTCACTGACACCTGACTTTGCAGTTGTGGTAGGCCAAAGCGACCCGATGGTGCAAACTTACAACGCCTCATAGTGCGTGACTGCCATGGTGAATGCGGCCACGGCCTCGGCGTTGTGCATCCAAGCGGCTCTTCAGGGCATGTCTCCCACCGAGATTATCCCTGGGGGGCTTACGGAGGTGTGGCGCTATCTAGAAGAGGTGCCCACCGTTGTGGAGTGGATGACGCGCTCAGCGTTCAGGCGTGGGGCCGCCACAGCGTTGAGCTTGGGTCTCGCCCATTTCCCCGACGACTTCCACCTTGATGATGTGATGAGTGGCTATCCGTTGGCGACTGGCACGGTGGAGATGTCAAAGGTGCTGAAGCTGACCGCGAAGGCCACCCCTTACGTCGATTGTGTCTTGGCGATGGGGGATCTGCTACCGTATCAGGAGACGGTGTTGGCGCCTGGCGACCCCGAGCGGGAGCACCGCGACATGAAGTCGGAGTAGCCCTTCCGGTCGTTGTTGTCGAAGTCGCTGACAACGTACCCGACGAACCCGTGGCAGCCTTTTGTGCGCGTAAAGGGGGGTGGCGCTGCTTCTTCATCAGGGCCTGTGGAGTAAACAATGTAATTGTCCAAGCTATAATGTATGCCAAGTGGCGAATGCTGTAAGATATTTTTGCAATATATGCCACGGGGAGTCGATCGACTCGTGTTTTGATTGGGAATGTGTGTTGTATTTTGTTTATGAATTGTTTTGTTCGAGCGAGTCCCCGAGCGCGTCCGCCCTTTAATGGGGTATAACTCGATTGTATACTTTTGTGTATTTGTTTTGTTTATGCATTGTTTTATCCCTCACGTCTTCTGAGTGGCGAGTCCCCGAGTGCGAGTAGGACTGATTTGTAAGCGAGTCCTCGAGCGTGGTGCCCGACCGTATTGGTCATGCTCCTGTTGCAGGTTGTGAGTGCGTTGTTTGTAACGCGTCTCCTCCCCTGGCTCGGAGATCCAGTCGCTTGGCGAGCCCTAGGCATCTCTCTTACTTGGTGTGTTCCCGAGCCGTGTGGTGGTTTCCGTTTTGCGGAGTCCCCGTGCGTGGTACTTAACCGTTCAAGTTGCTTTGCACGAGGGTCGGAGGGATAGATCGCTGTGAGAAGTGTGTACCGGATGTCTTGGCCCGGCGGTCCAGTCAGGCTAGGCGACTCCAATGGCGGCTCCGGGTTGGCGTTTTTCGTGGACAACCCAAGGCATGAATATTTTCGGTGCCCTTGTGCCGCACTACTTAGCCGTGCCGGTCGCTCGACCAGAGGTTGACTTCCGTAAGTAGCATATTGCTAGTATGTACGAGTGCGAGTGGCACAAGAATATGGCGAGTGGACACAATTTGTGCGATCCGAATGAATTTCATTATATATTCCGATGGAGTACAGTGTGAGGTTCTAAGTATAGAACTTTCTGAGGAGGTTTACATTCCATGGCCTCCCGACCTCCAATTGGCCATCACCCCGTATGTCGATGAGGTAGTAAGCATCGTTGCCAAGGACTCGGCCTACAGGGAATGGCCCCTCCCATGGGGGGAGAGCTTGTGCATGCCCTTCTTGTCTTGTTCCAGTCGCAGGACCAGGTCGCCTTCCTGGAAGGTGCGAGTTCGCCCTCGGCGGCTGTGATAGCGGCGGAGTCCTTGCTGGTATATGGTGGTGCGGGAGCGAGCCAGGTCACGTGCCTCGTCGAGTTGATCGATGCTGTCTTGGCGGGCAACCTCGTTGGCCGCCTCGACGTAGTTGGCGACTCGAGGTGAGTCATGCCCTAGGTCGGTTGGTATTACGACCTCGGCGCCATACACCATGAAGAAGGGCGTGAACCCGGTTGATCGGTTGATGGAGGTGTGAATCCCCCATATCACAGAGGGGAGCTCGTCGACCCAGCATCCTGGGGTGCGCTCGAGGGGCACCTGGAGTCGCGGCTTGAGCCCGTGGAGGATGCTCTGGTTGACGCGCTCTGCTTGGCCATTCGATTTCGGGTGAGCGACTAATGCGAGGTCGAGTCGGATGCCATGTTCCTCACAGAATTCCGCCATGGCCCCCTTGGCAAAGTTGGTGTTGTTGTCTGTTATAATGCTGTGTGGGTAGCCGTACCGGTAGATGAGTTCGCGTAGGAACTTGGTGGCCGTCTTACCGTCGCACTTTTTTATCGGCTTGGCCTCGACCCATTTGGTGAACTTCTCGACTGCGACCAGGAGGTGAGTGAAACCAGACGGGGCCTTCTTGAACGGGCCTACCATGTCCATGCCCCATACGGCGAATGGCCACGTGATGGGGATTGTCTTGAGTGCCGAGCCAGGGAGGTGCGTCTGGTTGGCATACTTCTGGCACCCGACGCATCGTTGGACGATGTTGGTGGCGTCGGCGTGTGCGGTGAGCCAGTAGAAACCGTGCCGCATGGCCTTGGCGACTAGCGACTTGGTGCCGGCGTGATGGCCGCAGTCGCCGGCATGAATGTCCTAGAGGATCTTGCGGCCTTCTTCTGGCTGTACGCAGCGCTGGAACATGCCAGTCACGCTGCGCTTGTGGAGGTCGCCGTTGATGATGACGAAGGATTTGCAGCGGCGCACGATCATTCGTGCCGCTGTCTCATTGCTCAGTAGGAGTTTGTGTTCCAGGAAGGCAACGTATGGTGCTGTCCAGTCGCTAGGTTCCACAACCATGGCGACTAAGGCCGGTTTTGGTTGCAGTGTGATCCCGACGTCGATCTCTTTTGGTGGGATGACCGATGGTTTGTGGATTATGTCGAGGAAGACGCCTACTGGAGGCGCTTGTCAGGTCGATCCGATGCGGGAGAGGGCGTCCGCCTCCTCGTTTTTGCGCCTGTCGAACCACTCAACGGAGTAGCCGTCGAAGTGTCCTCCCAACTGGTCGACAGCTTAGCGGTATGCCATCATCATTGGGGAGACGGCGTCGCACGTCCCGACGACTTGGCCGGCGACTAGGTCAGAGTCGCCATAGCATCGTAGGCGGTTGACGTTCATCTCCTTGGCGGCTCTCATGCCGTGAAGGAGGGCCTCATATTCTGCCATGTTGTTGGTGCAGGGTTTGAAGTTGAGATGGAGCACGTAGCGGAGCTTGTCTCCTTTGGGGAAGGTCAGGATGACCCCAGCCCCTGCGCCGTCGGCGTTCTTGGATCCGTCAAAATGGAGCGACCAGTAGTGGAGGTATGGGAGCTTCTCTGGCTGCTGTGCTTCTTCCCAGTCTGCGAGGAAATCAGCCAGGGCTTGTGACTTGATCGCTTTGTGGGGCTCGTACTTGATATTGTGGACGCCGATTTTGACAGCTCACTTGGTGACTCGCCCTGTCGCCTCGCGATTGCGTATCATGTCCTAAAGGGGCGCGGAGGAGACCACCGTGAATGGGTGCTCCTGGAAGTAGTGTGGGAGTCGCCGCTGTGCTCGGAATACCGCGTACACCAGTTTTTGGTATTGCGGGTAGCGCTGTCGTGAATCCGTTAGGATTTCGCTAATGTAGTAGACGGGACGCTTAATGGGGCGCTCCTTGCCCTCTTCCAGTCGTTCGACGACCATCACGGTGCTGACGACTCGAGTGGAGGCCGTGACGTAAACGAGCATTGTCTCTTTGTCGAGTGGCGCGGCGAGTAGTGGTGCCGCGAGTAGAACTTCTTTGAGTGCTTTGAGTGCGTCATCGGCCTCTGCGTCCCATTGGAACGTGGGGTTCTTGCGCATCAGGCGGTAGAGGGGCATTGCCTTCTCGCCTAGTCGGGGGATGAAGTGACTGAGGGTCGTGACTCGCCCTACCAACTTTTGGATGTCGCGCAGGCACTCCGGTTTTCCGAGTCGCGCGATGGTGTCGATCTTGGTGGGGTTGGCTTCGATGCCTCGCTTGGAGACTACATAAACCAGGAGTTGTTCGGTGGGGACACCGAAGGTGCATTTTCTGGGGTTCAGCTTGATGTTGTACCTCTGCAAGTTTGCGAAGGTTTCTGCTAGGTCGGCGAGCAGATCGTCCTGGCGGGTGGATTTTACCACCACGTCGTCGATGTAGACGTGAATGTTGCGGCCAATTTGGCTCTCTAGACACTCCTGCATGCACCTTTGGTATGTGGCGCCTGCGTTCTTGAGGCCGAACGTCATGGCCATGTAGTAGAATGCGCTGAATGGCGTAATGAACGCCGTCTTCTCCTTGTTCGAGAGTAAGCGTCGAGAAAGCACAGCGACTCCGATCCCGCGGTCGAATCGATGATCTGATCAATGCGCGGTAGGACGAACTCCTCCTTCGGGCAGGCGCTGTTGAGGTTGATGTAGTCAATGCACATTCTCCATGTGTTGTTCCTTTTCAGAACTAGGACTGGGTTTGCCAGCCACTTGGAGTACTTGATTGGCCGGATGAAGCCTGTGGCTAGCAGGCGCTAAACTTCCTCGGCGATTGCTCGACGGCGCTCTTCATTGAAGGGCCGTAGCGACTGCTTTACTGGTCGTACTTTGGGGTCGGCGTTGAGTTTGTGCTCAGCGAGTTCCCCCGGGAAACCTGGCATGTCAGATGGCTTCCATGCGAAGATGTCGCGGTTCTTACGGAGGAACCCGATGAGCGTACTTTCCTATGCGGGGCTCATGTGCGCCCCAATGGTGACCTTCTGGCTGGAGTCGCCTGGGACGAGCTCGACGGTGCGGGTGTGCGTGGTCGCCTCGAACGTGGAGTTCATGACGGTTGGTTTCTTCAGGATGGTGGGGTCATCCTTATTGATGTTGCCCGCGTATTTTGGGAGCTCCTCCGCGTGGTCGGTCTCCGCGGCGATGACGGCGTCGGCGAGCTCGGCGCCCTTGTCTTCGCATTCCACGGCCATGTCGGGGTCGCCGTGGATGGTGATGATGCCGCTTGGCCCGAGGAGCTTCATCATGTTGTAGGCATAGTGTGGGGTCGCCATGAACTTTGCGAATGCCTGGCGGCCCAGGACGCAGTGGTAGGGGCTGCGGAAGTTCACCATATCGAAGACGATCCTCTCCATTCGGTAGTTTGCTGGAGTGCCGAAGGTGACTGTCAGCGTCACTTTCCCGATCGGGTACGCCTTCCGACAGGGGACGATGCCGTGGAAGGTCGTCAGTGTTGGCTCGATGGTTGCTTCTGGGAGCTGGAGCCTTTTGAACGTGTCGAGGTACAAGATATTGATGGAGCTCCCACCGTCCATTAGCATCTTGGGTAGCCAGTAATCGGCCACCTTGGGCCTGACTACCAGGGCGACTCGCCCTGGGTATTCGATGCTTGGCACATGGTCCTGGCGACTCCAGGTGATGCTCCGCTCGGACCAGTTTAGGAAGCGAGGGATGTCAACTTGCGTCACCGAGTTGATGGCGACCGCGCGGGCGAGCACCTTCTTCTCGCGCTTGGTGCCGAGTCCGGTGAAGGTATGTAGCGAGCCGACGACGGTGCCGGAGCCGCCGCCGTTCCCATTGTCCCGAGGTGGGTTTTTGTTGGGGTCCTCCCTTGCTCGTCTCGCCTTCTCAATCTCTTTGAGAGAGTGGCAATCGACGGTGGTGTGGGTGGCGGGTTTTCCCTCCCTGCTATGGTAGATGAAGGGCTGATTGAGCAAGGTGGTGATGGGTTCGTAGCATGGAAAACAAAAATTTTCTACCGCAAGAACGAACAAAACCCAGATCTAATCTAGATAAAAGCCAAGATCTAATCTATTAGACATGTGCAACGAGATAGATAGGAACTAACCCTTGTAGATCCGAAAGTGTTAACGAGATTAGATCTCGTGGTTGATGTAGTCGATCACTTGCCGATCTCAAGATCGTGTGGACGATCCTTCCGGCGTCGCGTTCCGGCAGCGCTTCCGCAGTCGGTCAAGTGGACAATCCTTCCAGCGCCATGTTTCGGCAACGCTTCCGCAGTCGGTCACACGTGCGGAGTCGAAGCAGACCTTCCTCTCCTCGTTCCAGCGAGCAGCGGAGGTAGTAGATCTTCTCCACGGAATCCCAGCAGCACGACGGTGTGGTGGTGGTGGTGGAGTAGAGAATTCTGTAGGCTTTGCCTATGCCTGTGCAGAAGAAAGGAGGAGGAGAGAGGCAGCAGAGATTGGGAGTTATGGAGCAAAGGGTGGAGGGGGCGCCCCTGCCCCTCTATTTAAAGGGGGTGAGGCGCCATGGGAGGGGGAGTCCTTGTAGGACTCCCCTCCCTCTAGGGCCGACGGATTGGGGAGGGGGGAGGAGTCCTCCTCCCCCACGACTCCTAGTCTTGACCCACCAGGACTCCTTGATCCCTTCCTTGGTTTTCAAGCAAACTCCAAGAAACCTTCCAGAACCTTCCGGAACATTCCGAAACCTTCTAGAACCCTCATACAAATACTCCGGAACATTTCCTAACTCAGAAAATGATCCCCAATATATGAATCTTATTCTCGGGACAATTCCGGATCTCCTCGTGATGTCCCAAATCCAATCCGAGACTCCGAACAACATTCGGTCTCCAACGCATATTCCATATCTACTCAAAACAACTTCGAACCTTAAGTGTGTCACCCTACGGTTCGTGAATATATAGACATGACAGAGACACATCTCCTATCAATAACCATCAGCGGGACCTGGAGATCCATAATGGCTCCCACATACTCAACGATGACGTCGTGATCGATTGAACCATTTACATACGAAACCAATTCCCTTTGTCTCGCGATATTATACTTATCCGAGGTTTGATCGTCGGTATCTCCATACCTAGTTCTACCTCGTTACTGATAAGTACTCTTTACTCGTTCCGTGATATGTCATCCCTTGTGACCTAGTCACATGCTTGCAAGCTAACTAGATGACATTCCACCGAGAGGGCCCAGAGCATATCTATCCGTCATATGGATGGACAAATCCCAATCTTGGTCCATGCGCTTCAACACATACTTTCAGAATACCCAATGACACCTTTATGACCACCCAGTTACGAAGCGGTGTTTGATGTCATCAAAGTACCCATCCGGTGATGGTGATTAACACAACCTCATGGTCGAAGGATTAGGTTACTATGCATTTAAAAGCTTACAGCAATACGAACTTAATGACTTGATCTTATGCTACGCTTACTACAGGTGTGTGTCCATCACATCATTCTCCTAATGATATAACCTTGTTATTAATCACATCCTTATGTCCATGATCAGGAAACCATGATCATCAATCAATCAACAAGCTAGTTCAACAAGAGGCTTACTAGGGACTCTTACATGTTTACAAACACACATGTATTAGTGTTTCCTAATAATACAATTATAGCATGGGATGTAAACATTCATCATAAACACAAAGATATAATAATAACCACTTTTATTATTGCCTCTTGGGCATATCTCCAACAGTCTCCCACTTGCACTAGAGTCAATAATCCAGATTACATGGTAATATACCGAACACCCATGGCGTTCTGGTGTTGGTCATGCTTTGCCCTAGGGAGAGGTTTAGTCAACGGATCTGCCACATTCAGATCAGTGTGTACTTTGCAAATCTTTATGTCACCATCTCGGACATACTCGCGAATAGCATGGAAACGTAGCTTGATGAGCTTCAGCTTGCTATGTGACCTTGGCTCCTGTGCATTAGCTATGGCACCTGTGCTGTCACAGTAGATGGCCATCGGGTCCAACACACTGGAACCACGCCGAGTTCAGTAATGAATTCCTTCATCCAAACGGCTTCTTGTGCAGCCTCCAAAGCAGCTACGTATTCCGATTCAGTTGAAGATTTCGCCATAACGCTTTGCTTCGCACTCCTCCAGCTCACTACAGCACCATTCAAAATAAATACGTATCTCGACTGTGACTTTGAGTCATCCGGATCGGTGTTCCAACTAGCATCGGTGTAACCGTTTACAACAAGCTGTTCATCACCTCCATAAGAAAGAACCATATCCTTAGTCCTATTTAGGTACTTTAGGATATTATTGACCGCTGTCCAGTGCTCCATTCTAGGATCACTTTGATATCTGCTAGTCAAAATAACAGCATGTGCTATATCTGGTCTTGTACACAGCATGGCATACATGATAGAACCTATGGCTGAGGCATAGGGAATATTATTCATTTTCTCTCTATCTTCTGCCGTAGCTGGACTTTGAGTTTTACACAAGGTCTTACCTGACAACATGGGCACGAACCCTTTCTTGCTATCTTCCATTCTAAACTTCTTTAGAACTTTTTCCAAGTATGTACTTTGTGAAAGCGCTATTAGGCGTCTTGATCTATCTCTATAAATCTTGATGCCTAGAATGTATGCCGCTTCGCCAAGATCCTTCATTGAAAAACTATTATTCAAATAGGTTTTGACGCTATTAAGAAGTTCTATATCATTCCCAATCAACAATATGTCATCTACATATAGTACTAGGAATGCTACAGAGCTCCCACTCACTTTCTTGTAAGTACAAGCTTCTCCATAAGTTTGTATAAACCCAAAGTTTTTGATTACTTTATCAAAACGTTGATTCCAACTCCGGGATGCTTGCTTTAGTCCATAAATGGAGCGCTGAAGTTTGCATACCTTGTCAGCATCTTTAGGATCGACAAAACCCTTGGGTTGTACCATATATAACTCTTCCTCAATGTCACCATTAAGGAACGCCGTTTTGACATCCATCTGCCAAATCTCATAATCGAAATGTGCAGCAATTGCTAACAAAATCCTTACAGACTTTAGCTTTGCTACTGGTGAGAATGTCTCATCATAGTCAACTCCTTGAATTTGTCGGAACCCTTTCGTGACAAGTCGAGCTTTATAGATGGTAACATTACCATCAACATCTGTTTTTCTCTTGAAAATCCATTTGTTCTCGACAGCCTTACGGCCATCCGGTAAGTCCACCAAAGTCCACACTTGGTTTTCGTACATGGATCCCATTTCGGATTTCATGGCTTCTAGCCATTTGTCGGAATCTGGGCTCACCATAGCTTCTTCATACGTCGCAGGGTCATCAGTGTTGTCCACCAACATGACGTTCAAGGCAGAGTCATACCAATCAGGAGTGGTACGAACCCTCGTTGACCTGCGAGGTTCAGTAGTAACTTCGTTTGAAGTTTCATGATCATTATCATTAGCTTCCTCTTCAATTGGTGCAGGCGGCACAAAAACATCTTCCGGTCACCTCCGAGAGAAGGTTCAATAACCTCATTGAGCTCTACTTTCAAATCCGAGAGAAGGTTCAATAACCTCATCGAGCTCTACTTTCCTTCCAGTCACCTCCTTCGAGAGAAACTCCTTCTCAAGAAAGGATCCATTCTTTGCAACGAAAACTTTGCCTTCGGATCTATGATAGAAGGTATACCCAATTGTTTCTTTAGGGTATCCTATGAAGACGCATTTCTCCGCTTTGGGTTCTAGCTTATCAGGTTGTAACTTCTTTACATATGCTTCGCAACCCCAAACTTTAAGGAACGACAACTTAGGTTTCTTACCAAACCACAATTCGTACGGTGTCGTTTCAACGGATTTAGATGGTGCCCTATTTAAAGTGAATGCGGTTGTCTCTAATGCATAGCCCCAAAATGATAACAGTAAATCTGTAAGAGACATCATAGACCGAACCATATCTAAGAGAGTTCGATTACGACGTTCGGACACACCATTACGCTGCGGTGTTCCCGGCGGTGTCAACTGTGAAAGTATTCCACATTTCTTTAAATGCATGCCAAACTCATAACTCAGATATTCACCTCCGCGGTCAGAACGCAGAAATTTAATCTTCTTGTTACGATGATTTTCCACTTCAATTTGAAATTCCTTAAACTTCTCGAAAGTTTCGGACTTATGTTTCATAAAGTAGACATACCCATATCTACTCAAGTCATCCGTGAAAGTGAGAACATAACGATATCCACCACGCGATGCTACACTCATTGGACCGCACACATCGGTATGTATTATTTCCAATAAGTCTGTAGCTCGCTCCATTATTCCAGAGAATGGAGTCTTAGTCATTTTTCCCATTAGACATGCTTCGCATATTTCAAGTGATTCAAAATCAAGTGATTCAAGAAGTCCATCAGAATGGAGTTTCTTCATATGCTTCACTCCAATGTGACCAAGACGACAGTGCCACATGTATGTAGAATTATCATTCAATTTTATTCGTTTAGCATCTATGTTGTGAACATGTGTATCACTACTATCGAGATTCAGTAAGAATAAACCATTCATCTCTGGTGCATTACCATAAAAGATTTTACTCATATAAATCGAACAAACTTTATTCTCGGACTTAAAAGAGTAACCGTCTCGCAATAAACAGGATCTAGATATAATGTTCATGCTTAACGCAGGCACCAAATAACAATTATTCAAATTTAAAACTAATCCCGAAGGTAGATGTAGAGGGAGCGTGCCGACGGCGATTACATCAACCTTAGAGTCATTTCCAACGCGCATCGTCACCTCGTCTCTTGCCAGTCTTCGTTTATTCCGCAGCTCCTGTTTCGAGTTACAAATATGAGCAACCGAACCAGTATCAAATACCCAGGCACTACTACGATTACTAGTAAGATACACATCTATAACACATATATCAAATATACCTTTCTTCTTGATGTTGCCGTTCTTCAGATCCGCCAGGTACTTGGGGCAGTTACGCTTCCAGTGACCAGCACCCTTGCAGTAGAAGCACTCAGTTTCAGGATTAGGACCAGCCTTGGGCTTCTTAGCAGGTGCGACAGCTTTCTTGCCGTCCTTCTTGAAGTTGCCCTTGTTCTTAGGCTTGCCTCGTCTCTTGAAATTGGTGGTCTTATTGACCATCAACACTTGGTGCTCCTTCTTGATCTCCACTTCAGCAGTTTTCAGCATGGACGACAGTTCAGGTAACGTCTTGTTCATGCAGTGCATGTTGTAGTTCATCACAAGGTTCTTGTAACTTGGTGGCAGTGATTGAAGGAGACGGTGAATCCCTAATTTATTAGGAATCGATATTCCCAACTCTTGGAGCTTCTTTGCGTACCCAGACATGGTGAGCACGTGCTCGCTAACGGAGCTTCCCTCTTCCATCTTACAGTTAAAGAACTTTTCGGAGGCCTCATAGCTCTCCATGGCCGCGCGAGTCTCAAAAATTAGCCTGAGCTCCTTAATGATCTCGAACGGGTCGTGGTGCTCAAAACGCTTTTGGAGCTCTGATTCTAAACCGTACAGGATGGCACACTGAACTGTGGAGTAATGATTTTTCCGAGTGGCAAAAACATTCTTTTCGTCATCGGTGGCATTATCTGCAGGTGGGTCACCTAGCGGTGCTTCGAGCACATAGGTCAACTGACCAGCCCTGAGGACGATCTTTAGTCCACGGAACCAGTCCGTGAAATTGCTTCCATTGTTCTTAAGCTTTTCTTTCTCTAGGAACGCATTGAAATTGATGGAGGGGGTCGCCATAATCTACAACAATTTGCAAGTAGTTTAGACTAAGTACAAATTGAGTTCAAATTTAATTCTTAAACTAACTAGGTGAACTCCCACTCAAAACAACATCCCTCACATTGTCTTAGTGATTACACGAACCAAGTCCACTACACCAAGTCCGATCTTCACGAAAGAAGATGTAGTTTCATCGGCGAACAATCTTCATGTTCATCATATCATTTATATGACTCATGCTCTACCTTTCGGTATTCCGTGTTCCGAGACCATGTCTGTACATGCTAGGCTCATCAAGATAACCTTAGTTTCCGCATGTGCAAATCTGGCTTGCACCCGTTGTATGCACACGTAGAATCTATCACATCCGATCATCACGAGATGCTTCGAAACGACGAGTCTTAGCAACGGTGCCAACTAAGGGTGAACACTTTATTACTTGATATTTAGTGAGAGGGATCATCTTATAATGCTACCGTCGCGATCTAAGCAATACAAGATGCATAAAGGATTAACATCACAGGCAATTCATAATTAGTGTGTGATATGATATGGCCTTTTCTTCTTGCGCCTTTGATCTCCATCTCCAAAGCACGAACATGATCTCCATCATCACCAGCATTGTGTCAAGGTCAGTGGCGCCGCTTCATGGTTGTCCATCATCACCAACAACTATTACAACTACTTGGAATAAAGCTATTACAAGATGAATAGACACGCAGGTCTTAACAGAATTAAAGACAACCATTAGGCTCCTGCCGGTTTCCATATTACAACAAGGATCATTGCATACATCAAATACAATCACAATCACATGATGGCCATATCACATCACAAAACCCCTACAAAAAACAAGTTAGACGCCTCTAATTTTCTTTGCATGTTTTACGTGGTTTGGGGCTTTCGCATAAGACCGATATTACCTACTGGGCGGACTTCAGCCTCCTCAGCACATGACGAGTCTTGGTGTCCTTGGACTCGTCGTCGCTGCGGACGTCGCTGCAATCCTCCTGTTGGAAAAAATAGTAGAGTGCAATAAGAACATGATTGAGATACTTTGATTATCAGGATTGATTATTTGCATAAATTAACCGATTGAGATCTCCTGATTATTCCCCAAATCTCAAACCAAATCGAATACTAATCCCAACTACAAACATGAGGTTCAAATGCGAATATGGGGATTCATCGAAATACGAGATCTAACACAAAAGGGTTAGCTACTGTAAAAATACGAACAGCCGAGCCCTAATAACATACGATCTAGCATCCAACGATGGGAACGGGGGAAGAACAAGGGAAGGGGGGTAAAAATACGAACAGCCGAGCCCTAATAACATACGGTTCAAATATTTGTGCACTACATTCCACTCTATGAACATGATAATCTCTCAAGATTTTCTTAGCACAATATTATCACGTATTAAGTGCAATTTCAAAGAGTTGAAATGTGTATAATTTTCATATACGCAAGTTTATGCATTACATTCCACTCCACAGAAATGATAAATGATTAGGATTTTATTAGCACAACATTATCATGATGCGACCCACTTATCAGCACGTAATGGCAAGGCTGATGGATGGCGAATTTCAGACCATGTGAGAGTTTCCGACAAGGAGATTGGCAAAAGTGAGGAAAAACTAAGCGGCCGGGGAAAACTGAGTACAACTAACGAACCGAGGGTACGAAAATAGAAATCCCCATAGTTTAAGGGTCTAGAAACGGTAAGAGAATTAAATATTATTAGTGGCCAGGCTAACACAGTGACGGGTTGGTCGGCTAGAAGTTGTTGATTCCTAAGTAAGGGGACACTAGGCCAGTCTTGACATACTCCCTCGGGAATTTGCCATAAGTAGCATGCTTAGCCTTGGTCGCTGACTTGTGTTTACTAGCCGGGCTTTTCCCAATCCCAACCGCATGTGGAATCAAGCTGGCAATCCTTGGGTTGACTCCTTTCTTACAGAAAGGGCACATGAGCTCCCCAAGTCGAGTGCGGAAAGGGATTATCCCGCTCTTGAGCTTCTTCAAGACATGGCAGCTCTTGTTGTCCATGTTCTCCTTGTCAGAGTCCATCTCACTGGAATCTACCTGTAATGTATGAAATGCAAACCGAAATGAGCAAAATAATTAATATATATTCATCCCACCATTCAGAGTTAATTTCAATACAATAACATATCTATACAGGTTTAGCAGTACATTACGGCTGTCTCCCAAGCTCGCTCCTAAATTAATGTGGTTTGTGTTCTTAATAACTTATAAATAAATAAATAATGTGGATTCATTCAGAACAGAATAGATCTCTCCATGTACCGGTTTGTACGGTGCATCTAATCATTAGGACTAGATATTTTATGAAGCCAGGATACATTAAGCTCGAGTAGAAAATATGAAACATGTAGAAATAGATGTACCTCTGGGTACACGAGCGGAGCATGTTCGTCGAACTCCATACCCTCATCGGGGCCTCCGAAGTCGTCAGCACCGGCGAGCACATGGTCCCCCAAGGGGTTGAACTGCACGTTCTTCTCGCCTTGTGCTGCGTGATGCTCCTCTAGATCTGTCACATGAAGCACCACCCTGGCGGCAATGCCCGCACACTCACCCCGACGCACTGGTTTCATGGAGAAGGTTCGTGGCTGTACGTTGAAGATTGTGAGGTTTTGCTAGATAGCAAAGGGAGAGTAGTGGATGAGTGCGAATGGAGGATCCGTTAGGCTGGATTTTTAATGTGGGGACATTTAGGACTCCTCGAGGGCCCCGGTAGGCACCTCTTCTAGCTGCGGCTGCCGCGTGGAAGGTTCGTGTGGTGGGGGCCGATCAGAAGTGAGAGTGCAGGCGCGGTGCGTAGTAAAAAATGGTATAGCCCGTGGGCCGTGGATGACTAGTTGCCATGTAGTAGACTTGTAGCCTTTGAAGACTAGATTAAACGTGACATGACCACTCGACGACTTTTTTCATGGACGACATCATGTTCCTTCTTGTAGAAGTCTCGCTGAGGGAGACGTTCGTGCTGTCTCACGCTATACTGTGAAGGGCGCGACGTGTGCAATGAGCCGGGTTGGAGCACACAGGATCAACGGTTGGTGCGCACGATCCTCTTGACAACTGTGACAACCAATCAGGGCGTAGCATACACAGTGGGCACAGGTTTGGGCTTCTACGAGAGAGAGAGAGGGGGAAACTGAGTAGTATCAAAAAACCAAGGGCAAACATCTAAAAAAACCAAGGGCAAAGCTGAGTAGTATAAAAATGGAAAGTGAGTGTCTTTTACAATGAAATACATCGTGGCATACATCAAATTATGCCAAGATAGATCCACTAGAGTTCATTGGATGTGTGTTCTTCTCATAAACCACATATAGATCCACTAGAGTCATTGCATGTGTGTTATTGTCACAAACCACATATGGATCCACAAGTGTTCATTGCATGTGTGTTCTTTTCACAAACCACATATGGATCCACCAGTGTCATTGCGTGTGTGTTATTGTCACAAAACACATATGGATCCACTAGTGTCATTGAAATGTTTGTTCTTTTCACAAACCACATATGGATCCACCAGAGTCATTGCATGTCTATTATTTTCATAAAAAACATGGATCCACCAATGTCATTGCCTGTGTGTTCTTTTCGCAAACCACATATGGACCCACTAGAGTCATTGCATGTATGTTATTTTCACAAAACACATGGATCCACAATGTCATTGCATGTGTGTTCTTTTCACAAACCACATATGGATACACTAGAGTCATTGCATGTATGTTCTTTTCACAAACCACATATGGATCCACTAGAGTCGTTGCATGTGTGTTCTTTTCACAAACCACATGGATCCACCAATGTCATTGCATGTATGTTCTTTTAACAAACCACATATGGATCAACCAATGTCATTGCATGTGTGTTCTTTTCACAAACCACATATGGATCCACCAGAGTCATTGCATATGTATGTTCTTTTCACAAACCACATATGGATCAACCAATGTCATTACATGTTTGTTCTTTCCACAAACCACATATGGATCCAGTAGAGTCATTGCATGTGTGTTCTTATACTAAAACCAACACTAGAGTCATTGCATGTGTGTTCTTTTCACAAAACACATATGGATCCACCAGAGTCAATGCATGTATGTTCTTTTCATAAAACACATGGATCCACCAATTTCATTGCATGTGTGTTCTTTTCACAAACCATATATGGAACAACTATAGTCATTGCATGTCTGTTCTTTCCACAAACCACATATGGATCCACTAGAGTCATTGCATGTATGTTCTTTTCACAAACCAGATATGGATCCTCTAGAGTCATTGCATGTGTGTTCTTCTCCCAAACCACATGGATCCACCAAATTCATTGCATGTGTGTTCTTTCCACAAACCACATATAGATAAACCAATGTCATTACATGTGTGTTCTTTTCACAAACCACATATGGATCCACTAGAGTCATTGCATGTGTGTTCTTTTCACAAACCACATGGATCCACCAATGTCATTGCATGTATGTTCTTTTCACAAACCACATATGGATCAAGCAATGTCATTGCATGTGTGTTCTTTTCACAATCCACATATGGATCCACCAGAGTCATTACATGTGTGTTCTTTTCAAAAACCACATATGGATCAACCAATGTCATTGCATGTGTGTTGTTTTCATGAACCACATATGGATCCACCAATGTCATTGCATGTTTGTTCTTTCCACAAACCACATATGGATCCACTAGAGTTATTGCATGTGAGTTCTTTTCATAAAACACATATGGATCAACCAATGTCATTGCATGTGTGTTCTTTCCACAAACTACATATGGACCCACTAGAGTCATTGCATGTGTGTTCTTTCCACAAACTACATATGGATCCACCAGACTCATTGCATGTGTGTTCTTTTCATAAAACATAGCTAGAGCCCACCAGTGTCATTGCATGTGTGTTCTTTTCATGAACCACGGCTAGAGTCATTGCATGTCTGTTATTTTCATAAACCACATGGATCCACTAGAGTTATTTCATGTGTGTTCTATTCACAAACCACATATGGATCCACTAGACTCATTGCATGTGTGTTCTTATCCTAAACCAGCACTAGAGTTCACTGCATGTGTGTTCTTTTCCTAAACCACATATGGATACACCACTGTCAATGCATGTCTGTTCTTTTCATAAACCACATGGATCCACCAGTATCATTGCATGTGTGTTCTTTTCCTAAACCACAGCTAGAGTCATTGCATGTCTGTTCTTTTCATAAACCACATGGGTCCACTAGAGTCATTGCATGTGTGTTATTTTCACAAACCACATATAGATCCACTAGAGTCATTGCATGTGTGTTTTTATCCTGAACCAGCACTAGAGTCATTGCATGTGTGTTCTTTTCCTAAACCACATATGGATCCACCAGAGTCATTGCATGTGTGTTCTTTTCATAAACCACAGCTATAGTCATTGCATGTGTGTTCTTTTCATAAACCACATTGATCCACTAGAGTCATTGCATGTGTGTTCTTGATACGTCCATTTTGCATCACTATTCTATATCATAATCTACTATTATCCATTGATATATTTCATATTAAGAGATGATACTTATGTTATTTTATCTATTTATGCATGGTTGATCACTTTTGGAGGATGAACCACTGAAGCCAGGATTCTGATGGAAAAGCACTATCCAGATGCAATTTTGGCGAAGATCAGAAAATCCCAAATATACGGAAATTACTATATTTCTAGAAGACGAAGGAGGCTAGAAGGAGGAGGGGGATGGGCCACAGGGGCCCACACCACCCCCTGGCGCGGGCCACCCCTGACCGTGCCACCAAGTGGTGTGGCCACCCTGGCCCACCTCTGGCATCGCCCTTTGGCGTATATAATCCCCTCAAAACCCTAAGACTCGGGGAGAGACCACTGAAAGGTTATGCCACCTCCGTGGGGTGAAAACTACAAAGAGAGAAAGAGCTCTCCGACAGGCAGAAATCTTCCAAGGAAATTCCTTCGCGGAGAGGGGAGATCGTCACCATCAACACCGTCATCAAGCTGGACTTCATCGGGATCATCATCATCATCATCTCCACCATCATCTCCACTAGCACCATCACCACTACTCCATACCGTTGTAACAATTGGGTTGAATCTTGCATAGTTCTTAGGGGAAACTTTCTCGGTGTTGATTACTTGTTGTAGTTGATGCTATTGAGTGGAACCATTGAATTATTGTTCATGTTCAGATTGTTACTTATCATTATTTCATCTCTGATCTTGATCCATATGATGTCTCGTGAGTAGTTCGTTTAGTTCTTAAGGACATGGGGGAAGTCATGTTGTTAGTAGTGCAATTGTGTTGAGAAAGATTCAATGGTTTGATATTTAAGTTGTGGTATTATTCTTCTAGTGGGGTCATTTGAACGTTGACTACATGATACTTCACCTTTATGGGCCTAGGGGAATGCATTGTGTATTTGGCTACTAATCGTGGGGTTGCCGGAGTGATAGAAACCTGAACCCCCGTTAGGAAACCTTTGCATAAGGGAGAGTAGGATCTCAAAGTTTAAGGCTGTGGTTAGGTTTTTATCTTAATTACTTTGTGGTATATGCGGATGCTTGCAAGGGGTATAATCACAAGTATGTATTAGTCCTAGGAAGGTCAGTACATTAGGATAGGTTCACCCACACAACAATTATCCAACTAGAGAAGATTAATCAACTATATGAAGCGAAAGCACTTGACGATATTCCCATGTGTCCTTGAGAATGTTTGGTCATCTTAAGTAATACAACCGGCTTGTCCTTTGCTGAAGAAAGGATTGGGGAACTTGCTACAATTATTATTGTCTTTTATTTACTCGTACTATATTTATCTACATTATCAAAAAACCCTAAAAATCTGTTTGCTAAGTGTTTACAGTGAATTCTTGATCCATAGCACTTGTCAACACCTTCTGCTCCTCATTGGGTTCCACACTCTTACTTATAGAAAATGCTGTGATACACCCCCTATACTTGTGGGTCATCAGTTCTTTTCATAAACCATATGGATCCACTAGTGTCATTGCATGTGTGTTCTTTTCATAAACCATAGCTAGAGTCCAAAAGTATCATTGCATGTGTATTCATATCCTAAACCAACACTAGAGTTCACTACATGCATGTTCTTTTCCTAAACCACATATGGATCCACCAGATTCATTGCATGTGTGTTCTTTTCATAAACCATAGCTAGGGTCATTGTATGTATGTTCTGTTCATAAACCACATGGATCCAATAGAGTCATTGCATGTGTGTTCTTTTCACAAACCACATATGGATCAACTAGAGTCATTGCATGTGTGTTCTTTTCATGAACCACATATGGATCCACTAGATTCATTGCATGTGTGTTCTTTTCATGAACCACATATGGATCCACTAGAGCCATTACATGTATGTTCTTTCCACAAACCACTTATGGATCCACCTATTTCATTGCATGTGTGTTCTTTTCATGAACCACATATGGATCACTTAGAGTCATTGCATGTGTGTTCCTTCCAAAAACTAGCACTAGAATCATTACATGTGTGTTCTTTTCATGAACCACAACTAGAGTCATTATATGTGTGTCTTTTCATGAAACTAGCACTAGAGTCATTGCATGTGTGTTCTTTTCACAAACCACATATGGATCAACCAATGTCATTACACACTTCAAGAAAAGTTGGCTTTTACAACGGATGATTTTCGTGGTTGAAGGCCTTTTTTTGGCTAAAAGGTCTTCTACGATGGATGCCCATCGTGGTAAAAGCCCTATCATAAAAGAATCTACCACGGTTTTTTTTGGCCGTGGCAGATCGCACCCTTCAGCCATGAAAACTCGTTCCGTCGTAGATCTGTTCGCCAGCCCCGTTGACTGCTGACGTCATGCAAGATGCCATGTGGCGAACACCGTTAATGCCCAGTTACCGCCATTAACGGTCAAAAAAACCATGTCAGAAGCTAGGCCCAGAATAGGCCTGCTAAATATTAAGTGGGCCGGCCCATGAGGAAAGCCCAATAAGAAGAAGGCCCGTTACTGTTTCATCCAGCACTGTCCGAAAGGGGCCCACTAGTGCAGACATCCTGGGCCTGTGAACTTTCAGGCCCGACACTGTTTCAGCCTACAGAAGGCCCACCTTGGTCCAATACTGTGCGGCCCATTTTCAGCCTGGGCCAAGTCTGTCTGTTACTGTTAAGGCCTTCTATCGGCTTGCCACTTTTCTTGCACCCATCGTGGGCCGTTACGACCCTCTACAGTTACGACCTTTACTGTTCTAGACATTCACTGTTCCGGCCTTCTACTATTCAGTCCCATAAACGGGCTGAAGATTTTGGCCTATTAAAGTTCTAGCCTTGTTACTGTTTTCTGGTATGTTACTGTTCAAGCCTTTCACTGTTCCGGCCTTTCACTGTTTCGGCATTTAATTTTTCCGACCTTTCACTATTTGGCCTTTCACTGTTTTGTTCTTTTACTGTTCTATTCTTTTGCGGTTAGATTCTACATATAATGGCCTCGGTGTAGGCCCGTCACTGTTGATTGGTGGCCCATCAAGGACCGATAAAACGTTGTGGGCCTGCTACTTTTTAAGCCTATCTAATTTGGATCCATTGCCAGGACATAAACGTGGATAAACAAAGAACACAAGTTCTCTAAAATGCTAAATAAATTCTGGAACTGTGAAAAAAACTTATAATTGGAAAATTAGTAAAAGTCCTGAAAAATTCCGTAGCTCGTAAAGCATCATCGGAGTACAACACAGCTGATAAACAATATAATCTAAGTTTCAAAAATGTTCTTTTTAGGGAGCTCGTGCCGCCTCACATGTAACAACGGGATTACCACGAGACTTGCTGAGGATATTATTAAGTAGATTCTTCGAAAAAGCTTGCCTGTTTTTTAACTCAGATAACTCCTTCCTTGCTATGGAGACTACTGCATCTGTTCTGTTGGCTTCCTATCAACTACATCAAGTGCATCTTGGAGTGCAGAACCAAAAACTCTTTCTGTTGGAATGTATGGAGCAGTTGAGATTGTGTACCTACGTGAGCAATACGCACTGTCACTATTGCTCTGTCCAAAGAGATCTACACTTGAGGTAGTTGTTTTCTATTATGCCTTCATATTTATATTTGCAACCTAAAACAAAAATAAATGTCATATAAAATAATTACCAAGGAAAACAAAAACCAACGAATTTCAAATCAGTCCTTTTGCTAAAAGGAAGAAATCAAATAGTAACGGCAGGGCATCATACATCTCTTTCTTCTGGAATAACTGGAACAGTTGACTTCATAGAGGGATGAGATAGTGTGCAACTGTCACTTTTGCCTTGTGAAATGATTGCTCTACTTGATGAAGGCTAAAACTAAGATAAAAGAAGTTACAACATCATACAAAGAAAAAAAACTACCATGTTCATTCTCAAAGATTTTCAAAAGATTATTTGGTCTGTTATAGCGATGTAAGCACTCAACACAAGGACCTCATGCAGACGGGTGCCTCTAATAGAATAGCCAAATCATTTTAGAGAAATGGTCAAACAATCTATCGAACAGTTAGATTGTTTAAATTTTTTGATTGTCTGCCCAAAGACAAAGTGTACTATCATCTTCCTCGTATTAAAATAGCCATACACGTGTAGATACCAGAGTGAGATTTGAGGTAGGCGGTTCTTTATATTGGATTCCGTTGCATTTCTGGCCTTGTTATAATCACCCTAGTGCCTCCAAAAAAATAACAACTCAACTAGAGTCAATGGCATGACCCCAAGGGACTTAAACCTTAAAAAAAGGGGGGCGTCCTTACAGTAGCTCTGTGTAGAGTCTCAGGGTTGCTGATCTAGTTACAAGTATGTTCATCGATGATGTCCGCTGGATCAAGTAATTGGACTGGTGGTCTCCATAATTCAGTGTGGGTCCTCTGCATCATGATGCAGCAAACAGTGAACACAAAAAGGTTCTAGTCTCACAGATGTTAGCATGAAGTGATACAAAAGCAATAGGTACTTACGAGATTATAGGGGCCATTCATTCTACGATTTCTAGTGTAAACTGCACCTGTTCATTGCGTAACAACAACAAATAGTTAGGAATAGTGGGGTAAGCAGAAGCAAATGAAACAAACATCATAGTGGAAGCAGTATAACGAATGTAAATGTGTACTGCATACATAGGAAAAAAGCATCAAGCAAGAAATAACAATTAGTGCCATAGCCTATGCCAAGCTAGAGAGAAATTATAACCGCATCACATATGGGCACTTACTAAAGTAGATAATGGAAACAAATGTGTTAACCATTGGCTGACTCATATTTCACCATGAAATACAAAATTGCACTTGAATGCCTTGCGGATAAACCTAACTATAAAAAAAATATTTAGGAAGATACAGGTAACAAGTATAGTTCTTGTAAGTTACTACAAAAGTAGCACCAATACAAAATACAGTTAACTGCTACATATTTATCTTACCAAACTCCTAGGAGATATGGTTACCTCGATCGCGACAGTGTTTAGGCATGATGCGAATCCTGGGTGGTGATGTCGAGGTTCTCGAGGGTGTTGCGGTTGCGGTGCTTGTGGGAGAAGGTGAAGGAGAACAAGGATTCCTCCGAGCGCTAATCGACAGCGGCGAAGAAGCAGATTCCTGGCGGTGGGAATATGTTCGGCGTGCCAGGAGAGTGGGTCGGTTAAGCAGATCTGGTGCAGTGCATGGCGATGACGGTGAATCAGATCTAAGGTGTTGAAGGTAGATCTAGGGTTTTCCGTAGGGCTTGCGCAGCTAGGGGCGAGGATTGTGTTTGGGTGTGGTAGGGGGGGCGGGGTATAGAGGTACTGAACGGGTAAATTACGAGTGAAGCCCCAACGAACCGACTTCACTAGGGGTAGAAGGGGATTCCAAGATGTTTGAAACATTGGATAGGGGGAGATTTTCCCGCTCGACTAAATTCAGATTTATGTATAGTCCAAGTAGTAGTAAATTGGTAAGCCATACTCCCTGGAATCAAAGGCCGACAGGCACATTGGTGATCATCCATGGCCCATACTGCCTTAGTTCAGAAATTAAGGGCCCATTTGGCCATTTGGCATCAAAATATTGATCATCCATGGCCCAGATTGGCTCGGTTCAGATATTAAGGACGATTTTGGCATCAAAGTATTTTTAAATTATTTATAAAACATTTTGATTTATGAATAAACTGAACTATTGAATACCTTTTAGTGTTTTCTTCCAATAAAATAATAGGGGTTTAAACTGAAGTATTCTCCAAAACTATGTTTTTTAAAATAATTGAGAAAGAGGTTAGACCCCTTTTTGAAGAAACTGGGAAGAGAGAAAACTGAAGTATTAATTTGGTAGGCACTAAAATACCATGGCATTGATATATTTTTGTATTATATCTATTCATGAACGATGATGCGTATGAAGATGTTGTCACCAAGACAGGTACTAAACACGAAAATTATGATTGCCAACTCAAGTGAATTTGTTTATCCACAGTCCAACTAATAATAGCAGAATGGTAGGTTGGTGGTATGGGGAATCGAGTGTAATAATAAAGCGCCCTTTATCGATAACTTTTCAATCACTATGGTTGGCAGTGTTCATACTTCTATTCTAAACTAAAATATGGGAACCCACTATTTTGCTAACATGAATAATCTAGCGCCTGAGGGACGACATCAAACCATTCATAAGGTAAGCAGCGACGGTGTTCTCATCAAAAAAATGTGAAAGTTGCTAGGCCCCACAAGTACTTTGTTCTCACAACTCTTATTGTCCCTTCGCGCTAAGTATGACAATTTTACCCATGAGTGCTGCAGGTACTGTACCCATGTTGGTAGGGTATGGGAATAATTTTATACCCATGGGTAATAACCATACCCTTACCCGTTAAGTCATGGGTACGGGACAAGTAGAAGACCCATACCTTACCCATTTAAACTGACATAGTAGTTAAACTTACCTGTAGAGTTACAACCTATGGGGGTAAGCAACTTAGGGAAGAGTATGATAATGTGGCTTCTAAACTTTGATATTTTTCATGGGTACGGGCATGGGTAAAGTTTTATACTCGCGAGTATGGGTATGGGTAAAATTTTCTACGCATTGACTAAACGGGAGTGGGTATGATATTGTTCTACCCTACTAATACCCTACCCATTGCCAGCCTTACTTCGCTCTCATTAATGCGACCATGTTTTCCTTCAGGTTTTTCGAAAGTTGTTCGGTTATGCACACATAGCATATTCTATGAAGTACAGTAGTACAACATACGTAGACCACAATTAATTATTCGAGCTAATCACTATTGTTCTTATTTAAAAAGGAAAAATTATTGGGCTTTGGAGCATGTCGAACAACCTTTTTGTATTGAATTGCTAAAATCTGACTCTAGGAAGAGGAACGTGAAGGTTTATTAATAGAACACAATTTACAATTTCCTAGCCTTCCTATAAGCATTCATTAGTGTTTGCCCTTCCTAGCAAAAATCATGTCTACTCTCTCCGTTCCAAAATATAAGACATTTTATCTTTGTGAATCGAATGTATCTAGACTCCATTTACTGTACAGGTTCATAGAACCTGTACAGTAAATGGAGTCTAGATACATTCGATTCACAAAGCTAAAATGTCTTATATTTCTAAATGGAGGAAGTACATGACAATGACGTGTGGTGTCAACCACTCGGCCACCCAATAAATAAACCCCCTTTATTGATAAATTTTGAATCACTATGGTTGGGAGTGTTTAACCTTATGTTTAAAATAAAATTTTGGGAACCCACTATTCCGCTAATGTGAATAATATAGTGCGCCTGAGCAACGACATCAAAGCCACCCATGACGTAAGCTCATTAAAAAATAAGAAGAAATGTAGGGTTGCTAGGCCCCACAAGTAATCTGTCCTCATAACTCTTATTGTCCATTCATGCTCATTGATACATGCGTCTTTGCTTTTCGTTGAGATTATCCGAAAGTTGTTCAGTCATGCACATATAGCATCATCACCAATGTTTTCGAATTATCATAACTAGGGAAAACTTGTTGCTGTGCTCATCATACCTTCCTCTTGGGGTTCCCCAACGAGCTTGATATATTTTGGGCTAAGCAACTGATTTTCTGGCGCCGTTGTCGGGGAGTCAAGGACATCTTCACAAGGGGAGTCCCTCATAACCAATCTCTTTACTTTGTTATTTTTGTTTTTCTTAGTTTACTTTTTGCTTTGTTTGCTTGTTTCTTTATCAAAAACACAAAAAAATAGTTTTACTAGTTTGCTTTCTTTATTAAAAACACAAAAAAATTAACTATTTCTATAGTTGCTACCTATTTCTTATCTCACCATGTTGATCCCTAAATTCACTTTGAAAGACCTTTCAATAGGTAGTGGCTCTATAATTGGAAAAGATAATATTGAAGAATTCTTTAATCATGTTAGTAAACATGAGGATATTGAGGATAGATCCCTTGCGGAACTTGCTCCAAACTATGAAATTGCTGCATCTTCTTTAGTTCACATGTTGGAAGCTAGGTTTGTTAACCTTAACCCCTTAACGCAAGTAATGTTTCTTAAACTTAAAGAAATTGAGGACCCTGAAAAGAGAGATTTTATTCTAGAAACTTTGCTTAAGGAATTCTATGATGTTGCCATGGAAGGTAGAAAAGTCTTTGAATGTTTTAATATGCTAGGCTCATGTGTAGATGTTGTTGGTACACAAGAAAAGATGAACAAAACCGAACCTAATGGGGAGGAAATTAAGATACCAATACCCTTCAAACTTGTAGCAATGCACGAAGCCATAGAAAAGAATCTTGATTGGATTGTTCCCGAAAACCCATTTGATGAAAAAAGTGAACCTAAGAGCTTTGAGAGAGGATCCTCTAGAACTTATTTGGATGAGATACCTTGCCTTGTTGAAGATATTTCTAGTATTAATCTTAATGCTTCTTCATTTGACAACACTTGATTCTTTTTCTTGCTCCTTACGCCTAACTTAAAGGCGTTAAAGAAAAGTACTTATTCGGAGATAACCCAAAAGTTTTAGATGAGTCTTGGAAGTTATTACTTCTGTAATAACCACTCCTTATCCTTTTTATTTTCTTTTTGTGCCAAGAGTAACCTCTAATGAGAGAGAAGTAATGATTAGGAAAGTTGTTGTCCCGAAACAGATTTCGGTGCTTCACCGTAAAAATTCGTGTAAAATCTCTATACGTCCTTTTGAGGCATGAATTTTTGTGCTTATGCCTAGGTTGTTATCTAACTTTCGTTAGTTCAACACTTTTTGATTTGAGCAACAGAAGGTCTTCGAAAAAATTCATCTTTACCTGCTGGTCTGTTTTGACAGATTTCTGCCATTATTTGCATTTGCTTCTTGTTGGTTTCTTTTTGAGTTATTTTGGGGAATTGAGCTTTTTGAGGGAAGTGCTACAATAGCTTGTGTTTTAATGGAAGTTTTATTGGTGTTCAAACTGAACCTAAAGACTTATTATCTTGAATGAACTAATGTTGCTAATAAAGATTGTGTGAAGTTTTGTATGAAGGAAAATTTTCAGGTGTATGGAAGGAATAAATAATGAGATGAAGGATGGACTAAAGCTCAAGATTGGGGATGCCACGTGTGTCACCCCAAGAAATATCTAAGAATTACAAGCGTCAAAGCTTGGGGATGCCCAAGGCATCCCCTTCTTCATCAATAAAAATTCCAGGTTTCTTCCAAACACTTCATTTTTATTGTTTCATGCACAGTTGTGTTGTTCTTGGAGCGTGTTCTTTTTTGTTTTCGTTTTGGTTATTTGTTTTCTTGGTTCTCTTAGTTTGCTGAATAAATTGGTTAGACCCCATCTTTCATGCATTTGTTTTCAAATAGTTTGGTTTGGATTGGAAAAGAGTAGGAAAGTTCATGCTTAAGTGGTAAAGAGAGCTTGTTTTTGACTGTCGCCTATGCTTTTTCATGCCATGCTTGATATTGTTTTGGCTTTATGCTTAGTATTCTTTGATGCAGCATGACTTGTTATAAACAATTGGGATTTCTTAATGTGCCTTGGAAGAATCATGCGTTGTTTTAGCATATTAAAGCATAGTATTATGGTATTCTTCTTTGATGCTTTATTTGGGTTGACTTGGCACATGCTGACACCATGTTATGACTATCCCAAGTCACCATAAGCCTTTATTATCCTTTAGTTTTCGACTTGTAGTATCACTTTATGCTTTGATTAATGATGTTTTGTCGCTCTGCAAGATTATGGCCATTATTGCTCTCTTAGTTGGTCGCTCCCAGTCTTTTGCTAGCCTCCATAACCAAGTATGAGTTCCACTCATGCATCCAACTCTCAAAACCAAGTTATTCCAAAGAGTCCACCATACCTACCTATTAGCATATGCTATTCCAAGTATATTCATGTTTTTATCTACCTTCCGAATTAAACTTGTTTTGTGAAAATTAGTGATTAATGCTCTCACGAACTTGATGGCACACTTTACTTTCTTGCATTTAATAAACTTGACCCATTGTGTCCATCTTTGTTGCGTATATGCTTGCGCTTTATAAGTTGAAATTAGCAGAACAATGTATCATGGGGAACGCTTTCAACATTGCACTTGTACTTTCTACCCTGTTGATATCATGTTCTTTTGCTTATGGATCCCAGCGGTGTGAAATAAAAGGGGAACTTGTAAGATCATGGAGTTTGTATGTGTGTTAGAGAAACGCATGGGCCGCTAACCTAAGCCATGCCTAATCATGGTGAAAACTTGCAGCATAACCATAAGGAGCACTCTATGAAGCATCCTCAATAAAAACCAATGCAAATAGCAAATAAAAGGATCGCTGAGATGCTCATTATCTGCTTGCCTTGTCATTTTTATTATGGGAAAGCTCTTGTATCATGTGCAAGGGGTACCCCGTTGGCGGTTCTCTATGATACATATGTACTTACAATGACAAGAGCTTACTTGTGACTAAAGTTGAGTAGCATGTGTTTCGGTCTTCATAAGTAAGGGGCATGAGATTTCAGCTTATAACTTGTCAAGCATATCCTCTTGGTTGTGTCACTTTAACCTTAATCACCTTCAAGATGCTTATGATAGGGGCAATGAGAGCTGAAAGCTAATAAGTACCATAATTTTTGGAAACTCTTTATGAAACTTGAATCCTACTTCCTTCTATGAAGGCCTTTCTTTTACTTTTATGTTGAGTCTCCACCTTCTATCTTTATGCACCTACTTTGAGAGCATAGTGGCCATTATTAGTTCTATGTGCGTTGTCCCAAGACTTGTTGATTGATGCATAGCTTTGATATTGCTTGTTTTAAACTATTTGTATCTAGTCACTCTTATGAACTTTGAAGGTGTCCTATGCATTTATGTTTGCTACTCTATGAGGGACAAGCTGAATGCCACTATGCTATGTTTTCTTTATGTGAAACAAACAAAAGTTTTGCAAAGCATTGTTATTCATGAATCTTTTGTTTGTGCCTTTTCATGTTGCAACATAGTTGCTTTGTCTTACTGCTAGAACTTTGTCTTTCATGTTATGATTGAAGTACTATGATCCCAGCTTTCAATTTTATACAAATACTTTGTTCAAGTTTATGATGGTGCATGTCACCTCAAAAATTATTCTTTCTTTTTATCACTTACCTACTCGAGGACGAGCATGAGTTAAGCTTGGGGATGTTGATACGTTGCTAACGTATCCATAATTTTTGATGTTTCATGCTTGGTTTTTATTTACTTTCCTATTTTTCGTTCCAACTCTGTAGTATTTTCATACACTTTCTTGGACTAACCTATTAACAAGATGTCACAGTGCTAGCTACCTATTTTCTGCTGTTTTTGGTTCCAGGAAGTCAGAAAATGAATATTCTTGGAATTGGACGGGACAAAAGCCAAAGTCAGTTTTTCACCGAGGAAGACACGGAGCCTACGAGACAGAGAGGGGCCAGGGGGACGCCACACCACCTGGCCACGTGGCCTAGCTTGGCCCACGCCAGGGGCTGGTCTGGCCGCCCTAGGCACCCCCTCGGCCTCCCCTTCTGACTATAAGATGCCTCCGATACAGAAACCCTAAGTACCCGATCAAAAATTCCACAAAAGAGTCTATAGCCGCCGTCGTCTCTGTCCTGATCTGAAGCTCTTCCCTGCACCCTGTCGGATGGGAGAATTCACCCTAGAGGCCTTCTTCATCACCATGTAAGCCTTCGGTGTGATTTGTGAGTAGTTCATCCTTGGACTACGGGTCCATGTAGTAGCTAGATGGCTGGTTCTCCTCCTTTGTGCTATCATGTTTAGATCTTGTGAGCTCTGTTCATGATCAAGATCATCTATTTGTAATTCTACATGTTGTGTTTGCGGGGATCCGATGGATATTGAGATGCTATTTCAGATTGATTATTGATTCTATCATGTCTTTGTTATTTGTGATCTTGCATGCTTTCCGTTGTTAGTAGCTATCTTGGCCAAGTAGATGCTAGCAACTCCAAGAGTTAGTATTTATGCTCGATAGTGGGTTCATGCCTCTAGTAATCTTGGGGAGTGACATAAATCTCTAAGGTACCAGATGTGTTGTTGCTACTAGGGAGAAAACAACAATCCTTTGTTCATAGAACAATCATATTGTTTACTTTACACGCAATGCGTAATGCAATTATCCGTTGCTTGCAACTTAATACTGGAGGGGGTTCGGATGATAACCTGAAGGTGGATTATTAGTCATAGATGCAGTTGGATTACGGTCTATGTATAATGTTGTAATGCACAATCAAATCTCAAAGGAGTCAAGATGAGTAGTATATGCATATTGCTTTCTCGATGTTTGTCAATTGCCCCGCTGTAATTTGTTCACCCAACATGTCATCTATCCTAAGGAGAGCCCCCACTAGTGAACTATGGACCCCGGTCCTTTCTTTTACCATCAATCTACAATCAACTATTTACTGCTTTCTATTTACTTTCTGCAAACTATTACTTTCTTCCACTCGATATGTTTAATCCTTTGTTTTTAGCAAAACCGGTGAGATTTACAACCTCATCGCAAGTTGGGGGCAAAGTTATGTGGTTGTGTTGTGCAGGTCTCCACGTTGCTGCTGACACCGGTAGTGCACCCTGCCAAAGTCCATCTAGCAACACCTTTGGGGTGTTTCCTTGCTCCTACTAGATTGATAACCTTGGTTTCATAACTAAGGGAAAACTTGCTGCTGTGCTCATCATACCTTCCTCTTGGGGTTCCCCAACAAGCTCGATATATTTTGGGCTAAGCACTAGGCCCCATAAGTAATATGTCCTCACAACTCTTATTGTCCATTCACGCTCATTGATACATGCGTCCTTGTTTTTCCTTGAGATTATCCGAAAGTTTTTCCTTGAGATTATAGAAAATGTATGTATTTTGCACATAAAAGGTCTATGGTTGTTGTTATGTGCAAAAACCTCCCCAACATGTGGTTCTACTTGCAATATCCTCGCTATTGATGCTCTCAGGGCAAAGGAGTACCAACCGTTCGATCTTGTTTCAATGATGGAAGGGGACTTTTGTAAAAAACGATGGAAGGGAGTATAAAAAACGATGGAAGGGAACTGCCAGGCTGCTCCTACGGCACGTGGCAACTCCTGGATGTCCCGATCAAGCCTTTTAAGGGGCCATCAACAATGACCACATCTCCCATCCAGGAACGACACACAAAGTGAAGAACTCTCTCTATCTCTCCCTGTCCCTTTAGGCCGACCAAGCCACCACACACACAAAAATGCCACGTAGCTGCTCTGATCAGTGCGCCTCTATTGACAAGTACAACGGACGGGCGAACGGGGATATTAGTCCCTGCCATGGTGATAGCGGGGAGTCCATTGACGGGCCGTACTATTCCGACACACTGGATGGTAACTTTTCTGAAGAGGACCCTGCTTACCGTCATCTGATGGAGGGGACGCCGCCAACAGAGAGAAAAGAGGAGGAGGAGGATCCTTGGTCTTTCATCTATGAAGGAGACGTCATCTTCAAGAAGAGTTCTCTTGATCCATCCTCCATCGGCAAGAAGAAGAGGGAGCACGAGCAGGAGGATCAGGGGTCAGAAGATTTCTAGCCATTTCTCGACTTCATCTCCAAGAAGAGTGCACTCGATCCCGCCTTCATCCGCAATGAGAAGAGGAAGGAGAAGAAGGCGGGATGCTTGAAGAAGAAGAAGACGACGAGAGCTGGGGGATTCCACAGGAAGCAAAACGACGACGCCATCACGAAGGTGACAGTGGAAGGATCCTGGTCCAAGAAGACGAAGAAGTCTTAGGATTAATTTTGTTTAATTTCACCTCAACTTCCTTTCTATAATAATGTTCAGATATTGAATATTAGTATTATAAAGTGAAAATTGGAATGTTGTTTGCGATCAAGTACTAGCATAAGTACTCCGTTTATCATTTCATCTTCCATTGCGACACAATAAAACCTCTTGTATTACTGAGGAAGGTGAAATTACTTCCTCGTCTTAATTTCTGCATGTGTTTGAGGAAAGAAGGGTGCCAATACAGAGAAACCCACGTTAATTACTCACGTGAATTCAGGTAATTAATACATAAAGGAAGAAGCCTGGGAACCCGCATGTATTCTTTAATTACCAATACCATTCATTATAAGTGAAATACGGATTAGTAGTATATCAAAGTCCATGGATAAAAAATAACCTTTGTTCAGTCCACGTAAATCATCTCCTTGCGCAGCATTTCCAAGGCATTGATTTGAAATTATTTAATATCACATTGATTTGAAAACTCAACTGCGCCCAACGTGCCACGTGCTCTCCCCTATCCCATGCCCGTCACCAC
Organism: Avena eriantha; assembly: GCA_910589775.1. Lineage (NCBI taxonomy): Eukaryota > Viridiplantae > Streptophyta > Magnoliopsida > Poales > Poaceae > Avena > Avena eriantha. The sequence goes on from OU342742.1 coordinate 225,285,192, forward strand.
GACACGTCAAAAGGGATGCGTTGCCTGCAAAATCAAGCAAGCATAAAACATCGGTTTATATACGCCAGAAGAATCCATCAGACACGCAAACATCAGAATCAAGCCCTAGCTAGCCTCGGTGCCATCGATGCTCACCAGTGAGGCACCTATGACTACAGCAACATTAAGGTGTAGCTCAAGCTTGTGGATTGCCCACAAGAAATAGAAAATTGATTTTCCCTCTCTCCTCTCTTTTCCATTTTATATTTTCAAAATTGTGAGGCTCTTTGTGTTGCTTTTTATAATTTGAAATTTGCGAGGTTGTTTATGAATCCGTTTTGCTTTCTAGAATTGTTTTCAAAACATGGTCAAATTTCGAGGCATGCATATTCTTAGCAAGAAGTTGAATCTTGCCAAAATCTCACTCGTTCTTGATACATTGACTCCCTGGTGGGTCCACTGAATAGATTTTCCCAAGGCGTGAAGTTAATTTTGAAACACAGCCAAAATTTCGAAACACGGTGAGTCATAGCCTCTTTGATTGTTTTGAAAACACGATCAAATTTCTAGGCATGCATATTCTTAGCAATAAGTTAAATCATTCCAAACTCTCACTCGTTCTCGATACATTGACAGCCTGGTGGGTCCAGTGAATAGATTTTCACAAGGTGTGAAGTTTATTTCGAAACGCACATAAAATTTCAAAACGCGGTGAGTCATGGCCACTTTGATTGTTTTCAAAACACGGTCAAATTTCTAGCCATGCATATTCTTAGCAATAAGTTGAATCATTCCAAACACTCACTCGTTCTCGATATATTGACTGCCTGGTAGGTCCACTGGACAGATTATCGCAAGGTATGAAGTCAATTTCGAAACATAGCCAAACTTTTTAAACACGGTGAGTCATAGTCTCTTTGATTGTTTGCAAAACACGGTCAATCTTACGAGGCATGCCTATTCTTAGCAAGAAGTTGAATCTTGCAAAATAACTCTTACACGTTCTCGATACATTGACTACCTGGTGGTCCACTAAAAAGATTATCGCAAGGGGTGAAGTTAATTTCAAAACACCGCCAAATTTCAAAACACGGAGAGTCATAGTCTCTTTGTTTGTTTTCAAAACACGGTCAAATTCCTAGGCATGCATATTCTTAGCAAGAGGTTGAATCTTGCCAAACTCTCACTTGTTCTTGATACATTGACTGCCTGGTGCGTCCACGGCATAGATTTTCGCAAGGTATGAAGTTAATTTTGAAACACAACCAAAAATTCGAAACATGATGAGTCATAGTCTCTTTTATTGTTTTCAAAACACGGTCGAACTTCTAGGCATGCATATTCTTAGCAATAAGTTGAATCATTCCAAACTCTCACTCGTTCTCCATACATTGACTGCCTGGTGGGTCCAGTGAACAGATTTTCGCAAGGTGTGAAGTTAATTTCTAAACACACGCAAAATTTCAAAACAGGGTGAGACATAGCCACTTTGATTGTTTTCAAAACATAGTCAAATTTCTAGGCATGCATATTCTTAGCAATAAGTTGAATCATTCCAAACTCCCACTCGTTCTAGATACATTGACTGCCTGGTGGGTCTAGTGAACAAATTTTTGCAAGGTGTGAAGTTAATTTCGAAATGAACGCAAAATTTCAAAACACGGTGAGCCATAACCACTTTAATTGTTTTCAAAACACGGTCAAATTTCTAGGCATGCATATTCTTAGCAATAAGTTGAATCATTCCAAACTCTCACTCGTTCTTGATACATTGAATGCTTGGTAGGTCCACTGAACTAGTTATCGCAACGTGTGAAGTTAATTTCGAAACACATCCAAACTTTCAAAACACGGTGAGTCATAGTCTCTTTGATTGTTTTCAAAAGATGGTCAAACTTTCGAGGCATGCATATTCTTAGCAAGAAGTTGAATCTTGCCAAACAACTCTCACTCATTATCGATACATTGACTGGCTGGTGGGTCCACTGAAAATATTATCGCAAGGTGTGAAGTTAATTTTGAAACACAGCCAAATTTTCAAAACACGGTGAGTCATAGTCTCTTTGTTTTTTTTCAAAACACAATCAATCTTTCGAGGCATGCATATTCTTAGCAAGAAGTTGAATCTTTCCAAACTCTCACTCAATCTCGATACATTGACTGTCTGGTAGGTCCACTGAACAGATTATCGCAAGGTGTGAAGTTAATTTCGAAACACATCCAAACTTTCAAAACACGGTGAGTCATAGTCTCTTTGATTGTTTTCAAAACATGGTCAAACTTTCGAGGCATGCATATTCTTAGCAAGAAGTTGAATCTTGCCAAACAACTCTCACTCGTTCTCGATACATTGACTGCCTGGTGGGTCCACTGAAAATATTATCGCAAGGTGTGAAGTTAATTTCGAAACACAGCCAAAATTTCAAAACATGGTGAGTCATAGTCTCTTCGTTTGTTTTCAAAACACGGTCAAATTTCTAGGCATGCATATTCTTAGCAAGAAGTTGAATCTTTCCAAACTCTCACTCGTCTGCATACATTGACTGCCTGGTGGTGGATCCACTGAACATATTTTTGCAAGGTGTGAAGTTAATTTCGAAACACAGGCAAAATTTCAAAACACGGTGAGTCGTAGTATTTTTGATTATTTTCAAAACACGGTCAAATTTTTAGGCATGCATATTCTTAGCAAGAATTTGAATCTTGCCAAACTCTCACTCGTTCTTGATACAGTGACTTCCTGGTGAGTCCACTGAACAGATTTTTGCAAGGTGTGAATTTAATTTCGAAACACAGCTAAAATTTCGAAACACGGTGAGTGATAGCCTCTTTGATTTTTTTCAATAGACGGTCAAATTTCTAGGCATGCATATTATTAGCAATAAGTTGAATCATTCCAAACTCTCACTCGTTCTCGATACATTGACTGCCTGGAGGGTCTAGTGAATAGATTTCACAAGGTGTGGAGCTAATTTCGAAACGTACGCAAAATTTCAAAACGCGGTGAGCCATAGCCACTTTGATTGTTTTCAAGATACGGCCAAATTTCTAGGCATGCATATTCTTAGCAATAAGTTGAATCTTTCCAAACTCTCACTCGTTCTCGATACATTGACTACAGCCTTGTGGCTCCAGTGAACAGATTTTCACAAGGTGTGAAGTTAATTTTGAAACGCACGCAAAATATCAAAACGCGGTGAGCCATAGACACTTTGATTGTTTTCAAAACAGGGTCAAATTTCCAGGCATGCATATTCTTAGCAATTAGTTGAATCATTCCAAACTCTCACTCGTTCTTGGTACATTGACTGCCTGGTAGGTCCACTGAACAGATTATCGGAAGGTGTGAATTAATTCCAAAACACAGCTAAACATTCAAAACACGGTGGGTCATAGTCTCTTTGATTGTTTTCAAAACACGATCAAACTTTCGAGGCATGCATATTCTTAGCAAGATGTTGAATCTTGCCAAACAACTCTCACTCGTTCTCGATACATTGACTGCCTGGTGGGTCCACTAAAAATAGTATCGCAAGGTGTGAAGTTAATTTCGAAACACAACCAAAATTTCAAAATGCAGTGAGTCATAGTCTCTTTGATTGTTTTCAAAACACGGTCAATCTTTTCAGGCATGCATATTCTTAGCAAGAAGTTGAATCTTTCCAAACTCTCACTCGTTCTCGATACATTGACTGCCTGGTAGGTCCACTGAACAGATTATCGCAAGGTGTGAAGTTAATTTTGAAACATAGCCAAAATTTCAAAACACGGTGAGTCATAGTCTCTTTGATTGTCTTTAAACCATGTACAAAATTTCGAGGCATGCATATTCTTAGCAAGAAGTTGAATCTTGCCAAACAACTCTCACTTGTTCTAGACACATTGACTAACTGGTGGGTCAACTGAAAATATTATCGCAAGGTGTGAAGTGAATTTCAAAACATAGCCAAAAGTTCAAAACAAGGTGACTCATTGTCTCTTTGTTTGTTTTAAAAACATGGTCAAATTTCTAGGCATGCATATTCTTAGCAAGAAGTTGAATCTTTCCAAACTCTAACTCGTCTCCATACATTGACTGCCTGGTGGTGGGTCCACTGAACAGATTTTTGCAAGGTGTGAAGTTAATTTCGAAACACGGGCAAAATTTCAAAACACGGCGAGTCATAGTCTTTTTGATTATTTTGAAAACACGGTCAAATTTCTAGGGATGCATATTCTTAGCAAGAAGTTGAATCTTGCCAAACTCTCACTTGTTCTTGATACATTGACTACCTGGTGGGTCCACTGAACAAATTTTCACAAAGTATGCAGTTAATTTCGAAACACAGCCAAAATTTCGAAACACGATGAGTCATAGCCTCTTTTATTGTTTTCAAAACACGGTCAAATTTCTAGGCATGCATATTATCAGTAAGTTGAATCATTCCAAACTCTCACTCGTTCTCGATACATTGACTTCCTGGTGGGTCCAGTGAACAGATTTTCGCAAGGTGTGAAGTTAATTCCAAAACAGACGTAAAATTTCAAAACGCGGTGAGCCATAGCCACTTTGATTGTTTTCAAAACACAGTTCAATTTCTAGGCATGCATATTCTTAGCAATAAGTTGAATCATTCCAAACTCCCACTCGTTCTTGATACATTGACTTCCTGGTGGGTCTAGTAACAGATTTTCGCAAGGTGTGAAGTTAATTTCGAAACACACGCAAAATTTCAAAACGCGGTGAGCCATAGCCACTTTGATTGTTTTCAAAACACGGTCAAATTTCTAGGCATGCATATTCTTAGCAATAACTTGAATAATTCCAAACAATCACTCGTTATTGATACATTGACTGCCTGGTAGGTCCACTGAATAGATTATCAGAAGGTGTGAAGTTAATTTCGAAGCACACCCAAACTTTCAAAACACGGCGAGTCATAGTCTCTTCGATTGTTTTCAAAACATTGTCAAACTTTAAGGCATGCATATTCTTAGCAAGAAGTTGAATCTTGCCAAACAACTCTCACTCGTTCTCGATACATTGACTGCCCGGTGGGTCCACTAAAAATATTATCACAAGGTGTGAAGTTAATTTCGAAACACAGCCAAAATTTCAAAACACGGTGAGTCAGAGTCTCTTTGATTGTTTTCAAAACATGGTCAATCTTTCGAGGCATGCATATTCTTAGCAAGAAGTTGAATCTTTCAAAACTCTCACTCGTCTCCATACATTGACTGGCTGGTGGTGGGTCCACTTAATAGATTTTCGCATGGTGTGAAGTTAATTTCGAAACACAGCCAAAATTTTGAAACACGGTGAGTCATAACATATTTGATTGTTTTCAAAACACAGTTAAATTTCTATGCATGCATATTCTTAGCAATAAGTTGAATCATTCCAAACTCTCACTCGTTCTCGATACATTGACTGCCTGGTGGGTCCAGTGAATAGATTTTCGCAAGGTGTGAAGTTAATTTCGAAACACACGCAAAATTTCAAAATGCGGTGAGCCATATTCTCTTTGGTTGTTTTTGAAATACAGTCAAATTTCTAGGCATGCATATTCTTAGCAAGAAGTTGAATCTTTCCAAACTATCACTCGTCTCGATACATGGACTTCCTGGTAGTGGGTTCGCTGAACAGATTATCGCAAGGTGTGAACTTAATTTCGAAACACACTGAGAAATAGTATACTAGTAGATAGTAGCGAAATGAATTGCCTTGGCTATATGGTCAGGCAGCAAGGCTTTATCCAATCTCTAGGCATCGGGGCCCACCTGGGTTGTGCGTTTGAGCACCTATGTCTCTTGCGTCTCCCTATAAACAGTGGTCTGATGACAGCTGCATATAAGGAGTATAGGACTGCGGTACACTACTGAAGTCTTACTTCATGAATTAGTGAGCAGGAGTACTCGAGTACTACTCCTTACTACGAGAACCCTACTGCCACCGCTGCCGGCTGCACGCCGCCCTAGGAGTAGTAAAAATCCGCAAATAGCCACCACCGTCCGCCACCCACCGCCCATAGATGCCTACCTACTAGAGTACTAGTAGTAGTATAGTAAAAAGAAGACATATGTACTATATTAATATTGGAGTACTAGTAGTACAACTCGAGTATAAAAAGACATATACTCCGTATTACTGGAGTACTAGTTCAAATGTACTATGTACTACTAGTAGTACTCTATATCTGGAGAGGCTTTAACCACAAGAAAGAAATGGAGAAGAGAAATGAGTTTGCCATGCTGAGAAAGAAAGAACCAGAAGAGACAAGCAGATAGAATAAAATGCAGATGGTGTTGAGGACATGCATGCAGTCCTCGTTCTCTCCCCCGCAGCACTCTACACTTTGCACTAGGCCCTAGGTTTATCCGTCGCTCTCTTGGTGTAGACCTTTTCCATTTCCAAAAAAGGCGTAGACCTTCTTACCACTCACGCGGCTAGGATCTGTTTGTTTGGTATAGTACTGTATAGGGTATTAAGTGCCTGATTTACTCTAACCTGTCAACTTTCTGCAGCCTTCGTTCAAAAAAAACTCAATGCTACATAAAAATTAAGGACTGTGGGCACTACATTGGCAAGCCGAGCTTCCAGGGAACCACTCCAACGCTGGGCGTGTTAGCGGGTTCCACCAAGAGCTAGCCGACGATGGTCAAAGACGAGCTAGCGCCGATAATTGTTCTATGCTCCCACGACGGCTGCCTCACCATGGTCGCCTACCATGAGCTCGACGACCATAAGTCCGCATGCCCGTACAGCCTGTGCGGCTGCATGGAGGTCGGCTGCATATTCACCGCCTCGCTGATCGAGCTCCTTTTGCACCTCAACAGCGTCCACAAGGTACAAGTGCATAGGCTATCGTACGACCAGCCCATGGAGTGTATACTAACGATGTAGTTACTGTCCTTTGCACCATGCATGGTCATCGTCTACGGTGATTATGCTACCGTGTTCAGCCTCATCATCGGAGAGCTCGGCCAGGCCGTCGCCGTTTCCTCGGTGTGCATCAGGGTGGCCTTATGCTCGTGGCCCTGGTACAGGGTGAAGCTATGCGCGACTGGCCCGCACTCACCGGAAGACTTCTCGACGGACACCCTTAATGGGGTCATTGAGCTGACGAGCTACGTGTCGCCCGATAATGTTGGCCTCGAAGATCTGACGTTCCTCATGGTGCCGCCATGGTACATTACCGTGGCTGATGGACAGTATGGGATGATCAAGGTGTTGTCTTTCTGCTTTTCCATTAACAGGATGAATTGATCTTAATCTTTGGCTAAGCGATCCTAATGCGATGGTAATGATGTATTACTAGTTAATTTAGTTGTAGAAAAGTACCACTCGTTTACTAGTTAATGTAGTAGTAGCGGAGGTAGGGTCTCTTTTGGCACTAGGAAGGGTGTATTTTGGCTGTAAACTGTCTTTGCTGTTAATGTTTATATTTTAGATTTTAAGTGTTTTCAGAAATTATTCAACTACTACTCCACGTGCCCACTGCTAGGGGGACTCGGATCAACATGCGCCATGTATCTACCACCCAATATTCATCTGATGGACAAAAGTGATCCAAAGCAAAGTAGAAAAGAAAACATCTCACACTTACGCCCTAGTTTTTAACCATGTTTAATTTTTTAGACACTAGACAATAAAAATATTTTGTCAATCATTAATAGTTCAAATACATGAATATATTTATTCAAAAAATACGGACATATAATTTTAACAAATTTGCATAAATTAATTTTCATACTTTTGTCCGCACACTATATATAATAGTGGTAGGATAAGAAAAGAAAGACTATCAATAGTATCTTCTCGATGCTAAAATGGAAATGAAGATCCAATGTCTCACAATGTTGGGATTCGGGTCTTGATCCAACGTTCAATATTCAAAGTTATTCGTACACTATATACAATGATAAGAAAAAAAGAGAAACATGTATTTTGATACCTTTGAATAAAAAAATGCTCTGGCTTCTTCACAAGGTGTATTGGCCTACGGTGTATGAACATTCCTGGTTTTGACCCGAACAGCCAAGGTCATGACCATATCAACATTGTGTATTGGCCTACGGCTGATCTCTCGAGAAGGAGCCAAACTATAAAGTTTTCCTTTTCGGGTCCTTTGTGCTAAATGTATGGACCTCGATGTAATAATTTTCCTTTTTTAGGTCCCTGATGTAAAATGTACTCCCACCGACCGTGTAAAATATTAATCTAAAAGTAAATGGTGAAATTTAAACGAATTTAAGCTTAGTTTTCAATGGGTATGAACATTCTTAGATTTAAAGCCAAACAACCAAGGTAAGGCCATATCACCATCATACTTTATGTTGATGATCCCATGTTCGAGAATTTGCATGGCAACAGATCTGGCCATGTTTTGAAAACAATCAAAGAGGAAGTATTATTAAGAGTTTGGCTCAGATCAGGTGATCTCTCGACAATGAGCCGAACCAATTTTTTTTCTTTTAGGGTCCTTTATGCTAAATGTATATGGACCTCGCTATAATTTTTACTTTTTTGAGGTCCCTAATGTAAAATGTACTCCAATCAACCATGTAAAGTTCTAACCTAAAAGTAAGTGGTGAAATTTAAACAAATTTAGGCTTAGTTGTCAATGAGTGTTAAACATTCTTGTATTTCAAGATGAACGACCAAGGTCAAGGCCATATCTACATCATACTTTATGCTGATGAGCCCATATCCAAGAATTTGCGTGCCGACAAATTTGGCCATATTTTGAAAACAATCAAAGATGAAGTAGTATGAAGAGTATGGCTCGATCAGCTACTCTCTAGAGAAGGAGATGAACCCGACTGTTTTCAGTTCTTAATTTTAGTGTCCTTTGTGCTAAATTTATGGACCTCGATGTAATTCCCCCCTTTTATTAGGATTAAAAGTGTAAGTGGTGAAATTTAGATGATTTTTAGCTTAATTCTCAATAAGTATGAGAATTCTTGGATTTCAAGCTAAATGACCAAGGTCAAGGCCATATAAACATTATACTTTGTGCTGATGATCCCATGTTAGAGAATTTGCATGGCAACAGATTTGGCCATGTTTTGAAAACAATCGAAGAGGAAGTAGTATTAAGAGTTTGGCTCAGATCAGCTGATCTCTCGAGAATGAGCGAAACCAGATTTTTTTCTTTTAGGGTCCTTTATGCTAAATGTATATGGACCTCGATGTAATTTTTGCATTTTGAGGTCCGTGATGTAAAATGTAATTCGTTGGTCCGTGTAAGGTTCTAACCTAAAAGTATTTTGGTGAAATTTAAACGAATTTACGCTTAGTTGTCAATGAGTATGAAGCATTATTCTTGTATTTCAAGACGAACCACCAAGGTCAAGGCCATATCTACATCATACTTTATGTTGATGATCCCATATCCAAGAATTTGCATGCCGACAAATTTGGCAATATTTTGAACACAATCAAAGATGAAGTAGTATGAAGAGGAGTATGGCTCAATCAGCTACTCTCTTGAGAAGGAGCCGAACCCGATTATTTTCCTTGCTTAATTTTAGGGTCCTTTGTGCTATCAATGTATGGACCTTGATGTAATTTCCCCCCTTTTAGGTCTAAAAGTGTAAGTGGTGAAATTTAGATGATTTTAAGCTTACTTATCAACGAGTATGAATATTCTTGGATTTCAAGCCGAACGACCAAGGTCATGGCCATATCAACATCATACTTTATATGATGATGATGATATCATCTCAGAATTTGCGTGGCAATAGATCTAGCCATGTTTTGAAAACAATCGAAGATGAAGTAGTATCAATAGTTTGGCTTAGATCAGCTGATCTCTCAAGAAGGAGCCGAACCAGAATTTTTTCCTTTTAGGGTCCTTTATGCTTTTAATGTATGGATCTCGATGTAATTTTTGCTTTTTTGAGGTCCCTAATGTAAAATGTACTACGATCGACCGTGTAAATTTCTAACCTAAAGGGAAGTGGTGAAATTTTAAAAAAATTAAGCTTAGTTGTCAACAAGTATGAACCACTCTTGTATTTCAAGACGAACGACCAAGGTCCAGGCCATATCTACACCATACTTTATGATGATGATCCCATATCCAAGAATTTGCATGCCGACAAATTTGGCCATATTTTGATAACAATCGAAGATGAAGTAGTATGAAGAGTGTGGATCGATCAGCTACTCTCTCGAGAAGGAGCCAAACCCGACTGTTTTCTTTGCTCAATTTTAGGGTCATTTGTGCTAAATGTGTGGACCTCGATGTAATTATCCCTTTTTTAGGTCCTTGATGTAGAATGTACTCCCACTGACCGTGTAAAATGCTAACCTAAAAGTAAGTGGTGAATTTCAATGAATTTAAGCATAGTTGTCAACGAGTATGAAAAAATCTTGGATTTCAAGGCGAATGACCACAAGGTCAAGGCCATATCTCTACATCTGACTTTATGCTAATGATCCCATATCCAAGAATTTGCATGCTGACGAATTTTGGCCATATTTTGAAAAAAATCGAAGATAAAGTAGTATGAAGAGTGTGGCTTGATTAGCTGCTCTCTCGAGAAGGAGCCGAATCCGACTGTTTTCTTTTTCTCAATTTTAGGGTTCTTTTTGCTAAATGTGTGGACCTCGATGTAATTTTCCCTTGTTTAGGTCCTTGATGTAGAATGTACTCCCACCGACCGTGTAAAATGCTAACCTAAAAGTAAGTGGTGAATTTCAACGAATTTAAGCATAGTTGTCAACGAGTATGAAAAAATCTTGGATTTCAAGGCGAACGACCACAAGGTCAAGGCCATATCTATACATCAGACTTTATGCTGATGATCCCATATCCAAGAATTTGCATGCTGAAAAATTTGGCCATATTTTGAAAACAATCGAAGATGAAGTAGTATGAAGAGTGTGGCTCAATCAGCTACTCTCTCGAGAAGAAGCTGAACCTGACTGTTTTCTTTGCTCAATTTTAGGGTCCTTTGTGCTAAATGTGTGGACCTCGATGCAATTTTCCCTTTTTTTAGGTCCTTGATGTAGAATGTACTCCCACCGACCGTGCAAAATGCCAACATAAAAGTAAGTGGTGAAATTTCAACGAATTTAAGCATATTTGTGATAGAGTATGAAAAAATCTTGGATTTCAGGGCGAACGACCACAAGGTCAAGGCCATATCTCTACATCAGACTTTATGCTCATGATCCCATATCCAAGAATTTACATGCTGGCAAATTTGGCCATATTTTGAGAATAATCAAAGATATTAAAAACAAAAAATAATCAATTTCAATTTTCCAAGTGACAGGAATTTATTTTCTGAAAAGCAAGTAAGAAGAATTTATTTCCTTTTTTCTGTTAAAAAACAATGAGTGAGAAGAGACTATGAGCATAGAGGAGGCAGCGAGAGAGCTGCGAAGAGGAGGATTTGAAGGCGGTGCAATGTCAGAGCAAAGCTAGGATGGGTTCCTAACACGAGGTACATGGTATAGTGATTAGAGTAAATTTCAAGACCACAATATATATGCACGCAAAACAAAATGTGTTTTTTCTCTCCTTCACTCCCCATCACCACCACCACACTCTGGCCGACTGATCTCTCCCTCGTCCACAACATGGCACTGCGCACGCACGTTAACCGACAACCTTCCATTGGTGGCTCCGTTTCTTCGTCGGCGGCTCCGTGTCTTTGTCTGGCGTGTTCGTCAACTGCGTTGGTGGGAACCATTTGGTCCATACAATAGAGTAGCAATTCAAACTTTCCCGGTTTCGAAATTTTCACTTCCTTCGCAAACATCTAGGGGGAAGGAAATTCAATAGATCGTCATTCGCAGTACTACTGCTAGTACTACAGGGTACAGTGAGTAGTACTAAAAGAAAAGTTTTTTTCACAAGTAGTACCAGAAGAAAGTTCATAGAATCATTAACTTCATATAGGACTCGCTGCTGATCTAGTGCAGGTCTGGCGCCTCCTTGCACCTAGTCCGCGCCGCCAGCGGCAGCTCGTGACATCGGGACCAACAACAGCTCCAGTGATAGAGCTGGCTCCTGACTCATCGGCGGCACTGCTGGAAAACGAGGCGGTACCTCCAGAGCTATCGGCAGCTCTAGGAGAACACTATGGATGAAGTTGCCATTGTTTGGGAACCGGTGAACACCACCATCTTGCAGCCGCAGTGGAAGGCATGGCCGTAGAGGAGACGAGTGTCCTAGAAATTGACGAACTTGACCTTCAGCGTCCCGTTTGGATTATCGTAGATGTCGTACATCTGGTACTTGCGGTCACTGTACCCAGCGTTGAGGAAGGCGCACGCCAGCTGCCACTTTGTTCTCCGCGGGGAGAACGCCCCAATGCGCAGGGCATTGTCCTCCTATGCGGCGATGTCGAGGTCTTTGCGCTCCATAACTGTGGGCGGCAGCCGGAAGGTGGCCATGGATGATAGACGAGGTCGGAGATGGTTGCTAGAAGTGGGGGATTAGAGATCGTTTGGTGCGGGAAAGGGGAGAGCTTAAATAGGAAGGAGGTGATCCAAGATTAATATGGCAGATTACCAAAACGAGGGGACAATCAATGTCGTTGATGAAGCCGATGCGTGTGGCAAATATCAATGATGATGCCTAGGGTAAGCGATTGGACAGAATGCTGACTCTACTTCCTGCACTCGATGGCCCAGTCATAATTTTGTGGTGCGTCCAAGGCGACCGTGTCCTCCCCAATATGTTGGCCCTACGTGGATGACTGAGTTGATGGGTGAAAACAAATTGATAATGATAAAGTGGTATGAAATGTGATTTAACAAACATTAAGTTGTTTTAGCCAATATTCTTGTTAGAGAAAAATGCATACATTAAGTCTATTAGTAATAAATATCTACCCATATTGAGAACACATCCTAGTGTGCTATGAAATTTTTGGGCTGGTGAAATGTTGGTTCTAGAACATGTTGGAGTTTTCTCTAGGTACTATTCAACATGAATCCAGCTGCTCTTAACCATATGATCTAAGAGCCAAACGGTCAGGATTGGTGCCATGGATCCAATTCAAAACTGCTCCATTATAGTAGTAGAGAAAAGTACTACCACCCGATAGAATGGAAAAAAGAAGATCCAACGACTAGCATTGTTGTGATTTGCGAGTCTTGATCCATAGGTTAATACTCAAAGTTATTTGTACATTATATAGTGGTAAGATAAGATAACAGAGACTATCAATACTATCTTCTAGATGATGGAATGGATTAGATGATCCAATATCTAGCAGCAATGTTGGGATTCGCGGGTCATGAATCAGCGGTCAATATTCAAAGTTGTCCTCACACTATATATAAAAATAGTGGTAAGATAAGAAAAGAAAGACTATAAATAGTATCTTCTTGATGCTAAAATGGAAATGAAGATCCAACATCTGACATTGTTGGGATTCGCATCTTGATCCAACAGTCAATATTCAAAGTTATTCGTACACTATATAGTGCTAAGAAAAAAATGAGAAACATGTGTTTTGACACCTTTGAATACAAATAAATGCTATGGCTTCTTCACAATGTGTATTGGCCTACGATGTATGTACATTCCTGGCTTTGACCCGAACAGCCAAGGTCATGACCATATTGACATCATATCTCTACTACTATAATGGAGAAGTTTTAATTTGAATTGGATCCATATCACCAATCCTGACCGTTGGGCTGTTAGATCCAATGGTTCAGAGCAGCTCGATTCGTGTTGAATAGTACCTATAGCAAACTCCACCGTGTTCTAGAACCATCATGTCACCACCCCAAAATTTCATAGCATAGTAGGTTGTATTCTCAATGCGTGTAGATATATTATTAATAGACATAATGTATCCATTTTTTATCTAACAAGACTATTGGTTAATAACAACTTAATGTTTGTTACATCCCATTTCATATAGTATATACGTGTGTGGCATGTGCCTTTTACTACTAGTGGTAAGATAAGAAAAGAAAGACTATCAATAGTATCTTCTCGATGCTAAAATGGAAATAATGAAGATCGAATGTCTGACAATGTTGGGATTCGCGTCTTGATCCAACGGTCAATATTCAAAGTTATTCATACACTATATAGTGCTAATAAAAAATGAGAAACATGTGTTTTGACACCTTTGAATACAAAAAATGCTCTTGCTGCTTCACAATGTGTATTGGCCTAAGGTGTATGAACATTCCTGATTTCGACCCGAATAGCCAAGGTCAAGACCATATTGACATCATATATAGTTTATGATACAGTACCTGCATCTGGTAGATTCGTGCATCTTCTTCAACAAGATATGCTGAAAGTGAGAAGTGCGTTGTTTTCTTTTGTTAAGCAAGTACTAGTCTTACCATTACCACTATTGTCGTCGGATTGAGGACAAGTACGCCATGAGGGGGTCCTCGAGGCGTGCTGAAGAGAGGGGTGTTAGACGTATGGTGTTCCGGGACGGTGAGCACACAAGTTTACCCAGGTTCGAATCCGCCGGCTTTGGACGGATCCTACTCCTGCTAGCAATCCAGTAATACGACAGAGCCGGAATATGGGTTACAAGGGTTTCGCCTGTGCATGTTGAGGGTCTAAAGTATTGGGTTGTGCCCTAAAGGCTCTCCCTAGGATGGCTTATATAGATATCCGGCCTAGGGTTTACAGGAGAGATCTATCTGGCTACGACTAAGAGTTGGTTACAGAGTACATCTTGAACTACAAGTAACATTATGGGCCTAAGTCGGTAAGTCTTCTGGGCCTTCCCGTAGCCGGATTAGACTCCGTATTTCTCCCTGACTGGGCCGCCCGTGAAGCAAAGCTCTAACCCGAAGTGGGCCACCCTGGTCAGTGAGGAACTGTGAGGATACCCGGAAAGTATATCCCCAACAGCAGCCCCCAGAGGCCTCTCAGATTTATCATTGTCTAGCTTGATCTTCAGCTTACAGAATCTTGAAGGGTTCCTGAAACTTCACAACAAAAAATACGATCCGGGTCTTACAAATAAGTCAGACCTATGAACAAGTTATTCGGATTTTCCATCTTGATTTCAAACTAAGCTGGAACTTGGTTCCTAACGCCACCTGACACAAGTCATGGTCAAGTCACGTCATCTGACATGCATTCCGTCAGCACGACCGTTGGTGGGTCCGCGGTTCGCAGAGCCGAGGCACCGTTTCAATGTGTGCGTGGAGATCGAGGTGACGCAATCATCGCGTGGGTCCTTCCCAGTTCCTTCCACGGCGCGTGGCGGTTACACTGTACCATCTGCACGAATCTTGGCACAGTTAGGTGGATATAAGGGGTTAGGATTTTCTCCTTCTCCTTCCACCAGTCCTTTGCCTTTTCCTTTCCTCCCAATCCCTCTGCGCGCACAGAGCTCCCCGTTCCTGCTCCACAGAACTCCCAGCACCGCCCCTTTTAGGTCAAATTCTCGCCGGAGAAATGGCTTCATCTTCTTCCTCCGGCTTGGCAGCAGCGGCGGTGGCGACAGCGGAAGCGGTGGCGGAGAAAGAGAGCTTTCGCGGGAATCTGGATTCCCTGCGCGCTCAATGAGGAGGGCCTCAAGAATGTGGAGAAGGAGGGGCTTCTCGCGGCCGGTGACTGGCGGAGCAGCTTCAAGGAAACCGTCCCCAACCTGCGCGACGGCGAGCGGGTCCACTACAGCACCCACCTCGATAGAGGTTTGTCATTTCCTCCCTCGGAGTTCTTCTCCGAGGTGATAGATCATTACGGAGTTCAACTCCATCATCTTCCTCCCAACTCTCTCTTAGAGATGAGCTTGTACGCTGCGCTGTGTGAGGGCTTTCTCGGCATTAGGCCGAGTTTGACTCTCTTCCGGTACTATTTTCATGTCCGGATAAACTCCATTACCGTTGGTGTTCCTTATATCACCAGCACTATTAGTTTTTCGCTTAGACGCGACTGCGCGTATCCCAAAATTCTACCAAGTGACTCGGTCAAACAATGGCCAGCCACATTTTTCTATCATAGGGATATTCCGGCTCCCGGCAAAGCCACTGCTTTGCCGGCTTTTGTTGACGGAGCTGCCACAGCCCAACCTTCTTGGGACGAGGCTGCTCCGGCTCTCACCGACGATCTGATCCTCGCTAAGAGGCGGATCGAATACTTGATCAAACACAAGGGTCTGAAGGGATCTGACTTGATCCAATCCTGGGTCTCACGTCGGATCCAGCCCCTTTAGTACCATGGGGATCGACTGATGCACTCCATCACGTCATCCAAAAAAGACTCCCTCCACATCAGCCCCAAATCCTACACCACTCAAGGCTACATAAGCCAGATCAAGTGGCTGATCCGGGAGCGGATCGAGAGGAGAATCCCAGAGGTTTCTCTGGATATGCATACGGCGGAAAACCCCGTAGTGCTAGTAAGCTTCCATCAGTACACTTTTTATGTGTTTCAATCTTTGAGTTATACTGCAATACTAATATGTTTTCTTATATTCAGTTGATGACCTCCCCGAGTCAGAACTTGCTCCGCTCGAAGGATATCCTCCTGAGTTTTCTCAGGAGAGAGAGGTGGTCCCATTGTCGGACCTTGCGCTCAAGAAGCGCAAAGCTCCGATAGTGGTTGTTGGCACAAAGGAGGTGCCTGTCGTGAAGAGGTAACTTTCAGTCACAACTTTCCGCCTTTGTACTTTACTCAAATTTCTTTCCAAGATGTAACGTTTCCGACTTTACTACATTCTTAGAGCAAAACCACTCATCAAGGGCAAGGGGAAGGGAACTTCTTCGAAGCCCCTACGACACACGAAGCTCATCATAGCTTCCCCCGCCGTGGCTCCTCCGACTCCAGCCCCTCAACCTTCTGCAATGCCGGTGACCATTCCTTCCCCGATCGTCGCAGAAGATCCGGCTCCTTCAACAGAGCCCGTGATCCTTGAATCGCACACTGACGTCACCATGGGTGAGTCAGTTCTAGATAAGGGTGAACCCACTCTGGGTAATGATCCCTCGGCAGAAACCTTCGCCGAAAACCTTATCAGCAATCCGGGACTTGCCAAGTTTGGCCTGTCTCAGAAATCAGCTGAAGAAATCCAGCGGCTCGCCAGGCAATGCCTGGAGAAAAGTACTTTATCTGTCGATGAAGAAGCGCAAGAAGCAGAGGACGTCAAGTTCTCCGACCTTCTTGCCCAAGTGCGCCTTTGCAACGAGAGGATTATGACTGGTGAGCTTCCAACAGCCCTAGTGATTCCTCTGACTCTCGCCGAAAAGGTGGCTACTGAAGTGAACGCGGGTTTGGATAAACTCACCCGCGAACAATATGTAAGTCGGAATTCCAACTCCTGTTTTTTCCATTATTTTATATCATATCCTCTAGCCCCCATGCATGAAGTAGGATATATAATCCGGGTTTATGCTTCATTAGGATGCCAAAGAACGAACTAGTGTAGCCCCCAAGGCTCGTGCTGATATTAAGAAAAATATTAGCCCGAGTCTTAAGTAGCTTTCTGACTTTGGGTATTCTGACTTATAGAAAGTATGTTCCTATAACCAGGATTTATTGAGAAATGTCTGCAATAAGCGGAGGGAGATCAAAGCTCTCCGGCTTAAAAATGCTGAACTTAAAGTTGCCAAGGATGAGGCCGAAGGTAAACATTCCGAGACTCAAACCTTGTCTTTGTCATTTTCAATGTCGATTTTTTCTGAACTGTTGTTCTTTTTGACTTATAGTGCTGGTGAAACAATCCTGCACCATGATCGAAGAGGCCGAGAACCTCAAGACCCTGGTGGTGGAGAACAAGGAGCTTCATCAAGAGCTGGATAAGCTCAAGGCGAATCATGAAAGGAGCATTGCTCAAATCCTTGAATCCTCCTCCATGGCCACTGATGAGCGTGATCGCAAGATCTCTGCTCAAGATAAAACAATCTCGGACCTCAAGAATGAGCTTAGCAGAGAGAGGGATCTTTCCCAAGCGCTCCAGGCTAAACTCCAGAGTCTCCAGGAGGAGAAGACCAAAATTGACGACGTCATTTTTGGTACGTTCCATCTGTCTGACTTATCTTTTTCTTCGACTTCCTTCAATGTCAAATATTTCTTAACTTGTTTTGTATATAGGTCCTCTGAACTTGATGGACTCTTCTTCCACCAAGCCCTGCACCCACCGGCTTACCCAAGTCGGTGACCTGCTTCATGACTTCCACCAATCCCTTGAGGACATCGGCGAAGCTCTCAAGATTCCGGACATGCACAGCATGTCGGATTTTCAGGTGCGGGACAAGGCAAAGGACATGCCGCAACTTGTTCGGGACTGGAACATGTCCTACGCACGGACTGCTGCGCAGAACGCTCTCACCATGGTCATGAGCCACCATGGAAACATGGAGATATGGCAAGTGACCAGAGGGTACTGCAAAGTAGATGAGGATGGCTAGGAGCAGGGCCTTCAAGCCATCATGCACTCCTGCGCCGGAAATGGGTGTCACGTGGCTGACCTGACTAGCTACGAGACCCCTTTCTTCACCCGCGTGGATACTCCGCCTCCTCCTCCAGAAGAATCCGCAGAAGTTTTCGACGATGAACGCACCACCTCGGAGGCGGACATCTCGGAACGATACCAAGGCGGCGTAACCAACGAGTCGGCAACTCCTTCATCCCCTCCTGCATCAAAGATCAGAAATTTTTGTATTATTCCGGAAAAACATGATGCGTCTGTAAATATGCAGTACTTTAACTTTTGCTAGTGCTAAGCTTTTGATCTATTCAGCACTTTTTGGCTTTGATCTTTTTGTGTGCCTGAAATGTTTACATAAGCACTTTGTATTTTTTCATCTATACTTATCGTTTATCTGGCTTTCTGCCTCGTCCCTTTCGTGAGCCGCCTAAACCTTTCGCCGGAAACTTTGCCGAGCAATGGAGCTCAATTGCTAAACTAGTTTAAACTCGGAAACAAAGACGGCTTCCAGTACCAACAATTCACTACTCGGAAAATGCCTGCATCCAGCAATCAGACAAATAACCAAAGTAAAGACTAGAAATTTTAGAGTTATACCCGAAGGTAGCAATTTTAGAATCGGAAATCTAGACCAGAACGAACATGAGCATAAAGTACTTTCAAGCATTCTGGGATTTTCGACTATGACATGATCATTTGGAAATAAGATTGTAAAAACTTCTTAGAAAAAACTTGAGGCAACCAAAACTTTTATTTCTCACAGAACATGTACATATGTATGATTACAAAGAAGGATAAACTAAGAATAAAAGGGACATAGCTGAGCAATATTCCAGGGTCTGTATAACTCATCCGTATTTGTACTGCCTCCAGCTCTCTTTCTCTTCTTAGTAGCAGGTCTTTCTATGACTGGCCTCATGTCAGTTAAGTAATACGATCCATTGTGCAATACTCGACTAACTAAAAAGGGCCCTTCCCATACTAGGGAAAGTTTGTGCTTTCTTTGTTGCACAAGTCGCAGAACCAAATCACCTATATTGAAAGATCTATTTTGGACTCTCTCGCTATGATACTTGCGTAACTTCTGCTGATAGGCTGTAGATCTCATTTCAGCAAAGACGCGAACTTCTTCGACTAAGTCGAGATCATTTTGTCGAGAAATATCAGCATCCTCTTCGATATACGCGGCCACTCTAGGAGAAGTATGAATCAAATCGCTAGGAAGAACTGCTTCTGCGCCATAGACCAAGAAGAAAGGTGTGTATCCGGTTGACCTGTTTGGAGTTGTTCGTAAACTCCAAATTACAGAGGGTAATTCCTCTGCCCAAGCCCCCGCAGCACGTCGTAGTGGTGCTTCGAGTCTCGGTTTTAGGCCTTGTAGAATTAAACCATTTTCTCTTTCGACTTGTCCGTTAGCCTGTGGATGTGCGACTGACGCAATGTCAAGCCGAATATTTTGCTCGTTGCAGAATTCAGCCAATTCTCCCATAGAGAAGTTACTCCTGTTGTCCGTGATAATGCTATCCGGATAACCATACCGGATTATAACATCCTCGACAAATCTTTTGGTTGTTCCTCCATCACAACTAGTGACAGGTTTAGCCTCAATCCATTTAGTGAATTTATCCACCATCACTAAGCGGTGAGTAAATCCACTTGGAGCTCGTTTAAATGGTCCTACCATATCAAGCCCCCAGACCGCAAAGGGCCATGTTATAGGTATTGTTCGCAGCTGATCAGCCGGAACATGAGCTTGCTTGGTGTACTTTTGGCAGCCTTTGCATGTCTTGACTAATCGTTCGGCATTTGCCTGAGCTGTAAGCCAGAAAAATCCGTGTCTAAAAGCTTTTGCCACTAAAGATTTGGCTGCAGCGTGGTGACCACACTCGCCTTCGTGGATTTCCCTTAAGATTTCCACTCCTTCTTCCGGAGATACACAGCGCTGAAAACCCCCAGAAATACTCTGTTTATGCAGCTCACCTTTAACAATAGTATAGGCTTTTGCTCGTCGGATAATCTGCCGGCTCAGCACCTCGTCTTCGGGTAATTTGCCATCTACCAAATAATCGAGGTAGGGTTGAGTCCAGCTGGGAATTACAGCCAAAACTGCTATCAAAGGTGAGTCGGATTTGGTCGGATATTCCTCATCTACTCCCTTTATTGAGGGAACTTTGAGGTGCTCTAAAAAAGCGCCATCCGGGACCTCTTTCTACGCAGAACCTATCCGAGATAGTGCATCTGCTTCCTCATTTTCTGCTCGAGGGATGTGTTGAACTTCAAACCCTTCGAACGATTTAGATAGATCAGCCACGGCAGCTTTATATGCTGCCATGTGTTTATTTGCATTACAAATATCCGACACTTGCTGAGCAACAAGATCCGAATCTCCGTAACACATCAAACGTCGGATGCCAATATCCTTAGAAATCCGGATTCCATGCAGCAGTGCTTCATACTCGGCAATGTTGTTTGTCGCTGTGAAGTGGATCTGCAACATGTATAAAAGTTTATCTCCTTGGGGTGATTTGAGCACCACACCAGCCCCCGAGCCCCCTCGAGCCTTAGACCCATCGAAAAAGAGGGTCCAATATTCCTACTCAGGGAGGATCATGTTCTCCTTCGTCTCTGTCCAATCAGCGACAAAGTCAGCAAGGATCTGGGATTTGATTGCTGTCCGAGGTTTATACTCAATATCGAAAGCTGAAAGCTCTATGCCCCATTTGGCGACATGTCCTGTGGCATCACTGTTGTTGATTATATCTCTCATGGGAGCTGTGCTCACCACGGTAATTGGATGCTCCTGAAAATAGTGTCGTAACTTACGAGATGCTAGAAAAACACTGTAAGCCAACTTTTGATAGTGCAGATACCGCTGTTTTGATTCTGTCAGGACCTCGCTGACAAAGTAAGTCGGACGCTGCACCAGGTGTTCCTGATTTTCCTCTGGTCTCTCAACCACCATGACGATACTAACGACCTTATTTGTCGCAGCAAGGTAGAGCAACATCGGTTCCTTAGGTTCCGGCGCTGCAAGGATAGGAGCAAATGAGAGTACTCTCTTCAGATCTTGTAGTGCAGCTTCAGCTTCGTCAGTCCAAACAAAATCCTTGGTCTTTTTCAGGAGTTTGTATAGTGGTGCGGCTCTTTCACCAAGCCAGCTTAAAATCGACTGACTACAGCGATGCAACCAGTTAATCTTTGTACATCCTTCAGGCGAGTTGGCCTGGAAATATTGAGTATAGCCTTGATTTTGTCTCGGTTCACCTCTATGCCTCTTTGAGACACGATGAAACCTAACAATTTTCCGGCTGGTATTCCAAAGAAGCATTTCTTCAGGTTAAGCATGATGTTGTATTTTCATAGATTGTCAAATGTTTCCTCCTAGTCGAAAATCAACGTTTCCTTCTTTTTGGACATTACCGCGATATCATCCACGTATGCATGTACATTGCGTCCAAGTTAGTCATGGAGGCAACGCTGCATCGTGCGTTGGTACGTAGCTCCTGCGTTCTTCAGCCCAAAGGGCATCGTAACAAAACAGAAGGTTCCGAAGGGGGTTATGAATGAAGTTTTGACTTTGTCAGATTCCTTCATCCGGATTTGGTGATAACCAGAATATGCGTCGAGAAAACAAAGGAGTTCCGAGCCTACCGTAGAATCAATAACTTGATCAATTCTAGAAAGAGTGAACGGATCTTTTGGACAAGCCTTGTTCAAGGCAATATAATCAACACACATCCTTAAATCAGTGGTGTCCTTTTTAGGGACCCTTACAGGATTGGCCGACCACTCAGTGTGGATGACCTCTTCTATGAATCCGGCTAACTCGAGCCGCGCTAGTTTCTTAGCTATTGCCTTACACTTTTCCTCGCCAAATCATCGTAAGGACTGTTTGACGGGTTTAGCGTTCGGGTTTACATTTAGAGAGTGCTCGGCAAGTTCCCTAGGTACTCCGGTCATGTCAGATGCCTGCCATGCGAAGATATCTTGATTTGCTTGGAGGAACTTGACGAGCACGCTTTCCTATGCGCTACCTAGGCCTACGCCTATCTGGGTCACCTTGGAGGGGTCATCATCCTTCAACGGCGCTTTCTTCCTCTCTTCTGATGATTTGAACTCCGGATTTGGCTTTGTCACCTCCTTCTTCGTTGCGGGCATCTCCGACGGATCTATGCTCTTCTTGATCTCCTGGTACTCCTGGGCGTGCAACACGGCTTCAGCAAAGGCGGCATTTCCATCCTCGCACTCTCGCGCTTTCTTCGGGTCTCCCCCGATGGTGATCACGCTGTTGGGACCTGGGATTTTCATCATATTATAAATGTAACACGGACGAGCCATAAAAGCCCAGTAAGCCGGACGTTCGAATATAGCGTGGTATGCGCTCTTGAACGGGACCACTTCGAAGGAAAGTGCCTCCGTCCGGTAGTTCTTTGGAGTTCCAAAGGTAACATCCAAAGTAATCTCTCCCAGGGAATTAGCTTGTCTTCCTGGGACAACTCCGTGAAAGATCACAGAGCTATGGTTCAGTTGGGTTTCCGAGATCTTCATCCAGCGTAGCGTTTTGACATAGAGAATATTGATGCTGCTACCACCGTCCATGAGGGTCTTGGAGAAACCATAACCGTCAATAAGTGGATTGACGATTAAGGCGTATTTTCCTCACCTATGTAACTTAGGCGGATGATCAGCGCGGTCAAATGTGATTGCCACTTCCGACCAGTCCAGATATTGAGGGACAACCGGAACTGTTGCATTGAGCTCGTTGAGAACTGATTTCTTGACCTTTGCTGGTTGAGATCCGAGGAAAGTGACGTAAGTGTCCTTCTTGGTGGGAAAAGTCTTCTTCCCTTCCGTCTTGGAATTTGAAGCATCAGCCTCCTTCATGTCGGAATCTTCCTTGGTCTCTTTGTCCTTTTCGGGATTTTTCTTTCCCTTCTTCCGCTTAGCTTTGTAGCCCGCGGTATCATCTCTTTTGATCTCGACATTGAAACGACATTCAGCGTAGGTGTGGGACGAGCCCCTATTGGCGTCTAGGTGATGAACACATGGGTTATTGGCAATGTCGGCCTAAGAGTAGGTTTTGCCTGGTTGCTCTTCTCCTCTACCTTGGACCCTTTAAGTCCCACGGGCACGCCCGTGGCCTCCGCCACGTCCTCCAGACCCGGAAACAGTAGTAACCACCGCTGTTTCCGCGTTGGGTTTTTCTTCCGAGGTATTTTTGCGCTTCTGAGCTTGTTGCTTTGGTTGTCTTGCCGAATGAGGCACAGCTAGGACGTTGAGTAATCCTTCTGCATCGTCGTCAGCATCTGCATACTTTCTCGTTGTTTCTATCATCCCTCCCAAATTAGTGACCTTATCACACTTCAAGCGGTGACGTAGTAGACCAACTGGGAGCCCTGCGATGAAAGCTTCAATCGCGGTTTGATCGTTTACTCCTTCACAGGAGTTCTTGGTGTTGATCCATCGTCTGAGGTAATCCCGGCAAGTTTCTCCGGCTTTCTGGGTGCAACGCTGTAGGTCTCCGACCGAACAGGGCCTCCAATATGTGCCTTCGAAATTCCGAAAGAACGCACTTTGCATGTCATACCAGTAATGGATGGTGTTCTCCGGAAGTTCATTAAGCCATGATCGCGCCATCTTCCGCAACATAAGTGGGAGATATCGGGTTGCGACCAGGCTGTTTCCGCCTTTGGCGATACAGCAAGCTTGGAAGAAATCCTATAGCCAAGTATCTGGCTGAGCAATGCCGTCGTAGGATTGGATGTGCCTTGAGATAGCAAATCCTTCCGGGAATCTTGTAGCTCTGATGCGTGGTCCGAAGCACTTTGGGCCCATGTACATGTCATCGTTTACATAGCGCCGCGCCTCTATGTTGGAATTGATCTAGTGCCTTACGTCGTTCGAGGATAGAGATCGTCCCGAATGCCAACTATGGCTGTAGTTCCTTGGAGCCGGACTTCGGCTTCTGCCACCACCTCCTCCGCCATGTCGTCCTCCTTGTACCCCTTGGGAGCCGTTGTGATTACTGCTTGGTGGAGAGGGTGGGGCAGCTGAATTGTTTCCGGCTGATCGCCGGCCTCCGTCCGGAGCGTCATTATTCCGGTTCCGGGGAGGATCTTGACTACGACGAGCCCCCTGCCGGCTTGTCCCAGCATGGTTTCCGTCGTTCCTTCGTCTGTCGTTCCCACCATGGTGAGGCTCAGCCGGACGGCTTGCACGTTTAGGGGGTGGCATTTTTTTACGATCCTCCTCCCTACGTTTCTCTTTATCTTCTCCCTTTCGATCATTAGATTCTCGTCGGGGAGGGTTCCTCGGATTCAGTGCAGCGATGGCATCTTTCTCGGCCGCTGGAGCGATGTTGCTCTACTTACGTGAAGTTTTGTGATGTTGTCCTGACGATCTGGTTCTTGAATAATTGTCTTCCCGGTGTTCGGGGTGATGATACTGCGCCTGGACGTAATGGGATCTTACGCCAGCTCATGCCGGATATGTGCGACATTGGTCAAAATCCGAGACCAGTTTTTGACTTCCAGACAGGGCGACCTTTTGCTGCTCCAGGCCCTTGTTGAGTAGTTTGATACCCAAACGGATCTCCTCCGGCCCTAGATTAGCTGATAGAATTTCTCGGGCCGCCACGGTATTCTGTACTGGGTTGGGTATACCCAATCCCCTTTGCTATCTTTCCGTGGCTTCCCCATCTCATCTCCAAAAAGGATGGCACGGACATGTGGGAATTGGTTGTCATCGGTGTGACGCTTCCGTGTCTTCTGATGCAACCGAGACATGTAGTCCTTAGTTGCCATGCATTTCTTCTTCGCCTCGATGTTTTTGGCTTCATCGAGGAGTTGTTGGCGACGCGCTTCTAGGGCTTGGGCCCTTTCGTCCAGCTCTTCAGCAGTAAGTTCTGCAGCTATAGGGCTAGGTGTGGTTAATGCAGCATCGATGAGTTTACGCGCACCTTCGGTGATCACGTGTCCATCCACCGATTCTTCTTTTTTCGGCACTTCTGGGATAAGTGCTCCATCCGAGTCTTCGATTCCTCGGCAATCACCTCCTCTATCAGAGGGTCTTTTTCCGGGGTTTTGTTCTTCTTGTTCTTCTTCTTTGCCTTCTTGGCAGCGCCGGTAGCAAAGATGGCTTTGGGTCCGTTTCCCGGAGTCAAGCTCTGATCGGTACTTTCGGACATCTGGACCTCGGGATTATCTCTGACGTCCATGTCATCCTGCGCTTTGGGAGAGTGTTCCCTGGATCCTTCATCCACGGTTTCTCCTTCTTTTGCAGCTTTGGAGTTATACTCCTCTTCATATTCCGCGGAGAACTTTCGGAAATCTGCTGACGTCATCGATTCATCCGAGGATACGGGAACGTCGGCGTTTGTTCCAATTGCCTCTAGCACAGAGTCAGTATTTTCTCTAGCATTGGCAGAGCCGGATCCGGATCCCACGTATCCTACAAAGTGCGACACGTGCTTCCTGAGGTACCTGCGGCTTTCGCGATTAGCCATGTCGAAACTTTTGATGGTCTCGAGGATTGCATTTGCGCTTTCGCCTTGCAGTATCATACGTCTTAGTGTGTACCTTAGGAAAGGCCTGTCTGTCCCGGTGTCGTCAGAGCCGGAATCAGTGTCGTTGATATGCTCCTCCTGAATTTCGACTTCCACGGGTGGGTCGATCTGGGATCCGGCTTCTCCAGGGAGATCCACTCCAGATTAGACTTGGACCGCTAGGTCTTCTTTAGGCTCGGATTTCTCCACTATCTCCGCAACTAGTGCGGGCTGGGTGGGATTAGGGTTTTCTGAGATCTGGAACTCTGTCGCCTCCATGGACAAAGGGGACCCAGAAAATTCTTCTGCCTCTATCATCACCGCTGGGGTGGGTTGGGCAGGTTCAGCAAACCGATGTAAACATCAATCTCGCCAAAAGAAATGATTGTGTAGGCAGTCACAGCCTCCCTAGCCGGAATCAAAGTCTCATCAAGAACGATGAGAGGGATGTCGCTGGTGTAGAGGATGCGACCGACGG
The DNA here is from genome assembly GCA_910589775.1 of Avena eriantha. Taxonomy (NCBI): domain Eukaryota; kingdom Viridiplantae; phylum Streptophyta; class Magnoliopsida; order Poales; family Poaceae; genus Avena; species Avena eriantha. Next base: position 225,311,555 of record OU342742.1, read on the forward strand.
CGATAGTCTCGCCCATTCTGATTCTTGCAGATTCTGCTTGGAACACAGATCCGAAGCTCACTTGCCCCACGGTGGGCGCCAACTGTCATCGGATTGAGGACAAGTACGCCATGAGGGGGTCCTCGAGGCGTGCGGAAGAGAGGGGTGTGAAACGTACAGTGTTCCGGGACGGTGAGCACACAAGTTTACCTAGGTTCGAATCCGCCGGCTTTGGACGGATCCTACTCCTGCTAGCAATCTAGTAATACGGCAGAGCCGGAATATGGGTTACAAGGGTTTTGCCTGTGCGTGTTGAGGGTCTAAAGTATTGGGTTGTGCCCTAAAGGCTCTCCCTAGGATGGCTTATATAGATATCCGGCCTAGGGTTTACAAGAGAGATCTATCCGGCTATGACTAAGAGTTGGTTACAAAGTACATCTTGAACTACAAGTAACTTTATGGGCCTAAGTCGGTAAGTCTTCTGGGCCTTCCCGTAGCCGGATTGGACTCCATCTTTCTCCCTAACTGGGCCGCCCGTGAAGCAAAGCTCTAAGCCGAAGTGGGCCACCCTGGTCAGTGAGGAACTGTGAGGATACCCGGAAAGTATATCCCCAACAACTATGTTAACACTATATGGTGTACAAAAAAGTTGAATATTAATTGTTGGATCAAGACTCACGAATCCCAACATTTCCAGCCATTGGATCTTCATTTCCATTCTAGCATCAAGAAGATTCTATTAATAATCTTCATCCCAATGAAATACTATGCACAAACCTCAAAACACAATTCTCCATTGTTGGGGATATACTTTTCAGGTATCCTCACAGTTCCTCACTGACCAGGGTGGCCCACTTCGGGTTAGAGCTTTGCTTCACGGGCGGCCCAGTCAGGGAGAAGAGACATAGTCCAATCCGGTTACGGGAAGGCCCAGAAGACTTACCGACATAAGCCCATAGTGTTACTTGTAGTTCAAGGTGTACTATGTAACTGACTGTTAGTCGTAGCCGGATAGATCTCTCCTGTAAACCCTAGGCCAGATATCTATATAAGCCATCCTAGGGAGAGCCTTTAGGGTACAACCTACCTTGACAATAGTCTACAATCTCAACTCGCACAGGCAAAACCCTTGTAACCCATATTCTGGCTCTGCCGTATTATTGGATTGCTAGCAGGAGTAGGATCCGTCTAAAGCCGGTGGATTCGAACCTGGGTAAACTTGTGTGCTCATCATCCCGGAACACCATACGTCTCACACCCCTCTCTTTCACACGCCTCGAGGACTCCCTCATGGCGTACTTGTCATCCATCTGACGGTAGTTGGCACCCACCGTGGGGCAAGTGAGCTTCGGATCTGCGTTCCGAGCGGAATCTGCAAGAATCGGAATCGGCGAGACTATCACCGTCGGTCGCATACTCTACGCCAGTGACATCCCTCGCATTGTTCTTGACGAGACATGGATTCCGGCTAGTGAGGCCATGACTGCCTTCACCATCATGTCTTTCGGTGAGATCGATGTATACATCGGATTCACTGAACCTGCCCCACCGACCCCAGCGGTGATGATAGAGGCGGAAGAAATTTCTGGGTCCCCTTTGTCCACGGAGGCGGCAGAATTCCGATTCTCAGAAAACCCTAATCCCACCCAGCCCGCACCTATTGCGGAGATAGTGGAGAAATCTAAGCCTAAAGCAGATCTTGCGGTTCAAGTCGAATCTGGAGTGGACCTCCCTGGTAGGGTCGAATCCCAGATCGATCTATCTGCTGAGGTCGAAATCCAGGAGGAGCATAGCAACACCCTTGGTTCCTGCTCTACCAACGTCAGAACAGATTAACCATCCCGAGGCATACGTTGAGGCGCATGATACTATAACACGCTAGCGTGGATGAGGTTCTCGAAACCATCAGGATCTTTGGGGAAGCCCACGAGGAAAGCCGCAACTACCTTATGACCCACACGTCGCACTGTGTCGGATACGTTCGATCTGGATCGGGCTCTGCCGATGCTGGAGAGAACACGGACTTAGTTCTGGAGGCAATCGGAACAAACACCAAGTTATCCGCATCCTCGGATGACTCAATGACGTCGGTGGATTTCCGAAAGTTCTCCGTGGAGTATGAAGAGGAGTATAAATCCAAAGCTGTGGAGGAAGGAGAAGCCATGGATGAAGTATCCGGGGAAAACTCTCCCAAAGCGTAGGATGACATGGATATCAGAGATAATCCCGAGGTCTAGATGTCCGAAAGTACCGATCAGAGCATGACTCCGGGAAATGGACTCAAAGACATCTTTGCTACCAGCACTGCCAAGAAGGCAAAGAAGAAGAACAAGACCCTGACAAAAGATCCTCCGGTGGAGGAAGTGATTGCCGAGGAATACGAGGAAGACTCGGATGGAGAATTGATCCCAGAAGAGCCCAAAGAAGAGTCGGTGGATGGACACGTGATCACCGAAGGTGCGCGTAAACTCATCGATCCTGCATTAACCACACCTATTCCTACAGCTGCAGAACTTACTTCTGAAGAGCTGGACGAAAGGGCCCAGGCCCTAGAAGCGCGTCACCAAGTACTCCTCGATGAGGCCAAGAACATTGAGGAAGAAAATAAATGCATGGCAACTGCGGAGAAGAACATCTCTCGGCAGCATCAGAAGACCCGGAAGCGTCACACTCGTGACGACCAATTCCCGAAAATTCACAAAGTCCTCCTTGGAGGAGACCTGGGGTGCCTTGACTCGATAGCAAGGGAGACTGGGTGTATCCAACACTAGTACAAAACATTGTCGCAGCTCGAGAAATCCTAGCAAATAATCCAGGCCCAGAGCAGATTCGATTGGGCATTAAGCTACTCAACAAGGGTCTAGAGCAGCAGAAAGCCGCCCTGTCCAGAAGCGGAAAACTGGTCTCCCAATCTGACCAATGCCGCACGGATCCGGCCTAGAATGACGTAAGGCCCCAATGTGCTCCAGAACAGCATCACCGTTCCGACCATCAGGAAGACAACTACTCAAGAACCGGATCTTGAGGGCAGCATCACAAAGCTGCACGTGACTGGTGCAACGTTGCCCAGCTGCGGAGTAAGAGGCAATCATTGCGCTGAATCCGAAGAATCCTCCCCGGCAAGAGTCGAACGATCGTAGGGAAGAAGATAAAGAGAAACATCGGGAGGAGGATCGTTAAAGAATGCCACCTCCTAGAAACACAAGCTGTCCGGCTGACGAATGAAGGAACGACGGACACTATGCTGAGTCAAGCCGGCAGGGGCTCGTCATAATGAAGATCCTCCCCAGAACCAGAATAACGATGCTTCGGACGAAGGCCGGCGATCAGCCGGAAACCATCCAGTTGCTCCACCCTCTCCACCAAGTAGCCATCGTAACGGCTCCCAAGAAGGCCAAGGAGGGCTTCGTGGTGGAGCAGGTGGTGGCAGAAGCCGAAGTCCGGCTCCAAGGCACCGCAGCCATAGCCGTCATTCGGGACGATCTTTATCCCCAAGTGACGCAAGGCGCATGATCAATTCCAACATAGAGGTGCGGCGCTACGAAAATGATGATATATACGTGGGCCCAAAATGCTTCGGACCATGCATAAGAGCTACAAAATTCCTGGAAGGATTTGCTATCTCAAGACACATTCAAGCCTACGACAGTATAGCTCGGCCAGATACTTGGCTCCAGGATTTTTTCCAGGCTTGCTGCATCGCCAAAGATGGAAACAGCCTGGTTGCGACCCAATATCTCCCGCTCATGTTGCGGAAGACGGCATGATCATGGCTCAATGAACTTCTGGAGAACACCATCCAGAACTGGTATGACATGCAAAGTGCGTTCTTTTGGAATTTCGAAGGCACATATCGGAGGCCATGTACGGTAGGAGACCTACAGCGTTGCACCTAGAAAGCCGGAGAAACTTGCCAAGATTATCTCGGACGATGGATCGACACCAAGAACTCCTGTGAAGGAGTAAATGACCAAACTGCAATTGAAGCTTTCATTGCAGGACTCCCAATTGGTTTACTACGTCATTGCTTGAAGTGCGACAAGGTCACTGACTTGGGAGAGATGATAGAAACAGCGAGCAAGTATGCAGATGCTGACGACGATGCAGAGGGATTACTTAATGCCCAAGTTGTGCCATAGTTGGCAAAACAACCAAAGCAACAAGCTCAGAAGCGCAAGAACACCTCGGAAGAAAAGCCCAACAAGGAAACGGAAGTGGTCACTGCTACTTTCGGGTCTAGAGGACAAGGAGGGCGCGGCGGTGGCCGTGGACGCGGTCGTAGGACATCAAGAGTCCAGGGTAGAGGAGACCAATAACCCGGCAAAACCTACTCCTGGGCCGACATTGCCAATAACCCATGTGTGCATCACTTAGATGCCAATGGGGGCTCGTCCCACACAAACGCCAAGTGTCGTTTCAATGAAGACATTAAGAAAGATTCTATAAGCCGAAGATCAAGCTAGACGATGATGAATCCGACTTTGGGTCTTGCAGGCCTTCGGGGGCTGCTGTTGGGGATATACTTTCCGGGTATCCTCAATGTACCTCACTGACCAGGGTGAACCACTTCGGGTTAGAGATTTGCTTCACGGGCGACCCAGTCAAGGAGAAGGACGGAGTCCAATCCGGCTATGGGAAGGCCTAGAAGACTTACCGACATAGGCCCATAATGTTACTTGTAGTTCACGATGTACTCTATAACCGACTCTTAGTCGTAGCCGGATAGATCTCTCCTGTAAACCCTAGGCCGGATATCTATATAAGACGTCCTAGGGAGAGCCTTTAGGGAACCCTCACAATAGTCTACAATCTCAACTCACACAGGCGAAACCCTTGTAACCCATATTCTAGCTTTACCGTATTATTGGATTGCTAGCAGGAGTAGGATCCATCCAAAGCCGGTGGATTCGAACCTGGGTAAACTTGTGTGCTCACCGTCCTGGAATCCCGTATGACTCACACCCCTCTCTTCCACACGCCTCGAGGACCCCCTCATGGCGTACTTGTCATCAATCCGACAACAGTTGGCTATAGAGCTAAGCGGAAGAAGTGAAAGAAGAATCTCGAAAAAGATAAAGAGACCAAGGATGATTCCGACATGGAGGAAGCCGATGCTCCAAATCCGAAGACGGAAGGGAAGAAGAACTTTCCGACAAAGAAAGACACTTACGTCACCTTCCTAGGATCTCAACCAGCTAAGGTCAAGAAAGCAGTTCTATATGAGCTCAACGCAACAGTTCCGGCTGTCCCTCAATTTTTGGACTGGTCGGAAGTGGCAATCACCTTTGACCGCGTTGATCATCTGCCTAAGTTGCACAGGCGAGGAAAATATGCCTTAGTCGTCAATCCACTTATTGATGGCTATGGTTTCTCCAAGACTCTCATGGACGGCGGAAGTAGCATCAACATTATGTATGTCAAAACGCTACGCCAGATGAAGATCTCGGAGACCCAGCTGAACCATAGCTCTGTGATCTTTCACGGAGTTGTCCCAGGAAGACAAGCAAATTCCCTGGGAGAAATTACTTTGGACGTGACCTTTGAAACTCCAAAGAACTACCGGATAGAAGCACTTTCCTTCGAAGTGGTCCCATTCAAGAGCCCGTACCATGCTATATTCGGACTTCGGCTTACTGGGATTTTATGACTCGTCTGTGTTACATTTACAATATGATGAAAATTCCAGGTACCAACGGCGTGATCACCATCAGGGGAGACCCGAAGAAGGCGTGAGAGTGCGAGGACGGAAATGCCGCCTTTGCTGAAGCCGTGCTACACGCCCAGGAGTACCAGGAGATCAAGAAGAGCATAGATCCGTTCGAGATGCCCGCAACGAAGAAGGAGGTGACAAACCTGAATCCGGAGCTCAAGGCATCAGAAGAGACGAAGAAGATGTCGTTGAAGGATGATGACCCCTCCAAGGTGACCCAGATAGGCGTAGGCCTAGATAGCGCATATGAAGAGCGCTCGTTAAGTTCCTCCAAGCAAATCAAGATATCTTCGCATGGCAGCCATCTGACATGACCGGAGTACCTAGGGAACTTGCAGATCACTCTTTAAATGTACACCCAAACGCTAAACCCGTCAAACAGTCCCGACGACATTTTGGCGACGAAAAGAGTAAGGCAATAGCTAAGGAACTAGCACGGCTCGAGTTAGCCGGATTCATAGAAGAGGTCATCCACACTGAGTGGTCGGCCAATCCAATAATGGTCCCTAAAAAGGACACCACTGATTTAAGGATGTGTGTTGATTATACTGCCTTGAACAAGGTTGTCCCAAAGATCCATTTGCTTTGCCTAGGATTGATCAATTTATCGATCCTACGATAGGCTCGGAACTCCTATGTTTTCTCGACGCATATTCCGGTTATCACCAAATCCGGATGAAGGAATCTGACAAAGTCAAAACTTCATTCATAACCCCCTTCAGAACCTTTTGTTTCGTTACGATGCCCTTTGGGCTGAAAAACGCAGGAGCTATGTACCAACGCACAATGCAGCGTTGCCTCCACGATCAAATTTGACGCAATGTACACGCATATGTGGATGATATTGCGGTGATGTCCAAAAAGAAGGAAACCCTAGTTTCCGACTTGGAGGAAACATTCGCCAATCTACGAAAATACAACATAATGCTTAACCCGAAGAAATGCTTCTTTGGAATCCCAGCCGGAATTTTTTTAGGTTTTATCATGTCTGAAAGAGGCATAGAGGTAAATCGAGACAAAATCAAGGCTATACTCAATATTTCTAGGCCAACTCGCCTGAAGGACGTACAAAGACTAACTAGTTGCATTGCTGCAGTCAGTCGGCTTGTAAGCCGGCTCGGTGAAAGAGCGGCACCACTATACAGGCTCCTAAAAAGACCAAGAAATTCGTTTGGACCAACGAAGCTGAAGCTGCACTACAAGACCTAAAAGCAGAACTCTCATCTGCTCCCATCCATGCAGCACCGGAACCACAGGAATCGATGTTGCTCTATCTTGTTGCGACAAACAAAGTCATCGGTATCATCATGGTAGTGGAGAGACCTGAGGAAAATCAGAAACACTTGGTGCAGCGTCCGACTTACTATCTCAGCGAGGTCTTAACGAAATCAAAATAGCGGTATCCGCATTATCAAAAGCTGGCTTACGGTGTGTTCTTCGCATCTCGTAAGTTACGACATTATTTTCAGGAACATACAATTACTGTGGTGAGCACAACTCCCATGAGAGATATAATCAACAATAGTGATGCTACAGGACGCGTCCCCAAATGGGGCATAGAGCTCTCAGCTTTCGATATTCAGTACAAACCTCGTATAGCAATCAAATCCCAAATCCTCACTGACTTTGTCGCTGATTGGACAGAGACAATGGAGAGTATGACCCTGCCAGAGTCAGAATATTGGACCTTGCAATTTGGCAGGTCTAAAGCGCTCGAGGGCTCGGGGGCTGGCGTGGTTCTCAAGTCACCCCAATGTGATAAACTTTTCTATGTATTGCAGATACAGTTCACGGCGACGAACAACATTGCCGAGTATGAAGCACTACTATATGGAATCCGGATTGCTGAGGACATCGGCATCTGTCGTTTAATGTATTATGGAGATTCGGATCTTGTTGCTCAACAAGTGTCGGATATTTGTAAGGAAAACAAGCACATGGTGGCATATAGGGCTGTCATGGATGAATTATCTAAATCGTTTGAAGGGTTTGAAGTTCAACACATCCCTTGAACAGAAAATGAGGAAGCAGATGCACTATCTCGAATAGGCTCTGCCCGGAAAAATGTCCCGGATGGCGCTTTTCTAGAGCACCTCAAAGTTCCCTCTATAAAAGGAGTAGATGAGGAATATCCGACCAAATCCGTCTCACCTTTAGTAGCAGTTCTGGCTGTGATTCCCAGCTAGAGTCAAGCCTATCTTGATTTCTTGATAGAAGGAAAATTACCCGAAGATGAAGGTCTGAGCCGGCAGATCGTCCGACGAGCAAAAGGTTATACTATAATTAGTGGTGAGCTCTATAAGCGGAGTGCATCTAGGGTCTTTCAACGCTGCGTATCTCCGGAAGAAGGAGTGGAAATCTTACGAGAAATCCACGAAGGCGAGTGTGGTCACCACGCTGCAGCCAAACCTTTAGTGGCAAAAGCTTTCCAACACGGTTTTTTCTGGCTTACAGCCAAGGCAGATGCCGAACGGCTGGTTAAGACGTGCAAGGGTTGCCAAAAGTATGCCAAACAAGCTCACATTCTGGCTGATCAGCTGCGAACCATACCTATAACATGGCCTTTTACGGTCTGGGGGCTTGACATGGTAGGACCGTTTAAACAAGCTCCAAGTGGATTTACACACATCTTAGTGATGGTGGATAAGTTCACCAAATGGATAGAGGCTAAACCCGTCACTAGTTGTGATGGAGGAACAACCAGAAGATTTGTTGAGGATGTTATAATCCGATACGGTTATCCGCATAGCATTATCACGGACAATGGGAGTAACTTTTCTATGGGAGAGCTTTGCTGAATTCTGCAATGAACAAAATATCCGGCTTGACATTGCGTCAGTCGCACATCCACAAGCTAATGGACAAGTCGTAAGAGCAAATGGTTTAATCCTACAACGCCTAAAACCAAGACTCAAAGCACCACTACGACGTGCTGCGGGGGCTTGGGCAGAAGAATTACCCTCTATAATATGGAGTTTACGAACAACACCAAACAGGTCCACCGAATACACACATTTCTTCTTGGTCTATGGCGCAGAAGCAGTTCTTCCTAGTGATTTGATTCACACTTCTCCTAGAGTGGCCGCGTATATTGAAGAGGATGCTGAAATTTCTCGACAAAATGACCTTGACTTAGTCGAAGAAGTTCGCGTCGTTGCTGAGATGAGATCAACAGCTTATCAGCAGAAGGTACGCAAGTATCATAGCCAGAGAGTCAAAAACCGATCTTTTAATAAGGGTGATTTGGTTCTCCGGCTTGTGTAGCAAAGAGGCACAAACTTTCCCCGATATGGGAAGGACCATTTTTAGTTAGTCGAGTATTGCACAATGGTTCGTACTACCTAACTGATATGCGGCCAGTGAAAGAAATACCTGCTACTAAGAAGAGAAAGAGAGCTGGAGGCATTACAAATCCGGATGAGTTAGACAGACCATGGAATATTGCTCAGCTACGTCCCTTTTATTCTTAGTTTATTTTTCTTTGTAATCATATGTGTGTACATGTTCAATGAGAAATAAAATCTTGGTTCCCTCACTACAAGAGATCTAATATACTATGATGAGTTCAATACGTCATGCAATAGCAAAAACCGTCATGGAAAACCCTTTGTGATGTTGTTTGAGCGTCACAAGCATCGTGATGGAATCCCCGTCACAGATTCCTCCTAGTGACGCGGCGCACAAAAGAACGTCACTGAGTATGGATGACATCATATGTGATGTCAGCACATGGGAGACCAGCCCATAGATAGAGAATGTCACAAATTAGCGTCACGGATGTGGACGATGTCACATGGGACACCAATTTATAATTTTGCAAAAAAAAATGTATTTTCAAATTTTGCCGAAAAATAATTTTTCATTTCGTATATAATTTCCCAATTAATTTTTATAGGAAATAAAGATTTTTTACATGTATCGATTTCTTATTTTGGCATGTAATATTAATTCATTTTTATCTTATTTTATTCTAAAGTATCACGGGTAGTAATTTCTGAATTCAATATACATATGATCGCGAATTAAAATAAAATTTGAATACATTTGAGTAATTTCTCAATTTCCATCAAAGCCACCGTATATATCTAACTCACAACCAAATATCATTGTACATAACTAAGTTGCATGATTATGTAAAACGAAACTAATAAGGTTTGTCCATTTCCTCTTGTTTCTTTTTCTTCATGGATCTTCTTTAGAGCTTCCAATTCATCTTGTTACTAACTTTGCTCCTATCCAAGCGCAACCTCTTGTACTTTAACTCTCTCGCTTAATTTTTGTTGGTACAGCGCCGGGCACGCTTTCTTCCTTGTGGCTTTGTAGAAGCTTGCTTTTCCTGGTTCAAATAAGTTGGAAAAAAACAAGGCACAACATTGACTTATACTCCCTCTGCCTTAAAATAGATGTCTTAGATTTGTTAAAAATTGGATGAATCTATATACTAAACAATGTCTAGATTTATTCAAATTTTGTAAAAGATGAGACATCTACTTTGAGACGGAGGGAGTACATTGTATTAACAAGTTGAAATCTGTATTTTCTAATAAGATAGAAAATAGCAATGCCAACAATATATTTAAAACAGAACAATGCACGTAATTTAGCTCCTAAACTGATAGATGTGCGTAGGTTGCGATTTTCTATGTCAAAAAGTCCTGACTCTTAAGTTGTTGACAATACAATCTATTTGTATACTGACAATACAGTGTCACGCTAGTCATGGTTATCTGCCACAACTTTAACAGAATCTTAAGTTGTTGAACTAAGGACAGAACAAGGCTTTGTTGCAGTGAAGCTTAAATCTGAAACTATTTACTGCACTTTACTCTCTGACTACTATGTACATAGAAGTACTTGTATTAAATAAGTTAACTCCTCTACTCTCTACTCTAATAACAGCATGACTCCACTTAACTGCTTATTTAGGCAAGCACACAACAAGATGATCATAAACAGAGCACTGATACATCAGTTCTAACTTTCAGATTGCTGCGATTAATTTTCAGAGATAGCATAGTCGCATCAATTCTAAACTTCATGTTTCTTTTCTGCACTAGCGTGCGAATACAACACTCGTTAACATAGTCACTGATTCTATGCTAGTAGAAAAATATGTACCTCAGAATAAACCCAAAAGCAGAGATGTGCTTGCCTCTGTTCATCTAGTGAACATGTGTATACCTCACTCTTCTGTGTATGTGTACAGTGACATCAGCACACCACACTAATACAGGTTAACAACATACATTTAAAAGAATCAAGCGCAAGGATTGCAAAACAAAAGCTAACTTGATACTGAAACATTTATTGTAGTACTGCTGAAAGTTACGGAACTGCACTTGTTCTACCTGGTACACTAGACAAGACCATACGGTTCACTTGCTTTTAGTTAGCTAAAGATGATCCTAAGATCTGAGAAACAATGCATATTTTCTGTATGCTTAAAAATATATGAGGAATAATTATAAATGATCTAAAGATAATCTATTTTGATAGACTTAAAATCAACTATTCCTCCTTTCTTTCCCCTTTCAAATTTTTACTCACCAACACCCATGTACCAGCAAGCAAGGAAACCATCAATTAGGAAACCAAAGGTATCGTGAATCAACACTGATATACAAACATTCGTGAGCAGGTTAGAAAGAAAGGCATTATCTACTATGTATGGCACTGATATGGTACCTTTCCCTTTGACATATGTTGACTTGGCTTCTGCTCCTCTTATCAAGAAACCTCATCGACATTATTGGCCTCCTCATCATCATTTGACTCATATTCGGAGCCACTGCCACCATCCTCACATTTGTGCCTCTGTTTGTCATGACATTCTCACCAGCTACAAGTTTCCCAGCTATTTTATGTTCTCAAGAGCCACTGCCCGTTCAACATTGTGCCTCACAACCACCAACCTGTTCCTCTCATACTGCGGAGTTGCTGGCATGATTGTACTACCTTAGACAAGAAGGATACCATGAAACATTAGAAATCGATATGTTAACATGTGATGCTAAGATTTAGACAAGCAATGGCCATAAGCATACATTTACTTGACAAAGGCCTCGTGTACATGTCTCCATGACCGTCTTAGCAATATCATGACTCATTTTATTTCTTTAATAAGGAAAAGCATATCAATAGAGCATCACGTAAAAAGTATTTAGTTTCAGGATAGATTATAGTAGTTTCAGCACATAGATTTACATTATAGCATGCTTGTCTCTGTAGGTTGAATAAAATGCTGAACCAAACTACTTAAAAAACAGAGAGCATGCTACTGCATGTGCAATTTTCAGTTAAAATAGGAGCTATTCCCAAGAACACCCTGTAGATAGTAAAATAGAAGTAATGATCAGATTAAATAATAAGTTGGATTTTTGCTATAATTCTGCAGAATCCTTATAACTAACAGACATCTCAGTTTGGGCACTTGGCAGATAAGAAAAATAAATCTCTTCCACAATGGATTATGTTGTACTATATGGTCATTTCAGTCTTTACTCACTAGTACATCAGATTGGCTGTTATGGTGTCAACTAGTATTAACGGAGGATATATCATCATGTCTGTCTTTACTCATTAAAAATAGATCTCTTCCACAATGGATTATCTCGTACTAGTGGTATTAATAAGGATGAGTATACATGTATCGATTGATGAGAAAAGCATGCACAATGTTGTTTTTCCAAGTCATAAACTTCATTAATGGAGTAAGAGAAGTATGAATTAACCGATAAGGAATTAGCTAAGAGAAAGTACCTGCTGATGATATATTCAGTGTCTTCCTGAACAAATCAAAATATCTGCCAAAAGACTTGTTTGTTTTTTCACCCTTGATGCCTGAAAATGGTTTGTCCATCAGTGCACGAGCACCAACACGAAACAGTCTTACCAGTAAATATTTCTGAAAATAAGGAATTAGCTATTGTACAAAGCTGATACATACATATAGAAGGACCACAATTTTAAGATCAACTGTTTGTCATGTCCAACAACACAAATTGGGGGTCACTATTTTACAAGTCAAGAATATTGAGCAACGGGAGAAATGCCAAAAGTGGTAACAAAACAAATATCTTTAAGTTTTGCAATAGGAACCTTGCAAGTGACTATAAGAGTAAGAAGATAAAGATTTCTTGAAACATCAGTACATAATACGTTTCTTCACTATATCGCTACAGAATTTCATCATGTTGGCTGTCCTGATATATAAAGCATTTCACCTCTATCTCTTTGGTCATGTCATTCATGAAACAAAAATACATAAGTAGCTCTCTGCAAGTTACAAGCGAAGCTCTGATTTTAGAGATAAAAAACCAAGAAATAGCTAATAAAAAGTTTATGTTTTTCCCCAGTCACCAAAGGAGAATCTGCAACCTTGTCCTCGAACTGAACTTGTCCTCGAACTGAACATGTTGAAGCAGAGGAAGGAGGTGTTCAGATCAGTGAAGGAATCGGGCGTCGCGAAGGGGGACGCTCCCATCGGGCAGCAGGGAAGGGGCACGAGAGGACGTCGCAGGTGAGGCGAGCAGCTTCTGTTCCGCAGGTGAGGCGGGCGGCTTCGACTCCACAGGTTAGGCCGGCGGCGATGATGCAAAGTAAGACCGCGGGTTGGGGCGGCTGGATCATAGGTAACGCCGGCGACAGCACAATAGCGAGTTGGGGAGGGTGGAACGGAGGGGAGGCCAGCAGCCGCCGGGTTACAGCAGGTTGGGGTGATTGGTGTTGGAATTAATCTTGACATTAGTATTTAGACGTGCAAATATGCACGATGTTGAGTAGTAGCCGTGCATGACCAAGTAAAATAGTTAATTAGTGCATGTGCATATGGATGTTTTGGCTTAGTGAATCGGTCATGCATGTAGTTACCCGGTAGTGCATGAGTGGATTAGCTTGGTAGAGGCCTTGAGAAGAGGTCAAATAAGTTAGTGGATTAGTGCATGAGTTAGTGGTTAGTTAGTGCGTGAGTGGAAGAGTGGCCCGGGGGTAAGCTCCTGTATATATATGTTCAATTCAGTTAATGAGAAAAGTAAGCCGTGAGGGCTGAGCAAAAACCATGTAGTCTCTGTGTTAGCCAAGGTAGTGTTCTTGGCAAAGCCATTGTTTTCTTCCTTGTTGAAGTGTGCGTGTGTGGGTTCTTGAGAAAAACCATGAGAGATGGAGAGATAGAGAGTGTGGGAGGTAGAAGAGAGAAGATGGGGCTGCGAGATGCAGCTCTAACATTTGGTATCAGAGCCCATCCGCTCTTGGTTCCTGTGGTGATGGCGGGAGACGACTCTGCTGAGAAGGCCAAGGCGATGGAGCTGGCGAAGAAGACGGCGAGTGGAGCCATGGTGACCAGTGGCTTAGGTGGTGCGACGGTGGCGACGGCGGCGGCCGCCGGCAAGGTGTCGGTGCCGATGCTGACAAGGACGAACTACGCAGCCTGGGTGTTGCGGATGAAGTACATCATGCATGTGCACGGCGCATGGGGTGCCGTTGATCCGGAGACCTCGGCTGCGGAGGCCGACGGGAGAAGGAGGAGATGGCCATGACCATCATCTCCCAGGGGATCGACGACGAGACGCTGCTGCGAGTTGCCGAGAAGGGGACCGCGGCGGATGTGTGGGCGGCGCTGCGCTCCATGCATGTGGGAGCAGAGCGCGTCCGGGAGGCGAGGATCCAATCCTTGCGCTCGGATTTTGATGCTCTCAAGATGTCTTATGCAGAGTCCGTGGATGACTTTGCGGCGAAGTTCACAACGCTCGTGGGGCGTATCCGTGAGCTTGGAGACCCGATGGAGGAGAAGTACGTAGTGAAGAAGCTGCTGCGAGCCGTCTCCAAGAAGTACATCAATGTTGCTTCGTCTATTGGGTTGTTCTGTGACGTGAACAAGATGTCCATGGAGGAGGCCATTGGGTCATTGAAGGCGCATGAGGAGCTCCTCAAGGGACAAGAGGAGGAAGGAGAACAGGAGAAACTTCTGATGGCGAGGGGACGTGGCTCGCCAGGAGGACGCGGCCGTGGCCGTGGCCGTGGTGGAGGGCGCAGAGACAAGAGCGAGGTACAGTGCTACAACTGTGATGAATTCGGACATTTTGCTTGGGAGTGCCCTGAGAAGAAGAAGGAGGAGAAGGCCTTGTTGGCTAATGGCTGCGCCGACGATGGACCAGCCCTTCTTTGAAGCTGCATGAAGAATGGATATCAAGATTAGGGGGTTGATTGTTGGGTATAATCTTGATATATGTATCTGCATATTATTTCAGTTTTGCATGGGTAGCTAGTCAGTGTATTTAGTTGTGCAGCAATACATGTGACATGTACAAGTTGGTGATGGATCAACCAAAAGAACATGCAGGGTGAGACGCCGAGGTGTCGCGAGAAGCTAACCTTACCGTGTGAAGCGGTACTGCATGTAGGCATTGGATCTAACGGGCTGCAGAAGTTATCTAGTAAGAAGTGGTCATAGTTTGTTAGTGTGTGGGTGCATGTAGTTAGTTAGTGGAGCAGGTCGTGTGCATAGGAACCGGGCAGGTTGTTGCCTGACAGTGTGTGCGTGTGTGTGAGTCTACTTAAACTGAGTTGTAATCATGTTTCCTAGGTAAGAGAAAAGAGAGAAGAGAAAAGCCGTGAAGGCACCAAAACTTCTGTATTTGAGAGAGCTGTGCGACGCAGCAAGTGAGAGATTCAGAGAGTTGAGAGAATCAACTCTTTCAATTTGATCGGAGACCTCCTCCTCGTGAGATCTGATCGAGCATGGAAGAAGGAGCATAAAAATGGGAGAGGGGCAATGGCTCCGCGTGGGATAAGATCGTGGGGGCTGGAAATATTTTCCATGACAGACCGGCAGGGCCATAAGAAGTATACGGCCGAAATTTCAAAAAAATGGAGAGAAGCATTTTCTTTTTGGAGGGAAAACGTACCAAATCCACTCCATAATAGAATATTTTGGTAAACTATAAATTAGAGGCAGTTTTGGAAAACGTACTAAACCCATGCCAATATGCTTTCTGCCAAAACGTTCTACACTATTTTTTTGGAAAGAAACATTCGACATTATGAAAAGGAGATATTTTCTAATCGAGACAAACACATGAATGTTGCATTAATCGCATCCCATACTGTGCAAATTATTTGTGTAATTACTAAACCTGTTTAGGGCTAAAAGAAGAAAAAACATATTATGTCGTGATCGAAGATGACACTAAATGAAAAGGTTGGTAAAAATATATTTTCTCCTCATCGATATGAACATTAGTGCAAAATCAATTCCAACATGGTAAAATTGGTCAAATAAACGCTATTTGATGATATTTGATCTAGTCCAGAATATACCCCGCTTATTTTAATATTGACGATATGGATAGTCAAGCTATATTTTGGGACAGAGGGTGTATCAATTTTCCTTTATTTATTCTTGAAATGTCGGTCCACCATGACGGTCTCTTGCTTGAAATATTTCTATGACCCATCCACTCTCGTCATGGAAGCTATCCAGATCGTCATAGAATGTGCAAACATGTGACGATGAATGCGCGACCGTCATGGATTCTAGAACTACCCATCCACTCTCGTCATGGAAGCTATCCAGATCGTCATAGAATGTGCAAACATGTGACGATGAATGCGTGACCGTCATGGATTCTTGGACTCCATGACGGTAGGAGCAAAACGTCACACATTACGTTATTTCGTGACGTTGTAGACCACTGTCATGAGGGTTTTCGTCACAGTATATCAGATCTCTTGTAGTGCTTCAAAATATTTCTGAGAAGTTTTACCATCTTATTTCCAAATGATTATGTCGCAGTCGAAAATCCTAGAACACTTGAAAGTACTTCATGCTCATGTTAGTTCTGGTTTAGATTTCCGATTCTAAAATTGATACCTTTGGGTATAAATCTAAATTTTCTAGTCTATACTTTGGTTATTTGTCTGATTGTTGGAAGCGGGCATTTTCTGAGTAGTGAATTGTAGGTACTGGAAGCCGGCTTTGTTTTACGAGTTTAAACTGGTTTAGCAATTAAGCTCCGTTGCTCGGCAAAGTTTCTGTGCTGAAAGTTGGCCGGCTCACGAAAGGGACGAGGCAGAAAGCCAGATAAACGATAAGTGCAGACAGAAAACACAAGTGCTTATGCAAACATTTCAGGCACATAATATCAAAACCAAATGTGCTGAATAGGTAAATTAAAACTTAGCACTAGCAAAAGTATTGTACTACTTATTTACTAACCCAAATTGTTTTTCAGAATAACATATTGTTCTTTTGATACTCTATGATGCAGGAGGAGAGGTAGGAGCTTCCGGCTCGCTAGATACATGGGCCTCGGCTTGATAACGTTCCGAGATGTTTAAATCTGATATGGTTTGATTATCATCGGAAACTTCAGTTGTTTCTTCGAAAGGCAGAGGCAGCGTGTCCATGCGGGTGAAGCAGGGAGTGTCGTAGTTGATCAAATCAGCTACATGGCACCCATATCCGGCGCAGGAGTCCATGATGGCCTTGATGTCTTGCTCCTGTCCGTCTTCATCAACCTTGCAGTACCCTCTGGTTACTTGCCAGATCTCCATGTTTCCATGGTGGCTCATAACCATGGTGAGAGCGTTTTGCGCTGCGGTTCACGCGTATGACATGTTCCAATCCTGAACAAGCTGCAGCATGTCCTTGGCCTTGTCTCACACCTCAAAACCGGACATGCTATGCATATCCAGAACCTTGAGAACTTCGCCAATATCTTCGAGGGATTGGCGGAACTCATGTAGCAAATCACCGACTTGGGTAAGCCGGTGGGTGCGAGGTTCGGTAGATGCTGAGTCTGTCAAGTTCAAATGACCTGCGCATATAATGCAAAGGGGTAAGTCAAATAAAACCCGGACTCTAAAAGAGTCGGAAGATGCAGATAATTCAGAAAAAGGGAAACATACAAAAGATGACATCGTCGACTTTGGCCTTCTCTTCACGAAGACTCTTGAGTTCAGCACGTAGTGCCTCGAAAATGTCCTTTTCTCTGAATAGCTCATTGCTAAGATCAGATATTTTCTTATCCTGAGACGCAATCTTACGATCACGCTCATCGGTGGCCATGGAGGTGGATTCGAGAATTTGAGCAATGCTCTTCTCATGATCTGCCTTAAGCTTATCCAGCTCTTGGGGAAGTTCTTTGTTTTCCACCACCAAGGTATTAAAATTCTCGGCCTCTTCGATCTTAGCGTAGGACTATTTTACCAGTGCTGTAAGTCAAAAGAACAATAGTTCAACAAAAATTCGACTATGATAACACAAGACAAGGTTTGAGTTTCAGAATGTTTACATTCAGCCTCATCCTTGGAAACTTTCAATTGTGCATTTTCAAGCCGGAGAGCTTTGATCTCTTTCCGCTTGTTGCAAACATTCTTCAACAAATCCTGGTTATAGGAATATACTTTCTGTAAGTCAGAATACCCAAAGTCAGAAGTCTACTAAAGACTCGGGCTAATATTTATACTAATATCAGCACGAGCCTTGGGGGCTACAATAGTTCATTCTTTGGCATCCTAGTAAAGTATAAACCCGGATTATCTATCCAACTTTATGCTTGGGGGCTAGAGGATATGATATAAAGTAACATAAAGAAAAATGTGAGTTGGAACTCCGACTTACATATTGTTCACGAGTGAGCTTGTTCAAACTCGCATTCACTTTGGTGGTAACCTTCTCGGCGTGAGTTAGGGGGACAACTAGCGCAGTTGGAAGTTCGCCGGTCCTCAGCTTCTCGTCTCGAAGACGTACTTGTTCAAGAAGATCAGAGTTCTTGATGTCCTCTGCTTCTTGTGCTTCTTCTTCGGCAGAAATGGTTCGGCTTTCAAGGAATTGCCTAGCCAACCGTTGGATCTCCTCTGCAGATTTACGAGATAAGCCAAATTTGGCAAGTCCCGGATTGCTTAGGAGGTTGTCGGTGAAAACTTCTGCCGAGGGATCATTACCCGAAGAGGGTTCACCCTTATGAAAACTTGAGCCACCCATGGTGACGTCAGTTTGCGACTCAAGGACCGATGGCTCTGCTGAAAGAGCCGGATCTTCTACAACGGTCGGAGATGGAGTAATCTCCGGCGCTGCAGAAGGCTGAGGGGCAGGAGTCGGAGGAGCCACGATAGGAGAAGCCAAAGTTAGCTTCGTCTGACGCAGGGGCTTAGAAGTAGCTCCCTTCCCCTTGCCCTTGATGAGCTGTTTAGCTCTAAGAAGGTAATAGAAAGAAGAACATTACATCTCGGAAGAAATCACAAATGAAGTACAAAGGCAGAAGTTGTGAGGAAAGCTACCTCTTCACAACTGGCACCTCCTTTATGCCGATAGCCACTGTCGGAGCTTTGCGCTTCCTAGGAACAACGTCCGGCAGTGGAACCAATTCCTCCTCCTGAGAAAACTCAGGAGGATATCCCTTGATAGGAGCTAATTCCGACTCGGGGAGGTCGGCAAGCTGAAAAGAAGATAGTATCTCAGTGTTGCAAAATAACTTAAAAATGAGCACATAAGAAAGGGTTGTTGCTAAAGCTTACCAGCACAATAGGATCTTCCGCTGTATGCATGTCCAGGGATACCTCCGAAATCTTCTTCTCGATCTGCTCCCTTATCAGCCATTTGATTTGGCATATGTAATTTTTATCTGTGTAGGCTTTGGGGTTGATGCGGAGGGAGTCTTTTTCGACAACGTGATGGAATGCATCAGTCGATATCCATGGTGTTGGAGAGGTTGGACCCGACATGATACCCAGCACTGGACCAAGTCGGACCCTCTCAGGCCCTTATGCTTCATCAGGTATTTGATCCGCCTCTTGGCGAGAAACAGATCGTCACTAAGAGCCAGAGCGACCTCGTCCCAAGATGCTCGAGGCGTTGCGGCTCCATCGACGAAAGCCAGCAAAGCAGTAGCTTTGCCGGGAGCGGGAATATCGTTATGATAGAAAAAGGTAGCCGACCATTGCTTGACCGACTCAGTAGCTAAGATCCAAGGATAGACACGCTCACGCCTAACCGAAAAACTAATCGTACCGGTAATGTAAGGATTACTGGCAGTGATGGAATTTCTCCGGACTAAGAAGTAGTACCGGAAGAGAGTAAGGCTCGGCCTAATGCCGAGATACCCCTCACACAAAGATGTGAACACACTCAACTCTAAGATGGAGTTCGGGGGGAGATGGTGGAGTTGAACACCATAATGATCTATCATCTCGGAAAAGAAATCCGAGGGAGGAAAACTCAGACCTCTGTCCAGGTGAGTGCCAAAGTGCACTCGCTCACCGTCGCGAGGGTTGGGGATGGCTTCGCCGAGGCTGCTTCACCAATCGCCGGAACGGAGGAGCCCTTCTTCTTCTATGCCACGGAGCTTGGCGTCGTCGAGGACGCACGGGATCCAGACCCCGCGATTGCTCTCCCCCTCCGCCGCCGCTGCCATCGTTGTCGTCGCTGCTGCGCTGGAGGATGATGTGGAAGCCATTTTTTGCTGCACCGGTGACCTTGGATGGGCGGCGCTCGGAATTTCTGGGGGCGAGGAAGCTCTGTGCACGTGGGAGAAGTAGAGGAAAAGGAAACGGTTCTGAGAACTGGTGAAGAAGATGGGGGAAAGAATCCACACCACTTATATCCATCAGGCGCGTCAAGATTCGTGTAAACGCTACAGTGAACGTGCCACGTGTCGTGGAAAGGACGGGTAAACCTCCGCACGATGATTATGCCGCCTCGATCTCCACGCGCGCATTGAAACGGCACTTCGGTTCCGCGAAAGGCGGACCCACCAATGGTCGTGCTGACAGGAAATGTCTGTCAGTGACGTGACTTGACCATGACTGTTGTCAGATTACGTCAAAGACCAAGTTCCGGCTTAGTTTGAATTTCGAGCTGGAAACACGAATAAATGTACTGATAGGCTAGACTTATTTTTAAGACCCGAATCATATCATTTGTTTTGAAGTTTTAGGAACCCTTCAAAATTCTGCAAGCCAAAGATTGATGACCCACAAGTATAGGGGGTGTATCGCAGTATTTTCGAGGGAAGTGAAACCCAATTTATTGATTCGACACAAGGGGTGCCAAAGAATATTTATAAGCCTTAACAGTTGAGTTGTCAATTCAGCTGTACCTGGAAACAATCTTGCTCACAGCAGTTTATCAGTAGCAACAGTTTTGTAGTAGGAATAGTAAAGTAACAGCAGTAGTAAAGCAAAGACAATAGTAACAAAAGCAGTAAACAGTGGGATTCGAGTGCGGTAGGCATAGGGATGGATGGACGGGTGTTGCATGGACAAGACAATTCAAATACCAATCAGAACATAGGGCAATTGCAGATAAATAAGATAAAGCATCCAAGTACTAGACAATCCTAGGCATGTGTTCCATATATAGTCATACGTGCTCGCAGTGAGAACTTGCACAACATCTTTTGTACTGCCAGCCCGTTTGCAGCGGGGCCTCTAGGGAACTACTGGCAATTAAGGTGCTCCATTTAATAGAGCACCGGGGCAAAGCATTAATACTCCGTGAACACATGTGATCCTCACATCAAAGCCTTTCCCTTCCGGTTATCCCGATTTCTGTCACTTCGGGGCCATTGGTTCCGGACAACAACGTGTGTATACAACTTGTAGATAAGACTAAAAACAATACTATCATAATGAATCAATAACATGTTCTGATCTGAAATCATGGCACTCGGTCCCTAGTGACAAGCATTAAGCACAACAAGTTGCAACAAAGTCATAAAGCACTAATAAAAGATACTAGGCACCATGCCCTAAAAATCTGATGCCATTACATGAACGATCTCATCCAATCCCTACCATCCCCATAGCCTACAGCGGGGGATTACTCACTCATAGATGGGGGAAACATGGATGGTCGATGGAGAAGCGATGGTGATGATGATGGCGATGATCTCCTCCAATTCCCCATCCCGGCAGGGTGTCAGAACGGAGTTTCTGGTGCTCTTTCATGGAATCTGGTGGTGGTGGTGGAGCAGAACTCCTTTTGGAAAAACGTCGAACCCCCCGAATTTTTAAGTCAGAAGGCTCCTTATAGGCGAAGAGAGAGGCCGAGGGGGTGCCTGGGGGGCCCACACCACCCCCTGGCGCGGCCTGGCCTGGCCCGCGCCAGCAGGTGGTGTGGCCACCCCCTGGCTCTTCTACGTCTCGTATTCTGGATCCTGGAGTCTTCGGGTGAACTAGGATTTTTGGCATATTTTCTGGGATTTTTCCTGATAGTTGATTTTCTACACAAAAAGTAGACACCAAGGCAATTCTGCTGAAAACAGCGTCAGTCCGCATTAGTTGTATCCAAATCACAAAAGTATAGAGGAGAAACAGTAGCAAAAGTGTTTGGAAAAGTAGATACGTTTTGGACGTATCAACTCCCCCACGCTTAGCTTATTGCTTGTCCTCAAGCAATTCAGTTGAAAACTGAGTGCGATAAAAGAACTTTCACGAACACATTTGCTTCATAAGATGTAAATATTCTCAGCAATGTGATCAACTACTTAAACAGTTCATAATAAAGAGTATGCAACTGAGTCTACTTAATAGTCATTGCAAGCTATGAAGATATTCCAACTCAAGAATAATAAGTAGCATGAGGCACAAACATAAGCAACATTATAATGCTCATAGAAAGGTATGATAGAGTGGTATCTCGCTTGCCTTTGATTATGAATATCAAGGCACCTCTGAAGTTCAAGTGATGACTAGAAGTAAAGATATCAAGGATACAAGCATCAAAGTCATAACACAAATAATCAAGTAATGGAACAAACACAAAGAATGACAACTATGCTCTCAAGAAGGTGCTCAAAGAATAAATGGAGACTCAACAAGTAAATAAAAAGGTTTTGAATAATTTTGAAAAGCTTCCAAATGCTGAAAGTATGGTACTCATTAGCTTTGAGCTCTCATTGCCCCTATCATAAGCATCTTTAAATGGTTAAGGTTAAAGTGACACAACTAAGAGGATATGCTTGACAAGTTATAAATCGAAGTCTCATGCCCCTTACTTACGAAGACCGACCCTCATGCTACTCAACTTCAATCACAAGTAAGCTCTTGTCATTGTAAGTATATACGTATCATAGAGAACCGCCAACGGGGTACCCCTTGCACATGACACGGGAGCTATCCCATAATCAAAATAACAAGGCAAGCAGACAATGAGCATCTCGGCGATCTTTTTATTTACTATGTGCATAGATTTTTGTTAAGGATGCTTCATAGAATGCTCATTATGGTTATGCTGCAAGTTTCCACCATGATTAGGCATGGCTTAGGCTAGCGGCCCAGGCGTTTCTCTAACATACATATAAACTCCATGATCTTACAGGTTCCACTTTTATTTCACACCGCCGGGATCCATAAGCAAAAGAACATGATATCAACTAGGTACAAAGTACCTATGAAGCGTTGAAAGCGGTCCCCATGATACATGGTTCTGATAACTTCAACTCATAAAGCGCAAGCATACGCGCAACAAAGAAGGACGCAATGGTTCAGGTTTATTAAGTGCAAGAAAATAAAGTGTGCCATCAAGTTCGTGCGAGCTTTACTAACTAACTTTCTCATAACAAGCAAACATTTTATTCGGAAGAAAACAAGGCATATTGAATATAATCAAAATAACAAGGCAAGTAGACAATGAGCATCTCGGCGATCTTTTTATTTACTATGTGCATAGATTTTTATTGAGGATGCTTCATAGAATGCTCATTATGGTTATGCTGCAAGTTTCCACCATTATTAGGCATGGCTTAGGCTAGCGGCCCAGGCGTTTCTCTAACATACATACAAACTCCATGATCTTACAAGTTCCACTTTTATTTCACACCTCCGGGATCCATAAGCAAAAGAACATGATATCAACTAGGTACAAAGTACCTATGAAGCGTTGAAAGCGTTCCCCATGCTACATGGTTCTGATAACTTCAACTCATAAAGCGCAAGCATATGCGCAACAAAGAAGGACGCAATGGTTCAGGTTTATTAAGTGCAAGAAAATAAAGTGTGCCATCAAGTTCGTGAGAGCTTTACTAACTAACTTTCTCATAACAAGCAAACATTTTATTCGGAAGAAAACAAGGCATATTGAATATGCACGGAGGTAGCAAATGATGCTAATGGGTAGGTATGGTGGACACTTCGGAAATATTTGGTTTAGGGAGTTGGGAACTTGAGTAAAACATACTCAGTGAAAGTGAAGGCTAGCAATAGTAAGGGAGCGACAAAACGAGAGAGCAATAGTTGTCATTATCATGCTTGCAACAAAACAGGACTACTCATGGCATGAAAGTGATTCAAGATGCTCAAGGCAAAATAATTCATCAAGGCTTAACTGATTATCGTAGTCATGTGCATGCGTGAGCATGTGCCAAGTCAATTCAAATGAAACATTCAGAGGAGGATACCGCGGTGTCATACCAATTTATGAATAGAGCAATGTAAGCAAACATTCATAAGACATGCTACAAACTATTAACGAGCTGGAGCTCATCATAAGAAAGCAAGAACTACTAAGCATCCAAAGATAACATACACCCTACTTGAACGGACTAAGCAAGCCCAAAGTGATGAGTATATGTACAAAAATGAAAACACATAGAGTTCGTTACTAGCCTCTTACCACGCCTCAAGTTGTCATTAATCCTCATTATTTCTCTTCACTTGTGTGGCTTGAATAATAATATGAAACCAATATTCCACTGAGGACTGCTGAACCCTGTAGCAAACTCACAAAGCCAAAGAAGAACGACAAAGATTTTTGCTGTTTTCGATTTTTTTTAAACAAGAACCGAAAGGGAAAAACAAGCAAAGCAAAATATTTTGGGGTTTTTCGAATAGTTCAAACAAAGCAAAAAGGGAAAAGCAAACCAAGGCAAAAAGAAGAAGAAAACCAAAGAGAAACAACATAAATATTTTTTGGTCTTTTTGTGTTTTTAGAAAGCAAAATCAAAGAAAAAGAACAAAAACTAAAAAGTGAACGAAAACATGAATATACAAACTACCGAGGCAACATGATATGGAGATGAGTGCGGTGTCGGTGTACCTCCCCCCAAGCATAGGCTTTTAGCTTAAGTGGGTATCAATCCATCTACGGATAGGGGTTCCAAGCGGGTGGATCTTGGTAAGAATGGTCGTAGCTAGGCCCATGAGAAGAAGAAGATCCCCAATCATAAGCGAGCTGCTGATATGAAGACTCTCCCTCATTCGAGGGCTGGACCGAATCATCCGTAACCTCCCTTCTTGTGTCCTGCTCCTGTTGGGAGAGCTCTCCAAAGTACGTGTCAAGCTCCTCCTTAGTGAGGGACCATCCTTCCCTGTTATCAAGGTTAAACAAAACAAGTGCAGGCAAAAGAACAACACGCTCGGACTTGCTCTTTCTCCAACCAGCTTTGAGAAAGGTTATTTCATAAGATAACTCACTCATACTAGCCCACGAGGAAACAAATTTGTGTTGTATCATGGAATTAAGATCAAGCCTTTCTATGGGAAACTGTAGGTCTAGATGATGAGGCACTAAACCATGCAATGCTAGTAAACAAGAAGCAATGAGGCCTCCACAAATTCCACCTTTCTCATGGTTAGCAGCAAGACGGAAAGCTATCAAAGCACCTAAGTTGTAAGACCTATCTCGTTTAAGAGCAGCAGGGATAAATGCTGGATCAAACGAAGATAACTTATTGGCAGTTTTCCTAGCAAGAACACACTTGGCAATAAAGTAGGCAAAGTAGCTAATGGAGGGAAAATGAATGTTACGGATTTTTCCACTCTCCTTCGAGAAGCTACTCCCTTGGCAAATTTCTGTGTATAAATCCCTGAGTGGTTCAGGTCTCTCCTTAATCTTTCTACATGATCCCCATTGAGGTACCTTAATAGCTGCACAAAAATCATCAAGAGAAAGGTCGACAGCTATATTGTAAATTTTGTAATGGACCATGGGGTTAGGCAAAGAGTGACTAAATTGGAAGTCCTGCACCACAGACATGGTTAGCTTCACAAATTGACAAGGTTCATCTTCCAAAAAGTGTTCTAACCCTGCATTAGAAACCAAAGTGTGGAAATCTTGTAGAATTCTTGCAGCTCTCATGAACTCAGAGCATGGATATTTGGAGGGAAAAACTTCCTCCTCCCGGTGGACCTTCATGACCTCAGGCACCCAAAGCTCATGTTGGTTTAGGTGGTGTTCACTCATCTTCTATTCTGAAATTTAAACACCTATTAAACAAGTGATTGCAAAGTAAATATAATGAAGGATTCTACTCATAGGGACTTGCAAGAGGCCTAAACATGCATCAAAACTATATCTCTAAGCATCAAACAAGATTACAAGCTCTCATAACCAGTCACCTACAGCAGCAAAATACTCAATATATAATCCACTAAACACAAATCTACTTGGACAAGGGGAGGATTCACATACCAGGGAGCAAATGCTCCCAGTTTCAGCAAGAAAGATGGGCTGAGCAAGGAGATCGAAAAAATCAAGAGCAAGCACAGCAAGAACGCGATTTTGAGCAATGAACTGGAGCTTACTCGGGAGAGAGAAGAAAGTGGCAGGTGAGAGAGTTAGTGGGGGGCCAGGGGTGGCCCACACCAGGGCATGGCGCCACCCAAGGCTGGCCGCGCCACCATGTGGTGTGCCTGCCTAGTGGGCCCCCCTGGTACCTCCCAGGTACTCCTCTGCCCCTTTTTCACGTAAAAATTTAATAAGAATTTTCTGGAATTTTTCAAGACACTTTATTTTTGGGCAATTTTCAGAAATAGAAGAATGATTTTTCTGACACACATATTTTTTTTTCTTTTGGAAACATGATGCAAGGACAAAACAAGGCTAGAACTACATAAGTTCTAACATGCAAGCAACTAACAACAAAAAGAAAACTAAACAAAAGCAAAAACTAAAATGCAAAGGATAGAAATAAACAGAGGTAATCATAATGAAAACATTGTTTTGTTCAGTGGAATCCTTTTGTTAACAAGGTTGATCAAGTCTTGCTACCAAAACAATTGCATATGAGACAAAACTTTGTACTTCACTAATGATTATGTTACCTAAACCTTGATAGCAATGGTCCCAATCATAATAGTTTCAAATTTTTCTCTTGGTATGGGACAATATATTTCTCCAACTTGAATGCCTTCAACATGTTCAATTGAATTCAAACCATAAGTCCTTTCAATCTTCTTGGGGAAATAGACAATATGTTCCTTTTCATTAACATTGAAGGTCACCTTTCCTTGATTACAGTTAATAACAGCTCCTGCAGTATTAAGAAAAGGTCTCCCAAGAATAATAGACATATTATCATCTTCGGGCATTTCAAGCACAACAAAATCAGTTAATATCAAGCAATTGTGAGCCACCTGAACAGGTACATCCTCACATATACCCACATGAATAGTGGTAGATTTATCAGCCATTTGCAAAGATATATCAATTGGTATTAATTTTTCAAGTTGAGGCCTCTTATAGAGAGAGAAAGGCATGACACTAACTATAGCTCCCAAATCACACAAAGTAGTTCTAACATAACTGTTCTTAATAGAGCAAGGGATAGTTGGAATCCCTAGGTCTCCAAGTTTCTTAGGAACCTTACCATTGAAGGAATAATTAGCAAGCAAAGTAGAAATTTCTTCATTAGGGATCTTCCTTTTATTCGAGACAATGTCCTTCATATACTTTGAGTAAGGAGGCAATTTAATAGCATCAGTCAACGGAATTTGCAAGAATAAAGGCTTCATCCACTCACAAAACTTATTATAGTGTTCATCTTCCTTTGACTTGTGTTTCTTATCAGGGAAAGGCATAGGTTTTTGGACCCAAGGTTCTCTTTCACTACCATGTTTCTTAGCAATAAAATATTAT
Organism: Avena eriantha; assembly: GCA_910589775.1. Lineage (NCBI taxonomy): Eukaryota > Viridiplantae > Streptophyta > Magnoliopsida > Poales > Poaceae > Avena > Avena eriantha. Next base: position 225,339,097 of record OU342742.1, read on the forward strand.
TTGGTGTATTTAGTATTCTTAGTGTGGTTTTCAGGTTCTTCTTCAACTTTTTCTTCATTAGGAACAACATTTTCTTCATTACCACTTTCAGTTTCAGCATCAGAGATAGATATACTATTAGGATCTATAGCAGGTTTAGAGGGTTCTACAACAGTTTTCTGTTTCTTTTTCCTTTTCTTACGAGTAGAACCACTATTTTCAGCTTGTTGAGAATCCTGCTCAATTCTTTTGGGATGCCCTTCAGGATATAGAGGATCCTGGGTAGCAGCACCACTTCTAGTTCTAATTTCGTAAGCATGTTTTTCTTTAGCAGCATTAACTAGCAAGTCGTTTTGCACTTTAACGAGTTGATCTATTTGAGTTTGAACCATTTGAAAGTGTTTAACAATCATTTTAACATCATTAGAGGTTATTTACACAATATCTTTCAACTCAACAATAGCTCTAGTGTTTTCCATTAGATGATTTTGCACCCTTTTATTAAAGTTATCTTGCTTAACAATAAAGATATCAAATTCTTATAAGCATTGATCAGGAGGTTTAGAGTAAGGGATATCACCTTCATCAAAGTGTTGGAGAGAGTGTACCTCAATAGTGGATGAGTAGGGAATAGGCTTACATAATTCTTCTATAGGAGGTAAATTCTTGACATCTGCAGCTTTAATTCCCTTCTCCTTAAGACATTTCTTAGCTTCCTTCATCACTTCATCATTTAATTCAATAACTCCCCTCTTCTTTGATGTTGGAATAGGCATGGGAATAGATGGTTTAGGTACAATTACTTTAGGTATAGCTTGCTTAGGAGGAGTCCAATCTTCATAATTCTTGCTTATTTTAGCCATTAATTCCTCAGCTTCCTTAGGAGTCCTATTCCTGAAATCACAATCAGCACAACTATCTAGCTATGTCCTAGATTCTTCGGTTAGTCCATTATAAAATATATCAAGACGATCATTCTTAGGTAATCAACTTCCAGCCTATGCATGAGAATCAAAGCACAAAACCTTGCCCAAGATTCGGGCAATACCTCTTTTTCTCCCTGTTTAAAATCAAAAAGTTCCTGCAAAATAGCATGTCTAGCACTGGGAGGCAAATATTTCTGCAGGAAAGTACTAATCAAGCACTCAGGGCTATCAATAGATCCAAGAGGTAAATTACTAAACCAAGTTTTAGCTTCTCCTTTCAGTGAAAAGGGAAAAATCTTATCAACAAAGTAAGTACGCATCTTAATATCATCAGAAAACAAGCCACTCATGGTAGAAAGTTCATTCATATGTGCTACCGCACTTTCATTCTTAGTCCCACAAAAAGGTTCTTTCTCGACAATAGCCATGTAAGATAGATCGAGAGAGAAATCATAATCTTCATCTGTAATGTTTATGGGAGAAGCAGCAAACTTAGCAATAGGAGACAATTTGGGTCTAATAGTACGCCTCTCAAGGAGACTCTTAGCAGCGGTCCTATCATGGGTGTTCTTACATTCTTTAATAAACTCATCGGTCATCGCAACATAACCATCTTCAATATCATAACTCTCACTAGACTCAGGTGAGCTAACAGGTGTGGTAGTGTCTTCATTAGGAGTTTCGGTATTTCCAGCTATAGTGCTAGCAATCGTAGCATCTAGGAAAGGACCTAATGAACCACTCTTATCAAGTATAGTAGAAGCAACATCATCGGCATCAGAAGTTTCAGATTCAGCAGTAGTAGCAGTGTGTGTAGCATGTGTATGTGGTGGTGTAAGGAACTTACTCATAACAGACGGTGAATCAAGAGAAGCAGAGGTGTTCAGAACCATACCTCTTCTTGTAGTGGATGGTAAAATAGGAACCTTGCCATCACGAGACTTGCCCATGATGGATGGATAGCAGCGAACAATAGAGAATCCAAGTGAACTTGATAAATAAAGCTATGCTCCCCGGCAATGGCGCCAGAAAATAGTCTTGATGACCCACAAGTATAGGGGGTGTATCGCAGTATTTTCGAGGGAAGTAAAACCCAATTTATTGATTCGACACAAGGGGAGCCAAAGAATATTTATAAGCCTTAACAACTTAGTTGTCAATTCAGCTGCACCTGGAAACAATCTTGCTCAAAGCAGTTTATCAGTAGCAACCGTTTTGTAGTAGGAATAGTAAAGTAACATCAGTAGTAAAGCAAAAACAGTAGTAGCAAAAGCAGTAAACAGTGGGATTCGAGTGCGGTAGGCATAGGGATGGATGGACGGGCGTTGCATGGACAAGACAATTCAAATAGCAATCTGAACATAGGGAAATTGTAGATAAATAAGATAAAGCATCCAAGTACTAGACAATCCTAGGCATGTGTTCCATATATAGTCATACGTGCTCGCAATGAGAACTTGCACAACATCTTTTGTCCTGCCAGTCCGTTTGCAGCGGGGCCTCTAGGGAACTACTGGAAATTAAGGTGCTCCTTTTAATAGAGCACCGGAGCAAAGCATTAACACTTTGTGAACACATGTGATCCTCACATCAAAACCTTTCCCTTCCGGTTATCCCGATTTCTGTCACTTCAGGGCCATTGGTTCCGGACAACAACGTGTGTATACAACTTGTAGATAAGACCAAAAACAATACTATCATAATGAATCAATAACATGTTCAGATCTGAAATCATGGCACTCGGGCCCTAGTGACAAGCATTAAGCACAACAAGTTGCAACAAAGTCATAAAGCACGAATAAAAGATACTAGGCACCATGCCCTAACAATCTGATGCCATTGCATGAACGATCTCATCCAATCCCTACCATCCCCATAGCCTACAGTGGGGGATTACTCACTCATAGATGGGGGAAACATGGATGGTCGATGGAGAAGCAATGGTGAAGATGATGGCGATGATCTCCTCCAATTCCCCGTCCCAGCAGGGTGCTAGAACGGAGTTTTTGGTGCTGTTTCGTGGAATCTGGTGGTGGCGGCGGAGCCGAACTCCTTCTGGAAAAACGTCGAACCCCCCGATGTTTTTAGGTCAGAAGGCTCCTTATAGGTGAAGAGAGAGGCCGAGGGGGTTCCCGGGGGGCCCACAGCACCCCCTGGCGTGGCCTGGCCTGGCCCACACCAGTAGGTGGTGTGGCCACCCCCTGGCTCTTCTCCATCTCGTATTCTGGCTCCTGGAGTCTTCGGGTGAAATAGGATTTTTGGCATATTTTCCAGGATTTTTCCTGATAGTTGATTTTCTGCACAAAAAGTAGAAACCAAGGCAATTCTGCTGAAAACAACGTCAGTCCGCATTAGTATCCAAATCACAGAAGTATAGAGGAGAAACAGTAGCAAAAGTGTTCGGGAAAGTAGATACGTTTTGGACTTATCAAAGATCAAGCTAGATGATGATGAATTCGACTTTGGATATTGGAGACTTCCAGGTGCTGCTGTTGGGGATATACTTTCCGGGTATCCTCACAGTTCCTCACTGACCAGGGTTGCCCACTTCGGGTTAGAGATTTGCTTCACGGGCGGCCTAGTCAGGGAGAAGAGACGGAGTCCAATCCGGCTACGGGAAGGCCCAGAAGACTTACCGACATAGGCCCATAGTGCTACTTGTAGTTCAAGATGTACTACGTAACCGACTCTTAGTCGTAGCCAGATAGATCTATCATGTAAACCCTAGGCCGGATATCTATATAAGCCGTCATAGGGAGATCCTTTAGGGCACAACCTACCTTGACAATAGTCTACAACCTCAACTCCCATAGGCAAAACCCTTGTAACCCATATTCTGGTTCTATCGTATTACTGGATTGCTAGCAGGAGTAGGATCCATCCAAAGCCGGCGGATTCGAACCTGGGTAAACTTGTGTGCTCACCGTACCGGAACACCGTATGTCTCACACCCCTCTCTTCCACACGCCTCGAGGACCCCCTCATGGCGTATTTTTCATCAATCCGACGACATCCATCATTCTAGAATCTTCCCCCCGATTCTATAGACCATGTTACCAAAATTTTCAAGCATTTGATTTTAGTTTCCTTTGTGCTAAATGTATGGACTTGGATGTATTTTTTGTTTTTTGAGGTCCTTGGTGTAACATGTACACATCCACTTACCGTGTTAATTAATTGAAGAATCTTCCTTCCTCGGGACATACCTTAGTCAAAAAAGTACCACCACTAGGGCTAGAATTCAAGCCGAGCCGAATCAGCTCGGCTCGACTCGCTAAAGCTCATTCAACTAATGACCTAGCTTGGCTCGGCTCGTTTACAAAACGTGTTCATATTTGAAACTTGGCTCGACTCGATAAACTCATGAGTAACTCACGAGTAGCTCGTTTAACACGTTATGAGTTATGAACAAGAGCACATATAAGAAAAACTAGTAATGATCCTACTAATTAAGAACTAGAATAAGGATAGTACTTTCATAATAACACGAAGGCAAGCTAGAATGGAAAATATAGTAGTTCTACACCATTACATGTACAAGAAACATTCATAGTATGGCACGCATCAGTGGAAAATTTCAAATTCTATATTTGAACGAGTTTAATGAGCTAAACGAGTAGCTCATTTAGCTTGGGTGAACAAACGAGTTCAAATCTAAAACTCGGCTCAACTCGTTAGACACCAAGTTCAAGCCGAGTCGAGCCAAGTCACGAGTTACTCATTTATCTCACGAGTTTCGAGTTATAATTCCAGGCCTAACCACCACCCGGTTTTTAGAAAAAGTGGTGACCATGTTTCTTACAATTCCCTAGTCTTAGCACATTTCAAGATTCCCTAGCGAACCATGCCCACTTAAATAACTTTATGTCGATTTAAAGAAATTAGGTCAAACTTGAACTACAAGTAAGCGCGGTATATTCCTCTTGAATTTTCCTAATGCCGTCTGATGGGTTCCACGATATCTACATATCAGGACTTAAGTTCCGGGATGGAGTACTAAACACTAGTAGTACCTGCATCCAAGGCTCAAAACCTATATTTTTTTCAAAAGTCAAACAATGCAAAGTTTGACCAAGTTTGTAGAAAAATATATGAATATTTACAATATGAAATACATACCCTTTGATACATCATGAAACATATATTCACATGGTATCTACTAATATCATATAGTAGTTCTTGATATATTTTTTAGAAGTTTGGTCAAACTTTTCGTAGCTTCACTTATCAAAAAAATGCCTTAGGCCCTATTTAGAACAAAGGAAAATGATAGGATTTTTGGAGGATAGGATTCCTATAGGAAAAATTCCTATGGGTTCGTTTGGGACAAAGGAATAGGAATCTAAGATTCCTTTGAAATTCCTATGGTATAGTCTATTTCATAGGAATTTTCTAGGAAAAATAACATGAGGTCTAACCTCATGTTTCATCTCCTTGTGTCTACAATTCATGCGGTTTTCCTGTGTGACATCCAAACGACACCCTAAAAAATTTCCTGTGGTATTGATTCCTGTAGGAATTGTGCATACATGATACTATATTAATTCCTGCGTTTTTTCTATTCCTATGTTTTGCACTCCTACATTCCAAACGGAGCCTTAAGCTTTGGGACGGAGGTACTAGTGAGATGAGGTAAAAACCGAAGAGAAAGAGGAGCTCGGAGAATAAAAGGGAGGCAGGGCGGGAGGGCAGCGTGATAGGGCACTTGAAGGCGGTGCGATGTCAGAGCAGAATTATGATGGGTTCCTGACATGAGGTACTATATCCTTTATAGCGTACACACTCTAGTAAATTTCAGGACTTATGTGCACTCAAAACAAAACAAATTTATTTTTTTCACTCTCAGTCGTCGCCTCACCATCCATCTCAGCATTCCCTCGTCCATAGCGCTGCGCATGTGTGTCTTGGTACGGCGGCTCAGCTGTGTCTCCGGCGTGTGCGTTGGTGTACATAGGAAGGAACCGGGCATTGGCGGCAAAAATTAGTAGAATTCAAACCGGCATCGGGAATGAAGGTTATTCAAAGGATGACCATATCGACATCATATCTCTATCTGTACTATTACTAGATAGTTGCACGTGCCTTGCACGTGAGACTCAGATAGTAGACGTATGAGATATTATCACTATATAAAATTATAATTGGTAAAGTACAATAAATTATAAATTTGATCAACATCTATAAAGTATGGGTGTATCCTTGTATTTTGTATGTCATGTCGAAGTCAAACATTATTAGCTACCTAACACATGAATTTTTGATAACATGGTCTAGAGAAAAAAGGAGAAGAATCTAGTATGATGGAGAAGTCTGTTTTGATGTTTGTGCATAGCATTCATTATGCTGAAGACTACAAATTGAATCTTCTAGATGCTAGAATGGAAAATAAGATCCAATGGCTAGAAATGCTAGGATTCACGAATCTTGATCCAACGGTCGACATTCAAAGTTATTCGTACACTATGTAGTGGTAAGATAAGATAATGGAGTAGTTTTCAATTGGATCCTTAGCACCAATCCTGACCGTTGGGTTGTTAGATCCAATGGTTCAGAGTACCTGGATTCGTGATGAATATTACATAGTGCAAAATTCACCATGTTCTAGAACCATCATGTCACCACCCCCAAAATATCATAGCATAGTAGGCTATATTCTCTCTACCACTACAATGGAACAGTTTTGAATTGGATCCATAGCACAAATCTTGACCGTTGGGCTGTTAGATCTAATGGTTTAGAGCAGCTGTATTCGTGTTGAATAGTACCTAGAACAAACTCCAACATGTTCTAGAACCATCATTTCACCACCCCAAAACTTTATACCACTATAGGATGTATTCTCAATATGGGTAGATAGTTATTATTAATAGACTTAATATAATGTATGCATTTTTTCTCTAACAAGAATATTGGTTAATAACAAATTAACGTTTGTTAAATCACATTTCATACATTATATACATGTATGGAACGTCCCTTTTTATCAACACGTCAGACTCAGATAATAGACGTCTAACATATCATCACTATATACAATTTTAATAGGTAAATCATACGAAAATACAAATTTTATCAATATCTATAAAGTATGGGTGTATATTTGGTTCTTGTACTTTGTATATCATTTAGAAGTCAAATATTATTAGCTATCTAAAACTTGAAAATTCTGGTAACATGCTCTATAGAAACGAGGGAGAAGATTCTAGAATGATGGAGAAGTGTGTTTTGAGTTGTGTGCATACCATTAATTGTGATGAAGACTATCAATAAAATCTTCTAGATGCAAGAATGGAATAGAAGATCCAACAGCTGGAAATGTTAGGATTCGCGAGTCTTGATCCAACAGTCAATATTCAAAGTTATTCGTACACTATATAGTGGTAAGAAAAGATAAGATAAGATATATATGTAGAAAAACGTCAAAACACACTTATCCATCATTCTAGAATATTCTCGATTGTTTCTCTAGACCATGGTTCTAAAATTTTCAATTATTAGGTAGCTAATAAACATTTATTTCCACATGATATAAAGTGCAAGAACCAAATATACACTCGTACTTTAGAAATGTGGCTCAAATTCATAGATATTTCAAGATTTACCTATTACAATGTTATATACTAATGACATGTCATGCTTCTGTATATTATGTGAGTTTCATGTGCAAGGCACGTGCAACTTACTAGTACTACTACGAAGAGCATGGCTCAGCTCCGTGATGGAGGAGCAGGACCCGACTACTAATTTCAACTGCTTGATTGTAGGGTCCTTTGTGTTAAATGTATGGACTTGGATGCAATTTTCACCTTTTTAAGCTCCTTGGTGTAACATGTACACATGCACTAGCTGTTTTAATTATGGAAGCATCTCACTCCTTTGGGACATACCCCAGTCAAAAAAATAAAGTGTCACCACCTGATTTTCAGAAAATGTGGACATGTTTTGTTACAATTCCCTAGTCTTAGGATGTTTCAAGCTTCCCTATATATTATCTAACTACGCCCATGCACTCAAATAACTTTATGTCGATTTAAAGAAAGTAGGTCAATTTTGAACTACAAGTAAGCGCGATAGATTCTTTCTTGAATTTGCAAGAGATCCAGCAATTAGCAATGTTGTAATCTGTCAATCAATATCCAATGATCGATGTTCAAAGATATCTGTGTTATATATCTTATTAGTAAGTTGCACATGCCTTGCACGTGAGAATCAGATACTAGAAGTATATGCCATATCATTTTTTCTCTACTACTATAAAGGAGAAGTTTTGAATTGGATCCATAATACCAATCCTGACCGTTGGGCTATTAGATCCAATGGTTCAAAGAAGGTGGATTCGTGTTGAGTACTACCTAGAGCAAACTCCACCATGTTCTAGAACCATCATGTCACCCCCCAAATATGTGTAGATAATTATTATTAATAGACTTAATGTATGCATTTTTCTCAAACAAGACTATTAGTTTATAACAACTTAATGTTTGTTAATCACATTTCATACAGTATATACGTGTGTGGAACGTGCCTTTTACTAGTTTATATAAAATTATAATAGGTGAAGCCCAAAAATAATTATAATTTTGAGCTACGTCCATAAAGTATCGTTGGATCTCAATTATATCCATTATAGCATCTAGAAGATACTATTGATAGCCTTTAACACACTAAAAGATATGCACAAACCTCAAAACACACTTCTCAATAATTCTAGAATGTTCATCGTCATTTCTCTAGAGCATGGCGAGTACTATTAGGTAGCTAATAGGTCGATTACTACTACATGATACAAAGTATAAGAACCAAATATACAACGGATATTCTATGGACGTGGCTGAAAATTATAATTATTTTCTGAGCTTCACCTATTATTATAGTTTTTTAGTAGTCCTAATTATCAGAGTTAGGCATGTGGGTTCAAATCCTTCGTGTGCTAGAAAAGCGATTCTACGGTGCACGCTATCTAGCAAGGAGGGGATAAATATGGGTTCACGTCCTTTCCTAAAACACAGTCTACGTGACGAGATAGTACAATACTGAGCCATGACGTGGCAGCTTGCTAGTCTAGCACTCTAGCTATAACTCCATAGTACAATACTGAGCCATGACGTGGCAGCTTGCTAGTCTAGCACTCTAGCTATAACTCCAGCAGGCGTCCTTGATCCACTGCAGAAGACCGACGAGGGAACACGCAAAATTAACACCCCTCATTCAAAGAGCCCCCCATCTTCCCCATCTCCGACGATCCCCATTCGCTAATGTTGGCTAGCCGCATTTTGGATCCTCTCGAGCGCCGCACGTCCTAAATTTTCCTAGCCATCTCTCGCCCGCTGCATCTGTTCCTGCAAGCCTCCATCACTCTCCTCCAAGAAACCCCAACAATTATATTTGAATCCACCCTTGCCCCCAGTCCATCAGGACACAATGGAGGATTCGATGCACAACATTCAGTACGGTGGCTGGAGCAAGGTCAACGACGAAGCCTTCGGAGAAATCGTAATGCATATGGACACTACCAGCGCCGTCCGGCTGGCCGCATGCTCCAAGGAGTTGCGCCGCCAAGTCGTCGGTAGAAAAGGTAGCACATGCCCCAATGTCGGTTGCGGGACATTGGTCGCCTTCCACGACTTCCTCAACCATAGGATGGCGTGCCCGCACGGCCCGTGCAACTGCACTGAGCCTGGCTGCGAGTTTGCCACCCCACCCACGGCGCTCCTCGCTCACCTCAAAAAAGCCCACTCAATTGAAGTGTAGAGTTTCCACTACGACGAGGAACACAGGTACATCTCTCAGCCTTTGCTGGCACCTGGCTCATGGAGAGTCGAGACCGTGTTATCCGGGGACGATGGCACATTGTTCGCCGTGCGATTTGACATGCTCGACTATGGCCTCGCCAAATCCGTCTAGTGCGTCAGGTCGGCGGCGTGCTTGTTTCTGCGGTACGTGGTGGAGTTGCACTTTTATAAACCTTCAATGATTGGAGAGGACCTGGAGGAGTTCACCGAAGATAGCCTGTTTTTTGAGCCGAAGAGCAGCGTGTCGCCGGCCTCCGTCGGGATTATTGAAGATTACCTTAATTTCCTGATTAAGAAACATGATAGGTTCACACTAGATTACTCATTTTGCATCCACAATGTGGGAGATTGAAAATATGACCATCATGATTCCGATGATGATCTGTCGTTCAAGTTTGGTTAGATCAAACGCTGGAGATGATCTAGCATTTCCTTTGAAACATGGCTCTGTATTTTTTCTTGGGAGTTCTTAGATCTCAGGCGCCTGAGAACTTCTTATATGTATATTTAGGATGCTGCAATTTAGTCCACTGATTCTTACTTCTCTTAGAAATCCCAGGTTCATCTTTCAGCCGCTGTCGACACCGCGCTCATCAAGACTAGAGAATATCGGATCTGGGGACGATGGTACGGTGTTCGCTGTGCTATTTAACATGCTTGAGTGGGGCGACATCATCGTATCCGTCGTGTGCGTCAGGCCGAAAGGGTGCTTGTCGCCTTTGTACAATGTGCAGTTCATTGTCTATCACCCGTCACCAGAGGCTGGGTTTTGGGAGGGTGCAGTGCGCAATTCCTTCACTCCTAAGAGCAGGGCGGTGCCTGGCATCATGCAGAAGGAAAAGCATTCCATGGTGGTGTACCTTCAAAATTCTCAGACCCAGGGCCTGTATTACTCAATATGCATCCATCGCGAGGGAGAATTCCAAATTGACCATTCTACTACCTCAGATTTTTGTTATGCCACTTTCACTACATACCACGGATGTACGTGTACTGGAGGTTGGATTTTGGATGTAGAGTAGTACTAGTATAGCACTAGTTCTTGTACTTCGGACTATTTTGTACTACTATATACCGGTACTGGTTGTACTTGTTTAGGTCAAGGGCAGGAGATGGTCTTGCTTTGTCTTTGTTCTATCGTTGCTATTACCAAAGTATTTTGTTGAACTAATAGTGATGTATTGTTACTAGTTTAGATCAAGTGCAGCAGATTGTCTTGCTTTTATTTTGAAACCTAGCATTGTCACAATTATCTAGATGAGTCTTGGTCATCTTGGGTTGCATATGGGGGTTCACACAGGCATTGACGAAATAAGGTCGTGTTCACACAGAAGCAGACATGATCATTAGTTTTGCTTGCTCCTATGATCGAGCCTATTGGGAGAACAGGGCAAACTGATCGTACGCCAAGGTTTTTTGAGATGGAACAAGAACTTATTATCTCTGTACTGCTATTGAATTCCAAGAAGGAAAGCTACTGAATATCTCAAATGTCCTGTCGTTACTATTACTAAAGCATTTTGTGGAACTAATACTAATGTACTGGTACTTGTTTAAATCAAGGGCAGTAGATAGTCTTGCTTTTCTTTTGAAACATGGCCGTGTCACAATCTAGATGAGACTTGGGCATTTTGGGTTGCATATGGGGGTCACACATGCATTAATGTGAGAAGAAGGTACTCAAAGCAGACTTGATCGTCAGTTCTGCTTGCTCCAATGGTTGAATGTTATTGGTGAAAACGACAAACTGATCGCGCGACAAGGTTTTTAGAGCTAAAACAAAAACTGGTTCTCTCTGTACTTCTATTTGTAATTCATTATTTGTATTGTTGAATTGGTCACTTTTGAAATGCTGCTGAATTGGTCAAGTGCTCCTGAATATTAACTTTGAATATGTTGATATTTTTTCTATCTTATTATGTACTACTAAATTTTGACTTGAATAGCTTCCAAAAAGAATTATCGCTTTTCCCCCTCCCTCTCTAAGGTCTTTGTTTCGAATCTGGCCGCGCACATCACAATGCAATTTTTATTAACCAGGACAAGACATCTAGTACTCCGTAGCTCATTCGGTCCCTCTTTAGCCCAAAACATTTTTATTCGGTCTTTTCAGGGTCAGGGGACTACTGACCATAGCCTAGTGAAATTTGAGAAAGGAGCCCATGGTGCATAGCCGAGAACATATTAATTCGGCTTTTTAGGGGTCACGGGACTACTGAGCACAACCCACTAAAATTTGAGAATGAAGCCCATGGAGCCTGACCTACAGAGTAGAACCCACGTAGAGCAGCCTATATAGAATAGCCAAACTCTTTTTAATTCGGCCTTTTGGGCATTGCTCCCCACCTCTCAAAATAAAAAAAACTCTACCTACCCATGTTTTTAAGAAAATACTCTATTATGTGGCATTTTATAAATTAAGATGCCAGGAGCGCTGCCCTTTTATATTTTAAAAGAGATAAACATAGACACCCAAAATATTTTTAAGAAGACTAATACATAAATAGTAGTACTAATAAAAGTTTAATGATATTTATTCTCTAAATATCTTTGTTGTAGTGGTAACACACTCAGTTTACGTTTATTTGATTTGAAGGTCTTTTGAATCGTATCTTGGATTTACATTTTTCTTCTTCTAGCAATATCGCATTACGGAGAGGCTGACATCATGGACCCACCAGCATGCAGTGTCCCTGGAGTTTGTTTTGAGGGTGGTTTCGAAACGAAAGTTTAAATACTTGTATAGAGAGGCTCGCATCAGGGACCCAGCAGACGGAACATACAAGGCTACATCGGGGACCCACAAGCCAGAACATGCTAGAGAGGCTGACATAAGGGCCCCAGCAGTAAGACCATACATGGCTGCCACAGTCAAAACAGCGGATGCGACCGAAAAAAGTTCATCATACACACATTGCACTTACAAAGAAGCTGACATGTCGGACCCAGCAGGCCTAAGCATAGCCCATTAAATTAACCTATCAGCCCCAAGCATAGCCCAACACCTTCTAATTCGGCCTTTTCCTGGTCTTGTGGCTACCGACCATAGCCCATTCAACTTAGGAGTGAGCCCATGGAATATAAGCCATGACGAATAGGGCATCCGCCCCCAAGTTAGCCCAGAATCTTTTTAATTCGGCCTTTATATGCATTTTTTGTACTCTGAGGCTGACATCTAGGACCCGAAAAAACAGTCCAACATACACACGTTTCTTTTAAATACAACACACACACGTTTCTTTCAAATAGACGCTGTCAGCTGGGACCCAGCATAGACACGTTTCCTGCACAGAGGTAGTTGACATCTAGGACCCAACAAGTTGTCAAGGTCAAAACAACGGACATGGCCAAAAAGTCCATCATACGCACGTTTCATTTACAGAGAGGCTGATGTGTGGGACCCAGCAGCGCGACCTTATACAGATACTACATCGAGCAACGTAGCTAGTTCGAAACAGGGAGGCGCGAGCAAGAAAAAAGTTCAGCATGTACACATTTCTTTTAATGAGAGGCTGAAATGGGGGACCCAGCAGCGTGAGCAAATGGCAGATTCGTCGAGCAATGCTATCTAGTTCGGAACATGGTAGCGCTAGAGAAGAAAAAAATTCCATCATACCCACGATTTTTCTAATGTGAGGCTGACATGGGACCCACCAGCCTGAATAAACGGCTGATGCAGCGACCAAAGCTATCAAGTTTGGAACACGAAGGCGCTAAAGAGGGTAAAAATCCATCATGCACACGTTTCTTCTAATGAGAGGATGACATATGGGGCTCAGGAGGTTGGTTAAAAGGTAGATGTGTCGAGCAGCGCTATCAACTCAGAATGGGGTAGCGCTAGCGAAGGAAAAAATTCCATCATACACATGTTTCTTCTAATGAGAGGATGACATGTGGGTCCTAGGAGGTTGATTAGACGGTAGATGCATCGAGCAACGCTATCAACTTCGGAACAGGGTAGCACGAGCAAAGGAAAAAATTCCATCATACACACGATCCTTCTAATGAGAGGCTGACATGTGGGACCTAGCAGCCTGACTAAACGGCAGACGCCTCGAGCAGCGTTATCGAGTTCAAATTAGGGAGGCGCGATCGAAAAGTATGGTCCGCTAGAGACTATGATGTCGGGGACCCACATGCCTCAAAAGACTTCAGCGAGTCAACATCGCGCGAGGAAACGATAATCTTGCTTCTGCCACGTGCCAGCTGCGCTTCCTTCACATTTTTAGCGGATCCGTCGTAGTAGAGGGCTGCGAAACTAGAAAAAATAGTTTTCCATCGGCCACGGCCGAGTTGAGAATTTCATCGTGGAAGACACGCCTTCTACGACGACCGTCGGGACAATTCATTGCGGAAGGAAACTTTTCTTGTAGTGGCATGTGTGTTCTTTCCACAAACAACATATGGATCAACCAATGTCATTGCATGTCTGTTCTTTTCATAAACCACATGGATCCACCAGTGTCATTGCATATGTGTTCTTTTCCTAAACCACAGCTAGAGTCATTGCATGTCTGTTCTTTTCATAAACCACATGGATCCACTAGAGTCATTGCATGTGTGTTCTTTTCACAAACCACATATGGATCCACTAGAGTCATTGCATGTGTGTTTTTATCCTAAACCAGCACTAGAGTCATTGCATGTGTGTTCTTTTCCTAAACCACATATAGATCCACCAGTGTCATTGCATGTGTGTTCTTTTCATAAACCACAGTTGTAGTCATTGCATGTGTGTTTTTTCCACAAACCACATATGGATCCAGTAGAGTCATTGCATGTGTGTTCTTTCCACAAACCACATATGGATCCACTAGAGTCATTGCATGTGTGTTCTTTTCATAAACCACAGCTAGAGTCCAGCTGACGAGGGTTTAACTCATCAATTCCCATTGTTATGGACTTGGGTTTTGGAGAAGGAGGGAGCGCTGGAGACATCTATCGACTAGCAAACAAGCACACAGGGGTCTCGAAGATTTACCCAGGTTCAGGCCTCGTAGAGGTCCCTACTCCTGCTTATCTGCTCGTGGTGGTGCGCAGATGCAATCTGGCGAGGGTTGTGGAAACTAGTGTTGTGTGTGTCCTCCTTGCCGCCCCATCCTGGCCTTTATATAGATAGGCCAGGTCTCGGGTAGCATGTCGAGTCGGTTACCGTTTAGGGTTTTCCCTTTGAACTTTCTATCTTTGGCTTCTTCTTGTTCTTCAAGCTATCAAGAGTCCGTAGGCTACTCGAGTTCTCTATTTGGGCCTTGGCGACACCGTGGGCTTCCACTGTATTTTGGCCGTATATACCAAGCTCGAGTACCTATAGACCCATGTCAGTAGCCCTCGAGTGTCTAGTGGAATCGCAGATTCGACTGGAGACTTTATGAAGCCTTTCGAGTGCATGGATGAGTATATTTTCGACTGCTTTGTTTATGTCATAGGGATTGTTGATATGCGTGCATGATTTGACCGATGTATCGGTATCAGTTAACTGCCTTAGGGCAAAACAATGCAATCTACTCAAACTCGAGTCCCCGGACTCGAGTCCGGAAAAGTGCTGGTGTAATTCGACTCAAGCTGTGGAGGTCTTACAGGAGTCGAATCCCAGTATACGGGTGTGAGCACTCGACGCGTCTGTCAAGGCATGTTCATCGTACCTGTAGGCATGGATATATTTCTAGTAGTGCGCAGCAAATGTGTTTCCAGGCCTTATTCAGGTCTTATCTTCACGCTGCAAGCGCGGCATCCGAATTTTTGTCATCGCGGAGATGATTCGGGTGACCCAGGAGATGCAGTCTCTTTGTAGGGAAAAATCATGAGGTGGTGTCACCATAAGCTTGGAGTGTGGATGTTATCGACACACAGTACGATGTACAAATAATCATAGGGTGCGCGACCAGCGCTCCCTATGGGAGTAGCCCCCGAGTGCATGGTTGAGTCGAAGACTCAGGCAGGGACTAAATAACCTTTGCGACTGCTGTCATCTTTTGTTGCTTGTTTCAGTCGAATTTGTTTCTGGTGCTCCCTATGGGAGTAACCCATGTCCATAATCGAATCACGGATTCGAGTTATTAGGTATGCTTTTGATGTCCATATTCCTGCAGAAGAGAAAAAGAAAAAAAAATCGTAGGGTGCGCGACCAGCGCTCCCTATGGGAGTAGCCCCCGAGTGCTTGATGGAGTCAAAGACTCGAGCAAGGACTAAAGTAGTCGAAGTCTTCTACTGCATAATTTTGAATGACGTCAGTGTTGACGATGTGATGACCTCAGTTACTCGCGTGAGCGAATTTGACGGGACGTGACGAGCGGTGGGTCCCATTTTCTGACTCTGACTTGACCGGGCATGCGTAATCTCTATTTTAACTGTGCCTCCTCGATTTCCGCGTGTAATGGGGCTAGTGGGGGATGATTGACGCTTTAGGTCCTCCATGTTTCAAGCACGATGAACGCCACGTGTCTGGTAGGGTTTTTCTTGGCTGTTAGATTGCATCTTCTAGGGGGTTAAGTAGCGATGTTGCGATGGTAATTTTTCACATCTACTTCTTTTCTCTGTCTTTGCCACCATCGCCATTGCTGCTGCTCCTCTCCTTCTTTTTGTTCGTCTTTCCTCGCGGCGCTGGGCCAGCTCCGCGTATTTCCTAGTTACTTTCTCCGATCACATCGCCACCGCAGAATGGGGAAGAAGAATGGAGGTGCCGCGGCCGATTTCATCATCGCCACGGTTGCTGCGAAGAAGAAGGGCGGCTCCGCCGCTGCGCGAACCAGCACCGCCGCCGCCAGGAAAAAGAAGGGCACGAGCACTTGCATCACCAATGGTGCGTCACGCGCATCCGTGATCAAGTCCTCTGAGCTCCGTCTTCTACGCCAAGATGGAGTTTTGTCTGCCGCAGTTCCTGACGCGTGCGTCCCTGGCAGCAAGGTAATCCCCTCTCTGCCTACTGGCTTTCGGGTGATGTTCCTAGCATTCATCATCCGTGGTCTCTCGTTGCCCCTGCATCCTTTCTTCAGGGGCCTTCTCTGCTTCTATGGGCTCCAGCTGCATCAGCTGTCCCCCAACTCCATCCTCCATGTAGCTTGCTACATTACTCTTTGCGAGTGCTGGCTCGGAATCGAGCCGCACTTTGGTCTCTTTAAGCGTCTCTTCAAGCTGAAGCGCCAGTCAGCGTCTGGCTCCGTAGTCTACGATGTAGGAGGCTGTGGTATCCACGTCGACTCCTCCGCCACATACTTTGACATCAAACTCACGGTGTCCGTCCAAGGGTGGAGGGACAAGTGGTTCTACATCCGCAACCTGAAGGCCGACGGAGACCACTACAGACTCGTGCCCTTCGATCCCGCGATTCCGTGCAAGAGGATGCGCTCCTGGAAGAACGTAGTGATGCCCGGCGAATCCGCGGAGATAGATGTGATGTACGAGCGTGTCTGCGACCTCGAGAATCGCATGGGGAAAGAGGAGGGAGGCTGCGCCCTCATTCGCACTTGGCTGCGCCGTCGCGTCCAGCCTCTGCAGGCCAGAGTCCACCCTATGTTCTAGTGGGCTGGCGCGGACGATGACACTCGCGTATCTGCCGATGGCATTTTCGCGAGTGAAGTAGATAAAAGGGTGCGACTGGTCACCAAGTACACCGCCAAGGATGTGATCCCCAATGATCCAGTCATACCTCCATTCGATGCTACTAACCCTCCTCCTGAGGTATAGTTGTGCTATGTAGTAGCTTTGTTTGTCGATTGCTTCTTTTCAGTTTTTCTTGATTTGTGCTAAATTGTTTTCTGTGTGCAGGATTGGGGGTGTCTCCCTGTATGCCCCCTCTTCCTAAGGGGGTTATCCCTCATGAAGCCTTTCAAGAGGACGAGTCGGAGTCGACCATCCCATTTGATGTGGAGGACGAAGCCCCCAAGTCGAGTTGTCCGGACACTCGCAAGCGTTCGCGCAACGAGGATTCAGATGCATCGTCTCCTTCGACTCCGAAAGGTGCGGCTGTTGGCACAGAGTTGACGATACCTGCCGTTCCTGTGAGTGCCGTGGCGCCACCTTCTCGCAAGAAGATGCGACTGCCGAAGGAGTCGTCGTCAGAGTCGGAGGATCAAACCTTCGATTTTGACAAGTTTGAGTGGTAAGTATATAAAGTTTTCCTTGTGGTTCTTCTTTTCTAGTTGTCTTCTCTTGATGTTGATTTTCATCTTCAGTCAGCCAGCATCGTCATCTTCTGGCGACGTCCAATTTGTGAAGGAGTCTGGAGTCGCGACCTCCAAGGTCGAGAAAATGGCTTAGCGCGCTCCTTCCCCTCCATTGGCGGCCCACTCCGGGCATAATTCATCAAGTTCTCCACACAATGTGGAGCATCGGATGGTTGCCCGGACGACTGTGCACCAATCGACTTCGGAGTCATTGGAGGATCATGTATGTGTAGTACCTCTTTTCTGATGTTGCAGTCGAATTTTTTATCTATGGCATCTGCCGATCCTTTACTATTTTCTTTATTGTAGCTCCTTGTGAAGGAAGCCGCTCACCTAGCAGAGCAGGTTCTTACGATGGGTCGTCAGCATGCAATGCTGGACAATCGCCATCGCGCGGTTGAAAGTGAGTGCCCTTTACTTTTCTTCTGCATCCTTGTGATATATTCGATTGACGGTTTATCTTTGTTTGTGTCACAGCTGAGCATAGTGCCCTCCTTCATAGCACTGCTTCCCTTGAGAAAATTCTTGCTGCGTCGGTGAAGAGCCCTGATGAGGCAATCACCGCGCTGGACGAATCGCAGAAACACGAAGAGGATCTGCGCGCCTCCATCACAGGTAGGGAGAAGTTGTTCGGAGAACAACTTTTCTCGATTGCCAAGGCTCTCTCAGGTATGCCCTTGTTTAGGTTTTCGTCGTGTCTCTTCTTTCGAATTTTCTGCCGTGCTGACTTTTGTGCTGATGCTTGATTCTTTTGTAGATGCTAGCGATTGGAGCTTTGACGCGCAAGCACTCCGTCGCGATGATGCGTTGGCGGGCGCCATTTCAGCAGTCGAAGACCGCAGCGCTGCCGTGCAGGGGACGCTCACCAAGGCCAAGGGCGTGCTTAGTCACCTTCAGGAGGAGATGGCGCCCAAGGCTGAGCTGATCGAAAATATGGATGAGCTGGTGGAGTCCCTTGCTGGGGGCATTCCAGCGAGCTTCAAGAACTCGCTCCATGCGGCTGGCGCTTCAATGTCACTCGCAATGGTTCAAGCCCACGGAGTCGAAGTTGATCCTGCAGCGGTTTCCAAGGCGATGCATGTCAGCATGGATGGCCAACAGGTAGTCTTTGCTCCTTTCGCAACCGCTTGTGGCAAGTATGGGCTGCAGCTGATCAATACAGTTGCGAAGTACTCTAAGGAGCTTTAGCGAGCTGAGAAGGCGGTGAAGGGTGCAACGTCATGGGCCAGCGGGAAGTCTGTGGCGTCTGATACTGCCATAGACTCGATGAGGCCCCCAAAACCGAAGTCTAAGTCGAAGAAGCCAGTTGCTCCTCAGTAGTCGCGCCTTGTAATAGTTAAATAGCTTATTTCTTTTGTTGAAGACATGCATTTTGGCAAATGTATCTGCTGATACTTTGTTGATCTTGAATGCATTCGAATCCTTTTTTCTGTGCTTCGCCTTGGTCTTCTTATTGTCTCTTGCTTGACTTGTGATAGGGCACATCGAGTGATCCTTGGAGGGAACCTCGGGATTCGCCACCCCCTGATGAAACCTTGGCGCCGCCACGCTCAAGGGTGGATGAGCTATCTTTGCTCTCGCGACTCCGTGACCGCGTGAAGCAGTTGGAGCGTGAATTTCCCGTACTCCGTGGTAATGCGGATGTATGGAAATCGAGAGCAGAGAAGGCCGTCGCCCGAGAACAATATCTGTCGGGGGAGGTGACGCAGCTAGGCGACCAATTCCAATGTTAGTTTTCCTCTCCCTTATCTTTTCCCTGTAGTCATTTGTAGTAGGCCGTTGTCTTCATACTTCTGCCTTTGCTTGGAATAGTTGTCAGTGCGCGCCATCCGCAGGATGAGAAGGATAGGATTGCCATTCGCATGAATGACCTGACCCAAGAGCAGCTTCAAGCGAGTGGATACTTCTGGGTGGATCATCGTCGCACAATTGCGCTGGTGACCCTGCAGGATCGTGCGTTGCGAGTGCTTCATTTCTTGAAGAAGTCGCAATCATGCTTGAAGAATATTTACCGGACGATGTTCCCGCTGGACGCCGTTCCGTCGAGCCTACTGGCCCTTCTTGCTAAATTCCAAGACTTGAGTGCAGTCCGCGAGTGTGTACGGCAACAGCTAGTGGCTGGCTGCTTTGTCGCTTGTGCGACTGCACATGCCTGATGTGGACGTTGCAGCGATTACGGCCGAACCACAAGCACTGCCAGTAGGTTCGAATTGGAACATGGTTCCGCACTACCAGGCGGTGGATCGCCCAGCGGAGGAAATCGTCGACTTCTTTGAGGAGCAGACCAATCTTCCTTTACTGCAATAGTAGTTTAGTTTGTACCCTGCACATAGTTGTACCAGTGTTGTAAAGTTCATATATATGTTGTGCATAATTGACTAACATTGATGTTTATAAATAGCTTGTTAGCATGTATGTTTTGTGAGTGCGTTGCACCATGCGATTCCTTTTCGTTAGCCTGACTTGTTTTTATCTCAGCCCCTTGCCAGCTACTCAGGATATTGCGTTACTTCGTAGAATAGATGTGTATAGGGTGGCACAATCCCCGAGTGGATAATTTGCGAAAAATAAAAGAAAACACAGAGTTTTGGGGCACTTAGCTTTATTATTTTGTAGGATAGTACGAGGTACAATGTGTGTCTAAGTAGCCTTGGATGAATAGCCTTATTTGCAATGTAAAAACAGAAACGATGAAGGGTAGAAGTGCCACAGCTGCGCGACGCTCCAAGGGTTGGAGTATGCGACTCCTGTCTCTAAATCTTTAAGGCGATAGGCGCCACCTGGGATTACTTCTGTAATCACGTATGGTCCCTTCCAGGGGGACTCGAGCTTGAGATGCCCTTGCTGTTTCAGTCGCAGGACCAGGCCGCCTTCGACGAAGGACCTGGGGCGTAGCCTTCTGCTGTGGTAGTTGCGTAGGTTCTGCTGGTAGTTCGTCGATCTTTCTGCTGTGATTTCCCGTGCCTCATCAAGAAGGTCGACGGAGTCTTCGAGTGCAAGAGTTGATTCCTGCTCGTTGTAAGCGACCACACGTGGTGCTTTGTATCGTACTTTGGCGGGTAGCACCGCTTCAGCCGCGTGCACCATGAAGAGCGGGGTGTACCCTGTGGCGCTGTTTGGAGTTGTGCGTAGGCTCCGGAGTACCGATTGCAGCTTGTCTGGCCAGCAACCCACAACCTATTCGAGTGTCCTGAGGAGTCGCTTCTTGATGCCGCCGCAGACAAGCCCGTTAGCTTTTTCGACCTGACTGTTGGTCTGTGGGTGCGCTACGGAGGCATAGCTGATGTTGATTCCCAGATTCTCGCAGAATTCCTGGAACTCCTTGGATTTGAAGTTCGTCCCGTTGTCGGTGATGATGTTGTGTGGCACTCCGAAGCGGTAGATGATGGACTCGAAGAACTTGACTGCGCTTTGTCCTGACTGATTAGTCACTGGCATGGCCTCTATCCACTTGGTGAATTTGTAGACTGCGACCAAGAGGTAGACGTAGCCTCCTCGTGAGGACCTTGGGAGTTTGCCGACCATGTCGAGTTCCCATTGCGCGAAGGGCCAGGCCAATGGAATTGGTCAGAGCTCTACGCCAGGTGCGTGCGGCTTGTCCGCGAATCGCTGGCAAGCATTACATTTTTGGACGATGTCCTTGGCATCACGCATGGCCATACGCCAGTAGAATCCACCTCGTAGAGCTTTGGCGACAAGGGCGCTACTGCCGGCGTGGTGCCCATAGGTCCCCTCATGGATGTCGAGGAGGACAGCTCTTCCATCGGCCATGGAGATGCATCATTGGAGTACTCCTGTAATGCTGCGTTTGTATAGTTCGCCATTAATAACAGCGAATGCCTTGGAGCACCGTGCGATGTGCCTGGCGTCAGTCGGATCGTCCGGTAGCCTCTTGCTGAGGAGGTACGTGATGTATGGTTGGGTCCAGGATGGCTCGATCATCATGACGCTCATTGGTCCTTCAAGTCCTATGTCTAGCTCCAGGTCGTCGAGTGCCATTGGCTCATTGGGCGGCCCAGCTCCGAGTCTGTTGTTGCGCTTGTTTTCTTCTCTGCGGCCTTTGGCTTGATGGAGCATTCGCAGATGCGCTCGAGGAATACCCCAAGTGGTATGGGGGACGCAGGTGGAGCCTATGTTGGCAAGTGTGTCCGCCTCTTCATTGCTTTCGCAACCGATGCGTCGTAGCTTGCAACCGTCGAAGTGCCCTTCGAGTGTGTTGTAGAGGTCGCGGTAGGTGATCATGTTGTCGTCTGGTGGCATCGAGGTTGTTGAGGATATGCCCAAGTAGTGGCACAGTCACCAGGCTGTCATGAAGACGTCGTACGCCAGTTTCTGGTAGTGCGGGTACCGCTGTTTTGTTGGCATAAGTACCTCACTGAGGTAATAGATTGGGTGCTCTGCCCTGTGGACCTTGTTTTCCTCGGCTCGTTCTACTACGAGCACTGTGCTGACCACCTGGTTGGTGGCGGAGATGTATAGCAATAATGGTTCCCTTTCGCGTGGAGTCACCAGTACTGGCGAGGTGGATAACAAGTGCTTGAGGTCTTCGAATGCTTCCTACGCCTCGTTGGTCCACTCGAACTTGTCAACTTTGCAGAGGAGTTGGTAGAAGGGCAGTGCCTTTTCACCCATCCGACTGATGAATCGACTGAGCGCCGCGATTTGCCCAGCCAGCTGCTGGACACCTCTTACGTTTTCGGCTTCTCCATGGCCAGTATGGCTTTTATTTTCTTCGAATTCGCCTCGATCCCTCTTGCGGAGATAAGATATCCGAGTAGTTGCCCAGATGGTACGCCGAAAGTGTTGGGTTTGCAGCATAGAAAACAAAATATTTCCTACGATAAGAACTATATGCCAAGATCTATCTACTAGATACAGAGCAACAGGTGGATATACATCCATGGAGAACTTACCCTCGAAGACAACGAGTTCTGTTAACGAGTAGGAACTCGTGGATGATGTAGTCGTGCGCTTGCCGATCTCAAGATCATGATGAAGTCCAGCAGGTCCGGCTCCAGCACGTCCATCAGATCCAGCTCCAGCAAGTTCAGCACCACCAAGTCCAGCACCGCAAAGCAGCGGTGCATTCGTGATCGCACACACGTCCGGTACCCCGACAACCTCCGTCCCTCGCTCCAGCAAAGCAACGGAAGCAGCAACTCCTTTCCAGATAAAGCCACCGGGAACATGTATCTCGCTAATCCGAGACCATGGGGGAAATACTAGAGGGGGAGAGAGATCCTTCACGAGGAGGTGTGAGGAAGAAGGAGTGAGAGGGGGGCCTTTTATAGGAGGAGGGGAGGGTGTCCCTTCACCTCCCCCATTCATGTGGTGGTAACCCCCTCCACATTAAAATGCCCCTTCACATTCTCTTTTAAAGTCGCCACTTTAAATGCATTAAATTTCTCCAAATTTAATGCTCTCTCATTTAATAAAACTCTTTTATTAATTTTATTCAGAATTTTGTTAATTACTTTAATTAACAAACATTCACATAAAACCCCCTGCAACATTTCAATATTACATGCAGAACCAATTTCAGCAATTTCACCCGAAACAGTTTCGGTGTCTATTGAAATAATTCCAGCGCTTTCTTAAATCTTTATCTGAAACATATTTGCTCCAAATGGTGTCGGTATCCCTTAAGTGTGTCACCCTATGGTTCGCGAATAATGCAGATATGATCGAGACCCCTCTCTGATCAATAATCAGCAGCGGGACCTGGAGATCCGTACTGACTCCCACATATTCAACGATGACTCTTGTGATCGTGTGAACCTTTTAACGTCGTAACTAAATCCCTTTGTCTCGCGATATATTACATGTCCGAGATTCGATCATTGGCATCCAAATACCTAGTTTGATCTCGTTACCGACATGCACTCTTTTCTCGTTCCCGTGATATAACATTCTAGTGATCACATCACTTGCTTGCAAGCTATTTTAATGGGATATCACCGAGAGGGCCAGAGTATATCTATCCATCGTCGGGATGGACAAATCCCACTCTTGATCCATGAGCCTCAACATAACACCTTCATAGCACTGAACCCACCTTTATAGTCACCCTGTTATGGTGTGACGTTTGATGTTATCAAGATACTCTTCTGGTGTTAGCAATTAACATGATCTCATGGTCTAAGGACTAAGATTACTTCGTATGATGTTATAGCAATATAAACATAATGACTCTGATCGTAATACTATACTTCGTATGAATGTTCATCACATCATTCCACCAATGTTGTGGCCTCGTTATTAACAACATTCAATGTCCATGATCAGGAAACCTTGATCATCTTGTTAATCAACAAGCTAGTTTATATGAGAGGCAGTACTAGGAACTTTGTATTTTGTTTATTAAACACACATGTATTAACGTTTCCAATTAATACAATTATAGCATGCAAAATAAACATTTATCATAAACATGGAATAAGATAATGACCACTTTATTATTGTCTCTCGGGCATATTCCCTTCAGTCTCCCACTTGCACTAGAGTCAATAATCTAGTTTCAAAACCTTTGCGTATTGAACACCTATGGCTTTCTGGTGTTGCATATACGCGATTGCTAGTGGTTAACATAATCTCCGGATCTAACAGTTTCAGGTCCGTGTGTTTTTGCATGTCTTTGCGTCTCTACGCATCACTCATTCTCAAATGAGATGGCATTATATAAATTTTGGTCCTTTGGTGAGACCTTTAGTTTGTTCGGGTTAAAATATGTTGATATTATTGTCATACAATATATATTGATAGTATTAGCCCACTTTGAACCACTCCTAGTTTGATAACAAACTACTTAACACAAATGCCCTCCTTTGCTACCACTATAGCAGTCATATACTTAGCATTTTGTTGTAGTATCCGTCACAATGTTTCAACTTTGGAATTTATCCAAATCCATCATGGAACATCCTTTCTATTACATTGTGCCACCCATAGTCTAAATTGAGATAAATTTAATTTGTATCTTTTGACAAAACTAGTATCAATGTAACACTTTACAATGAACTACCTTTAACTATTTGTCACTTATACATTATATATTCTTAGTTCTTCCAAAGCTCATAAGAATATCTTTACTATTGTCCAATGATCATCTTATGAATCATTCTGGTATGTGCTCGTAAAATTTAGAGCATAGGACATTCTGGATATATACATATCACGGTATAATCGATCAAAATCTTCATGTGATTTTACTCACCAAGTGTTGAAACACTTGAATCTTGATACAATCCTTTCATGCAGCAAGAACCTTTCTTGTTGTTTCCATATTGAACCCTTTCAATATCTCATATATGTACGTTTGGCACAACCATATTAGTGCCTCAATCTATCCATATAGACATTGATGCCCAATATTATGGTTTTGCCTAAGTCTTTCATCGAAATCCTATTTTAATGAAATTATTAACTTGTGTCAATACAAGATACATCATTTCCAATCAAGACCATGTCTTCTACATAATGTATTACAAATATGTCTCAGTGCTCCCACTTAATTTCTTGCAAATGCAAGCATCTTCATCATCTCCGATGAATTTAAACTCTTTTAACAGTTTCATCACGGTGAAGATTCCAACTCCGCTATGCTTACTTCAACTATTGAAGTTCGCATGCCCTTTTAGCACCCTTTGAATTAACAAAACCCTTCGGACCGTGTCTTGCACACGTCCTAGGTAACCATTCTATTAGAAGAACATTGTTTTGTTTGTTCAACTACCATACATCAAATTATATGTAGTGGTTGCTACATTAATCTGTCAAGGCTAAATATCGCTATGAAAGATCAAATCTTGTCATAGTCAACTCCTTGAACATTCTCATAAACTTCTTTCCAACATGTCGACTATTTCATATATGTTAAATATCCATGTCTATTTATTTATAGATCCAAACATGACCGATAGGCTTTACGCCTTTTCAGAGGGTCTTCCAAATTCAGAAACTTGATTTCTCGTGTATGGATACTATCACGGATTCTATGACTTCTAGTCATTTTATGGAGTCAGGGCCCATCATCGCTTCTTTGCATGCAGTCGGTTCATCATTGTCAAAACAATAATGACTTGTTTATCAAATCTTACTATTTGATTCTTACCGACCCACACGGTTCAATAGGAACTCTAATCTCTGAGATTACACCCTTTGCAATCACGGGAGCCATGAGCAATGTGGCCGCTACCGGGACACTTTCTGGCGCTACGCTACTTAGCATATATAGCTACGGTTCAACAACCTTATCAAAGTTCTATTGTCCTCCCACTTAACTTTTCACGAAAAAATCCTTCTCAAGAAACTTGACGTTCCACGTAACAAACTCTTTTGTCCTCGGTGTTATGGAGAAATTCCCAACAAATTCTTTGGGATAAGCTACAAGATTTGCTTATCCGACTTTGGTTATAAACATTTTACTTATGCATATCATACCAAAATTTAAGAAAAGACAATTTGGGTTTTATCCCAAACCATAACTTATATGGTGTCATTTCAATGGATCACTATGGTGCTCTTTTCAGTGTAAAAGCGGTAGTCTCTAAAGCTTTAATCCTTAAAACATAATGGCAGTTTTATAAATGACACCTTTGATCTTACCATGTCAAACATGGTTTGGTTTCATCTCTCGAATATGCCATACTCCTATGGTTTATCTGGAAAACACAAATCAAGGAACAATTCCTCAAATCTTAGGTGTTTTGCTAAACATGTAACTCAAATATCTTCCTTTATGATCGAATCATAAATTCTTTATTTTCTTGTTACAATGATTTTCCACTTCATCTTGAAAGTCTTTGAATAATTTTCAAATGTTTCATACTTTTTTCCTTATTAAGTAAATATATATAGATATATTCACTCAAATTTCTAGAGAAAGCATATGAAGCAAAAAGATCCATCGCATAAGGCTACCCATAATGGACTATATACATCAACATGCATGATATCCAATAAGTTAGTCATTCGTTCCTCTTTGGCCTATGGACGGAGTTTCAATTATCTCGAGGAAAGTCTCACAAGCGTCAATTGATCAAAATCAAACGACTCCAAAAAATCCATCAACATGGAGTTTCTTCATGTTTTCTTTCCAATATAATGTAAACAGTGATGTCACTTCATAAGTGATCTTTCAATCATTTTTCTTGCGACATTTTAGCAATAGTGTTTATGGATGTGATTTCTCCCACTAGACTTTTAAAAGTTCATCCATCCTTTATGGAATATGGTAATTATTTGAACAACCATTGTTCTCATAATACCGGAACAAAATAACAATTATTAAAAAAAATCTCGAAGGCTCGGTTTGACGACAATGAAAACACAATAACACTTTATTTCTTTTCGATGAACATCATCACTTATTTTCTTGCTAGTTACTTAGGTCGTGGCAGTTCATGAATTGTGTTGTTCTGTATGACACTTCACACCAACCAATTCGGTATCTAATACCGGTATCCAATACCGGTCTCCAATACCTAAGAACCACATTGTTTAACAAGCAAGGAATATAGCCATAACATGTATATCTTCTATATACCTAAGTTGGACAACTCCAACCTTTTCCTTTCTCTCAAATATTTTATAGATTCTCTTTCAGCAAATCCTTTTCTTTTAGAAGAATCTATCAACATCAAAAGTGTTGTCATTCACATGACACATAGTACAAAGTGTATATAGTCAAATACTAATACCTTTGGACTTGCACTTTGAAGTGGATCACCATCATCAAATGTTTGGTGTTCTTTCAAAAATCCATTCTTTAGTAATCTATTAGTGTAGTAAACATTTTACTTACATATTCTATTCATCCTTATCATGACAACTTTCATGATCAAGCTACTATAGCCTATAAGGAAGAATCGTGAGTATAATGTTAGTTCCCAAAACCTTTTTGGGAGATTCGGATGCTTAGCATCTCCATCCTTCACAAATTCTCATACAATATGAGAACATGTATTTTGCTAAATTATATTCTATCATAATGCAACCAAAAATATTGTTTCAGATATCACAATATATTTCACACATGATGGTTTGTGAAACAATTTTCTAGCTCCTATATAATCTTGATATTAAAACAACATTTGAATATCAATAATCATGGAGGCAAACATGATACTTTAGATACTAACATTGGAATTCTTACTCTTGATTTAATACTACTTATTAAACTTCATGGAGTAAATAGAGTTTGCTGAAAGTTTGCAATAGGACTTATAAACTTTAAATTGACGTTCAAAACAATATGATACCAGTTTGTAAAGTAAATATCCAGAATTCTATAGTTCTATTATCTCAATTAAAACTAAGAATAAGGTAGTGAATAAAAGCCAATGACTACAACAAATTATGCAAATTCACTTTGATTTAGTTTATGACAAATTGAGTTTGACTAATCCAAATTAGAAATGAACTCCCACTCAAAAACGACATCCCTCGTGCCTTTTTGGTGATTACATGAACCAAATCCACTACACCAAGTCCGATCATCACGTGAGTCGGTGTAGCTTCAAAGGCGAGCATCAATATGGCCATCATATCAACTATATGGCTCATGCTAAAACTTCCGGTCCGTGTTCCGAGGCCATGTCTGTACATGCTAGGCTCGCCAAGTAAGAACCTTAGTACTCGCGTGTGTAAAAATGTCTTACACCCGTTCTATGAAAGTGTAGTGTCGAGTACACCCGATCATCACGTGATGTCTCGAAACACGATCCATAGAACGGTGCATACTTAAGGAAGAATACATTTTTATCTTGATATCTAAATGAGGGATCATCTTAAAATGCTACTAAAATGCCAAACTAGCAATATAAGATGCAAACATCATATGTGTAAAGTGGAATGATGTGGTGCATGCATTTGATCACCATCATATGCATCGTGGTATGATCTCTATCATTCCTTTGTGTGTAAGGCCAAGGTCTATGGAACTTACACGTTAGGTGTGTTGTAAGAGTATCTATCATACATCTACTTACAACATTACCATATCATGACACTAGCCCAGCAACGATCTAAATTAGACGCCTCTAATTTATCAATTGCAAGTTTTTACGTGGCTTAGGGCTTTCGAAGATAGAACCGGTCTTACCTACGATCATGGAACCACAATGATGATAACCAAATTATTAGCAACTCGTTGTAAATCAGATATTGACTATAGTAGGAGAGACAGACACCTGCCAGCCACTTATGCAAAACTAGTTGCATGTCAGTCGTGGAACCGGTCTCATGTGCGATGGCATGTCAAGTTGGTCCGGGCCGCTTCATCCCACTACGCCACCAATATCCAAAATACATGAAAGATGCAATAACATGATCAGGCTCTAATACCACTGTTAGGTTCGCAGCATAGAAAACAAAAGATTTCCTACGATGAGAACTATACACCAAGATCTATCTACTAGATACAGAGCAACGGGTGGATATACATCCATGGAGAACTTACCCTCGAAGACAACGAGTTTTGTTAACAAGTAGGAACTTGTGCATGATGTAGTCGTACGCTTGCTGATCTCAAGATCGTGATGTCCAGCAGGTCCGGCACTAGCACGTCCATCAGATCTATCTCCATCAAGTCTAGCACCACCAAGTCCAGCACCGCAAAGCAGCGGTGCATCCGTGATCGCACACATGTCCCGTACCCCGACAACCTCCATCTATCGCTCCAGCAAAGCAGCGGAAGCAGCAACTCCTTTCCAGATAAAGCCACCGGGAACATGTATCTCGCTAATCCGAGACCATGGGGGAAAAATACTAGAGGGGGAGAGAGATCCTTCACGAGGAGGTGTGAGGAAGAAGGAGTGAGAGGGGGCCCTTTTATAGGAGGAGGGTAGGGTGTCCCTTCACCTCCCCCATTCATGTGGTGGTAACCCCCTCCACATTAAAATGCCCCTTCACATTCTCTTTTAAAGTCTCCACTTTAAATGCATTAAATTTGTCCAAATTTAATGCTCTCTCATTTAATAAAACTCTTTTATTAATTTTATTAAGAATTTTGTTAATTACTTTAATTAACAAATATTCACATAAAACCCCCTGCAACATTTCAATATTACATGCAGAACCAATTTCAGCAATTTCACCCGAAGCAATTTCGGTGTCTATTGAAATAATTCCAGCGCTTTCTTAAATCTTTATCTGAAACATATTTGCTCCAAATGGTGTCGGTATCCCTTAAGTGTGTCACCCTAAGGTTCGCGAATAATGCAGACATGATCAAGACCCCTCTCCGATCAATAATCAACAGCAGGACCTGGAGATCCGTACTGACTCCCACATATTCAATGATGACTCTTGTGATTGTGTGAACCTTTTAACATCGTAACTAAATCCCTTTGTCTCGCGATATATTACATTTCCGAGATTCGATCATTGGCATCCAAATACCTAGTTTGATCTCGTTACCGGCATGCACTCTTTTGTCGTTCTCGTGATATAACATTCTAGTGATCACATCACTTGCTTGCAAGCTATTTCAATGTGATATCACCGAGAGGGCCCAGAGTATATCTATCCGTCATCGGGATGGACAAATCCCACTCTTGATCCATGAGCCTCAACATAACACCTTCGTAGCACTAAACCCACCTTTATAGTCACCCTGTTACGGTGTGACGTTTGATGTTATCACGATACTCTTCCGGTGTTAGCAATTAACATGATCTCATGGTCTAAGGACTACGATTACTTCATATGATGTTATTGCAATATAAACATAATGACTCTGATCGTAATGCTATACTTCGGATGAATGTTCATCACATCATTCCACCAATGTTGTGACCTCGTTATTAACAACATCCAATGTCCATGATCAGGAAACCTTGATCATCTTGTTAATCAACAAGCTAGTTTATATGAGAGGCAGTACTAGGAACTTTTTATTTTCTTTATTAAACATACATGTATTAACGTTTGCAATTAATAAAATTATAGCATTGAAAATAAACATTTATCATAAACATTGTCGTTGTATTGGGAACGGCAGTACCTGAAGAGGTTAGATAGAGGTGTGGGGACTAGCAGGGAAGCTATTGACGGCGTCCGTAGGCGGGATTGGATTCAAGCAAGTGTGGCTGGACGCAGGAAGTACCCAGGTTCGGAGCCCTCGTGGTGAGGTAAAACTCCTACTCCTTCCTAATCTGACTATGTGGGATATACGAACTACAAGTGCTCCTCGAGCTGTATTTGCTAGCTACTGCCTTAAATGCTAAGAGACCAACCAACCCTTTCTACTGAAGCCTTGCCTCTCCTTATATAGGCAGAGAGGCAGCGGTCTCACTGGCCAATCCGACTGGCGGGTCCCACAGGCGGGTCTCGGCCGGCTGGTCATCTACAATACCCCGTATGGCATGTCACGTCGGAGTGTGAGCGGTATGGCTGTCGTGGGTACAGTGGACGCCGTGCGAGCCCGTCATCAGCATCGGGCCACTGTTCCCGCGTCATCCCCGCAAAGTCTTCGGTATGGCCGGGTGGTTGCTAGTCTTTTCATCGTATAGGGCGTACCGTGCACTGATACGGACGTCGTCCTGTCTCACTGATTGGGTCCGGCTACGTCGTCGTAGCCGGCTACTTCTTGCTGATCCGGCTACCACACGGTAGCCGGCCTATCCTACCCTGTCTGGCTGTGCTTGGTCAGCCGGACGCGATCCGACTGCTTGGTTCTTGTCCGGTTGGGGTACCTGGGGATCATCCCCCTAACACTAGCCCCCGAGCGCGTGTGGATTCCGCCCTTAGGCGAATGTGCGTGCGCTCCTTCTTGTTTTTGAATTTGTGTCCGGCCGTGCTTGGCGGTTGCGCTACTCGTGACGTCAGTGCTGACGCCAGCCACGTTGGCACGCGCCATCATTGCTCTGCGGTGGGCAGCATAACGTCCCGTCGCACGTCGTCTTGGGGAACCGCTGTCTGGCGCTTCGGTTCCTGCTCCGGGATCTTCTGCGAATCTTGCTTTGGCACACGAGATCTGGGCGGCGGTTGGGGTGAGGGCCGTTCGGATGCGTGCCACGTGGCTTCGCTGACGGTTGCCCTTCGGGCCCTTTAAAGGGATGCCGTGGGGAGGCAGCTCCTTTCCTTCGCTCCCCGCTGTAGTCTCCTCCTCCCTCGCGTGCTCCTGCTTCTGTGCCCTTGCCTTCTGCGCCGCCCGCTCGTCGTCGTCGTCGCCACGGGCCACCGCCATTCTACCGTCACCGCTCCTCCTTGTCAGCCGGAGATGGTCGCCGACCGCGGGGCTTGGTGCGGCTCCTCCGTCACCGAGGACCACATCGCGAAGTACCGCGCCACCCGCGTTCTTCCGCCGCTGGAGGAGGTGGCGGTGCGGTTGGTGCCGGCGGGGGAGGTGTCGCCGCACCCGGCAGAGGGGGAGTGCGTCATCGTCCTCTCCCATCTGGCGCGCGGGTTCACCCTTCCGGTGCACCCCTTTTTCTTGACGTTTCTCGGCTTCTTCGATCTCCACCTCCACCCCCTCGGTGCCAACACCATCAGAACGTTGGAGCATTTCATGGCGTTCTGCGAGAGTTACCTCGGGATACAGCCGGATCTCGGGCTCTTCTGCCGGCTCTTCCGAGTCTGGCCGCAGGTGCAGTACACGAAGGGGCCGCTAGTCGTCTGCAGCGGCGCCTCCATCTACTTCTGCTCCCAATCCGGCTATCCCAAGTTCTTGCTTCAGGACACGGTACGGCTGTGGCAGCAGTCGTACTTCTATGTCAAGAACATCACCAACGTCGACCGGATCAATCTTTCGGCATTCCAGGATGTCGAGTCCAGCCGGCAGAACTGGGAGCTGAGGTTCCATGGTGACAAGGCGGAGACGGACACGATGCTGACGCGCATGCGCTCCCTCGTCACCTGCCGGCTAACCGGCACGGACATCACCCTCAGCTGGATGTCCCGGCTGATGATGTCGCTGCAGCAGCGAGCGCACAAAATGTGCTACTACTCCGGCCGGCTGGACCCGACCCGGCTGGAGCACCGCGATCCCCGCTACCACAACTTGAAGGAGTGGGTGTGGACGATCACAAAGGAGCGGCTGCCGGAGAACTGGAAGTTCAGTCTGGCGCCCTACAGCCGGGAGAACCGCGCGCCCCGGGTAAGTTCTTATAGCCGGAAAGTTCATTTGTTCTTCCTGCGTTTTTTTTCTGTCTCACTGACTTCTTTTATTCGACAGATCTTCGCTTGCATCCTACGCGAGGAGGGTGAGGCTCCTCTTGAGGAGTTCACGCCTGACTTGCGCAAGCCACGCGCTCGGCGGTCCGGCAAGGAGTCGGATGGGGATGGCGATGCCTTTCCCAGCCGAAATGACGAGACGGCTGCCGACCCGCATGTGGAGGTTCACGAGGAGGAGGAGGTCGCGCCGACCGTGGACCCGACGACGCGCTCCGCGACGGACGGCAAGGCAGGCGGGAGTGGCTCCAGTCGTTCCGGCTCCAGCCGGCCCGTGACGGAGGAGCCGGCTCCTAAGAGGAGCCGGTCCAGCACCCTGCCGCCAAGCCGTCTTGGCCGGAAGAAGGGGCCGCCCCCAGTTGTGCCGAGGTACGTCCCTTCTCCCCACTTTTTCTTTCAGCATCTTCTGTCTGCTTCCCTTTTTTCTTCTTTTTCTGACTTTGGTTTATTTGCCTTTGCCTTCTACTCCTTCTTAGCACATTGGTTTCTTTCGGAGCCACGAGCCCGGCCCGAGCGCCGACCGAGTCACTGCCCCGTGCCCCGACTGCGCCAGCCAGCGCCCCTCCTTCTACTGTGGTGCTGCCTCCGCCTCTGCCTCGAGCTGAACCGGTTGCCTCCGCTGAACCGGAAGGTCCCCAGCCGGAGGCGGAGTCCTCCCAGCCGGATGGCTCTTCTGCGGGCGCGCGGGAGGCTGCTGGCAAGGAGCTCGTCGTTGTTGGTGACAACAACTCCGACGAGGAGCCAGGGGAGGAGTGGAGGACGGTGGTAGTTGCTGCGAAGGAGTCCCTGGCTGTCAACGCCGTGGATGACGACGCTTCTTCCACCGCCTCGTGTCGGACCTTGCCGCCATGCTCGAGCTAGCGGTGAAGGGGATCCGGCTGCTGGAGGCCACAGCCGATGGGAACCGGTCGTTGGAGCAGAAGCTTGCTGCCGCCAACGGGACTTCCCAGAGTAAGTTCGCTTCACCCGTCTTTGCTCTTTTTTTTACTGATAGCCGGTTTTGTTGCAGCCATCCTCGTGTGCGCTCAGTGCGAGATCGATCGCTTGAAGAAAGCGAATGACCGGCTGAGCAAGTCCAATTCTACTCTGCGGCTGCAGAATAAGGATTGGAACGCGAGGGTAGACGGTCTGGAGGCCACCATCAAGGAGCACGACGCCTCACTGGCTAGCCGGAGCGAAGCCTTCACCCTTCTCGAGGCCCAGAACAAGGACCAAGAGAAGGAGATCAAACGGCTGGCGACCAAGGAGAAGGCTCTGGTGGAGGAGCTGATGCAGGTAGGCCACACGGCTAAGGGTAACTTCCCTTTTCCGTCTTGTTTTCTTTTCGGATCCGGTAGCCGGATCTGACCCTTTTTTCTGACAGCCTTTTACCCCGGCATAGACCTGCTGGCCTACAACCGGCTGCAGGAGAACTGGCCGAGAGCGCAGCCGACGGCCCAGGAGCTCGTCGTCCTTCTTGGCGAAGAAGCTGCCAAGCTTCGTCAAGCGGCATGGGATGTCTTCTCCTTCATGTGGTCGGAGGCTCCGGTTTCAGAGACGATGGCGCAGCTCGCTGCGAAGGTGGGAGAGGTGACGGCTGCGGTGGACCGGCTACGGGACTTGGTGGCGCGAGCTGGAGCGGAGATGGCTCTGGCCCTCATGCTCTCCTGGTACAAGGACGCCCGCGTCGATAAGATCGACGGTGGCTTCCGTGCTGGAGCCGATCTTGCCGCCATCCGCCAAGCCCATCCGGAGCTCCGCGGATCCGCCATCAAGATCGCCGACTACATGGACCCCGACGAGGTGCTCACTGACTCGGAGTCTGTCGGAACTCCTGATGTGGAGGGCCCGATGCCGCCGTCCACTGGTGCTGAAACCGGATCGAGCTCCGCGCCGCCTCCTCCGCCCGAAGCTTCCACCGGCCAAGGTCTTCCTCACGGCAAGGGTCCTGCCGCCTAGTCACTGCCCTGGGATGCCGGGTGTATTTGTCTTGTCTGGGATATGCGTAAAACTTGTCTATATGTACCGGTTATCTCTAATGCCGTATAACTTGTGGGAGCTTCGTCTCCCTTTTGCTTGTTAATGTTGAACTCTTGAGTTTCCTTTAACTTGTGCCTTGAACTTTCTTTTGATATTTTGCTGGCTAACTTTGTCCGGCTGACTTTGCCCGGCTACGCCCTTCTAGCCGGGGGAACTACCATTCTAGTGGGGGCGCGCGAGCGCACCCACTGGGTGTAGCCCCCGAGATTCAGAGTAGCTGGCGTAGCCAGGTGCTTCGAGTCTTCCTTATTTTTCCCAAGTCCTGTAACTTTGCCCGATTAGGCTCGCTTTAGTTGGCTACTTTTCGCTAGCTGAACGCCTTCAGCCGGGGGAACTAACATTCCAGTGGGGCGCGCGAGCACATTCACTGGGTGTAGCCCCGAGATTCGGAGTAGCTGGGATAGCCAGGTGCTTCAAATCTTTCTTGTCCTCTCTTGCTCCTACCCTTGCCCTCAGCTAGGCTCCGAACGGCCGGCTAAACGCCCATAGCCGGTCAGAAACTATAAGATTCCACTGGGGGCGCACGAGCGCACCCAGTGGGTGTAGCCCCCGAGATTCAGAGTGCTTGATGAAGGCAAGGACTTCGAATCTTCTTACCTTTTCCTGAATTCCGACTCAAGGTAGTCTAACAAGAATGTACATACACATACGCACATGTCCTCATAGGTTAGTAGGTTAGTCTGCCAAATTGCAGCCAGAAAACGGCTAGTTTTTCGAAAACTAGCTTGTGCCTCTCTAGACACTTAGTCGCTTTCCCGTGTGCTCTTCTATTTTCGTTGCATCCTTGCCGGGCAGCCAGGTTGCGGTCTGCAGCCGGAATCGAAGAGAGCTGACAGTACATTGCGCACGGTACTAACGGCTTAGCAGCTGGATTGGTTTGAGCCAGTCGCAGGGCCGGGATGCCCGTTCTGTTGCGTCTCCTCCCTGTTTTCGTGTGGGATGCCTCGGGCTTTTGCTCTTGCTAGCCGGACAGCCGGGTTGCGGTTTGTAGTTGAGACGAAGAGTGGGCCTCTGACATCGTCACACACTACTCAGCCGGTTCCTTGGGGGACCACGTGAAGATGTCCTGATTCTCACGGAGGAAGTCGACGAGCGCGCCTTCCTATTTGCTGTCCAAGCCGGCGCCAATGGTGACGAACTTAGTCGGGTCGGAGGGGTCGAGCAGGATCCTCTTCGTCTCCTTTGCCGGCTGGAAAGCTCCTTCTCCAGCTGGTTTGCTGCTAGCCGGAATGTCCTGCTGGGCCATGGCCACATTGCGCATGATCACGCGCTTTTCATCGGCTATGATGAGGGCCTCTGCCAGTTTGGAACCGGCTGAGGCGCACTCCATCGACCGCCTGAAGCAGCCGGCGACGGTGATCACGCCGTGGGGTCCCGACATCTTCGTCTTGAGGTACACGTAGTGGGGGATGGCCGTGAACTTGGCGAGGGCGGGGCGTCCGAGGAGAGCATGGTAGGAGCTCGCTAGGTTTACCACCTCAAACCAGATTGGTTCGCGGTGGAAGTTCTCCTCGGTCCCAAGATGACGTCCAGCTGGATTTTCCCCAGCGGGGCGTAGGCTGGCCACGGCAGTACGCCGTGGAACGTCGTGGTAGTCGGGCACAGGTCGCTCTCACGAATGCCCAGCTTCTCCAGTGAGGACTGCTGCCTCCGTCGATGAGGACGCGCGAGAATCGGCAGGTACACGCGTTGGAGATGATGAGGGGGTCGAGCACCATGGCGTAGCCCCCGGAATCGGCAGATGCTCGGGCTGGTCTGCCCGGCTCCAGGTGATGGGGATTTCCGACCAGTTCAGGTACTAGGGGCCGGAGAGACGATGGCATTGACCTCCT
Source organism: Avena eriantha (assembly GCA_910589775.1). Classification (NCBI taxonomy): domain Eukaryota; kingdom Viridiplantae; phylum Streptophyta; class Magnoliopsida; order Poales; family Poaceae; genus Avena; species Avena eriantha. The sequence continues at coordinate 225,375,978 of OU342742.1, forward strand.
TCGAGCATCGCCTGCGGTTGTGCTTGTCGTCCTGCTCCGTCTCGAAGATGTGGTAGGCGGCGTGCGGCTGGGCATAGCCGTTGTTGTAGTTGCCGTTGTTGCCGCCGTTACCATCGTTGTCGGCTCCTCTAGCCGGTGGTGGAGGTCCACCTGGAGGGGGTGGGAGATGAGGCTGGTTGTCCTGGTCTTTTAGCTGGCGGGTCCAGCTGCTGTTCCGGGTGGTGTGCATAGCCGGTTTGAAGGGACCGCTATGCCACTTGCACGGGCCATCAAACATCTTGTCGAAGCTGAGCCGTGGCTTCTGCCTTCTTGCCTTATTACTCGGCACGTCGGGCGCGCCCTCCATAGCATTGACCTGCCGCGCGTGGTAGCGAGGCTTCCGTTGTCTAGCCTGGCGGTCCCCATGGAATCGGTTGTCGTTGCCGTGGCGTCGGGAGGATCCGGCCTCTCCAGCCGGATTGCTTGGTCGGTCGCGAGCCGGCTCCGTGGGAGTCGGGCGCCCATCCGCATTTACTCGGAGGGGCTTCTTCATGGTGGCATCCGCCGTGGCGTACTGGTCCACGACCGTCATGGGCTCTGCCATGGTTTTCGGCTCGTCACACAGTAGCCGGTGGTGAAGCATGGTGCCTTCCCGGCAACCCACGATGAAGAAGCTGATGGCTTGGCTCTCCAGGATGCCCTCGCAGGTGTTGCGCAGCTCCCTCCACTTGGCGAGGTACTCGCGGTCGGTCTCGCGGTCACCCTGGACGCACAAGGCCAGGTCGCGCGGGCGCCCTGGATGTTTGTACGTGCCGTTGAAGTTGTGGATGAACACCTTCTCGAAGTCAGGCCAGGCGTTGATGCTGTTGGGCACAAGGCTATTGAGCCACGTCCTTGCTGATCCGGTTATCATGAGGGGGACGTAGCGCACGGCTGTGCGCTTGTTCCCATGGGCGATGCTGACTGCCGTAGCATAGTCGGTCAACAAGTCTTCCGGCTTCATGCTACTGTCGTACTTGGGGGTGTCCCTGGGTAGGGAGAATTTGTCCGGAAACGGCTCGTTCCGGATGCAGGGTACGAACAAACCGGACCGGTAGAGTCTTCCTCCTCCGTGACACGCGCTTGAGCGAGGAGCTCGATGCGGTCACGGGCATCTGGACAATCCGGGTTGGGCGCTCCCACCCGGCCCGAGAGACGGGAACTGGCTGGTCTGGGCGCTCCGGTTGCCAGAGGGGGAGGCGGCGGGTTGCTGTTCACCGTCTGCTCCTAGCGCGGTTGGCCCCTGTTGCCAGAGCTGCGACGCCTGCTGTGGGCCCTAGCCGGCTGAGGGGAGGACGCCCACTGGGTATCGCACGGTGCGCCCCTGCTGTTGGCAGGTAGCTTTCTCCCCCTGGAGTAGCTGGGGTCCTCCTGCATCTGCCGGTTGGCATCAGCCTGCTCGTCCGCGATGCGGAGGATGTTGGGTCCGCAGCATAGAAAACAAAAAATTTCCTATGATGAGAACTATACGCCAAGATCTATCTAATAGATACAGAGCAACAGGTGGACATACATCCATGGAGAACTTACCCTCGAATACAACGAGTTTTGTTATCGAGTAGGAACTCATGGTTGATGTAGTCGTACGCTTGCCGATCTCAAGATCGTGTGGAAGTCCGAGCGCCGCAAATCAGCAGCGCATCCGTCCTCGCACACATGTTCAAGCCACCGGACAACCTCCACCTCCTCGCTCCAGCGAATCAGCAGAAGCAGCAACTCCTTCCAGACACAAGGCCACCGGGAACATGTATCTCACTAATCCGAGACCATGAGGGAATATCTAGAGGGGGAGAGAGATCCTTCACGAGGAGGTGTGATTTGTGAGAGGGGAGAGGGGGGCTTTATATAGGAGGGAGGGAGACCCCTCCTCTCCCATAGCCGGCGCATGAGGGAGGGGGACTCCTCCCCTCCTTCATTCATGTGGTGAACCTCCACTCACATAAACATGGCCTCCACCCAAAATCCCACTCACATGTATTTAATTTCCACCAAATTAAATGCAACTCTCAATTAATAAAACTCTTTTATTTATTTTATTCAGAATTTTGTTAATTACTTTAATTAATAGACATTCACATAAAACCCCTTGCAACATTTCAATATCACATGCAGAACCACTTTCTGCAATTTCACCTGAAACAATTCCGGTTTCTATCGAAACAATTCCTGTTTCTATCGAAACATTTCCTGCGTTTTGCAAACCTTTTGTCTGGAACATATGTGCTCCTAAATGGTGTCCGGCAACCCTTAAGTGTGTCACCCTACGGTTCGCGAATAATGCAGACATGATTGAGACTCCTCTCAGATCAATAATCAGAAGCGGGACCTGGAGATCCATACTGACTCCTGCATATTCAACGATGACTTCTGTGATCGTGAGAACCTTTAACATCAGCAATTTAATCCCTTTGTCTCATGATATAATACATGTCCGAGATTCGATCATCGGTATCCAAATACCTAGTTTGATCTTGTTACCGACATGCACTCTTTTCTCGTTCCCGTGATATAACATTCTAGTGATCACATCACTTGCTTGCAAGCTATCTTATGTGATATCACCGAGAGGGCCCAAAGTATATCTATCCGTCATCGGGATTGACAAATTCCACTCTTGATCCATGAGCCTCAACATAACACCTTCATAGCACTGAACCCACCTTTATGGTCACCCTGTTACGGTGTGACGTTTGATGTTATCAAGATACTCTTCCGGTGTTAGCAATTAACATGATCTCATGGTCTAAGGACTAAGACTACTTTGTATGATGTTCTAGAAATATAAACATAATGACTTGATCGTAATGCTATACTTCGGATGAATGTTCATCACATCATTTCACGAATGCTGTGACCTTGTCATTAACAACATCCAATGTCCAATATCAGGAAACTTTGATCATCTTGTTAGTCAACAAGCTAGTCTATCAGAGAGGCATAACTAGGAACCCCTTTTTGTTTATTAAACACACATGTATTGATGTTTCCTATCAATACAATTATAGCATGTAAAATAAACATCTATCATATACAAGGAATATATAATAACAACTTTATTATTGCCTCTCAGGGCATATTTCCTTCAGTCTCCCACTTCCACTAGAGACAATAATCTAGTTTACATACTGATAAATCTAACACCCATGGAGTTCTGGTGTTGATGATGTTTTGCCCTAGGGAGTACTTTAGTCAATGGATCTGCTACATTCAGGTCCGTGTGCACTTTACAAATCCATATATCTCCATCCTTGACATGCTCGCGGATGGAGTGAAACCGGCGCTTAATATGCTTGGAATTCTTGTGAGACCTTGGTTCCTTGGCGTTGGCTATGGCTCCATTGTTGTCACAATAGATCACCATTGGGTCCAACGCACTAGGAACCACACCTAGTTCCGTTATTAACTCCTTCATCCAAACCGCTTCCTGCGCCGCTTCTGAAGCAGCAACATATTCCGCCTCCGTCGTTGATCCAGCCACCACAGGTTGTTTGGAGCTCCTCCAACTAACTGCTGCTCCGTTCAAGAGAAATACGTATCCGGATTGAGACTTAGAGTCATCCGGATCAGTGTCAAAGCTAGCATCGACATAACACTTAGCGACTAGCTCTTCTTCACCTCCGTATAGAAGAAACATATCCTTAGTTCTTCTCAAGTACTTAAGGATATTCTTGACCGCTATCTAGTGTTCCGAACCTGGATCAGATTGGTACCTACTAGTCAAACTAATAGCATGTGCCACATCCGGTCTTGTACATAGCATGTCATACATTATAGAGCCTATGGCTGAGGCATAGGGGATCTTATCCATTATCTCTCTTTCTTCTGCCGTAGCCGGACTTTGAGTCTTACTCAATGTCTTGCCTTGCAACATAGGTAAGTACCCCTTCTTACTTCCGTCCATATTAAACTTCTTTAATATCTTATCAAGGTATGTACTCTGCGATAGCCCAATTAGACGTCTTGATCTATCTCTGTAGATTTTAATGCCTAATATATATGAAGCTTCACCAAGGTCCTTCATCGAAAATTTGCTGTTTAGATAACTTTTAACACTGTTTAAAAGATCTATATCATTTCTAATCAATAATATGTCATCCACATATAATATCAGAAATGCCACATTGCTCCCACTCACTTTCTTGTAAATACAAGCCTCTCCATAAGTTTGGACAAATCCAAACTCTTTGATCACCTCATCAAAGCAGAGATTCCAACTCCGGGATGCTTGCTTCAGTCCATAGATGGATCGCTGAAGTTTGCACACCTTATCAGCATCCTTAGGATCGACAAAACCCTTAGGTTGTATCATATACAACTCTTCTTCAATATTACCATTGAGGAACGCAGTTTTGACATCCATCTGCCAGATTTCATAATCGAAATATGCAGCAATTGCTAACATAATCCTAACCGACTTAAGCATCGCTACCGGAGAGAATGTCTCATCGTAGTCAACTCCTTGAATTTGTCGAAACCCCTTTGCGACAAGTCGAGCCTTATAGATGGTTACATTACCATTACCATCAGCATCAGTTTTTCTTTTGAAAATCCATTTATTCTCAACGGCCTTTCGATCGTGAGGTAAGTCCACCAAGGTCCAAACCTGGTTTTCTTACATGGATTCCATCTCGGATTTCATGGCTTCTAGCCATTTGTTGGAATCAGGGCTCATCATCACTTCTTCATACGTCGCAGGGTCATCTATTTCATCAATCATGAAATTCATAACAGGATTGCCGTACAGTTTAGGAGCTGCACATGTCCTGCTTGACCTGCGAGGTTCGGTAGTGTCCTCTTTCGGAGTTTCATGATCAATATCATTAGCTCGCTCTTCATTAGGTGAAGTCAACTCCGAAACAACTTCTGGTGCTGCGCTACTCGCCATTTCATGAAGAGAAGGTTCAATAACCTCTTCGAGTTCTACCTTCCGACTACTCACACCTTTCGCGAGAAACTCCTTCTCAAGAAAGGATCCATTCTTGGCAACAAAGACCTTGCCCTCGGATCTGTGATAGAAGGTATACCCAATTGTTTCCTTAGGGTATCCTATGAAGACGCATTTTTTCGCTTTGGGTTCGAGCTTATCCGGTTGAAGCTTCTTCACATAAACATCACATCCCCAAACTTTAAGAAATGACAGCTTAGGTTTGTTTCCAAACCATAATTCATACGGTGTCTTTTCAACGGATTTAGATGGTGCCCTATTTAAAGTGAATGTAGCGGTTTCCAGTGCATGACCCCAAAATGACAGTGGCAAGTCAGTCAAAGACATCATAGATCGAACCATATCCAATAAAGTACGATTACGACATTCTGACACACCATTACGTTGTGGTGTTCCGGCAGACGTGAGTTGTGAAACTATTCCACAGTCTTTCATATGTGTGCTAAACTCGTAACTAAGATACTCTCCTCCACGGCCGGACCGCAGAAATTTGATCTTTCTGTTACTATGATTTTCCACTTCATTCTGAAATTCTTTGAACTTTTCAAAGGTTTCAGACTTATGTTTCATCAAATAGATATACCCGTATCTACTCAAATCATCCGTGAAAGTAACAAAATAACGATATCCACCTCGCGCCGACACACTCATTGGTCCACACACATCAGTATGTATGATTTCCAATAAATCTGTCGCCTGTTCCATTGAACCAGAAAACGGCGTTCTAGTCATCTTGCCCATAAGGCATGGCTCACATGTATCAAATGATTCAAAATGAAGTGATTCCAAAAGTCCATCAGAATGGAGTTTCTTCATGCGTTTAACGCCAATATGACCTAGACGGCAGTGCCACATATATGCCGATATATCATTATCAAGTTTAATCCTTTTAGCATCAACATTATGAATATGCGTAATACTACTATCGAGATCCAATAGAAATAAACCATTCAACACAGGTGCATGACCATAAAAGATATTATTCATATAAATCGAACAACCATTGTTTTTAGACTTAAACGAATAACCACTTTGCATCAAACATGATCCGGATACAATGTTCATGCTCAGTGTAGGCACCAAATAACAATTATTCAGGTTTATAACTAATCTCGACGGCATATGGAGAGGCAGCGTTCCGACGGCGATCACATCAACTCTTGATCCATTGCCGACCCGCATCGTGACCTCATCCCTTGCTAGTTGTCGCTTGTTCCGCAGCCCCTGAACCGAGTTACATATATTAGCAAACGATCCCGTATCAAATACCCAGGTGCTACTACGAGTACTAGTCAAGTACACATCAATAACATGTATATCACATATACCTTTGTTTGCCTTGACGGCCTTCTTGTCCGCCAAATACTTGGGGCAGTTGCGCTTCCAATGGCTAGTCCCCTTGCAATAGTAGCACTCGGTGTCAGACTTAGGGCCATCTCGGGGTTTCTTTTCACACGCGGCAACAGATTTGCCACCCTTCTTTCCCTTCTGCTTGCCTTTCTTGTCCTTCTTGAAACCGGTGGTCTTATTGATCATCAACACTTGATGTTCTTTCCTAATCTCCACTTCTGCAGTCTTAAGCATTAACAGAAGCTCGGGAAGAGACTTCTTCATGCCCTGCATATTATAGTTCATCACGAAGCTCTTGTAGCTAGGTGGCAGAGATTGGAGAACACGATGTATGCCTAAGTCAATGGGAATCGTTATTCCCAAGGACACAAGCTTATCGGCGTACCTAGAAATTTTGAGTACGTGCTCACTAACAGAGCTGTTCTCTTCCATCATGCAGCTAAAGAACTTTTCAGAAGCATTATAACTCTCTACGGCAGCATGGGTATCGAAAATCATTTTCAATTCTCCCATGGTATCAAAGGCATTGCCATTTTCGAAACGTTTTCGAAGTTCTGGCTCTAGCCCATACAGTATGTCGCAATGAACTAAGTTGTGGTCCTCCTGACGAGTTATATAGACGTTCTTTTCCTCGTCAGGGGCATCATGAGCTGGTGGGGGGCCTAGCGGCGCCTCTAGCACATATTTCTTTTGTGCAGCACTGAGGAGAATCCTCAAATTCATAACCCAGTTGGTGAAGTTGCTACCATTTGCAGCAAGCTTCTCTTTCTCCATGAACACATTGAAATTAAAAGAAGGTGGTGCCATCTACAACAGAATTTGTAAAATATATTTAGACTAAGTTTATGATAGATTGAGTTCAACTAATCCAAATTACTAATGAACTCCCACTCAAAAACGACATCCCTCGTGACCTTTTGGTGATGACATGAACCAAATCCACTACACCAAGTCCGATCATCACGTGAGTCGGTGTAGCTTCAAAGGCGAGCATCTATATGGGCATCATATCAACTATATGACTCATGCTTAACCTTTCGGTCCGTGTTCCGAGGCCATGTCTGTACATGCTAGGCTCGTCAAGTAAGAACATTAGTATTCGCGTGTGTAAAACTGTCTTACACCCGTTGTATGAAAGCGTAGAGTCGAGAACACCCGATCATCACGTGATGCCTCAAAACACGATCCACAAAACGATGCATACTTAAGGAAGAACACATTTTATCTTGATATCTAAATGAGGGATCATCTTATAATGCTACCAAAAGCGCCAAACTAGCAATATAAGATGCTAACATCTAATGTGTGAAGTGAGGTGATATGGTCCATGCATTTGATCTCTATCATTTGCATCGTGGTATGATCTCTATCATTCCTTTGTGTGTAAGGCCAATGTCTATGGAACTTACACGTTAAGTGAGTTGTAAGAGTATCTATCATACATCTACTTACAACAATACCATATCAAGACACTAGCCCAGCAACGATCTAAACTAGACGCCTCTAATTTATCAATTGCAAGTTTTACGTGGCTTAGGGCTTTCGGAGATAGAACCGGTCTTACCTACAAACATGAACCACAACGAGGATAACTAAGTTATTAGCAAATCGTTGTAAATCAGATATTGACTATAGTAGGAGGGACAGACACCCGCTAGCCACTTATGCAAAACTAGTTGCATGTCAGTCGTGGAACCGGTCTCATGTATGATGACATGTAAGGTTGGTGCGGGCCGCTTCATCCCACTATGCCACCAATATCCAAAGTACATAGAAGATGCAATAACATGATCATCATCACCCACATATAAACATATGTGTACTACCCGTGCAAAGCACCTACGCATAGATCAGGCTCTGATACCACTGTTGGGTCCGCAGCATAGAAAACAAAAAGTTTCCTAAGATGAGAACTATACGCCAAGATCTATCTACTAGATATAGAGCAACAGGTGGACATACATCCATGGAGAACTTACCCTCGAAGACAACGAGTTTTTTTAACGAGTAGGAACTCGTGGTTGATGTAGTCGTACGCTTGCCGATCTCAAGATCGTGTGGAAGTCCGAGCGCCGCAAATCAGCAGCGCATCTGTCCTCGCACACACGTTCAAGCCACCGGACAACCTCCACCTCCTCGCTCCAGCGAATCAGCGGAAGCAGCAACTCCTTCCAGACGCAAGGCCACCGGGAACATGTATCTCGCTCATCCGAGACCATGAGGGAATATCTAGTGGGGGAGAGAGATCCTTCACGAGGAGGTGTGATTTGTGAGAGGGGAGAGGGGGGATTTATATAGGAGGGAGGGACTCCTCCCCTCCTTCATTCATGTGGTGAACCTCCACTCACATAAACATGGCCTCCACCCAAAATCCCACTCACATGTATTTAATTTCCACCAAATTAAATGCAACTCTCAATTTATAAAACTCTTTATTTATTTTATTCAGAATTTTGTTAATTACTTTAATTAACAAACATTCACATAAAACCCCTTGCAACATTTCAATATCACATGCATAACCACTTTCTGCAATTTCACCCGAAAGAAATCATGTTTCTATCGAAACATTTCCTGCGCTTTGCAAACCTTTTGTCTGGAACATATGTGCTCCTAAATGGTGTCCGGCAACCCTTAAGTGTGTCACCCTATAGTTCGCGAATAATGCAGACATGATTGAGACTCCTCTCAGATCAATAATCAGAAGCGGGACCTGGAGATCCATACTGACTCATGCATATTCAACGATGACTTCTATGATCGTGAGAACCTTTAACGTCAGCAATTTAATCCCTTTGTCTCATGATATAATACATGTCTGAGATTCTATCATCGGTATCGAAATACCTAGTTTGATCTCGTTACCGACATGCACTCTTTTCTCGTTCCCGTGATATAACAATCTAGTGATCACATCACTTGCTTGCAAGCTATCTTAATGTGATATCACCGAGAGGGCCCAGAGTATATCTATCCGTCATCGGGATTGACAAATTCCACTCTTGATCCATGAGCCTCAACATAACACCTTCATAGCACTGAACCCACCTTTATGGTCACCCTGTTACGGTGTGACGTTTGATGTTATCAAGATACTCTTCCGGTATTAGCAATTAACATGATCTCATGGTCGAAGGACTAAAACTACTTTGTATGATGTTATAGCAATATAAACATAATGACTTGATCGTAATGCTATACTTCGGATGAATGTTCATCACATCATTTCACAAATGTTGTGACCTTGTTATTAACAACACCCAATGTCCATGATCAGGAAACTTTGATCATCTTGTTAATCAACAAGCTAGTCTATAAGAGAGGCATAACTAGGAACACCTTTTTGTTTATTAAACACACATGTATTGATGTTTCCTATCAATACAATTATAACATGTAAAATAAACATCTATCATGTACAAGGAATACATAATAACAACTTTATTATTGCCTCTCAGGGCATATTTCCTCCAGAGGAGCTCTTGCACACGAGCATGCTGGCAAGCTCGCTCCTCGCCCTCCAGACTGGGAGTTCTTCTGCCGCGGCTCATGCCGCGTGCAGGTTCTTGATGGGCGTGCTATAGGTGGGCTGGATGAGGGCGGGTGCGGGATCCGGCTCCCCATCCTTCTCCATCCTACCGCCTAGATTGCCGCCCGGGCGCCGTACCTGGCCACGCCGGCTTGGCTCCGCGGCGGCCGGAGTGAAGCCGTGTGCGCGGTCATACTCACGCCGGGTGATCTCGAGTTGCTTCCAGGCTGCCGTCAGCTCCATGGCCTCCTGGAGGAGGATCTGTCTCTCCATGGTGAAGTTGGCCTCCGCCTCCTCCGGGTTATCCCCGAGGTTAACCGGCATCAGGAGCCGATCGATGGAATCCTCCACCGGGTTCCGAGGCTGCGGGGGGGGGGGGGGGGGGGGGGGGAGTTCCGACCTCATCCACGCCACGCTCCCGTGGCTGGCGGGGATGAGAGCTGGAGCCAGCCATCATGACCTCCACGCCTCAGGATGCGGCGGAGGCGCTACCGCATGGGCGTGGCAGCTCCGCGACAGAGACGATTTCCCTAGGGAAACGCTCCGGGATGGTGGTGACGTAAATAGGGAGGTCGCCGAATAGCAGGACGGTTCCGTTCGCCGGGAAGGAGGTTCCGGCAAAGCAGGAGGCGTTGTCGATGACGCAGTCGAATTTGCCGAGCGTGAGCACCTGGCCGGAGGCCACGCGCTCACCAGCTGGAGCGCGGGGTCCCGTGCGTAACGTGACTCCGGTCAAAGCCATGTCGCCCCACGGTGGGTGCCAACTGTCGTTGTATTGGGAACGGCAGTACGTGAAGAGGTTAGATAGAGGTGTGGGGACTAGCACGGAAGCTATCGACGGCGTCCACAGGCGGGATTGGATACAAGCAAGCGTGGCTGGACGCAGGAAGTACCCAGGTTCGGAGCCCTCATGGTGAGGTAAAACTCCTACTCCTGCCTAATCTGACTATGTGGGATATACGAACTACAAGTCCTCCTCGAGCTGTATTTGCTAGCTACTGCCTTAAATGCTAAGAGACCAACCAACCCTTTCTACTGAAGCCTTGCCTCTCCTTATATAGGTAGAGAGGCAGCAGTCTCACTGGCCAATCCGAATGGCGGGTCCCACAGGCAGGTCCCGGCCGGTTGGTCATCTACAGTACCCCGTATGGAATGTCACGTCGGAGTGTGAGCGGTATGGCTGTCGTGGGTACAGTGGACGCCGTGCGAGCCCGTCGTCAGCATCGGGCCACTGTTCCCGCGTCATCCCCGCAAAGTCTTCGGTATGGCCGGGTGGTTGCTAGTCTTGTCATCGTACAGGGCGTACCGTGCACTGATACGCACGTCATCCTGTCTCACTGATTGGGTCTGGCTACGTCGTCGTAGCCGGCTACTTCTTGCTGATCCGGCTACCGCACGATAGTCGGTCTGTCCTGCCTTGTCCGGCTGTGCTTGGTCAGCCGGACGCGATCCGACTGCTTGGTTCTTGTCCGGTTGGGGTACCTGGGGATCATACCCCTGACAAACATGGAATAAGATAATAACCACTTTATTATTGCCTCTCAGGCATATTCCCTTCCAGAAAGCCCATTTGTCTGGATTGATCTTTATCCGGTAGCGGTCGAGGTTGGCGAAGGTTTCGCGCAAATCGTCGATTAGCGAGGCTTCCTCTTTGATCTTGATTACTATGTCGTCAACATAGACTTGGATGTTGCGACCAAGTTGGTTCTTGAGGCAAGCCTGCATGCATCGCTAGTAGGTGGCTCGTGCGTTCTCCAGCCCGAAGGGCATTGTGTTGTAGCAGAACAGACCAAAAGGCATTGTAAACGCCGTTTTTTCTTGATCTTCCTCCTTCATTCGAAACTGGTTGTAGCCTGAGTAGGCGTCGAGGAAGCATAGGCGCTCATATCCCGTGGTGGAGTCAATGATCTGGTCGATTCGCGGTAGCGGGAAGTGATCCTTTGGGTAGTGCTTATTCAGAGAGGTAAAGTCCACGCACATCCACATGATATCCATGTCCTTCTTTGGTACTAGCACCGTGTCTGCGAGCCAGGTGCTTTCCTTGATCTCGCGTATAAATTTGGCGTCGAGGAGTCTGTTGATCTCCATTCCGGCTGCCTTTGCTCTTCGTTCAGACAGTCGCTGAATTGTTTGTTTGACTGGCCTTGCGTATGGGTTGACATTGAGTGCGTGCTCGACGAATTCCCTGGGAACTCCTGGCATGTCCGCTGGACACCAGGCGAAGATTTCCCAGTGCTCATGGAGGAATTCGACGAGCGCGAGTTCCTATGCGGGACTCAAGTTGTTGGCAATGAGGGCCGTCTTGGCGGGATCCGATGGGTGGACCTAAACTTTCTTTGTGTGCACCGATGAGTCGAAAGATAGGTCGGGTGAACTTGGCCGGCTCAGGGGAGGCAGACTGTTGTCTATTGACTCCTTTAGTCTCGCAAGTTCTTCCTACATGCCGAAGGACTAGGAAATTCTGTTGAATTCCCTGTCGCAACTTTCGGACCTCTCGAAGCTCCCGTTGACTGTGATGACGCCATTAGAACCTGGCATTTTCATCTGCAGAGAGGCGTAGTGTGGCACTGCCATGAACCTAGCGAACGCGACACGTCCGAGGATGCAGTGGTACTATGAGGGCCAGTCGACGACTTCGAAGTCGATGCACTCGCGCCGAAAGTTTTTCGGCGTGCCGAAGATAACATCGAGGTTGATTTTGCCAAGGGGATACACGCCCTTGCCTGGGACGATGCCGTGGAATGTTTGTTCTAAGGCCTCTAAGCAAGTCAGAGGGATCCTCATTGCTCGCAAGGTACTCGTGAATATAAGGTTGATGCCGCTTCCGTCGTCCATGAAGACGTGGCTCATGTCCAAGCCTCCAATTTGTGCCTCGAGTACGAGGGGACAATGGCCTGGACGAGGTACTTGGGGCGGATGGTCGCGCTTGTCGAAGGTGATGCAGGACTCGCTTCCACTGAGGTACTCAGTGGTAGATGGTGGCGAGTTTGTTGCAAGATTGACTTGGCGAGTGATGGCCTTTTGCACCCGGTTGGAGGGGCGACCCTTTTGGATCATCAAGGTGCCCATGGCCCGTGGGTACGGCTCGCCTCCGTGATGTTGGTCGGGTGCGGCCGCGCTTGGCGGTGGTCCAGGTGGTGGTGGAGGAGCTCCATGGGCCACAGCGCCTGGGGCGGCTCCGTAGCCCTTGTTGACTGTGTCGCGATTCATCCGAGGCAGGCCTTCATGGAGTTTGAGGAACTCACGACAATCTTTGAGGAGGTGGCTGGATTTCTTTTTGCCGTCATGCTTGTCGATGTAGAAGTGCACGGTGCATGGTCCGGATAGCTTGTCTTTGACGGACGTGGCAGGTGCTTCATCGCGAGTGCAGCGTTGCCATACTTGCGTGGTTTTCCCGGAGTCGCGGTATCCACCGCTGTGGTAGCCGCTATTGCGGTTGTCTTCACGCCTGTCGGTGTAGCCGGCTGTGACCATGTTGACATCGTCACGATTATCATAGACGCGCATTCGTCGTTTGCTTCGGCGGTCACGTCTACGCTCGAGTTCTGCTTCCTCGTCGGAGTGAACGCGATTCTTTACCGAATCTTCTCCATCAGCCCACCGATTCGTGATTTCCATCAGGTGGTCAATGGTCTTGGGCTTCGAGTGGCCTAGCTCCTCCCTGAGCTCTATGCGGCGAACGCCGCCCTTGAATGCGTCGATTGCGCGGTCCTCCGAGATATTTTCTGCGGAGTTCTTGATGATGGACCACCTCTGGATGTACGAGCGTAGTGATTCGCCCGATCTTTGCTGGCAACACCTCAGCTCTTCTATTGACGCGGGCCTTTTGTAGGTGCCCTTGAAGTTGCGCACAAAGCTGTAAACCAGCTCTTCCCAACTACGAATGGATCCGCGTGGGAGGTTGTTGAGCCATGCTCGGGCGGTGCCCTACAGCTGTAGCTTCAGGCACTGCATAGCCGTACTTCGACTTCCGCCGTGAAGCCTAACGGAGGAGATGTGGTCCTCCAACCAGATTTTCGGGTCCTACAGACCGTCAAACTTCGGGTTCTCTGATGGGAGCTTAAACCCTTTGGGCATTCGCTTTTGCCTGATGGCCTTTCTAAAGCATATAGCGCCACAGAGCTCCACATCCTCGTCTTCTAAGTCAGTCGATCGGGCACGTCGCGCCCTTGACTTGTCGATCTTGCGCTGTGTGATGTCATCGCGTGCGTCGTAGCCGTGAGCAGCGGGGTCGAGACAGATCGTGACTATCGTCGTTGGATGAGGGCGAGGAATAGCGTTTTGCCAGAGCCTTGCCTTTCTTTGGATCCGGTGTTGGATCCTTGTCGAGGGAGGCCTTGATTAACCCTAAGCCTACGATCGTAGGTCGGTGCATGGCGGCCCGAGGATCTCTAGCCGGTGGTTGGTTGTTGAGGAGGTACATGGTGGTCGCCATTACCGCAGCTCGCGGCGTTTTTGGTGCACATTGCCACGCGAATCCACCGTCACGGAGCCGAAGTCGAGGACCTTTGTGGCTTCTACACGCTCTTGCTCAGTGAGGTGGGCTAGTCGAGATCGCCTCTTGTTAACGAGGTACTCGTTGCACTTGGAGGAGGATCCTCCGTGGGAGGAGAGCCAGCTCGTCGGAGGCTCGACTCGTCTGCCGCCTTTTTACGTGCCTCGAGTTGCACGATTGTTTGCACTTGTCGCTTGAATTCCTCCTTCAGGAGCCAATGGTAGCCCATCAGCAGTTCTTGCAGGGAGCCAAAGGGTAGAGGGTTGCCCCGTAGGGCATCACGGCGGTGAGCCCACTCGAGTTCGTTGAGCCTGATCACGACGCGTTCGCCAGTCTGCTCGTTTATTATAGTTGGAGGTTCGACTGCCCCTCCGTTGTTGACGGGGGCGCCGTTTGGCGGTGGTCCGCCCTTGCATATGCCGCCATTTGGCGGGTCGGCTCTGTGGCCACCGTTGCCCGTGTTGTCGCGATTGGCGGAGGAGTCGCCTGCGTTGATGACGGCGCACATGAAGTGGTTGGGGAAGCTACTGCTCCCACAACTTTCAGATCCGGAACCGTAGGCTCCATCTTCAGTTGCCAGATCGCCCAGATCGGATTCGCGACTGTTGTCGCTGTCCGTATTCTCGACTGTTGTCGAGGCACTGAGCTCGCTGAGGGTGCCGATCGGCGGAGGAAACCACGATGCCGGAATGATAGATGGTATCGTCGGCTGGTCAGGCATGCGAAGCGTGCCCATCTGACCAACTTGGAAGCGGAAGCTCCCGATCGCCAATCTGATCCCATCACCCACGGACTCGAAAGCCGAGCGAGTGGCCGGCGTGTGGACGGTGAAGTCGAACACGCCGAAGAGCTGGCAGATCTCCACTGTTGCGGAGTTGTAGATCGCAGTTGATCGGGCCGAAGAAGCTGGAACATAAGCACTCCCAATTCCCACAAACGGCGCCAATTGACGAGGGTTTAACTCATCAATGCCCATTGTTATGGACTTGGGTTTTGCAGAAGGAGGGAGCACTGGAGACATCTGTCGGCTAGCAAACAAGCACACAGGGGACTCGAAGATTTACCCAGGTTCACGCCTCGTAGAGGTCCCTACTCCTACTTGTCTGCTCGTGGAATTATTGAAGGAATCGAGGATTACAATGGTGCGCATATGCAATCTGGCGAGGATTGTGGAAACTAGGGTTATGTGTGTCCTCCTCGCCGCCCCTCCTGGCCTTTATATAGATAGTCCAGGTCTTGGGTAGCAGGTCGAGTCGTTTACCGTGTCGGGTTTTTCCCTTTGAACTTTCTATCTTTGGATTCTTCTTGTTCTTCAAGCAATCAAGAGTCCGTAGGCTACTCGAATTCTCTATTTGGGCCTTGGCGACACCATGGGCTTCCGCTGTATTTAGGCCGTATATACCAAGCTCAAGTACCTGTAGGGTATACCCATGTCACCAGCAGTGTCATTGCATGTGTGTTCTTCTCCTGAACCAGCACTAGAGTCATTGCATGTGTGTTCTTTTCATAAACCACAACTAGAGTCATTGTATGTCTGTTCTTTTCATAAACCACATGGATCCACTAGAGTCATTGCATGTGTGTTCTTTTCACAAATCACATATGGATCCACTAGAGCCATTGCATGTGTGTTCTTATCCTAAATTAGCACTAGAGTCATTGCATGTTTGTTCTTTTAACGAACCACATAGATCCACCAGAGTCATTGCATTTGTGTTTTCACAAACCACATATGGATTAACCAATGTCATTGCATGTGTGTTCTTTTCACAAACCACAACTAGATTCCACCAGTGTCATTGCATGTGTGTTCTTTTCATAAACCACATTGATCCACTAGAGTCATTGCGTGTGTGTTCTTTTCATAAACCACATGGATCCACCAGTGTCATTGCATGTGTGTTCTTTTCCTAAACCACAGCTAGAGTCATTGCATGTCTGTTCTTTCATAAACCACATGGATCCACTAGAGTCATTGCATGTGTGTTCTTTTCACAAACCACTTATGGATCCACTAGAGTCATTGCATGTGTGTTTTTATCCTGAACCAGCACTAGAGTCATTGCATGTCTGTTCTTTTCCTAAACCACATATGGATCCACCCGAGTCATTGCATGCGTGTTCTTTTCATAAACCAAAACTATAGTCATTACATGTGTGTTCTTTTTATAAACCACATTGATCCACTACAGTCATTGCTTGTGTGTTCTTTTAATAAACCACATGGATCCACCAGTGTCATTGCATGTGTGTTCTTTTCATAAACTCTAGCTAGAGTCTAGAAGTATCATTGCATTATGTTCTTATCCTAAACCAGCACTAGAGTTCACGGCATGTGTGTTCTTTTCCTAAACCACATATGGATCCACCAGAGTCATTGTGTGTGTGTTGTTTTAATAAACCACGGCAAGAGTCATTGTATGTCTGTTCTTTTCATAAACCACATGGATCAACTAGAGTCATTGCATGTGTGTTCTTTTCATGAACCACATAAGGATCAACTAGAGTCATTGCATGAGTTTTCTTTTCATGAACCACATATGGATCCACTAGAGTCATTGCATGTGTGTTCTTTTTGTGAACCACATATGGATCCACTAGAGTCATTGCATGTGTGTTCTTTCCACAAAACCAACACTAGAGTCATTTCATGTGAGTTCTTATCCTAAACCAGCACCAGAGTCATTGCATGTGTGTTCTTTTCCTAAACCACATATGGATCCACCAGAGTCATTGCATGTGTGTTATTTTCATAAACCACAACTAGAGTCATTGCATGTGTGTTCTTTTCATGAACCACATATGTATCCACTAGAGTCATTGCATGTGTGTTCTTTCCGCAAACCAGAACTAGAGTCCACCAGTGTCATTGCATGTGTGTTCTTTTCACAAACCATAGCTAGAGTCCCCTAGTGTAATTGCATGTGTGTTCTTCTCCTAAACCAACACTAGAGTCATTGCATGTGTGTTATTTTCCTAAACCACATATGGATCCACCAGACTCATTGCATGTGTGTTCTTTTCATAAAACACAGCTAGAGTCCACCAGTGTCATTGCATATGTGTTCTTTTCATGAACCACAGCTAGAGTCATTGCATGTCTGTTCTTTTCATAAACCACATCGATCCACTAGAGTTATTTCATGTGTGTTCTATTCACAAACCACATATGGATCCACTAGAGTCATTGCTTGTGTGTTCTTATCCTAAACCAGCACTAGAGTTCACTGTGTTCTTTTCCTAAACCACATATGGATCCACCAGAGTCATCATGTCTATTCTTTTCATAAACCACATGGATCGACAAGTGTCATTGTATGTGTGTTCTTTTTCTAAACCACAGCTAGACTCATTGCATTTCTGTTCTTTTCGTAAACCACATGGATCCACTATAGTCATTGCATGTGTGTTCTTTTCACAAACCACATATGGATCCACTAGAGTCATTGCATGTGTTTTTTTATTCGGAACCAGCACTAGACTCATTGCATGTCTGCTCTTTTCTGAAACCACATATGGATTCACCAGAGTCATTGCATGTGTGTTCATTTCATAAACCACAGCTAGAGTCATTGTATGTCTGTTCTTTTCATAAACCACATGGATCCACTAGAGTCATTGCATGTGTGTTATTTTCACAAACCACATATGGATCCGCTAGAGTCATTGCGTGTGTGTTCTTTTCATAAACCATAGCTAGAGTCTAGAAGTATCACTTCATGTGTGTTCTTATCCTAAACCAGCACTAGAGTTCACTACATGTGTGTTCTTTTCCTAAACCACATATGGATCTACCAGAATCATTGCATGTGTGTTCTTTTCATAAACCATAGCTAGAGTCATTGTATGTCTGTTATTTTTATAAACCACATGGATCCACCAGAGTCATTGCATGTGTGTTCTTTTCACAAACCACATACGGATCGACTAGAGTCATTGCATGTGTGTTCTTTTCATGAGACACATATGGATCCACTAGAGTCATTGCGTGTGTGTTCTTTTCATGAACCACATACGGATCCACTAGATTCATTGCATGTATGTTATTTCCACAAACCATACATGGATCCACCAATGTCATTGCATGTGTGTTCTTTCCACTAAACCACATAAGATCGCGCCTTCTAGAAGCCCCCCTTGAAAAACTAGTTGTTTGATCCGATTGTTGCAGACCGTTCGATTGGGCCGCGTGGACGAATAAGATGGTTTTTCGTAAGAGCAATCCGCGAGTAGGCTGTTCCACGACATGATTGGCCACGCTTACATTTTTACTTATATTACTATTATTTCCACTCCCCTATAGCCTACTAGCAATCCGCGAGTGAGCTTGTGAGTGCCCGGACAATGCCACCGGCTTTCGTGCGTCGTGCCCGGACGATAGCCGCTGATTCTCGGGTTGCTACCTTCATGCTAGGAAATAATTTTACAAGATTTTGAATTTATCTTACATATTCCTGCTATTCACCGATCTAACTGCTGATCTTTTATCCAATTTCTCAACGAACTTCAGATGTGGTAGATGCTGCAGCCCAAGAATATGGAGATCCTCGCGTGCAACTTTGCATCGATGTTCTCGCTCGTGTGCTCCCACCCAGGATGCTTTTGCTGTTACTCCTACCACGAGCTCCCGATCCATGAGGTCACGTGCCCGCACGACGCGTGCTCCTACACGGAGCCGTGCTGCAACTACACCGGCTCGCCAGCAGAGCTCTTTGTCCACCTTGCAGAGGAGCACTTGATCGAAGTGATTAGGATCTCGTACAGGAAAGCCCAACTTCTCCAAGAGCAGGTGCCGTTCACTGACTCAGTATGCCGCCGACTAATTTTCTAGGGGGGATGGCTCTGTTTTTGTCCTGACCATCACCTCCGGTGTTCCGGGAACCAAAGCTGGGCCCACCTTCATGTGTGCGGTATGCGTCAGGTCGGTCTCGTGCGCCTGGCCCCAATACACGGTGAAATGTGGGCGAACGCCCAGCCGCCATCGTCCGATAGCATTCTTGTGCTAGCCGAGGCACCGAGCTGCCCGACGCCACGGGAGGTGGAATATGTGGACCTAAGGTCGATCCTATGTATGCCATCTCAGTACCTTGTTAGTGCTGGACCAAACAGGCAGATGCATTTCTACATTTGTATCGAGAAGACCGACAGGGAAATGTGGTACTTATGATGTTGTTACTGTTAGACTTAAGTGATGCTTCTCAGGTGCGTAGAGCATACGTGTTGTGCGAATGTACCCTAGTTGTAGTTTTTTAGTACTCCTTAATAATTCGACGAGTTATTGGTCCAATCAGCTTGCTATTGTCACGTTGCAAAGTCTGCTTGCTCTGGACAGACTGGCAATACCGCATGCTCCCGCTCCCGCATGTCAGTGTCATGTGTTCCGTGGGCCCACCTGCCATGTCACGCCCCCTTACTTCTCTTCCTTCCCGTCGAAGCCACTGTCCCCACTTCTCTTCCATCCCACCACTCCCGTCTGATGGTTGTAATCTGATTTTCGTTGGATTGTTTACATGTAATCTACGTTGATAAAGCAACATGCAAATGGCACAGACACAATTTCTAAAGTGGAAGCACTTACACGCTGCTATTGCACATATTTCTTAATATATCTCGACAAACCCATTACAATAATTGTACTCGCACTAAACACAACCAAATTTTCAACCATCCTAAACAACATCTAAACCCACACCACAGAGCTGTCGTCGGAGTCCACCTCAATTGGTGACACCGACGTGCCCTTCCCAGCGACATCCACTCCCGTCCTTGGCTTGCCCTTCTCCAAGGAGGCAACAATGGCATTCTGCACAGCTTCGTCCCTGTCGTCCTCCACATCATAATCGACAATGATGAAGGTGATGGGGTTGGCATGGACCGAAGCCCCATTGTGCCTGGTGGCTCCTGCTCGAGCTCGACGCCACATCAGTCCTTCTATAGGTAGGAGAGGCCGAGCTCGGAGACGTAGCATCATAGCTCCGATCAAGAAACCATGGCCATTTGATACTGCGACGATAGGACCTTGGGGTGGATCCGTCGCAGTGAGCCCTACCAGAAGCGGTGGAGCGGATGAATCTGCTGGCGCGAGCCATGACAAGTTCCAAGGAGGGAGTAAGAGTGTGGGCTAGGCGTGTCTGGTTCCTGAGCAAGGCCTCCTAGTGATATGTACGGGGGCAAGGTGCCAAAAAATTCGTCCAATGCGCATGAGAGGGCCTTTGAACCACGAAGGCGCGAGGTTTGGTTGACAAGTCCGCACGGTAGGTCCCCCACCTGTCAGCCGGATGTGGACGGTAGGATTATGCCCGAGTAATTAAGTGGGGATAAATCACGCTTCACTGCGCCACTACTCTGACATCCGAAGGCTCCTCTTTCCTCTGCCCTCGCTCCCCTCTCTCATGGCTCGCAGCTCATGCAGTTCGTCTCGGGCGGAATCAGGGTCGGCTCAACACCATCAGGCGGGAGCCCCCATCAGGTACAGGAGGGCGCCCTGATACATTGCAAATGTATCTATAATTTTTGATGTTCTATGCTTGGTTTTACCTACTTTCTTGTGTTTTGTTCCAACTTTGGAGTACTTTTCATATGATTTCTTGGAAAAACCTATTAACAAGAGCCACAGTGCCAGCTGCCAGTTTTCTACTATTATTGGTTCCAGGAAAGTCAGAAAATAAATATTCTCGGAACTGGATGGGACAAAAGCCAAAGTGCCTATTTTTCCAGAAGTCATCAAGTGCCAGAATACGAGACGGAGAAGGTCCAGAGGGCGGCCACACTACCTGGCCATGTGGCCAGGCCTGGCCCGCTCCAGGGGGTGGTGTGGCCAGCTTAGGCACCCCCTCGGCCTCCCCTTCCGACTATAAGATGCCCTCGGGACGAAAACCCTAAGTACCCGATCAAAAATCCATGAAAGAGTTTGTAGCCGCCGTCATCTCCAACCCTAGATCGGCAGGGATCTGAAGCTCTTCCCGACACCCTGTCGGAGAGGGGAATTCACCCTAGAGGCCTTCTTCATCACCATACAAGCCTCCAGTGTGATGCGTGAGTAGTTCATCTTTGTACTACGGATCCATGTAGTAGCCAAATGGCTGGTTCTCCTCCTTTGTGCTTTCATGTCTAGATCTTGTGAGCTCCGTTCATGATCAAGATCATCTATTTGTAATTCTGCATGTTGTGTTTGCGGGGATCCGATGGATATTGAGATACTATTTCAGATTGATTATTGATTCTACCATGTCTTTGTTATTTGTGATCTTGCATGCTTTCCGTTGTTAGTAGCTATCTGGGCCAAGTAGATGCTAGCAACTCCAAGAGTTAGTATTTATGCTCGATAGTGGGTTCATGCCTCTAGTAATCTAGGGAAGTGACAGAAATCTCTAAGGTACTAGATGTGTTGTTGCTACTAGGGAGAAAACAACAATCCTTTGTTCATAGAACAATCGTATTGTTTACTTTACACGCAATTTTTAAAGCAATAATCTGCTGCTTGCAACTTAATACTGGAGGGGGTTCGGATGATAACCTGAAGGTGGATTATGAGTCATAGATGCAGTTGGATGGCGGTCTATGTATAATGTTGTAATGCCTAATCAAGTTCCAAAGGAGTCAAGATGATTAGTATATGCATGTATTGCTTTCTCGATGTTTTTCAATTGCCCCACTGTAATTTGTTCACCCAGCATGTTATCTATCAAGGAGAGCCACCTCTAGTGGACTATGGATCCCGGTCCTCTTTTCTTTTACATACAATCTATAAACTGTTTACTGCTTTGTGTTTACTTTCTACAAACTTTTACTTCTTTCCATTCGATACGTTTAATCCTTTGTTTTTAGAAAAACACGGTGAGATTGACAACCTAATCGCAAGTTGGGGACAGAGTTCTGTGGTTGTGTTGTGCAGGTCTCCACGTTGCTACTAGCACCGGTAGTGCGCCCTGCCAAGGCTCAGCTAGCAACACCTTTGGGTTGTTTCCTTGATCCTACTGGTTCGATTAAACCTTGGTTTCATAACTGAGGGAAACTTGCTGCTGTGCTCATCATACCTTCCTCTTGGGGTTCCCAACGAGCTCTACATCAACACCGAGCCATCAAGCATTTTTTTTGGCGCCGTTGCCGGGGAGTCGAGGACATCTTCACAAGGGGAGTCCTTCATAACCAATCTCTTTACTTTGTTGTTTTTGCTTTGCTTAGTTTCTTTTTTGCTTTGTTTGCTTGTTTCTTTATCAAAAACACAAAAAAAAAATTACTTGTTTGCTTTCTTATTCAAAAACACAAAAAAATTAAGTCTTCTTTAGTTGTCACCTCTTCCTTAGCTCACCATGTTGGTCCCTACTTTCACCCTGAAAGACCTTTCAATTGGTAGTGGTTCTATAATTGGGAAAGATAATATTGAAGAATTCTTTACTCATGTTAGCAAACATGAGGATACTGAGGATAGATCCCTTGCCGATCTTGATCCAAACTATGAGATTGCTCCAGCTTCTTTAATTCACATGTTAGAAGCTAGGTTTGTTAACCTCAACCCCTTAATGCAAATAATGTTTCTTAAGCTTAAAGAAATTGAGGACCCTGAAAAGAGGGATTTTATTCTAGAAACTTTGTTTAAGGAGTTCTATGATGTTGCCAAGGAAGCTAGAAAAGTTTTTGAATGTTTCAATATGCTAGGCTCATGTGTAGATGTTCTTGGTACACGAGAAAAGATGAACAAAACCGAACCTAATGGGGAGGAACCTAAGATACCAATACCCTTTAAACTAGTAGCAAACATGATGCCATAGAAAAGAATCTTGATTGGATTGTTCCTACAAACCCTTTTGATGAGAATAGTGAACCTAAGAGCATTGAGAGAGGATCCTCTCGAACTTATTTGAATGATATACCTTGCCTTGTTGAAAATATTTCTGGTATTGATCTTAATGCTTCTTCATTTGAGAACACTTGATTCTTTTTCTTGCTTCTTATGCCTAACTTAAAGGCATTAAAGAAAAGTACTTATTCGGAGATAACCCAAAAGTTTTAGATGAGTCTTGGAAGTTATTACCTCTGTAATAACCACTCCTTATCCTTTTTATTTGATTTTTGTGCCAAGAGTAACCTCTAATGAGAGAGAAGTAATGATTGGGAAAGTTGCTGTCCCGAAACAGATTTCTGTGCTTCACCGTAAAAATTCGTGTAAAATCTCTGAACGTATTTTTGAGGTGTGAATTTTTTTGCTTCTGCCGCAGGTTGTTATCTAAATTTCGATAGTTCAACACTTATTTATTTGAGCAACAGAAGGTCTTCGAAAAAATTCGTCTTTACCTGCTGGTCGGTTTTGACAGATTTCTACCATTTTATGCATTTGCTTCTTGTTGGTTCCTTCTTGAGTTCTTTTAGGGAATTGAGCTTTTTGAGGGAAGTGCTAAAGTATCTAGTGTTCTAATGGAATTTTATTTGGTGTTACAACTTAACCTTAAGACTTATTTATCTTGAGTGCACTAATGTTGCTAATAAAGATTGTGTGAAGTTTTGTATGAAGTTTAAATTTCAGGTGTATGGAAGGAATGAGTAATGAGATGAAGGATGGACTAAAGCTCAAGCTTGGGGATGCCACGTGTGTCACCCCAAGAAATATCCAAGAAGTACAAGCGTCAAAGCTTGGGGATGCCCAAGGCATCCCCTTCTTCATCAATAAAAATCCCAGGTTTCTTCCAAACGCTTCATTTTTATTGTTTCATGCATAGTTGTGTTTTTCTTGGGGCATCTTCTTTTTCGTTTTCGTTTTGGTTTTTAGTTTGCTTGGTTTGCTTAGTTTGCTGAATAAATTGGTTGGACCCCCTCTTTCATACATTGGTTTGCAAATAGTTTGGTTTGGTTTGGAAAAGAGTAGGAAAGTTCATACTTATGTGATAAAAAGAGCTCGTTTTTGACTGTGGCTATGCTTTGTCATGCCATGCTTGATATTGTTTTGACTTTATGCTTAGTATTCTTTGTTGTAGCAATACTTGTTATAAACAATTGAGATTCCTTAATGTGCCTTGGATGAATCATGCGTTGTTTTAGCATATTAAAGCATAGTATAGTGGTATTCTCCTTTGATGCTTTATTTGGGTTGACTTGGCGCATGCTCACACCATGTTATGACTATCCCAAGTCACCATAGCCTATATGATCCTTTAGTTTTCAACTTGTAGTATCACTTTATGCTTTGATCAATGATGTTTTGTCGCTCTGCATGATTATGGCCATTATTTCTCTCTTAGTTTGTCGCTCCCAGTCTTTTGCTAGCCTCCACAACTAAGTATGAGTTCCACTCATGCATCCAACACCCTAAACCAAGTTATTCCAAAGATTCCACATAACCTACCTACTAGCTTATGCTATTCCAAGTATATTCATGCTTTTGTTTACCTTCCAAATTAAACTTGTTATGAGAAAAGTAGTGATTAATGCTCTCACGAACTTGATGGCACACTTTACTTTTCTTGCCCTTAATAAACTTGAACCATTGTGTCTTCATTGTTGTATATGCTTGCACTTATTTGTTGGGAATTAGCAGAACCATCCTTTCATGGGGAACGCTTTCAACATTGCACTTGGTACTTGTACCTAGTTGATATCATGCTCTTTTGTATATGGATGTCGTCAGTGTGAAATGAAAGGGGAGCTTGTAAGTCCATGGAGTTATGTATATGTGTTAGAGAAACGCCTGGGCCGCTGGTCTAATCCATGCTGACATGGTGGAAACCTGCAGCGTAACCATAATGAGCTGTCTATGAAGCATTCTTCTTATAAAAAAGAGTCCTTTATTGAGAAAAAAAAGAGAAAAGAAAAGAAAAGATACTATGAAAAGAGGAAAGAGAGAAAAAGCACCATATTCCCATGGTAAATAAGAAGAATGATGAGATGCTCGTTGTCTGCTTGCCTTGTCATTTTGATATGGGGATTCTTCCGTATCATCGGGCAAGGGGTAGCCCATTGGCGGTTCTCAATGATACACATGTACTTACGATGACAATAACTTACCGATGACTAAACTTGAGTAGCATGAGGAGCGGCCCTCGTATACAAGGGACATGAGATTTCTGACTTATACTTCGTCAAGCATGTACACCATAGTGTGTTCACTTTAACCTTAATCACTTCAAGATGCTTATGATAGGGGAAATGAGAGTTGAAAGCTATAAGTACCATAATTTTTGGAAGCTCTTTATGAGACTTGAATCCCTACTTCCTTTTACAAAGCCCTTTCTTCCACCATTACATTGAGTCTCCACCTTCTATCTTTATGCACTTACTTTGAGAGCATAGTGGCCATTCTTAGTTCTATGTGCATTGTCCGAAGACTAGTTGATTGATGCATAACTTGTTATTGCTTGTTTTAAACTATTGTATCTAGTCACTCTTATGAACTTTGAAGGTGTCCTATGCATTTATATTTGCTACTCTATTGAGGGACAAGCTGAATACTATTATGCCATGTTTTCTTTATGTGAAACAAACAAACGTCTTGCAAAGCATTATTATTCATGAATCTTTTGTTTGTGCCTTTTCATGTTGCCTCATAGTTTCTTTGTCTTATTGCTAGAACTTTGTCTTTCATGTTATGATTGAAGTACTATGATCCCAGCTTTGAATGTTTTACAAATACTTTGATCAAGTCTTTGATGGTGCATGTCACCTCAAAAATTATTCTTTCTTTTTATCACTTACCTACTCGAGGACGAGTAGGAGTTAAGCTTGGGGATGTTCATACATTGCAAATGTATCTATAATTTTTGATGTTCCATGCTTGGTTTTATACACATTCTTGTGTTTTGTTGCAACTTTGGAGTACTTTTCATATGATTTCTTGGACTAACATATTAACAAGAGCCACAGTGTCAGCATCCTGTTTTCTGCTGTTTTTGGTTCTAGGAAAGTCGAAAAATGAATATTCTCGGAATTGGACGGGACAAAAGCCAAAGTGCCAATTTTTCCAGAAGTCATCAAGTGCCAGAATACGAGACGAAGAAGGGCCAGAGGGCGGCCACACCACCTGGCTGCGCGGCTAGGCCTGGCCCGCGCCAGGGGGTGGTGTGGCCAGCCCAGGCACCCCCTCGGCCTCACCTTCCGACTATAAGATGCCCTCGGGACGAAAACCCTAAGTACCCGATCAAAATCCACGAAAGAGTCTATAGCCACCGTCATCTCCATCCCTAGATCGGGAGGGATCTGAAGCTCTTCCCGACACCCTGCAGGAGTGGGGAATTCACCCTGGAGGCCTTCTTCATCACCATGCAAGCCTCCGGTGTGATGTGTGAGTAGTTCATCCTTGGACTACTGATCCATGTAGTAGCTAGATGGCTGGTTCGCCTCCTTTGTGCTTTCATGTCTAGATCTTGTGAGCTCCGTTCATGATCAAGATCATCTATTTGTAATTCTGCATGTTGTGTTTGCGGGGATCCGATGGATATTGAGATACTATTTCAGATTGATTATTGATTCTATCATGTCGTTGTTATTTGTGATCTTCCATGCTTTCTGTTGTTAGTCGCTATCTTGGCCAAGTAGATGCCAGCAACTCCAAGAGTTAGTATTTATGCTTGATAATGGGTTCATGCCTCTAGTAATCTAGGGAAGTGACAGAAATCTCTAAGGTACTAGATGTGTTGTTGCTACTAGGGAGAAAACAACAATCCTTCTTTCATAGAACAATCGTATTGTTTACTTTACACGCAATTCGTAAAGCAATAATCTGTTGCTTGCAACTTAATACTGGAGAGGGTTCGCATGATACCTGAAGGTGGATTATTAGTCATAGATGCAGTTGGATGGCGGTCTATGTATAATGTTGTAATGCCCAATCAAGTCCAAAGGAGTCAAGATAATTAGTATATGCATGTATTGCTTTCTCGATGTTTGTCAACTGCCCCGCTGTAATTTGTTCACCCAGCATGTTATCTATCAAGGAGAGCCACCTCTAGTGAACTATGGATCCTGGTCCTCTTTTCTTTTACATACAATCTATAAACTGTTTATTGCTTTGTGTTTACTTTCTGCAAACTTTTACTTCTTTCCATTCGATACGTTTAATCCTTTGTTTTTAGCAAAACACGGTGAGATTGACAACCTCATCGCAAGTTGGGGACAAAGTTCTGTGGTTGTGTTGTGCAGGTTTCCACGTTGCTACTAGCACCGGTAGTGTGCCCTGCCAAGGCTCAGCTAGTAACACCTTTGGGGTGTTTCCTTGCTCCTACTGGTTCAATTAAACCTTGGTTTCATAACTGAGGGAAACTTGCTGCTATGCTCATCATACCTTCCTCTTGGGGTTCCCAATGAGCTCTTAATCAACACCGATCCATCACGCCCTATGATTACTACCCCGATATGCTGTGTTTGTGCGGTGAGAAGATGCCAAGATGGATTTCGTGGACCAACGAAAATACTACAGGAAAACTCAGCAACTTCAACATTAGAGCGGTAAGTTCCTACTGTAGGTACAATGGTAACCCGGATCCGGAAAGCGTAATGTAATTCTTTTTTTGTTTCCTTCGATCTACTTCACAGGAAGGGAGGGGAACTGGCTATCACAAGTTTGTGTGGATCGAAAAGCCACTGACAGGTTTTCACAAAGAGCTTGTTCAGGATCTGCGTGATGTTGTGTGGGACAAGAAAGAGGAGATTCGTGCGTTGGAGCGAGAGATCCGGGAGCTTCACTAGGTGCAGGGGAGGCAGGAGCAGGGAGGGGTTGAGATAGACGGGCTCAAGATTAGGCCAGATTAGGAGCAGGGAGTCGTTGTCCAGCAGCTGAAATAAGTTGCTGCTTCGTGGAGTGTAGCAGCCAGCTTAGAACTTGTTTTTCAGCTTAGAACCTTATCATAAGTGTAATGCCAATAGCATGGATTTATTAAGCGCCTATAAATAATTCATGTCTGTGCCACTAACACCCATCAATTTTGTAGACCCCTTAACCGCTCAGCTATCGTGGTCCCGGTGGTGCGATTGTTCAGATAGTAGTGGCACAGTCATAATTTTGGATTCAACTAGTGGCCTCGGTCATATCCAATCCTCAAGTCGCGATACATTTTACTCCGAGTACGGGAGGCAGATTGTTTCGCCTGACGAGTTCCACGCACACAGCTCCAGAGTTTAACCGAACTACATATATAGGTTCAAATTTAATACATCATTAGGCTTCTACACTACTAGCCTTCTTTGTCTGCTTGGGTGCCAACTTTCTTCCTCTTGCCTTCACGTCCACTAGCTTCTTCATCTCCTGCCTTCTTCCTCTTCTTGGGTGCCAATTTCTTACCTTCACGTACCCTACATCTCCGGGTCGAGGGAAGTCAGGCCAATCAGCACCAGCATCTTGTCCAGCATTATCACTCCACTCATTTTGGTTTTCTTCCCACAGCAAAATCACTGAGTCGGCTGTCTTGTTTCTTACCTTGTGCTTCCTATAAAAAAATTAGTACATTGATTACTAACTTATATCTACAGACTATAAACAATTTTTTGTGAATGTACCATCTCATACCTAGGTTTGGGAGCATTAAGGGGACAACCCGCTGCTCTATGGCCTATAAGATGGCAGGTCTTGCATCTATTTTTTCCCTTCTTGGTAGCATAGAAAGCCGAACCCTTCTTCTCTAGAAAAATCTTAAACCTATTCACCTGAGGTCTTCCTTTGCCCCTTTTTGTAACTGGCTGGCAAAGCTCAAAAGTCAGTTGGACTTGAGGCCACTAAGATGGGTCTGTACATGGCTCGACGGATCCAACATACACAGCTCTAAAATTTTCCATATAGTAGTATTCTGACAAATACTGATCCAAATGTGGTAGAGTTATTTTCTTCACCAAGAAGGCCAAGGCGTGGTCGCAAGGTTTCCCGGTATGCTGCCACTCTAAGCAGGTGCATTCTCACAGCTGGATGTTCACAACATCCATTTTTCCACTCTTGGACATATCGACCACCTCATAGCTGCTGCTGGTTGACGTGAGAACCTTAAGATGAGCAAGTCATTGGCTTCTCTTGTGTAGTTGCTGTAGAACTGGCGGTAGCATATGTCCTCTAAGTCTCCTATAGATCTCTCTCCTTATATTTAACAGCTTCATGATCATACCACGTATGTTGTCCATCAAGATATGAACAAGACGCACTTTTATGTCCTTCATACAGTTATTCAGGCATTCTGCAAGGTTGTTGTTTATGTAATCAACTTTGATGTCAGGGTTGAATTGACTCCTCTTCCATAGATGCGAATGACGGATGGCTATGTACTCTAAAATGACAAGGCAAGCAGACAACGAGCATCTCAGCAATCTTCTTATTTACCATGGGAATATGGTGCTTTTTTCTCTCTTTCCTCTTTTCATAATCTTTTTTTTCTTTTTCTCTTTTTTCTCAATATATGACTCTTTTTTATAAGAAGAATGCTTCATAGATAGCTCATTATGGTTACGCTGCAGTTTTCCACCATGACAGCATGGATTAGACCAGCGGCCTAGGCTTTAGGGGCTTCCGCAAAAATCTTGGTCATGAAATATTCGCTACTACTAGGTTTGTAAGCTCTAGCAGCAGGAAACATGTAACGAAATACGCTGCCTGTGTAGTGTTGAGCATCATATGGGCATGGAATTCTCTACCTTCAGCTTGCAGGAACACCTCCTTCATTGCATTCGTCATCCCTTTGCATGCATCCGTGGATATAGCCAATGGATCCATGTGGCCTATTGATCTCCTGAGCTGCCTCATAAACCAAACCCAGTTTTTCCTCCGTTTCTGTTTCAAACATCCCGAATGCCATTGGGAACGTCCAGTTGTAACCATCAAGTGTTGTGGCAGATGGCAGGCAGCCTTTCCATTTGCCAGTTAGGAGGGTGTTGTCTACACTCAGATACGGCCTACAGTCGTCCTTCGATCCTTGGATGCAAGGTTTAAGCGCCATGAAAAATCATTTCAAATATATTTTACCATGTACTAATTCGGTGCCAATCTCCATAACACTCCCCAGACACCTAGATTGTACCTCCGCCTTGAAGTTGTACAGCATCCTGAAGCTATCGGTCCAATCCCTATGCAAGACCCTCAAAGCTTTCTCTTTACCTTTCCAAACTGTGTAATATGGTAGGACAATGTTGTATTTAGAACCGAGGCTAGTCTGAATATTCTTCGCGGTCTCCTTAGGGTTATCCTTTAGTATGGACATAGCTTGTATAGCCACCCACCCCATATCAACCATTGAGGATTTTTGTTTGCTGCCTGTTGGACACATGTGTGGAGGGCCCATTTTGTTCACCTGCAAGATAGATTCATTTATAAGATAAGCGGAGTCGACTAGTTGACAGAAAAATATCGCATAGCAATTGTAGTTATAGAGTGAAAAGAGAGAAAGTTCTAATGGTTTGCTGCATTCATTGCCCCAGTACCCTAATTGCCTTTGAAGCAGGTAAGGCTCTTGCTGTGATCCTCCATGGACAATGTACCTCGACCTCTCCAGTCATCCACGTTAACTTGCAAACGGCCTCATACCTCTCTACAGTGTTCTTTAGTCGATAAACGCCGTACTCCCCCTTGATACAAAAATGCCGGAATGACATCCTAAACTCATGCATGCTCCTGAACTTGGTGCCGACCGAAATTAAAGGATACCCGTGGTCATGTTTCATTTCTTCTACTTCAACACCCAAATCATCGACTAGAATACCAGCCTCACAATTAAGTTCCTCGTCTATTTCATCATCACCAGATTCTTGATCCTCTACAGTGCCTTCTTCTTCATCTGATTCAGAATCCTGGCCATCGTCTCTAATTCCTAGTACTGCACACATCATATTGACTCCCATGGGTGGGGCTGCACCATCATCTCCACCCGGATGGACTAGAACATTGCCCCAATCTACCTCACCGGCAACTCTGTTTTCTCCAAGACACTCAGTTGGTTCTGCTACAACCACATGGGGTGGTCTTACGTTTGCACGTATCCCAGGTACTTTAGTAGACAAACATTAGTCAGAATCAATTTCATCTTGACTGTACAAAACCTCTTGCTCTTCTTGTGTACATCCTCCTTCCTGATGTAATCTTTCCTGATGGTATCAGTAGGGCTTGACATCTGCATTCCGTTCCCCATCGAACTAAGCTTTTTGCTATCTCTCTTGGGTGTGATCTCCTTCATGTCTCCCCTGACAAGTGTTGACTCTAGGGTGCTGGCATTATTGTTTGACCTCTGCGGCGTGTTCTTCTTCAAATTAGCCCTTTTGCTGCTACTATTGGGCGTGTTCTCCTTCATGCTGGCATTATTGCCTGACCTTAGAGGTGTGTTCCGCTCCTAATTAGCCCTTTTCCTGCTACTATTGGGCGTGTTCTCCTTTGTGCTGGCATTATTGCCTGACCTCAGCGGTGTGTTCCGCTCCAAATTAGCATTTTTCTGCTCCCACTGGGTGTGGTAGCCTCCATGCTAGCCATATTCTTTACCTTTTTGCTACCACTCCTAGGAGTGTTTACCACCGTGCTAGCCCTCTTAGCGTTTTTGCTGCTACCGTTCGGTGTGGCATTTTGACTGGATCTCAGGGGTGTACTCTGCGGCGTGGTTCCTTTTTTTGTGACTCTTGGGCTTCCTCTTCTCTGGCATGGTCTCCTTGGTGATGTTTTTCTTCAGGGTGCCCTTTCTGGGGATGCTCTTCCTGCTCCTCTTTACGATGCTCCTCTGTAAGACTCTCCTCTGTTTGAAGCTACCCTCAATTGCACCAGCCCTAGTGATGCCATGGATCAGGTCATGCATGCCTTCTACAAGTCCATCATCTCTTTTGTCGAAATCCAATTCCTCTCCAACCATTTGCACTATCAAGTGAAAGTACACTTCACCTCTATAATGTTTCCTTGTAAAAGGTACGACTAAATCCCTGGTATCTTTCACTTCTATAGCCTTTTTGCTCCTGTTACCAAAATATACCAAACATGCTACCCGGGAGGACCCCCACATCACCTTCACACGTAACAATGCCATCATGTCAGATAACTCTACCACTTCAGGATCGTATGTGCCAAGGATTACATCAAACTCGTCATAGAATTTTTCTATGCCATCATCTAATTTTGCAGTATAATCCTCAACACCAATATGAACGATTACTTTGCCATCATCAGGTTCTGTAGGATAGAAACCTCCGAGAGGTTCGAGAGGTGGAGCGGCACCATCAGACCCAGGCACAATGCCACCGTCGCCATCACCAGCGTCATCGTTAGCTAGAGCAACCTCGGTGGAAGTACCAGGACTAGGAGCAAGGCGAGGGCCCTTAGTAGCGGGAGCTACAATACCTAGTGGATAGACAGGGCCTCGGCTAATGGCAGCCACAATAGGATCAGTTGCTGCCATGCCACATCGACGATCAGGAGCAGTTCCAACAACAGCAGTGTTTCCAGTGCTAGTAGAGTCCAGACCATGAGCTAGCTCTAGACCAGCAGCTCGCTGAACCTGAGCACGGGTTCGAGGAGGACACAAGGCAGCAGTCTTGGCAACAACAGTGGGGCAGCCTCCAGAAGCCTTAGTTTGCTCAATAGCGGCAGGGATTGGGTCAACAACAGTGATATGTCCATTTTGCATCACTATTCTATATCATAATTTACTGTTATTCATTGATATATTTCATATTAAGAGATGCTACTTATGTTATTTCCTCTGTTTTTACATGGTTGATGACTTTTGGAGGATGAACCGCTGAAGTCAGGATTCGGATGGAAAATGCACTATTTGGAGGCGAAATTCGCGAAGATCAGAGAATTCTAGAAAATATACGGAAAATCCTTTTTTCCAGAAGATGAAGGATGCCAGAAGGGGGAGCGGAGATGGGCCCTAGGGGCCCACACCACCCCCTGGTGCAGGCCACCCTAGGCCACGCCAGCAGGAGGTGTGGCCACCCTGGCCCACCTC
This sequence comes from Avena eriantha, assembly GCA_910589775.1. NCBI lineage: Eukaryota > Viridiplantae > Streptophyta > Magnoliopsida > Poales > Poaceae > Avena > Avena eriantha. Next base: position 225,409,202 of record OU342742.1, read on the forward strand.
TGGCTCTACTCTTTGGCGTATAAAATCCCCCCGAAACCCTAAGAATCGGGGAGCGACCACAGAAAGATTCCACCGCCTCTACAGGGCGGAAACTACAGAGAGAGAAAGAGCTCTCCGGTAGGAAGAAATCTGTCAGGGAAATTCCTTTCTAGAGAGGGGAGATTGTCGCCATTAACACCATCATCACGCTGGACTTCATCGGGATAATCATCATCACCACCATCATCTCCACCAGCACCATCATCACCACTCCATACCGTTGTAACAATTGGGTTGAATTTGACATAGTTCTTAGGGGAAACTTTCCCGGTGTTTATTACTTGTTGTAGTTGATGCTATTGAGTGGAACCATTGAATTATCGTTTATGTTCATATTGTTACTTATCATTATCCCATCTCTAATCTTGATCCATATGATGTCTCGTGAGTAGTTCGTTTAGTTCTTGAGGACATGGGAGAAGTCATGTTGTTAGTAGTGGAATTGTGTTGAGAAAGATTCAATGGTTTGATAATTAAGTTGTGGTGTTATTCTTCTAGTGGTGTCATGTGAACGTTGACTACATGATACTTCACCTTTAAGGGCCTAGGGGGATGCATTGTGTATTTGGCTACTAATCGTAGGGGTTGCCGAAGTGACAGAAACTTGAACCCCGTTAGGAAACCTTTGCACAAGGGAGTGTAGGATCTCAGAGTTTAAAGCTGTGGTTAGGTTTCTATCTTAATTACTTTCTTGTACTTGCGGATGCTTGCAAGGGGTATAATCACAAGTATGTATTAGTCCTAGGAAGGTCAGTACATTAGCATAGGTTCACCCACACAACACTTATCAAACTAAAGAAGATTATTCAACTATATGAAGCGAAAACACTTGACGATATTCCCATGTGTCCTCGAGAACGTTTGGTCATCTTAAGTAATACAACCAGCTTGTCCTTTGCTAAGAAATGATTGGGCCACTTGCTGCAATTATTATTATTGTCTTTTATTTACTTGCACTTTATTTATATGCATTATCAAAAACCCCTAAAAATCCGTTTGCTATGTATTTACAGAGAATTCCCGATCCATGACACTCATCAATACCTCCTGCTCCTTGTTGGGTTTGACACTCTTACTTATCAAAAATACTATGATACACCCCTATACTTGTGGGTCATCAAGCAGCCATATCAACAACAACATGGGGACGACCAGTACCAGTAGATACTAGAGCACGAGTTCACACAACTTGAGCACGGTTTTGAGGAGGAGCATCACACAAGGCAGCGGTCTTGGCAACAACAGCGGGGCAGCCTCCGGAAGCCTTAGTTTGCTCAATAGTGGCATGGATTGGGTCAGCAGCAGCCAGAGCAACAACACCACGTGGATGACCGGTACCAGCAGATTCCAGAGCAGAGTTTTGCACAACCTGAGCATGGTTTCGAGGAGGAGCAGCACGCAAGGTTGCGGTCTTGGCAACAATAGCGGGAAGCCTCCGGAAGCCTTAGTTTGCTCAATAGCTACATGGATTGGGTCAGTAGCAGCCAGAGAAGCAACGCCACGGGGACAACCAGTACTAGCAGATTCTAGAGCAGAGTTTTGCACAACGGCAATACGGGGACTCCTACGAGGAGGTTGCCTGACAGAAGCATGTCACGGACGAGGAACCACATTTTTCTCAACAACAACAGGGGTTTGAGTTAGACCACCCTATCCAATAATAGCTGGGCGACTCCCAGTAGCAGGAACTTCCACATCCAGTATGTTACAAATCAGCATAACCACGCAAAGCGCAGCAAACTATTTCATCAACCCAATTAGCTGACGGTCACACGCTATAGGAACCGTGAAGCCTCGTTCATTAATGATGTTGAACCATGCAGTCTACTCCGGCCCCATTTCAACAAGTTCACGCACAGCAGCAACCATACCAGGGATAGTGCATAACTACACAGGCGCTACTTCCATCTTCAGACATCTAGCTTGATTCCACTTGCTCTTCCCATCTGCTAATTTAATGTGGTAGCCGTAGAGGGTGACCATAACCGTGTATTTGGGTTCAACAGAGATCCTACTTGATAGAAAATTGGGGACAAAAGATAAGAATTGTTTATCAGCGTCGTGCTAGCAAACAATTCTAGGTTCGATCTATCTCTGTAATGCCAATAGCCAGCTAGCAGTTATAGATAATGTGAATAGCAAAGAGAAGAGTAGCTCAGCCACAGTTAGCCAGAAGTACTTCTTCCTCGGCAATAGGATCTGCCATCCTTTGCGCTGCTCAGCTCGTCTGCGATAGAGGCAGGCTAGATCGTCACAACGACTGGCACGACATTCGGCATTAGAGCTCGGTACCAGCGAGTAGGCGCAGCAACTTGGCACCGGAAGTCAAATGCCCAAAGGGATCATTATGGTTGGAGAGGGGATTTCGATGCTGCTGGTGCTAGGGTTCATGCGAAAGGAGGGAGGGAGTGGATTTGTGAATTTGGTCAACGCACCATGCTCCTTTAGTCCCTCGTTTTGCCTACGTGGTTGCCATGTTGGCGCTTGCATCACAGACATATTACTGACATGAGCGTCCCGACCGTATACTTCACGGGGCTGTTTCATGGAATGTTTGGATTTGGTAGGAGTGAGATGAGTTTGCCTCGAAATGGCCCCTCTCGGTAGTTGGCGGCCCAACATTTCGAAACGCGGCAATTTCAGGCAACTTAGGTACCGCGATGCACTCGCCCGAGAACTTTGGTACTGCAAACGAACAGGCCTGCATGCGGGGCTGCTAGGCGGGCTGCAAGGCGCGCACCGACCTAGTGTGTGGCGCCACTTGCCGCCGTCATGGGCAGGAGACTGGCGGGCACGGGATGGGCCGTGCCAAGGCCCACCCGACCGGCTCTGTCTAGGTTGCCATCTGCTGCTGCTTCTCTTTGCTTGATGGGCTGATCAGAATCGGTCCATCCGGCCAGGAGAAAAATTCCTGGGTTTTTTCCTTTGTAATTAGTCCCACATGGCTAACCTAATGGGGAGGGCACACCCCCTCTAACTATATAAAGGGGTGTCCATGGGAGGACTAAACACACGCCAATATACAATTGGAGGAGTCCTTTGGTTGACTTTCTCCTTCCCTCGCTCTCTAGTCTCCATGCGTTGGCAAGGTCCCAAGTAACGACTGTTCACGCAAGAGAAGCCACACCTACAGCACGATGTTGCGCTGCAGGGATTCCTAGCCGGAAAGCAACTTCTGCACTCCCGGCAGGATTGGGGAGCTAGAGGTCTCATCGTACACCGGATGTGTACAAAGCTACGAGGTGCAACACTTGGGGCACTTAAATATTGTGAGCTTGAGATACTGCATGATGAAGAAGGAGCAAGGGGTGACCTACGAGGAGCTTCGTGACCTTGAGGTCAGCTATGAGTTCGACTACATCAACCACGTTCCCCTCGGAACGTTAACCACGTACGGTCTACAAGGGTATGTATTCCATACGCTCCGGTCGTTACTTCATTACTACATAGATAGATCTTGGACATTAGAACGTTAACCACGTACGGTCTACAAGGGTATGTATTCTATACGCTCCGGTCGTTACTTCATTACTACATAGATAGATCTTGGGCATTAAAGAGTTCTGTCGTAGGAATTTTTTATTTTCTGCTACGGAACCCTTCAAGTTTTATATCATGCTATAACTGTATCAAGTGGAAACATTGATACCGGTGTGGTATATAAACAAACTCGGGTCCCTAGTAGCCTCTATTCAACTAGTTCACTGGGCAACTGATGATCAAGGTTTCCTGATCATGGTGCTATGAAATCCAACTGACAATGAAGTCATATCATCTAGAATGATGTGATGGACATTTACCACCAATGATTGTTGCAACATGATCATGTCACATAGTTCACAGTTGCAATTGTAAGAAATGGAGTGTCATAATCCTTAGAACGTGAGATCATATTAATCACTATTATCGAGGGATTTCTTTGACTACATCAACCATCATTTCCGTGACTAGGTGACCATAAAGGTGCATGTTGACTATCTGAAGGAGCATGTAGAGGCCTATGCATCAAGATCGGGATTTGTTTTCCTGTGTGACGGGAAGATACACCAGGCCCACTCGGTGAATTACATCCATCAGTTGTGCAACGTATGACTAGGTCACGGGGATGGAATTTCACGGTAACGAGTAAAATAGTACTTGTTGGAAAAGAGATTGAACAAGGTGTCATGATACCGATGATCAAATCTTGGACAAGTCTTGTATCACGTAACAAAGGGAACTGGATATGTTGATACGTTGCTAACGTATCTATAATTTTTGATGTTCCATGCTTGCTTTATATCTACTTTCTTATGTTTCGTCGACACTTTGGAGTACTTTAACACATTTTCTGGAACTAACCTATTAACAAGATGCCACAGTGCCAGTTGCCTGCTTTCTGCTGTTCTTGGTTCCAGAAAACTCAGAAAATGAATATTCTCGGAATTGGACGGGACAAAAGCCAAAGTAGATATTTTACCGGAAGACTCATGGAGCCAGAAGACGAGAGAGAGAGGGGCCAGGGGCTGGCCACACCATAGGGTGGCGCGGGTCGCCCTGGTCACGCCACCAGGTGGTGTGGGCCCCTCCGGCCTCCACCGACCTTACCCTTTCGCCTAAAAGAAGCCTCCGATGCAGAACCCTAAAGAATCCAGCCTCCAGCCACGAAAAGTTCCGCGGTGCCGCCGCCACCGAAGGGGAGAATCTGGGGACAAAAGTCTCTGTTCCGGCACCCTGTCAGGACGAGGAAGTGCCCTCGGAGCCATCTCCATCGATCTCCACCACCATCTCGATCGTCATTGTTGATTCCCATGATGAGGAGGGAGTAGTTCTGTCTCGAGGCTAAGGGTTCTACCGGTAGCTATGTGTTCATATCTCTCTCTATGCATGATAATATTGTGATCATGATCTTTGTAATCAAGTAGATCTACCTTGCTACTCAAGTTCTTTAATAGATCTCTGGTTCTCCCCATGTGCGTGAAAGTGATAGCATGCACACCATGGTGGCACTTAGGCTAGAGATTGCAAATACTTGTTATGAGTTATATTTGGAGTTGGACGTCTCTATGAAATTGTGGTGTTTGTTGGAACCATATAGCACTCAAGATGACAGTGTGGGCCTATCTAGATGGGGAAAGCGAACTTTGAGGAGTGTTGTTATAGCCCTACCATGGATTAGAGTGTCCAACCGGAGAGTAGTTCAGAGTAGTATCATAAAGAGAAGATATTTATATGAGAGTGTTCACTAGTGAAAGTATGATCCCTAGGCCTTGTTTCTAATCATTGAAACACCGTTTGCAACTAGATTTGTTACATGTTTGCTTGCTTCCATCTTTATTTTAGTTTGCCTTTAGTATCTTCCATGCCATCAAGCTATTTTCTAGCACCGTTACCACTTATAATTATCCATACCACTTGTAGTTCACTATCTGTTCGCCTAACTAGTGCACCTATACACCTAACAAGTGTATTGGGTGTGTTGGGGACACAAGAGACTTCATGTATCTTGATTGTAGGGTTGCTTGAGAGGGATACCTTTGACCAGTTCATCCCTGAGTTCGATAAACCTTGGGTGATCCACTTAAGGGAAACTTGCTGCTGTTCTACAAACCATTGCACTAGGAGGCCCAACAACTGTCTACAAGAATAGAAGTGCGTAGACATCACATGTCATTTAAGGTTTGACACGATGGTGATTCGTGGAGTGCATAGGGGTCTGATACATTGCAAATGTATTTATAATTTTTGATGTTCCATGCTTGGTTTTATCTACTTTATTGTGTTTTGTCCACACTTTGGAGTACTTTTCATATGATTTCTTGGACTAACCTATTAACAAGAGCCACAGTGCCAGCTGCCTATTTTCTGTTGTTTTGGTTCTAGGAAAGTCAGAAAATGAATATTCTCGGAATTGGACGGGACAAAAGCCAAAGTTAGTTTTTCACCGAGGGACACCAGGATCCAGAATACAAGACGGAGAGGGGCTGGGGCCCGGCCACACCACCTGGTCGCGCGGGCTAGGCCTGGCCGCGCCAGGGGGTGGTCTGGCCGCCCGAGACACCCCTTCGGTCTCCCTCTTCGCCTATAAGATGCCTTCTAACGTAAAAACTCAGGGGGGGTCGAAGTTTTGCAGAAAGAGTTCCGCTCCACCGCCACCACCCGATTCCACGATTCGGAACCAGAAACTCCGTTTTGGCACCCTGCCGGGACTGGGAATTGGAGGAGATCATCGCCATCATCATCACCATCGCCTCTCCATCGACCATCCATGTTTCCCCCATCTATGAGTGAGTAATCCCCCGTTGTAGGCTATGGGGATGGTAGGGATTGGATGATATCGTTCATGTAATGGCATCAGATTGTTAGAGCATGGTGCCAAGTATCTATTATTAGTGCTTTTTGACTTTGTTGCAACTTGTTTTGCTTAATGCTTGTCACTAGGGCTCGAGTGCCATGATTTCAGATCTGAACATGTTATTGATTCATTATGATAGTATTGTTTATGGACTTACCTGCAAGTTGTATACACACATTGTTGTCCGGAACCAATGGCCCAGAAGTGACAGAAATCGGGATAACTGGAGGGAATGGCTTTGATGTGAGGATCACATGTGTTCACGGAGTTTTAATGCTTTGCTCCGGTGCTCTATTAAAAGGAGCACCTTAATTGCCAGTAGTTTCCTTGAGGCCCCGCTGCAAACGGGCTGGCAGGACAAAACATGTTGTGCAAGTTTCATTGCCAGCACGTATGACTATATATGGAACACATGCCTATGATTATCTAGTACATGGATGCTTTATCTTATTTATCTGCAAATGCCCCATGTTCTGATTGCCATGTGAATTGCCTTGCCCATCCAATGCCCGTCCATCCATCCATATGCCAACCGCACTCGAATCCTACTATTTGCTGCAATCGTTACTACTGTCTTTACTTTTACTACTGCTATTAATTTACTATTCCTACTACAAAATTGTTGCTACTGATAAATTGTTGTGAGCAAGATTGTTTTCAGGTGCAGCTGACTTGACAACTCAGTTGTTAAGGCTTATAAATATTCTTTGGCTCCCCTTGTGTCGAATCAATAAATTGGGTTTCACTTCTCTCGAAAATATTGCGATACACCCCCTATACTTGTGGGTCATCAGGGTCAACCTGGGCATACCGGTCCCGATATTAACCATTGATAGAGATCATGTCTATGACATTCCCGAACCATAGGGAAACATGCTTAAGGGCGATACGACACTTGGATATCCTCTTGAGTGATGGAATCGCAGAAAAAGGGAGAAATCAGAATCATTCCGGAGAGATCCGAAGTTGTTTGGAGAAAGAAGGAAAGGAAAAGGACGAAAGGAGTTTTGGATAAATGGCAATTTACAACATGCATTTATTATATGTTAATTATGAATAAACATATACTAAATAAATATTTTAATTTTAATTTTAATTTATAGGGCAACTTCCTCAATAGGACAAAACCACGGAGGGAATTGGCCAAGGAGGAAGGCACCCTGAAAAAGGAAAGAAAATAGCAGATGAAGCTACTATTGGGCCGTTTCTGACCGGACCAGCAAGCAGCAGGGCACACAAGGAAGAGGGCGGTAGGCGACATGGGGGACAACAGCTAGCCCGCTGCCATTCATGGGCCGTAGGCCTTCGGCCAACCTAGGCGAGCTGGTAGGTGGGCGTCGCTTCGTGCTTGGCGGTCCGCCACCGCGATGAACCGGCCCACCCGGGGCAACCTCGCCTCGCCCTGCCTGCTAAGACAGATCGCGCCCCGCACCCGCTGTGTGCCGCCGGGGAGTAGAGCCGGCCCACCCGGGCACAGCTGCCACAACCGTAGCTTCTAGGTAGTTGGGCTACGCGGGGGAGCGCAACGCCCACTCACACGGTCTCCTCCCGCTGTGCTGGGTGGTGAGTGCATATTTGCATCATGTTTTACATTATTATTTTTCATCATAGATGTAGGATTTTGGTATTCTACGGCGCTTGCGTGCATATTTTATGTTTATTTTCACCAGGATCAGGACAGATGATGGATAAAATTATTGAAGCAGTTGTACTGAGGAGAAAAGGAGTAAAAAACAACATAAATCGCTTATTTGGGAAATATTAATAATACCAGAAGAAAACCAGAAGCGAACAAAGGAGGCAGAGAGCGTAATGACCAACTTTACAGTGGTAGAATTTTCTCCGTCCATATAGCTAGCGCCGCCTCCACCTCATCAAATAGTTTCACCCCGTGCAATTGGTTTGGAGAGACGACATACAGAACACCCAAAGATCGCGAAAACCTCACCTCCGGAAGGCATCTGGAGGGGGAACTCGTCCGCTAGGGATTCATCTTTACCCTGCGTAGATCGAGGAGGCTAAGGCATCGATCTTCATCAACCACCACTGCATCACCACCATCCTCATCCATCCACCTACATCTTGTCTAGATCTTGTTGTAGTTCCTATACTCGTCGTGGATTTATACAAGTACTATTCATCTATGATTGTTCCCATTACTATTACCATGATGTTGATTGCCTCCATGTCTGAGTAGATCTTTAGTCCTTAGGGAGATGGAGAAACCCTAGCATATGACTGAGATGAGATAGAGATTATTATGTTATACATCATTATGTGTATGTGTTAATTGTCTTCATCTTGATATTAAGGAGAAGTGCACCTTCTTAATATTTTCCTCTTATGGGGATTCGATGGAGGGGATTACTTGTTAGTAGATGGAGGGATGATAGCACTTATTGTGACTATAAAGATGTTGTTATTCCTTACGTACTAACTAGGGGAATCAAGGAGAACTCATCAAGCCATGTCCATGCCATGGGAGAAATCCCTTAATAGCACGGTAATGCAATGATTGTCGGTTACTGTCTGTTGTGGTTATGAGGACGATGTGTGCAGCGGTTGCTGGCAAATCGTCCATATATGGAGCTCCTCCCACATACAAACACACTATGAGAATATTGGTTATAATACTCTTGATTACTTAGTTTAAATTGCTAGTGGTATATCCGCTACTCCTTGAGTTCCAAAGTTCTATTAGACACGCGATTCTTACTTTCTGCATTTAGTTTTTCTTTACTTAAAATTACCTTGTTCAACCAAAAACCCAAAAACAACACTACTTATTTTGCATCTTAAAGTTATTTCTTAAGTACTCCGTTTAGTTATAGTTAAAAGCATTTTAGTCTTTTGCATACTGCTCCCCGTGGGATCAATATCTTTATTTCGAAACTAGCTACAAATGATCTGTGCACTTGCAGTCATCAAGCTATTTTTTTCGCCTTTACCGGGGAGTTTAGCGCTATAAGTCACTTTACTTTTGGTTATTTACTTTCGTTGTACTAATTTTTACTTGAGTTGCATGACCACAACAATGGATAATACTCAACATTTAAATTAGCTTGAGGCAGTAAGGAAATTGGGTTCGCCCATGTATGCTTTTATAACTGTCAACAAAAGCATAAATCCGGATGGAGTCGAAATTTGCAGGAACCAATGAAGAAAGTCCATATGGACACTTACAATTCTTTGAAGAAATTTTGAGTTCCTTTATTTTTGATGACTGTAATCTTGACATGGTTAAAATCCAGTTATTTAGACAAACTCTCTCTTATAATGTTTGTGATTGATACTGATCTTTTTGTGCATAAGCACCAAGGACTTGGGAGGAATTGACAACCAAGTTCCTATCAAAATATTATTCTGAAAGCAAAGCTCACAGGATGAGAGGTATTATTATCAGTGTCAAATAATCCTAGTGAGGGCTTATATGAAGGATATCTAAGGTATAAAAGTTACCTGGATAATTTCCCCCATCATCGTTTACGTGATTGCTTAATCACCCATACATTTTATGGAGGGCTAAATATTGAAAATAGGATGAATCTAGACACTTCTTCAAATGGCAATTTCCTATCTTATACTTGTGATGAGGCTTGGAATCTAATAATAAAAATGAAAGAAGCAACTAAAAATTCTAAAGATGAGGAAAATATTACAAATAGTTTTTCAAAATATGCTTGCATTAACGATTTCCTTGCAGATGAGAGGACATATACAATGATTAAAACCCTCGGTATTGATTCATACTCAGTAAAGAAAATAATTGTGAATTATGTAGGGCATTTATAGGTACCTACAGAATGGGAATCTCGTAAACCTCTTGAAGAAAAGAAGCATGCAAGAGCACTAATGGAAGAGTTCTCCTCGATACCTATAAGGGGAATCTTTGAAAAGAGACAAGGAGAGGGAGAACAAATAAAGAAGATACTGAAGAAACCAGAAAGGAATTCTGAAGCTACAAATATAAATAATGTTATAATAAAAGACCTTATGGAGGCACGAATAGTGGAGGACGAAGTGGTTATGTTAGACCGCGAAACTTCGGAATTCATCCACGCTAAGGTTCGAGGTAACGAAACTTCAAAACCTATGACCCCTAGATATTGTGGAGAAACTTTATTATATGGAATTTGTGAACCAATTTCCACCATAAATATTATGCCGTCATCACTTTATCAAGAACTTCACTACAACTTAAATATAACACCTTCATAGCACTGAACCCACCTTTATGGTCACCCTGTTACGGTGTGACGTTTGATGTTATCAAGATACTCTTCCGGTGTTAGCAATTAACATGATCTCATGGTCTAAGGACTAAGACTACTTTGTATGATGTTATAGCAATATAAACATAATGACTTGATCGTAATGCTATACTTCGGATGAATGTTCATCACATCATTTCACAAATGCTGTGACCTTGTTATTAACAACATCCAATATCCATGATCAGGAAACTTTGATCATCTTGTTAATCAACAAGCTAGTCTATAAGAGAGGCATAACTAGGAACCCTTTTTGTTTATTAAACACACATGTATTGATGTTTCCTATCAATACAATTATAGCATTCAAAATAAACATCTATCATATACAAGGAATACATAATAACAACTTTATTATTGCCTCTCAGGGCATATTTCCTTCAGTCTCCCACTTGCACTAGAGACAATAATATAGTTTACATAGTGATAAATCTAACACCCATGGAGTTCTGGTGTTGATCATGTTTTTCCCTAGGGAGTACTTTAGTCAACGGATCTGCTACATTCAGGTCTGTGTGCACTTTACAAATCTTTATATCTCCATCCTTGACATGCTCGCGGATGGAGTGAAACCGGCGCTTAATATGCTTGGAATTCTTGTGAGACCTTGCTTCCTTGGCGTTGGCTATGGCTCCATTGTTGTGACAATAGATCACCATTGGGTCCAACGCACTAGGAACCACACCTAGTTCCGTTATGAACTCCTTCATCCAAACCGCTTCCTGCGCCGCTTCTGAAGCGGCAACATATTCCGCCTCCGTCGTTGATCCAGCCACCACAGGTTGTTTGGAGCTCCTCCAACTAACTGCTACTCCGTTCAAGAGAAATACGTATCCGGATTGAGACTTAGAGTCATCCGGATCAGTGTCAAAGCTAGCATCGACATAACACTTAGCGACTAGCTCTTCTTCACCTCCGTATACAAGAAACATATCCTTAGTTCTTCTCAAGTACTTAAGGATATTCTTGACCGCTATCTAGTGTTCCGAACCTGGATCAGATTGGTACCTACTAGTCAAACTAATAGCATGTGCCACATCCGGTCTTGTACATAGCATGGAATACATTATAGAGCCTATGGCTGAGGCATAGGGGATCTTATCCATTATCTCTCTTTCTTCTGCCGTAGCCGGACTTTGAGTCTTACTCAATGTCTTGCCTTGCAACATAGGTAAGTACCCCTTCTTACTTCCGTCCATATTAAACTTCTTTAATATCTTATCAAGGTATGTACTCTGCGATAGCCCAATTAGGCGTCTTGATCTATCTCTATAGATTTTAATGCCTAATATATATGAAGCTTCACCAAGGTCCTTCATCGAAAATTTGCTGTTTAGATAACTTTTAACACTGTTTAAAAGATCTATATCATTTCCAATCAATAATATGTCATCCACATATAATATCAGAAATGCCACATTGCTCCCACTCACTTTCTTGTAAATACAAGCCTCTCCATAAGTTTGGACAAATCCAAACTCTTTGATCACCTCATCAAAGCGGAGCATAGAAAACAAAAAATTTCCTATGATGAGAACTATACGCCAAGATATATCTACTAGATACAGAGCAACGGGTGGACATACATCCATGGAGAACTTACCCTCGAAGACAACGAGTTTTGTTAATGAGTAGGAACTCGTGGTTGATGTAGTCGTACGCTTGCCGATCTCAAGATCGTGTGGAAGTCCGAGCGCCCCAAATCAGCAGCGCATCCGTCCTTGCACACACGTTCAAGCCACCGGACAACCTCCACCTCCTCGCTCCAGCGAATCAGCGGAAGCAGCAACTCCTTCCAGACGCAAGGCCACCGGGAACATGTATCTCGCTAATCCGAGACCATGGGGGAATATCTAGAGGGGGAGAGAGATCCTTCACGAGGAGGTGTTGTTTGTGAGAGGGGAGAGGGGGGCTTTATATAGGAGGGAGGGAGAGCCCTCCCCTCCCATAGCCGGCGCATGCGGGGGGGGGGGGACTCCTCCCCTCCTTCGTTCATGTGCTGAACCTCCACTCACATAAACATGACCTCCACCCAAAATCCCACTCACATGTATTTAATTTCCACCAAATTAAATGCAACTCTCAATTAATAAAACTCTTTTATTTATTTTATTCAGAATTTTGTTAATTACTTTAATTAACAAACATTCACATAAAACCCCTTGCAACATTTCAATATCACATGCAGAACCACTTTCTGCAATTTCACCCGAAACAATTCCGGTTTCTATCGAAACAATTCCTGTTTCTATCGAAACATTTCCTGCGCTTTGCAAACCTTTTGTCTGGAACATATGTGCTCCTAAATGGTGTCCGGCAACCCTTAAGTGTGTCACCCTACGGTTCGCGAATAATGCAGACATGATTGAGACTCCTCTCAGATGAATAATCAGAAGCGGGTCCTGGAGATCCATACTGACTCCTGCATATTCAACGATGACTTCTGTGATCATGAGAACCTTTAACGTCAGCAATTTAATCCCTTTGTCTCATGATATAATACATGTCCGAGATTCGATCATCGGTATCCAAAGACCTAGTTTCATCTCGTTACCGACATGCACTCTTTTCTCGTTCCCGTGATATAACATTCTAGTGATCACATCACTTGCTTGCAAGCTATCTTAATGTGATATCACCGAGAGGGCCCAGAGTATATCTATCCGTCATCAGGATTGAAAAATTCTACTCTTGATCCATGAGCCTCAACATAACACCTTCATAGCACTGAACCCACCTTTATGGTCACCCTATTACGGTGTGACGTTTGATGTTATCAAGATACTCTTCCGGTGTTAGCAATTAACATGATCTCATGGTCTAAGGACTAAGACTACTTTGTATGATGTTATAGCAATATAAACATAATGACTTGATCGTAATGCTATACTTCGGATGAATGTTCATCACATCATTTCACAAATGCTATGACCTTGTTATTAACAACATCCAATATCCATGATCAGGAAACTTTGATCATCTTGTTAATCAACAAGCTAGTCTATAAGAGAGGCATAACTAGGAACCCTTTTTGTTTATTAAACACACATGTATTGATGTTTCCTATCAATACAATTATAGCATTCAAAATAAACATCTATCATATACAAGGAATACATAATAACAACTTTATTATTGCCTCTCAGGGCATATTTCCTTCAGTCTCCCACTTGCACTAGAGACAATAATCTAGTTTACATAGTGATAAATCTAACACCCATGGAGTTCTGGTGTTGATCATGTTTTTCCCTAGGGAGTACTTTAGTCAACGGATCTGCTACATTCAGGTCTGTGTGCACTTTACAAATCTTTATATCTCCATCCTTGACATGCTCGCGGATGGAGTGAAACCGGCGCTTAATATGCTTGGAATTCTTGTGAGACCTTGCTTCCTTGGCGTTGGCTATGGCTCCATTGTTGTGACAATAGATCACCATTGGGTCCAACGCACTAGGAACCACACCTAGTTCCGTTATGAACTCCTTCATCCAAACCGCTTCCTGCGCCGCTTCTGAAGCGGCAACATATTCCGCCTCCGTCGTTGATCCAGCCACCACAGGTTGTTTGGAGCTCCTCCAACTAACTGCTACTCCGTTCAAGAGAAATACGTATCCGGATTGAGACTTAGAGTCATCCGGATCAGTGTCAAAGCTAGCATCGACATAACACTTAGCGACTAGCTCTTCTTCACCTCCGTATACAAGAAACATATCCTTAGTTCTTCTCAAGTACTTAAGGATATTCTTGACCGCTATCTAGTGTTCCGAACCTGGATCAGATTGGTACCTACTAGTCAAACTAATAGCATGTGCCACATCCGGTCTTGTACATAGCATGGAATACATTATAGAGCCTATGGCTGAGGCATAGGGGATCTTATCCATTATCTCTCTTTCTTCTGCCGTAGCCAGACTTTGAGTCTTACTCAATGTCTTGCCTTGCAACATAGGTAAGTACCCCCTTCTTACTTCCGTCCATATTAAAGTTCTTTAATATCTTATCAAGGTATGTACTCTGCGATAGCCCAATTAGGCGTCTTGATCTATCTCTATAGATTTTAATGCCTAATATATATGAAGCTTCACCAAGGTCCTTCATCGAAAATTTGCTGTTTAGATAACTTTTAACACTGTTTAAAAGATCTATATCATTTCCAATCAATAATATGTCATCCACATATAATATCAGAAATGCCACATTGCTCCCACTCACTTTCTTGTAAATACAAGCCTCTCCATACGTTTGGACAAATCCAAACTCTTTGATCACCTCATCAAAGCGGAGATTCCAACTCCGGGATGCTTGCTTCAGTCCATAGATGGATCGCTGAAGTTTGCACACCTTTTCAGCATCCTTAGGATCTACAAAACCCTTAGGTTGTATCATATACAACTCTTCTTCAATATTACCATTGAGGAACGCAGTTTTGATATCCATCTGCCATATTTCATAATCGAAATATGCAGCAATTACTAACATAATCCTAACCGACTTAAGCATCACTACGGGAGAGAATGTCTCATCGTAGTCAACTCCTTGAATTTGTCGAAACACCTTTGCGACAAGTCGAGCCTTATAGATGGTTACATTACCATCAGCATAAGTTTTTCTTTTGAAAATCCATTTATTCTCAATGGCCTTTCGATCGTGAGGTAAGTCCACCAAGGTCCAAACCTGGTTTTCGTACATGGATTCCATCTCGGATTTCATGGCTTCTAGCCATTTGTTGGAATCAGGGCTCATCATCGCTTCTTCATACGTCGCAGGGTCATCTATTTCATCAATCATGAAATTCATAACAGAATTGCCGTACAGTTCAGGAGTTGCACGTGTCCTACTTGACCTGCGAGGTTCGGTAGTGTCCTCTTTCGGAGTTTCATGATCAATATCATTAGCTCTCTCTTCATAGGTGAAGTCAACTCCGAAACAATTTCCGGTGCTGCGCTACTCGCCATTTCATGAAGAGAAGGTTCAATAACCTCTTTGAGTTCTACCTTCCGACTACTCACACCTTTCGCGAGAAACTCCTTCTCAAGAAAGGATCCATTCTTGGCAACAAAGACCTTGCCCTCGGATCTGTGATAGAAGGTATACCCAATCGTTTCCTTAGGGTTTCCTATGAAGGCGCATTTTTCTGCTTTGGGTTCGAGTTTATCCGGTTGAAGTTTCTTCACATAAACATCACATCCCAAACTTTAAGAAATGATAGCTTAGGTTTGTTTCCAAACCATAATTCATACGGTGTCTTTTCAACGGATTTAGATGGTGCCCTATTTAAAGTGAATGTAGCGGTTTCCAGTGCATAACTCCAAAACGACAGTGGCAAGTCAGTCAGAGACATCGTAGATCGAACCATATCCAATAAAGTACGATTACGACGTTCTGACACACCATTACGTTGTGGTGTTCCGGCAGGCGTGAGTTGTGAAACTATTCCACAGTCTTTCATATGTGTGCTAAACTCATAACTAAGATACTCTCCTCCACGGTCGGACCGCAGAAATTTGATCTTTCTGTAACGATGATTTTCCACTTCATTCTGAAATTCTTTGAACTTTTCAAAGGTTTCAGACTTATGTTTCATCAAATAGATATACCCGTATCTACTCAAATAATCCGTGAAAGTAACAAAATAACGATATCCACCTCGCGCCGACACACTCATTGGTCCACACATATCAGTATGTATGATTTCCAATAAATCTGTCGCCCGTTCCATTAAACCGGAAAACGGGGTTCTAGTCATCTTGCCCATAAGGCATGGCTCACATGTATCAAATGATTCAATATCAAGTGATTCCAAAAGTCCATCAGAATGGAGTTTCTTCATGCGTTTAACGCCAATATGACCTAGACGGCAGTGCCACATATATGCCGATATATCATTATCAAGTTTAATGCTTTTAGCATCAACATTATGAATATGCGTAATACTACTATCGAGATCCAATAGAAATAAACCATTCAACACAGGTGCATGACCATAAAAGATATTATTCATATAAATCGAACAACCATTGTTTTCAGACTTAAACGAATAACCACTTTGCATCAAACATGATCTGGATACAATGTTCATGCTCAGTGCAGGCACCAAATAACAATTATTCAGGTTATAACTAATCCCGACGGCATATGGAGAGGCAGCGTTCCGACGGCGATCACATAAACTCTTGATCCATTGCCGAACCGCATCGTGACCTCATCCCTTGCTAGTTGTCGCTTGTTCCGCAGCCCCTGAACTGAGTTAAATATCTTAGCAACCGATCCCGTATCAAATACCCAGGTGCTACTGCGAGTACTAGTCAAGTACACATCAATAACATGTATATCACATATACCTTTGTTTGCCTTGCCAGCCTTCTTGTCCGCCAAATACTTGGGGCAGTTGTGCTTCCAATGGCCAGTCCCCTTGCAATAGTAGCACTCGGTGTCAGACTTAGGGCCAGCTCGGGGTTTCTTTTCAGGCGCGACAACAGATTTGCCGCCCTTCTTTCCCTTCTGCTTGCCTTTCTTGTCCTTCTTGAAACCGGTGGTCTTATTGATCATCAACACTTGATGTTCTTTCCTAATCTCCACTTCTGTAGTCTTAAGCATTGACAGAAGCTCGGGAAGAGACTTCTTCATGCCCTGCATATTATAGTTCATCACGAAGCTCTTGTAGCTAGGTGGCAGAGATTGGAGAACACGATGTATGCCTAAGTCAATGGGAATCGTTATTCCCAAGGACACAAGCTTATCGGCGTACCCAGACATTTTGAGTACGTGCTCACTAACGGAGCTGTTCTCTTCCATCATGCAGCTAAAGAACTTTTCAGAAGCATTATAACTCTCTACGGTAGCATGGGTATCGAAAATCATTTTCAATTCTCCCATGGTATCAAAGGCATTGCCATTTTCGAAACGTTTTCGAAGTTCTGGCTCTAGCCCATACAGTATGTCGCAATGAACTAAGTTGTGGTCCTCCTGACGAGTTATATAGACGTTCTTTTCCTCGTCAGGGGCATCAGGAGATGGTGGGGGGCCTAGCGGCGCCTCTAGCACATATTTCTTTTGTGCAGCAGTGAGGAGAATCCTCAAATTCATAGCCCAGTTGGTGAAGTTGCTACCATTCGCAGCAAGCTTCTCTTTCTCCATGAACACATTGAAATTAAAAGAAGGTGGTGCCATCTACAACAGAATTTGTAAAATATATTTAGACTAAGTTTATGATAGATTGAGTTCAACTAATCCAAATTACTAATGAACTCCCACTCAAAAACGACATCCCTCGTGACCTTTTGGTGATGACATGAACCAAATCCACTACACCAAGTACGATCATCACGTGAGTCGGTGTAGCTTCAAAGGCGAGCATCTATATGGGCATAATATCAACTATATGACTCATGCTTAACCTTTTGGTCCGTGTTTCGAGGCCATGTCTGTACATGCTAGGCTCGTCAAGTAAGAACCTTAGTATTCGCGTGTGTAAAACTGTCTTACACCCGTTGTATGAAAGCGTAGAGTCGAGAACACCCGATCATCACGTGATGCCTCAAAACACGATCCACAAAATGATGCTTACTTAAGGAAGAACACATTTTATCTTGATATCTAAATGAGGGATCATCTTATAATGCTACCAAAAGCGCCAAACTAGCAATATAAGATGCTAACATCTAATGTGTGAAGTGAGCTGATATGGTCCATGCATTTGATCTCTATCATTTGCATCGTGGTATGATCTCTATCATTCCTTTGTGTGTAAGACCAAGTTCTATGGAACTTACACGTTAAGTGAGTTGTAAGAGTATCTATCATACATCTACTTACAACAATACCATATCAAGACACTAGCCCAACAACGATCTAAACTAGATGCCTCTAATTCATCAATTGCAAGTTTTACATCGCTTAGAGCTTTCAGAGATAGAACCGGTCATACCTACGAACATGAACCACAACGAGGATAACCAAGTTATTAGAAACTCGTTGTAAATTAGATATTGACTATAGTAGGAGACACAGACACCCGCTAGCCACTTATGCAAAACTAGTTGCATGTCAGTCGTGGAACCGGTCTCATGTACGATGACATGTAAGGTTGGTCCGGGCCGCTTCATCCCACTATGCCACCAATATCCAAAGTACATAGAAGATGCAATAACATGATCATCATCGCCCACATATAAACATATGTGTACTACCCATGCAAAGCACCTACGCATAGATCAGGCTCTGATACCACTGTTGGGTCCGCAGCATAGAAAACAAAAAATTTCCTATGATGAGAACTATACGCCAAGATCTATCTACTAGATACAGAGCAACGGGTGGACATACATCTATGGAGAACTTACCCTCGAAGACAACGAGTTTTGTTAACGAGTAGGAACTCATGGTTGACGTAGTCGTACGCTTGCCGATCTCAAGATCGTGTGGAAGTCCGAGCGCCGCAAATCAGCAGCGCATCCATCCTCGCACACACGTTCAAGCCACAGGACAACCTCCATCTCCTCGCTCCAGCGAATCAGCGGAAGCAGCAACTCCTTCCAGACGCAAGGCCACCGGGAACATGTATCTCGCTAATCCGAGACCATGGGGGAATATCTAGAGGGGGAGAGAGATCCTTCACGAGGAGGTGTTGTTTGTGAGAGGGGAGAGGGGGGCTTTATATAGGAGGGAGGGAGACCCCTCCCCTCCCACAGCCGGCGCATGAAGGGGGGGACTTCTCCCCTCCTTCATTCATGTGGTGAACCTCCACTAACATAAACATGACCTCCACCCAAAATCCCACTCGCATGTATTTAATTTCCACCAAATTAAATGCAACTCTCAATTAATAAAACTCTTTTATTTATTTTATTCAGAATTTTGTTAATTACTTTAATTAACAAACATTTACATAAAACCCCTTGCAACATTTCAATATCACATGCAGAACCACTTTCTGCAATTTCACCCGAAACAATTCCGGTTTCTATCGAAACATTTCCTGCACTTTGCAAACCTTTTGTGTGGAACATATGTGCTCCTAAATGGTGTCCGGCAACCCTTAAGTGTGTCACCCTACGGTTCGCGAATAATGCAGACATGATTCAGACTCCTCTCAGATGAATAATCAGAAGCGGGACCTGGAGATCCATACTGACTCCTGCATATTCAACGATGACTTCTGTGATCGTGAGAACCTTTAACGTCAGCAATTTAATCCCTTTGTCTCATGATATAATACATGTCCGAGATTCGATCATCGGTATCCAAATACCTAGTTTGATCTCGTTACCGACATGCACTCTTTTCTCGTTCCCGTGATATAACATTCTAGTGATCACATCACTTGCTTGCAAGCTATCTTAATGTGATATCACCGAGAGGGCCCAGAGTATATCTATCCGTCATCGGGATTGACAAATTCCACTCTTGATCCATGAGCCTCAACATAACACCTTCATAGCACTAAACCCACTTTTATGGTCACCCTGTTACGGTGTGACGTTTGATGTTATCAAGATACTCTTCCGGTGTTAGCAATTAACATGATCTCATGGTCTAAGGACTAAGACTACTTTGTATGATGTTATAGCAATATAAACATAATGACTTGATCGTAATGCTATACTTCAGATGAATGTTCATCACATCATTTCACAAATGCTGTGACCTTGTTATTAACAACATCCAATGTCCATAATCAGGAAACTTTGATCATCTTGTTAATCAACAAGCTAGTCTATAAGAGAGGCATAACTAGGAACCCTTTTGTTTATTAAACACACATGTATTGATGTTTCCTATCAATACAATTGTAGCATGCAAAATAAACATCTATCATATACAAGGAATACATAATAACAACTTTCTCATTGCCTCTCAGGGCATATTTCCTTCAAGATGAACTAGAAAGGAGTTTGATTAATTGGGAAGAAGCACCAGATGATAAGAAGAAAGAAGACATGGATGATTACCTTGATTCAATTCCGGAAGCATAAAATCCACATGACTATGAAGAACTGGTAAGAACAGGTGATGAAGAACCTCGACCAATAGAATTGAAAAAACTTTAGACAATATGAGGTATGAATTTTTAGATAATGAAAATAAATGTCCTGTTATCATTAGCAAGAATCTATTAGAAAATTAAAGAAATAAACTCATTTCAGTTTTGGTTAAGCATCATGAAGCCTTTGGATATACATTGAGTGATATTAAAGGAACATATCCATCTATTGTAACACATAAGATTACCATGCTTGATTATGCTGAACCCGTAGTAGATACACAAAGAAGGCTTAATCCTAAAATAAAGGAAGTAGTAAGAAAATAAGTTATACGCTTACTTGATGTTGGTATAATATATCCTATTTCTGACACTAAGTGGGTTAGCCCAGCTCATTGCATACCAAGACAAGGTGGTCTTGATGCTTCCATGAATGATGGAGGTGAGCTAGTTCCTATTAGACCAATTGTAGGATATCGTATGTGCATTGACTTTAGGAAACTAAACCGTAAAACACAAAAGAATCATAAACCTATACCTTTCATGGATAAAATTATAGAAAGACTTAGTAATAATTCATATTTTTGTTTTCTTGATGGTTATTCTGGATATTCTCAAATTGCCATACAGCTGGAAGATCAAGTGAAAACAACTTTTACTTGTCCTTATGGAACATATGCTTATAAATTAATTCCATTTGGCTTATGAAATGCAGTAGCAACTTTTCAGGAATGTGTTCTAAAGATTTTTGATGATTTTTTTGAGAAGACTATGGAAGTCCTAACGAACAATTTTGTCGTCTGTGGAACAACTTTTGATAATTGTCTCTACAATCTGACTAGAGTTTTGCAAAGACAGGCAATCCAATTTGGTTTTGAATTGGGAGCAATGCCATTTCATGGAAAGAGAAGGTAAAGTTTTTGGGCACAAGGTTTCGGAAAAGGGAATAGAAATAGGTAAAACTAATATAAATGCTATAGAAAATCTCCCAATACCTTAGGACATTAAAAGCTTTAAAATGTTTCTGGGACATGCAAGATTTTATAAGAGGTTTATAAAAGATTTTGCTAAACTAACTATGCCCCTTACCAATCTTCTTGATAAAGAAACTCCATTCTATTTAGACCATGACTGCATTACAGCTTTTGAGAACCTTAAAGATAAACTAGTTTCAGCACCTATCTTGCAACCTACAAAGTGGGATGAACCTTTCGAAATTATGTGTGATGCTAGTGATTATGCTTTAGGGGCTGTGTTGGGACAGCGAGATGGAAATAATTTAAATGTTATTTATTATGCTAGTAGACCACGTAATAAGATTCAGAAACATTATGCTACTACAGAAAAAGGGTTTCTAGCTATAACTTTTGCTTGTGACAAATTTAGATCTTACATAATTAATTCTAAGGTAATAATTCATATCACCAAGCTTTGTGTCACCTGCTTGTGAAAAAGGATGCTAATCCCAGGTTGATTAGGTGGGTTTTATTACTACAAGAATATGATTTGCAAATAGTAGATAGGAGGGGTAAGGATAATCCGGTAGCGGATCATCTCTCTAGAATGGAGGGAATAATTAATGACCCCGTACCTATTAATGAATCATTTCCGGGAGAATATTTAGAAAGGTGGATATTGCTGATCCATGGTATGCAGATTATGCTAACTATCTGGCAACAAAAAATTTACCTCCCGGTTTGACAAGAAATCAAAGAATCAAATTCTTTAATGATCTTAAGTATTATTTTTGGGATGATCCGTATTTATATCATCATGGACTTAACGGAATGATTTGAAAGTGTGTTCCTAATCACGAAATGAATGCTATATTAAAGACTTGTCATGACAGTCCATATGGAGGGCATCATGCAGGTAAAAGAACTGTTGCAAAGGTACTTCAATCCGGATTCTATTTTCCCACCTTGCTCAAGGATGCACACATGTACGTGGAATACTGTGATGCTTGCCAAATAAGAGGTAATATATGTAGGAGACAAGAAATGGCGATGAATTATAGTCTAATAATTGAACCCTTTGATGTATGGGGAATGGATTACATGGGGCCATTTATAGAGTCAAACGGTTATACTCATATTCTTATTGCTGTTGACTATGTTACTAAGTAGGTTGAAGTTATCCTAACAAATCATGCAGATGCAGCTACCTCAGTGAAGATGATCAAGGATGTCATATTCCCCAGGTTTGGAGTTCCTAGATTTTTAATTACTGACGGTGGTTCTCATTTTATGAAAGGGACTTTCAGGAAAATCCTCAGCAAGTATGGAGTAACTCACCGCGGTTGCTTCGCCATATCATCCCCAAACAAGTGGTCAAGTGGAACTCTCAAATAGAGAACTAAAGACCATACTCGAGAAGACAGTGGACAAATCAAGGAAGGATTGGTCATACAAGTTAAACGACACTCTATGGACATACCGTACTGTGTTTAAAAATCCAATGGCCATGACATCTTATAAGATGGTGTACGGTAAGGCATGTCATTTACCTTTAGAACTAGAACACCAAGCTTTTTGGGCAACCAAGAATCTAAATTATGATCTCAAAGAAGCAGGAGAAAATCATTTATTAGATATGCATGCTTTATATGAGTTTAGAAGTGAAGCCTATGAGAATGCTAGGTTGTTTAAGGAGAAGGTTAAAAGATGGCATGATAGAAAAATAGAGAATATTTTTTTAAAGTGGAGACAAAGTGTTGCTCTATAATTCTGGTCTGAAGTTGTTCCTAAGAAAACTAAGGTCAAAGTGGGAAGGTCCATATGTAGTTGAAGAAGCCTATTTTTCAGGAGCAGTGAAGCTCCAAGGAAAAACACACTCTCTTGCATGGGTGGTAAATGGACAACGCTTGAAGCATTATCGGGTGAAATAAGATATAAGTGCAATTACTATAGAATTGAGTACCCCCAAAGAAGTGATAAAGTGAACATATACGAAGAACGGAAATTACAAGAAGAATGGACTCAAGATGGAATGAGCGGTACTATGGTCAAGCTATTGACCATAAAAGAGCGCTTGATGGGAGGTAACCCATGCGAAATAAAGGTTGAGTAAGTTTTTAAAATTCTCAGGCTAGATTAAGTATTGTTTTAATAAAAAATATTCATGTTCTAGCAAAGAAGAAGGAATATTGATGAAGCCAAAATTGGTCGAAAGTCTAAGCTGGCATTTCTCTGTCCAAAATCGATATTTTGTTAAGTTTCAGATTAATAGAGAATACTTGGAGAAGCAGAAATTTTTTGGTTGACACAGAAGGTTTAACGATCAACTATACAACAGGAATAAAAATTCCAGTCGTATAGTTCTGGCCGTATAGTTATTGCAACGATAACGCTTCCATCGTTGAAAGGTCCAACATGATTGGACCTTTCAAGACGGCCAAATCTGGCTTGACCCACTTGCTGGTGGCGGTGGACAAGTTCACCTAGTGTATAGTGGCAAAGCCAATAAAGAAGCTGGATGGATCAACAGTGGTAAATTTCTTCACACACATAATTACACGCTTTGGCTACCCCAACAGCATCATAACTGAGAACGGCACAAACTTCGCCAAGGAAGCTTTCGCGCGATTCTGCGGAGATAAGGGCATCCGCCTGGACCTCGCATCTGTGGCACACCCCCAGTCCAACGGGCAGTGCGAGCGAGCAAATGTCCCGGTCCTAGCCGGAATCAAGCCCCGGCTGATCGAACCAATGATGCGATCCCCCGGATGCTGGATTGAGGAGCTGTCGGCTGTACTCTAGAGCCTTCGCACCATGCCAAACCGGTCCACCGGCTACACCCCTTTCTTCCTCGTCTACGGGGCGGAGGCGGTTTTGTCCACTGACATCGAGTTCGACGCACCCCGCAAACTGCTCTACACATAGAAGCAAGCCAAAGAAGCACGAGAAGATAGTGTCGATCTCCTTGAAGAAGCACACGAGCTGGCCTTGTCCAGATCCGCCATCTACTAGCAAAACTTGCGTCGCTACCATGCCAGCCAGATACGCAACATCTCGTTCCGGGAGGGCGACCTGGTGCTAAGGCTAGTTCAAGACAACAAGGGGATGCACAAGCTATCTCCGCCTTGGGAGGGGCCATTCATCATCAGCCGGGCACTATAGAACAACTCATACTACCTCATCAACGCCCGCAAGCCGGAAAAGAACAAGATCAATCGCTCAGGCGAAGAAACTGAACGCCCATGGAACGCGAGCCTGCTTCGCCCATTTTACACTTGAGCAAGAAGTGTATGTATCTTACCCTCATGTAATGAACAAGCATGGGAGCCTCGACACATTCTCGGGGACTCCGCAATAAATAAACAAGTCATGTTCCACAAGTTGGTTTTTTTGGCTGCATTACTTTAACCCCGGAGCCGGCGATCGGTCTCGGGGACTCACCGGTTGGCCCAAACGGCTGCGCGACCCACGCAGAAAAGTACTGTACGCGGTTCCTAAGGCTTCCTCTTCGGTTCTGGCTGCAGACCGCAAGACGGCTGACAGATCCAGCAAGAGCAGAACGCTCAAAGGCCCCTACACGAAAAAGCCATGAGGAAAACAAAAACGTCTAGACGACCTGGTCGCGCTCGCTTGCTCAAAGACAATGACCCAAACCCGAAGTATCATGCAGTACGCCTACTAAGCTACCCCTTCGACTTCGGCTAAAAGCCAGCAAGGGAACATCATCAAAACTGGCCAATGCTCACTGAGAAAAGGGCAAAGACATTGGATTTGCGTGAAACATCAAAAATTTCAAAACTAGTTAACCTGAGATTACAGTTCGAACTTGCATATGGTTAACCAGGCAAACAACTTGTTTGTTTCTATGTTTGCATGAGCCAAAGTTTAAAGACGAACACCCAAGCCGGAGGCAGATAGCTTCCAGACGACAGCATAGCAGATCAAGGAGCTTCGACCCGGCTGTATCCTCCAGTCGGCCCGAACCTCGGGGACTACACCCTGTGGGTGCGCTCGCGCGCCCCCACACAGAAACCTACAAACAAACAACTCAAAGGAGCTTCGACCCAGATGTATTCTCTAGCCGGCCTGAACCTCGGGGACTACACCATGTGGGTGCGCTCGCGCGCCCCCATACAGAAACATGCATGCAAAAATGCAAAGCAGAAAGTGCAAACAAAAGAGCATGAGAAAATGTACAGAGGGAGACGATGCTCCCACAAGAGTTCAATAACCAGATGACGGACAATTATTCACACGACACAAAGAAAAGATAAGTGCTTCAAATCACAAATACTCCCAGCATACCGGGGATCAAGTTCACGGGGGAGCAGAAGGGCCGGAGGCGTCAGCTGGAGCTCGGCTGCTGGAGGCAACATCCGTCGAGGCAGTCTGCGGTGCAGCCGGAGCGTCAGTGCGTGGCGCATGCGGGCTGTGATAGTACCGCTCCGTGTCGGGTGGGTCGCTGAAGTCCCTGTCCAGCGCAATGAAGCTCCCTATCGTCACGCCACAGGAGCGGATGTTAGGAACCTCGACGCGAAGCTGGTCGTAACTGGTCCCTTGGTGAAATCCGCGGGAAAGGCTCCGCAGATCCACATCTGGGTACCAGGACTTCAGAAGTGCCAGCACCATCTCCGCGCCACCATGAGCTGCCCAATCCCGGGCCACATTCGTGAGGTCTGGAGCGCCCAAAAGACACTCGGCCAAGGCATCCATGGTGTCGGGCGGAGCGACTTCGGGCTAGACATAGTCAAAGACCTCGAGAGCGGCGGTGTGAAGCCGGTTCACCTCTTCACTGACGACCATCACTAGGTCCCCTGGGTGGAGATCCCGATCCGGATCTGTCTCGGGAATCCGGCCCAGTGCCTGATCTATCGCCTCAGGATACTGAGCTATAGCTGGAAAAAGGAAGAGTAATCAGTACTAACAACAAAGGGTAGAACTGCAAAATTGGCTCAAGTCAAAGGCACTTACTGACAACGATCTCAATGATCTGGCAAAGCTCCGACAGTGCCGCCACCTGATGACCCACAAGTATAGGAGGTGTATCGCAGTATTTTCGAGGGAAGTAAAACCCAATTTATTAATTCGACACAAGGGGAGCCAAAGAATATTTATAAGCCTTAACAACTGAGTTGTCAATTCAGCTGCACCTGGAAACAATCTTGCTCATAGCAGTTTATCAGTAGCAACAGTTTTGTAGTTGGAATAGTAAAGTAATAGCAGCAGTAGAGTAAAGACAGTAGTAACAATAGCAGTAAACAATAGGATTCGAGTGCGGTAGGCATAGGGATGGATGGACAGGCGTTGCATGGACAAGAAAATTCACATAGCAATCAGAACATAGGGCAGTTGCAGATAAATAAGATAACGCATCCAAGTACTAGATAATCCTAGGCATGTATTCCATATATAGTCATACGTGCTCGCAATGAGAACTTGCACAACATCTTTTGTCCTGCCAGCCTGTTTGCAGCGGGGCCTCAAGGGAACTACTGGCAATTAAGGTGCTCCTTTTAATAGAGCACCGGAGCAAAGTATTAACACTCCGTGAACACATGAGATCCTCACATCAAAGTCATTCCCTCTGGTTATCCCGATTTCTTTCACTTCGGGGCCATTGGTTCCGGACAACAACATGTGTATACAACTTGTAGATAAGACCAAAAACAATACTATCATAATGAATCAATAACATGTGTAGATATTAAATCATGGCACTCGGGCCCTAGTGACAAGCATTAAGCACAACAAGTCGCAACAAAGTCATAAAGCACTAATAAAAGATACTAGGCACCATGCCCTAACAATCTGATGCCATTACATGAATGATCTCATCCAATCCCTACCATCCCCATAGCCTACAGCGGGGTATTACTCACTCATAGATGGGGGAAACATAGATGGTCGATGGAGAAGCGATGGTGATGATGATGGCGATGATCTCCTCCAATTCCCCATCCTAGCAGGGTGCTAGAACGGAGTTTCTGGTGCTGTTTCGTGGAATCTGGTGGTGGCGGCGGAGCGGAACTCCTTCTAGAAAACGTCGAACCCCCTGGAGTTTTTAGGTGAGAAGGCAACTTATAGGCGAAGAGGGAGACCGAGGGGGTGCCTGGGGGGCCCACACCATCCCCTGGCACGGCCTAGCCTGGCCCGCGCCACCAGGTGGTGTGGCGACCCCTGGCTCTTCTCCGTCTCGTATTCTGTCTGCTGGAGTCTTCGGGTGAAATAGGATTTTCTGCATATTTTCCGGGATTTTTCCTGATAGTTGATTTTCTGCACAAAAAGTAGACACCAAGGCAATTCTGCTGAAAACAGCGTCAGTCCGCGTTAGTTGTATCCAAATGACACAAGTTTAGAGGAGAAACAATAGCAAAAGTGTTCGGGAAAGTAGATACGTTTTCGACGTATCAACTCCCCCCAAGCCTAGCTTATTGCTTGTCCTCAAGCAATTCAGTTGAAAACTGAGTGCGGTAAAAGAACTTTCACGAACACATTTGCTTCATATGATGTATATATTCTCAGCATGTGACCAACTACTTAGGCAATTCATAATAAAGAGTATGCTACTGAGTTTACTTAATAGTCAATGCAAGCTATGAATAGATTCCAACTCAAAAATAATAAGTAGCATGAACCATAAACATAAGCAACATTACAATGCTCATAAAAAGGTATGATAGAGTGGTATCTCGCTTGCCTTCGATTGTGAATGTCAAGGCACCTCTAAAGTTCAAGTGATGACTAGAAGTAAAGATATCAAAGATACAAGCATCAAAGTCATAACACAAATAATCAAGTAATGAGACAAGAACAAAGAATGACAACTATGCTCTCAAGAAAGTGCTCGAGAATGTGTGGAGACTCAACAAGTAAAAGAAAAGGTTTTGAATAATTTGAAAGGCTTCCAAATGCTGAAAGTATGGTACTTGTTAGCTTTGAGCTCTCATTGCCCCTATCATAAGCATCTTTAAATGGTTAAGGTTAAAGTGACACAACTAAGAGGATATGCTTGAAAAGTTATAAATCGAAGTCTCATGCCCCTTACTTGCAACACTCAGTGGAAGTGAAGGCTAGCAATAGTAAGGGAGCGACAAACGAGAGAGCAATAGCTGTCATTATCATGCTTGCAACAAAACAGGACTACTCATGGCATGAAAGTGATTCAAGATCCTCAAGGAAAAATAATTCATCGAGGCTTAACTGATTATTACAGTCATGTGCATGCGTGAGCATGTGCCAAGTCAATCAAATGAAACATTCAGAGGAGGATACCACGGTGTCATACCAATTTATGAATAGAGCAATGCAAGCAAACATTCATGAGACATGCTACAAACTATTAGCGAGCTGGAGCTAATCATAAGAAAGCAAGAACTACTAAGCATCCAAAGAAAACATACACTCTACATGAACGGACTAAGCATGCCCACAGTGATGAGTATATGTACAAAAATGAAAACAAATAGAGTCTGTTACCAGCCTCTTACCACGCCTCAAGTTGTCATTAATCCTCATTATTGCTCTTCACTTGTGTGGCTTGAATAATAATATGAAACCAAATCCCACTGAGGACTGCTGAACAATGCAACGACCTCCCAAAACCAAAGAAAAACGACAAATATTTTTGTTGTTTTTGATTTTTAAAACAAGAACCAAAAAGTAAAAACAAGCAAAGCAAAATGTTTTTGAGTTTTTCAAATAGTTCAAACAAAGCAAAAAGGAAAAACAAACCAAGGCAAAAAGAAGAAGAAGCAGACCAAAGAGAAGCAACAGAAATATTTTTGGTCTTTCTGTGTTTTAGAAAGCAAAAGCAAAGAAAGAATGAAAACTAAAAAGAGAACGAAACATGAATATACAAAGTACCAACGCAACATGATATGGAGATGAGTGCGGTGTCGGCGTACCTCCCCCCAAGCTTAGGCTTTTGGCCTAAGTGGGTATCAATCCCAAGCTGGCCAGGAAGAAGTGTCACCGTGGTACGACGAGGAGGTAGCCTCGTCCTGGTGCGAGCTCGAGTACGTCCCTCTGTAATGTGCGGAGTAATCATAGGAGGGAACATCCTCCTGATGCTTCTCGTGGAAACCCAGCAAGCGAAGCTGCTCGTCCACCTCCTCCTTGGAGTGCGACCACGGTCTCCTGTGAACACTAAATAAAGAAGGCTGTGGCAAAAGGATCTGCCTTTCATTCCCGTCAGTGAAAAGCATCCTATATACTAAACTGTCCAAATCAGAAGTAGAAGTGAAAAAGTGATGAGTTTTCATAGCAACAAGGTCCAGCCTCTGTGGTGCCAGTATAGCATCATTGGGATCCACTAAAAGACCTAATTCATTGACTATATGCGAGGCAATGATGCCCCCATAGATAGGCCCCCTAGCAGCTAGGCGACAAGCAATAAGCGAGCCAAGATTGTACCGAGTATCATTGTTAAGCGCAGCAGCAAGGAAGGCTAAATGATAGTTGGAGATATTACTTTTGTTCTCCCTACCCAATACACTAGTAGCAAGATAATATGCAAAGTATCTAAGAGCGGGGAGTTGGATATTTCTTATCTTTCTGTGATGCGCCATGCGGCCATCATCATTGTTCACCCCTCGGTAAAGCTCCAACAAATTAGCGGGTCACCCTTGAATTTTCTTCACGGTCCCTGTCATGCGTACACCTACAATACTACAAAATATCTCCAAAGTCATGGTGAAGGGCAGATTATAGATTTTAAAAGAGACAGTCGACTGATAGGATGTGTTAGTAAACGTGAAACTCTCAACAAAGGTTTTGGTGAGCATAGAGTATTGCGCACTCTCATCTTGCATATATGAGGTCCAACCAACCCTCTCAATCAGTAGCAAGAAATCATCAAGAATACCTGCAGCTTGTAAGAAAGTAAAACAAGGAAAAGAGGATGGGTGAGCATCCCCATCATCCCTTTCACTACCAATACGAGTTGCAATGAGATCTTCGTTGTATGATGGTCTAGCCTGAGAGGCTGATCTTGAGGGCCTCGACCTCCTAGGTGCATCACTCTCAAATATCTCTCCAAAAGTATGGTTGTTCATGCCTGGTATTCTGAAATTTAAACACCTATTAAACAAGTGATTGTAAAGTAAATATAATGAAGGATTCTACTCATAGGGACTTGCAAGAGGCCTAAACATGCATCAAAACTATATCTCTAAGCATTAAACAAGCTTACAAGCTCTCCTAACTAGTCACCTATAGTAGCAAAATACTCAATATATAATCCACTAAACACAAATCTACTTGGACAAGGGGAGGAGTCACATACCTGGGAACAAATGCTCCAAATTTTAGCAAGAAAGATGGGCTGAGCAAGGAGATCAAAAAAATCGAGAGCAAGCACAGCAAGAACGCGATTTTGAGCAATGAACTAGAGCTTACTCGGGAGAGAGAAGAAAGTGGCAGGTGAGAGAGTTAGTAGGGGGCCAGGGGTGGCCCACACCAGGGCATGGCGCCACCCAGGGCAGGTCGCGCCACCAGGTGGTGTGCCTGCCTGGTGGGTCCCCCTGGTACCTCCTAGGTACTCCTCTGCCCCTTTTTTCATGCAAAACTTTAAAATGAATTTTCTGGAATTTTTTGAGACAGCTTATTTTTGGGCAATTTTCAGAAATAGAAGAATGATTTTTCTGACAGACAGATTTTTTTGGAAACAAGATGCAAGGAAAAAACAAGGCTAGAACTATAGAAGTTCTAAGACACTCTAACATGCAAGCAACTAACAACAAAAGGAAAACTAAACGAAAGCAAAAAATAAAATGCATAGGATAGAAATAAACGGAGATAATCATAATGAAACCGTTGTTTTGTTCAATGAAATCCTTTTGTTAACAAGGTTGATCAAGTCTTCTACCAAAACAATTCCATATGAAACAAAACTTTGTATTCCACTAATGATTATGTTACCTCAACCTTGACAGCAATGGTCCCAATCATAATAGTTTCAAATTTTTCTCTTGGTATGGGACAATATATTTCTCCAACTTGAATGCCTTCAACATGTTCAATTGAATTCAAACCATAAGTCCTTTCAATATTCTTGGGGAAATAGACAGTATGTTCCTTGTCATTAACATTGAAAGTCACCTTTCCTTGATTACAATTAATAACAGCTCCTGTAGTATTAAGAAAAGGTCTCCCAAGAATAATAGACATATTATCATCTTCAGGCATTTCAAGCACAACAAAATTAGTTAATATCAAGCAATTATGAGCCCTTTGAACAGGTAGATCCTCACATATACCCACAGGAATAGTGGTAGATTTATCAGCCATTTGCAAAGATATATCAGTTGGTATTAATTTTTCTAGTTGAAGCCTCTTATAGAGATAAAGGCATAACACTAACTCCAGCTCCCAAATCACACAAAGCAGTTCTAACATAACTATTCTTAATAGAGCAAGGGATAGTTGTAATCCCTGGGTCTCCAAGTTTCTTAGGAACCTTACCATTGAAGGAATAATTAGGAAGCAAAGTAGAAATTTATTCATTAGGGATCTTCCTTTTATGCAAGACAATATCCTTCATATACTTTGAGTAAGGAGGCAATTTAATAGCATCAGTCAAAGGGATTTGCAAGAATAAAGGCTTCATCCACTCACAAAACTTATTATAGTGTTCATCTTCCTTTGACTTGTGTTTCTTATCCGGGAATGGCATAGGTTTTGGACCCAAGGTTCTCTTTCACTACCATGTTTCTTAGAAATAAAATCTTCTTTAGTGTATTTAGTATTCTTAGTTTGGTTTTCAGGTTCTTCTTCAACTTTTTATTCATTACGAACTTCGTTTTCTTCATTACCACTTTCAGTTTCAGCATTAGAGATAGATATACTATTAGGATCTATAACAGGTTCAGAGGGTTCTACAACAGTTTTATGCTTCTTTTTCCTTTTCTTACGAGTAGAACCACTATTTTCAGCTTGTTGAGAATCATGCTCAATTCTTTTGGGATGCCCCTCAAGATATAGAGGATCCTGGGTAGCAGCTCCACTTCTAGTTCTAATTTCAGAGGCATGTTTTTCTTTAGCAGCATTAACTAGCAAGTCGTTTTGCACTTTAATGAGTTGATCTATTTGAGTTTGAACCATTTGAAAGTGTTTAACTATCATTTTAACATCATTAGAGGTTCTTTCCACAATATCTTTCAACTCAACAATAGCTATAGTGTTTTCCATTAGATGATTTTGCACCCTTTTATTAAAATTATCTTGCTTAACAATAAAGATATCGAATTCTTCTAAGCATTGATCAGGAGGTTTAGAGTAAGGGATATCACCCTCATCAAAGTGTTGGAGAGAGTGTACCTCAATAGTGGGTGAGTAGGGAATAGGCTTACATAATTCTTCTATAGGAGGTAAATTCTTGACATTTGCAGCTTTAATTCCCTTCTCCTTAAGACATTTCTTAGCTTCCTTCATCACTTCATCATTTAATTCAATAACTCCCCTCTTCTTTGATGTTGGAATAGGCACCGAAATAGATGGTTCAGGTACAATTACTTCAGGTATAGCTTGTTTAGGAGGAGTCCAATCTTCATAATTCTTGCTTATTTTAACCATGAATTCCTCAGCGTCCTTAGGAGTCCTATTCCTGAAAACACAATCAGCACAACTATCTAGGTATGTCCTAGATTCTTCAGTTAGTCCATTATAAAATATATCAAGAAGCTCATTCTTAGGTAATGGAGTTCTAGCCTGTGCATGAATCAAAGAACAAAACCTCCCCCAAGATTCAGGCAATACCTCTTTTTCTCCCTGTTTAAAATCAAAAAGTTCCTGCAAAATAGCATGTCTAACACTAGGAGGAAATTATTTCTGCAGGAAAGTACTAATCAAGCACTCAGGGCTATCAATAGATCCAGGAGGTAAGTTACTAAACCAAGTTTTAGCTTCTCCTTTCAGTGAAAAGGGGAAAATCTTAGCAATAAAGTAAGTACGCAT
This sequence comes from Avena eriantha, assembly GCA_910589775.1. Lineage (NCBI taxonomy): Eukaryota > Viridiplantae > Streptophyta > Magnoliopsida > Poales > Poaceae > Avena > Avena eriantha. The sequence goes on from OU342742.1 coordinate 225,442,736, forward strand.
CTTAATATCATCACAAAACAAGCAACTCATGGTAGAAAGTTCATTCATATGTGCTACCGCACTTTCATTCTTAGTCCCACAAAAAGGTTCTTTCTCGACAATAGCTATGTAAGATAAATCGAGAGAGAAATCATAATCTTCATCTATAATGTTTATGGGAGAAGCAGCAAACTTAGCAATAGGAGACAATTTGGGTCTAATAGTACGCCTCTCACGGAGGCTCTTAGCAGCGCTCCTATCATGGGTGTTTTTACATTCTTTAATAAATTCATCGGTCATCTCAACATAACCATCTTCAATATCATAACTCTCACTAGACTCAGGAGAACTAACAGGTGTAGTAGTGTCTTCATTAGGAATTTCAGTATTTCCAGCTATAGTTCTAGCAATCGTAGCATCTAGGAAAGAACCTAATATACCACTCTTATCAAGCACAGTAGAAGCAGCATCATAAGCATCAGAAGTTTTAGATTCAACAGTAGTAGTAGTGTGTGTAGCATGTGTATGTGGTGGTGTAACGAGCTTACTTATAATAGATGGTGAATCAAGAGCAGCGGAGGTTTTCAGAACCGTACCTCTTCTTGTAGTGGATGGTAAAATAGGAAACTTGCCATCACGAGACTTACCCATGATGGATGGATAGCAGCGAACAATAGAGAATCCAAGTGAACTTGATAAATAAAGCTATGCTCCCTGGCAACGGCGCCAGAAAATAGTCTTGATGACTCACCAGTATAGGGGGTGTATCGCAGTATTTTTGAGGGAAGTGAAACCCAATTTATTGATTTGACACAAGGGGAGCCAAAGAATATTTATAAGCCTAAACAACTGAGTTGTCAATTCAGCTGCACCTGGAAACAATCTTGCTCATAGCAGTTTATCAGTAGCAATAGTTTTGTAGTAGGAATAGTAAAGTAATAGCAACAGTAGAGTAAAGACAGTAGTAACAATAGCAGTAAACAATAGGATTCGAGTGCGGTAGGCATAGGGATGGATGGACGGGCGTTGCATGGACAAGACAATTCACATAGCAATCAGAACATAGGGAAATTGCAGATAAATAAGATAAAGCATCCAAGTACTAGATAATCCTAGGCATGTGTTCCATATATAGTCATACGTGCTCGCAATGATAACTTGCACAACATCTTTTGTCCTGCCAGCCCGTTTGCAGCGGGGCCTCAAGGGAACTACTGGAAATTAAGGTGCTCCCTTTAATAGAGCACCGGAGCAAAGCATTAACACTCCGTGAACACATGCGATCCTCACATCAAAGCCATTCCCTCTGGTTATCCCGATTTCTTTCACTTCGGGGGCATTGGTTCCGGACAACAACGTGTGTATACAACTTGTAGATAAGACCAAAAACAATACTATCATAATGAATCAATAACATGTGCAGATCTTAAATAATGGCACTCGGGCCCTAGTGACAAGCATTATGCACAACAAGTCGCAACAAAGTCATAAAGCACTAATAAAAGATACTAGGCATCATGCCCTAACAATCTAATGGCATTACATGAATGATCTCATCCAATCCCTACCATCCCCATAGCCTACAACGGAGGATTACTCACTCATATATGGGGGAAACATGGATGGTCGATGGAGAAGCGATGGTGATGATGATGGCGATGATCTCCTCCAATTCCACGTCCCGGCAGGGTGCCAGAACGGAGTTCCTGGTGCTGTTTCGTCGAATCTAGTGGTGGCGGCGGAGCGGAACTCCTTCTGGAAAATCGTGGAACCCCCTGGAGTTTTTAGGTCAGAAGGCAACTGATAGGCAAAGAGGGAGACCGAGGGGGTGCCTGGGGGGCCCACACCAACCCCTGGCGCGGGCTAGCCTAGCCCGCACCACCAGGTGGTGTGGCGACCCCCTGGCTCTTCTCCGTCTCCTATTCTGGCTCCTGGAGTCTTCGGGTGAAATAGGATTTTCTGCATATTTTCCGGGATGTTTCCTGATAGTTGATTTTCTGCACAAAAAGTAGACACCAAGGCAATTTTGCTGAAAACAGCGTCAGTCCGTGTTAGTTGTATCCAAATGAGACAAGTTTAGAGGAGAAACAATAGCAAAAGTGTTCGGGAAAGTAGATACGTTTTGGACGTATCACCGCCTCCTTGGCCTTGGAAACCTTGAGGGAATCCGCCTAGGCGGTGTAAAGCCCCTCTAGGTTCTTCAGCGCCTCGGCCCGGGTGTCTGCCATCTTCTTGGCCCTACCAGCCTTGATCTCCATCTGCTGCTATTGTGCAGTCAGTTTGGCGATCTGGTCCTGGAGGGTCTTGTTGGACTCCTCCAGCCGGGCGACCTCCTCCTTCAGCCGGGCCACCTCGTGGTCCCGGTCCACCAGCAGAGCTGCAGGAGGGTAACCAATACTCAACAAGAAGTGCGTGAAATCGCGCAAGTGAGAAGATACGGCAGAGCGAGCAATCTTACGGCCCAGGTCCCGCGAGGTCTGGGCGCCTGTACAAGAAAAGGGAGATAATAACCAAAAGAACCAGATGCGTCGGAAGACAGCATAAAAACACCAAGATTGGCGAAAGAGCGCATACCTCGATGGAGGCATCCAGCGCCCAGGGGCGCCGCCTCTAACAACTACACCAAGAGAGCGTCCAATGGCGACGCGGCCTGAGCCGGCTTCTAGCCGGTGACATGGAGGTCATTGTCGCTCACTGGAGCCGCAGAGGTTTCACCTTCCAGCTGGACGGGCGCTTCTGGCTGCCGCACCTCCATCGGCTCCTCCACCCGGTAGGCGCTAGAGTCAGCACCCACCGTCGAGCCGGGGGAAGGCACGGCCGTGCCGGCGCGCCCAAGTAGAAGACCCTCAGCAAGCCGAGAGACGGCCCCGGCCCGGTGAAGCGTCGCGAGCGCAACCGGCGGCACCACCTCCGTCATGTCTGCACTGGTCCCAAACGGTGGAGCCTCGGGGGCCGGAGCCTGCGCAGCCTCGGGAGCCGGAGCTGGCACAGCATCGGGGGTTGGAGCCGGTGCACTCGCCTCCATAGAAGGCAAAGGGGCGGACACGGTGGCGACGATCGCGGAGCCGGGTAAGTCCATCGCCTCGCTACGGAAAACATAAGGAATGAGCAACGAAGATGCGAGCAAGTCAACACAAGTGCCAGGAGGATAGGAGCAACTACCCGACAGCACTCGACATGGTGGCCTCGGGTCTGGGAGGCGTGCCTTCTTAGCGCCGCCTCCGGCCAGAGCAGCGCTGGTGGGGGCAACCCACTTCCCCTTGGCCCTAGGCGTGGCGACCTCGACCAGGTCCACATCCTCGCCATGTGCGGCTGTTCTAGTGCAAGTAAAACGTCAGGTTCATGGCTAAAAGCGTGGAAAGCACAGAGCAGAAAGGACAAAGGACAAACTCTCACCAGATGGGAACTCGCAACCCTCGTCGGCCCGCATGGGGAACCGCTCCGGCTCCTCTAGTGGAGCCTTCGCTGGCTTGAAGTCTGCGACGAAGTTGGGGAGCTCATTGTCCCCCATATTGTCCACCGTTAGCTGCGCCATGAAAAGCTACTCAACAAGGGATGATAAGTGGCACGAAATGGGAGTCCCTCAGGAAAATCCACCCAAAGAAGAGCAGGAAAGACATACCATTGGCGGAAGGTGGCCGCGGTGGTACAGCCGGTAGGAGAACACCTAGTCCTCCTCCAGCGCCTCCTTCGAGATGGTGGCAAGCCATTCACGGAGGCCGGCATGCGGCACGTCTAGCCGGGATACCTGGGTGGGATCCAGTTGGCCAGAGAGGTGGCACATCTTGTGCGACCGGTGCTGCAGCAGGAGCACACGTTTTGCCATCCAGGACAGCAGAATGTCCCGGGCGGTGAGCCGCTCCTTCTCCACAAGGACGGCCAGCCTGGCTCCCATCCGGTCGATGTCGACCTAGGCGCCCAGGTGCTGGACGCTCCAGGACTTCCGGCTCGAGGGGACGTTGGCGAAGGCGGGGACCTTGATGAAGTCCACCTCGGTTTTGTTGCGCATGTAAAAGTACGAGCACTGCCAGAGCTCGACGGTGTCGGGAAGCTCCAGGCACGGGATGGGCGCCGATGGCCACGGGTTGATGGCGCAGCAGGCCGTCTCCGTCAGCGGCCCACCTTTCCCCACCACCTAAACCTTGAAGTAGAAGAACTTCAAGAAGTTGGTGGCATTGGGGAAGACGCCAAGGAACGCCTCGCAGCAGGCCGCGTGATGCGACATCATCGACACGGCGTTGGCTCCGAGGTGGTGGAGCTACAGGTCGAAGTTGACGAGTAGCTCCAAGACGAAGTGGCTCAACGGCAGCCCAAGGCCGCGAGTGAAGTGGGCGAGGAAGATGACGGCCTTGCCAGGCTGGGGGTTGGGCACCCGCTCGCCCTTTGGCGCGAGGCGGTGCTTCATCAGTCGCTCCGACGGGAGGAACTTCCCCCGCAGGTACTTCTTCACCAACTCTTCAATAACATACGAGTCGGACCACCCGCCGGCATCCTCGGGTAGCATGTTGTCCGGAAAGGTGGTCGTGGTTATTGCGGGGGGATACAGCTGTTGAAGAAGAGGAGCGGCGCCGGCGACCAAGAAACGGTGGCGCAGAGGAGCAGTGAGAGGCTAGAGCGCAAGGGAGAATAGGGATTGTAGGCACAAGAATACGAAGTGATGAACCACTGCTCCTTGGCGCACGTATTTATCGGGGAAAAACAGCCACGACGGTTCCCCTACCTTTGTGCCACATGGCAAGCAACAACCCCCACTCCACCACGCCAGTTCCCCTCCCTCTGCGCCACGTTGCAAGCAACCACCCCACCACCCCATGACAGTTTGGGGCGGATCGCGTGCACTAGCGCCACGTGCACAAAAGATCCAGCAGAGGTTAATGCGGGAGGTAAACCGCGCCCACGATCTCCAAGAAGACGCCATGATGAAGGCATGCGCGCCGTTACCAAAAAACAGCCTTGGCAGACCCATAAGTCAAACTGACGCGACGCGTGCCAGAAATGGCAGGCATGGCTGACGAGACATGCACCAAAAACGGCAGGCATGGCTGACACGAGCACCGATGATAGCAAACTGGCGATCCTTCTCCCGGCCGAGTGAGGCAGCCGGTCAAGAGGATCACTGCTCACACCCTGTGGGTGGGACCATCAGCTCCATAGCCAGTGAACCCCAGCAAGGAAAACAACACCGAATCTCAAGCCGGTACAAAACAAAGACTACAAGACAAATGAAAACGACAAAGCATCTGCATCATCAGTCATTTCAAGTGAGCACGCAAGAACTTCTCCACGGGGCCAAGTCCTAACGCTCTCGGGGACTAGTGTCGGGGGGATGGCCCCCGGGTAGGCCAAGACGGGACCAACTGGCTGGCTCCAAGGAGCACATGTCGTCTGGACCTAGATCAAGGAACCACAACCGGGTGGAATCCCTACTCGGCCCGTATTCAAGTTTCCCCGCCTGGCCCGTCTAGCCGGGTAGCCAGAAGAACCGGCTGGGAGGCCGCTCCTCGCCGGCTTCCTCGGATCCGCTGGTCATGGTACAGTGGGGATGACACTCCTTGTTGAGCACACCCTTGACCGGACTGGCTGGCTGGCCTGGCCGGCGCTACTGGACAACTGCGCCAAAGCTGGAGGCTGACGAGCAAAGCAAGGGCTAACGAGGAAAGCCCCGACTTATGCATAAAGAACCGGCTGACGGATAAAGAGCCGGATGACGAGTAAAGAAGGGGCGCTGGACACTGAAGCATGGACCTCCCCTGTACTAGAGGCTTGATTGGACCCGGGCCTACCGTTTGGCCCTATCCAGCCGGCCCACTTTGTAAGGCCCAAATCCAAACAGTAAACCCTAGAACCCACCTTGAGAACTAAGGTAGTGCTAGGGTTCTAGGGAAGGATAAAAGAGGCAAAAGAGGAAGGACTTAGACAATTCCAAGCAATAAGTAGCTAAGGAAACAACTCAACGAGCATGTGTATTGGGCATTCGGCCCCTTTGATTGTAGATCCTTGCATGATTAGGAGTTTTACCTCGCCAAGAGGGCTCCGAAACTGGGTACATCGCTATGTTTGCAGTATCTGTGCCCAACCCATTGCGAGTAGCCACCGATAACATCCTGATTGTCCCCTTCATGCTATCCCCGATGGTACTGCCGTGTTCCACACCACGACACCAAGTGAATGCGTTGATCCTAAAAAACTTGTGACTACCTTGTTAACTCATTCGGTTGAACCAGATTCTTTCACATTATGTTGAGATTCATCTTTTATAAACTATTGATAACTAAGGTGTGGAAGCCTTCCAATACTATTCAGATGGTTCGAGTAAGGTACTATTCATGAAAGTATTCCCCTGTATCGTACATGATAAACACATGGTGCAATTGCCTCATTTATTTTATCGACTAAACTTCATGAATATGAGGATCACATCCATTAAGCTAAAATCTTGCTCAGGACGAGCAAGAGTCTAAGCTTCCGGAAGTTGATGAGTGCATATTTGCATCATGTTTTACAATATTATTTTTCAACGTAGATGTAGGATTTTGGTATTTTACGGCGCTTGCGCGCATATTTTATGTCTATTTTCACCAGGATCGGACAGATGATGGATCGAATGGATACAATTATTGAAGCAGTTGTACTGAGGAGAAAAGGAGTAAAAACAATGTAAATTGCTTATTTGGGAAATATTAATAATACTACAAGAAAATCAGAAGTGAACAAAGGAGGCAGAGAGCGTAATGACCAACTATACGGCGGGAGAATTTTCTATGCCCGTATAGCTCCGGTCGTATAGCTGCTCTGCCTCCGCCTCGTCAAATAGTTTCACCCCGTGCAATTGGTTTGGAGAGACGACATACAGAACACCAAGAAATTGCAAAAACCTCACCTCCGGAAGGCATCTGGAGGGGGAACTCGTCTGCCAGGGATTCATCTTCACCCTACACAGATCTAGGAGGCTAAGGCATCGATTTTCATCAACCACCGCTGCATCACCACCATCCTCATCCATCCCACCTACATCTTGTCTAGATCTTGTTGTAATTCCTATACTCTTCATGGATTTATACAAGTACTATTCATCTATGATTGTTCCCATTACTATTACCATGATGTTGATTGCCTCCATATATGAGTAGATCTTTAGTTCATGGGGAGATGGAGAAACCCTGGCATATGATAGAGATGATATAGAGATTATTATCTTATACATCATTATGTGTAGGTGTTAATTGTCTTCATCTTGATATTAAGGAGAAGTGCACCTTCTTAATATTTGCCTCTTATGGGGACTCATGGAGGGGATTACTTGTTAGTAGACGGAGGGATGATAACACTTACTGTGACTATAAAGCTGTTGTTATTCCTTACGTACTAACTTGGGGAATCAAGGAGAACTCATCAAGCCATGTCCATGCCATGGGAGAAATCCCTTAATAGCGCGGTAATGCGATTGTTGTCGGTTACTGTCTGTTGTGGTTATGAGGACGATATTTGCAGCGGTTGCTGGCAAATCGTCCATATACGGAGCTGCTCCCACATACATACACACTATGAGAATATTCGTTATAATACTCTCGATTACTTAGTTTAAATTTCTAGTGGTGTATTCGCTACTCCCTGAGAACGCATTTTCCCTATTATAGTTCCAAAGTTCTATTACACACGCGATTCTTACTTTCTGCAATTAGTCTTGCTTTACTTAAAATTACCTTGTTCAACCATAAACCCAAAAACAACTCTACTTATGTTGCATATTAAAGTTATTTCTTAAGTACTCCATTTAGTTATAGTTAAAAGCATTTTAGTCTTTCGCCTACTGCTCCCTGTGGGATCGATATCTTTATTTCGAAACTAGCTACAAATGATATGTGCACTTACAGTCATCACTGGGCCACTGCGAGGAGGGCCCATTCGGGTGCCCAGTGGCCTAGCCAGCTAGAACGCTATTTCCCTTTATTTCCTTTGCATTTTTAGTCCCATATGGCTAACCCAAAGGGAAGGGCACCCCCTCTGCCTATATAAAGGGGTGCCCATGGGTGGGATAAAATACACCCGACAAATATTCTCTAAGGCATCTTTCCTTAGAGAAAACCCCCTCTCTCTTAGTTTTCTTTGCCATGGCACGGTCTTAATAAAGGACTATACGCGCAAAGTCAACGCATCTGCGGCACGCTGTTGTGCTGCAGGGATTCCGCTAGGAGGTCTACTTCCGCAACCTCGGTAGGGATCAGAAGTTCGGGAGTCGTTGTATTGCACCGAATGTTTGTGATATATCGAGGAAGCTGCAATTGTAGCGATCCACCATCATATAAGGACTTGGACAAGGGGTGACGTGCGAGGAGCTTCGCGATCTTGAGGTTGGACGGGTATGACTACATCATCCATGCTTCTACCACTAGTAGAAACCAAGGCTTTTGTTTGGAGCTGTCTAAGACTTTTCAACCGGTTATGCTACCAACCCAAACTAAAGGTTCTATTTGCACCGGTTTGTATGGCCTAGACCACGCGCGGAGCCCTCGGAGAATTTGCACCAGTTCGTAAGGAGGCTATAGCACCGGTTCGTGTCATGAACCAGTTCTAATGGTGCCACACTAGACGCGTGGCAGGCGTGAATCCTTTAGCACCGGTTCACGACACGAATCGTTGCTAAAGGCGCCCCTTTAGCACCGGTTTGTAGCACGAACCGGTGCTAAGGTCCTGGCTATAAGTACCCTCGCCCAGCAAGCCCTCTCCTCTGTTTTTTTCTTAGTGGAATTGTCATGTGAGTTGTGCTACTTTGTTTTTTCTTTTCTATGCATATGAGGTGCTTGATGAAATGCCTAAGAGAATGATGCCACTTGATTTTACACAAAACAAAAATGATATGAGGTGCCCAAGCCAGACTTAAGCTTTCTTCTCTTTCTTTCCTCCTCGACCGAGGTTAGCAACTTTACAATGGCATTTCACTATTAATTTGTACAGTGGCATTTCACTATTCATGATGTTCTGTTATGGTGTTTGATAAACTTAATTATATTATGATGTAGATGAATTGGTGGCAATGGATGTACGGTAATCAATGTACTGCCGAGTAAATTGAAGGCATAATTAAATTTATCGATGTGGCTAAGGCAAACAAAGTGAATGGTTTTATGTGTTGCCCATGTGTTCACTGTCGAAACTTAAAGGATTACTCTTCCTAGAAATTCCCTTACTCCCACCTAATTCAGAAAGGTTTCATGCCCAGCTATAATTGTTGGACCAAGCACAGAGAAAGAGGGGTTATGATGGAAGACAATGAAGAAGAAGAGGATGATGATATGTACCCTGAATACGCTGATACTTCAATAGGAGTTGAAGATGAAGGGACAAGGGAAGCTGAAGATGAAGAGGCATCAGATGAGCATGCTGATGATCTTCGTCGGGCCATCTCTGATGCACATAGAGAAGCAAAAAGTGTAATCGAGAAGCAGAACTTGAATGGAATGTTAGATGATCACAAAAAATTGTTCTACCCAAATTGCGAAGATGGCAGGACAAAGCTCGGTACGACACTAGAATTCCTGAAATGGAAGATGATGAGGGGTAACCTCAGCAATGTCCATGGTGAAGGACTTAGGGTTTCGCAGAATAGAGAACGCTAGGGATTTCGTCGGATGTCAGGAAAACAGTGGAGTCAAAGTCACCTGAATATTTGGAAATCGCACTATTACAAGTTGCCTAGGAGTTTTTCGGTACCCTCACTTGGGCTTCTCCCATCCTATATATAATAGGCCGGGTCTCAAAGCTGTATGCGGATAGGTTTTACATACGCGTAATTACAATACTAACACAATGTCGGTTCATAGTCTTTTTCCTAATACAATCAAAGTCTTTGTCGGCTGCTTCCTTGGGCTATCATCTGAAATCTTCATGGGTCATAAGCCTTTTGTCCAGGCCAGGGTAACAAATCATAAGCACTCGAGTAATCATACCTATGTCAGTAGCCCCTGAGACTCTACTTGAACCGCATTTTTAGGTTGAGTCTCAAGTTTCTTTTTACTTCTTTTCCTTTTTTATTTATCTTTATTTCCTTATTATTTTCATACGGATTTGGTACAATGAGTCTGATGCTTCCGACGGATCAGGAATCAGTTAATTGCTCCTAGGCAAAAGCTAGGTTGTCCTACATCAAATTCAAGTCCCCAGGTCTCAACTCGGAATTTACTACTGGCGTAATTCAGTTTGGGCCGCCGAGGTCTTATCGAATACTGAATCCTAGTTTCATTTTATCAGGGTACCCAACGCGTTCGTCGGGATTTTTCATCATATCGTTGATACGGATATTTTACTGGCAGAGCACATTCTTGTGCGATTACTGGGCCACACAAGATGAATCCTGGGGTCTTACCTTCATGTTTCTGAACATGGCATTCGGATTTTTATCGCGTTTGAGAGTGATTCGAGATTTTGGTTTTTTGGCGGTTGGCCTGCTAGGCTAACAATATTTCTAAATCTCATCGGATATTTTAATGCTTTATGCTGGCTCCCGATGGGAGTAACCTTTTTGAGGATACATCGATGTAAAACTCATAGGTATTTTCAATCATGAATATTTTTGTTTTAATCATACATAATTGGATTTCTATTAGGTGCGCGCCAGCGCTCCCGATGGGAGTAGCCCCCGAGGCTATGTTCGGATGCCTGTATCTGGACATAGGCTTATAGTTGTTGTTAGCTTGATGGAAAACATAGATCTTTTGAATGGATATAAATAATAAAGAACTTTAAGGTATGAAAAACTTATCTTTTATACACAGGGCGAAAAACCGATGATACATTATTTTTGGCGGATGGCACCTAGCGTTGGCCTGGATATTCTGGCTTAAGAAGCTGAACCGTAAATCTTATCGTATTGTAAGTAATCTTATGTGTAAAAGCGTCGTAGCTGCGCTACGTTCAATAGATTGGAGTATTAGACTCCTTTCTTCTTGTCTTGTAATCGATATGCTCCTCCAGGAATAACTTCTGTGATGACGTATGGTCCTTCCCATGGCGATTCTAACTTTTGGTGTCCATCTTTCTTGAGGCGAAGAACTAGGTCCCCTACTATGAAGGACCTAGGCCGCAATCTCGGCTGTGGTAATTGCGCAAGTTTTCCTAGTTCATAGTGATGACCCACAAGTATAGGGGGTGTATCGCAGTATTTTCGAGAAGTAAGAGTGTCGAACCCAATGAGGAGCAGAAGGTGCTGATGAGTGGTATGGATCAGGAATTCTTTGCAAATACTTAGCAAACAGATTTTTAGGTTTTTTTGATAATGCAAGTAATAAAGTACGAGTAAATAAAAGATAATAAGAATAAATGCAGCGAGTGGCCCAATCCTTTCTTTAGAAAAGGACAAGTTGGTTGTATTACTTAAGATGACCACACATTCTCGAGGACACATGGGAATATCGTCAATTGCTTTCGCTTCATATACTTGATTAATCTTCTTTAGCTTTCTAAGTGTTGTGTGGGTGAACTTGTTCTAATGTACCGACCTTCCTAGGACTAATACATACTTGTGATTATACCCCTTGCAAGCATCCGCAAGTACAAGAAAGTAATTAAGTAGAAACCTAACCACAACTTTAAACTCTAAGACCCTAACATCCCTTGTGCAAAGGTTTCCTAACGGGGGTTTAGGTTTCTGTCACTCTGGCAACCTCTACGATTAGTAGCCAAATACACAATGCATTCTCCTAGGCCCATATAGGTGAAGTGTCATGTAGTCGACGTTCACATGACACCACTAGAAGAAGTACACCACAACTTAAATATCAAACCATTGAATATTTCTCAACACAATTCCACTACTAACAACATGACTTCTCCCATGTCCTCAAGAACTAAACGACCTACTCACAAGACATCCTATGGATCATGATCAGAGATGAAATAATGATAAGTAACAATCTGAACATAACAATAATTCAATGATTTCACTCAATAGCATCAACTACAAAGAGTAATCAACACCGGGAAAGTTTCCCCTAAGAACTATGAAAGATTCAACCCAATTGTTACAGCGGTATGAAGTGGTGATGATGGTGCTGGTGAAGATGATGGTGGTGATGATGATGATGACGATCCCGATGAAGTCTAGTTTGATGGTGGTGTTGATGGCAACGATCTCCCCTGTCTGGGAAGGAATTCCCCCGGCAGAATTCTATCTACCGGAGAGATCTTTCTCTCTCGGTGTTTTCCGCCCCGTAGAGTCGGCGGAATCTTTATCTGGTCACTCCCCGAGTCTTAGGGTGTAGGGAGGATAATATACGCCATAGGGGAGAGCCAGGAGTGGACCAGGGCGGCTACACCACCTGGTGGCGCGGCCTGGGGTGGCCCGCACCAGGGGGTGTGGTGTGGGCATCCTCTGGCCCATCTCCACACCTCCTTCTGGCAATCTTCTTCTTCTGGAAAAATATGATTTTCCATGTATTTTCCTGGATTTTCTTATCTTCACGAATTTCGCCTCCAAACTACACCTTTTCCATCAGAATCCTGACTGCAGCGGTCCATGCTCCAAAAGTCCCCAACCATGCAAAAATAGATGAAATAACATAAGTATCATCTCTTAATATGAAATATATCAGTGAATAATTGTAAATTATGATATAGAATAGTGATGCAAAATGGACGTATCAACCCCCCCCCCCAGCTTAGACTTTGCTTGTCCCCAAGCGAAACTGTGCTCAATAAACATGACCTCAGGTTTATGGAGTGAAGAGTCGATAAAAGAATACGGACAAGAAGCTTCACATTCGTCAATACATAAATCATAATAGAAGACAACTCACTATTATACAACTTAACTTGCAATAGGTAAAGGAAACACAATAAGGATACATAAAGTAAATCATAATTAGAAATGGCAAACTGAGCTCTTAGTCGAAGAATAGTTGACAATTTGCAGGAGTTCACAAATAACTGGGTTTTAAAGATAGCTTTCAAAGTAATAATCACTAAGATAAGAGCAAAGTGCAAAACAAGGAACATAAGAAACATGATTGAATAAATCATCATATGAATGAATGAAACACAACAACTCAAAATACTTGCTGAAATAGAAGGGAATAGGTTTACTGACTCAGCTAAAAAGTAAAGGAAAGGCCCTTCGCGGAGGGAAGCAGGGACTTCAAGTTTCATAAAGAGCTTCCAAAACTTATGATACTTATTAGCTTTCAGCTCTCACTGCCCCTATCATAGGCATCTTTAGGTGATTAAGGTTAAAGTGACACAACTAATAGGATATGCTTGACAAGTTATAAATTGAAGTCTCATGCCCCTTACTTACGAAGACCGAACCTCATGCTACTCAACTTCAGTCACGAGTAAGCTCTTGTCATTGTAAGTACATTTGTATCATAGAGAACCGCCAACGGGTACCCCTTACACATGATACAAGAGCTATCCCATAATCAAAATGACAAGGCAAGCAGACAATGAGCATCTCAGTGATCTTTTTACTTGTTATTTGCATAGGTTTTTATTGAGGATACTTCATAGAATGCTCATTATGGTTATGCTGCAAGTTTCCACCATGATTAGGCATGGCTTAGGCTAGCGGCCCTGGCGTTTCTCTAACACACATACAAACTCCATGATCTTACAAGTTCCCCTTTTATTTCACACCGCCGGTATTCATAAGCAAAAGAACATGCTATCAACTAGGTACAAAGTACCAATGCAATGTTGAAAGCGTCCCCCATGACAGCATGGTTCTGCTAACTTTAACTTATAAAGCGCAAGCATATACGCAACAAAGATGGACAAAATGGTTCAAGATTATTAAATGCAAGAAAGTAAAGTGTGCCATCAAGTTCGTGAGAGCTTTAATCACTAGTTTTCACATAACAAGTTTAATTTGGAAGGTAGATAAAAACATGAATTTACTTGGAATAGCAATAATGCTAATATGTAGGCATGGAGGACACAAATGGCATATGTTTTGGTTTCAAGATTGGATGCACGAGAAGAACTCCCTCTCAGTACAGTTTTTTGGCTAGCAAGGCTGGGTAGCAAGTATAAGAGTTGAAGGAAACAAACAAACATACAGGTGATAAAAACAATCATGCAATCTTCCTTGGAAGCACAAAAGATCTTAACTAGAGAATACTAAGCTTATGAGCAAATCAGGAAAGAAAGATGATGAAATTATATTTCTTTAAGAGTACTTTTTATCTTTTTCATTCAACTCTCAAAAATAGTGTTGCTACTAACCGAGCAAGGTATGCCAAAACCAACTAAATTAACTCAATGATCCCAAAGTGACACCAATACTAACAACAAGATCAATCATATAGTAGCAATTTAAAACCAATATAAGATATACAAAAGAGTAAATGATAGAACTTCTCATTAATATTCCATAATGGCAACTCACACCAAGGGATACATATCTAATGAGAGAGGGGGCACTTCCACATTGCAAACCATCCTACATGATAACTTCTCGATTCATGATATGACTCTACTAAAAAGGTAAAAAGATAGAAGATAGTGATGTGATACCACGACACTCCCCAAGCTTGGAACAAACCAAGGGGATGCCAAAACCTGATGATGGATTACTCCTTCGGTGGTGGTGGTGTTCTCTCATCATTGTCCGACTTCCAAGGTAAAGGCTCCCCATCAACAAAAGACATCCTGGTCTCCATCATCCTGAAACTAGCAGCAGCACTTATGCGTTTAAACCTAACCTCATACTCATAGTTTTGATTTTGAATGTCGTAAAGAAATGCTTGTAGTTGGTTGGTAGTTTGGTGGAGTGAGAGAATTTCATCCTTGAGCTCAGCAGTCTCCTTTTGGTGCTCGGCGATGAGTTCGGAACAAATCTTATGGATGATATCCACTTCGCCTTCCGCCATCTTCTTGTACCTAAAAACTTCTTGCTCCAGCGATTCCATCTTGTCCTCCATACTTCCTTCACCTTTAGGGCCTTGAACCTCTTTTATCCGTACCTCGCCATCTTCAAGCAACAACTCCTTGGGATGAATCTTCAACTCACGCAAGTATGGGTTGATGGTATCCGCTGAGGAATCTTCCTTGGCTGATCCAGAGGAAGACATTGTGGCTACAAAACTAGGACTCTACCTGTCAGAAACAGATCGAAACGAAAGCACGACGAAAACACGATATACGAAACTCGGGGGATCTGGGGGATTATATATTACGAAGCTTTACAACAAAAGGAAGGTACTAGGAGAAAACGGGTCGGAGACGGAGTCCGGGGCGGCCACACCACCTGGTGGTGCGGCTAGGGGTGGGCCCGCACCACAGGGTGGTGTGAGCCACACACGCTCCGTTTCCGTCCCTCTTTCGCTTCGTTGCTTTCCTTGTTGGATAAAAACTACAAAAATATAACTCGACACATTTTTCGTGGAACTTTTCTTACCATAACTGTTACCTATTCGAAAACGGATCTGCAGGTCTCTGGACTTGGTCTTTGATAATTTTTTCCGGAGTTACCACATGAATAGCATCAATATCTTCATCTTCATATACATATTACTTGAGTCATGAAACCTTTCACTTTCTTATGACACCATTTGCTCCACTAACCTGGAAATTTGTTTCACACAAAACTTCACACAATTCTCATTAGCAACATTAGTTCAAGTGAGGTAATAAACCTTTTAAGTTCAATTTCAACTAAAATCCATCAAAGCATAAACTACTGAAACAACTCCTTCTGAAAACCCAAAATAATTCAAAAAGGAAATCGATTTAAGAGGCAAATGCAAGAGTGGTAAAACAGACCAGCAGGTAAAGATCAATTTTTTCGAAACCCTTATCTTCCTCAGATGAAAAAGTGCAAAACTAACGAAAGTTAAATAATAATATGGGGAAGAAGCAAAAAAAGTTACAGCTCAATCCTAAGTAGAGAGATCTCTCACGAAGTTTTACGGTGAAGCACAAAAAATCTGTTTCGGGACAGCAACTTCTCCAAATATTACTTCTCCCTCATTAGTGGTTGATCTTGACACATACACCAAACAAAAAGGATAATGAGAGTTTATTACCGAAGTAATAACTTCGAAGACTCAAATAAATGGAAACAAACTGAAAGCACAAATATATTGGGTTGTCTCCCAAAAAAGCTCTTTCTTTATAGCCATTAAGATGGGCACAATGATTTTAATGATGCTCACATAAGAATATGAATTGAAGTGAGAGAGAGCATTAGGAAGAAAAAATACACATGTTTAAGTCTAACCCACTTCCTATGCAAGGGAATTTTGTAAGCAAACAAATTATTGAAACCAGAGGCTGCTAGCATAGGAAGGAAAAACAAGTGCCACATAAAGATTTTCTGCATAAAGTGAGGAAACTTAATATTATTGAGATGCATAAGAACACTTTTCCCCCTCTCATAATAACTTTCAGTATCATGCATAAATTTAATGATATAACTATCACAAGAACCGTTGTAGCAATGATCACTTATCCTAACAGAAAACATAGGGACACTAACTCTCATAACACCACTTTGTGAAACAATATTAGAGGTATCCTTACAAAGGATAGTGTGTCCCTCTTCTAAATATTTAGCGACAAAGTCTTTCACATTTCTATTATAGGTTCATCTTCCATTTGTTTGTCAGGTTCAACAGCTTTATTTGTACTTTCATTAACCATACTAGCTATCATCGAATGTTCCTTTATCTTAACTGGGAAAGGCATTTTCTCAATGTAAGGCTCGGGTAAAACATGATTAGCAGTATAAACTTCAGTATTTCTTGCAGGAACACTCTTAGCAACATCTTTATATGGTTCATGATACTTATTCCACTTCTTTTTAGGCACTTCAATATAGGAAGCAAAAGCCTTAAAATAAGTTGCAATAGCTTGAGAGTCTAGACCATAAGAATTTTTAATATTTTGAAAGTCATCAGTTCCCATAAAAGATTCAATGCATTCATAATCATAATTTATACCCGACTTTATTCCTTTGTCATTCTCCCATGCTTCAGCATTGTCTTGAATACGGTCTAGAAGATCCCATTTAGCTTCTTCTTCCATGCGTGTAAATGATCCAACACAAGAATCATCCAATAAATCCTTATCATGAAGAGAATGCCTTGCATAAAAGTTATTGATAATAATATTGTTTGGGAGCTCATGAATGGGACATTTGAGCATTAATAACTTCAATCTCCCCCAAGTTTGAGCTGTACTCTCTCCATCAAGAGGCCAAAAGTTGTATATTTGATTCCGATCTTTATGAATCTCACTAGGAGGATAAAACTTTGAATAAAGGAGAGGCACTATTTCCTCCTATTCAAGAGGTTGACCATTCTTCAGCATCTTGTACCATTCTTCAACTCTTCCTTTCAGTGATAATGAGAATAACTTCTTCTTGACTTGATCTGTTGTAATACCTGCACACTTGAACAACCCGCATAATTCGTGTATAAAGAGCAAATGATCACCTGGATGGACAGTTCCATCTCCAACATAATAGTTATCCATAACACGATCAATAATTCTTGTAGGTATTTTAAAAGTATCATTCTCAGCAGGTGGTGGTTCATCTACTACCTTAGCAGTGGTAGTAGCATTACGAAATAAGAAACTCAGCGAATTATCCATAATGAAAATAAAGCAACTAACAGAAGTAAACAATACTTACAGTAGAAGTTTCCTTTACCAATTCCACTCTCCAATAGCACTTCACTCCCCGGCAACGGCGCCATAAAATAGTCTTGATGACCCACAAGTATAGGGGGTGTATCGTAGTATTTTTGATAAGTAAGAGTGTCGAACCCAACGAGGAGCAGAAGGTGCTGATGAGTGGTATGGATCAGGAATTCTCTGCAAATACTTAGCAAACGGATTTTTAGGGGGTTTTGATAAAGCAAGTAAATAAAGTGTGAGTAAAGAAAAGATAATAAGAATAAATGCAATGAGTGGCCCAATCCTTTTTTTAGCAAAGGACAAGCCGGTTGTATTACTTAAGATGAACAAACATTCTCGAGGACACATGGGAATAACGTCAAGTGCTTTCTCTTCATATAGTTGGTTAATCTTCTTTAGCTTGCTAAGTGTTGTGTGGGTCAACCTGTGCTAATGTACCGACCTTCCTTGGACTAATACATACTTGTGATTATACCCCTTGCAAGCATCCGCAAGTACAAGAAAGTAATTAAGGTAGAAACCTAACCACAACTTTAAACTCTAAGACCCTAACATCCCTTGTGCAAAGGTTTCCTAACGGGGGTTTAAGTTTCTGTCACTCCGGCAACCCCTACGAATAGTATCGAAATACACAATGCATTCCCCTAGGCCCATATAGGTGAAGTGTCATGTAGTCGACGTTCACATGACACCACTAGAAGAACTACACCACAACTTAAACATCGAACCATTGAATCTTTCTCAACACAATTCCACTACTAACAACATGACTTCTCCCATGTCCTCAAGAACTAAACGACCTACTCATAAGATATCATATGGATCATGATCAGAGATGAAATAATGATAAGTAACAATATGAACGTAACAATAATTCAATGGTTTCACTCAATAGCATCAACTACAAAGAGTAATCAACACCGGGAAAGTTTCCCCTAAGAACTATGCAAGATTCAACCCAATTGTTACAGCGGTATGAAGTGGTGATGATGGTGCTGGTGAACATGATGGTGCTCATGATGATGATGATGATCCCAATGAAGTCTAGCTTGATGGTGGTGTTGATGGTGACGATCTCCCCTCTCCGGGAAGGAATTCCCCTGGTAGAATTCTGTCTGCAAGAGAGATCTTTCTCTCTCGATGTTTTCAGCCCTACAGAGGTGGTGGAATCTTTCTATGGTCACTCCCCGAGTCTTAGGGTTTCGGTAGGATAATATCCTGCGGCCCATCTCCACTCCTCCTTCTAGCAATCTTTGTCTTCTGGAAAAATAGGATTTTCCATGTATTTTCCCGGATTTTCTGATCTTCGTGAATTTTGCCTCCAAACAACACCTTTTCCATCAGAATCCTGATTGCGGCGGTCCATGCTCCAAAAGTCATCAACCATGCAAAAACAGATGAAATAACATAAGTATCATCTCTTAATATGAAATATATCAATGAATAACAATATATTTTGATATAGAATAGTGATGCAAAATGGACGTATCACATAGTTGCTCTTTGTAAGGCTTCGTCTCGAGCTTCATCAAGTGCATCCACATCATTTTCGAGTGCTTCTCTTGATTCCTCTTCATCGTATGCAGCTACTCTTGGGGATTCATGTGATACTTCAACAGGAAGAACGACTTCTGTGCCGTGGACCAGAAAGAAAGGTGTCTCTTGTGTTGAATTACTTGGGGTTGTACGTAAACTCCATAAGAAAGACGGTAATTCATCAACCCATGCTCCTTTTGCTCTGTCAAGTGGCGCTAGTAATATTTTCTTGAGTCTAGCAGTAACTAGTCCATTGCCTTTTTCTACTTGTCCATTTGTTTGTGGGTGAGCTACCGAGATGTAGCTTACTTTGATACACATCTTCTGGCAGTACTCCTTGAACTCATTGGATGTGAAGTTAGTTCCATTGTCGGTAATGATGATGTTTGGTTTGCCGAACTGAAATACTATGGATTTAATGAAATTCATAGCCAAAGTTCCGTCTTGGGTGGTGATTGGAATTGCTTTAATCCATTTAGTAAATTTGTCGACTGCTACTAGCAGAAAGACGTACCCTCCTGGCAATGATTTGTGAATTTCCCACCATATGGAGTCCCCACTAAGCGAAGGGCCAAGCCAGAGGTATAGGATTTAACTCAGCAGCGGGTGCTCCAAGCTTTGTTGCTAACCATTGGCATGCTTCACATGTTCTGGCGATATCTTTTGCATCTTGAACTACAATCAGCCAGTAAAATCCTGTCCTGAATGCTTTGGCAACAATCGCTCAGCTACTAGCATGGTGACCACAAAATCCTTCATGTATATCTTTGAGTATGATTTTTCCTTCTTCGGGTGTCACGCAACACTGCAACACACACTGAAATACTTCTCTTATACATCTCCTCTTTGATTATTCTGAAGGCCTTCGATATTTGGGTGATTTGCCGGGCTTCTATCACATCTTCAGGTAGCTCTCCCTTAGTCATGTATGCTACATACGGCTGCATCCATGTAGGTTCAATTAGCATGACCTCTCCAATTTCCTTTTCTTCTTCTTCGATGGCCTCTTCTATACACTTGGTCGCTGATGGAGCCCCCGAGTCTTTTCACGGGTTACTCTTTTTTCCCGTTTTTGGTGCTACGACCTTGGAGACTCTTTTTTCTTTGGTCGATCGTTCCGTTATTTCTTCCCAAGAAAACCTGGGTGGCACTAGTAAGCACAGGGATCCGATGTTTGCTAGATTGTTGGCTTCTTCATTGCTTGCTCTTCCTATGTGTGATACTTCACATCCATCAAATTGAGCTTCCATAATGCCATATAGATCGTGGTAAGACATCATGTTATTGATGACAGTGTCGCACTTGTTCATTGCTTGTTGTGCCACAAGATTAGAATCGCCAAAGATTTTGAGGCAAGCTGCACCGCAAGCTTTGGCCATTGGCATGTCGTGCAACAAGACCTCGTATTCAGCTTCATTATTGGATGCGTTTGCAAATTTCATCTGAAGTATATAGCGCATTTTGTCGCCTTGTGGTGATACTAGTATTACTCTTGCCCCTGCTCCTTCCATTCTTTTTGATCCATCAAAGTACATTGACTAGGCACTAGAAAGATCAGGTGGACCCGCACATTGCAACTCTGTCCATTCTGTGATGAAATCCGGCAATACTTGTGACTTGATTACCTTGCGCTTATCATACCTGATGTCTCAAGGGGATAATTCGATGCCCCATAGAGAGACACGCGCAGTTGCTTCTGGGTTGTTGAGGATGCTTGACAAAGGTGCTTCATTAACCACTATGATCGGATATTCCGAAAAATAATGGCATAGTTTTCGTGTTGTCATAAATACCCCATATGCTAGTTTTGGGTAATGTGGGTACCTTTATTTGGATGGTGATAAGACCTCGCTCAGGAAGTAGGCTGGCCTATGTACACCATGCATTTTTCCTTCTTCGGGTCGTTCCACGACCAAGACCGTGCTGACCACCTGATTTGTGGCAGCCATATAAAGCAGTAAAGACTCTTTCTCCTTTGGGGACACGCCGACTGGAGATGTCGAAAGTGTCCTTTTAAGATCTTCAAAGGCGCGTTGAGCTTCTTCCGTCCATTCGAATTTCTCCGATTTCCTATTGTATGCCACGTAGATTTGTTGGCTTTTTCATTGTTAAAATTGCTTGTATTTTCTCGGGATTAGCCTCGATTCCTCTTCCTGATACCAAATATCCGAGGAGTTTCCCTGCCAAGACTCCAAAGGAACATCTCTTCGGGTTTAGTTTGATGCTAAACTTGTCAAGATTTTCGAATGTTTCTTCAAGGTCCTTGATGAGTGCAGATCCTTGTCTTGTTCTAAATATAACATCGTCGATATATACTTGTACGTTTGTGCCTATTTGGCTTCCCAAACATTTCTGCATCATCCGCTGATATGTTGCTCCGGCGTTCTTGAGGCCAAAGGGCATTGTTGTGTAGCAGAATACACCATAAGGCGTCATAAACGTCGTTTTCTCCTGATCTTCTTCTTTCATCCTAATCTGGTGGTATCCTGAGTAAGCATCCAAGAAATAAAGATGTTCACATCCCACGGTTCCATTGATTATTTGGTCGATTCACGGCAATGGGAAGTGATCTTTTGGACAATGTTTATTCAGTGCAGTAAAGTCGATGCACATCTGAAGTTCTGTAGTATTTTTCTGTGGAACACATACTGGGTTTGCGACCCACTCTGCTTTTGTTAGTTCTTTGATAAAGTTGGCGTTAGTAAGGCGATGGAGCTCCTTTCCAATGGATTTACGCTTTGGTTCTACGAAGGGACAAAGCAGTTGTTTTATTGGCTTCGCCTTTGGATCCAAATTTAATGCGTGCTCAGCGAGTTCCCTAGGAATTCCTGGCATGTCAGAAGGTAGCCATGCGAAGATCTCCCAGTGCTCACGGAGGAACCCGATGAGCACGCTTTCCTATGCGAGACCAAGATTGGAAGCCACAAATGTTGTTTTCGTCGGGTCGACGGGGTGGATCTGTACTTCTTTTGTGTCATTTGCAGTGTCAAAAGCCTATCAGGATTGACACGCGCTACTTCTAGTGGTTCAGCGATTGCTGAAGTTTTGAGTTGTTCGAACTCTGTTGCCATCCCAAAAGATTCAGAAATTTTGTTGAACTCCCGATCGCAATTGTCAGCACGTGTGAAGCTTCCTTTTACCGTGATGATTCCTTTTGGTGCTGGCATTTTCATGACTAGGTACGCATAATGCAAAACTGCCATGAATCATGCAAAGGCTGGTCATCCCAGGATTGCATGATATTGTGATGGCCAGTCCATGACTTCAAATTCGAGTTTTCGCACCTGAAATTTACTTTGTATCCAAAAACAACATCAAGAAATATTTTTCCTAAAGGAATTTCGGCTTTACCTTGTACTATTTCATGGAAAGATGTTTCTATTGGCGCGATATTGTCTAGGGGATAGCCCATTGCTCTTAGCGTTTTTGTGTGGATTAGATTTATGTTGCTTCCTGCATCCATGAAGACCTTGCTCATATCGAACCCGCGAATTTGTGCTTCGACTATGAAGGCTGAGTGACCCGGTCGTGGGACCCGAAGCGGGTGATCGGCTCTGCTGAATGTGATTTCTTGCTCTGACCAGTGGAGATATTCGGGTGTGGTTGATGCTGCTGTTTCCACCATATTGATTTGTCTTGTGATGAGATTCTGGGTTCTATTGGATGGACGCCCTTTCTGAATCATGGACATTGCCCCTTTTGACCTAGGGTATTCATTGTTTTGATCAGTTGTGTTTTGTGGTAGCACTGCTGGTGATGGTGGTGGTGGTGCGCCGATGGCTAATGTGCCAGGCGCAGATGTGGATCCTCGGTTTGCCGCTTCGGTTGCTTTTGCATTACATAGCTCTTTCATCTTCAAGAATGTTCAGTAGTCTTTCATGAGATGGTTAGATTGTCGTCTGCCTGCTGAGTCGACGTAAAAATGCATATTGCAAGGTCCTTCCAGCATTTGCAATGCGGACATGGCTGGGACTCGAGCTCTTGGCTAGTACCGCTATGTTGACTGGCTTCCTTCGATGTTGTCCCTATTATGGCAGTATCCGCCATTGTAGTCGTTGCTTCTGTTGTTACCTTCACCCGAGAAACTGGCTGCGACGTAACTTGGTCCCGTGTTTCCATCGTTGTTCCTTCTTCTTCTATCGTTTCCGCATTTATCCCTGTCTTCTTCGGGTGATCGCGTACGCTTATTATGCAGCGCGTCTTCTCCATCAGCCCAAAGATTTGCTATTTCCATTAATTGTGTGATTGTTTTGGGTTTAATCCATCCTAGTTCTTCTATGAATTCTCGGCGACAGAGGCCGTCATGGAAGGCATCGATGGCCCTTTCATCGGATATGGACTCAGCTGAGTTTTTTATGATATTCCATCATTGGATGAATGCTCTTATTAATTCCCCATATTTTTGTTTGTATGCCCGCAACTGCTCCAAGGATGCAAGTCGTTTAAACGTGGATTGGAAGTGCCGAATGAACTTATCTTCCAGGTCGTTCCAACTACCGATGGAATATTCGGGTAACTGTCTGAGCCATGATCTTGCAGCACCGGTGAGGTGTAGTTGTAAGCTTTGCATTGTGGTAGCTGTGGAGCCGCCTTGTAACTTGACAGTGGCCAAATAATCTGCTAACCATGCTTCGGGTTCCTGGAGTCCATCGTACTTTCGGTGGTCGTGCGGAAGTTTGAAGTCCTTGGGTACTGAGGTTTTGCGAATTCGCTGAGTGAAACAGCTGGCCCTGCATAGCTCGTAATCGTCTTCATTGTATCCATCATGGTATTGTCGGCTGCGGTTTTCATCTCTTGATCCATCGTTCCTGTGTTGTGTGTTGTCGTTTCTTGTGTTTTTCGCGGCTCGGCTCCTATGAGGTGTGCCTGGTGTGGTGATCGAGATCGTCGGGTGTGCCCCACTTGCTGAGGGCTGCTACGACGACATGGGGATCTATCGAGCTGTCGTGTGGTTCCTTGCCTTGCTTCTGCGAGAGAGGCTCCCACCATGCCAAGGTTCATCTAGGAGGAGTGGTGGAGGGTCGCACGGGGATCGTCAGGTGCGGGCTGAGTTGTGATCAGGTATGTTTGCGCGACCACAATGGCTGCCTAGGCCATTTTTGCCTTGATGTTTCCTACTTGGTCAATCGACATGAACGATAGATCAAGATCTCGGATGAGTCCGCTTCTTTCTGCTTCGGGGATATTCTGTAGTCGAGATGTTCCCCTTCTTGGCGGTGCTCCTCCTATTATGCTCCCTGATCCTCCGGTAGAGCTTAACTGTGCCTGTCACAAGCTGGATTCGTCGGCTAATCTCTTTCTTTGATCGAGTTGCATCTGCATCCTAAGTAGGTCTCTCTTCTTGTGATGAAGCAGATATTGGTATGCTAATAGATCATCGCGTGAAGCATCCGCTGTCATCGGAACTACTCCCGAAATTGCTTCCCTTGATTTTTGTCATGCCGTTGCTGGTAGCCGAAGAGTTTGCCTTTCTCCTCCATGCGGTTCTCCGCCTCTTCCTTGGACTATGCGGTTATCCGCCGTCTCTCCTCCGTTTCCATGTTCCCCTTCATTGTTGTGATTTCCTGCATTGTCATCCGATAAAATATCATTGGGGTCGAGGATAGGATTATCGTTAGAGTCTCGTGGTGTTGAGGAATTCCCATTGACCATGCACACTTGGTGGCGTGTATGCGTGGGCTGATGATGTTGTCTTTTGCTTCAAAGGTTGTACTAGTAATGACATGGGTACACCCTGCAGGTACTCGAGTTTGGTATATATGGTCCAGATACGGTGAAAGCCCACGGCGTTTCCATGGCCCAATGAAGACTTCGGGTGACCTACGGACTCTCGATGACTTGCGAGACAAGAAGAAGTCTAAAGATAGAAAGTTTAAAGGGAAAACCCTAATCTGTCACCGACTCGACCTGCTACCCGAGACCTCGCCTATCTATATAAAGGCTAGGAGGGGCGGCGAGGGGGACACACACAACCCTAGTTTCCACAACATTTACCAAATTACATCTGCGCACCATTGTAATCTTCGATTCCTACATTAATTCCAAGAGCAGACAAGCAGGAGTAGGGACCTCTACGAGGCCTGAACCTGGGTAAACCTTGTGTCCCTGAGTGCTTGTTTTCTAGCCGATTGATGCGTCCAGCGCTCCCTCCTTCTCCAAACCCAAGTCCATAACAATGGGCATTGATGAGTTAAACCCTCGTCAATTGGCGCCGTCTGTGGGAATTGGGAGTGCTGATGTTGTAGCTTCTTCGGCCTCATCAACCGCGATCGACAACTCCACAACAGCGGAGATTCGCCAGCTCTTGGCCGCGTTCGGCTTCACCGTCCACATGCCTGCCACTCGCCCGGCCTTCGAGTATGTGGGCGATGGAATCAGCCTGAAAATCAGGAGCTTCCGCTTCCAGGTTGGTCAGATGGGCACACTCTGCATGCCTGACCAACCAACGGCATCCAAGATTGCTCCAGTATCGTGGTTCCCACCACCAATCGGCACCCTCAGCAAGCTCAACACCTCAGCAATAGCTGAGAGCACAGATAGCGACAGCAGTCGCGGATCCGATCTGGGTGGCCTAGCAACGGAAGATGGGGTTTACGGCGCCGGATCCGAAAGTTGTGGGAGAAATAGCTTCCCCAACCACTTCATGTGCGTGCACGGCGCCCACAAAAGTGCTGGTGCGTGGTTGATGTAGAGCTCGTTGGGAACCCCAAGAGGAAGGTATGATGAGCACAGCAGCAAGTTTCCCTCAGTTATGAAACCAAGGTTTAATCGAACCAGTAGGAGCAAGAAAACACCCCAAAGGTGTTACTAGCTGAGCCTTGGTAGGGCGCACTACCGGTGCTAGTAGCAACGTGGAGACCTGAACAACACAACCACAGAACTTTGTCCCCAACTTGCGATGAGGTTGTCAATCTCACCGTGTTTTGCAGAAAACAAAGGATTAAACGTATCGAATGGAAATAAGTAAAACTTTGCAGAAAGTAAACACAAAGTAGTAAAAGGTTGTAGATTGTATGTAAAATACAAGGACCGGTATCCATAGTTCACTAGAGGTGGCTCTCCTTAGATAGATAACATGCTGGGTGAACAAATTACAGCGGGGAAATTGACAAACATCGAGAAAGCAATACATGCATATACTAATCATCTTGACTCCTTTGAGATTCGATTAGGCATTACAACATTATACATAGACCGCCATCCAACTGCATCTATGACTAATAATCCACCTTCAGGTTATCATCCGAACTCCCTCCAGTATTAAGTTGCAAGCTGTTGTAAATATGCCCTAGAGACAAATAGTAGTAAGGACTATTATCATATTTCATATAGTTTATGATTAAGTTTTATATCATGCTATAACTGTATTGAGTGGAAACATCAATACACATGTGATATACAAACAACCAGGGGTTTCTAGTGAAACTCTAGTCACTGGTTCATTGGTCAACATATGATCATGTTTCCTGATCATGTGGCATTTATGCCAGTTGGGAATGATGTCATCTCATTCAGAGAATGAGATGATGAACCAATACCCAACTTAACATCGTGACCCGATCTTATCACGAAGTTCAAGTTACGATGATTACAAATGGATCCTCGTAGACTATTCCTTAGACCGTGATGCTATATCAATCACTGTCTCCCGAGAATGCTTAGATAGCATCAAACGCCATCTGGTAAAACGGTGGTTATGAAGGTGTGTTCAGGTATTCGGAGGAAACCTTAGAGGAAATATATGTCGAGAGCGGGATTTGTCTGTCCATGTGACGGGAAGATACTCAAGGGCCCACTCGGAGAAGTTATATCCAATAGCTGTGAAGCGTGTGATTAGATCACGGGGATATCACTTGTCGGGACGAATTAAGTAGCATTGTTCAGTAACGAGATTGAACTGGACATGGTGATGTCAATGATCAGATCTCAGGCAATGCAAGTATCGAATGACAAAGGGAATAAGACACGACTGTCCCGGTTCAAACGACGAAAGATCTTCATGGAACACACAGGGGTCACATGGCCATCCAGGTCCCTCTGTCGATCATTGGTGCAGGAGTGTCCCGACCATGTCTGGAGTGTTCCCGAACCGTAGGGTATCACGCTTAAGGGCTTGATGATGCTTAGAGAGTGTTTATGAGATCGGTAGAATCACCGAAGAAAAGAAGGGAGAAAACCGGAAGGGTTTTGGTAAGTCCGGAGGATGTCCGGAGTGGAGGTGGAAGGTGTTCCATGGCCACGGAGATTAGATAATGTATGAATGAATGTTAAATATTGATTTAATCATTTATTCATAATTATTTAATAAAGAGAAAATAAATTAAAAGGTCAAAAGGCTTAATGGGCCAATTTTCGGAGGGAGAGGGCCCAGTAGGGAAAAGGAGAAAGGGGAGAAGGGGCAAGGGGGAGGCCGGCTGGGCCTAGCCCCCCCCTCCCCCCCCCCCCCCCCGCGGGGACCACTAGTGTCTGGCGGCCACCTCCTCCCCCCGTCCTCTCCTTTAGTCCCACCCCGGGACTTGAGGGGAGGTAGTACCGCCCCTCCCCCTATATAAGGTGGGGTATTTGGCCTAGAAAAAACAACCAATAATCAATAAAGGTATCCCCACTTTTGGAGGACCTCTAATTGATATTTTCTCTCTCCCCCTCTCTCTCTCGTGACTGTGGTCCCAAGTCTGGACTGCGCGAGCGAGGGACATCTTCACCACGGAGCACCGTCACGCTGCGGGATTCGGATCCGGGAGCTCTACTTCCACAACTGCTGCTGGATCGGGGAAGTGGGAGTCATCGTCAGGCACCGGACGTGTGTAACTCCCACGAGGTGTCACACTTGAGGCACTCAAGTCGTTGGAGCCAGAAGGAGCGCAAGGACTTCATCACGACCTTGAGGTCGGCTTCGGCTCGTATACACCAACCACGCTCTCCTGAGCGTTGACAACGCTTTTTGGTCTTCGAGGGTAAGTTCGTGAAAAGCTCCTCCTGTTACTGTATTACTAATAGATAGGTCCTGGTAGCTTCAGGGGTTCAGGGGCGTAGAGTAAAATTTATTGTTTTTATGCGTGGAACCCCTACAGTGGTATCAGAGCTAGATCTATGCATAGTAATGCTAGTATGGGTAGAACACACGAGATGTAGCGTGTGGGCGTTTATCTTTTAGTTGTTACCCTCCCACGTGTACTTGTGTATACCGCAGTAATGCTTGATGAAGCTGCCCCCAACCGACTTTACGCGTTCATTCGCGAGACCGGTCCACGCTTGACATACGGTTATAAAGTGGCTTAGGGGGCTGTATGTCTCTCTCGCATTAGTTGGTATACCATTTTCAACGGAGGGCCCCGAAAGGGGTGTAGTATAGACATCTACTTGATCAGTGCTGAAAGTTCAAAGGTAAGAACGTTTCTTGTGCGAAAGCCCATTCAGCCACGTAAAACATGCAAAGATAAAGTAGAGGCATCTAACTTTGTTTTGCAGGGGGCGTTGCTTTGTGATATGGTTGTGGCAAAGGTAAAGTGATTACCTTATGTTACGTAGTAGTAGATAGTCATGAAGGTGACGAACTACCACGCCGGAATGACACCGGTACCCTGGTGTCTACGGCACCGGTGCCCTGGCGCCGGAACCCGGTGACGACGGATGGAGATCACGACGTGAAGGACCATATCACATAGCATTTACATTCAATGTTATTGTTTGTATGTATTATTGTGTGCTAGTATTAGATACTCGACGGTAGCCTAATAAGATGATCCCTGTTAAAAGAACCAACGATTGTGTTCCCCCTTAGTGTGCACCACCAAGAAAGTTCTTCGGTATGAGGCAGGCCGTGATGATCGGGTGTCAGACATAGCTATGTTCGCATACAGTGGGTGCAAGCCATGTTGCACAGCGAATACACTAAGGTTGAGTTGGTGAGCCTAGCACGCTAGAGAAGCGTGGTCTCGGAACGCGGATGGTCGAAAGATCGAGCACGAGTCGCATGAATGATGTGACCGACGTTTAGCGTCCACCCTTGAACCCACATTGATTGCCGTGATGATCGGGGGAGATGTGGCTGATAGGGGTCGTGTTATCACTAGGAACCCTCTTTGGGGAGATATTATTAACTCATTTAATTATAAACTTAGTCTAAATTCCTTTTGCAATTATAAATGTAGATGGCTCACCGTGAAGCTTACTTTGAGATTAAGGATTGGGTAAAGGGTGAAAAACTTAGACTTGATGGATCCAACTTCCCTAGTTGGCTTTTGCGCCTAGATGATCTCCTTACTAGGAATCATGTGGTAGACTACATACGCCGCACGATGAATTTGACTGAGCCAGACTACTATGAGACCCCACAAGACCTGGCAGACCGCTACTATCACCAAGCGATGTCCACTTACATTCAGATAATAATGCGTTACGGGATGGTGGATGAACTACATCCGCTCATGGGTGATCTTGACCCATATTCGATGGTGGATCAGCTGAGAGCAAAGTTCATAGGCCATGTGCGCGTGTGGAAGCACGAGTTGCTTAGAGAGTTCCTTTCCATACAGATGGAGGAGCATACATGTCTGAAGTGTCACTTGGAGCGCATGTTTGATGCACACACGAGAATGGTTCACTTCGTGGATTACTGATGGCTGATCCATTTGCCGTACTGCTTCGGTCATTGCCTCCCAGCTACAAAGGACATGTCCGGAGTAGCATCATAAGTGGTGATACAGAAGCATTGGATTTCCATGAGTTCATATTATGTTTCCGGAACGTAAAGGTTGAACCAATCGCCGGAGAGGTCATCGATGACAAAGGTATATATTTGATATACAATTTTATAAATGTTATAATCTTGCGAACACATTTGCAGTGTTAAGTATATCTGATACTTGTTCAGTTTTGGTGAAAACAGGTCCTTTTGCATAGAGGTGCTTGCTGGAGAGGAGGTGACGTTGCGTGTTGATGGCGAGTATGATGATGATGGCCGACGACACACTCCCTCAACATTTTGTCATTTAGTTTATGTTTAGGATGATTATTGTAATCGAGAGATTTGAACTTCTTTAGTGTGTCTCACACTTCGTGAGACGGTTATTCATATGAGTTTGTAACAAACAGTTGTTCTACTTTTATGAATGATTTCTATTCATGTTCATATCTTGTTTGATTACTGGTGAATTATCCTTATTGTTTGAAACTAATTGATAATGTATGAACATTTGTAAAACATTAAAATGCCTTGTTTAAAATACCCAAATTAATGATATTTCATTAATGAAACCATTGTTTAAATTCAAAGTTATGTGATAATATGTGAAAGTCATTCGATTTCTTCTCACATATAAATCATTCCTAAGTTCGGCAAAATAACTTGAACACCGTGTATTACTTGAATACAAAGTGTTTAAAGAATTGTTAAAAGTTAATACATATCCGATGTATCGGGTTTTAACGGAAACTTTTAATTATCATTATATGATTGTTTAAATGTGTAAAGTAGTTTACCAAAGGAAACATGAAAATGAAACTATTTGATTTGATCAAAGTGTTTCATCAATAAAAGGGTATAAGTATAAAAGAGAATCTAGTTACTATGATTTGATCAATAGTAATGAAATTCGAATTTATAAGAATGGCATAAAAGAAATTGTGAAATGCAAAATGTTTTGAAACCTCAAAATACAAAGCATCACAATATGATATAAGATATCAAAGGGGGTTGAATAGAAGGCACCAAAAAAATCATTGTAGAGTATATGTAGAGACCATTAGTTTAGAAATAGTTAACACTCAATTAGAATTGGTGAACCATTTGAATTCGTGAAAGTTTTGGGGTTATTCGATATAACCAAAACAATAGCGAATAAGTCCTTGTAGCGTATTCATTGGAAACTTTGAATACGAAATCCATAGCTAAACCAAAAGGGAAGCAAAACTAGTATTGCTTCGATTTTGGTGGATTCTTGAGAAAGCTCACCTCTAGTGATGTTTCTCAATTATGGAGCAAATGGAAAATAGTGTAAAACACGACGAGGATTCAAAACCCTGCATCAGAGTGTTGAGAAGCGCAACGGACAATGTTCCTGAATGATTCTCTTCACGGAAGGAAAGAATCAATGATTTTGATCATTGTGTTTTTCCCCTCCACTATTGTTTTCACAATATGAAAGTAGGATTCAAAATGTAAATCCATATCTTGTATGGAGACATTTGTGAATCACTTGTCATGATTTTTGAAATATGATATACCTACGAACTACAAAGGAAATAATGGTAAACTAAATTATGAGAAATCCTAGAAGCAAACTTCCCTTGAGATTAGAAAGCAATTCATTGCTGAATCTCACAAGTAAAGGAGTTACTTGGAATTTTACCAAATGACTGCAAAGCCATAGTAGGAAAAAGGGGGTAAATGACAAAAGCACAATTTGTCAAGCATTGGACAAATTCAAATGAATTTGATTCGTGTGTGCTGAATGTCTAGTGGATTTAGAACTAGTAAAGTACTAGTATCTCATAGTAAATCTCCAAGATTCATATTTGATCAAAGGATTTTGAAGTTATTCAAAATAGTGAGTGGATATGCAATTTATATAAAATTGAGTAGGAGCTATGAAAGTCTTCCTGAAACAATATGTGATTGACATATTTTTAAGTGGGAGCTACATAAGACTCAATTCAAATATGTAGGAACATAGTTTGAGTAAGAGTACTGACTCATACCCAAATATGTTAACAACATTGTTTGAGTGGGAGCTTATAGGAGTAATTCTTAAGTATGTTAAGAATGAAGGCGTAGATACTTATAAATAATGATTTATAAGATGTAGAAGTTGATAATAGGTGTATTATGATATTATGTAGTATTCCTTAAGGGATTCTGAAAAGTGTTTCAGAATAGAAGTTAATTAAGGAACTGGTCCTTAATAACTCAAATTAGGAATAGCATTAAGTTGAACATCAATGGTTGAAAGAAAGAAAAGCATGATCGTCATCCACTATGTTGAGACATAGGTTCTGTGTTAGAAACCATGATGATAACTTAGCATAATATGTAATCCAAATATAAGAAATGTTTGAAAGTGATTAAGTCTGAATCACAGAACGTTTGAGCTATGTTTGTCTACAGTGTCTAGTAGAGAACTGTAGACATATTTTCCAAATCCATAAAGGATGACATATCTTAAAGCATAAAGAGTTATGTTATAAGGGAATATGTTGGAAACTCCTGTAGATACCAATTAAAGTCAAGTAGGAAGCGAGGTGAACCAAAAACATCAAAAGTTGCACAGAGTGCACTAATGTTTCGATGAATACATTTATAATAATAGATAAGGGTACCATCTAAAGTGTTGTATAATGTTATGGTAGGGCTAGTTCGCTTTTATCGTAGAATGATGTGTCACAAGGCACAGTGCCCATGTGAAAGCCCTCGAGGTTGATCTAACGTCACTATAGGCTCCTGGAATCATGCCTCGTTCTGCTGCCATGGCGATGATGCATACACACAGATGCTATCATGTGATGATAGAGTATTAATGTCAATCAAGGTGACATTAGTAAGTTGCAAAGGATTTGGGACTGTAAAGTACAAACCCAAGACTCAACCTCTTCCATGAGCAAGCATGTTTAGGGTACTAGATATATAGTGCCAAAGGTTGAGAACAAATGCAGCTAGTGTATTTGTACTCTAGTGCAAGTGGGAGACTGTTGGAAATATGCCCTAGAGACAAATAGTAGTAAGGACTATTATCATATTTCATATAGTTTATGATTAAGTTTTATATCATGCTATAACTGTATTGAGTGGAAACATCAATACACGTGTGATATACAAACAACCAGGGGTTCCCAGTGAAACTCTAGTCACTGGTTCATTGGTCAACAGATGATCATGTTTCCTGATCATGTGGCATTTATGCCAGTTGGAAATGAGGTCATCTCATTCGGAGAATGAGATGATGAACCAATACCCAACATAAACATCGTGACCCGATCATATCATGAAGTTCAAGTTACGATGATTAGAAACGGATCCTCGTAGACTATTCCTTAGACCGTGAGGCTATATCAATCATTGTCTCCCGAGAATGCTTAGATAGCATCAAACGCCATCTGGTAAAACGGTGGTTATAAAGGTGTGTTCAGGTATTCGGAGGAAACCGTAGAGGCAATATATGTCGAGAGCGGGATTTGTCCGTCCATGTGACGGGAAGATACTCAAGGGCCCACTTGGAGAAGTTATATCCAATAGCTGCGCAGCGTGTGATTAGATCACGGGGATATCACTTGTCGGGACGAGTTAAGTAGCATTGTTCAGTAACAACCCGACATGGTGATGTCAATGATCAGATCTCGGGCAATGCAAGTATCGAATGACAAAGGGAATAAGACACGACTGTCCTGGTTCAAACGACGAAAGATCTTCGTGGAACGCACATGGGTCACATGGCCATCCAGGTCCCTCTATCGATCATTGGTGCGGGAGTGTCCCGACCATGTCTGTAGTGTTCCCGAACCATAGGGTATCACGCTTAAGGGCTTGATGATGCTTAGAGAGTGTTTATGAGATCGGTAGAATCACCAAAGAAAAGAAGGGAGAAAACCGGAAGGGTTTTGGTAAGTCCGGAGGATGTCCGGAGTGGAGGTGGAAGGTATTCCATGGCCACGGAGATTAGATAATGTATCAATGAATGTTAAATATTGATTTAATCATTTATTCATAATTATTTAATAAAGAGAAAATAAATTAAAAGGTTAAAAGGCTTAATGGGCCAATTTCCGGAGGGAGAGGGCCCATTAGGGAAAAGGAGAAAGGGGAGAAGGGGCAAGGGGGAGGCTGGCTGGGCCTAGCCCCCCTCCCCCGCGGGGCCCACTAGTGGTCGGCGGCCACCTCCTCCCCCCTCCTCTCCTTTAGTCCCACCCCAGGACTTGAGGGGAGGTAGTACCTCCCCTCCCCCTATATAAGGTGGGGTATTTGGCCTAGAAAAAACAACAATAATCAATAAAGGTCTCCGCACTTTTGGGAGGACCTCTAATTGATATTTTCTCTCTCCCTCCCTCCCTCTCTCTCTCTCTCTCTCTCGTGACCGTGGTCCCAAGTCTGGACTATGCGAGCGAGGGACATCTTCACCGCGGAGTGCCGTCGCGCTGCGGGATTCGGATCCGGGAGCTCTACTTTCGCAATTGCTGCTGGATCGGGGAAGCGGGAGTCATCGTCAAGCACCAGACGTGTGTAACTCCCATGAGGTGTCACACTTGAGGCACTTAAGTCGTTGGAACCAGAAGGAGCGCAAGGACTTCATCGCGACCTTGAGGTCGGCTTCGGCTCGTCTACATCAACCACGCTCTCCTGAGAGTTGACAACGCTTTTCGGTCTTCGAGGGTAAGTTCGTGAAAAGCCCCTCCCGTTACTGTATTACTAATAGATAGGTCCTGGCAGCTTCAGGGGTTCAGGGGCGTAGAGTAAAATTTATTTATTTTATGCGCGGAAACCCTACACAAGCAAAAGATCATTGCTTTACGAACTGCGTGTAAAATAAACAAATGATTGTTGTTTTCTCCCTAGTAGCAACAACACATCCAGTACCTTAGAGATTTCTGTCACTTCCCCGGATTACCAGAGGCATGAAACCACTATCGAGCATAAATACTAACTCTTGGAGTTGCTAGCATCTACTTGGCCAAGATAGCTACTAACAACGGAAAGCATGCAAGATCACAAATAACAAAGACATGATAGAATCAATAATCAATCTGAAATAGCATCTCAATATCCATCGGATCCCCGTAAACACAACATGTAGAATTACAAATAGATGATCTTGATCATGAACGGAGCTCACAAGATCTAGACATGAAAGCACAAAGGAGGAGAACCAGCCATCTAGCTACTACATGGATCCATAGTCCAAGGATGAACTACTCACGCATCACACCGGAGCCTTGCATGGTGATGAAGAAGGCCTCCAGGGTGAATTCCCCTCTCCGGCAGGGTGCCGGGGAAGAGCCTCAGATCCCTCCCGATCTAGGGATGGAGGTGAAGGCGGCTACAGACTCTTTCGTGGATTTTTGATCGGGAACTTAGGGTTTACGTCCCGAGGGTAATATATAGGTGGAAGGAGAGGCCGAGGGGGTGCCAGGAGCGGCCACACCACCCCCTGGCGCGGGCCAGGCCTGGCCGGGCGGCCAGGTGGTGTGGTGGCCCCCTGGCCCCTCTCCGACTCGTATTCTGGCACTTGATGACATCCGGAAAAATAAGCACTTTGGCTTTTGTCCAGTTCAATTCCGAGAATATTCATTTTCTGACTTTCCTGGGACCAAAAGCAGCAGAAAACAGGCAGCTGGCACTGTGGCTCTTGTTAATAGGTTAGTCGAAGAAATCATATGAAAAGTACTCCAAAGTTGGAACAAAACACAAGAAAGTGGATAAAACTAAGCATGGAACATCAAAAATTATAGATACATTTGCAATGTATCAACATCCCCAAGCTTGACTCCTGCTCTTCCTCGAGTAGGTAAGTGATAAAAAGAAAGAATATTTTTTGAGGTGACATGCACCATCAAAGACTTGATCAAAGTATTTATAAAACATTCAAAGCTGGGATCATAGTACTTCAATCTTAACATGAAAGACAAAGTTCTAGAAATAAGCAAAGAAACTATGATGCAATATGAAAAGGCACAAACAAAATATTCATGAATAACAATGCTTTGCAAGACATTTGTTTGTTTCACATAAAGAAAACATAGCAT
Organism: Avena eriantha; assembly: GCA_910589775.1. Lineage (NCBI taxonomy): Eukaryota > Viridiplantae > Streptophyta > Magnoliopsida > Poales > Poaceae > Avena > Avena eriantha. Next base: position 225,478,613 of record OU342742.1, read on the forward strand.
AATAGTATTCAGCTTGTCCCTCAATAGAGTAGCAAATATAAATGCATAGGACACCTTCAAAGTTCATAAGAGTGACTAGATACAATAGTTTAAAACAAGCAATATCAAAGTATGCATCAATCAACTAGTCTTGGGACAATGCACATAGAACTAAGAATGGCCACTATGCTCTCAAAGTAGGTGCATAAAGATAGAAGGTGGAGACTCAATGTAATGGTGGAAGAAAGGCCTTTGTAAAAGGAAGTAGGGATTCAAGTCTCATAAAGAGCTTCCAAAAATTATGGTACTTATAGCTTTCAGCTCTCATTGTCCCTATCATAAGCATCTTGAAGTGATTAAGGTTAAAGTGAACAAACTATGGTGTACATGCTTGACGAAGTATAAGTCAGAAATCTCATGTCCCTTGTATACGAGGGGCGCTCCTCATGCTACCCAAGTTTAGTCACCGGTAAGTTCTTGTCATTGTAAGTACATGTGTATCATTGAGAACCGCCAACGGGGTACCCCTTGCCCGATGATACGGAAGAATCCCCATATCAAAATGACAAGGCAAGCAGACAACGAGCATCTCAGCATTCTTCTTATTTACCAAGGGAATATGGTGCTTTTTTCTCTCTTTCCTCTTTTCATAATCTCTTTTTTTTCTTTTCTCTTTTTTTTTCTCAATATAGGACTCTTTTTTTCTAAGAAGAATGCTTCATAGACAGCTCATTATGGTTACGCTGCAGGGTTCCACCATGTTAGCATGGATTAGACCAGCGGCCCAGGCGTTTCTCTAACACATATACATAACTCCATGAACTTACAAGCTCCCCTTTCATTTCACACCGACGACATCCATATACAAAAGAGCATGATATCAACTAGGTACAAGTACCAAGTGCAATGTTGAAAGCGTTCCCCATGAAAGCATGGTTCTGCTAATTCCCGACAAATAAGTGCAAGCATATACAACACAGAAGACACAATGGTTCAAGTTTATTAAGGGCAAGTAAAGTAAAGTGTGCCATCAAGTTCGTGAGATCTTTAATCACTAGTTTTCTCATAAAAAGTTTAATTTGGAAGGTAAACAAAAGCATGAATATATTTGGAATAGCATAAGCTAGTAGGTAGGTATCGTGGACTCTTTGGAATAACTTGGTTTAGGGAGTTGGATGCATGAGTGGAACTCATACTTGGTTGTGGAGGCTAGCAAAAGACTGGGAGTGACAAACTAAGAGAGCAATAGTGGCCATAATCATGCAGAGCGACAAAACATCATTGATCAAAGCATAAAGTGATACTAAAAGTTGAAAACTAAAGGATCATAAAGGCTATGGTGACTTGCGATAGTCATAACATGGTGTGAGCATGCGCCAAGTCAACCCAAATAAAGCATCAAAGGAGAATACCACTATACTATGCTTTAATATGCTAAAACAACGCATGATTCTTCCAAGGCACATTAAGCAATCTCAATTGTTTATAACAAGACATGCTACAACAAATAATACTAAGCATAAAACCAAAACAATATCAAGGATGGCATGACAAAGCAAAGGCCACAGTCAAAAACGAGCTCTTTTTATCACATAAGCATGAACTTTCCTACTCTTTTCCAAACCAAACCAAACTATTTGGAAACCAATGTATGAAAGAGAGGGTCCAACCAATTTATTCAGAAAACTAAGCAAACCAAAGCAAACGAAAAACCAAAACCAAAACAAAAAAGAAGACGCTCCAAGAAAAACACAACTGTGCATGAAACAATAAAAATGAAGCGTTTGGAAGAAACCTGGGATTTTTATTGATGAAGAAGGGGATGCCTTGGGCATCCCCAAGCTTTGACGCTTGTACTTCTTGGATATTTCTTGGGGTGACACGCGTGGTATCCCCAAGCTTGAGATTTAGTCCATCCTTCATTTCATTACTCATTCCTTCCATACACCTGAAAATTTTCCTTCATACAAAACTTCACACGATCTTTATTAGCAACATTAGTGCACTCAAGATAAATAAGTCTTAAGGTTCAGTTCTAACACCAAATAAACTTCCATTAGGACACTAGCTACTATATCACTTCCCTCAAAAACCTCAATTCCCCAAAAGAACTCAAGAAGGAACCAACAAGAAGCAAATGCAGAAAATGGCAGAAATCTGTCAAAACAGACCAGCAGGTAAAGACGAATTTTTCGAAGACCTTCTGTTGCTCAAATAAAAAAGTGTTTAACTAACGAAAGTTATATAACAACTGCAAAAAAATTCACGCCTCAAAAAGACGTTCAGTGATTTTACACGAATTTTTACGGTGAAGCACAGAAATCTGTTTCGGGACAGCAACTTTCCCAATCATTACTTCTCTCTCATTAGAGGTTACTATTGGCACAAAAAGCAAATAAAAAGGATAAGGAGAGGTTATTACAAAGGTAATAACTTCCAAGACTCATCTAAAACTTTTGGTTTATCTCCCAATAAGTACTTTTCTTTAACGCCTTTAAGTTAGGCATAAGAAGCAAAGAAAGAATCAAGTGTTCTCAAATGAAGAATTAAGACCAATTTTTTTTCATAGGAGAAGCAAAAGTAATCTTTTCTCTCTTTTTAGGGAAGTGTTCTATACCTTCCTTGAGTGGGAGTTGATATTTAATGGTGCCTTCTTTCATATCAATGATGGCACCAACAGTTCTAAGAAAAGGTCTTCCCAAAGTAATAGGACAAGAAGCATTGCATTCAACATCCAAAACCAAGAAATCAACGGGGATATAGGCATTATTAACCATAATAAGAACATCATTAAAACTCCCCATGAGTTTCTTTTTAGCATTATCATCAAGTGGGACATTCAAATAACAATCTTCAAGTGGAGGCAAGTCAAGCATATCATAAATCCTTCTAGGCATAATAGAAACACTACTATCAAGATCACATAAAGCTTTGAAATCAAAATCATTCACTTTCATATTAATGATGGGTTCCCAACCATCTTCTTGTTTTATATGAATAGAAGCTTTATGTGTCATCTTTTCTTATTTAATCTTTATGAGAGCATCAGTAATGTGTTTTGTAAAGGCCAGGTTCATAGCACTAGCATTAGGACTTATAGCAAGCCTTTGTAGGAACTTAATAACTTCGGAGATATTGCAACCATCAAGATCAAAACCATACTTATCATCTAAAGTAGTAGAACTATTACTAGCCTCAACACTAGTGGTAGTAATAGTAGAACACTAATGTTTCTAGCAATTTCATCTTCTCTTTCCCACTTAGCATGTAATTCAGCTAATAGTCTAACATTTTCATCAATTCTTACTTGTATAGCATTAATAGCTGCAAAGGGATTATCATTAGTTTCAGGTTTAGCAGCCATTTTATTAATCAATGAAGATTGAGCTTTAGACAAGGATGATATATTTCTTTCAGCATTAGAGAGTTTCGATTGTAAACTAGGAATTTCCCTATTTAGACTCTCAAGTTGATGGCTAATGTTCTTAAAAATGATAGATTGTTCCTCCATAGTTTTAGTGAATAGTTTATTTTGCTCATATTGCATTTGCATGAAGTTTTTAGTGGCTCTTTCAACTTCTAAAATTCTTCCTTCACTAGGTAATTCAGGTTACCCATTATAGACATAAGTATTATTAGGAGGGTAGGGCCTATAATTGTTATTACCATAAGCATTGTTGCCAAAATTATTATTTCTTATGAAGTTCACATCAACTTGCTCTTCTTGAGCAACGAAAGAGGCTAAAGGAACATTATTTGGAAAAGTACTCCAAAGTTGGAACAAAACACAAGAAAGTGGATAAAACTAAGCATTGAACATCAAAAATTATAGATACATTTGCAATGTATTAGTGCGCCGTCATCAACGTCGCGAAACCAGCGCCAATCACGACAACGGTGACAACGGCCCTAACCCGCCCAACGGTGGCATACCAAACGGTGGACCACCCAACGGCGGCCCCACCAATGGTGGTAATGGCATGCCCGTCAACAATGGAGGGGCAGTCGAACCTCCAACCATGGTGAACGAGCACACTGGTGAACGTGTCATGATTAGGCTCAACGATCTCGAGTGGGCCCGCTGCCGAGAAGCTCTGCGAGGCAATTCTCTACCTCCAAGCACGTCGCAAGAAATGCCGATGGGCTACCATTGGCTACTAAAGGAGGAGTACAGACGGCAGCTACAAACGATCGCGCAACTCGAAGCGCGTAAAAAGGCGACGGATGAGTCGAGTCTTCGAAGGGCCGGGCTCTCCTCCCACGGAGGATCCTCCTCCAAGGGCAACGAGTACGTGGCCAACAAGAGGCAATCTCGAATGGCCGACCTCACCGAGCAGGAGCGCATAGAAGCTGCAAAAGTCCTCGACTTTAGCTCTATGACAGTCGACACCCGGGGCAACGTGGTCCCAAAGACATCGCAAGAAGCGGTGACAGTGGCCACCATGTACCTACTCAACAACCAGCCGCCGGCTGGAGATCCTCGAGCCGCCATGCACCGATCTACGATCGCGGGCTTGGTGTTAATTGAGGCCGCTCTCTACAAAGAGCCGACGCTGGAGCCAAAGAAAAACAAGGCTCTGACGACATGCTATTCCTCACCCTTGTCCAGCAACGACAGTCATGATCTGTCTCGACGTCGCCGCTCACGGCGACACGACCACGACTACGATGCGCGTGATGACATCACGTAGTGCAAAATTGACAAGTCATGGGCAAAACGTGCCTGGTCGACTGACTCGGAGGACGAAGACGTGGAGCTATGCGGTGCCAAATGTTTCAATAGAGCCATCAGGCAGAAGCGAATTCCCAAGGGGTTCAAGCTCCCATCAGAGAACCCAAAATTTGACGGCCTGCAGGACCCAAAAATCTGGTTGGGGACCACATCTCCTCCGTCAGGCTCCATGGTGGGAGTCGAAGTATGGCCATGCAATGCTTACAGCTACAGCTGCAGGGCGGTGCCCGAGCATGGCTTAACAACCTCCCGCGTGGATCCATTCGCAGCTAGGATGAACCGATCTATAGCTTTGTGCGCAACTTCAAGGGCACCTATAAAATGCCCGCGTCAATCGAAGAACTGGGGTGCTGCCAGCATAGGTCGGGCGAATCACTACACTCGTACATCTAGAGGTGGTCCATCATCAAGAACTCCATAGAAAATATCTCGGAGGATCGTGCAATCGACGAATTCAACGGCGGCGTTCGCCGCATAGAGCTCAGGGAGGAGCTGGGCCGCTCGAAGCCCAAAACAATTGACCACCTGATGGAAATCTCGAATCGGTGGGCAGATGGAGAGGACTCGGTGAAAAACCGTGTTCACTCCAACGACGAAGCAGAACTCGAGCGTAGACGCGATCGCTGAAGCAAACGTCGAATGCGCATCTACGATGATCACGACGACGTCAACATGGTCGCAGCCGGCTACGCTGATAGGCGCGACGACAACCGCAACAGCGGCTACCGTAGTGGTGGACACCGCGACTCCAGGAAAACCACGCAGGTATGGCAGCGCCGCAACTACAATCGAGGACAAACTGTCCTGGCCGTGCAACGTGCACTTCTACATCGACAAGCACAACGACAAGAAGAAATCCAGCCACCTTCTCAAGGACTACCGCGAGTATCTCAAGCTCCACGAGGGTTTGGCTCGGATGAATCGTGACGCAGTCAACAGGGGCTACAGAGTTGCCCCAGGTGTTGTGGCACATGGCGCTCCTCCAGCACCACCTAGAGTGCCACCACCTGCGGCCGCACCGGTCCACGATCAGGCAGCAAGCCATACCCACAGGTTGTGGGCAACATGATGATCCAAAAGGGACGCCCCTCGAATCGGGTGCAGAAGGCCATCACTCGCCAAGTCAACTTGGCGACAAACTCACCACCATCCACCACTGAGTACCTCAGTGGAAGCGACTCCTGCATCACTTTTGACAAGCGCGACAACCCGCGCCAAGTACCTCGCCTAGGCCACTGTCCCCTCATACTCGTGGCATAGATCGGAGGTTTCGACATGAGTCGCGTCTTCATGGATGGTGGAAGCGGCATTAACCTTATGTTCGCAAGTACCTTGCGAGCGATGAGGATCCCTCTGACCTGCCTAGAGGTCTCGGACACAACATTCCACGACATCGTCCCAGGCAAGGGCATATATCCCCTGCACAAAATCAACCTCGACGTCATCTTTGGCACGCCAAAAAACTTTCGACACAAACGCATCGACTTCGAAGTCGTCGACTTGCCCTCATAGTACCACTGCATACTCGGACGCGTCGTGTTCGCCAGGTTCATGGCGGTAACGCACTACGCCTACCTACAAATGAAAATGCCAGGCCTAAACGGCGTCATCACAATCAACGGGAGCTTTGAAAGGTCGAATAGTTGCGACAGGGAATTCAACAGAATCTCCTAGTCCTTCGGCATGCAGGAAGAGCTCGCAAGATTGAAGGAGTCGACAGACAATATTCTGCCTCCCCTGAGCTGGCCAAGTTCACCCGACTTGTCCATCGACTCGTCGGTGCACACGAAGAAATTTCAGGTCCACCCATCGGACACGGCCAAGACGGCCCTCATCGCCAACAACTTGAGTCGCGCATAGGATCTCGCGCTCGTCGAATTCCTCAGTGAGCACTGGGAAATCTTCGCCTGGTGTCTAGCGGACATGCCAGAGGTCTCTAGGGAATTCACCGAGCACGCACTCAATGTCAACCCAGACGCAAGGCCAGTTAAACAAACAATTCGGCGACTGTTTGAACCAAGAGCAAAAGCGGTCAGAATGGAGATCAACACACTCCTCGACGCCAAATTCGTACGCGAGATCAAGGAAATTACCTGGCTTGCCAACACGGTGCTGGTACCCAAAAAGGACACGGATATCCTACGGATGTGCATGGATTTCACCTCTATGAATAAGCACTGCCCAAAGGATCACTTCCCGCTGTCGCGAATCGACCAGATCATCGACTCCACCACGGGATGTGAGTGCCTCTGCTTCCTCGATGCCTACTCAGCCTATAATCAGATTCGAATGAAGGAGGAAGATCAAGAGAAAACAGCGTTTACAACGCCTTTTGGTGTGTTCTGCTACAACACAATGCCCTTCGGGCTAAAAAACATAGGAGCAACCTATCAGCGGTGCACGCAAGCTTGCCTCAAGAACCACCTTGGTCGCAACATCCAAGTCTTGTTGACGACATCGTAATCAAGACCAAAGAGGAAGCCTCACTAATCGACAATTTACACGAAACCTTTGCCAACCTTGACCGCTACCGGATCAAGCTCAATCCGGACAAATGCGCCTTCAGCCTACCATCTGGACAACTACTCGGGTATCTCATCTCCGCAAGAGGGATCGAGGCAAACCCGAAGAAAATAAAAGCAATACTGGCCATGGAGGAGTTGAAGAACATAAGAGGCATCCAGCAGCTGGCTGGGCGAATTGCGGAGCTCAGTCGATTCATCAGTTGAATGGGTGAAAAGGCACTACCCTTCTACCAACTTCTCCACAAAGCTGACAAGTTTGAGTTGACCAACGAGGCACATAAAGCATTCGAAGACCTCAAGCGTCTACTGTCTACCTCCCCAGTACTGGTGACCCCACGCGAAAGGGAACCGCTATTGCTATACATCTCTGCCACCAACTAGGTGGTCAGCATGGTGCTCGTAGTGGAGCGAGCCGAGGAAAACAAGGTCAATAGGGTACATCGCCCAGTCTACTACCTCAGTGAGGTGCTCACGCCAACAAAGCAGTGGTACCCGCACTACCAGAAGCTGGCATACAGCGTCTTCATGACAGCCAGGCGACTGCGTCACTACTTCCAAGAGCACCCAATCGTGGTGGTCAACGATGCCCCGCTTGCGCACATCCTCAACAACCCCGACGCCACCGGACGAGTTGTGCTTTGGGGAAACGAGTTGTCACCATGTGACATTACATACGAGAAGCGCGACGCGATCAAGTCGCAAGTTCTCCCTGATTTCCTCGTGCACGGGATGGAGAACTAGCTCCCTGAAAAGCCAGATATGTCCTACCTCTGGACAATGCACTTCGACGGATGCAAGCGAAAGGACGGAGCTGGCGCAGGTGTCATACTGACATCGCCTCAGGGACACAAGCTAAAATATATTCTGCGAATGCAGTTCACCGCCTCCAACAACGAAGCTGAATACGAGGCCATGTTGCACGGGATGCGGATGGCAAAAGCCTGCGACGCCAAAAGGCTCATCATCTATGGCGACTACAAGCTGGTCATCAACCAGACAATGCACGAGTGCGACACACTGAACGACAATATGATTGCCTACCATGACCTCTATGACACACTCGAAGGGGACTTTGATGGCTGCGAGCTGCGGCACATAGGCCGCGAGAGCAATGAAGAGGCAAACTCACTCGCCAACATTGGCTCTACCTGCGCCCCCATACCACCCGGGGTATTTCTCGAGCACATCTGCGAACGCTCCATCAAGACGAAGGCCGCAGAGAAGAAAACAAGTGCAACAACAGACTCAGGGGCTACACCACCCAATTATCCAATGGCACTCGACGACTTGGAGCTTGACACAGGACTCGAAGGACCAATGGGGGTCATGATGATCGAACCCTCTTAGACTCAACCTTACATCACATACCTTCTCAGCAAGAGGCTGCCAGATGATCCGACTGACCCGCGACAAATCGCGCGACGATCCAAGGCATTCGCCCTCATCAATGGCAAACTATACAAGCGCAGCATCACAGGAGTACTCCAACGATGCGTCTCCAACGCTGATGGAAGGGTTGTTCTCCTCGACATCCATGAGGGGACTTGCGGTCACCATGGCGACAGTCGCGCCCTCGTCACCAAAGCTCTACGAGCTGGATTCTGTTGTCCTATGGCCATGCGTGACACCAAGGACATCGTCCAAAAATGCAACGCCTGCAAGCGATTCACGGATAAACCACATGCACCTGGCGCGGAGCTCCGGCCAATACCATTGGCTTGGCCCTTCACAGAATGGGGACTCGACATGGTCGGCAAGCTCCCAAAGTCCTCGCGAGGAGGCTACGGCTACCTCTTGGTCGCAGTCGACAAATTCACCAAGTGGATAGAAGACATGCCGGTGACTAACTAGTCAGGGGCCAGTGCAGTCAAATTCTTCGAGTCCATTGTCTACCGCTTCGGACTGCCACACGGCATCATCACGGACAATGGAACAAACTTCACCTCTAAGGAGTTCCAGGGTTTCTGTGAAAAACTAGGAATCAACGTAAGCTACGCCTCCGTAGCTCATCCATAGACCAACGGTCAAGTCGAGAAGGCCAACGGGCTCATCTGCGGCGGAATCAAGAAGCGTCTCCTTAGGCCACTCGAACAAGCCACAGGATGCTGGCCAGACGAGCTGCAATCCGTACTCTGGAGCCTACGCACAACCCCAAGTAGTGCCACGGGGTACACCCCATTCTTCATGGTGCATGGTGCTAAAGAGGTGCTACCGGTAGAGGTACGATACAAGGCACCACGAGTGGTCGCTTACAAAGAGCAGGAGTCAACTCTTGTACTCGAAGACTCCACCGACTTCCTTGATGAGGCACGGGAAATCGCACTAGAAAGATCGACGATCTACTAGCAGAACCTGCGCAACTACCACAGCAGAAGGCTACGCCCCAGGTCCTTCGTCGAAGGAGACCTGGTCCTGCGACTGAAACAGCAAGGGCACCTCAAGCTCGAGTCCCCTTGGGAAGGACCATACGTGATTACAGAAGTAATCCCAGGTGGCGCCTATCGCCTCAAAGATTTCGAGACAGGAGTCGCATACTCCAACCCCTGGAACATCGCGCAGCTGCAGTGCTTCTACCCTTATTTGTTTCTTTACATTACAAATAAGGCTTTTCAGCCATGCTACTTAGCCATACACTATACCTCATACTGTTCTATGAAAAAATTAAGCTAAGTGCCCCAAACTTTGCGTTTTTCCTATTATTTTTTCGCCATCTATCTACTCGGGGGGCTGCGCCACCCTTTACACATCTGTTCTACGAATCAATCATGGTATCTTGAGTAGCTGACGCATAAATCGAACCCTTGATAAACACCAACCCAGCTGCAATGCATCTGACAGGTTGGCAAGGTGCTGAGATAAACATAAGTCAGGCTAACGAAAAGGAATCGCATAGTGCAACGCACTCGCAAAACATATGAGCTAGCAGGCTCCTTACATATCAATCAATTATATACATCATACATAAGAACTTTACGACACTGGTATAGAAGGACGTTTGTCTGCTCCTCGAAGAAGTCGACAATTTCTTCCGTTGGGCGATCCACCGCCTGGTAATGAGGAACCATATTCCAGGTCGAACCTGCTAGCAGAGTTGGCGGACCGGCAGCAACATCAACATCATGCCTATGCAGTCGCACCAGTGACAACGCAGCCTTGGCACCAGCCACTAATTGTTGCCGCACACACTCGCGAACTCCACTCAGGTCTTGAAATTTAGCAAGGAGAGCTAGCAGGCTCGAAGGAACGACATCCAGCGGAAACATCGTCTGATAGATATTCCTTAAGCATGACTGCGATTTCTTCAGAAAATGAAGCACTCGCGAGGCACGATCCTGCAAGATCGCAAGTGCGATTGCGCGATCATGCTCCACCCAGAAGTAACCACTTGCCTGAAGTTGTTCTTGGGTCAGGTCATTCATGCGAATGGCGATCCTGTCCTTCTCATCCTACGGATGACGCGCGCTGACAACTATACCAAGCAAAAGGCAAAAGTATGAAGACAACGAACTACCACGATTGGCTACAAGAAAACATTAGGAGGCAGAAAGCTAACACTTGATCTAGTCACCCAGTTGCGCCACCTCCCCTAGCAGATATTGCTCTTGGGTAGTGGCCTTCTCCGCCCTTGACTTCCATACATCTGCGTTACCGTGAAGGACGGGCAGTTCACGCTCTAGCTGCTTAACGCGGTCACGCAGTCGTGAAAGCAGAGGCAGCTCATTCACCCTTGAGCGCGACTGCGCTAAGGTGTCATCAGTGGATGGCGGATCCCGAGGCTCACTCGAAGGACCACTCGATGTGCCCTATCACAAGCCAAGCAAGAGATAATAAGAAGACCAAGCAATACATGGACAAAAACTCAAGAGAATTCAAACATAACAAAGTATCAACAGAGACACCCGCCAGCAACATGTTATAGACAAAAGGGGTCAAGCTATTAACTATTACAAATATAACTACTGAGGAGCAGCCTGCTTCTTCGACTTGGACTTCGCCTTCGGAGGCTTCATCGATTCCGTTGCGGTATCAGATGCCACAGACTTTCCGCCGGCCCCTGACGCCGCAGCCTTCGTCGCCTTCCTGGCTCGCTGCAACTCCTCAGAGTACTTGGCGACTGTGTTGATGAGCTGAGGCCCGTACTTACCACAGGCAGTTGCAAAAGGAGCAAAAACTACCTGTTGACCATCTGCGCCGACAGGCATCACCTTGGAGACCGCAGCAGGATCCATCTCCACGCCATGGGCTTCAACCATCGCGAGTGACATGGAAGCGTCAGCCGAACGAAGCGAGTTCTTGAAGCCTGCAGGAATACCTCCAGCGAGGGACTCCACCAGATCATATACGTTCTCGATCAGCTCAGCTTTGGGTGCCAGCTCCTCGTGGAGGCGACTGACTACACCCTTAGCTTTGGTCAGCATCCCCTTAATGGAAGCACTGTGGTCTTCGACTGCCACGACGGCGCCTTCCAAGGCATCATCGCGATGAAGCACCTGGGCGTTGAAGCTCAGACCACCAGCATCTACATAGAGCAAAGTGTTAGCAAAAAGTCAGCACAATAACAAAATTCGAAAGAAAGGAAACAACGGAAATCCAGACGAAAGAATACCTGAAAGAGCCTTGGCAATCAAGAAGAGCTATTCTTCAAACAACTTCTCCCTAGCAACGATGGAGGCGCACAAATCTTCTTCCCATTTCTGCGATTAATCAAGTGTAGCGACTGCCTCATCGCAACTCTTCACCGCCGCGGCGAGCGTCTTTTCAAGGGAAGCGGTTTCATGAAGAAGCATGTTATGCTCAGGTGCAACACACACAAGGATGAAGAAGAAGAAGCAAAAACACTACCTTTTAACCATGCGGTGGCGATTGTCCAGCAATGCGAGCTGGCAAGCCATCGCAAGTACTTGCTCCGCAAGGCGAGCAGCTTCCTTCATAATAAGCTGCAACAGGAGAAATACAAAGGATTAGCAGATAAGCTTGGATGACTAATTTGACTGCAAGTAAAAAAGCAACATCGCACGTACGTGCTCCTACAGAGACTCCGAAGTCGATTGCCGCGCAGTCGTCCGGACAACCATCTGATGCTCCATGGCATGTGGAGAACTTGATGAATTTTGCCCGGAGTGGGCCGCCAATGGAGGAGATGGAGTTTGCTTAGCAACTTGGCCTTGGAGTTCGCGACTCCATATTCTTTCAAAAATTGGACGTCGCCAGAAGATGACAACGCCGGTTGACTACGGAACAAAACCAACATCAGAAAATGTAAGTCCAAAAAGAACCAAGATGAGAATTGTACACTTACCAGTCAAACTTATCAAAGTCAAAGGTTTGGTCCTCTGACTCCGACGACTCCTTTGGCAGCCTCATCTTCTTGCGGGTAGAGGGCGCCATGGAACTCACAGGAATAGAAGGAATTGGCGACTCCGCACCAATCGTTGGGCCTCCTGGAATCGAAGGAGATGATGCATCTGAATCTTTGCTGCGTGAACGCTTGCGTGTGTCCGGACTGCTGGACTCGGGGGCTGCCTCCTCCTCTTCGAACGGGACGGTCGACTCCGACCCGTCCTCTTCATCTACTTCATGAGGAATAACCCCCTCAGGAAGAGGGGGCAAACTGGGAGACAAACTTGGTCAGCAGTCACACTCTCTTATCTACTTCACTCGTGGAAATGCCATCGGCAGATACGCGAGTGACATCGTCCGCACCAGCCCATTGGAACATAGGGTGGATTCTGTCCTGCAGGGGCGGGATGCAACGGCGCAACCATGTGCGAATGAGGGTGCATCCTCCCTCTTCTTTACCCATGCGACTCTCGAGGTCGCAGACACGCGCGTATAGCACATCCGTCTCCTCAGACTCGCTGGGCATCACCACGTTCTTCCAAGAACGCCTCCTCCTGCACGGTGTCGCAGGATCAAAAGGCGCGAGCCCAAAGTGGTCTCCGTCGGCCTTCTGGTCGCGGATGTAGAACCACTTGTCCCTCTACCCTTGGACGGACGCCATGAGCTTGATGTCGAAGTAACTGACGGAGGAGTCGACATGGATCCCGCGGCCTCCTACGTCGTAGACTACAGAGCCAGATGCCGACTGACGTTTCAGCTTGAAGAGCCATTTGAAGAGACCAAAGTGTGGCTCGACTCCGAGCCAGCACTCGCAAAGTGTAATATAGCAGGCGATGTGGAGAATAGAGTTGGGGGACAGCTGATGCAGCTAGAGCCCATAGAAACAAAGGTGGCCCCTGAAGAAAGGATGCAGGGGCAGAGACAGGCCGCGGATGATGAACGCTAGGAACATCACCCGGAAACCAGCAGGAGGACAAGGGGTTACCTCACCACCTAGGACTCACGAGTCACCAACTGCGGAAGACAGAACTCCATCTTGGTGCAGAAGACGGAGCTCGGATGACTTGATGATGGACGCGCACCACAGACCATTGGTGACGCGGGTGCCTGCGCCCTTCTTCTTCTCGGCGACGGCGGTGCTGGTGCCCGCAAAGGCGGAGCCGCCCTTCTTCTTGGCAGTAACAATGGCGGCGGCGGACTCAGCTGCAGCACCTCCTTCCTTCTTCCCCATCTTGCGGTGGCGATGCGAGCGGAGGAAGTAACTAGGAAACACGTGGAGTTGGTCCAGCGTAGCAAAATGGGATGAACTCTCAGAGGCAGAGAGCAGCAGCAATGACAATGGAGGCACGAAGCAGAGAAAGAGCAGATGGGAAATTAGCGCAGCTACGCTGCTACTTAACCCTCTGGCCGATGCAATCCAATGGCTAGCAGAAACCCTACTAGACGCGTGGCACGCATCGCGATCGACACGTGAAAAGGTGGAAGCACGAACCGTCCCCCACTACCTCCATTAAGCACGGAAATCGACGAGGCACAGTTAAAATGAAATATTACGCATGCCCAGTCAAGTCAGGGTCAGAAAATGGGACCCACCGCTCGTCACGCCCCGTCAAAGCCGCTCACGCGGGCAACTGAGGTCATCACATCGTCAGCACTGATGTCACCAAAGATTGAGCACTAGAAGACTTCGACTACTTTAGTCCTTGCTCGAGTCTTCGACTCCACCAAGCACTCGGGGGCTACTCCCGTAGGGAGCGCTGGTCGTGCACCCTACGATTTTCTTTTCTGCAAGAATATGGACATTCAAAGCATACCCAACCACTCGAATATACAATTTGACTATTGATCATGGGTTACTCCAGGAGGCCTGGAAATAAATTCGACCAAAACAAGCAAACAAAAGACGACAGCAGTCGCAAAAGTTCTTTAGTCCCTGCCTGAGTCTTCGACTCAACCAGGCACTCGGGGGCTACTCCCATAGGAAGCGCTGGTCGCGTACCCTATGGTTATTTGTACTTCGTACGGAGTGTTGATAACATCCACACTCGAAATCTATGGCGACACCACCTCATACTTTCCCTACAAAGAGACGGCGTCTCTTGGGTCACCCGAACCATCTCCGTGATGACAAAATTCCGATGTCGCGCTTGCAGCGTGAAGATAAGACCTGAATAAGGCCTGGCACCGCATTTGCTGCGCACTACCAGAAATATATCCGTGCCTGCAGGTGCGATGAACATGCCTTGACGGATGCGTCGAGTGCTCACACCCGTATACTGGAATTCGACTCCTGTAAGACCTCCGCGGCTTGAGTCGAATTACACCAGCACTTCTCCGAATTCGAGTCCGGGGAATCGATTTCGAGTAGATTGCGTTGTTTTGCCCTAAGGTAGTTAACTGATAGCGATACATAGGTTAAATCAGGCATGCATATCAACAATCCCTATGACATAAACAGAACTCTTGAAAAATACTCAGCTATGCACTCGAAATACTTCATGAAGTCCCCAGCCGAATCTACGATTCCACTGGACACTCGGGGGCTACTGACATGGGTACACCCTGAAGTTACTCGAGTTTGGTATATACAGTCCAGATACGGTGAAAGCCCACGGCGTTGCCACGGCCCAATGAACACTTCGAGTGACCCATGGACTCTCGATGACTTGCGAGACAAGAAGAAGTCTAAAAATAGAAAGTTTAAAGGGAAAATAAAAGCTAGGAGGGGGTGGCGAGGAGGACACACGCAACCCTAGTTTCCACAACCTTTGCCAGATTGCATCTGCACACCATTGTAATCTTCGATTCATTCGTTCATTCCAAGAGCAGACAAGCAGGAGTAGGGACCTCTACGAGGCCTGAACCTGGGTAAACCATGCGTACATGTGTGCTTATTTGCTAGCCGATTGATGCTTCCAGCGCTCCCTCCTTCTCCAAAACCCAAGTCCATAACAATGGGCATTGATGAGTTAAACCCTCGTCAGGTAATATTCTGAGATTGTAGTTCTGGTTAGATCTTCGCCATCCTTTCTCTGAAGTCGACGTTTTCGCTGCTTTCTTCGCGTTCTGAATTTTTCGGTCTTGCTTCACGTGGTGGAGTTGGCTGAGGACCTGATCCGAGGGAGAGATTGCCATAAATGCCATCAAAGTCCCCCAGATCTATCTCGAGTTGCTTGCTTTCTTTGCTTGCTTCAATCTGTGATGTGGTGTCCATGGAGGATCCGACGGATGATGCTGGTACCGTCGTAGGCGTAGGTTTATCCACCGACGGTTCTGATGTAATTAGGCCGAAGGGTGCAATTCTTGTGGGTCTTCTACTTGGAATTAGAAGCTTCCGATGATTAGATCGGATCTGCCATTGAAATCGACGGGTACCAATACAGGGGTGGGCGGGTGTGGTTCTGCTTTTGTCAGGTTGATTCTTGGCGGAGAGCGGTCCGCCGAATCCATGGTTCTAGCGTTCAGGTTTCCCACAGACGGCGCCAATTGACGAGGTGTAACCTCGGCAATGTCCATGGTGAAGGACTTAGGGTTTCGTAGAAAATAGAACGATGGGGATTTCGTCGGATATCAGGAAAACTGTGGAGTCAAAGTCGCCTAAATATTTGGAAATCGTACTATTACAAGTTGCCTGGGAGTTTTTCGGTACCCTAGCTTGGGCTTCTCCCTTCCTATATATAATAGGCCGGGTCTCAAAGCTGTATGCAGATAGGTTTTACATACGCGTAATTACAATGCCAACACAATGTCGGTTCAATCTTTTTCCTAATACAATCAAAGTCTTTGTCAACTGCTTCCTTGGGCTATCATCTGAAATCTTCATGGGCCGTAATCCTTTTGACCAGTCTAGGGTAACAAATCATAAGCACCCGAGTAATCATACCCATGTCAGAAGGTAGAGACTGGTTTATCTGACAAGGGATTTGAGAAGTTACTAAAAATAATGAAGCCGAAGCTTCCAAAGGATAATGAATTGCCCGAGAGCACATACGAAGTAAAGAAGACTCTCTACCCTCTAGGTTTAGACGTGCAGAAGATATATGCATGCATTAATGACTGCATCCTCTATCGTGGTGAGTACGAGAATTTGGATAAATGCTCGGTATGCACTACACTACGGTAAAAGATCAGACCAGATGACCCTGGTGATGTTGAGGGCGAGCCCCCTAGGAAGATGGTTCCTGCTAAGATTATGTGGTATGCTCATATAAAACCACAGTTGAAACGTCTGTTCAGAAACAAAGAGCATGCGAGGTTGTTGCGATGGCACAAAGAAGACCGTAAAAAAGACGAGATGTTGAGACACCCTGCGGATGGGTCGCAGTGGAGAAAAATCGAGAGAGGCTTCTCGGACTTATGGTTTGGTCTAAGTATAGATGGCATGAATCATTTTGCGGAGCAGAGCTGCAGTCACAACACCTGGCCTGTGACTCTATGTATCTACAACCTTCCTCCTTGGTTGTGCATGAAGCAAAAGTTCATTATGATGCTAGTGCTAATCCAAGGCTCGAAGCAACCCGACAACGATATTGATATGTACCTAAGGCCATTAGTTGAAGAACTCTTACAGTTGTGGGCCAAACCAGGAGGCATTTGACCAACGAGCGTTGCTTTTTGTAACCATTAATGATTGGCCTGCTCTTAGTAACCTTTCTGGATAGGAAACAAGGGATACAATGCATGCACACACTGTTTAGATAAAACTAAAGGTATATATTTGTGAAAATGAAAGAAGGTTGTGTACCTTGGGTATCGTCAATTTCTTCCGACCAATCATGTTGTAAGAAAGAAAGGCAAGCATTTCAAAGGTGAGGTAGATCACTTGAAGAAGCCTGACCTCCCTACTGGGGATGATGTATTTGCTATGATGAGGGACATAGAACTAATATTTCGAAAAGGTCCTAGCGGTCAATCTTTTTCGAACGACGTCGCTACTGGACACGCGCCCATGTGGAAGAAGAAATCTATATTTTGGGAGCTACCCTATTGGAAAGCCCTACATGTCCACTCTTTGATCGACTTGATGCATGTGACGAAGAATATTTGTGTGAACCTGCTAGGCTTCTTGGGCGTGTATGGGAAGACAAAAGATACACCAGAGGCACGGGAGGACCAGCAACGTATAAAAGACCACGACAACAGGCATCGACAAAATAAGACGGATAAAGGGCGTCACCTAAGTCCTACTAGCTATGCTCTTACAAAAGCAGAGAAGGAAATCTTTTTTGCAGTACTTTACAGTATCAAGGTGCCATCTGGCTTCTCGTCGAATATAAAGGGGATAATAAATATGGCAAAGAAAAAATCCCAAAACCTGAAGTCGCATGACTGCCATGTGATTATGACGTAGTTGCTTCCAGTTGCATTGAGGGGGCTTCTACTGGAAAATGTTCGAGTTTCCATTGTGAAGTTATGTGCATTCCTCAACGTAATATATCAGAAGGTAATCAATCTAGATGATCTGCTAAGGTTACACAAGGATGTGGTCCAATGTCTTGTTAGTTTTGAGTTGGTGTTCTTGCCATCCTTCTTCAATATTATAACACATCTCCTGGTTCACCTTGTCGAAGAGATTGCCATTCTTGGTCCTGTATTCCTACACAATATGTTCCCCTTCAAGAGGTTGATGGGAATATTAAAGAAATATGTTCAAAATCGTGCTAGGCCAGAAGGAAGCATCTCCAAGGGTTATGGAACAGAGGAGGTCATTGAGTTCTGTGTTGACTTTATTCCTGACCTTAAGTCGATTGGTGTTCCTGAATCGCGGCATGAGGGAAGACTACATGGAAAAGGCACGCTTGGAAAGAAATTAATGATATGTAGGGACGAGATTTCTTTCACTCAAGCACACTACACAGTTCTACAAAATTCCAGCTAGGTGGCCCCGTATATCACTGAACACATTAATATTCTACGCTCCCAACACCCAGGATAGTCTGACCCCTGGATTACACATGAACATGTGAAAACTTTCAGCGGTTGGTTGTGAACACATCTCATGAATGACAACACTATTGAAGATCAGCTGTACTTGTTTGCTGGGACACCATCTTCGACTGTATCGACTTACCAAGGGTATGAGATAAATGGGAATACCTTCTACATGATCACCCAAGATAAAAAGAGCACCAACCAAAATAGTGGTGTCCGCATGGATGCAACAAACAAAAATAGGCAAAAGGACACCTATTATGGTTACATAGAGGAGATATGGGAATTTGAATATGGACCTTCTTTTAAGGTCCCTTTGTTTCGGTGCAAATGGGTCAAGCTTGATGGAGTAGGTGTAAAGGTAGACCAGCTGTATGGAATGACAACTCTGGATCTCAAAAATATTGTTTACATAGATGAACCATTTGTCTTAGCCAATGATGTGGCTCAAGTTTTCTATGTGAAGGACATGTCCTCTAGACCAAAAAAGAAAACGTAAGCAAAAGAGTCCATCATACGATGAGCCAAAGCGTCACATAGTTCTTCCAGGGAAAAGAAATATCGTGGGAGTCGAGGACAAGACAGACATGTCGGAAGATTATAATAAGTTTCATGAAATTCTACCCTTCAAAGTGAATGTTGACCCAAGCATCGCATTAAATGATGAAGATACTCCATGGTTGCGGTTGAAGCGATCATAAGCAAGGGACATACGCGAACATGATTTGAACGTTGGTGATGTGTAATATATCTGATGTATTAAACCTTTTTTGTGATGTTTGAAATTTTCCAAGTTTCATATTTTTAGGGTTCCAGGTTTCGGGATTAGAGTTTAGGGTTCTAGGGTTTAGGGTTCTATGGTTGGAGCCAATAGTAACAGGGACTTAAGATATTTCAGGGGCCTTTAGTCCTGATTGGAGCCAATAACCGGGACTTAAGATATTTCCCACCCTTCTCTGAGTCGTCAAGACATGCGTTATGCTTTCCCGCCATTTCCCTCTGCTTCCCGCCATTTCCCTTCGCTTCCCGCCATATTTTCCCGCCTTTTCCCTCCGCTTCCCGCCATCTTTTCCCGCCATTTCCCTCTATATATAGGCCGACCACCATGGCCATCCACACATCCACGACTTCCCCTCACACAATGATGGACACCGCATACTAGGCCATTCTGACCCTAGAGGAGATCGAGGCGATGTGGGCCACTAGCTACCCATGCCCGCCAGGCTACTTGCTGCCCGCTAGGCTACCGGCTACCCGCCGACTAGATGCTGAGAGTCGGAGGAGTTCTTGTCCCTCCTCTGCCTCAAGGTTCCGCCTGCTAGGTAGCCATCACGAACCACTTCTACCTAGAGCTCGCGCCGGAGCAGCGGATGGATCCCCATTGGGATCCCGACAACTACGACACCTAGAATGCCTTCTTCGCTAACCGACAGCAAAAGGGAGCTTGCTAGGTACGAGGGGAGGGCCCACCCCGTTGAACCACAACGAGGCTGGTCGCTGCCTGTGGTGGGAAAATAGGACAATCGTTGGTGTGATGCGCTACATCGCTGATACGTCATAAACGTATCTATAATTTTTGATGCTCCATGCTAGTTTTATATCAACTTTCTTATGTTTCGGTTACACTCTGAGGTATTTTTATACATTTTCTGGAACTAACCTATTAACAAGATGCCACAGTGCCAGTTGCATGTTTTCTGCTATTTTTGGTTTCAGAAAAGCTAGTAAAGAAATATTCTCGGAATTGGACAAAACAAAAGCCGAAGTTCCTATTTTACCAGAAGACTCACGGAGCCAGAAGACGAGACGGAGGGGGGCCACGAGGGGCCCACACCACCTGGTGGCGTGGGTCAGGCCAGGCCACCCAGGGGTGGTGTGGCTTCCTCGGGCCTCCATCAACCTTTCCCCTTCGGCTATATATTCCCTCCGATGCAGAAACCCTAAGAACAAGATCAGAATTCCATGAAAAGTTCCGCAGCACCACCGCCACCGAAGAGGAGATTCAGGGGATAGAAGTCTCTGTCCGGCACCCTACTGGGACGGGGAAGTGCCCCCGGAGCCATCTCCATCGACTCCACTGCCATCTCCATCGTTGTTGCTGACTCCCATGATGAGGAGGGAGTAGTTCTCTCTCGAGGCTAAGGGCTCTACTGGTAGCTATGTGTTCATCTCTCTCTCTCTATGCGTGATCTTATGAGATCATGAGCTTTGTAATATATAGATCTATTCTGCTACTCAAGTGCTTTAATTAATCTCTGCTTATCCCCACGTGTGTGAAGTTGATAGTTTGCACACCGTGTGGCACTTTGACTAAGGTTACAGAAATACTTATCATGAGTATGATTTGAATTGGAGGTCTCTATGAGATTGTGGTGTTTGATGGAACCATCTAGCGCTCAAGGTGACAGTGAGGGGTTATCTAGATGGGGAACACGAACTTTAAGATGTGCTGTTATAGCCCTACATCATCCAACTGGAGAGTAGTTCAGTGTAGCATGATGAAGAGAAGATATTTATATGAGAGTGTCCACTAGTGAAAGTATGATCCCTAGGCATTGTTTCTAAGCATTGAAACATCGTTTACCATCAGTCATGTTACATGTTTGCTTGCTGCCACTCTTATTTCAGATTGCAATTACCACTTATAATCATCCATATTACTTGTATTTCACTGTCTCTTCGCCGAACTAGTGCACCTATACACCTGACAAGTGTATTGGGTGTGTTGGGGACACAAGAGACTTCTTGTATCTTGATTGCAGGGTTGTTTGAGAGGGATACTAATGACCCACAAGTATAGGAGGTGTATCGCAGTAATTTCGATAAGTAAGAGTTTCGAACCCAACAAGGAGCAGAAGGTGTTGGCGAATGGCTAGGAGCAGGAATTCTCTCTAAATACTTAGCAAACGGATTTTTAGGGGTTTTTGATAATGCAGGTAAATAAAGTACGAGTAAATAAAAGACAATAAGAATAAATAAAGCAACTGGCCCAATCCTTTCTTTAGCAAAGTACAAGCCGGTTGTATTACTTAAGATGACCAAACGTTCTCGAGGACACACGGGAATATCGTCAAGTGCTTTCGCTTCATATAGTTGATTAATCTTCTTTAGCTTGCTAAGTGTTGTGTGGGTGAACTTGTGCTAATGTACCGACCTTCCTAGGACTAATACATACTTGTGATTATACCCCTTGCAAGCATCCACAAGTACAAGAAAGTAATTAAGGTTGAAAGTTAACCATAGCTTTAAACTCTAAGACCCAGACGTCCCTTGTGCAATGGTTTCCTAACGGGGGTTCAGGTTTATGTCTCTCCGGCAACCCCTACGATTAGTAGCCAAATACACAATGCATTCACCTAGGCCCATATAGGTGAAGTGTCATGTAGTCGATGATCACATGACACCACTAGAAGAAGTACACCACAACTTAAATATCAAACCATTGAATCTTTCTCAACACAATTCCACTACTAACAACATGACTTCTCCCATGTCCTCAAGAACAAAATGAACTACTCACAAGACATCATATGGATCATGATCAGAGATGAAATAATGATGTGTAACAATCTGAACATAAACTATAATTCAATGGTTCACTCAATAGCATCAACTACAAAGAGTAATCAACACCGGGAAAGTTTCCCCTAAGAACTATGCAAGATTCAATCCAATTGTTACAGCGGTATGAAGTGGTGGTGATGGTGCTGGTGATGAAGATGGTGGTGATGATGATGATGATCCCGATGCAATCCAGCTTGATGGTGGTGTTGATGGTGACGATCTCCCCTCTCCGGGAAGGAATTCCCCTGGCAGAATTCTGTCTGCCGGAGAGATCTTTCTCTCTCGATGTTTTCCACCCTGCAGAGGCGTTGGAATCTTTCTATTGTCGCTCCCCGAGTCTTAGGGTTTTCGGAGGATAATATATGCCAGAGGGGAGAGGCTAGAGTGGACCAGGGCGGCCACACCACCCGGTGGCACGGCCTGGGGTGGCCCGCGCCAGGGGGTGGTGTGGCCCCCCTGTGGCCCATCTCCACTTCCCCTTCTGGATTTCTTCGTCTTATGAAAAATAGGATTTTCCATGTATTTTCCCGGATTTTCTGATCTTCACGAATTTTGCCTCCAAACAACACCTTTTCCATCAAAATCCTGACTGCAGCGGTCTATGCTCCAAAACTCATCAACCATGCAAAAACAGATGAAATAACATAAGTATCATCTCTTAATATGAAATATATCAATGAATAACAGTAAATTATGATATAGAATAGTGATGCAAAATGGACGTATCAACTTCCCCCAAGCTTAGACTTCGCTTGTCCCCAAGCGAAACTGAACTCAATAAACATGACCTCAGGTTTATGCAGTGAAGAGTCGATAAAATAATATGGACAAGAAGAATCACATTCATCAATACATAAGTCATAAAATAAGACAACTCACTATTATATAACTTTAACTTGCATTAATTAAAGGAAACACAATAAAGATACATAAAGTAAATCATAGTTGGTAATGGCAAACTTAGCTCTTGGTCGAAGAATAGTTCACAATTTGCTAGAGTTCACAAATAACTAATTTTCAATGATAGCTTTCAAAGTAGTAGACACTAAGATAAGAGCAAAGTGCAAAACAAGGAACATAAGAGCCATGATTTAATAAATCATCATATGAATGAATGAAACACAACAACTTAAAATACTTGTTGAGATAGAAGGGAATAGGTTTACTGACTCAATTAAAAAGTAAAAGAAAGGCCCTTCGCAGAGGAAAGTAGGGATTTCAAGTTTCATAAAGAGCTTCCAAAAATTAGGGTACTTATTAGCTTTCATCTCACATTGCCCTATCATAGGCATATTTAGGTGATTAAGGTTAAAGTGATCAAATATGAGGATATTCTTGACAAGTTGTAAGATGAAAATCTCATGTCCCTTGAATACGAGGGCCGCTCCTCATGCTACTCAAGTTTAGTCACTGGTAAGTTCTTGTCATAGTAAGTACATGTGTATCATGGAGAACCGCCAATGGGGTACCCCTTGCCCGATGATACGGAAGAATCCCCATATCAAAATGACAAGTCAAGCAGACAACAAGCATCTCAGCAATCTTCTTATTTGTCGTGGGAATTTGGTGCTTTTTTCTCTATTTCCTCTTTTCTCATCTTTTTTTCTTTTTATTTTTTTTCTCAATCTCTATCCCTTTTTTCTTTTTTATAAGAAAAATGCTTCATAGATGCTCATTATGGTTACGCTTGCAGTTGGTTGGTGGTTTGGTGGAGTGAGAGGATTTCATCCTTGAGCTCA
The DNA here is from genome assembly GCA_910589775.1 of Avena eriantha. Classification (NCBI taxonomy): domain Eukaryota; kingdom Viridiplantae; phylum Streptophyta; class Magnoliopsida; order Poales; family Poaceae; genus Avena; species Avena eriantha. The sequence goes on from OU342742.1 coordinate 225,502,423, forward strand.
GCAGTCTCCTTCTGTTACTCGGTGATGAGTGCGGAACAAATCTTATGGATGATATCCACTTCGTGTTCTGCCATCTTCTTGTGCCTAAAGACTTCTTTCTCCAGCGCTTCCATCCTGTCCTCCAGACTTCCTTCACCTTTAGGGCCTTGAAACTCTTTTATTCGTACCTCCCCATCTTCGAGCAACAACTCCTTGGGACAAATCTTCAACTCAAGCAAGTATGGGTTGATGATATCCGCTGAGGAATCTTCCTTGGCTGATCCAGAGGAAGACATTGTGGCTCCAAAACTGGGACCTGTCAGAAACAAATCGAAACAAAAACACGACAAGAACACGATATAAGAACCTCGGGGGATCCGGGGGATTATATATTACGAAGTTTTACAACAAAAGGAAGGTACTGGGAGAACACAGGTCGGAGACGGAGTCCGGGGCGGCCACACCACCTAGCGGCGCGGCCAGGGGTGGGCCCGCACCACAGGGTGGTGTGAGCCACGCAGGCTCCGTTTCCGTCCCCTTTTCACTTCGTTGCTTTCCTTGTTAGATAAAAACAGCAAAAATATAACTGTACAGAATTTTCACGGAACTTTTCTTACCAGAACTATTACTATTCGAAAACGGACTCTCCAGGTCTCTGAATTTGGTCTTTGATAAAATTTTCCGGAGTTATCACTTGGATAGCATCAATATATTCATCTTCATACACATATTACTTGAGTCATGAAAACTTTCACTTTCTTATTACACCATTTTCTCCACTAACCTAGAAATTTTTTTCACACAATTCTCATTAGCAACAGTAGTGCATATGAGTTAATAAACATGTCGTCGGATTGATCACAAGTACGCCATGAGGGGGTCCTCGAGGCGTGCGGAAGAGAGGGGTGTGAGACGTACGGTGTTCCGGGACGGTGAGCACACAAGTTTACCCAGGTTCGAATCCGCCAGCTTTGGACGGATCCTACTCCTGCTAGCAATCCAGTAATACGGCAGAGCCGGAATATGGGTTACAAGGGTTTCGCCTGTGTCAGTTGAGGCTCTAAAGTATTGGGTTGTAAGGTGTTGCCCTAAAGGCTCTCCCTAGGACGGCTTATATAGATATCCGGCCTAGGGTTTACAGGAAAGATCTATCCGGCTACGACTAAGAGTTAGTTACAGAGTACATCTTGAACTACAAGTAACATTATGGGCCTAAGTCGGTAAGTCTTCTGGGCCTTCCCTTAGCCGGATTAGACTCGGTCTTCTCTCCCTGACTGGGCCGCCCGTGAAGCAAAGCTCTAACCCGAAGTGGGCCACCCTGGTCAGTGAGGAACTGTGAGGATACCAGAAAGTATATCCCCAATAGTAGCCCCCTGAGGCCTCCAAGATCCAAAGTCGGATTTATCATCGTCTAGCTTGATCTTCGGCTTGCAGAATCTTGAAGGGTTCCTGAAACATCACAACAAAAAATACGATCCGAGTCTTAAAAAATAAGTCGGACCTATCAACAGGTTACTCGGATTTTCCAGCTTGATTTCAAACTAAGCCGGAACTTAGTCTCTAACGCCATCTGACACAAGCCATGATCAAGTCACGTCATCTGACAGACATCCTGTCAGCGCGACCATTGGTGGGTCCGCGGTTCGCGGAACTGAGGCGCCGTTTCAATGCGTGTGTGGAGATCGAGGTGACGTAATCATCGCGTGGGTCCTTCCCAGTTCCTTCCACGACGCGTGGCGGTTACACTGTAGCATTTGCACGAATCTTGGCACAGTTAGGTGGATATAAGGGGTTAGGATTTTCTCCTTCTCCTTTCACCAGTCCTTTGCATTTTCCTCTCCTCCCAATCTCTCTGCACGCACAGAGCTCCTCCTTCCCCCCCCCCCCCAAAAAAAACTCCTAGCGCCGCCCGTTCTAGGTCATCTTCCCACCGGATAAATGGCTTCTTCTTCTTCTTCCTCCGGCTTGGCAGCAGTGGCGGCGACAGCAGCGATGGAAGCGGTGGCGGAGAAAGAGAGCTTCCGTGGGCTCTGGATCCCTTGCGTCCTCGACGACAAAAAGCTCCAGAGCATGGAGAAGGAAGGGCTCCTCCGCGCCGGCGACTGGCGGAGCGGCTTCGAGGAAACCATCTCCAACCCGCACGCCGGCGAGCGGGTCCACTTCGGCACCCACCTCGACAGAGGTTTGTCGTTTCCTCCCTCGGAGTTCTTCTCCGAGGTGATTGATCATTACGGAGTTCAACTCCATCATCTTCCTCTCAACTCTCTCTTAGATATGAGCGCTTATGCTTCTTCGTGTGAGGGCTTTCTCGACATTAGGCCGAGTTTGACTCTATTCCGGTACTATTTTCATGTCCGGAGAAACTCTATCACTGCCGGTGTTCCTTATATCACCAGTACCATTAGCTTTTCGCTTTGACGCGAGCGCATATCCCAAAATCCTAGCTAGTGACTCGGTCAAACAATGGCCAACCACGTTCTTTTACCATAGGGATATTCCGGCTCCCGACAAAGCTACTGCTTTGCTGGCTTTTGTTGATGGAGCTGCCACGGCCCAACCGTCTTGGGACGAGGCTGCTCCGGCTCTCAGTGACAATCTGATCCTCGCTAAGAGGTGGGTCGAATATCTGATCAAACACAAGGGACTGAAGGGATCCGACTTGGTCCAATGTTGGGTTTCACGTCGGATCCAGCCCCTTCAGTACCACGGAGATCGACTGATGCACTCCATCACGTCGTCCAAGGAAGACTCCCTCTGCATCAGCCCCAAAGCCTACACCACGCAGGGCTATATAAGCCAGATTAAGTGGCTGATCAGGGAGCGGATCGAGAGGAGGATCCCAGAGATTTCTCTAGATATGCATACGGCGGAAAACCCCGTAGTGCCGGTAAGCTTCCATCAGTACACCTTTTATGTGTTTCAATCTTTGAGTTATACTGCAATACTGATATGTTTTCTTCTTTTCAACTTGCTGACCTCCCCGAGTTGGAACTTGCTCCGCTCTAAGGATATCCTCCTGAGTTTTCTGAGGAGATAGAGGTAGTACCATTGCCGGACCTTGCACTCAAGAAGTGCAAAGCTCCGACAGTGGCTGTTGGCACAAAGGAGGTGCTCGTCGTGAAGAGGTAACTTTCCATCAAAACTTCTACCTTTGTACTTTACTCGAATTTCTTTCCGAGATGTAATGTTTCCGACTTTACTACATTCTCAGAGCAAAATCGATCATCAATGGCAAGGGGAAAGGGATTTCTTCGAAGCCCAGGCGACAGACGAAGCTTACCATAGCTTCTCATGCCGTGGCTCCTCCGACTCCTGCCCCTCAACCTTCTGCAACACCAGTGACCATTCCTTCTCCGGTCGTCGCAGAAGATTCGGCTCCATCGACAAAGCCTGTGATCCTTAAACCGCAAACTGACGTCACCATGGGTGAGTCAGATTTAGATAAGGGTGAACCCTCTTTGGGTAATGATCCCTCGGCAGAAACCTTCACCGAAAACCTTATCAGCAATCCGGGACTTGCCAAGTTTGGCCTGTCCCGGAAATCTGCTGAAGAAATCCAGCGGCTCGCCAGGCAATGCCTAGAGAAAAGTACTTTATCTGCCGAAGAAGAAGCGCAAGAAGCAGAGGACGTCTAGCACTCCAATCTTATTGAACAAGTGCTTCTTCGCAACGAGAGGATCAAGTCCGGGGAACTTCCAACTGCTCCTGTGACCCCTCTGACTCTCGTTGAGAAGGTTGTTGTTGAGGTGAACGCGAGTTTGGATAAACTCACTCGCGAACAATATGTAAGTCGGAATTCCAACTCCTGTTTTTCCTTTATTTCATATCATATCCTCTAGCCCCCAAGCATGAAGTGGGATATATAATCCGGGTTTATGCTTCATTAGGATGCCAAAGTATGAACTAGTGTAGCCCCCAAGGCTCGTGCTGATATTAGCAAAAATATTAGCCCAGGTCTTTAGTAGCTTTCCAACTTTGGGTATTCTGACTTACAGAAAGTATATTCCTATAACCAGGATTTATTGAAGAATGTCTGTAATAAGCGGACAGAGATCAAAGCTCTCCGGCTTAAAAATGCTGAACTTAGAGTTGCCAAGGATGAGGCCGAAGGTAAACATTCCGAGACTCAAACCTTGTCTCCGTTTTTTCAATGTCGACTTTATGTGAACTGTTGTCCTTTTTGACTTACAGCACTAGTGAAACAATCTTGTACTATGATTCAAGAGGCCGAGAACCTCAAGACCTTGGTGGTGGAGAACAAGGAGCTTCGCCAAGAGCTGGATAAGCTCAAGGTGGATCATGAAAAGAGCATTGCTCAAATCCTTGAATCCTCCTCCATGGCAACTGATGAGCGTGATTGCAAGATCGCTGCTCAAGATAAAACAATCTCGGACCTCAAGAATGAGCTTTGCAGAGAGAGGGACATTTTCGAGGTGCTCCAGGCTAAACTCCAGAGTCTCCGGGAGGAGAAGACCAAAATTGACGACATCATTTTCGGTACGTTCCATCTACCTGACTTGTCTATTTTCTTTGACTTCTATCAATGTCGGATTTTTCTTAACTTGTTTTGTGTATAGGTCCTTGAACTTGACGGACTCTTCTTCCACCGAGCCCTGCACCCACCGGCTTACCCAAGTCGGTGACCTGCTTCATGACTTCTCCCAATCCCTTGAGGACATCGGCGAAGCTCCCAAGATTCCGGACATGCACATCATGTCGGATTTTCAGGTGCGGGACAAAGCAAAGGAGATGCCGCAACTTGTTCAGGATTGGAACATGTCCTACGCGCGGACTGCTGCGCAGAACGCTCTCACCATGGTCATGAGCCACCATGGAAACATGGAAATATGGCAAGTGACCAGAGGGTACTACAAAGTAGATGAAGACGGCCAGGAGTAGGACCTTCAAGCCATCATGCACTCCTGCGCCGGATATGGGTGTCACGTAGCTGACCTGACCAGTTACGAGACCCCTTTCTTCACCCGCGTGGACACTCCGCCTCCTCCTCCAGAAGAATCAGCAGAACTTTCCGATGATGAACGCACCACCTCGGATGCGGACATCTCGGAACGATACCAAGGCGGTGTTTCCAGCGAACCGGCAGCTCCTTCATCTCCTCTTGCATTATAAATTGCCAGAAATATTTGTATTATCCTGAAAAAACATGATGCATCTGTAAATATGAAGTACTATGATTTTGCTAGCGCTAAGCTTTTGATCTATTCATCACTTTTGGCTTTTAAACTTTTTGCGTGCCTCAAATGTTTACACAAGCACTTGTATTTTTTTGCCCATACTTATTGTTTATCTGGCTTTCCGCCTCGTCCCTTTCGCGAGCCAGCTAAACCTTCTGCCGGAAACTTTGCCGAGCAACGGAGCTCAATTGCTAAACAAGTTTAAACTCGGAAACAAAGCCGGCTTCCAGTACCAACAATTCACTACTTGGAAAATGCCCGCATCCAGCAATCAGACAAATAACCAAAGTAAAGACTAGAAATTTTAGAGTTATACCCGAAGGTAGCAATTTTAGAATCAAAAATCTAAACCAGAACGAGCATGAGCATAAAGTACTTTCAAGCAACATGATCATTCGGAAATAAGATGGTAAAAACTTCTCAGAAAAACTTGAGGCAACCAAAACTTTTATTTCTCATAGAACATGTACATATATATGATTACAAAGAAGGATAAACTAAGAATAAAAGGGACGTAGCTGAGCAATATTCCACGGTAAGTCTAAGTCATCCGGATTTGTACTGCCTCCAGCTCTCTTTCTCTTCTTAGTAGCAGGTCTTTCTTTGACTGGCCTCATGTCAGTTAAGTAGTATGGTCCATTGTGCAATACTCGACTAACTAAAAAGGGCCCTTCCCATACTAGGGAAAGTTTGTGCTTTCTTTGTTGCACAAGCCGGAGAACCAAATCACCTTTATTGAAAGATCTATTTCGGACTCTTTGGCTATGATACTTGCGTAACTTCTACTGATAGGCTGTAGATCTTATTTCAGCAACGACGTGAACTTCTTCAACTAAGTCGAGATCATTTTGTCGAGAAATCTCGGCATCCTCTTCAATATACGCGGCCACTCTAGGAGAAGTATGACTCAAATCACTAGGAAGAATTGCTTATGCGCCATAGACCAAGAAGAAAGGTGTGTATCCTGTTGACCTGTTTGGAGTTGTTCGTAAACTCCAAATTACAGAGGGTAATTCCTCTGCCAAGCCCCCGCAGCATGTCGTAGTGGTGCTTCGAGTCTTGGTTTTATCCCTTGTAGGATTAAACCATTTGCTCTTTCGACTTGTCCGTTAGCCTGTGGATGTGCGATTGACGCAACGTCAAGCCGGATATTTTGCTCGTTGCAGAATTCAGCGAATTCTCCCATAGAGAAGTTACTCCCATTGTCCGTGATAATGCTATGCAGATAACCATACCGGATTATAACATCCTCGACAAATCTTTTGGCTGTTGCTCCATCACAACTTGTGACAGGTTTAGCCTCAATCCATTTTGTGAATTTATCCACCATCACTAAGAGGTGAGTAAATCCACTTGGAGCTCGTTTAAATGGTCCTACCATATCAAGCCCCTAGACCGCAAAGGGCCATGTTATAGGTATTGTTCGCAGCTGATCAGCCGGAACATGAGCTTGCTTGGCGTACTTTTGGCAGCATTTGCACGTCTTGACTAATCGTTCGGCATCTGCCTGAGCTATAAACCAGAAAAATCCGTGTCTAAAAGCTTTTTGCACTAAAGATTTGGCTGAAGCGTGGTGACCACACTCGCCTTCGTGGATTTCTCTTAAGATTTCCACTCCTTCTTCCTGAGACACGCAGCGCTGAAAAACCCCAGAAACACTCCGTCTATGGAGCTTACCGTTAACAATAGTATAGGATTTTGCTCGTCGGATAATCTGCCGGCTTAGAACCTCGCCTTCGGGTAATTTTCCATCTACCAGATAATCTAGGTAGGGTTGAGTCCAGCTAGGAATTACAGCCAGAACTGCTATTAGAGGTGAGTCGGATTTGGTCGGATATTCCTCATCCACTCCCTTTATTGAGGGAACTTTGAGGTGCTCTAAAAAGCGCCATCCGGGACTTCTTTCCGCGCAGAGCCTATCCCAGATAGTGCATCTGCTTCCTCGTTTTCTGCTCGAGGGATGTGTTGAACCTCAAACCCTTCGAACGATTTAGATAGATCATCCAGGACAGCTTTATATGCTACCATGTGTTTATTTGCATTACAAATATCTGACACTTGTTGAGAAACAAGATCTGAATCTCCATAACACATCAAACGTCGGATGCCAATATCCTTAGCAATCCGGATTCCATGTAGCAGTGCTTCATACTCGGCAATGTTGTTTCTCACTGTGAAGTGGATCTGCAACACGTATAGAAGTTTATCTCCTTGGGGTAATTTGAGCACCACACCAGCCCCGAGCCCCCATGAGCCTTAGACCCATCAAAGTAGAGGGTCCAATATTCCGACTCAGGGAGGATCATATTTTCCTTCGTCTCTGTCCAATCAGCGACAAAGTCAGCAAGGATTTGGGATTTGATTGGTGTCCGGGATTTATACTCAATATCGAAAGCTGAAAGCTCAATGCCCCATTTGACGACGCGTCCTGTGGCGTCACTGTTGTTGATTATATCTCTCATGGGAGTTGTGCTCACCACGGTAATTGGATGCTCCTAAAAGTAGTGTCGTCTCTTACGAGATGCTAGAAAAACACCGTAAGCCAACTTTTGATAATGCGGATATCGCTGTTTTGATTCTGTCAGGACCTCACTGACAAAGTAAGTCAGACGCTGCACCAAGTGCTCCTGATTTTCCTCTGGTCTCTCCACCACCATGACGATACTAACGACCTTATTTGTCGCAGCAAGATAAAGCAACATCGGTTCCTGAGGTTCCGGCTGTGCGAGGATAGGAGCAGATGAGAGTACTTTCTTCAGGTCTTGTAGTGCAGCTTCAGCTTCTCAATCCAAACCAAATCCTTGGTCTTTTTCAGGAGTTTGTATAATGGTGCGGCTCTTTCACCAAGCCGGCTTACAAATCGACTGAACGCAGCGATGCAACCAGTTAATCTTTGTACGTCCTTCAGGCGAGTTGGCCTGGCAATATTGAGTATAGTCTTGATTTTGTCTCGGTTCACCTCTATGCCTCTTTGAGACACGATGAAACCTAACAATTTTCTGGCTGGTATTCCAAAGAAGCATTTCTTCGGGTTAAGCAGGATGTTGTATTTTCGTAGATTGGCGAACGTTTCCTCCAAGTCGGAAATCAATGTTTCCTTCTTTTTGGACATTACCGCAATATCATCTATGTATGCATGTACGTTGCGTCCGAGTTGGTCATGGAGGCACCGCTGCATCGTGCGTTGGTACGTAGCTCCTGCGTTCTTCAGCCCAAAGGGCATCGTAACAAAACAGAAGGTTCCGAAAGGGGTTATGAATGAAGTTTTGACTTTGTCAGATTCCTTCATCCGGAATTGGTGATAGCCGGAATATGCGTCGAGAAAACAGAGGAGTTCCGAGATCGATAACTTGATCAATTCTAGGCAGAGCGAATGGATCTTTTGGACAAGCCTTGTTCAAGGCAATATAATCAACACACATCCTTAAATCAGTGGTGTCCTTTTTAGGGACCATTACAGGATTGGCCGACCACTCAGTGTGGATGACCTCTTCTATGAATCCGGCTAACTCGAGCCTTGCTAGTTCCTTAGCTATTGCCTTACGCTTTTCATCGCCACAGCGTTGTAGGGACTGTTTGACGGGTTTAGTGTTCAGGTTTACATTTAAAGAGTGCTCGGCAAGTTCCCTAGCTACTCTAGTCATGTCAGATGGCTGTCATGCAAAGATATCGTGATTTGCTTCGAGGAACTTGACGAGCGCGCTTTCCTATGCGCTACCTAGGCCTACGCCTATCTGGGTCACCTTGGAGGGGTCATCATCCTTCAATGGCGTCTTCTTCGTCTCTTATGATGCCTTGAACTCCGGATTTAGCTTTGTCACCTCCTTCTTGATCTCCTGGTACTCCTAGGCGTGCAGCACGGCTTCAGCAAAGGCGGCATTTCCATCCTCGCACTCTCGCGCTTTCTTCGGGTCTCCCCTGATGGTGATCACACCGTTGGGACTTGGAATTTTCATCATATTGTAAATGTAACACGGACGAGCCATAAAAGCCCAGTAAGCCGGGCGTCCGAATATAGCGTGGTACGCGCTCTTGAACGGGACCACTTCGAAGGAAAGTGCCTCCGTCCGATAGTTCTTTGGAGTTCCAAAGGTGACATCCAAAGTAATCTCTCCCAGGGAATTAGCTTGTCTTCCTGGGACAACTCCGTGAAAGATCACAGAGCTATGGTTCAGCTGGGTTTCCGAGATCTTCATCCGGCGTAGCGCTTCGACATAGAGAATATTGATGCTGCTTCCACCGTCCATGAGGGTCTTGGAGAAACCATAACCGTCAATAAGTGGGTTGATGATTAAGGCATATTTCCCTCGCCAGTGCAACTTAGGAGGATGATCAGCACGGTCAAATGTGATTGCCACTTCCGACCAGTCCAAGTATTGGGGGACAGCCATAACTGTTGCATTGAGCTCGTGTAGAACTGCTTTCTTGACCTTTGCTGGTTGAGATCTGAGGAAGGTGATGTAAGTGTCCTTCTTGGTGGGAAAAGTTTTCTTCCCTTCCGGCTTGGGATTTGAAGCATCAGCTTCCTCCATGTCGGAATCTTCCTTGGTCTCTTTATCTTTTTTGGGATTTTTCTTTCCCTTCTTCCGCTTAGCTTTGTAGCCCGCGGTGTCATCTCTTTTGATGTCGTCATTGAAACGACACTCACCGTTGGTGTGGGACGAGCCCCCATTGATGTCTAGGTGATGCACACATGGGTTATTGGCAATGTCGGCCCAAGAGTAGGTTTTGCCTGGTTGCTGGTCTCCTCTACCCTGGACCCTTCATGTCCCACGGCCTCCGCCGCGTCCTCCTTGTCCTCGTTGGGTTTTTCTTCCGAGGTATTTTTGCGCTTCTAAGCTTTTTGCTTGGGTTGTCTTGCCGACGGAGGCACAGCTAGGGCGTTGAGTAATCCCTCTGTGTTGCCGTCAGCATCTGCATACTTGCTCGATGTTTCTATCATCTCTCCCAAATCAGTGACTTTGTCACACTTTAAGTGGTGACGTAGTAGACCAATTGGGAGTCCTACGATGAAAGCTTCAATCGCAGTTTGATCATTTACTCCTTCACAGGAGTTCTTGGTGTCGATCCATCGTCTAAGGTAATCCCGGCAAGTTTCTCCGGCTTTCTGGGTGCAACGCTGTAGGTCTCCCACCATACAGGGCCTCCGATATGTGCCTTCGAAATTCCGAAATAACGCACTTTGCATGTCATACCAGTTATGGATGGTGTTCTCCGGAAGTTCATTGAGCCATGATCGTGTCGTATTCCGCAACATAAGTGGGAGATATCGGGTTGCGACCAGGCTGTTTCCGCCTTTAGCGACGCAGCAAGCTTGGAAAAAATCCTGAAGCCAAGTATTTGGCCGAGCAATGCCGTCATAGGCTTGGATATGTGTTGAGATGGAAAATCCTTCCGGGATTCTTGTAGCTCTGATGCGTGGTCCAAAGCACTTTGGGCCCATGTAGATATCATTGTTTTCGTAGCGCTGCGCCTCCATGTTGGAGTTGATCCTGCGCCTTGCGTCGTTCGGGGATAGAGATCGTCCCGAATGTCGGTTGCAGTTACGGTGCCTTGGAGCCGGACTTCGGCTTCTGCCACCACCTCCTCCGCCACGTCATCCTCCTTGTCCCCCTTGGGAGCCGTTGTGATGACTGATCGGTGGGGAGGGTGGAGCAGCTGAATTATTTCCGGAGCGTCATTATTCCGGTTCCGGGGAGGGTCTTCACTACGACGAGCCCCCTGCCGGCTCGTGCCAGCATGGTTTCCGTCGTTCCTTCGTCCGTCGTTCCCACCATGGTGAGGGTCAGCCGGACGGCTTGCATGTCTAGGAGGTGGCTCGTCGATCCTCCTCTCGACTTTTCTCTTTATCTTCTCCCCTTCGATCGTTAGAGTCTTGTCGGGGAGGGTTTCTCGGATTCAGTGCAGCAATGGCCTCTTTTTCGGCCGCTGGAGCGATGTTGCTCTAGTTAAGCGTAGTTCTGTGATGCTGTCCTGACGATCCGGTTCTTGAATAATTGTCTTCCCGGTGTTCGGGGCGATAATACTGCTCCTGGACACGATGGGGTCTTACGTCAGCCCATGCCGGATCTGTGCAACATTGGTCGGAATCCGAGACCAGTTTTTGACTTCCGGACAGGGCGACCTTTTGCTGCTCCAGTCCCTTGTTGAGTAGTTTGATACCCAAACAGATCTCCTCTGGTCCTGGATTAGCCGATAAAATTTCTCGGGCCACCACGGTATTCTGTACTGGGGTTGGATGTACCCAATCTCCTTTGCTATCTTTCCGTGGCTTCCCCATCTCATCTCCGAAAAGGATGGCACGGACATGTTGGAATTGGTCGTCATTGGTGTGACGCTTCCGTGTCTTCTAACGCAACCGTGACATGTAGTCCTTAGTTGCCATGCGTTTCTTCTCCTCCTCGATGTTTTTGGCTTCATCTAGGAGTTGTTGACGACGCGCTTCTAGGGCTTGGGCCCTTTCATCTAGCTCTTCAGCAGTAAGTTCTGCAGCTATAGGGATAGGTGTGGTTAACGCAGCATCGATGAGCTTACGCGCACCTTCGGTGATCACGTGTCCATCCACCGATTCTTCTTTTTTCGGCTCTTCTAGGATAAGTGCTCCATCCGAGTCTTCTTCATATTTCTCGGCAATCACCTCTTCTGCTAGAGGGTCTTTTGCCAGGGTCTTGTTCTTCTTGTTCTTCTTCTTTGCCTTCTTGGCAACGCCAGTAGCAAAGATGGCTTTGGGTCCGTTTCCCGGAGTCAAGCTCTAATCGGTACTTTCAGACATCTGGACTTCGGGATTATCTCCGACGTCCATGTCATCCTGTGCTTTGGGAGAGTGTTCCCCGGATCCTTCATCCATGGCTTCTACTTCTTCCGCAGCTTTGGAGTTATACTCCTCTTCATATTCCGGGGAGAACTTTCGGAAATCTGCTGACGTCATCGATTCATCCGAGGATGCGGGTACGTCGGCGTTTGTTCCAATTGCCTCCAGCACAGAGTCGGTGTTTTCTCCAGCATCGGCTAGCCGGATCTGGATCCCACGTATCCGACGAAGTGCGACGCGTGCCTCCTGAGGTACCTGCGGCTTTCGCGATCAGCCATGTCGAAACTTTTGATGGTCTCGAGGATTGCATTCGCGCTTTCGCCTTGCAGTATCATACGTCTCAGGTGTACCTCAGGAAAGGCCTGTCTGTCTCGACATCATCAGAGCCAGAATCAGTGTCGTTGATATGCTCCTCCTGAATTTTGACTTCCACGGGTGGGTCGATCTGGGATCCGACTTCTCCACGGAGATCCACTCCAGATTCGACTTGGACCACTAGGTCTTCTTCAGGCTCGGATTTCTCCACTATCTCCGCAACTGGTGCGGGCTAGGTGGGATTAGGGTTTTCTGAGATCCGGAACTCTGCCGCCTCCGCGGACAAAGGGGACCCAGAAGATTCTTCTGCCTCTATCATCACCGTTGGGGTGGGTAGGGCAGGTTCAGCGAAACCGATGTAAACATCGATCTCGCCAAAAGACATGATTGTGTAGGCCGTCACGGCCTCCCTAGCCGGAATCCAAGTCTCGTCGAGAACGATGAGAGGGACGTCGCTGGCGTAGAGGATGCGACCGACGGCGATAGTCTCGCCGATTCCGATTCTTGCAGATTCTGCTCGGAACGCAGATCCGAAGCTCACTTGCCCCACGGTGGGCGCCAACTGTCATCGTATTGATGACAAGTACGCCATGAGGGGGTCCTCGAGGCGTGCGGAAGAGAGGGGTGTGAGACGTATGGTGTTCCGGGACGGTGAGCACACAAGTTTACCCAGGTTCAAATCCGCCAGCTTTGGACGGATCCTACTCCTGCTAGCAATCCAGTAATACGGCAGAGCCGGAATATGGGTTACAAGGGTTTCGCCTGTGCGAGTTGAGGGTCTAAAGTATTGGGTTGTAAGGTGTTGCCCTAAAGGCTCTCCCTAGGACGGCTTATATAGATATCCGGCCTAGGGTTTACAGGAAAGATCTATCCGGCTACGACTAAGAGTTGGTTACAGAGTACATCTTGAACTACAAGTAACATTATGGGCCTAAGTCGGTAAGTCTTCTAGGCCTTCCCGTAGCCGGAATTGACTCCGTCTTCTCTCCCTGACTGGGCCGCCCGTGAAGCAAAGCTCTAACCCGAAGTGGGCCACCCTGGTCAGTGAGGAACTGTGAGGATACCCATAAAGTATATCCCCAACAAAACCTTTTAAGTTCAATTTCAACTGAAATCCATCAAAACATAAGCTACTGAAAAAACTCCTTCCAAAAGTCCAAAAGAATTCAAAAAGGAAATTGATGTAAGAGGCAAATGTAAGAGTGGTCAAAATCTGTCAAAACGGACCAGTAAGCAAAGATCAATTTTTTCGAAACTATTCTGTTACTCAAATCAAAATGTGCAAAACTAACGAAAGTTCAATAATAACCTGGTGCAGCAGCAAAAAAATTACAGCTCAAACCGACCTACAGAAATCTCTCACGAATTTTTACGGTGAAGCACAAAAATCTGTTTTGGGGCAGCAACTTCCCCGAATATTACTTTTCTCTCATTAGGGGTTGATCTTGACACAAAAATCAAACAAAAAGGATAAGGAGAGGTTATTACCGCAATAACAACTCCAAGACTCAACTAAACGAAAGCAAACTGAAAACACAAATATATTGGGTTGTCTCCCAAAAAGCTCTTTCTTTATAGCCATTAAGATGGGCACGATGATTTCAATGATGCTCACATATGAATATGAATTGAAGTAAAAGATAGCATCAAGAAGAAAAAATATACATTTTTAAGCCCAACCCACTTCCTATTCAATGGAATTTTGTAGGCAAACAAATTTTTGAAACCAGAGGCTACTAACATAGGAAGGCAAAACAAGTACAACTTAAAGATTTTCAGCATAAAGCGAGGAAACTTAATATTATTGAGATGCATAAGGACACTTTTCCCTCTCTCATAATAACTTTCAGTATCATGCATAAACTTAACAGTATAACTATCACAAGGATCATCGTAGCCATGATCACTTATCCTAACAGAAAACACAGGAACACTAGCTCTCATAACACTACTTTGTGAAACAATATTAGAGGTATCCTTACAAAGGATAGTGTGTCCTTCTTCTACATATTTAGTGACAAAGTCTTTCACATTTGCTATTATAGGTTCATTATTTTTTTCATCAAGTTCAACAGCTTTACTTGTACTTTCATTAACCATACTCGCTATCATAGAATGTTCCTTTATCTTAAATGGGAAAGGCATTTTCTCAATGTAAGGTTCAAGTAAAGCATGATTAGCAGTATAAACTTCAGTATTTCTTGCAGGAACACACTTAGCAACATCTTTATATGGTTCATGATACTTATTCCACTTCTTTTTAGGAACTTCAATGTAGGAAGCAAAAGCCTTAAAATAAGTTGCAATAGCTTGAGAGTCTAGACCATAAGCATTTTTAATATTTTGAAAGTCATCAGTTCCCATAAAAGATTCAATGCATTCATAATCATAATTTATACCTGACTTTATTCCTTTTCCATTCTCCCATGCTTCAGCATTGCCTTGAATATGGTCCAGAAGATCCCATTTAGCTTCTTCTTCCATGCGAATGAACGATCCAGCACAAGAGGCATCCAATAAATCCTTATCATGAAGAGAAAGAGTTGCATAAAAGTTATTGATAATGATATTGTTGGGGAGCTCATGAATGGGACATTTGAGCATTAGTGACTTCAGTATCCCCCAAGATTGAGTTGTACTCTCTCCATCAAGAGGCCAAAAGTTGTATATTTGATTCTGATCTTTATGAATCTCAGTAGGAGGATAAAACTTTGAATAAAAGAGAGGTACTATTTCCTCCCATTCAAGAGCTTGACCATTCTTCAGCAGCTTGTACCATTCCTCAGCTCTTCCTTTCGGTGATAATGAGAATAACTTCTTCTAAACTTGATATGTAATACCTGCACACTTGAACAATCTGCATAATTCGTGTATAAAGAGCAAATGATCACCGGGATGGACAGTTCCATCTTCAACATAATAGTTATCCATAACACGATCAATAATTCTTGTAGGTATTTTAAAAGTATTATTCTCAGCAGGTGGTGGTTCATCTACTAGAAGTGGTAGTAGCATTATGAAATAAGAAACTCAGCGAATTATCCATAATGAAAATAAAGCAACTAACAGAAATAAACAATACTTACAGTAGAAGTTTCTTTTACTAGTTCCACTCTCCAATAGCGCTTCACTCCCTGGCAACGGCGCCATAA
Organism: Avena eriantha; assembly: GCA_910589775.1. NCBI lineage: Eukaryota > Viridiplantae > Streptophyta > Magnoliopsida > Poales > Poaceae > Avena > Avena eriantha. The sequence goes on from OU342742.1 coordinate 225,517,875, forward strand.
AATAGTCTTGATGACCCACAAGTATAGGGGGTGTATCACAGTATTTTCGATAAGTAAGAGTGTCGAACCCAACGAGGAGCAGAAGGTGCTGGTGAATGGCTAGGAGCAGGAATTCTCTGTAAATACTTAGTAAACGGATTTTTAGGGGTTTTTGATAATGCAGGTAAATAAAGTACGAGTAAATAAAAGATAATAAGAATAAATGTAGCAAGTGGCCAATCCTTTCTTTAGCAAAGGACAAGCCAGTTGTATTACTTAAGATGACCAAACATTCTCGAGGACACACGTGAATATCGTCAAGTGATTTCGCTTCATATAGTTGATTAATCTTCTTTGGCTTGCTAAGTGTTGTGTGGGTGAACCTGTGATAATGTACCGACCTTCCTAGGACTAATACAACTTGTGATTATACCCCTTGTAAGCATCCGCAACTACAAGAAAGTAATTAAGGTAGAAACCTAACCACAGCTTTAAACTCTAAGACCCTGACGTCCCTTGTGCAATGGTTTCCTAACGGGGGTTTAGGTTTATGTCACTCCGGCAACCCCTACGATTAGTAGCCAAATACACAATCCATTCCCCTAGGCCCATATAGATGAAGTGTCATGTATTCGATGTTCACATGACACCACTAGAAGAAGTACACCACAACTTAAATATCAAACCATTGAATCTTTCTCAACACAATTCCACTACTAACAACATGACTTCTCCCATGTCCTCAAGAACAAAACGAACTACTCACAAGACATCATGTGGATCATGATCAGAGATGAAATAATGATGTGTAACAATCTGAACATAAATGATAATTCAATGGTTCACTCAATAGCATCAACTACAAAGAGTAATCAACACCGGGAAAGTTTCCCCTAAGAACTATGCAAGATTCAACCCAATTGCTACATCGGTATGAAGTGGTGGTGATGGTGCTGGTGCTGAAGATGGTGGTGATGATGATGATCCCATGAAGTCTAGCTTGATGGTGGTGTTGATGGCGACGATCTCCCCTCTCCGGGAAGGAATTCCCCTGCCAGAATTCTGTCTGCCAGAGAGATCTTTCTCTCTCGGTGTTTTCCGCCCCGCAGAGGCGGCGGAATCTTTCTGTCGTTGCTCCCCGAGTCTTAGGGTTTCGGGAGGATAATATACGCCAGAGGGGAGAGGCTGGAGTGACCAGGGCAGCCACACCACCTGCTGGCGCGGCCTGGGGTGGACCACGCTAGGGGGTGGTGTGGGCCCCGTGTGGCCCATCTCCACTTCCCCTTCTGGCTTTCTTCATCTTCTGGAAAAATAGGATTTTTCATGTATTTTCTCGGATTTTCTGATCTTCGTGAATTTTGCCTCCAAACAGCACCTTTTCCATCAGAATCCTGACTGCAGTGGTCCATGCTCCAAAAGTCATCAACATGCAAAAACAGATGAAATAACATAAGTATCATCTCTTAATATGAAATATATCAATGAATAATAGTAAATTATGATATAGAATAGTGATGCAAAATGGACGTATGAGATACCTTTGACCACTTCGTCCCTGAGTTCGATAAACCTTGGGTGATCCACTTACGGGAAACTTGTTGTTGTTCTATAAACCTCTGCGCTTGGAGGCCCAACACTATCTATAAGAATAGAAGCGTGCGTAGACATCAAGCTATTTTCTGGCGCCGTTGCCTTGGAGGTAAGGTAAAAGGTACTTACATCCTCTGTCTACTAAGCTATCTTCTAGTACTGTTGCTGGTGTGTGCGTGCTCGAAGTTATTTCCTTTAGATTCTACAATTATATCTTTTTGTTTCTTTTTATTTTCACTAGTTAGGCTTAATGGAAAACAACAACAAAATTAGAGAGCTTTTTAGTATTTTTCCTAAGGTAGAACATGAATGGTTCGAAAAGAAAATTAAAAAACCCATGGAACATTCTTTACATGCTAATAGCAATGTTATTAGTATGAATTTTTTGAACACCTTTGTTACTAATTCTATGGAAACGTCTAAGCTTGGGGAAGTTAGTTTTTATGAAAATTATCCTTTTAGTTCCCCAGATTTAGAGGAGAAAATTTGCTCTGATGATACTTTGTCTCCCATATGTGGCAATTCTACTGATACTTGTGATATTTTAAATCCACATACTGAAAGCGTCCCTTTTAAAATACCTATGGAAATTGTTGAACGTGTTATGAATAAATGTTATTTTGGAGATGGAACTATCCATCCTGGTGATCATTTACTCTTTATACATGAATTATGCGAGTTGTTCAAGTGTGCCGGTATTTCAATGAACCAAGTTAAGAGGAAGCTATTCTCTTTATCACTTAAGGGCAAAGAAAGGGAGTGGTATGAGCTACTAGACGATCCTCATCATTCGGAGTGGAAGGAACTTCAATCTCTCTTTTACTCTAAATTTTATCCTCCTCATGAAATTTGTAAAGATAGTAATTATATTTATAATTTTCATCCTCATGATGGAGAAAGTATTGCCCAAGCATGGGGAAGATTGAAGTCACTAATGCTCAAATGTCCCATTCATGAGCTCCCCAGTAATATCGTTATTAATATATTTTATGCAAGGCTTTCAGGACATTACAAGGACTACCTAGATACCTGTTTAGAGGGATCCTTCATAGGGAAGGAGGTCAAAGCTAAGTGGGATATTCTTGAAACAATTCAAAGCAATACCGAAGATTGGGATAACGACAAAGGTAAAGAACCAGGTATAAACTATGAGTATGATTGCATTAAGTCTTTCGCTGAAACTGCTCATTTTCAAGAGCGTAGTGCTAACTATGGTATTGATCCTCAAATTCTTGTTTATTGTTGTAGAGCCTTTGCTTCTCATATTAATGCTCCTAAAGAAAAATGGGACATGTATCATGAGCCTTTTAAAGACACTTGCATGAAAAATGAAATTGTTATTAATGATAGCAATAAACATGCTCAAACCTCTAAAAGTACTATTTCTTATAAGCATGTTAATTTTTTGGAGTACATAGACCTTGTGAAAAGAATCAAATTGAAGAAGAATATTGTATCACCCACAGGAATGAAAAAAACTAGAACGTGGTATAGGGCACTAAATGATCTTGGTAAAAAAGTTTGTGCCCTCTATCCTTTTATTTGTGAACTTTTCTTTGAAGTGGGTCATTTCAAATTTCGATGCTCAGGCCATAATAATAGTCCTTCTAATCCAATGAGTACTACAATTTTGTATTGTGATAACATGATCACTCCTAATCAGCATGATGAACTCACATTATTTTTGGGGAGTGAAGAGTTATCAAGAAAAACTTCTTTGGTAGATATGAGTTCTTTTGATATGAATAGCGTCCTGCATGGTTGTCATATTTATTGTGTTGATAATTGCCACACAAATACTTACATACAAAATATTATAAAAGATGAGATTTTACCAAAATATGATAGGACTAATATGTGTTTTGTTCTTACTAATGAAAATGAGGAATCCTCCAAAGTTTCTTCTATTGTCTCTAACAATAAACCAGGGTATATGAAGAAGCATACTTTCAAGCCTCTCCCTCCTAAAGAGAAGAAGAAAAAAAGAAGAAGAGGAGGAGTAAAAGGATTGAGGAAACGGTATTTTCCCCTAAGCACGTTGCTCCTATTATAGTTTTTGATGAATCTGAACTCGATGATGTTCTTATGCCTGTTACCTATAGTAGTGATCATGATTGGGAAAAGCACACTACTTTTGGTATTGAAAATCTCTTTGGTACAAATTCTTAAAAAGATAATATTAATAATTGATGTACTATTAGTGCTATCCATGTTCCTTCCAATGATGATATGTTTACAAACGAACACACTTTGGAAGATAGCTATTATATTGCTTATGACGATTACAATATGCCTCCTATAATTTATGATTATGGTGATGAGAATAATAATGATAGCTATTTTGTTGAATTTGCTCCCACTACAATTAATAAGAATAACTATGCTTATGTAGAGAGTAATAATGATTATATGCATGTTGCTCATGATAAGAATGTTTTATGTGATAGTTATATTGTTAATTTTATTCATGATGCTACTGAAAGTTATTATGAGAGAGGGAAACATGGTTTTATGTATCTCAACATTAAGTTTCCCCTCTTTATGTTGAAAATTTTGAAGTTGCACTTGTTTTGCTTTCCTAGGCTTGTTGCTTTGTGCTTTCATGACTTGTTTCTTTAAAAGATAATTTTTCATAGGAAGTGGGTTAGACTTAAATTTGTTCCATATTTGCTTCTTGATGCTCTCTTTTACTTCAATTCATATTTCTTATGTGAGCATCATCAAAATTATCATGCCTATCTTAATGGCTATAAAGAAAGCGCTTTTGGGAGACAACCCATTATATTTTTACTTTCAGTTTATTTTTGTTTTGTTGAGTCTTGGAAGTTATTACCTATGTAATAACCTCTCCCTATCCTTTTTTTTGTTTTTTTGCCAGGAATAACCTCTAATGAGAGGGAAGTAAGATATGGGGAAGTTGCTGTCTCGAAACATATTTCGGTGCATCACTGTAAAAAATCATGAAAAATCTTAGTACATCGGATTGAGCTGTAATTTTTTGTGCCTATGCCCCTGGTAATTATCCAACTTTCATTAGTTTTGCACTTTTCGATTTGAGCAACAGAAGATTTTCTAAAAAATCGGACTTTACCTGCTGGTCTGTTTTGACAGATTTCTACCATTATTTGCATTTACCTCTTAATCGGTTTCTTTTTTAGTTCTTTTGATCACTTGAGATTTTAGAAGGAATTGATACAGTAGATTTTGTTTTAATGGAAGTTTTCCTTGTGTTGAAACTAAACCTAAAGACTTATTATCTTGAATACGCTAATGTTGCTAATGAAGATTGTGTGAAGTTTTGTATGAAGGAAATTTTCAAGTGTAGGAAATAATAATGTGATGATATGAAGTATGGAAAAAATCTCAAGCTTGGGGATGCCACCCGTGTCACCCCAAGAAATATTCAAGAAGTACAAGCATAAAATCGTGGGGACGCCCAAGGCTTCCCCTTCTTCATCAATAATCTCATGTCTTCTATCAAGACACTTTATTTTTATTACCTTATGCACTATGTGTTGTTCTTGGAGCGTCTTTGTTTTTAGTTTTATTTTGTTTCTTTGCCGCAATAAGCTGGTTAGATCCTAACACACTTCTTTTGGAGAGAGATACACCCCATTATTCATTGCCTAGAATACTCTAGTTTTCATTTTTATTGTTCTGTGAGTGTTCTCCTTTGCTAGCACTGTGTTTAGCTTTAGTTTTTGATTGGTGTTGGAAAAGAGTAGGAAGTTTTATGATTATAGTGGTACAAAAGGAAGCTTGCTTTGACTTTGACTTTGAGTTTATCATGTCATGCTAGATGTTGCTTTGACCATATGCTTAGTGATTATTGTTGTAGCATGACTTGTTTTAAACAATTGAGATTTCTTAATGTGTCTTGAAAGAATCATGCGTTGTTTTAGCATACAAAAGGATAATATTGTGGTATTCTCCTTTGATTCTTAATTTGGGTTGACTTGACACATGCTTACACCATGTTAAGACTATGAACCAGTAACCATAGCCTCTATGATCATTTAGTTTTTGACTTGTAATATCACGTTATTCTTTAATTAATAATATTTTGTCGCTTTACATGATTATGGCCATTATTGCTCTCTTAGTTGGTCACTCCCAGTCTTTTGCTAGCCTCCACCTGTACTGAGTATGAGTTCTACTCATGCATCAAACTCCCAATAAACCAAGTTATTCCAAAGAGTTCACTATAAATTCCTATGCATGGTGTGTTACACCATTCCAAGTATATTCATATTTTTATCTAGCTTTCAAATTAAACTTTTGTTATGTGAAAATTAGTGACTAAATCTCTCACAAACTTGATGGCACACTTTATTTAATTTCACTTAATAAACTTAAACCATTGTGTCCTTTTATGTTACCTATATGCTTGCATTTTATAAGTTGTGAGTTAGCAGAACCATGTTACCATGGGGAACGCTTTCAACATTGCACTTATTATTCAATTGATATCATGTTCTTTTGTTTATGGATCCTGATGGTGTGAAATAAAAGGGGAGCTTGTAAGCTCATGAAGTTTGTATGTGTGTTAGAGAAACGCTTGGGAGGCTAGCCTAAGCCATGCCTAATCATGGTGGAAACTTGCAGCATAACCATAATGAGTATTCTGTGAAGCATCCTCAATAAAAACCTATGCAAATAGCAAATAAAAAGATCGCTGAGATACTCATTGTCTGTTACCTTGTCATTTTGATACGGGAAAGCTCCCGTGTCATGGGGCAAGGGGTACACCGTTGGCGGTTCTCCATGATACACATATATTTATAATGATAAGAACTTACTTATGACTAAAGTTAAGTAGCATGAGGTTCGGTACTCAGGATGTAGCCGGACGCGTGAACGGAGTCTGTTGTATTTACAACTAAGCCGTGTAAACAAATTTAGCTGTCCGTGGTGTCCATGTAATCGCATTCAGCTGCCCACGGAAATCCAGTGGACAATACGGACCGCGCGCACTAGCTAGCTTAGTATAGCTTGTATACATATTTTCTTTGCTAAACAGCTTGTTGCACTAGCTAGCTTAACACCAGCCATGTCCACTAGCTAGCTTGCATTACATACTCTAACTTATGTATTATCTCTATACCGAAAAGGATGATGCAATTTGTTTAAATATACATATATCTACTCCCTCCGATCCTAATTAATGTTCTCAAATTGTCTAGATTCGAGTGTATCTAGTTATGTTTTTGTGCTATGTTTTTATGCTACATATATTCGAATCTAGATAAATGTGAGAATATTAATTAAGATCGGAGGAGTAGATACGTTTAAGTGTATAAATACATGCAAATCTAAAAATATATATACAACATCCTTTTCAGGATAAAGGGAGTACATAAAATGATTCACAGAATTTATATACTTCAGTGTGTACATACGCCAGTAGTGAATAGCTGAATTAGTAGCTGCTACAGTTGTTCAGAACCTGAACTACATATACATAACTCATAGTACTGTAGCTGCCTAAATGCAACCTAAACTAACCAAGTAACCATCAGCTTCTTTGATCAACAACTTCTTTGACCAAGTGCTAATTATTAGCTTCGTAGATCATCCAAAATTCTTCTTTCATCACGCTACAAAATATAATTTGGCTAAGCATCAGCTTAAAAATAAATGAGCAGCTTCTTAGATCAAGTGCTAATAATCGGCTAAAAAATAAATGAGCAGAGAGAACCAGCAATTGAGCACTAACATAGAGCAATAGCATCAGAAAATATGGCTCAGTTAACCTATAAGAATTGTTTAATCGAAGGAATTTGAGACTTTCATTTGTCTAGTGCTACTTGAATTTGAGAGCAATAGAAATAGCAATTTGAGACTGTATGCAGAGCTAAATGAGACTGAATGTGTGACAAACATGTCTACAACAAACATGTCCATGAACTAGGGAAGCAATTTCATCGTGGGATAGAATTGAGAATTCTCTATTTATTGGTTTTCTTGCCATCACTTTAATCGCGCGTGAATGCTGCTTTGGCATCTTGATAAGACTATGCACCTAGAAATAATGCATGGAATTACTAGGAACACGAGCTTTCCATGCCATCATAATAGTCTGCTAGCATCTTATTTTGTGTTACTCTTCAAAATTAATTGTCCCGCTGACTAATAACCCTATGAAATGACAAATAACGGTTCAACCATATGATGTATAATGAAAACATCAGAACTAGAACTAAAATCAAATGATAGTATAGAATAATGAAAGATCAAGGCCCCTCTTTCAACGAAAGCAACTGCTCGAGGATCTGATGATACAACAAGGCATGTTTTAACTATCATCCATTCGATCCATCCATCATCCTAATAACCCTAGAAGCTCGGCTATAGATCTCTACTACTGATCATCAGAACCCTACACTACCACTAAACTGATCACTTACAAATTCTGACTGAACCTGCATATGGTGGATATGGTGATTGCAGAACGTGATTAACATGCTCAGTTTATTATTGCACTGCATATGGTGGATCAGTTAACTATATGTGACTGGCTCGTTTGTTAGTTTGCTCTAGGATCATCACTATCATGGTGTTTAGACGAACATGTTTTCAAAGGTACTATAGGACCCTAAATCTTATACACATCTGTTAAGATTAGTGTTATACAGTACTGTTCCAGTAGCACAGATTAAGATGTTGTAGTGTGGACCATGTGAAAACAAATCTTCTTACTGAATTTGAGGGGGGAGAGAGATAGACACAAGAACTAATCTGACAGTTAGGATATGGCAGAATTCTTTGCAATGAGGGTGGAGATCAGACCTGCTCCTTGCCCTCTAGGTTGATGATGATGTCGTCCCGTCCGCTTGCCAAATACTTCTCCTTCTCCACCGCCAGGTTCTTCTCCTTCGAAGTCGGCTTCTTTCCTCCCTCCACCGCCGCATGTTCTACTTCTACCTCCACCGTGCTACACATCTTGCTCGGCATCTAACTCGTCAGGTGGCGATGGTAAGGGCACCGACGCCGAGGCAGTGCAGCCGGATACGTGAAGGAGTGTGCATCAAAGGGATACGACGGGGAGACCGGGGAATGGCGGCGGCCGACAGCCAGGCGCAGGCGGTGGGCGGTGAGATCTTGCGTGCTGCATCTGCAAGGAGTTTTTTTGAGACAAGCCAAGGAGCTATTCTATCACGGACAGAACAGGCCGAGCGGGCTCCGTGGACCTGTCCGGCAAACCTGGTTAAATTATACAGATGGTCCACGACACCGTTTAGACGATTTAGACGGACACGGCCAGACGGACTCGCGGACCTCCATGTCCATCCTCATCCTGATTCTTGTCAAGCATATCCTCATAACTTATAACTTGTCTAGCATATTCTCATATTTATGTCACTTAAACCTTAATCACCTCAAGATGCTTATGATAGGGGAAATGAGAGCTGAAAGCTAATAAGTACCATAATTTTTGGAAGCTCTTTATGAAACTTGAAATCCCTGCTTCCCTCGGTGAAGGGCCTTTCTTTTTACTTTTATGTTGAGTCTCTATATTCTATCTTTATGCACCAATTGAGAGAGCATAGTGGTCCTTCTTAGTTTAATATGGATTGTCCCGAAACTTATTGATTGATTCATAACTTTGATATTGCTTGTTCCTAAATTATTTGTATCTAGTCACCCTTATGAACTTTGAAGGTGTCCTATGCATTTATGTTTTGTTATACCATGAGGGACAAGCTGAATACCACTCTTCTTATGTTTTCTATATGTGAAACAAACAAACGTATTTCAATGCATTGTTATTCATGATCTTTTGTTTGTACCTTTTCACGTTACAACATAGTTGTTATGTCTTATTGTTAGAACTCTATCTTTCATGTTCATGTTTAGAGTACTTTGTTCCCAGCTATCAATGCTTTACAAATACCTTGATCAAGATTGTGATGGTGCATGTCACCTCAAAAATTATTCTTTTTATCACTTACCTACTCGAGGACGAACAGGAGTTAAGCTTAGGGATGCTTAATATGTCGTAAACGTATCTATAATTTTTGATGCTCCATGCTAGTTTTATATCAACTTTCTTATGTTTCGGTTACACTTTGAGGTATTTTTATATATTTTCTGGAACTAACCTATTAACAAGATGCCACAGTGCCAGTTGCCTATTTTCTGTTGTTTTTGGTTTCAGAAAAGCTAGTAAAGAAATATTCTCGGAATTGGACGAAACAAAAGCCGAAGTTCCTATTTTACCAGAATACTCACGGGGCGAGAAGACGAGACGGAGGGGGCCACAAGGGGCCCACACCACCTAGTGGCGCGGGCCAGGCCAGGTCGCGCCAAGGGGTGGTGTGGCCACCTCGGGCCTCCATCGACCTTGCCCCTTCGCCTATATATTCCCCCGATGCAGAAACCCTAAGAACAAGATCAGAATTCCATGAAAAGTTCCACAGCACCGCCGCCACCAAAGAGGAGATTCGGGGGATAGAAGTCTCTGTCCCGACACCTTGCCAGGACGGGGAAGTGCCCTCGGAGCCATCTCCATTGACTCCACCGCCATCTCCATCGTCGTTGCTGACTCCCATGATGAGGAGAGAGTAGTTCTCTCTCGAGGCTAAGGGCTCTACTGGTAGCTATGTGTTCATCTCTCTCTATGCGTGATCTTATGAGATCATGAGCTTTGTAATCTATAGATCTATTCTGCTACTCAAGTGCTTTCATTAATCTCTGCTTATCCCCACGTGTGTGAAGTTGACAGTGTGCACACCGTGTGGCACTTTGGCTAAGGTTACAGAAATACTTATCATGAGTATAATTTGAGTTGGATGTCTCTATGATATTGTGGTGTTTGTTGGAACCATCTAGAACTCAAGGTGACAGTGAGGGCTTATCTAGATGGGGAATGTGAACTTTAAGGTGTGTTGTTATAGCCCTACATCGTCCAACTGGAGAGTAGTTCAGGGTAGCATAATGAACATAAGATATTTATATGAGAGTGTCCACTAGTGAAAGTATGATCCCTTTGCCTTGTTTCTAAGCATAGAAATACTGTTTACCATCAGTCATGTTACCTATTTTCTTGCTGCCACTCTTATTTCAGATTGCAATTACCACTTATAATCATCCATATTACTTGTATTTCACTATCTCTTCGCCGAACTAGTGCGCCTATACACCTGACAAGTGTATTGGGTGTGTTGCGGACACAAGAGACTTCTTGTATCTTAATTGCAGGGTTGCTTGAGAGGGATACCTTTGACCACTTCATCCCTGAGTTTGATAAACCTTGGGTGATCCACTTAAGGGAAACTTGCTGCTGTTCTACAAACCTCTACACTTGGAGGCCCAACACTGTCAAGAGACTTCGTGTATCTTGATTGCAGGGTTGCTTGAGAGGGATACCTTTGACCACTTCATCCCTGAGTTCGATAAACCTTGGGTGATCCACTTAAGGGAAACTTGCTGTTGTTTTACAAACCTCTACACTTAGAGGCCCAACACTTTCTATAAGAATAGAAGCGTGCGTAGACATCAATCGCCCAGGGAGATCATCCTCGCCTGCGGTGCCCGCACTTTGACCTTCCACGGAGCCACAAGAAGGGTAGGGATGGTGAAGGCCGCGGGCTACGCGGCGTCATCATCTAGGAGCCCCCTCCCTCACGCGTAATGAATCCGAGGCCGGAGTGGCAAGTACCCCTGGAATATGCCCTAGCTGGGCTTAGGATCTAGCCGCGTGCGCCTAGCGACAACGACGATGATGATGACGAAGACGAAGACGGCCCTAAAGCTATGTAATATAGGGCTAGATATGAGTATGACTAAAGGGGGTCTTTTGTCCCGATTCCTTAGTCCCAGTTTTTAATAATAATAAATGCCTTGAGTGTTAGTCCCGGTTTGTGGCTGGACCGGCGAGACTAAAGGGGGGCCTTTAGTCCCGATTCCTTATTCCCAGTTTTTTAATAATAATAAATGTCTTGAGTGTTAGTCCCCGTTTGTGGCTAGACCAGCGGGACTAAAGGGGGGACTTTAGTCCCGATTCCGTAGTCCCAGTTATTTAATAATAATAAATGTCTTGAGTGTTAGTCCCGGTTTGTGGCTGTACCGGCGGGACTAAAGGGGGGCCTTTAGTCACGATTCCGTAGTTCTAATTAGAAACCGGGACTAATGGATCATTTCCTACTAGTGTTGGTCTCTCTACAACTTTCCCGAACTATGAAGATGTCGTTCTCTTCTTGTGTCAGGGAGCTAACGAGGGAGTACATCTATGGCCAACTTGTTGGAGATGCCGGAGTACTAGGCTCCGCCGGCATCTTCCTCAAGTTGTCCATAGTGTTGTCCCTTCTCTCGCACACCATCTTGTAGTTCATAACTTCTCTAGCTAGATCAATATGTCAGGGAGCTAACTAATTTAACATATTAGGGAGTCCCTAGCCTCTATGGCTAGCTTCACAGAGACACCATCCGGGACTATGCCCGGGGCTGAGCCTCGCTAAACTTGCAGTGGATCTCTGATGAAATAGCATGTTGTGAACCTAAAAATTATTTTTAAAAAAATTCATGAGCATTATATCATGTAGCTGTAGTTCAAATATACCTGGCCTCCTACTGATTTGGTAGGAATTTGTCTTTTTCATGAGGGGTGGACGGAAAGGTTTCAACACCGGTTTGGAAATTATCCATCTAAGGTGATCTAGTATTTTTGAAAAATAGGTTGGTACCAATTCCAAACTTTAATTTGGTGGTTGCTTCACAAAACACCACGATTTTGGCACCTCAAAAATGGAAATTGGGTTTTTCGTGCGATGAAAAGGAAAACTTCCTCCTGCAACATCATAAGCCATCCTAAGATGCACAAGTGTGCACAATATGAGCATATTATCACAAACTATGCCGTGATTCTAGCCATAACATTGGTGGTTTGACCTAAATATCATTAAACCTCGAACATGATAGGTCATTTTGAGAAGGATTTTTTGTGATTTTTTTTTCATACAACCCCCATCACATAGGGGTCGGGTTCCACTATCTACCGATAACAGAACAAAAGCCACCAAACAACCATGACCTCAGGTTCATGCTCCTGGGAGCCACTATACATCACCCATTGCTACCAACTACTATCATCAAAGATGTTTTCGCCACCCAGAGACATAAAAGAAAGAAAACAAGAAAGATAGGGAGACGCAAGATCACCGCCACAGACGAGGCTAGTGTTTTAAAAGGCCAGAAATAGCAACACACTACCAGGATCAAATAAACGATCACACGACAAAAGGCCCATCCACACTGAAACCACGAGAAGTTCTGTAGATGGAAGTTGGCACCCCCTCAGTCTTCTTCCTGTTCATCAGATGGTGATCTGGGTCGCTTGCGGCTAATGGATGGTAATCCCAGGAGAGGCACTCTCGCTCTGTCCATGCCTTCCGCGTCCCCCAGCGCATTCCTTTGTAGCATATCTGCTCCTTCCCGTAGCATCTCCCCTTCTTCAGCATCATGAAGACCTGCCCAATGTTTCATAAAAACACAAGCATACATCACTTGATCAACCAGGGACTTGATTAGCTTATGTTCAAAACATGCTCTGTTTCTCAGCTTCCAGATTGCCCAGCAGATAGCAGCAATAACTGTTATCTCAATATTACGACTCATAGCAAAGAACCTAATAATCCACCAAAAATATTGCGAGAAGGATCTCGGCCTGCTATCAGCACCCATGGATCTTGCCCACCACACTCCAAACATATTTGGCCGCAGGACAGGAGAAGAACAGATGGCCAATCGACTCCTCCTGATCACAAAACCTGCATAGTGTGTCACCCTTCCATTTCCTTCTCTTCATGTTATCCTTGGATGGAATTGCATTATGCCAAATAAGCCACAACCAAATCTTAATTTTCAGAGGAATTTTTGCTTTCAGATGTTTAAAGTTCCTGCCAATCCCCCCATTTTCTAGATGATTATACATAGACCTAACACTGAACATCCCTGACTTTGTCCACAACCACCTTGGTCTATCAACTTCTTCGGATAGAGAAATATCAGCCAACAGCACCTGCATATTTCTGTATTGCACCTGATTATTCCTATCCAACCATCTTCTAAAAGAACATTGCCAATTCCTTCCAGCCATCTCAGCAATAGTCACATTCTGTTGTCAGCATATCTTGAACAACTCATGGAATTTACTTTTCAAAGGTACATCCAAACACCATGCATCCCCCCAGAAATATGTACCCAACCCATTCCCAGCCACCATTCTTCTCCCAGACATATAAATTTCTTTGACCTTCAACAAATTAGACCAGCAAGCAGAGTCACTTTGTTTATGCCTGATTGGAAAATTCCTCCACTGCCCAGATATTTCTTCCTCACAAACATTTGCCAAGGACCATTTTCAAACTCCAACCTCCACCACCACTTGCACAGAAGGCTGCTATTAAAAATTCTAATGTTCTTTATCCCCAGCCCCCCCTTTTTTTTGGTCTGCACACATACTTCCATTTAACAAGCTGATATTTCTTTTTTCCTGCTTTACCATACTAGAAGAAAGATCTGGTATGTTTCTCCACTTCTTCCACATTTGTCCTATGTAAGAGGAACATAGACATAGGAACACTTCCACACTAGAGATACAAGAAGTGATTTTGATGTATCTGCCACCCACAGAAAGTGCACCTCCCATCCATCCATCTTTTTACCCATTTTTCTCCAATGAATCTCATATCAGATACAGAACATTTCCTGCTACCCACAGGAAGACCTAGATACTTGATAGGTCATTCTCCTGTCTGACAATTAAAAAGAGTAGCATACATCTCCAGCTTTGTCTCATCTTCCAGAACCATCATCAGTTCACTTTTCTCAAAATTGATCTTGAGCCCAGACATTGCTTCAAACAAGTATAATAACAGTTTTAAATTCCTGGCACCCTCCACATCATCCTTAATGAACAAAATAGTATCATCAGCATACTATAGAATGGCTATCCCTTTCACAAATAGGTTATCAGCAAGCCCTGTAAACAAATCACCTGCTTGTGCATTCAAAACCATCTTGGCCAAACAATCCCCTGCCATATTAAACAGGAATGGAGAAAAAGGATCACCCTGCCTCACACCTTTAAAACTCCCAAAATATGGCCCCACTTCCCCATTGATTTTCACACTGAGAGTACCTTGAGTAACAACACTTTTCAGCCAAATCAGCCAATCATTATCGAACCCTTTCTGTTTACAACAATGAAATAGGAATTCCCAGTTAACCTTATCATATGCTTTTTCAAAGTCCAGTTTCAAAACCACCCCTTGTTGTTTCGGAAATTTTGCCTCTTTCAAAATTTCATGCAACAAAGTGACCCCATCAGCTATATACCTCCCTTTAATGAAAGCTGTCTGACAGGTTTCAATCAATTTATGCATTACAGGTTCAACTCTAACTGTCAAAGTTTTTGTAAAGATCTTGAAGATCACTAGTAGCAAACATATAGGTCTGAATTTTTGTATAATGTCAGCATCCTCACTTTTCGGCAACAAAGTGATGATCCCATAATTTATACTTGCCAAGTAAATTTTGTGAGAATGAAAGTCCTCAAAGACAGCCATAATATCATGCTTGATAATTTGCCAGAAAAATTGATAGAATTCCACAGGCAAACCATCAGGACCAACAGCCTTATTTTTTTCCATCTGTTCAATTACATATTTAATTTCCTCCTATGAGAAAGGTCTTCCCATGCTCTCCCTATCTGTTTCATTAAGCTTTTCCCCATCAGTACAGTTGTCATCTGTCAGCCTGATACTAACCCCATTTGTAATATTCAGTGGCATGTCTCAAGAGATCATAGGTCCCCTGAATTTTCCCTTCTCCATCCTGCATAGAAAAAATCATTTTCTTCCTCCTAACCCCATTTGCCACTCTATGAAAATATTCAGTATTGCTATCACCCTTCAGAAGCCAATTATCTCTTGATCTCTGTTGCCAATATTGTTCTTCTTTCTCATACATTTCTAAAAGTTCTATTTGAATTTGAGCTTTCCTTATCTGCTACTCCTTGTTGAGTAAAATGAGCTCCTCAATATCTTCTAGTTCTTTTAAATCTTCATCCAGTTGTTTTCTATGTTTCTTCTCTTGGCCCCTGATATCAGCACCCCAGCCTTTCAAATCATTCCTGACATTTTTTAGTTTTTTCTGTAGCCTATCCAAACTGTTTTTGTTGCAGACAGGTTTATTCCAAACCTTCTTAATCCTCCAGAAACTCAGCATCCCCCAACCAACTTTTCTCAAATCTAAACTCTTTTTTTCCTCCTGCTTGCCCTTCCATAGTATCTAGAAGCAAAGGACTGTGATCAGAGGTCTCTCTAGTCAACTTATGCACTGTCGTCAGAGGAAATAAATTTTCCCATTTTTGACAGACAAGAATCCTATCCAATTTCTCCAAGGTAGGAACAGCTTGATTGTTAGACCAAGTAAATTGCCCACCTGACATCTGCAATTCCCTCATGCCATAAGTATTAATTATAGAGTTGAACATATGACTCCATGTACTTAGGACATGGGTCTTATTTTTATCAGAGACAAATCTCATGATGTTAAAATAACCTCCCACTAATAAAGGAAGAGTTTGATCCCTGCATATATCTGCCAATTCAATCAAAAATTCATCCTTGTGCTCATTCTGTGCAGCCCCATAAATCACAACCAAATGCCAATGGACCTGTTTGTCAAGATCATAGACTTTCATCTTAACATGAAATTTTCCTACTGAGTGATCACACTTATCAAACCCGGAGGAATGTAGGACCCCTAGGATACCACTAGATTTCCCCACAGAAGGCAACCAACTCCACGAAAATTGATTCATAGGATCAATTTTCCTGAAAAACCCATTAGAATATTCCTTTTTCATTGTCTCCTACAAGCCAACAAAATCCAAGCGTTCCCTCTGCATCAGATTGATCAGATAAGAGCTCATACCTTTCTTACCCACCCCCCTAAAATTTATGATTGCACCTATCATAATACCTTTTTTCTCTCCCTTGTTCCAGTTACAACACCACTCATAGGGTGATAGTTGTTAACCTTCACAATAGCTTCCTTTAACTTACTCTGACCATTCTTCACATTTCCAACTGACTTTCTCTTTTCTTATTCTTCCTAGAAATCACAGGAGTAAACTCTATATCTTGTTCCTCACCATCTCTCCACTCAAGGTATTCCACCTATTCTCTCTGATCAAAAACCTCACTACCATCCCTTTTTTCCTTATCAGCTAGTTTATGCCTAGAAATCTCTAAATCCTTAAGAGAGTTAATGAACTCACAACTTAAAGAAGAATGATCTACTCCCATTTCTAAAGCCCTACTAATAATGTCCTCATCATCCAGCATAGCAAAAGAATTAAAGAGGGATAAGTTTGTACCTGACAGATCTCTCTGTGTAGCTTGAGCCATGGAGCTTTCACTCATATTTGAAGTCCCACCCTGAGTAGCCAGCCTCTTACTCATTCTAATCGAAGGATCGTCCACATTTCCTCAATATTCTCAGCACTCCCCCGTGAGTCTCCTGCTGTGAATTCCGACTCTCCTGGGTCATATTTTCAGGTTGTGAAGCTCCCACATGCATCTCCACCTGTTCATGCATCAGCTCCAATCCCTCCCCAGCATTTGGCACCTGAATAGTGGGTGGATTATTCTCCTCATCAGCACCACTTTCAGCAGATGAATTATCATTATCTCCAGACCCCTCTTCACTGCTTTCATCATCTTCCTCAGCACCCCCTGTTCCTCCTCAATTTGTTCTAGCAAATGGCCATACATTTTTTATGCTCATAAGACTTATTACTGCTCTTATTCTGCAACAAATCTTGCACAAAATCTTGAAAAGTCTGTCCTCCCCCAGCAGGATCATCAGGGTTAACCACTGCCCCTATTTCCTGAGGAGCCAGAGCCTGAGCAACCTCCAAATGCACTTCCCCCATTTCCTGATCCTGAACTGGTGCAACCACATCTCTCTGCTATATATTGTTACCAGCACCTCCCTCCACCTGCTGATTAGGTATATTACCAGTTGCCCCACTGTTGTCACTGATCACAATTCCCCCTACAGAATTACCTCTTGGGCCAAACTTGACCCACCCTCGCACCAAAAGACATATCTCCTATATCTGTGGAGTCCCTTTCCTCCTCTCTGGGGCCCTTCCCTTTTTCCCAATCAGCACATTGTGGGAGATCCCTGTTAGCCTGACTTGCCTTGACAAATTCACCAGTTGCAGCAGCATTTGCACCCAGTCCAGTTTTAGCACTAACAACAGTGGTCACTGTAAGTACAGGCCTGCTACTATCTTCAAGAGCATTAATATTAGGCTAAGCATTCTCCCCACCCACATTAAAAGAGATAGGAATAGATGGCACTTCACCAGGAGCAAAAAACGCCTTGGTATATTTGAACTCATATATCCCACCTTTCATCTCCCCTCTCCTTGTGTTGGGCACCAGAGTGACATCCAAACATGCTACTTTAACCCTCACATATGCCAGGTTCCTGAGACTATTCCTGTCCATTCCCAAGGGCTTGCCTATCAGAGAAGCAACATAAAAAACAGTTGATTTCTCCCTATATTTCATAGGTATGCCCACTATCCTGAACCAAGCTTCCTCCATCCATTCCAAAGGCTCTAGGTCTCGAGTCCATTTTGATAGTTCAATCACAGCATCAGGAATTGTTTTCATAAACACTTTTCCAAAATGAAAATCATCAATAGATTTCGCCGAGGGAAATCTCATCAGAAATTCCACATCACTGATAGGTCTAGCAGTAAACCTCCATCCAGAACCAATTGTGTCTGCCTAAGCTTGAAACTCCCTCTCCAGATCTCTCCCAGTAACATCCCCTCTGACAACAGTAATATGAGCCAGATTCAGATTATCCAAAGACTGAATGGATGATTCAGTCACTGGAATCGAATGAAACCCCTGGTCAAAATCAGTACTCCCCAAGAATAAGGGCACATATTCCCATGGTTTCCTATCTTGACAAACCAAAATATTATGGTTCTTCCCACAGTTTTCACATTCCTGCACTTCAGTAGTATCTGGGTTTGTTAGTGGGAAATTGCTGACCTCCATGACCGTTTGTTGATTCACAGGCACACTGACAACCGGTGCAGGTACCAAGGACCCCACCAGTGTCGTGGCCACAACCGCAGATTGATTGACCAGAGGCCTAGCAGAAGGGAAATTAGCTACAACAGATGGTGTACTCCCAGGAACTGAACTAGGTACACTCACAAAGGGATTGACATGAACAGGAGGAACTGCATCAGGTGATGTTGATCTACTAACAGTGACAGATGCAGGCACTGGATTTCTGACCACGGGGGGCTATTCAACAGTTTGCGCAAACACCGGAGCAGGACGACAAGATGAAATATCTACAGAATTACCTGTTCTCCCCTGAAAGATGAATCTGACGCAATAGATTGTGAATCTATGTGCATCTCCGGTTCATGGCATGTTCATCATCCCTACAACGAGCTCCCCCTAGAGCCCTTTTTCTTGCCAGATCTTCCCGCCTATGTGCATCAGCCCGCGCAACCCTTGCCGCTTCATCACGCCTTTGATTCTCAGCCCTTGCTTCATCTTCCGCCTGCCTCCTATCATCTTCCAGGCGATCCTCTTCCCAAATGACGCTCTTCTACCCTGCGATGTTCCCGTTCTCTAATCCACCCCCCATCACGGCGACGCGCATCTGGAATACGCATGTCCCCCAACTAGCGACCTGCATCGTTGTCAAATCTCGACCTGTTCGCATAGGGAACATGTCGATTTTGACGACACTGTGGAGATCTCCTCGGACCTTGATAGCGGCGGTCCATCGTCGGCAGCGGATCTGCCACTACTTGTGAAAACGATCTGCAATCTCCAGATCTGGTGGCTCTCCACACGGTTGGAATCGCGATTTGGGGGAACATGGGAGACGGCGAAGTGGGCGGATGGACAAAAACTACTCTGCCAATTCCCTCCAATCTAGGGTTGAGAGATACCCCGTGCAGCCCGTCGATCTGGATTCCTCCCTCAATCTCTGACTCACCGCCGCAGCTTCACCCCCTTGATCTATGCCCCCTGTTGGGTTGAATTTTTCCAAGTTCCAAGGATTTTTTGTGATGTTTGAAATTTTCCAAGTTTCATATTTTTCCTTGCAACTATGACACATAATATGACACCACGCGAAGATTTCACATTGTTTGGATAGTTTTTGAATTTTTTATGCCTGTTTTAAACTATATTCAAAATGGCGGGCATGAAGATTCCTAGCCAGGTGTTGGGGATATACTTTCCGGGTATCCTCACAGTTCCTCACTGACCAGGGTGGCCTACTTCGGGTTAGAGCTTTGCTTCACGGGCGGCCCAGTCAGGGAGAGAAGACGGAGTCCAATCCGGCTACGGGAAGGCCCAGAAGACTTACCGACTTAGGCCCATAATGTTACTTGTAGTTCAAGATGTACTCTGTAACCGACTCTTAGTCGTAGCCGGATAGAACTCTCTTGTAAACCCTAGGCCCGATATCTATATAAGCCATCCTAGGGAGAGCCTTTAGGGCAACCCAATATTTTAGACCCTCAACTCGCACAGGCGAACCCCTTGTAACCCATATTCCGGCTCTGCCGTATTACTGGATTGCTAGCAGGAGTAGGATCCGTCCAAAGCCGGCAGATTCGAACCTGGGTAAACTTGTGTGCTCACCGCCCCGGAACACCGTACGTCTCACACCCCTCTCTTCCGCACGCCTCGAGGACCCCCTCATGGTGTACTTGTCCTCAATCCGACGATAGTTGGCGCCCACCGTGGGGCAAGTGAGCTTCGGATCTGTGTTCCGAGCGTAATCTGCAAGAATCGGAATCAGCGAGACTATCGCCGTCGGTCGCATCCTCTACGCCAGCGACGTCCCTCTCATCGTTCGCGACGAGACTTGGATTCCGTCAAGGGAGGCCATGACTGCCTACACAATCATGTCTTTTGGCGAGATCGATGTTTACATCGGTTTCGCTAAACCTGCCCACCCACCCCAGCGGTGATGATAGAGGCAGAAGAATCTTCTTGGTCCCCTTGGTCCGCGGAGGCGGCAGAGTTCTGGATCTCAGAAAACCCTAATCCCACCCAGCCCGCACCAGTTGCGGAGATAGTGGAGAAACCTGAGCATGAAGAAGACCTAGCTGTCCAAGTCGAATCTGGAGTGGATCTCCCCGAAGAAGCCGGATCCCAGGTCGACCCACCCGTGGAAGTCGAAATTCAGGAGGAACATATCAATGACACTGATTCCGGCTCTGATGACGCCAGGACAGACATGCCTTTCCTGAGGTACACACTGATACGTATGATACTGCAAGATGAAAGCGTGGATGCAATTCTCGAGACCATCAAAAGTTTCGACATGGCTGATCGCGAAAGCCACAGGTACCTCAGGAAGCACGCGTCGCACTTCGTCGGATACGTGGGATCCGGATTCGGCTCTGCCGATGCTGGAGAAAACACCGACTCTATGCTGGAGGCAATTGGAACAAACGTCGACATACCCGCATCCTCGGATGAGTCGATGACGTCAGCAGATTTCCAAAAGTTCTCTGTGGAATATGAAGAGGAGTATAACTCCAAAGCTGCATAAGAAGGAGAAGCCATGGCTGAAGGATCCGGGAAACACTCTCCCAAAGCGCAGGATGACATGGACATCGGAGATAATCCCGAAGTCCAGATGGCCGAAAGTACCAACCAGAGCTTGATTCCGGGAAACGGACCCAAAGCCGTCTTTGCTACCGGCGCTGCCAGGAAGGCAAAGAAGAAGAACAAGAAGAACAAGACCCTAGAAAAAGACCCTCTGGCAGAAGAGGTGATTGCCAAGGAATACGAAGAAGACTCGGATGGAGCACTTATCCCAGAAGAGCCGAAAAAAGAAGAATCGGTGGATGCACACGTGATCACCCAAGGTGCGCGTAAACTCATCGATGCTGCATTAACTACACCTATCCCTACAGCTGCAGAACTTACTGCTGAAGAGCTGGACGAAAGAGCCCAAGCCCTAGAAGCACGTCGTTAACAACTCCTGGATGAAGCCAGAAACATCGAGGAGGAGAAGAAACGCATGGCAACTAAGGATTACATGTCTCGGTTGCATCAGAAGACACGGAAGCGTCAGACCAATGACGACCAATTCCCACATGTCCGTGCCGTCCTTTTCGGGGATGAGATGGGGAAGCCACGGAAAGATAGCAAAGGAGATTGGCTATATCCAACCCCAGTACAGAATATCGTGGCGGCCCAAGAAATTTTATCGGCTAATCTAGGACAAGAGGAGATCCATTTGGGTATCAAACTACTCAACAAGGGACTGGAGCAGCAACAGGTCGCCCTGTCCGGAAGTCAAAAACTGGTCTCGGATTCCGACCAATGTCGCATAGATCCGGCATGGGCTAACGTAAGACCCCATCGCGTCCTAGAGCAGTATTATCGCCCCGAACGTCGGGAACACAATTATTCAAGAACCGAATCGTCATGAAAGCATCACAGAACTGTGCGTAACTGGAGCAACGTTGCTCCAGCGGCCGAAAAAGAGGCCATTGCTGCACTGAATCCGAGAAACCCTCCCCGACGAGAGTCTAACGATCGAAGGGGAGAAGATAAAGAGAAACGTCGGGAGGAGGACCGTCAAAAAATGCCACCTCCTAGACATGCAAGCCGTCCGGCTGACCCTCACCATAGTGGGAATGACGGACGAAGGAAAAACGGAAACCATGCTAGTACAAATCGGCAGGGGGCTCGTCGTTGTGAAGACCCTCCCCGAAACCGGAATAATGACGCTCCGGACGGAGGCCGGCGATCAGCAGAAACAATTCAGCTGTCCCACCCTCTCCACCAAGCAGTCATCACAACGGCTCCCAAGGGGTACAAGGAGGACGACGTGGCGGAGGAGGTGGTGGCAGAAGCCGAAGTCCGGCTCCAAGGCACCACAGCCACAGCCAACATTCGGGACGATCTCTATCCCCGAACGACGCAAGGCACAGGATCAACTCCAACATAGAGACGCGACGCTATGAAAATGATGATATCTACGTGGGTCCAAAATGCTTCGGACCACGCATCAGAGCAACAAGATTCCTGGAAGGATTTGCTATCTCAGGACATATCCAAGCCTACGACGGCATTGCTCGGCCAGATACCTGGCTACAAGATTTTTTCCAAGCTTGTTGCATCACCAAAGGCAGAAATAGCCTGGTCGCAACCCGATATCTCCCACTTATGTTGCGGAAGACGGCACGATCATGGTTCAATGAACTTCCGGAGAACACCATCCATAACTGGTATGACATACAAAGTGCATTCTTTCAGAATTTCGAAGGCACATATCGGAGGCCCTGTACGGTCGGAGACCTACAGCGTTGCACCCAGAAAGCCGGAGAAACTTGCCGGAATTACCTCAGATGATGGATCGACACCAAGAACTCCTGTGAGGGAGTAAACGATCAAACCATGATTGAAGCTTTGATCGCAGGACTCCCAATTGGTCTACTACGTCACCGCTTGGATTGTGACAAGGTCACTGACTTGGAAGAGATGATAGAAACAGCGAGCAAGTATGCAGATGCTGACGACAATGCAGAGGAATTACTCAATGCCCTAGTTGTGCCTCAGTTGGCAAAACAACCAAAGCAACAAGCTCAGAAGCGCAAAAATACCTCGGAAGAGAAACCCAACGCGGAAACAGCAGTGGTTACTGCTACTTTCGGGTCTGGAGGACGAGGAGGACGCGGCGGAGGCTGCGGGCGTGGCCGTGGAACATCAAGGGTCCATGGTAGAGGAGACCAGCAACCAGGCAAAACCTACTCTTGGGCCGACATTGCCAATAACCCATGTCTGCATCACCTAGACGCCAATGGGGGCTCGTCCCACACCAATGCTGAGTGTCGTTTCAATGACGACATCAAAAGAGATGACACCGCGGGCTACAAAGCTAAGCGGAAGAAGGGAAAGAAAAATTCCGAAAAAGACAAAGAGACCAAGGAAGATTCCGACATGGAGGAAGCTGATGCTTCAAATCCCAGGCCGGAAGGGAAGAAAACTTTTCCCACCAAGAAGGATACTTACGTCACCTTCCTCGGATCTCAACCAGCAAAGGTCAAGAAAGCAGTTCTCCATGAGCTCAATGCAACGGTTCCGGCTGTCCCCCAATACTTGGACTGGTCGGAAGTGGCAATCACATTTGACCGTGCTGATCATCCGCCTAAGTTGCACAGGCGAGAAATATACGCCTTAATCGTCAACCCACTTATTGACGGTTATGGTTTCTCCAAGAGCCTCATGGACGGTGGTAGCAACATCAATATTCTCTACGTCGAAACGCTACGCTAGATGAAGATCTCGGAAACCCAGCTGAAGCATAGCTCTGTGATCTTTCATGGAGTTGTCCCAGGAAGACAAGCTAATTCCCTAGGAGAGATTACTTTAGATGTCACCTTTGGAACTCGAAAGAATTATTGGACGGAAGCACTTTCCTTCGAAGTGGTCCCGTTCAAGAGCGCGTACCACGCTATATTCGGACGTCTGGCTTACTGGGCTTTTATGGATCGTCCGTGTTACATTTACAATATGATGAAAATTCCAGGTCCCAACGGCGTGATCACCATCAGGGGAGACCCGAAGAAAGCGCGAGAGTGCGAGGATGGAAATGCTGCCTTTGCTGAAGTTGTGTTGCACGCCCAGGAGTACCAGGAGATCAAGAAGAGCATAGATCCGTCTGAGATGCCTGCAACGAAGAAGGAGTGACAAAGCCAAATCCGGAGTTCAGGGAATCAGAAGAGACGAAGAAGACGCCATTGAAGGATGATGACCCCTCCAAGGTGACCCAGATAGGCGTAGGCCTAGGTAGCGCACAGGAAAGCGCTCTCGTCAAGTTCCTCCAAGCAAATCACGATATCTTCGCATGGCATCCATCTGACATGACTAGAGTACCTAGGGAACTTGCCAAGCACTCTCTAAATGTAAACCCGAACGCTAAACCCGTCAAATAGTCCCTACGATGTTTTGGCGATGAAAAGCGTAAGGCATTAGCTAAGGAACTAGCACAGCTCGAGTTAGTCGGATTCATAGAAGAGGTCATCCACACTGAGTGGTCGGCCAATCCTGTAATGGTCCCTAAAAAGGACACCACGGATTTAAGGATGCGTGTTGATTATACTGCCTTGAACAAGGCTTGTCCAAATGATCCATTCGCTCTGCCTAGAATTGATCAAGTTATCGATTCTATGGAAGGCTCGAAACTCCTCTGTTTTCTTGACGCATATTTCGGTTATCACCAAATCTGGATGAAGGAATCTGACAAAGCCAAAACTTCATTCATAACCCCTTTCGGAACCTTCTGTTTTGTTACGATGCCCTTTGGGCTGAAGAACGCAGGAGCTACGTACCAGCGCATGATGCAGTGTTGCCTCCACGACCAACTCGGATGCAACGTACATGCATACGTGGATGATATTGCGGTGATCTCCAAGAAGAAGGAAACGTTGATTTCCGACTTGGAGGAAACGTTCGCCAATCTACGAAAATACAACATCATGCTTAACCCGAAGAAATGCTTATTTGGAATACCAGCCGGAAAATTGTTAGGATTCATTGTGTCTCAAAGAAGCATAGAGGTCAACCGAGACAAAATCAAGGCTATACTCAATATTTCCAGGCCAACTCGCCTGAAGGACGTACAAAGATTAACTCGTTGCATTGTTGCGGTCAGTCGATTTGTAAGCCGGCTTGGTGAAAGAGCCGCACCATTATAGAAACTCCTGAAAAAGACCAAGGATTTTGTTTGGACTAACGAAGCTGAAGCTGCACTAGAAGACCTGAAGAAAGTACTCTCATCTGCTCCTATCCGTGCAGCGCTGGAACCTCAGGAACTGATGTTGCTCTATCTTGCTGCGACAAACAAGGTTGTTAGTATCGTTATGGTGGTGGATAGACTAGAGGAAAATCAGGAACACCAGGTGCATCGTCCGACTTACTTTGTCAGTGAGGTCCTGACAGAATCAAAACAACATCCGCACTATCAAAAGTTGGCTTACGGTGTTTTTCTAGCATCTCGTAAGTTATGACACTATTTTCAGGAGCATCCAATTACCATGGTGAGCATAGCTCCCATGAGAGATATAATCAACAACAGTGAAGCCACAGGACGCGTTGCCAAATGGGGCATAGAGCTTTCAGCTTTCGATATTGAGTGTAAACCCCGGACATCAATCAAATCCCAAATCCTTGCTGACTTTGTCGCTGATTGGACAGAGAGAAAGGAAAATATGATCATCCCTGAGTCGAAATATTGGACCCTCTACTTTGATGGGTCTAAGGCTCGCGGGGGCTTGGAGCCTAGCGTGGTGCTCAAATCACCCCAAGGAGATAAACTTTTATACGTGTTGCAGATCCACTTCACAGTGACAAACAATCTTGCCGAGTATGAAGCACTTTTACATGGAATCTGGATTGCTAAGGATATTGGCATCCGATGTTTGATGTGTTATGGAGATTCGGATCTTGTTGCTCAACAAGTGTCGGATATTTGTAATGCAAATAAACACATGGTAGCATATAAAGCTGTCGTGGCTGATCTATCTAAATCGTTCAAAGGATTTGAGGTTCAACACATCCCTCGAGCAGAAAACGAGGAAGCAGATGCACTATCTCGGATAGGCTCTGCACGGAAAGAAGTCCCGGATGGCGCTTTTTTAGAGCACCTCAAAGTTCCCTCAATAAAGGGAGTAGATGAGGAATATCCGACCAAATCCGACTCACGTCTAATAGCAGTTCTGACTGTAATTCCCAGCTGGACTCAACCCTACCTAGATTATCTGGTAGATGGCAAATTACCCGAAGACGGGGTTCTGAGTCGGCAGATTATCTGACGAGCAAAAGCCTATACTATTGTTAAAGGTGAGCTCCATAGACAGAGTGTTTCTAGGGTTTTTCAGCGCTGCATATCTCCAGAAGAAGGAGTGGAAATCTTAAGAGAAATCCACGAAGGCGAGTGTGGTCACCACGCTGTAGCCAAATCTTTAGTGGCAAAAGCTTTTAGACACGGATTTTTCTGGCTTACAGCTCAGGAAGATGCCGAACGATTAGTCAAGACGTGCGAAGGCTGCCAAAAGTACGCCAAGCAAGCTCATGTTCCGGCTGATCAGCTGCGAACAATACCTATAACATGTCCTTTTGCGGTCTGGGGCTTGATATGGTAGGACCATTTAAATGAGCTCCAAGGGGATTTACTCATATCTTAGTGATGGTGGATAAATTCACAAAATGGATTGAGGCTCAACCTTTCACTAGTTGTGATGGAGAAATAGCCAAAAGATTTGTCGAGGATGTTATAATCCGGTATGGTTATCCACATAGCATTATCGCGGACAACGGGAGTAACTTTTCTATGGGAGAATTGGCTGAATTCTGCAACGAGCAAAATATCTGGCTTGACATTGCGTCAGTCGCACATCCACAGGCTAACGGACAAGTCGAAAGAGCAAATGGTTTAATCCTACAAGGGCTAAAACCGAGATTCGAAGCACCACTACGACGTGCTGCGGGGGCTTGGGCAGAGGAATTACCCTCTGTAATTTGGAGTTTACGAACAACTCCAAACAAGTCAACAGGATATACACCTTTCTTCTTAGTCTATGGCGCAGAAGCAGTTCTTCCTAGTGATTTGATCCATACTTCTCCTAGAGTGGCCGCGTATATTGAAGAGGATGCCGAGATTTCTCAACAAAACGATCTCGACTTAGTCGAAGAAGTTCGCATCGTTACTGAAATGAGATCTACAGTCTATCAGCAGAAGTTACGCAAGTATCATAGCCAGAGAGTCCGAAATAGATCTTTCAATAAAGGTGATTTGGTTCTCCGGCTTGTGCAACAAAGAAAGCACAAACTTTCCCCAGTATGGGCAGGGCCCTTTTTAGTTAGTCGAGTATTGCACAATGGATCGTACTACTTAACTGACATGAGGCCAGTCAAAGAAAGACCTGCTACTGAGAAGAGAAAGAGAGCTGGAGGCAGTACAAATCCAGATGAATTAGATAGACCTTGGAATATTGCTCAGCTACGTCCCTTTTATTCTTAGTTTATCCTTCTTTGTAATCATATATATGTACATGTTCTGGGAGAAATAAAAGTTTTGGTTGCCTCAAGTTTTTCTGAGAAGTTTTTACCATCTTATTTCCAAATGATCATGTCATAGTCGAAAATCCCAGAATGCTTGAAATTACTTTATGCTCATGTTTGTTCTGGTTTAGATTTCTGATTCTAAAACTGCTACCCTCGGGTATAACTCTAAAAATTTCTAGTCTTTACTTTGATTATTTGTCTGATTGCTGGATGCGGGAATTTTCTGAGTAATGAATTGTTGGTACTGGAAGCTGGCTTTGTTTCCGAGTTTAAACTGGTTTAACGATTGAGCTCCGTTGCTCGGCAAAGTTTCCGGCAGAAGGTTTAGCCGGCTCATGAAAGGGACGAGGCGGAAAGCCAGATAAACAATAAGTATAGACAAAAAAATACAAGTGCTTATGTAAACATTTCAGGCACACAAAAAATTTTAAAGCCAAAAGTGTTGAATAGATCAAAAGCTTAGCACTAGCAAAATAATAGTACTTCATATTTACAGACGCATCATGTTTTTTCAAATAATAAAAATGTTTCTGGCAATATATGATGCAGGAGGAGATGAAGGAGCTGCCGGCTCGCTGGAGACGCTGCCTTGGTATCGTTCCGAGATGTCCGCATCCGAGGTGGTGCGTTCATCATCGGAAACTTTTGCTAAATCTTCTGGAGGCGGAGGCGGAGTGTCCACGCGGGTGAAGAAAGGGGTCCCGTAGCTGGTCAAATCAGCCACGTGACACCCATATCCGGCGCAGGAGTCCATGATGGCTTGGATGTCTTGCTCCTGTCCGTCTTCATCTACTTTGCAGTACCCTCTGGTCACTTGCCATATTTCCATGTTTCCATGGTGGCTCATGACCATGGTGAGAGCGTTCTGCGCCGCGGTCCGTGCGTAGGACATGTTCCAATCCTGGACGAGTTGCGGCATCTCCTTTGCTTTGTCTCACACCTGAAAATCCGACATGCTATGCATGTCCGGAATCTTGAGAGCTTCGCCAATATCCTCAAGGGATTGCCGGAAGTCATGAAGCAGGTCACCGACTTGGGTAAGCCGGTGGGTGCGGGGCTCAGCGGAGGTGGAGCCCGTCAAGTTCAGAGGACCTATAAACAAACACAGTTAAATAAAATCCTACGTCAAAATAAGTTGAAGAAAATAGACAAGTCAGACAGATGGAACGTACCGAAAATGACGTCGTCAATTTTGGTCTTCTCTTTCCGAAGACTCTGGAGTTCAGCCCGGAGAGCCTCAGAAAGATCCCTCTCTCTGCAAAGATCATTATTGAGGTTCGAGATTGTTTGATCTTGAGCAGCGATCTTGCGATCACGCTCATCAGTAGCCATGGAGGAGGACTCAAGGATTTGAGCAATGCTCTTTTCATGATCCGCCTTGAGCTTATCCAGCTCTTGGCGCAGTTCCTTGTTCTCCACCACCAAAGTCTTGAGGTTCTCGGCCTCTTCAATCATCACGCAGGATTGTTTTACCAGCGCTGTAAGTCAAAAAGAACAATAGTTCAGAAAAAAATTCGACACTGAAAAAAACAAAGACAAGGTTTGAGTCTCGGAATGTTTACCTTCGGCCTCATCCTTGGCAAATTTAAGTTCAGCATTTTTAAGACGGAGAGCCTTGATCTCTCTCCGCTTATCACAGACATTCTTCAAGAAATCCTGGTTATAGGAACATACTTGCTGTAAGTCAGAATACCCAAAGTCAGAAAGCTACTAAAGACTCGGGCTAATATTTTTTCTAATATCAGCACGAGCCTTGGGGGCTACACTAGTTCGTTCTTTGGCATCCTAAGGAAGCATAAACCCGAATTATTTATCCTACTTCATGCTTGGGGGCTAGAGGATATGATATGAAATAAAGGAAAAACAGGAGTTGGAATTCCGACTTACATATTGTTCGCGAGTGAGTCTATCCAAACTCGCGTTCACTTCAACGGTAACCTTCTCGGCGAGAGTCAGAGGAATCACTGGTGTTGTTGGAAGCTCACCGGTCCTTATCCTCTCGTCGCGAAGGCGCACCTAGGCAAGAAGGTCGGAGAACTTGACGTCCTCTGCTTCTTGCGCTTCTTCTTCGGCAGATAAGGTACTTTTCTCCAGGCATTGCCTAGCGAGCCGCTGGATTTCTTCAGCAGATTTCCTGGACAGGCCAAATTTAGCAAGTCCCAAATTGCTAATAAGGTTTTCAGCGAAAGTTTCTACCGAGGGATCATTACCCAAAGAGGGTTCACCCTTATCTAAACCTGACTCACCCATAGTGACGTCAGTTTGCGATTCAAGGATCGCAGGCTCCATCGAAGGAGCCGGATCTTCTGCGACATCCGGAGAAGGAATGGTTAGCGGCGTTGCAGAAGGTTGAGGGGCAGGAGTCGGAGGATCCACGGCAGGAGAAGCTGTGGCAAGCTTTGTCTGTCGCAAGGGCTTTGAAGAAATCCCCTTCCCCTTGCCCTTGGTGAGCGGTTTTGCTCTGAGAATGTAGTAAAGTCCGAAACATTACATCTCGGAAAGAAATTCGAATAAAGTACAATGGCGGAAGTTGTGAGGGAAAGTTACCTCTTCACGACGGGCACCTCCTTTGGGCCAACGACCACGGTCGAAGCTTTGCACTTCTTGAGCGCAGCGTCCGGCAATGGCACCACTTCTGTCTCCTAAGAAAACTCGGGAGGATATCCTTCGAGCGGAGCAAGTTCCGACTCGGGGAGGTCAGCAAGCTGAAAAGAAGAAAACATATCAGTATTGCTGTATAACTCAAAGATTGGAAAACATAAAAGGGTGTACTGATAGAAGCTTACCAGCACTACGGGGTTTTCTGCCGTATGCATATCTAGAGAAATATCCGAGATCCTCCTCTCGATCCGCTCCCTGATCAGCCACTTAATCTGGATTATATACCATGCATGGTGTAGGCTTTGGGGCTGATGCGGAGGGAGTCTTTCTTGGACGACGTGATGGAGTGCATCAGTCGATCTCCATGGTACTGAAGAGGCTGGATCCGACGTGAGACTGAGCATTGGACCAAGTCGGATCCCTTCAGTCCTTTGTGTTTGATCAAGTATTCGATCCGCCTCTTAGCGAGGATCAGATCATCGGTGAGAGCCGGAGCGGCCTCGTCCCAAGACGGTTGGGCCGTGGCAGCTCCATCAACAAAAGCCGGCAAAGCTGTAGCTTTGCCGGGAGCCGGAATATCCCTATGGTAGAAGAACGTGGCTGGCCATTGTTTGACCGAGTCACTAGCTAAGATTTTGGGATATGCGCGCCCGCGTCTAAGTGAAAAACTAATAGTATCGGTGATGTAAGGAACACCGGCAGTGATAGAGTTTCTCCGGACAAGAAAATAGTACCGGAATAAAGTTAAACTCGGCCTAATGCCGAGAAAGCGCTCACACAAAGAAGCGTAAGGGCTCATCTCTAAGAGAGAGTTGGGAGGAAGATGATGGAGTTGAACTCCGAAATGGTCAATCACCTCGAAGAAGAACTCCGAGGGAGGAAACGACAAACCTCTGTCGAGGAGGGTGCCGAAGTGGACCCGCTCGCCGGCGCGCGGGTTGGGGATGGTTTCCTCGAAGCCGCTCCGCCAGTCGCCGGCACGGAGGAACCCTTCCTTCTCCACATTCTGGAGCTTCTCGTCATCGAGGACGCAGGGGATCCAAGCCCACAGAAGCTTTCTTTCTCCGCCACCGCTTCCGTCGTCGCCGCTGCCGCAAGCCGGAGGAGGAAGAAGAAGCCATTTCTCCGGTGGAAGTTGACCAAAGATGGGCGGCACTGGGGTTTTTTGGGTGAGGAACGGAGGAGCTCTGTGCACGTAGAGAGATTGGGAGGAGAGGAAATGGCAAAGGACAGGTGAAGAGAGAAGGAGAAAATCCTAACCCCTTATATCCACCTAACCGCGCCAAGGTTCGTGCAAATGCTACAGTGTAACTACCACACGTCCTGGAAGGAACTGAGAAGGACCCACGCGACGATTACGTCGCCTCGATCTCCGTGCACGCATTGAAACGGCGCCCCGGTTCCGCGAACCGCGGACCCACCAACGGTCGTGCTGACATGATGTCTGTCAGATGACGTGACTTGACCATGACTTGTGTCAGGTGGCATTAGAGACTAAGTTCCGGCTTAGTTGAAATCAAGATGGAAAATCCGAGTAACCTGTTGATAGGTCCGACTTATTTTTAAGACCCGGATCATATTTTTTGTTGTGAAGTTTCAGGAACCCTTCAAGATTCTGCAAGCCGAAGATCAAGCTAGACGATGATGAATCTGACTTTGGACCTTGGAGGCCTCCGGGGGCTGCTATTGGGGATATACTTTCCGGGTATCCTCACAGTTCCTCACTGACCAGGGTGGCCCACTTCGGGTTAGAGCTTTGCTTCACGGGCTACCCAGTCAGGGAGAGAAGACGGAGTCCAATCCGGCTACAGGAAGGCCCAGAAGACTTACCGAATTAGGCCCATAATGTTACTTGTAGTTCAAGATGTACTCTATAACCGACTCTTAGTCGTAGCCGGATAGATCTCTCTTGTAAACCCTAGGCCGGATATCTATATAAGCCGTACTAGGGAGAGCGTTTAGGGCAACCCAATACTTTAGACCCTCAACTCGCACAGGCGAAACCCTTGTAACCCATATTTCGGCTTTGCCATATTACTGAATTGCTAGCAGGAGTAGGATCCGTCCAAAGCTGGCGGATTCGAACCTGGGTAAACTTGTGTGCTCATCGTCCCGGAACACCGTACATCTCACACCCCTCTCTTCCGCACGCTTCGAGGACCCCCTCATGGCGTACTTGTCCTCAATCCGATGACACCAGGGGTTGAGCCTCGCTAAACTTGCAGTGGATACTGATGAAATAGCATGTTGTGAACCTAAACATGATTTCAAAAAAATCATGAGCATTATATCATGTAGTTGAAGTTCAATTCTACCTGGCCTCCTACCGATTCAGCTGGAATTTGTCTTTTTCATGAGGGAAAGGTTTCAGATACACCGGTTTGGAAATTGTCCATCTAGGGTGGTCTAGTATTTTTGAAAAATGGGTTGGTACCAATTTCAAACTTCAATTTGGTGGTTGCTTCACAAAACACCATGATTTCTTCACCTCAAAAATGGAAACTGGGTTTTTCGTGCGATGAAAAGGAAAACTTCCTCCTACAACATCCTAAGCCATCCTAAGATGCACATGTGTGCATAATATGAGCATATTATCACAAAATATGCCGTGATTCCAGCCATAACATTGGTGGTTTGACCGAAATACCATGAAACCTCGAACATGATAGGTCATTTTGTGAAGGATTTTTTGTGATGTTTGAAATTTTCTAAGTTTCATATTTTTCCTTGTAACTATGACACATAATATGACACCACGTGAAGATTTCACGTTGTTTGGATAGTTTTTGAAAATTTTATGCCCATTTTAAACTATATTCAAAACAGTGGGCATGAAGATTCCTAGCTAGGGGCTAAATTCATGAGCATTATATCATTTAGTTATAGTTCAAATCTACCTGACTTCCTACTGATTCGGCAGGAATTTGTCTTTTTCATGAGGGGTGGACGGAAAGGTTTCAGATACACCAGTTTGGAAATTGTCCATCTAAGGTGGTCTAGTATTTTTGAAAAATGAGTTGGTACCAATTACAAACTTTAATTGGTTGCTTCACGAAACACCACAATTTCGGCACCTCAAAAATAGAAATTGGGTTTTTCATGCGATGAAAAGGAAAACTTCCTCATGCAACATCATAAGACATCCTAAGATGCACATGTGTGCATAATATGAGAATATTATCACAAACTATGCCATGATTCTAGCTATAACATTGGTGGTTTGACCTAAATACCATGAAACCTCGAACATGATAGGTCATTTTGTGAAGGATTTTTTGTGATGTTTGAAATTTTCCAAGTTTCATATTTTACCTTGCAACTATTACACATAATATGACACCAGCGAAGATTTCTATTTGTATGCCTGTTTTAAACTATATTCAAAACGGCGGGCATGAAGATTCCTAGCTAGGGGATGAGCCTCGCTAAACTTGCAGTGGATCTCTAATGAAATAACATGTTGTGAACCTAAAAATGATTTTTAAAAAAAATCATGAGCATTATATCATGTAGATGTAGTTCAAATCTACCCGGCCTCCTACCGATTTTGAATTTTGTCATGAGCATCATGATTTAAAAATAATAATTTTCAGCATCCAATTGTGTTTTACTATTATAGATATTTCTTTTCTGAACATTTCGATATGATATATGTTTTTTCTGATTTATATATAATTTATTATGTATTATGCGAGGTTTTTTTTGCGAAAATGTATTATACAAGGTTAAACATTGCTTCAACTCTGAATAATGCGGGAATAAAAATTTCATCCTAACAAGTTCAAATTGTTTCTGAAAATATACCTTTAGCACCGGTTGTTGTCTACAACTGGTGCAAAAGGTTTGGTCCAGCGCGCCAAAATCTGTAGGGCGAAATAAGCCTTTAGCACCAGTTGTTGTCTACAACGGTGCTAAAGGTTAGGCCTTTTCCACCGGTTGTAGACAACAACCGGTGGTGGCCTTTTCCAAAGGTTGTAGACAACAACCGGTGCTAAAGGCCCTTTAGAACCGGTTCCAGTAAAAAACCGATTCAAAAGGCCTTTGCCATATAACTTCTTCCTCTTCCTTCCGAAAATCCAATCGATGCCAAAAATCGTGAGGAGCCAATACGACGTCATTAGGCTGCCATATTTTTCCGTCGCCGCCGTTGACCCCTGCGCCCCCCACGTCACCACGTCGGCTGGCCGTGTGCCCGTGCCCCCCACCGTCGCGCCATCGCTACCATCGGCCGCCGATGTTGATGCCCATGCCCCCACCTCGTTGACGCCCGCATGCCGGAGTCGTCGCTGATGCCCGCGTGCCTCCATCACTAACGCCCGCACCACCAGCGTCGACCGCAGCACCGCCAGCGCACCACCGTACCACATCAGCATTGCGTGCATGCCGCCTATCTATCTGTAAGTATTTCTCATAGGATTTAGTTTAAATTAAATAGGTTTTAGGTTTGAGTTTTTTAGGGTCTAGTTTATGTTAGGATTTAGTTTGAATTAATTAGGTTTTAGGTTTGAGTTTTTTAGGATTTAGTTTCTCTTAGTATTTAGCTTGAATTGATTAGGTTTTAGGTTTGAGTGTTTTAGGGTTTAGTTTGAATTAATTAGGTTTTAGGTTTGAGTTTTTTAGGATTTAGTTTTTTAGGGTTTAGTTTTAATTAGGTTTTAGAATTACTAGGAAAATTTCCCATGCATTGCAATGGGAGACACGTCACCGAAATATTGTCATGCATGGTAGAGATCATTTTAATCTAATGCAAACAATTAGAGCGTGTACAACGTTGGTTGTGTTTAAGAGAAAACTTAGACATGAGTCTAAGAATCACAAAAGTGGTGTTGTGTGTTAACTCTTAGCCACTACTTGAGGGACCCACTATTAGAATTTTTTACTCTACATGTTGTCCTTCCGGTGCTTATCATGGCCCAATATCTAGGTGACCCTATATGATTATAGGTGTCAACGCTACACTAGACGCTGGGACTAGAACTGGACTCGAGTCTAGCAATTTTGTGCTTAGCTACCACTAGTGCAGTGTTTAGACCTATGTCTAAGGCCTCTTGGACTCAATGTTTGACCAATGCTGCACATGCCCTTAGGCTTAAGGGCCTTGGTATTTCTTATGTACAATACTTAAAGACTTGAAACTAACACCGACTTGTACAATACTAAGATTGAACTATATTGTTGTTGTAGTGTTCAAGACTCCGTGCTATGTATTAGGGTAAAATAAAAATGACTTTTAAGTCTTTGCGCAGAAACTATGGATCCACACAGAAGAGACGAAGAACAGGAACAATTGCTCCAGAATATGATCTTTGAAAATGAGCAGCTAGATATCACCCTGTTTTTGAACCCATCCGGTGAGGGAGACGAGCAAAACCGATGAGATGTCCCCGGTGAGGGAGAGGAGCAAGAGCAAAGAGATGGATCTGATGAGGGAGAAGGAGACCCCGACTTCGATGAGGGAGAAGCTGATGGCTCCGGTGGAACTATTATAATTACAAAGTCCGGCGAGGTATATATATTAATTAAGCGCTTGATGTCTAGAGGTATTATTTGATTTGTGTATATACATACAGTAACACTGTTTCTTATTTTAGCCCTCCGGATCGGGCCAATCTTCTACAAATAAACATGGTGCAGCCAAAAGGTTGGACGAATATGAAAGGTACACAATTACAGAAATCAGTGAAGATGGCGGGCCGATTGCTCCTGTGGACCATGCAAACAAGTTCAAATCTTAGATGGGAGTTATTGTTAGGGACCAGATCCCGATCACCATGCAATAATGGAAGAAGACAAAGATGGAAGGAGTTAGTTATGTGGACAAGAGAGCCAAAGATAACCTTTGGAGAACGCTCATGGTAAATTTCACCCTGCCAGCACTAGAGGAGGATCTTGATGAAGATGAGGTTCCAGATCATGGGGATCCTGATCTGAATACCATCGAGCAAAAATTAAAGAAGTGGGCTCTTTCGAAGATGGCAACAATGTTCAACAACTAGAACAAAAAATTGGATAGGAATTTGTGCAGAAAAAGAAGACTCCGGTGTTTGAAGGAGCCTATTTGAAGATACGAGACCACTGAGCCGATTTTGGGCTGTACAAGACATCAGACAAATCTAAGAAAAGGTCATAAATAAATAAGAAAAATGCTGCTAAAAAGTTGTGTCACCATACTATGCGGCAAGGAGGCTATAGGTCTGGCAAGCCGAAGTGGAAGAAATGGGAGGACGGTCTAATTACTAAAGGGATCAAGCCAGAGATACTGAAATGGAACAATCAGGCAAGGGATTGGTTTTACGAGCATGAGGGAACGTTGGACTCGAAAGGGAAGTGTGTTTATAATAGAAGACATAAGGAAAGCCCACTTCACATCGATGCCTTTAGAACGGTTCACAAGGAGGTTGAAGAGGGGAGGTTCCACCTCGAAAGAGAGAAGGACGAGCTCACACGTGATGTTGGGAATCCTAAACACTTTAGACGAACACGAAGCATAGAAGGCTCCAAACCATGGAAATATGGGTTTCCACCTGAAAGGAAGAAATATCCCGATAGAAGCCGTCAGAGGAAAAAGGAAAGGGAGGCAGACCACTTGGCTAAGATTGAAGACAAACTAAGGCAGCAACAGGATTTAATAGCCCATCTTAGCCAACACGGTACCACCGGCTCATCTCGGTCGCAGATAGAAGCTGCTCCCGATGCTACCGGCCCACCATCTTAGCAAAAAAGCAGCATGGTTTCCACCAAGCAGTCGGGTGGTGATGATGAAGTGGCTCTTCGGTACCCAGTGGATGATATCACGGGCTCGACACCCTGTGAGCTAAATGTGAAGGTTGTGAACTTAAGCATGAAGGCAGTGGTCGGCTATGCCTTACCCACGTGCACGCTGATTTACCATTGCAGACCAGTTCCACAAGGCTATGTTGTTGCCATGATTGATCAAGTTATGAGCGGGTTTGAGCAGCTGGTGGTTGACTACCTTACCGGTGAAGGGGATTTGCTTGTGCTGGGAGATGCCATAAACACCACCGTTCTATGGTGAAAGGAATAAATTGTGCTTCCAAATTGGATGCTAAGGTCTCCAGTGCGTCACCCGTCTCCAGCATGTCATCCTACTCCGCAGCCGCGTCATCCTTCTCCTCCACCGCATCAACAGTCTCTGCCGCCGCCATCATCCACTAAGGTTGAGAGCCAAAAGCGGAAGCATACCGGGACAACTCGACCGGAGCCCCTCCCAAAAGTACAGCAAGAAGTGAAACTGTTCCTTGGAAGGAAGAAGAAGCCCGTCGAGCCACCTATAGAGAAGGAAAAAATGTTAAAAAAGCTGAAGACCCTGTCAAAACCCGAGCCAAGGCTTATATTAGACTATGACCACTCTATTCTCAAGTCACATAAGGCATCAAAAGAGCGGTCGAGAAGTAGTAGTGCAAAAGGGAAATCAGTTCCCCAACTCAGAGAACAGAAAAACTCGTGCCCCTCGCTACAACTGTATCCCATCGAGTGCTTGGATCTCGAGATGGTAAAACTATACAAAGATGAAGCCAAAGATTTTGGTATGAGTATTCCTGAGTACTTAAGCCAGGTCGATTTCCCCGTGGGTGATCAAGTAGCATACCAATACAAGTACGGGGACCCTCTCGTCAGATCTGAGCAGATCCCGCATCTACCAACACAATTGTGAAAGTTGCATCGGTGGCACATGCAAGCCTGTAAGGATGGGGCAAACTGGATCATAATGGGACTTAAACCGGATCATTACGGGCATGGAGATGACGAGATAAACATCGAATTTAGTGAATTATTCTAGCTCTACAATCATGATGCCCTCGACAAATCACTCGTCAGTGCCTATTGTCTGTAAGTATTAATTTTGTATTTAAATGTTCTCTAGCTCAGCTCGTTCATTGCATCTATGTACTCATCACTGTATTAATTATGCAGACTGAAGATTCTCGAATGCAAGAGAGGACGAATATATGACGTTGGGTTGTTGACCCATATACCGTGAATGCATATTGTCTAGATAACTT
Source organism: Avena eriantha (assembly GCA_910589775.1). Taxonomy (NCBI): domain Eukaryota; kingdom Viridiplantae; phylum Streptophyta; class Magnoliopsida; order Poales; family Poaceae; genus Avena; species Avena eriantha. The sequence continues at coordinate 225,556,222 of OU342742.1, forward strand.
TCCCAAGGACACGGAGCATAACTTGGTACGCGCATTAAGGTTTAATGAAACCAAATCAAAAATACTATTTCCTTTCCACTATAGGTGAGTGTTACTGTCTTGTACATATTCTATTTTGCTTGTTGGATGTTAAGTGTAGTTGATGAGTTATGCATGTGCACATCTACCATTTTATTCTCCTAATCATAACCCCTGACCGAGGACTAGTAAAAGTCATGGACTCGAAACGTAAACCCCTTGAGTCGTCGGGGGACATGCAGGATACGCTCCAGAGGTAATTTCAACATTATAACACTATATCCGCAACTTTCGTTAATTTCCTATCAATTAATTAATAACTCCTTCATTTTCTTTGTCGGGCAGTGCTTGGAAACGGTTCATGAAGAGGGCTCTGGGTGCATGGAAACTGGAGCTTCAATTTGAACATGTCCCGGTAAGTACTACTAGCTAGGTCCACACATCTCTTTGATTCTAGTTTCAATACCATTATCATCCTTGGTTATTATTTTGATTGAACTATGTTCTTGTAAAGTGCTTGAAGCAGGTAGACAAGAATAATTTATGTGGATTTTGAAGGGGATCTGCAGCAGAAAACAAAAAATTTCCTACGTGGGAACCCCAAAAACTGCCTAGGATCTATGTATATAGTAATGTAGTAACGGCCAATGCGTAGAGAATACATACCCTTGTAGACCGTACGCGGTTAACGTTCCACGAGGAACATGGTTAAAGTAGTCGTACTCATAGCCGACCTCAAGATCGCGAAGCTCCTCGCAGGTCACCCCTTGCTCCTTCATCTTCATCGTGCAGCAGCTCCGGCTCAAGACATTTAAGCGCCCCAAGTGTTGTGCCTCGTTTCTTCGTACACATCCAGTGCATGATGAGACCTCCGGCTCCCCGATCCCGCCGGGAGTGCGGAAGTTGATATCCGGCTAGGAATCCCTGTAGCGCAACGGCGTACTGCAGGTGCGCCTCGTTCGCACAGCCCAGACTTGGGGTCATGGTCACAAGGGCTAGAGAGAGAGGGAAGGAGGAAGTCAACCAAAGGACTTCTCCAAATGTTGGTTGTGTTTAATCCCACCCATGGGCACCCCTTTATATAGGCTAAGGGGGTGTGCCTTTCTCAAAGGCTAAGCCATGTAGGACTAAATACTAAAGGAATGAACAGGAATTTCGAGCTAACAGCCGGATGGGCCAAAACCCTAGCCAAACAGGCAGCCAACCGCCCACAGCAGCAGTGAGCAGCAGATAGCAGCATAGCGCTGGCCGGGTGGGCCTTTGGCGCGGCCCACCTCGCGCCCAGCTGCTCTTGCGGTGGCGGCCTGGCAAGGCGACCCCGGGTGGGCAGGCTTTGCCTCCCGGCGACCCAGCACACCTACCCGGTCCGCTCCCCCGCGAGCCCTGCATGGGGCGGGGTTGAGCAGGCTCACGGCAGCGGCCGGCGGCTATGGCTCGCCCCGTGCGGTGGCCTTTAACTACCACCCTAATACATTGCAAATGTATCTATAATTTTTGATGTTCCATGCTTGGTTTTATCCACTTTCTTGTGTTTTTTTCCAACTTTGGAGTACTTTTCATATGATTTCTTGGACTAACCTATTAACAAGAGCCACAGTGCCAACTGCCTGTTTTCTGCTGTTTTTGGTTCTAGGAAAGTCAGAAAATGAATATTCTCGGAATTGGACGGGACAAAAGCCAAAGTGCCTATTTTTCCGAAAGTGATCAAGTGCCAGAATACGAGATGGAGAAGGGCCAGAGGGCGGCCAGGCCTAGCCCGCGCCAAGGGGTGGTGTGGCCAGCCCAGGCACCCCTTCGGCCTCTCCTTCTGCCTATATATTGCCCTCGGGACGAAAACCCTAAGTACCCGATCAAAAATCCATGAAAGAGTCTGTAGCCGCCATCGTCTCCATCCCTAGATTGGGAGGGATCTGAAGCTCTTCCCGGCACCCTGCCGGAGAGGGGAATTCACCCTGGAGTCCTTCTTCATCACCATGCAAGCCTCCCGTGTGATGCGTGAGTAGTTCATCCTTGGACTACGGATCCATGTAGTAGCTAGATGGCTGGTTCTCCTCCTTTGTGCTTTCATGTCTAGATCTTGTGAGATCCGTTCATGATCAATATCATCTATTTGTAATTCTGCATGTTGTGTTTGCGGGGATCCAATGGATATTGAGATGCTATTTCAGATTGATTATTGATTCTATCATGTCTTTGTTATTTGTGATCTTGCATGCTTTCCGTTGTTAGTAGCTATCTTGGCCAAGTAGATGCTAGCAACTCCAAAACTTAGTATTTATGCTTGATAGTGGGTTCATGCCTCTGGTAATCTAGGGATGTGACAGAAATCTCTAAGGAACTAGATATGTTGTTGCTACTAGGGAGAAAACAACAATCCTTTGTTCATACAACAATCGTATTGTTTACTTTACACGCAGTTCGTAAAGCAATAATTTGTTGCTTGCAACTTAATACTGGAGGGGGTTCGGATGATAACCTGAAGGTGGATTATTAGTCATAGATGCAGTTGGATGGCGGTCTATGTATTATGTTGTAATGCCCAATCAAGTCTCAAAGGAGTCAAGATGATTAGTATATGCATGTATTGCTTTCTCGGTGTTTGTCAATTGCCCCGCTGTAATTTGTTCACCCAGCATGTTATCTATCTTAAGGAGAGCCACCTCTAGTGAACTATGGATCTCGGTCCTTGTCTTTTACATTCAATCTATAAACTGTTTACTGCTTTGTGTTTACTTTCTACAAACTTTTACTTCTTTCCATTCGATACGTTTAATCCTTTGTTTTCCCCAAAAGACGGTGAGATTGGCAACCTCATCGCAAGTTGGGGACAAAGCTCTGTGGTTGTGTTGTGCAGGTCTCCACATTGCTACTAGCACCGGTAGTGTGCCTTGCCAAAGCTCAGCTAATAACACCTTTGGGGTGTTTCCTTGCTCCTACTGGTTCGATTAAACCTTGGTTTCATAACTGAGGGAAACTTGCTGCTGTGCTCATCATACCTTCCTCTTGGGGTTCCCAACGAGCTCTACATCAGCCACGCACCAAGCACTTTTCTGGGCGCCATGCATTGAGCCTCCAAGCGATTTTTTGGCGCCGTTGCCAGGGAGTCAAGGACATCTTCACAAGGGGAGTCCCTCATAACCAATCTCTTTACTTTGTTGTTTTTGTTTTGCTTAGTTTTTTTCTTTGTTTGCTTGTTTTGTTCTTCAAAAAACACAAAAAATATAGTTTTACAAGTTTGCTTTCTTATTTGAAAACCCAAAAAAATCACTACTCTTGAAAACACTAAGTTGTGTGACTTCACTAGCACCAACAACAATGATTTTATGAGGACACCTATTGCTCCACCTATGGCTGAAAACACTTTCTTTGAGATAAAACCTGCTTTGCTCAATCTTGTTATGAGAGAACAATTTTCTAGTATTGGTAATAAAGATGCTGCTTCCCATCTAAATAACTTTGTTGAACTTTGTGAGATGCAAAATCATAGGGATATAGATGGTGATATTATTAAGCTGAAATTGTTTCCTTTCTCTTTGAGAGGAAAATCTAAAGAATGGTTGAATTCCTTAACTAGGAATAGTATTGATTCTTGGACTAAATTCAAAAATGCTTTCATTGGAAAATACTATCCTCCTGCTAAGATTATATCCATGAGAAGTGAAATAATGAAGTTTAAACAACTTGATAATGAGCATGTTGCTCAAGCTTGGGAAAGAATGAAATCTTTGGTAAAGAATTGTCCCACTCATGGATTGACCGCTTGGATGATCATCCAAAAAATTTATGCAGGATTGAACTATTCTTCAAGGAACCTATTGGATTCTGTAGCTGGAGGTACCTTTATGACCATCACTTTGGGTGCTGCAACAAAACTTTTGGACAATATGATGGTTAATTATTCTGAATGGCATACTAAGAGAGCTCCACAAGGTAAGAAGGTAAATTCTGTTGAGGAAACCTCCTCCTTGAGTGATAAGATTGATATTATTATGTCTATGCTTGTTAATGGGAAAGCCCATATTGATCCAAATAATGTTCCGTTAGCCTCTTTGGTTGCTCAAGAAGAGCAAGTTGATGTGAACTTCATAAGAAATAACAATTTTGGCAACAATGCTTATGGTAATAATGCTTATAGGAACAATTTTGGTAACAATAATTATAAGCCATATCCTCCCAACAATGGTAATGCTTATGGAAATTCTTACAAAAATAATAAGAGTGCTCCCTCTAAACTTGAAGTTATGCTTAAAGAGTTTATTAGTAAACAAACTGCTTTCAATAAAACTATTGAGGAAAAACTCTCTAATGCTGAAGGAAATATAGCATCTTTAGTTGAAGCTCAAACTACTTTGAATAAAATGGTTGCTAAACCTGAAACTAATGATAATCCCTTTCCAGCTACTAATGCTATACAAGTAAGAATTGATGAAAATCTTAGACTATTAGCTGAATTACATGCTAAGTGGGAAAGAGAAGATGAAATTGCTAGAAACATTAGTGTTTCTACTATTACCACCACTAGTGTTGAGGCTATTAATAGTTCTACTACTTTAGATGATAAACTTGATTTTGATCTTGATGGTTGCAACATCTCTGAAGTTATTAAGTTCCTACAAAATCTTGCTAAAAGTCCTAATGCTAGTGCTATGAACATGGCTTTTACAAAACACATTACTAATGCTCTCATAAAGATTAAAGAAGAAAAGATGAAACATAAAGCTTCTATTCCTATAAAGAAAGAGGATGGTTGGGAACCCATCATTAATATGAAAGTGAATGACTTTGATTTCAAAGCTTTGTGTGATCTTGATAGTAGTGTTTCTATTATGCCTAGAAGGATTTATGATATGCTTGATTTGCCTCCTCTTGAAGATTGCAATTTGAATGTCCCACTTGATGATAATGTTAAAAAGAAACTCATGGGGAGTCTTAATGATGTTCTTATTATGGTTAGTGATTCCTATGTCCCCGTTGATTTCTATGTTTTGGATGTTGAATACAATGCTTCTTTTCCTATTACTTTGGGAAGACCTTTTCTTAGAACTGTTGGTGCCATCATTGATATGAAAGAAGGCACCATTAAAGATCAACTCCCACTCAAGAAAGGTATATAACACTTCCCTAAAAAGAGAGAAAAGATTTCTTTTGCTTCTCCTATGAAAACAAAATTTGGTCTTAATGCTTCTTCATTTGAGAACGATCGATTCTTTCTTTGCTTCTTATGCCTAACTTAAAGGCATTAAAGAAAAGTACTTATTGGGAGATAACCCAAAAGTTTTAGATGAGTCTTGGAAGTTATTACCTCTGTAATAACCTCTCCTTATTCTTTTTATTTGCTTTTTGTGCCAAGAGTAACCTCTAATAAGAGAGAAGTAATGATTGGGAAAGTTGTTGTCCCGAAACAGATTTATGTGCTTCACCGTAAAAAATCGTGATAGAGCTCTGTAGGTAGGATTGAGCTGCAATGTTTTGTGCTTATGACCCAGGTTGTTATCTAACTTTCATTAGTTCAACACTTTTTTATTTGAGCAACAGAAGGTCTTCGAAAAAATTGTCTTTACCTGCTGGTCTGTTTTGACAGATTTCTGCCATTTTCTGCATTTGCTTCTTGTTGGTTCCTTCTTGAGTTCTTTTGGGGAATTGACATTTTTGAGGGAAGTGATACAGTATCTAGTGTTCTAATGGAAGTTTATTTGGTGTTAAAACTGAACCTTAAGATTTATTTATCTTAAGTGCACTAATGTTGCTAATGAGATTGTGTGAAGTTTTGTATGAAGGAAAAACTTCAGGTGTATGGAATGAATGAGTAATGAGATGAAGGATGGACTAAAGCTCAAGCTTGGGGATGCCACGTGTGTCACCCCAAGAATTATCCAAGAAGTACAAGCGTCAAATCTTGGGTATGCCCAAGGCATCCCCTTCTTCATCAATAAAAATTCTAGGTTTCTTCCAAACGCTTCATTTTTATTGTTTCATGCACAGTTGTGTTTTTCTTGGAGCGTCTTGTTTTTTGTTTTTGTTTTGGTTTTTCTTTTCCTTTGGTTTTCTTAGTTTACTGAATAAATTGGTTGGACTCCCTCTTTCTTACATTGGTTTGCAAATAGTTTGGTTTGGTTTGGAAAAGAGTAGGAAAAGTTCATGCTTATGTGGTAAAAAGAGCTTGTTTTTGACTGTGGCCTATGCTTTGTCATGCCATGCTTGATATTGTTTTGGCTTTATGCTTAGTATTCTTTTCTGTAGCATGACTTGTTATAAACAATTATTGCTTAATGTTCCTTGGATGAATCATGCGTTGTTTTAGCATATTAAAGCATAGTATAGTAGTATTCTCCTTTGATGCTTTATTTGGGTTGACTTGGCACATGCTCACACCATGTTTTGACTATCTCAAGTCACCATAGCCTTTATGATCCTTTAGTTTTCAACTTGTAGTATCACTTTATGCTTTAATCAATGATGTTTTGTCGCTCTACATGATTATGGCCATTATTGCCTCTTAGTTTGTCGCTCCCAGACTTTTGCTAGCCTCCACAACAAAGTATGAGTTCCACTCATGCATCCAACTCCCTAAACCAAGTTATTCCAAAGAGTCCACCATACCTACCTACTAGCTTATGCTATTCCAAGTATATTCATGCTTTTGTTTACCTTCCAAATTAAACTTGTTATGAGAAAGCTAGTGATTAAAGCTCTCACGAACTTGATGGCACACTTTACTTTACTTGCCCTTAATAAACTTGAACCATTGTGTCTTCTATGTTGTATATGCTTGCACTTATTTGTCGGGAATTATCATAACCATGCTTTCATGGGGGAACGCTTTCAAAATTGCACATGGTACTTGTACCTAGTTGATATCATGCTCTTTTGTATATGGATGTCGTCGGTGTGAAATGAAAGGGGAGCTTGTAAGTCCATGGAGTTATGTATATGTGCTAGAGAAATGCTTGGGCCGCTGGTCTAATCCATGCTGACATGGTGGAAACCTGCAGCGTAACCATAATGAGTTGTCTATGAAGCATTCTTCTTATAAAAAAAGAGTCCTATATTGAGAAAAAAAGAGATACTATGAAAAGAGGAAAGAGAGAAAAAGAACCATGTTCCCATGGTAAATAAGAAGAATGCTGAGATGCTCGTTGTCTGCTTGCCTTGTCATTTTGATATGGGGATTCTTCCGTATCATCGGGCAAGGGGTACCCCGTTGGCGGTTCTCTATGATACACATATACTTACAATGACAAGAACTTTCCGGTGACTAAACTGGAGTAGCATGAGGAGCGGCCCTCGTATACAAGGGACATGAGATTTCTGACTTATACTTCGTCAAGCATGTACACCATAGTTTGTTCACTTTAACCTTAATCACTTCAAGATGCTTATGATAGGGGCAATGAGAGCTGAAAGCTATTAAGTACCATAATTTTTGGAAGCTCTATATGAGACTTGAATCCCTACTTCCTTTTACAAAAGCCTTTCTTCCACCATTATATTGAGTCTCCACCTTCTATCTTTATGCACTTACTTTGAGAGCATAGTGGCCATTGTTAGTTCATTGTCCCAAGACTAGTTGATTGATGCATACTTTGCTATTGCTTGTTTTAAACTATTGTATCTAGTCACTCTTATGAACTTTGAAGGTGCCCTATGCATTTATATTTGCTACTCTATTGAGGGACAAGCTGAATACTATTATGCCATATTTTCTTTATGCGAAACAAACAAACGTCTTTCAAAGCATCATTATTCATGAATCTTTTGTTTGTGCCTTTTCATGTTACATCTTAGTTTCTTGGCTTATTGCTAGAACTTTGTATTTCATGTTATGGTTGAAGTACTATGATCCCAGCTTTGAATATTTTGCAAATACTTTGATCAAGTCTTTGATGGTGCATGTCACCTCAAAATTATTCTTTCTTTTTATCACTTACCTACTCGAGGACGAGCAGGAGTTAAGCTTGGGGATGTTGATACATTGCAAATGTATCTATAATTTTTGATGTTACATGCTTGGTTTTATCCACTTTCTTGAGTTTTGTTCCAACTTTGGAGTACTTTTCATATGATTTCTTGGACTAACCTATTAACAAGAGCCACAGTGCCAGTTGCCTGTTTTCTGCTATTTTTGGTTCCAGGAAAGTCAGAAAATGAATATTCTCAGAATTGGACGGGACAAAAGCCAAAGTGCCTATTTTTCTGGAAGTGATCAAATGCCAGAATACGAGACGGAGAAGGGCCAGAGGGCGGCCACACCACCTGGCCGCACGGCCAGGCCTGGCCCATGGCAGGGGGTGGTGTGGCCAGCCCAGACACCCCCACGGCCTCTCCTTCCGCCTATATATTTCCCTCAGGACGAAAACCCTAAGTACCCAATCAAAAATCCACGAAAGAGTCTGTAGCCGCCGTCGTCTCCATCCATAGATCGGGAGGGATCTGAAGCTCTTCCCGGCACCCTGCCAGAGAGGGGAATTCACCCTGGAGGCCTTCTTCATCACCATGCAAGCCTCCGGTGTGATGCGTGAGTAGTTCATCCTTGGACTACGGATCCATGTAGTAGCTAGATGGCTGGTTCTCCTCATTTGTGCTTTCATGTCTAGATCTTGTGAGCTCCGTTCATGATCAAGATCATCTATTTGTAATTCTGCATGTTGTGTTTGTAGGGATCCGATGGATATTGAGATGCTATTTCAGGTTGATTATTGATTCTATCATGTCTTTGTTATTTGTGATCTTGCATGCTTTACGTTGTTAGTAGCTATCTTGGCCAAGTAGATACTAGAAACTCCAAGAGTTAGTATTTATGCTCGATAGTGGGTTCATGCTACTAGATGTGCTATTGCTACTAGGGAGAAAACAACAATCCTTTGTTCATATAACAATCGTATTGTTTACTTTACACGCAGTTCGTAAAGCAATAATCTGTTGCTTGCAACTTAATACTGGAGGGGGTTCGGATGATAACCTGAAGGTGCATTATTAGTCATAGATGTAGTTGGATGGCGTTCTATGTATTATGTTGTAATGCCCAATCAAGTCTCAAAGGAGTCAAGATGATTAGTATATGCATGTATTGCTTTCTCGGTGTTTGTCAATTGCCCCGCTGTAATTTGTTCACCCAGCATGTTATTTATCTTAAGGAGAGACACCTCTAGTGAACTATGGATCCCGGTCCTTGTCTTTTACATTCAATCTATAAACTGTTTACTGCTTGGTGTTTACTTTCTGCAAACTTTTACTTCTTTCCATTCGATTCGTTTAATCCTTTGTTTTCCGCAAAACACGGTGAGATTGACAACCTCATCGCAAGTTGGGGACAAAGTTCTGTGGTTGTGTTGTGTAGGTCTACACGTTGCTACTAGCACCGGTAGTGCGCCCTGCCAAAGCTCAGCTAGTAACACCTTTGGGGTGTTTCCTTGCTCCTACTGGTTCGATTAAACCTTGGTTTCATAACTGAGGGAAACTTGCTGCTGTGCTCATCATACCATCCTCTTGGGGTTCCCAACGAGCTCTACATCAACCACGCACCAAGCACTTTTCTGGGAGTCGTGCATTGAGCCATCACGCCCGCCCACGAGCACAGCCCAGCTGCATGCCGACCTGTGCGGTGGCAGTTATCTACTGCCCACGGGGCTGGCTGTTTTTCCCTTTTTCTTTTTTTTCTGCAGCTTTTCTTCTAGGCCTTTTCCCTCTGGGATTTGGCCTAATATAAAAGTTTCTTTTATAAATCTTAATCTAAATATTATTTAGAATATATTAATTCATAATTAATATAATAAATGTATATTTAAATTCCCATTTATCCAAAAACACTTTTTCGGTCTTTTCCTTTATTCTTTCTCCAGACAACTTCGGATCTCTCCGCAGAATGATTCCGACTTTCTCTTTCTCTACTGTAATTACGTCTTACGAATGATCGCTCTCATCGTACCCTTAAGTGTATCCTCTCACGGCTCGGGAATGCTCCAGGCATGATCTAAATCAATGGCCAACAGAGGGACCAGGGATATCCATGTGACCCATATGCATTCCTGATGACAATGTCGTTTGAACCGCTAAATGTAGCATCCATGTCCTTTTGTTTCTCAATACGACTTATCCAAGATCCGATCATTGGTATCACATACATTGTTCAATCTCGTTCACAACAAGCTATGTTTTCTTGTTACCGTGATATTACATCCTCGTGACCGAGTCACATATTGCAACATTTATGGATGTAATCTCACCAACCGGCCGTATGTATCTTTACCCGTCATGTGGGTGAACAAATCCTGGTCTTGCAGTCACATGTCATCTACTGTTCCTTCGGAATAGCCAACATACACCTTTATGGCCACTGTATTACCAGATTGCGGTTGATGCAGTCTAAGCAACCTCGGGAAACAGTGAGTAATATGAGATCACGGTCTAAGGAAAAGGAGTCTAGGTATAGTTGTTGCAACAATGAACTATATGACTTGATCGTGTTGCAATCCTTCGAGGAATGTCCATCACATCATTCTTTAATGATATGACCCCGTTGTCAATTGGCATAAATACCCATGATCTTGAAACCTAGATCATCCTCATGACCAACGAACTAGTGTGAATAGAGGCTACTAGGGACTTGGTTGTTTCATACCACACCTGTACCAATGTTTCTACCTGGCACAGTTATAGCACAATATGAAACTATTATAAACTAATTGAGATATGACAATAAAAACCTATTTATTATTTGCCTCTAGGGCATATCTCCTTCTGTCTCCCACTTGCACTAGAGTACAAATAATCCAGCTCGCATTTTACTCATATAAACCATATACCATATGTGTTTACAGATCATGCATGCTCATGGGAAACGTCATGTCCATGTTCTATTTTACCAGATCATTATGTCTTTTGTAAATCGTTAATGTCTTCCTAACTTTGACATTCACACCATTATCGTATAATGGGTCAAAGCATTTGTATGGCAACAAAGTGAGACTTTGTTTCTAGTGTTTATGATGACGGTCATTTTCATCATTGTCATCTAAACTTCGAAACACACTTTGCTATCCTTTGTGTATACACTCTAGTCATGGCAGCAGAACGAGGCCGGATTCCAGGAGCTTACAGTGACGTTAGATCAACCTCGAGGGCTTTCCCATGGGAACTGAGCCCTGGGACACATCATTCTACGTTAAAAGCGAACTAGCCCCGCCATAACATTATACATCACATCAGATGGAGTCTTTATACTTCTATATCTATGTAGATCCTAGTGCATGAAATGCAACTATGCCACTTACTTTGCTTCTTGCCATTTAAGTACAGACTTAATTCTGGTTCAGTGATCAACTCAGGAATCACTTAAAGACACGTTCTTACAGTTAAGCCTTTATCCTACCAACCAGAACTTTGGATCACATTACGTCGAGTATACAACATGGTTATATGGAAGAACCTATGACTTAGGAAAAGGAGATGCAATCCATCTCTTTCTTTCAACCATAGTTGCAATACCCACTCAATGCTTCATATAGTAAGAACTTCTTTCTTACCTTGTTCCATTCTGAGCCTCTTCAGAATCTTGTCTGAGGACATTCTGAACATCTTTCAGAATCAACTCTAGGAAGCATTTGACATTCAGTGTTTATTAAACTCACTAATCTATCTCGATAGATTTTCTTGTTTAATAACTTCAACTTCATTCTTATTTATTTACTTAAATATTATTAACACCAATCACATCATTCACATATGTCGTCCACATATTCCAGAATGATTTCACGCTCCCACTCAAATATGACATTCATGTTTGAGATCCAGGGATTTCACTTAGCTCCCACTCAAAACATGTCAGCTACATATTATGAATTAGCCAAGCTGATTTGCTCCCACTCAAATCTAGGTCCTCTCAACAATCTTGGACATTCCAAAATTTCTTGATCATCAGCAAATCGAGAATTCCACTAACGAGATTTCAATGACCATTCATTTCTCATACTTAGGTCCATCACGCTTCTTTGTAATTTGCAGGTATGTCTTGTTCAAAACATAACAAGTGAATCAACAATATAATTCCACAAACTTGTAGAATATATAGTTGAATCCTACTTTCTTTAGTAAAAGTATTCCCTGAAAATCTATGATCATTATCATTGGTTTCTCCTCTATTTGTAGAGTTTGGTTTCATGAAACAAATTTCGCTGCGCCAGTCAACAATTCGGAGGTATGGTCAAATACCTTGATTTGATCTTTTACTTTCTTCCACCTATATCTTCATCAAAACACATCAACTTAGGACAACAGCAGGTTTGCCCCTTTGTGGAAGATGCATTCATAGCTTCCTCAGAATGCTCTACAAAGACTTGTTTATTCGCCACGATTTCGACTTATCGAAATCTCCAGAAACTCGAATGTTCCATAACACTTATGGTCTTGTTTCCACGAATCTTCAGATGTTCCTGTGTATTTCAAATGAGTGTTTGCTTATTTTGATCTCTACCTCTAAATGATAACTATAACCCCGATAAGAGATAATATTATACCATATGTATGATTATGATGTTTAGATATTTCAACACAGTTTGAATTCATCCAATTATCATAATTTGTGAAACATCTTTCACAAGTTCCATTTATGCTAAACTTAACTTGAATACTTTAGTCATGTCGATCAAATCGAAGAGACTTGTTAATTCAATATCCTCTTTAATGTGAACTCATTTGAACATTTCAAATCATTTTGAACTCATGTTTCATTAAGTAAATACACTTATTCACTTAAGTCCACAATTAACTAATAATTTCCACTACTTGTTGAAAATACGATACATCACTATGTATAAGATTCAACATTTCTTCGCATATCACCGTTTTACCAGAATGCGGAGTTTTAGTCATTCTGCCCAAGAGGCATGGTTTTGCAAAGTCTCTAGATCAAGAATCTAGGACCCCGATCTTCATTTTTAATGAAGAACATGCAATAACCAAAATGACTTAAACTATAGTGTCATTTCATTATTAAACTTTGGATATCTTTTAGCATTCTAATCCTTTATAAATGTTTAAACTATTATCATTAACATAGTGATGAGAATAACTTGTTTGTAATCATAATGTGAGCATAAGGTATTGTTCATAAGAATAGTACAAACTAGCTTGTAACTTGTTCATATGAATAATCGTCTCACCAAAAGAAAGACACACAAACAGGGATTACAAATTTATATTCAAGTCCACTAATCCAAATGACAAACTTTGAGGGAAGAGGTGATGTCGGCCATCAACTGTTTTGCTTGCCGTCATCAAGTCACGCTGCCTCAAAAATAGCAATTCTCAAGCAGATCTTCCTGTTTTCACAAAACAGGACAAGTATCAAATACTTTGTAAACTGCAACGAGTTTTGGAAGAAACACATTTATAATTTGTATATCTTATATATATCTTTTCATTCATGACCTCTATTGCAATCAAGCCCTTCTAAGAGTTCTCAACTCTAATGCAAGATCACTAAGTGTTTTTCCAAACAATATATTTTCATCCATGATGGAGGAAAACCCATCCAACGGCTCATACTCTATGTGCCTTATTCTGTAGAATACAAGATGTAGCCCAACTCTCCATCAAATGGAGAATGGCTTATTGGATGATTATGGAGAAAACACAAATTTTTTGGAGTCATCGAATTATCTCCTAATGGTCATTGTATCAAGAAGAGAAGATCACCTTTTATGAGGATATCCCTCAGGCGTGGGTATTAATCTATGAAGTTGGACCATTTTGCTAAGTTCCAAATTAAGCAATATATTCCCATGCTCGCAAAGGACCTCAATGGGATAGGCCATGATCTACTAAGATATTTGCAAACAGACATCTAGACTAAGTTCATGATAAGAGATCAATTTATAATTGGTCTCCACTAAAATTGTCATCCCTTGGACGATTTTAGTGATCACATGATCCCTATCCTCTACACCTCCCCCGATCATCACGGCCATTAGTGCAGTATCAAAGGTAGACATTCCATAATGCCAATCACATCATCCATGTGACTCATGCTCAATCTTTCGATCTCTTGTGTTCTGAGGCCATGTCTGTACATGCTAGGCTCGCCAAATCTAACTTGTGTGTATTCGCTGTGCAACATGGCTTACACCCACTGTATGTGAACGTAGATATGTCTGACCCCCAATCATCACGGTCGGCCTCATAACGAAGAACTTTCTTGGTGGTGCACACACAAGGGGAACATGGAACATTGGAATTAAATAGGGATTATCTTATTTGCTACCGTTGAGTATCTAATACTAGCACACAATAAGATGTAAAATAGGTATCAACAACATATGTATAATGTGATATGATATGGTGCTTATTCTTGCGCCTTGATCTCCATCGAGCGCTCCGGCATGATCTCCATCTTGCCCTTGGTTTGACGCCAAGTCCACGACACCTCCACCAGGTCATCCATCGAAACGATGACTATTACTATACTATCTAGTAACAGAAAAGTAAACTACTTCACCTTCGTAACGACCAATGCCATATCATAATCACATGCCCTCCTGCAAAATAAACTTAGACGCATCTACTTTATCTATTGCAAGTTTTACGTGGTTGTTAGGGATTTCGTAATAGAACCATTTCTAAACTACGAACTTTCCAACCACAACATGGATCCAATAGTTGTCTCTATTACATCCCTTTCGGGGCCCTCCGTTGTAAATGCTATATCAACTATTGAATGAGAGATATACACCAGCTAGCCACTTATACGGTACAAGCCGTATGTTGAGCGTGGAACCAGTCTCGCGTACGAATACGCATAAAGTCGGTCTGGGCCGCTTCATCAAACAATACCGCGATATAAACAAGTACACGTTAGGGGGTAACAACTAATGAATCAATGCCCGCACAATACGTGTGTGTACTGGCCGTACAGCACTCCTACGCATAGATCGTCTCTGATACCACTAAAGGGGATCCGCAGCAGAAAACAAAAAAAATCCTACGTGGGAACCCCAAAAACTGCCTAGGATCTATCTATGTAGCAATGCAGTAACGGACAATGCATGGAGAATACATACCCTTGTAGACCGTATGCGGTTAACATTCCGCGGGGAACATGGTTGAAGTAGTCGTACTCGTAGCCGACCTCAAGGTCGCAAAGCTCCTCGCAGGTCACCCCTTTCTCCTTCTTCATCTTCATCGTGCAGCAGCTCCGTCTCAGGACATTTAAGTGCCCCAAGTATTGCGCCTCGTGTCTTCGTACACATCCGGTGCATGATGAGACCTCCGACTCCCCGATCCCGCCGAGAGTGTGCAAGTTGATATCCGGCTAGGAATCCCTGCAGTGCAACGGCGTACTGTAGGTGCGCCTCGTTCGCACAGCCTAGACTTGGGGTGTTGGGGGGATACCCCCGGGTAGGGTCACGCCGGGGTATAATGGCCGAGTTAGCGGAGGTACGGCAAGGTCAAAGCAAGTGTTGGCCAAGTCACCTCAAGGAAGGCAGAATCACGTGGTAACCCGGACCGGAGGATGTCCGCCTAACTGAGTCCCGGCCGACATATATTGTATGTCGGTAAGATGTATCAAACTTGTATGCAGGTACAGGCGTGAACAGATCAACCAGGCATGATCCAGGTTATATCAGGCTTGCAATAGAAGGAAGGTATCTCGCTGGTCAAAAGGAGGTCGCTGTATGCAGAGCGTGAGCAAAGCGGACAGAGGCCAGGACCACCGAGGCGTGGCCGACAAGGGTGACGTTGCCTGTGTCGGATGACGCTGGCGCCGCAGAGGCTCACGTAGCCTCTGCATGGCTTACGTTGGGGAAAAGGGACCCGGTCGGTTTGCTATTTTGGGAAGAGGCATATTCCTTGGAATATGCCTCCACGTATGCCCTAATTGGAGACCTAGCTATCCCTATATAAGGAGGGATAGGGCCTCTGTAGAAAGGGTTGGTCGTTACATATTCAGTTCTAGTTTCTTCAGAGCGAGCGAGTGGTGAGAGTAAGAGAGTTCCTTCTTCCTCCTCTCCCCAATACATCTCAAGGAGCACTTGTAACCTTGGAATCTCATTGAACAATACAAAGCTTCTGTGTGTAGAATCACTACACTATCCCTCCCTAGATTCCTCTAGTGCATCTTGTCCCCACCTTTAGCCTATCCATGGCATCTGCCATGACACCACCACAACAGTTGGCACCCACCGTGGGAGTGAAGATCCGGACGGGAAACTTCATTGGCACCAGCGAACGGATTGTCTCCGGGCTCGTTCAGCGCTTTGGAGCGCTGGACTTCGTCAGCGATAATGCTGGCTGCTTCAGCAAGCGTCCTCTTTGTCAAGCTCGGCGCACACAAGATCTACATCGTTGTCGATGTGTCGTGCATTCACCCGCGACACGTCGTCGAAGGAGGCAAGCCACCCCTTAGCGCGGCTGGTGGGGTGCGTATCACTCGCTCCCCTGACCACGCCGAGGTGATGATGACTGCGCCAGGCGCTGGCGCGAGCAAGGATCCTGCGCCAGATCCGGAGGTAACGCCCAAGGCACCGAGGAAAAGTAGAGGTCCTCCGCTAGAGAGGCCAGAGAATGTGCTGCATCAGGCGATGGATAGCTTGGCAAACCCAGTAGCAGAAGTAGTAGATCCGGCTCAAGCACAGGCCGGGCTAGAGGAGACTAGGCAAAAAATACTAGAGGGTGCAAAAAAGATAGCCGCGGCTCAACAGTCGTTGAACATGACACTGCGTGAGTATGCGAAGGCAAATAAGGTAGATGTTGTGAAAGTGAAGGGGAGAAACCTCATGAGTGAAATGAACAAAGAGGGTGATACTAGGATTGAGGAATCAGAGAACTGTCTATCTGTGGGGCTACCGAAGTATAGTACCCCGGCAAAAAACCTCAGAGCAGCAGATGCAGCGGCGCCCGAGTTAGAGGATTTGACGGGTGAAGCCCGTCAGAGACAACAGGAAAGGGTCAATGAGTTAGTTTGGATCGCAAACAGACAGAATGAGGAATTGCTTAGGGCTAATCCGGAGAGAGTTGAGGCCTCCAAGATCGTTCATTCGGCGGTGGGTAACCCGGAGAAATCTGCTGGAGCTGCATCGTCTCCTCATGGTGGCCCTAGGAGAGAAGAGGTAGTAACCTCGGCTAGGAGGCACAAACAAATAGTCTCGTATGACACGGCAAGGGCAGGGAAAGGAACTAAGTGCAGAGAAATGAGGATCGACGAAGTGTGAGCCTAGGTGAAGCTGGCCGAGGTAACCACGACCAAGGCAATGTTGGTCAAGGGAACGCTATGAACGGCAATGCCGGACAGCGCAACTCGACGGGTGCAGGGCAACCGCAGCAGCGGAATATACCACGGCAAGAGCGCAGTGCCGGCCAAGGTATGCAACAGAGAGCAGCTCCACAAGAGCAAGATAGACACAATGATGGTGATTCGGAAATGGTGAACGCTGGGTATCCTAGGCCGGACTATCACGTGATAGGGTCAAGATTGGGAAGTAGGAACTTGATGCCTGACGATGCCAGGTTAAAACTGGATTGGTTGTATAGGTCGGAGCAAATTGAGTGTCAAGGTCCTCCGGGTCCAGCGTGTTTTGGGCCACGGATCATGAATGAGCCTCCGGTACCTAACTTTCAGTTAACTAGAGGCACTAAGACATATGACGGCAGCACAAAGCCGGAGGATTGGTTGATTAACTATGCAACAGCTGTAAAAATTGCTACAGGCAACTTGAGATGGGTTATGAGATATGTACCTCAGATGCTGGAGGGGCCAGCGAGGGTATGGCTAAATAATTTTCCACTCGGAAGTATTAACTGTTGGATCGACTTTGAGCAAAATGTTTGTTAGTAATTTCTCAAGCACGTATCAGAGGCCCAACAGACCACAGACCCTAGCAACATGCAAGCAGAGACCGAATGAGATAGACCGGGAATTCTTAACCCGCTGGTACACTGTGCGTAACTCGTGTGAGGGTGTGATCAAGTCACAGGCCATAGCTTGGTTTTCGCAAGGATGCAGATATGCAAGCATGCTATGGCAAAGGTTGCAAAGAGATATGCCAACTACATTGGCAGAGACAATCCGGATTGCTGATTCATATGCCTTGGGTGATCCGACTCAGCCTAGGCTCGTGTCAAACGAGTCAAACGAGGAGTACTACCAGCGAGATGGAGCCGGATCATCCCGGAGGAATGATTACCGGGGTAAAAGAAGAGATGATAGACAGGATTACCGGTATAGTTTGCAACAAGTTGCTGCTGTGAATCAAGATCAACCCGGTGCAGGAAGCAACCAACGTCAGAAAACTGGAGGACGGCAATGGACTCCAAGAAATGATGGCAAGAAAACTTAGACACCGGAACAGAAGAAACAATGGCAAGAAAAGAAGGACCGTCCGAGGTATACTTATGAGGCCATGCTGCATCAGCCGTGTAAATTTCACACGCCAAATCTGAGTAACCCAGCGGGTCACACAACCAGGCAGTGTGAGTGGATGCGAAAGATAGAACAAGGTGGTCCGGGGAATGCTCAGGCACCTCGGAATGATCAACCTCGGCAGGAGTTACCCCGGCAGCAATTGCTCTCCG
Organism: Avena eriantha; assembly: GCA_910589775.1. Lineage (NCBI taxonomy): Eukaryota > Viridiplantae > Streptophyta > Magnoliopsida > Poales > Poaceae > Avena > Avena eriantha. The sequence goes on from OU342742.1 coordinate 225,574,804, forward strand.
GAGAGAACACGCAACAGTTAATGTTGCCTCCCCCTCCGCCGAGGTATGAAAACGATGAGAGAAGGGATGCAGTGCATCAAGTGGAAGACCAGCATCAACCAGATCAAAGGTACCCCAGAAATGAGGGGAGAAATGAGTACAAAGAGCATCATCAGAGTTACTGTGTGTTCACCACAGAAGAGACAAACAAAAAGAGCTTGCAGCACCGACACATGGAAGTTAATACGGTAATGCCAGCGGTGACAAGGTATATGCCTTGGTTAGACCAGGAAATTACCTGGAGCATCAAAGATCATCCCAAGCTTATGCCAAGTCCTGGTTCGTATGCGCTAGTGTTGGACCCAACATTCATTGGGCCAAACATCAATGTGAGGTTCTCAAAGGTGCTGATTGACAATGGCAGCAGCATAAATATCATGTACTTGGACACGATGCGCAAGTTGGGTATCTCGGAGAACATGCTCCAAGCTACAAGGACAACTTTCCATGGCATTGTGCTAGGCATTTCTTGTGAACCCATTGGCAAGGTCCGGGTTGACGTGTTGTTCGGCACGAGAGATAACTACCGGACTGAGAATTTGGAATTCGAGGTTGTCAATTTGGAGAGCGCATATCACGCATTACTCGGCAGGCCAGCTCTGAACAAGTTCATGGCAAGTACTCACATCAGTTACTTGACGATGAAGCTGCCATGGCCAAATGGTGTGATTACCATAACTGGTGATTTTCGACGTTCCATTGAGTGCGCGTCAGCCGGGTCTAACCTAGCCGAGTCACTCGTGATTGCGCAAGAGAAGAGAAAGATCCAGGAGGTGGCGGCATTGGCTCAGTCCGCGCAGCAATGTATGTCGGCGCTGAGTAACCCGCATGGAAGTGTATCATTTCAAGTGAAAAAGGATACCAAGAAAGTACTTGTTGACGATATGTTCCCAGAGCGCACCGTAACAATTGGTGCCAGGTTAAATGATAAATAGGAAAGCGAGCTCGTCAACTTCCTCCGTGAGAATCGGGATATTTTTGCTTGGTCCACACAGGACCTGCAAGGTGTTCCGAGGGAGTTGGCCAAGCACTCTTGGAATGTGAGACCCGGAGCAAAGCCGGTGAAGCAACCTCTCCGCCGCTTCGTCGAAGATAGGAGAAAGGTCATACGATATGAGATAGCTTGACTGCTAGCAGCTGGATTTATCATGGAAGTACTTTACCCGGATTGGCTATCTAATCCGGTGCTAGTGGAGAAGAAGAAGGACGATCCAAACGTGGCAGTGGTTTGGCGCATGTGTATCGATTACGCGAACCTGAATAAGGCATGTCCGAAAGATCTATTCCCACTCCCAAGGATAGACCATGTCATAGATTCCACTAGTGGGTGTGAACTGTTGTCGTTCATTGATGCATACTCTGGTTTCCACCAGATACCTCTGAACCCAAGTGATCAAATAAAGATTGCATTTATCACCCCGTATGGGGCTTATTGCTATCGCACCATGCCTTTGGGTTTACGTAATGCAGGGTGTCAGGGGGATGATCCCCAGGTACCCCAACCGAATAAGAAATAGGTCAATCGGATCGCGTCCTTAGGCTGACAAGGTGCAGCCGGACAGGGCCAGACAAGCCGGCTATCCCCCGGTAGCCGGATCAGCAAGAGGCAGCCGGATACGGTGACGTAGCCGGACTCAATCAATGGGACAGGGCGACGTGTGTATTAGTGCACGGTATGCCCTGTACGGTGACAAGACTGGCAACTACCCGGCCATACCAAAGACTTTGCGTGGGTGACGCAAGAACAGTGGCCGGTGCTGACGACAGGCTCGCACGGCGTCCACTGTGCCTACGACAGCCATACCGCTCGTACTCCGATAGGACAAGCCATACTGGACACTGTAGATGACTAGTCGGCTGGGACCTGCCTGTGGGGCCCACCAGTCGGACTAGCCAGTGAGACCTTTGCCTCTCTGCCTATATAAGGAGAGGCAAGGCCTCAGTAGAAGGGGTTGGTCTTACAACATTTAAGGTAGTAGCTAGCATATATCGCTCGAGGAGCATTTGTAGTTCAAGTATTCCACATAGTCAGATCCGGCAGGAGTAGGGGCTTTACCTCACCACGAGGGCCCCGAACCTGGGTACTTCTTGCGTCCCGCTACGCTCGCTTGTATCCAATCCCGCATGCGGACGCCGTTGATAGCTTCCCTGCTAGTCCCCACACCTCTATCTAACCTCCTCAGGTACTGCCGTTCCCAATACAACGACAGTTGGCGCCCACTATGGGGCAAGATGGCTTCGACCGGAGTCACGTTCCGCACGGGACCCCGCACTTCAGCCGGTGAGCACGTGGCCTCTGGCCTGGTGCTCACGCTCGGCAAGTTCGACTGCGTCATCGACAACGCTTCCTGCTTCGCCGGAACCTCCTTCCCGGCGAACGGCACCGTCCTGCTATTCTGCGACCTCCCCGTTTACGTCGCCACCGTCCCGGAGTGTTTCCCTAGGGAAATTGTCTCTGTCGCGGAGCTGCCGTGCTCGGGCGGCAGCGCCTCTGCCACGCTTCGTGGCGTAGAGGTAATGATGGCCGGTTCTAGCTCCCATCCTTGCCAGCCGCGGGAGCGAGGCGCGGACGAGGTCGGAACTTCCGCTCCCCCGCAACCCGGTGGAGGATGCCATTGATCGTCTCCTGACGTCGGTTAACCTCAGGGATAACCCGGAGGAGGCGGAGGCCAACTTCAGCATGGAGAGATAGATCCTCCTCCATGAGGCCATGGAGCTAGCGGCAGCCCGCAAGCAACTCGAGATCACCCGGCGCGAGTACGACCGCGCGCACGGCCTCACTCCAGCTACCGCGGAGCCGAGCTGGCACGGCCAGGTACGGCGTCGTGGCGGCGAGCTAGGCGGTAGGTTGGAAAAGGACGGGGAACCGGACCCCGCGCCCGCCCTCACACGACCCACCTACAACACGCCCATCAAGAACTTGCGCGCGGCGCGGGCCGTGGCAGAGGAATTACCCAGCTTGGAGGGCGAGGAGCGAGCTCGCCAGCACGCTCGCGTGCAGGAGCTCCTCCGCGTCGCGGACGAGCAGGCTGGTGCCAACCGGTAGATGCAGGAAGACCTTAGCTACTCCCCGGGGAGCAGGCTACCTGCCAACAGCAGGGGCGCGCCGCGCGACACCCAGCAGGCGTCCTCCCCTCAGCCGCCCAGGGCCCGCAGTAGGCGTCGGAGCTCTGGCAACAGGGGCCAGCCACGCCAGGAGCAGACGGTGAACAGCAACCCGCCACCTCCCCCTCCGCCAGCCGGAGCACCCATACCAGCCGGTTCCCGTCTCTCTGGCCGGGTGGGAGCGCCCAACCCGGACTGTCCGGATGCCCGCGACCGCATCGAGCTCCTTGCTCAAGCGTGCGTCACGGAGGAGGAAGATTCTACCGGTCCGATTTGTTTTGGACCCCGCATCCGGAACGAGCCGTTTCCGGATAAATTCTCCCTGCCCAGGGACACCCCCAAGTACGACAGCAGCATGAAGCCGGAAGACTGGCTTACCGACTATGCTACGGCAGTCGGCATCGCCCACGGGAACAAGTGCACAGCCGTGCGCTACGTCCCCCTCATGCTAATCGGGTCGGCGACGACATGGCTCAATAGCCTCGCACCCAACAGCATCAACGCCTGGCCTGACATCGAGAAGGTCTTCGTCCGCAACTTCAACGGCACGTACAAGCGCCCAGGGCGCCCGCGCGACCTGGCCTTGTGTGTCCAGGGCGACCACGAGACCGACCGCGAGTACCTCGCCAAGTGGACGGAACTGCGCAACACCTGCGAGGGCATCCTGGAGAGCCAAGCCATCAGTTTCTTCATTGAGGGTTGCCGAGAGGGCACCATGCTTCGCCACCGGCAACTGTGTGACGAGCCGAATACCATGGCGGAGCTCATGACGGTTGCGGACCAGTACGCCACGGTGGATGCCGCCATGAAGAAGCCCCTCCGAGTAAATGCGGACGACCGTCCGACTCCCACGGAGCCGGCTCACGACCGTCCTAGCAATCTGACGAGAGAAGCCGGATCTTCTAGACGCCACGGCAACGACAGCCGGTTCCATGGGGACCACTAGGCCGGACAGCAAAAACCTCGCTACCACGCGCGGCAGGTCAATGCTGTGGAGGGCGCGCCCGACGCGCCGGCTAATGAAGCAAGGAGGCAGAAGCCACGGCTCACCTTTGACCAGATGTTCGATGGCCCGTGCAAGTGGCATAGTGGTCCCTTCAAGCCGGCTACGCACACCACCTGGAACTGCAGCTGGACCCGCCAGCTAAAGGACCAGGGCAACCAGCCTCGTCCCCCGCCTCCCCCACTGGGTGGACCCCCACCACTGGCTAGGGGAGCCGGCAATGATGGTAATGGCGGCAACGGCGGCAATAACAACAATAGCTACCCCCAGCCGCACGCCGCCTATCATATCTTCCAGACGGAGCAGGACGACAAGCACAGCCGCAGGCGACGCTCCAAGGAGGTCAATACCATCGCCTCTCCGATCCCCCAGTACCTGAACTGGTCTGAAACCCCCATCACCTGGAGCTGGGCGGATCAGCCTGAGCATCTACCGACTCCCGGGGGCTACGCCATGGTGCTCGACACCCTCATCGTCTCCAACGCGCGCACTTGCCGATTCTCGCGCGTCCTCATCGACGGAGGCAGCAGCCTCAACCTCCTCTACCAGTCCTCGCTGGAGAAGCTGGGCATTCGCGAAAGCGACATGCGCCTGACTACCACGACGTTGCACGGCGTACTGCCGGGGCCAGCCTACGCCCCGCTAGGGAAAATCCAGCTGGACGTCATCTTCGGGACCGAGGAGAACTTCCGCCGCGAACCAATCTGGTTCGAGGTGGTAAATCGGACGAGCTCCTACCACGCTCTCCTCGGGCGCCCCGCCCTCGCCAAGTTCATGGCCATCCCCCACTACGCCTACCTCAAGACGAAGATGTCGGGACCCCACGGCGTGATCACCGTCGTCGGCTGCTTCAGGCGATCGATGGAGTGCGCTTCAGCCGGTTCCAAACTGGCAGAGGCCCTCATCATAGCCGAGGAGAAGCGCGTAATCATGCACAATGTGGCCATGGCCCAGCAGGACATTCCGGCTAGAAGTAAGCCAGCTGGAGAAGGAGCCTTCTAGCCGGCAAAGGAGACAAAGAGGATCCTGCTCGACCCCTCCGATCCGACCAAGTTCGTCACCATTGGCGTCGGCTTGGACAGCAAATAGGAAGGCGCGCTCGTCGACTTCCTCTGTGAGAATCGGGACATCTTCGCGTGGTCCCCCAAGGACATGCCGGGTGTGCCGAGGGAGTTCGCCGAGCACTCACTTCACGTGCGTCCGGATGCCAAGCCGGTAAAGCAACCTCTGCGCCGGTTCGCAGAGGAGAAGAGAAAGATAATCGGTGACGAGATCACCCGGCTCCTTGCAGCCAGTTTCATCATGGAAGTGTACCCCCGGGACTGGCTGGCGAACCCAGTCCTGGTGCTAAAGAAGAACAAGACCTGGCGCATGTGTATCGACTACACCAGCCTGATCAAGGCATGCCCGAAAGACCCCTTCGCCTTGCCCCGTATCGATCAAGTCATCGATTCCACGGCCGGCTGTGATTTGTTGTCTTTTTTAGATTGTTATTCCAGGTACAATCAGATCCGGCTAAACCCGGCTGATCAAATTAAGACATCAGTTATCACCCCCTATGGGGCTTTCTGCTATGTAACCATGCCTTTCGGCCTAAAGAACGCAGGCACCACCTATCAGTGATGCATGTAGAAATGCTTGCACTCGCAGATAGGCCGAAACGTGCACGCTTACGTGGACGACGTGGTCATCAAGACCAAGGAGAAGCGCACCCTCCTCGAGGACCTGGCAGAAACATATGGCAACCTCCGCCAGTACCAGATGAAGCTGAACCCAGAGAAGTACGTCTTCGGAGTACCATCCAGCCAGCTACTCGGTTCCTCGTTTCACAGCGAGGCATCGAGGCGAATCGAGAGAAGATCGCGGCCATCGAGAGGATGCAACCGCCTAGGAACCTGCTTGGAGTCCAGAAGTTCACCGGATGCCTGGCTTCCCTCAGTCGCTTCGTCAGCCGGCTGGGGGAGAAGGCACTCCCATTGTACCAGCTGATGAAGAAGACGGACAAGTTCTCCTGGACCTTGCAAGCTGACGCCGCGTTTCACGACCTCAAGCGCATGCTATCCACAGCATCGGTTCTAGCCACACCGGCTAGTAAGGAGCCAATGTTGCTCTATATAGCAGCCATCAGCCGGGTCATCAGCATCGTCCTGGTGGTGGAGCGCCCCGAGGAAGGCAAGGCTCAGCCAGTTCAGAGACCCGTCTACTACCTCAGCGAGGTCCTCTCCCTCTCCAAGCAGAACTACCCCCACTACCAGAAGATGTGCTACGGCGTATACCTGGCATGCAAGAAGCTCAAGCACTACTTCTAGGAGCATCCGATTAAGGTCGTGTGCACTGCACCCCTTTCAGAAATCATCGGCAACAAGGACGGCACCGGCCGAGTCGCCAAGTGGGCCATCGATCTTGCCGCCTACTCCATCCAGTACAAGCCCCGGCTCACGATCAAGTCACAGGTGTTGGCGGACTTCCTCGTCGACTGGGCTGAGACCCAGTATCTCCCACCGGTTCTGGATTCGGACCATTGGCGGATGCACTTCGACGGATCGAAGATGCTCGGGGGCTTGGGAGCAGGCATCGTGCTCACCTCGCCCAAGGGAGACCGGCTGGAGTACGTACTACAGATCCACTTCAAGGCCTCCAACAACGTAGTCGAATACGAGGCACTAGCGCACGGGCTCCGGTTGGCCAAGGAGATCGGTGTCAACCGGATCCTGTGCTTCGGCGATTCGGACTTATTGGTGCAGCAGGTATCCGGAGAATGGGACGCCAGAGACGCAAACATGGCTCTCTACCGGTTCCACATCTAGAAGCTCAGTGCCTCCTTCGATGGGTGCGAATTCCACCACATCCCCCGCGTCAACAACGAGGCAGCCGATGGGCTCTCCAAGATCGGCTCCACCAGGCAGGCCATCCCACCGGGGGTCTCCTTGGAGCACCTGCGCAAGCCATCCATCAACCCGTCGCCAGAATCGGACTCCATCATCTGGGCAGGAACCATTCCAGCTGACGGAACGGCGGAAGCGGAGCCGGCAGAACAGCAAAAGAAGAAGACCCGCACCAATTCTGGCCAGGCAGCGCCTTCTGGCTCGCAAGACCCGGGGGCTATCGGCTCGCCTAGCGGCTCGGGGGCTGCCGTTCCGGGTACGCCACCCGAACGACCCCCAACACCCGTCAACCGGAGAACATGAACGTCCCCGTCATCCGGGAAGTGCCATCCTGGGCACGGCCCTTCATGAGCTACATCGCCGATGGAGAACTTCCGGATGATGAGGTGGAGACCAGGCAAATCCAGCGCCGCGCGCACACGTACACCATCATAAACGGTGAGATGTACAAGCGCAGTGTATCCGGTATCTTCCAAAGATGTGTTGATGCGGACACGGGCTACCGGCTACTCAAAGATATCCACCAGGGCGAGTGCGGGCACCACGCTTCGTCAAGGGCGATAGTCGCCAAGGCATTCCGCCATGGTTTCTATTGGCCCACCGCCCTCGAGGACGCCGAGCAGCTGGTCCACGCATGCAATGGGTGCTAGCGCTTCGGGCAGCTCAGGCACATGCCAACTTCGGTACTCAAGACCATACGGATCACCTGGCCTTTCGCGGTTTGGGGCCTTGACATGGTCGGTCCCTTCAAGCGAGCACGCGCGGGCATGACCCACCTGCTGGTGGCGGTGGACAAGTTCACGAAGGGACTGCGTAGTGTGATCCGGCTGAGGTTATGCCGGTGGATCAGATGGAAATCGATGAGGATGTGTTCCCAGTGCGAGCTATACCAGCTTGGGCACTGCCCATATTTCAATTCCTGAAAGATGGAACCTTGCCCGCTGAGGAGGTGCTTTTTTCGAGGCAAACCCAGAGGAGAGCAAAAGCATACACGATCATCAACTCCGAGCGATACAAAATGAGTGTGACAAACGTTCTCCAGCGGTGTGTTGACCCGGAAGAAGGGCTTGACATCCTCTGAGATATACATCAAGGGGAATGTGGGCATCATGCCTCGTCCAGAGCCTTGGTAGCAATAGCTTTTCGTCATGGGTTTTACTGGCCAAGTGCCTTGGAACAAGCAGAAGATCTGGTAAGAAAGTGCAATGGTTGTCAAAGATATGCTACAAAGACACATATGCCAATGTCGGAGCTCAAGACCATACCAATTACCTGGCCATTTGCCGTATGGTGTTTGGATATGGTTGCCCCCTTCAAACCAACAAGAGGGAACATGACCCACATCTTGGTCATGGTTGACAAGTTTACAAAATGGATTGAGGTGAAGCCAATAAGAAAATGTGATGGAGCTACCGCCATGACATTCCTCAAAGATATCATCTTGGGATACGGTTATCCTCACAGTATCATAACAGATAATGGCACAAATTTTGCTGAAGGAGCATTTGCGCGATTCTGCTGAGATAAGAAGATCCGGCGAGACGTAGCCTCGGAAGCTCACCCTACATCGAACAGACAAGTGGAAAGATCCAACGGATTGGTATTATCTGGGATAAAACCCCGGCTCATTGAGCTGCTGCAAAGATCAGCGGGGTGCTGGATAGAAGAACTACCAGCGGTACTGTGGAGTTTAAGAACAACTCTGAATCGATCAATAGGCTATACGCCATTCTTTCTGGTATATGGGGCAGAAGCTGTATTACCAGCCGACATAGAGCATGACTCGCCTAAGGTCACCCAATACACAGAAGCCGAAGTGCAAGAAGCCCGACAAAATGATGTTGATCTGCTGGAAGAAGCGAGAGAATTGGCATTGTCCATATCTGCCATATATCGGCAAAATCTCCGACGCTATCATAGCCGGAAAGTAAACCCCCGAATTTTCCAGGAAGGTGATCTGGTACTCCGGTTGGTACAACGTACTGCTCGCATGCATAAGTTATCCCCCCCATGGGAAGGGCCATTCATTGTGAGCAAAGCACTGCACAATGACTCATATTTTCTTATCGATGCAAAACCACAGGAGAAAAACAAGGCGGACAGGTCCAGCGAGGAATCTAAGCGTCCATGGAATTTAGCTCTACTTCGTCCTTTCTACACTTAGCAAAGAAGTGTGTATATCCGAGTCTCTCATATGTCGGTATGTATGCCGGCAATGAGCTTATCAATGATATCTTGGCACCTCGAGCAGTACCTCGGGGACTGCCTTAGTGATATTTATTGTTTGTTTTCTGTATTTATTATTTTTACGTCGGCTGGCATAAGTTGCTTATACCTAAGCCGGATTAGTAGTGTGTGAGCACAAAAAACCTAACTCTTCGACTTGCTGCTGTCCAACAAGAATTGGCTTCATGGCAAGCAAGAGAACACGTTTGGAATTGCGTAGCATATGAAAAACGACGAAGGAAAGGAACTTAATCGAGCCGACGTTTGTTTTTCGGACTAACCTTATGCTTACTTTATGTTTGCTATGCTAAATTATTTTGAGCTAATCCTAAAGTTTCCAAGTATTGTTAGGTCAATTTTTGAAACTCGGAATCATAAGTCATAAAACCGAACCAAGGTAGACATGAGCCGAGCTAAGAAATTGGAGAAACAAGAAAATGAAACTCGGGGACTACGCCCAAGTTAATCCGGCACAAAAACTTAGTAGAAAAATATAACTTGTGTGCTTAATACAATTACACCCGGCATACCGGGGATCTGATAAACTTCAAAGTGTTTTTGATCAAGGAGCAGCAGGGGGAGGTAATTCGGCGCCAGCAGGTGCAGCTCCAGCCTTAGCTTCAACATTATCTTCACCTTCCTTGATGTCCGAGGCTCCGTCCTCTTCATCATCACCCGAATCATCTTCGGCATCTTCATCATCACCCGAATCATAACATTACTAAATAAGGTTATGGGCGCAAGCCTTGCGCCGAGCTATCCAATCCGGATCATTGGACCACTTTGATCCGGTGCGCATCCGCTCAAGAAGATTGAGGTTAATTTTCTCATACCACGTAAGCACTTAGTGGAGAACGGTTTCAGCTCCGGCGCGTCCAGCGGATTTCCTCCAAAGGTCTAGCTGGGTCTCGCACTCCATTAACTTGGCGATGAGAGCTGCGGTCCCCTCCAGAGTATCTTCATCAGGCCAAAAGGCATTGAAGATCTGGATTGCCATGTCAAGGATATCCTTACCATAGTTCCTCACAATTTTGACACGAGAAGACAAGCTGACCAGCAAGTCCTCCATGTCATAAGAAATAATTTCGGCGCCAGGACCAACTGGGGTACCCCTCTTCTGGCGGAACTTGGCAACGGCAGTGCTGGCAATGGCATCACCCTCCGAGAATTTGTTTGGAAAAACAAGACAAGCGAAGTAAGTGAAGGAGGTTGACCCAGAGAGATTCATGCCAGCTGAAGAAAAAGAACTTATGAGAGATATGGCTATGGATCCGGGTCAGCTCCTTGGTGCAATTGTCACGCCTCTCCCGGAGTTACACAAGTTCAGCATTTGCCGACTCAAGCTTAATGTTGGCCTCCTTAAGCAGTTCTTGGTCCTTGGAAATTTGGAGGTTGAGACATTCTCGTTCTTCAGTAAAATTCTGGCCAGCTTTATCAAGTTCGGATTTGTGGAGCGCCTTGAGTTTTTTCATGTCTGCCTTAAGCTTGGCAATTTCTTCATCTTTGGTCCGGAGGAGGGCAAGCTCGTCATCCTTCTTCTTGAGTTCGGCCTGGTGCTGCCCTGCTTGTTCAAGAAAATGCAGCATCATATCAGGCATGGGCACACTATCTTCAAGAGATCCTGAAATAGTTTGTTAACCCGGCAAAGCCGAGGTATGAATATTCACCGAGACAAGAAGAAAAGGAGATAGAGCGCAGAGGGAGATTAAGCAAAAATAACTTACCCTTTATTTGGTCCAAAATTTTCCTCATGAGGATGTTCTCGTCCTCCACTCCAGCTGCGCAATCCGGATGATGGATTAGTTCGGCGGAAAAAGACGAAGAGAAATGGGGAAATGCCAAGGAGAAAACTTACCCCTTTTCTCGTATTCGGCGAGAAGCGTAGTATGTTTCGCACGCAGCATCTTGTGAGTATCCAAGAGACGCTGAAACTTAGCGCTCCGGCGATTGGTGGTCACCCGAAAAGAGTAAAAAGGGATAGCTTAGTCATGTGCATATTCAAAGTGTACAAAATCTGGGCCAAGTGGAACTTAACCAGGCTCTAGGTGTGTGCATATTCGAAGGGTACAAAATCCGGGCCAAGTGGAACTTAACCCGGCTCTAGGTGTGTGCATATTCGAAGTGTACAAAATCTGGGCCAAGTGGAACTTAACCCGGCTCTAGGTGTGTGCATATTCGAAGTGTAAAAAATTTGGGCCAAGTGGAACTTAACCCGGCTCTAGGTGTGTGCATATTCGAAGTGTACAAAATCTGGGCCAAGTGGAACTTAACCAGGCTCTAGGTGTGTGCATATTCGAATTGTGCAAAATCCGGGCCAAGTGGAACTTAACCCGGCTCTAGGTGTGTGCATATTACGAAGTTATTAAGGAGCTATGCTAGTTCTCTAAGGAGCATCCGACCGAGTAACAAGTTACTCCCCCGGAGGCTCGGGGACTAATGGCTATATCACTAATATCTAGTACATGTTAAGGAAAAGGCGAAGTAATGTACCTCCATCATCTGACATGCAAGGTTGATTGCCTTAGCAGCGGTGTTCATTTGTGCAGCAAACTCGGCAGCCCTGAATTTCTCCGGGAGATCGTCATTATGGACGAACACCGCCTTGTTCCAGTTGTTAATGAACTCGATCAAGGTCAGAGGATAACCTTTGCTGCTAAGCATGTGGGGCGCAACCAGACCCTTAGCATGGGCTTCCCTCCTTTCAACTTGGGCAACAACGGGGCTGGTGTGCAAAACGAGTTGTGCATCAGCTGACCCGACAGAGGTGTCCTTCATCGGCGCGGTCGTCTTCGAGAGCATGGACGCAAGTGTATGCTGTCTAGCCTCGATTGACGTTGCCCTGGTGGCGTCAAGACCTTTCTTGCCCTTGGGCTGCTACTGAGAGGTTGAAGTTGCTGCGACAGATTTGCCCTTGGGAGCTGCCTTAGTGCTACCCTTGGTGCTGCTGGTGCCTTCTCGCCGAGGCTTGGAAGACTCGGACGAGGCGGAGGGGCTTGGTGCTGCTGCTGGTGCTTCTGCTGTTGTTGCTGGTGCTGGAGCTGATGTCGGTGCTGGTGTTGGTTTTGGTGGAGGCGCGGTAGATACCTCGGGGGTGGCTGGAGCAACCGCTGCCTCGGCAGAGCCGCTTCCCCCTGCCCCGAGGTTGCCTTTCTCTGGACGAGGTGGGCTGGAACCCGGAGCAGCCGCTGAACCCTCCTGAATGGGGATCAACGGGCGTGTATCGTTGCCGTGAGGGGGAGAAGGGCTATGTCGGAGCAGTGAGGCGATGCCATATCCGCTCTGAGGAACCTCCACCGTGGCCCTACTGAACCAAATGATGAATGATGAGAACCTATAACAAAAGAAGAACAAATGAATAGCAAAGGGAGAAGTGACTTACTCATCTGAGGTCAAAGGCTCCTTTTGCTTGCGAGCTCTCCAGGCTACGGCCTTAGTCGTGGACATGGTGGCAGCTTTGTCTGTGGACTTCTTTCGCCTTTTGGTTGGCTTAGAAGGTCCGGAGGAAGAAGCAGATGTGGCCCCCCTTTTCTCCGATGCGACCGGGACAGGCTCGCCCGTGGCAAGGGGAGGATCTTCATGGATCTGCCCACCGAGGTTAGCTGATGCTAGAAAAGCGTAAGAAAGGGGGTTGACGTCAAATGCCTCCATCACCTCAACGTCGGATTCATCTTCATCGTCAGGCCAATCTCTTATGGAAGAGAGTTTACCGGTGTGTCGCTTGGTCGCATCAGGGAACGGCAGGAACATCTCTTGATTCGGCTCCTCCTCATCCGAGGCATCTCGATCAGGGGCCCACTTGAGAGAAGGCTCGGTGCCATCCTCAAGAGTTTGCTGAAGAAACATCTAAGAGAAAGAAGAGGCAAAGGGATCAAACCTACAACAAAATCCGACTGTCGTGGTGGTGTCAGGGCAGATGCCATGGATAGGCTAAAGGTGGGGACTAAATGCACTAGGGTAATCCAGGGAGGGATAGTGTGGTGATTCCACACAAGGTTGCTTTGTATTTAATTCACTTCCATAGTTTACAAGTGCTCCTTGAGCTGTATTGGGGAGAGGAGGAAGAAGAAACTCTCTTACTCTCACCACTAGCTGGCCCTCAGGAACACACTAGACAAACACAACCCTCGAGCGATCAACCCCTTCTACAGAGGCCCTAGCCCTCCTTATATAGGGGTAATTAGGTCTCCAATTAGGGCATACGTGGAGGCATATTCCACTCCCCAAATAGTAAACCGATCGGGTCACTTTTTCCCAGTGTCATCCATGTAGAGGCTACGTGAGCCTCTAAGGCGCCTGCGTCATCCGACATAGGCCTCGTCACCTTTGTCGGCCACGCCTCGGTAGTCCTGGCCTCTGTCCGCTTCGCTCACGCTCTGCGTACAGTGGTCACCCTTTGACCAGCGAGATACCTTCCTTCTCCTACAAGCTTGATATAACCCGGATCGTACCTAGTTGATCCGGCCATGCTTGTACCTGCATAGAAGTTAGATACATCTTACCGACATACGACATAAGTTGGCTGAGACCCAGCTAGGTGGACATCCCCTGGTCCGGGTTACTCCGTGATTCGGCCTGCCTTGAGGTGCCTTGGCCAGCACCTGCTTTGACCTTGCCGTACCTCGGCTAACTCGGTCTTTATACCCCGGCGTGACCCTACCCGGGGGTATCACCCCAATATTAGTCCCCGAAGCTGGTGTGGTCTTAGCTGCCTTAGCCGCTAAGGCCACAGCAGGTTCAATTTTACCGGGCCTTTTGCTTCTTTTCCGAGTTACCTCATAGTTCAGATTTGATAGGTTTACTTTCCCTTGGCACATTCCGAGTTTTCACTCGCTGGCGGGTCACCTCATACTCATCCGAGTCATTCTTCCTTCTCTTGTACGGTTCCCCACATGGAGGCTAATCATTACTTGCCTCATTTTAAGGGCCTGCGACAGTAACCGCCGTAGTTATTGTTAGATTTTACTGTAGCACATGTCACATCATGCCTGCCTCCTCGTTAACTTTATCATAAGGTCGCGTCGTGGGATCCGCTGCGCCCTGTGGCCCTTCCTGTGGCTCATCGTTGATTGGTCGATCCGGGTCATACACGGCCACACCGTGTGGCCCGTCCGCACAGCGCGATCCCACTACCCTTCTAGGGCGTGGTTAAATTGGGGAGGGGCGCGCCCCTTGGGTCTTTTCCCCACTCTCGCGCCCCTCTGCCTTTTCTTCTTCTTCTTCGCGACAGCGCGGCCGCCACCGCACCGTTTCCTCGTGCACCTGCGTCACCGCCCCTCCCGTGCATCTCCTCCGCCACGGGTCCGCGCCAATCTAAGCCACTGCCCCCACCGCTGTTAGGGCTAGTGAGGAGAGTGACTTAGAGATGACAGAGGAAGAGCTCGCCGTCGCGGAGCAGGGAATGGAGGAGGACGCGGGGAACGCCGACCGCGGCGCCTGGGCTGGGTCCTGGGTTTGCCAGGACGATCTTGACTGGCTAAACCGTACCCGGCGTATGCCGGAGGGCGTCATCGCACGCCTCGCCGCCGCGGAGCTTGCCCCCTCACCCAATCCGGGTGAGTATGTGGTATTCCTTTCCCACTTCCAGCGCGGGTTTGGGCTCCCTGTCAGCGACTTCTTCCATGACTGGCTCAACACGTATGAGCTTCAGCCGCACCATCTTCCGGCTAACGCGATCACTTCCCTCTCTGCTTTTGCTTCCACCATTGAGGGTTACGCCGGATTATGGCCCACTAAGGAGCTCTAGATCCGGTTCTTCGGTCTCTGCCGAAATGTGATTCCGAATATAGAGCTTAATCCGGAGGACAAGCAACTCACGCAGTTCGGTGCAGCTTCCATTTCTCCTAGGAAACAGTCCATTTTCCCCCGAGTCACGGGGCTTGACTCTTGCAAGCGCTGTGCCCGAACTTTATTTTATGTCAGAAATGGCACAATTGAAGATCTAATCCGGCTGCGCCCCTACGCTCCGGGTCCTCCTAATCCAGATCTGTGGGACAAGGTCCCCAAGATGCCCACTGCTCTAGCGAACCAATCAATAAACGGTTCCAGGAGCTGAAGGATCTGGGATTGCGCAATGAGGACGCAATGATCACCTTCGTCCGCAACCGGATCTCCCCCCTCTAGAAACGCACGCACAAACTCTGCCACATGAGCTGGGGCCGTGACCCCAACCGGACTTCCTCATTCGAGTTGAGCAACACCGAGATCTACCGCCGGGTCAAGGCCCTCTTTACCACTAGCAAGAACTTCTCCGCTGAGTGGGTGTGGGGGATTGAACACTTCTGCCGAGATAGGCTTCCTCCCGTAGTAAGTCTCGTGCCCCAAACTCTCTCCGAGCTAAATCGTATGTCGTAATTTGTTATAGGGTTTAATCCCTTTGCCTTTTCTTTCCCTTAGATGTTTCTTCAGCAAACTATTGAGGATGGCACCGAGCCTTCTCTCAAATGGGCACCTGATCGAGATGCCTCGGACGAGGAGGAGCCGGATCAGGAGATGTTCCTGCCGATGGCTGATGCGACCAAGTGACACACCGGTAAACTCTCTTCTATTAAAGATTGGCCTGACGATGAATATGATTCGGACATTGAGGTCATGGAGGCATTTGACGCTGTCCCCCTTTCTTACGCTTTTCCGGCATCAGCTAACCCCAGTGGGCAGATCCATGAAGATCCTCCCCTTGCCACGGGTGAGCCCGTCCCGGTCGCGCCAAAGAAAAGGGGAGTCGCATCCGCTTCTTTCTCCGGACCTTCTAAGCCAGCCAAAAGGGAAAAGAAGTCCGTGGACAAAGCTACCATCAAGCCTACAACCAAGGCCATAACCCGGAGGGCTCGGAAGCCCAAGGAGCCTTTGGCCTAGGACGAGTAAGTTACTTCTCCCTTTACTATTCATTTGTTCTTTCTTTGTTATAGTTTCTCATCATTCATGATCTGGTTTGGCAGGGCCACGGTGGAGGTTCCTCAGAGTGGATCCGGCATTGCCTCACCGCTCCGACATAGCCCTTCTCCCCCTCGTGGCGACGATTCATGCCCGTTGAACCCCATTCAGGAGGGCTCAGCGGCTGCTCCTGGTTCTAGCCCACCTCGTCAAGAGGAGGGTAACCTCGGAACAGGGGGAAGCAGCTCTGCCGAGGCAGTGGTTGCCCCAGCCACCGCCGAGGTATCTACTGCGCCTCCGCCAAAACCAACACCAGCACCAACCTCGGCTCCAGCACCAGCAGCAACAACACAAGCACCAGCAGCAGCACCAAGCCCCTCCGCCTCGTCCGAGTCTTCCAAGCCTCGGCGAGAAGGCACCAGCAGCACCAAGGGTAGCACTAAGGCAGCTCCCAAGGGCAAATCCGCCGTAGCAACTTCAACCTCTTAGCAGCAGCCCAAGGGCAAAAAGGCTCCTGACACTGCCAAGGCGACGTCTATCGAGGCTGGACAGCGTACACTTGCGTCCATGCTCTCGAAGAAGACCCCACCGACAACGGACACCTCTGCCGGGTCAACTGATGCACAACTCGTTTTGCACACCAGCCCTGATCTTGCCCAGGTTGAACGGAGGGAAGCCCATGCCAAGGGTCTGGTTGCTCCCCACATGCTCAGCGGAGAACGTTATCCTCCGACCTTAATCGAGTTTGTAAACAATTGGAACAAGGCGGAGTTCGTCCACAATGATGATCTCCCGGAGAAATTCGGGCCTGCTGAGTTTGCTGCCCAAATGAATACCGTTGCCAAGGCAATTAACCTTGCAGGTCGGATGATGGAGGTACGTTACTTCGCCTTTTCCTTAGCATGTAGTAGATATTAGTGATATAGCCATTAGTTCCCGAGCCTCCGGGGGAGTAACTTGTTACTCGGACGGATGCTCCTTAGAGAACTAACGTAGCTCCTTAATAACTTCGAATATGCACACACCTAGAGCCGGGTTAAGTTCCACTTAGCCCGGATTTTGTAAACTTCGAATATGCACACACCTAGAGCCAGGTTAAGTTCCACTTGGCCCGGATTTTGTACACTTCGAATGTGCACACACCTAGAGCCGGGTTAAGTTCCACTTGGCCCGGATTTTGTACACTTCAAATATGCCCACACCTAGAGCTGGGTTAAGTTCCACTTGGCCCGGATTTTGTACACTTCGAATATGCACACACCTAGAGCCGGGTTAAGTTCCACTTGGCCCGTATTTTGTACACTTCGAATATGCACACATCTAGAGCCGGGTTAAGTTCCACTTGGCTCGGATTTTGTACACTTCGAATATGCACACACCTAGAGCCGGGTTAAGTTCCACTTGGCCCAGATTGTGTACACTTCGAATATGCACACACCTAGAGCCGGGTTAAGTTCCACTTGGCCCAGATTTTGTACACTTCGAATATGCACACACCTAGAGCCGGGTTAAGTTCCACTTGGCCCAGATTTTGTACACTTCGAATATGCACATGACTAAGCTATATTTTTGTACTTTTTTCAGGTGGCCACCAATCGCCGGAGCGCTGAGTTTCAGCGTCTCTTGGATACTCACAAGATGCTGCACGCGAAACATGCTGGGCTTCTCGCCGAACACAAGAAAAGGGGTAAGTTTTCTCCTTGGCATTTTTCCATTTCTCTTCGTCTTTTTCCGCCGAACTAATCCATCATTCGGATTTCACAGCTGCGGTGGAGGCTGAGAACACCATCATGAGGAAGAACTTGGAGAAGATAAAGGGTAAGTCATTCTTTCTTAATCTTCCTCCGCGCTCTATCTCCTTTTCTTCTTGGCTCGGCAAATATTCATACCTCGGCTTTGCCGGGTCAACAAACTGTTTCAGACTCTCTTGAAGATAGTGTGCCCGTGCTTGACATGATGCTGCATTTTCTCGAATAAGCAGGGCAGCACCAAGCCGAACTCAAGAAGAAGGATGATGAGCTTGCCCTCCTCCGGACCAAACACGAAGAAATTGCCAAGCTTAAGGCAGACATGAAGAAGCTCAACGCGCAGCACAAGTCCGAACTAGAGAAAGCAGGCCAAGACTTTACTGAAGAACGAGAGCGCCTCAACCTCCAGATCACGAAGGACCAAGAACTTCTTAAGGAGGCCGACGTTAAGCTTGAGTCGGCGAATGTTGAGCTTGCGCAACTCCGGGAGAGGCGTGACAAGTGCACTAAGGAGCTGACCCGGATCCACAGCCACATCTCTCGCAAGTTCTTTTCCTTAAGTCGGCATGAATCTCTCCGGGTTAACCTCTTTTACTTATTTCACTTTTCTTGGTTTTTCAAATAAATTTCCGAAGGGTGATGCCATTGCATCCACTGCTGTTACCAAGTTCCGCCAGCAGAGAGGTACTCCATCTGGTCCTGGCGCCATTCCTCTTGATCTGGAGGACCTGCTTGTCATCTTGTCCTCTAGAGTTGAAATCATGAAGAACCACGCAAGGATATTCTAAGCATAGCAGTCCGGGTCTTCAATGCCCTTTGGCCTGGTGAAGACACTCCGGAGGGTTCCGCTGCTCTAATCAACAAGTTGATGGAGTGCGAGACCCAGCTAGACCTCTAGAGGGAATCCGCCGGATGTGCCGGAGTTGAGACCGTTCTCCACTATGTGCTCACATGGTACGAGAAAATAAATCTCGATCTTCTCGAGCGCATGCGCACCAGGTCAAGGTGGTCCACCGATCCAGATTGTGTAGCTCGTCGCAAGGCTTGCGCCCATAACCTCATTCAATATGCCCCCATCCATCAATGGAACGAGGGACCAAGCTTTCTCGATGCCGTTGACGATGAATACGTCGAAGATGGTTCGGGTGAAGATGATGAGAGCGAAGCCTCGGACGTCAAAGAAGATGAAGATGAAGCTGAAGACGAGGCTGGAGTTCCACCCGCTGGCGCTGAGTGACCTCCCCCTGCTGCTCCTTGATTAAAAACAATTTGCAGTTTATCAGATCCCCGGTATGTCGGGTGCAAATGTATTAAGCACACAAGTTATATTTTGCTACTCAGTTGTTTGTGCCGGATTAATTTGGGCGTAGTCCCCGAGTTTCATTTTCTTGTTTCTCCAATTTCTTGGCTCGGCTCGTGTCTACCTTGGTTTGGTTTTATGACTTGCGAGTCCGAGTTTCAAAAATTGACTTAACAATACTTGGAAACTTTAGGATTAGCTCAAAATAATTCAGCATAGTAAACATAAGATTAGTCGAAATAACAAACGTCGGCTCGATTAAGTTCCTTTCCTTAGTCGTTTTTCATGTGTTACGCAATTCCAAACTTGTTCTCTTGCTTGCCATGAAGCCAAATCTTGTTGGACAGCAGCAAGTCGAAGAGTTAGGTTTTTGGTGCTCACACACTACTAATCCAGCTTAGGTAGAAGCAACTTACGCCAGCCGACATATAAATAATAAATACAGAAGACAACAAATATTATTAAGGCAGTCCCCGAGTTACTGCTCGAGGTGCCAACATTTCATTGATAAGCTCATTGTCGGCATACATACTGACATCTAAGAGACTCAGATACATACACTTCTTTGCTAAGTGTAAAAAGGACGAAGTAGAGCTACATTCCATGGATGCTTAGATTCCTCACTGGACCTGTCCGCCTTGTTCTTCTCCTGCGGTTTTGCATCGATAAGATAATATGAGTCATTGTGCAATGCTTTGCTCATAATGAATGGCCCTTCCCATGGAGGGGATAACTTATGCATGCCAGCAGTACGTTGTACCAACCGGAGTACCAGATCACCTTCCCAGAAAATTCGGGGGTTTACTTCCGGCTATGATAGCGTCGGAGATTTTGCTGATATATGGCAGATCTGGACAATGCCAATTCTCTTGCTTCTTCCAGCAGATCAACATCATTTTGTCGGGCTTCTTGCACTTCGGCTTCTGTGTATTGGGTGGCCCTAGCGAGTCATGCTCTATGTCGGCTGGTAATACAGCTTCTGCCCCATATACCAGAAAGAATGGTGTATAGCCTGTTGACCGATTCGGAGTTGTTCTTAAACTCCATAGCACCGCTGGTAGTTCTTCTATCCAGCACCCCACTGATCTTTGCAGTGGCTCAATGAGCTAGGGTTTTATCCCGGATAATACCAATCTGTTGGATCTTTCCACTTGTCCATTCGATGCGGGGTGAGCTACCGAGGCTACGTCTAGCCGGATCTTCTTATCTTGGCAGAACCACGCAAATGCTCCTTCAGCAAAATTTGTGCCATTATCTGTTATGATACTGTGAGGATAACCGTATCTCAAGATGATATCTTTTTGGAATGTCACGGCGGTAGCTCCATCACATTTTCTTATTGGCTTCACCTTAATCCATTTTGTAAATTTGTCAACCATGACCAAGATGTGGGTCATGTTCCCTCTTGCTGGTTTGAAGGGGCCAACCATATCCAAACACCATACCGCAAATGGCCAGGTAATTGGTATGGTCTTGAGCTCCAACATTGGCATATGCGTTTTTGTCGCATATCTTTGACAGCCATTGCACTTTCTTACCAGATCCTCTGCTTGTTCCAAGGCACTTGGCCAGTAAAACCCATGACGGAAAGCTTTTGCTACCAAGGCTCTTGACGAGGCATGATGTCCACATTCCCCTTGATGTATATCTCGGAGGATGTCAAGTCCTTCCTCCAGGTCAACACATCGCTAGAAGACATTAGTCACACTCCTTTTGTATAGCTTCGGAATTGATGATCGTGTATGCTTTTGCTCTCCTCTGAGTTTGCCTGGAAAGCACCTCCTCGGTGGGTAAGGTTCCATCTTTCAAGAATTGAAATATGGGCAGTGCCTAAGCTGGTATAGCTCGTACTGGGAACACATCCTCATCAATTTCCATCTGATCCACCGGCATAACCTCAGCCGGGTCACGCTGCATAGTCCCCGAGTCTTGCGAGGCAGTCCCCGGGTTTCGTGAACCACTTCCCACGTCAATGTCCATGGGCACAGCCTCCAATTCCAGATTTGCCGGGATATAAATTGACTCAGATTCTGGGGATGGCATGATAGAGGGTTTTCTGAGGTGCTCTAGTGCTACACCTAGCGGAATTGCTTGCCGGGTTGACCCGAGCTTCGACAATACGTCGGCAGCTTCATTTTCCACCCGAGGTATATGATGAAATTCGCATCCCTCAAAGTACCCTGCTATCTTCTGCACATGAAATCTGTACAGTGCCATATTTGCATCCAAAGCATCCCAGTGTCCGGAGACTTGTTAGACTACAAGATCTGAGTCACCGAAGCATTGGATCCGACGTATCCCAATTTCTTTTGCCACTTTGAGCCCATGCACAAGTGCCTCATATTCCACAACATAATTTGATGTTGTGAAGTGGATCTGCAGCACGTATTTCAGCTGGTCCTTCTTGGGCGAGGTAAGCACAACTCCAGCGCCTAACCCGGTTTTTGTTTTTGACCCGTCAAAGTGCATTCTCCAGTAGTTCGGATCTGGCAATGGTGGCTCATATTGCACCTCGGCCCAATCCACAAAAAAGTCCGCCACAGCCTGAGACTTGATTGCTTCTCTTCTGTCATATTGTGGTGCATAAGGGGCTAGCTCAATTGCCCATTTTGCTATCCTTCCACTCGCATCCTTGTTACTCGTTATCTCGGATATGGGAGCTTCACATATTACTTTGACGGGGTGCTCCTCAAAATAGTGTTTTAGCTTCTTAGCCGACATGTACACACCATAAGACACTTTCTGATAGTGCGGATAATTTTGCTTTGATGCGGATAATACCTCTCTTAGGTAATAAACTGGTCTTTGCACTGACTTACCCTCTTCATCGCGCTCTACCACTATTACTGCACTTACAACTCGGTTGGTTGCGGCTATATAGAGCAACATTGGCTCCTTTGATAGTGGAGAGGCTAACACTGGTGCAGTGGCTAACATTTTCTTTAATTGGATAAAGGCTTCATTGGCCTGCGGCGTCCAAATGAACTTACCCGACTTTTTCATGAGTTGATAGAGAGGCGGTGCCTTTTCTCCCAACCGACATGCAAACCGACTTAAGGATGTCAGGCAACCAGTTAACTTCTGGACATCGTTAAGGCACTTCGGCAGTTCCATTCGCTCTATGGTCCGGATTTTAGTTGGATTAACTTTGATACCTCGGCTGGAGACAAGAAATCCTAGTAATTTTCCAGCCGAGACACCGAAGGTACATTTCTCCGGATTAAGCTTCATTTAGAACCTCCTTTGGTTCGCGAATGTCTGCCTGATATCGTCAAGGAGCGTTTTGCTTTTCTTGGTCTTTATGACAACATCATCCACATACACTTGCACATTTTGACCAATTTGGTCGTGCAAACATTTCTGCATACATCTTTGGTATGTTGCTCCTGCATTACGTAAACCAAAAGGCATGGTGTGATAGCAATAAGCCTGGTATGGGGTGATAAACGCAGTCTTTATTTGATCACTAGGGTTCAGAGGTATCTGGTGGAAACCAGAATATGCTTGGTATATGACTTGGTATATCCTTGGCAGTGGGAATGGATCTTTTGGACACGCCTTATTCAGGTTCGTGTAATCGATACACATGCGCCAAACCACTGCCATGTTCGGATCATCCTTCTTCTTCTCCACCAGCACCGGATTAGACAGCTAATCCGGGTAAAGCACTTCCATGATAAATCTAGCTGCTAGCAGCCGAGCTATCTCATCTCATATGACCTTTCTCCTATCTTCGGTGAAGCGGCGGAGAGGTTGCTTCACCGGCTTTTCTCCGGGTCTCACATTCAAAGAGTGCTCGGCCAACTCCCTCGGAACACCTTCCAAGTCCTGTGTGGACCAAGCAAAAATATTCCGATTCTCACGGAGGAAGTTGACGAGCTCGCTTTCCTATTTGTCATTCAACCCGGCACCAATTTTTACGGTGCGCTCTGGGAACATATCATCAACACGCACTTTCTTGGTATCCTTTGTCGCTTGGAATGAGACACTACCATGCGGGTTACTCACCACCGACATATACTGCTGCGCGGACTAAGCCAATGCCGCCACCTCTTGGATCTTTCTCTTTTCTTGCGCAATCACGAGTGACTCGGCCAGGTTAGACCCGGCTGACACGCACTCAATGGAACATCGGAAATAACCAGTTATGGTAATCACACCATTTGGCCCGGGTAGCTTCATCTTCAAGTAACTGATATGAGTACTTGCCATGAACTTGTTCAGAGCTGGTCTACCGAGTAACGCGTGATATGCGCTCTCCAAATTTACAACCTCGAACTCCAAACTCTCTGTCCGGCTGTTATCTCTTGTGCTGAACAATACGTCAACCCGGACCTTGCCTATGGGCTCACAAGAAATGCCTGGCACAATGCCATGGAAAGTTGTCCTTGTAGCTTGGAGCATGTTCTCCGAGATACCCAACTTGCGCATCGTGTCCAAGTACATGATATTTATGCTGCTGCCATTGTCAATCAGCACCTTTGAGAACCTCACATTGATGTTTGGCCCAATGAATGTTGGGTCCAACACCAGCGCATACGAACCAGGACTTGGCATAAGCTTGGGATGATCTTTGATGCTCCAGGTAATTTCCTGGTCCGACCAAGGCATATGCCTTGTCACCGCTGGCATTACCACATTAACCTCCATGTGTCGGTGCTGCAAGCTCTTTCTGTTTGTCTCCTCTGTGGTGAACACACAATAACTCTGATGATGCTCTCTTTACTCAATTCTCCCCTCATTTTCTAGGTACCTCTGATCCGGTTGATGCTGGTCTTCCACTTGGTGCACTGCATCCCTTCTCTCATGGTTGTCATACCTCGGCGAAGGGGGAGGCAACATTAACTGTTGCGTGTTCGCTCCGGAGAGCAATTGCTGCTGGGGTAACTCCTGCCGAGGTTGATCATTTCGAGGTGCCTGAGCATTCCCCGAACCACCTTGTTCTATCTTTCGCATCCATTCACATTTCTTGGTTGTGTGACCCGCTGGGTTACTCGGATTTGGCGTGTGAAATTTACACGGTTGATCCAGCATTGCCTCATAAGTATACCTCGGACGGTCCTTCTTTTCCTGCCACTGTTTCTTCTGCTCTAGCGTCCAAGTTTTCTTGCCATCATTTCTTGGTGTCCATTGTTGTCCTCCAGTTTTCTGACGTTGGTTGCTTCCTGCTCCGGGCTGATCTTGATTCACAGCCGCAACTTGTTGCGAACTGTACCGGTAATCCGGTTTATCATCTCTTCTTTTACTCTAGTAATCATTTCTCCGGGATGATCCGGCCCCATCTCGTTGATAGCCCTCATCGCTTGACTCGTTTGACATGAGCCTAGGCTGAGTCGGGTCACCCAACACGTACGAATCAGCAATCCGGATTGTTTCTGCCAATGTAGTTGGCATATCCCTTTGCAACCTTTGCAATAGCATGCTTGCATATCTGCATCCTTGCGCAAACCAAGCTATGGCCTATGACTCTATTACACCCTCACATGAGTTTCGCACCATGCACCAACGGGTTAAGAACTCCCGGTCTATCTCATTCGGTCACTGCTTGCACATTGCTAGGGTCTGTGGCCTGTTTGGCCTCTGATACGTACTTGAGAAATTGCTGACAAACATTTCCTCAAAATCAATCCAACAGTTAATACTTACAGGCGGCAAATTGTTTAGCTATACCCTCGCTGGCCCATCCAACATCTAGGGTACATATCTTACAGCCCATCTCAAGTTGCCTGTAGCAACTTTTATAGCTGTTGCGTAGTTAATAAACCAATCTTCCAGCTTTGTGCTGCCGTCATATGTCTTAGTGCCTCTAGGTAACTGGAAGTTAGGTACCGGAGGTTCCCTCATGATCCGGGGCCTAAAACACGCTGGACCCGGAGGACCTTGACATTCAATCTGCTCCGACCTATACAGCCAATCCAGTTTTAACCTGGCATCGTGAGGCATTAAGTTCCTGCTCCCCAATCTTGACCCTATTACGTGATAGTCCGGCCTAGGATACCCAACATTCAGCATTTCTGAATCACCATCATTGTATCTATCCTGCTCATGTGGAGCTGCTCTCTGTTGCATACCTTGGCCGGCACTGCGCTCTTGCCGTGGTATATTCCGCTGCTGCGGTTGCCCTGCACCTACCGAATTACGCTGTCTGGCATTGGCGTTTACAGCGTTCCCTTGCCCGGCATTGCCTTGGTCGCGGTTACCTCGGCCAACTTCACCTCGGCTCACACTTCGTCGATCCTCATTTCTCTGCACTTCTTTTCCTTTCCCTGCCCTTGCCGGGTCATATGGGACTATCTGCTTATTCCTCCTGGCCGAAGTTACTACTTCTTCTCTCCTAGGACCACCATGAGGAGACGATGCAGCTCCAGCGGATTTCTTCGGGTTACCCACCGCCGAATGAACGATCTTGGAGGCCCCATCTCTCTCCGGGTTAGCCTTGAGCAATTCCTCATTTTGCCTGTTTGCGATCTGAACCAACTCATTGACCCTATCTTGCTGTCTCTGACGGGCTTCACCCGTCAGACCCTCTAACATGGATGCAACTGCATCTGCTGCCCTGAGGTTCTTTGCCGGGGTACTATACCTCGGCAGCCCCACGGACAGACAATTTTCTGATTCCTCAATTCTAGTATCACCCTCTTTGTTCATTTCACTCATGAGGTTTCTCCCCTTCACTTTTACAGCATCTACCTTATTTGCCTTTGCGTACTCCCGCGGTGTCATGTTCAACGAATGCTGAGCCGAGGCTATCTTTTTTGCACCCTCTAGTATTTTTTGCCTAGTCTCCTCTAGCTCGGCATGTGCCTGAGCCGGATCTACTACTGCCGCTAATGGGTTTGCCAAGCTATCCATCGCCTGATGCAACACATTCTCTGGCCTTTCTAGAGGAGGACCTCTACTTTTCCTCGGTGCCTTGGGCGTTACCTCCGGATCTGGTGCTGGATCCTTGCTCGCACCAGCGCCTGGCGCAGTCATCATCACCTCGGCATGGTCCGGGGAGAGAGTGATACGCGCCCCGCAAGCCGCGCTAAGGGGTGGCTCGCCCCCTTCGACGATGTGTCGCAGGTGAACGCAGGACACATCGACAGCAACATAGATCTTGCGCGCGCCGAGCTTGACGAAGAGGCCGTTGCGCAGAAGAGGACGCTTACCGAAGCAGCCAGCATTGTCGCTGACGAAATCCAACGCTCCAAAGCGCTGAACGAGCCCGGAGACGATGCGTTTGCCGGTGCCGATGAAGTTTCCCGTCCGGATCTTCACCCCTGCTAGCGCCGCTCGCCCCACGGTGGGCGCCAACTGTCGTGGTAGTGTCACGGCAGATGCCATGGATAGGCTAAAGGTGGGGACTAAATGCACTAGGGGAATCCAGGGAGGGATAGTGTGGTGATTCCACACACGGTTGCTTTGTATTTAATTCACTTCCACAGTTTACAAGTGCTCCTTGAGCTGTATTGGGGAGAGGAGGAAGAAGAAACTCTCTTACTCTCACCACTAGTTGGCCCTCATGAAAAAACTAGTCAAACACAACCCTCTAGCGATCAACCCCTTCTATAGAGGCCCTAGCCCTCCTTATATAGGGGTAACTAGGTCTCCAATTAGGGCATACATAGAGGCATATTCCATGGAATATGCCTCCTCCCAAAATAGTAAACCGACCGGGTCACTTTTGCCCAGCGTCATCCATGCAGAGGCTACGTGAGCCTCTAAGGCGCCTATGGCATCCGACATAGGCCTCGTCACCTTTGTCGGCCACGCGTCGGTGGTCCTAGCCTCTGTCCGCTTCGCACACGCTCTGCGTACAGTGGTCACCCTTTGACCAGCGAGATACCTTTCTTCTCCTACAAGCTTGATATAACCCGGATCGTACCTAGTTGATCCGGCCACACTTGTACCTGCATAGAAGTTAGATACATCTTACCGACATACGACATAAGTCGGCTGAGACCCACTTAGGTGGACATCCCCTGGTCCGGGTTACTCCATGATTCGGCCTGCCTTGAGGTGACTCGGCCAGCACCTGCTTTGACCTTGCCGTACCTCGGCTAACTCGGCATTTATACCCCGGCGTGACCCTACCCGGGGGTATCCCCCAACACCGACATATGATTTAACTCAGAAAAAGATTGGGGCATGAGACTTACCGCAGGAGGAAGCCTATCTCGGCAGAAGTGCTTGATCCCCCACACCCACTCAGCGGAGAAGTTTTTGTTGGTGGTAAAGAGGGCCTTGACCCGGCGGTAAATCTCAGTGTTGCTCAACTCGAATGAGGAGGTCCGGTTGGTGTCACGACGCCAGCTCATGTGGCAAATTTTATGCATGCGTTTCTGGAGCGGGAGATTCAGTTGCAGACAAAGGTGATCATTGCGTCCTCGTTGAGCAATCCCAGATCTTTCAGCTCTTGGAACTGTTTGTTGACTTGGTTCGCCAGGACTGTGGCTTTCTTGGGGATCTGGTCCCACAGAACCGGATTAGGAGGACCCGGAGCGTAGGGGCGCAGCCGGATCAGATCTTCGGTTGTGCCATTTCTGACATAAAAGAAGGTTCGGGCCCAGCCCTTGCAGGAATCGAGCCCCGTGACTCAGGGAAAGATGGACTGTTTCTGAGGAGAGATAGAAGCTGCGCCGAATTGCGTGAGCTGCTTGTCCTCCGAGTCAAGCTCTCTATTCAAAATCACGTTCCGGCGGAGACCAAAAAACCGGATCCAGAGCTCCTTGGTGGGCCACAATCTGGTGTAGCCCTCGATGGTGGAAGAAAAGGCAGAGAGGGAAGTGATGGCGTTCGTCGGAAGATGATGCGACTAAAGCTCGTAGGTGTTGAGCCAGTCATGGAAGAAGTCGCTGGCAGGAAGGCCGAACCCATGCTGGAAGTGGGAGAGGAATACAACGAACTCCCCGGATTGGGTGAGGGAGCAAGTTCCTCGGCGGCGAGGCGGGCGATGATGCCCTCTGGGATACGCCGGGTGCAGTACAACCAATCAAGGTCATCCTGGCATACCCAGGACCCAGCCCAAGCGCCGCGGTCGGCGTTCCCCGCTTCCTCCTCCATTTCCTGCTCCGTGACGGCAAGTTCTTCCTCTGTCATCTCTAAGTCACTGCCTCACTGGCCCTAACAGCGGTGGGGGGCAGTGGCCTGGACTGGCGCAGACCCGTGGCGAAGGAGATGCACGGGAGTGGCAACGACGCTGGTGCGTGAGGAAACGGTGCGGTGGCGGCGCAGCTAAGCAGGTGCGGTGGCAGCGGCGCTGTCGTAGGGAGGAAGAAGAACAAGAGGCAGAGGGGCGCGAGAATGGGGAAAAGACCCAAGGGGTGCGCTCCTCCCCTATTTAACCACGCCCTTGAGGGGTAGTGGGATTGTGTTGTGCGGATGGGCCACACTGTGTGGCCGTGTATGATCCGGATCAGCCAATCAGGGACGAGCCACAGGAAGGGCCACAGGGCGCAGCGGATCCCACGACGTGACGCAGTGATACAGTTAATGAGGAGACAGACACGATGTGACGTGTGCTATAGTAATATCTGACAATAACTGTGGCGGTTACTGGCGCAGGCCCTAAAAATGAGGCAAAGTAATGATTACCCTCCACGTGGGGAAGCGTACAAGAGAAGGAAGAATGACTCGGATGAATATGGGGTGACCCGGCCAGCGAGTGAAAACTCGGAATATGCCAAGGGAAAATAAACCTATGGAATCCGGACTATGAGATAACTCGGAAAAGGAGCAAAAAGCTCGGTAAAATTGAACCTGTTGTGACCTTAGCGGCTAAGGCAGCTAAGACCGCACCAGCTTCCGGGACTAATGTTGAGGGGATACCCCCGGGCAGGGTCACGCCGGGGTATAATGGCCGAGTTAGCCGAGGTACGGCAAGGTCAAAGCAAGTGCTGACCGAGTCACCTCAAGGTAGGCCGAATCACGGGGTAACCCGGACCGGAGGATGTCCGCCTAACTGAGTCCCGGCCAACTTATATCGTATGTCGGTAAGATGTATCAAACTTGTATGTAGGTACAGGCATGGCCGGATCAACCAAGCATGATCCGGGTTATATCAGTCTTGCAAGAGAAGCAAGGTATCTCGCTGGTCAAAAGGAGGTCGCTGTATGCAGAGCGTGAGCGAAGCGGACAGAGGCCAGGACCACCGAGACGTGGCCGACAAGGGTGATGTTGCCTGTGTCGGATGACGCTGGCGCCGCAGAGGCTCACGTAGCCTCTACATGGCTTACGTTGGGGAAAAGTGACCCAGTCGGTTTGCTATTTTGGGAAGAGGCATATTTCTTGGAATATGCCTCCACGTATGCCCTAATTGGAGACCTAGCTACCCCTATATAAAGAGAGCTAGGGCCTCTGTAGAAAGGGTTGGTCTTTACTTATTCAGTTCTAGTTTCTTGAGAGCGAGCAAGTGGTGAGAGTAAGAGAATTCCTTCTTCCTCCTCTCTCCAATACAGCTCAAGGAGCACTTGTAACCTTGGAATCTCATTGAACAATACAAAGCTTCTATGTGTAGAATCACTACACTATCCCTCCCTGGATTCCTCTAGTGCATCTTGTCCCCACCTTTAGCCTATCCATGGCATCTGCTGTGACACCACCACGACATGGGGCCATGGTCACAAGGGCTAGAGAGAGGGAAGGAGGAAGTCAGCCAAAGGATTTTTTCAAATATTGGTTGTCTTTAATCTCATCCATGGGCACCCCTTTATATAGGCTAAGGGGGTGTGTCTTTCTCAAAGTCTAAGCCATGTGGGACTAAATACTAAAGGAATAAACAGGAATTTCGAGCTAACAGCCGGATGGGCCAAAACCCCAGCCCAACAGGCAGCCAACTGCCCACAGCAGCAGTGAGCAGCAGATAGCAGCACAACGTTGGCCGGGTGGACCTTTGGCGCGGCCCACCTCGTGCCCAGCTGCTCCCGCGGCGGCGGCCTGGCGAGGCGACCCCGGGTGGGCTGGCTCTGCCTCCCGGCTGCCCGGAACGCTCCCCCGCGAGCCCCGCATGGGCCGGGGTTGAGCAGGCCCGCGTCGGCGGCCGACGTCTGTGGCTCGCCCTGTGCGGCGGCCTTTAACTGCCGCCCGCCCACGAGCACAACCCAACTACATGTCGCCATGTGTGGTGGCAGTTATCTGCCGCCCACGGGGCTGGCTGTTTTTCCCTTTTTCTTTTTCTACAGCTTTTCTTCTAGGCCCTTTCCCTCTGGGATTTGGCCTAATATAAAAATTGCTTTTATAAATCTAAATCTAAATATTATTTAGAATATATTAATTCATAATTAACATATAATAAATGTATATTTAAATTCCCATTTATCTGAAAATACTTTTTCGGTCTTTTCCATTATTCTTTCTCCGAACAACTTCGGATCTCTCTGCGGAACGATTCCGGCTTTCTCTTTCTCTATTGTGATTCCATCTTACGAATGATCGCTCTCATCGTACCCTTAAGTGTATCCTCTCACGGCTCAGGAATGCTCTAGACATGATCTAAACCAATGATCAACAGAGGGACTAGGGATATCCATGTGAGCCCTATGCATTCCTAATGACAATGTCGTTTGAACCGCTAAATGTAGCATCCATGTCCTTTTGTTTCTCGATACGACTTGTCCGAGATCCGATCATTGGTATCACATACCTTGTTCAATCTCGTTCACAACAAGTTATGTTTTCTTGTTACCGTGATATTACATCTCCGTGACCGAGTCACATGTTGCAACATTTATGGATGTAATCTCACCAAGCTGGCCGTATGTATCTTTACCCATCATGTGGGTGAACAAATCCCGGTCTTGCAGTCACATGTCATCTACTGTTCCTTCGGAATACCCAACGTACACCTTTATGACAACCGTCTTACCAGATGACGGTTGATGCAGTCTAAGCAGCCTCGGGAAACAGTGAGTAATATGAGCTCACAGTCTAAGAAAAAGGAGTCTAGGTATAGCTGTTGCAACAATGAACTATATGACTTGATCACGTTGCAATCCTTCGAGGAATGTCCATCATATGATACTCTAATGATATGACCCCATTGTTAATTGGCATAAATGCCCATGATCTTGAAACCCAGATCATCCTCATGACCAACGAACTAGTATGAATAGAGGCTACTAGGGACTTGGTTGTTTGATACCACACATGTACCAATGTTTCTACTTAGCACAGTTATAGCATAATATAAAACTATTATAAACTAATTGAGATACGACAATAAAAACCTATTTATTATTTGCCTCTATGGCATATCTCCTTCAGATTTTACGTTTGCGAGTTCATTCGCTAGATGACCTGTGAGAAAGGCGATCGTATTAAAAATCAAATTCATGTACGTAAACAATATTCTCACCATATTTTATTACCATCGATTGTGTGTTGAGTTTCATTCATATATATTGCCCCCTTCTTTAAATTAGATGGAAAAGTTGCGGGATGAGCTTCTAGCAACCATGCGTATACAAGTAATTGAATAGGAACTGGCAAGATTCCTACTTGACTAGGCCATAGACCCAGCCGGAGAATACCATAAGTCCTACAATTTTGGACAATAGGAATTGTAATAGAAATTATATTGTTTATATGGATGAACGCATGTAGCGTTAAGTAAATATGTCCGACCAAGTACAATGAAAGAGGTCACTTTGATCTATATATTAATGATGTTTTGTGTAATATAATGTGTGTGCTGCATGTGTCTGCGTCAACGTGTTCCAAATGGCGAGCCATGGGCGTGTCTGCGGGTTCTGCCGCGGCAGAGATTTGGGGCATTTTCAAATCTCTACCGCGGCAGAACCCGCAGACAAACCCACGGCTGGCCACCGGTGCTAAAAGTCCCTAGGTCAGCCGAGCCAAAGACGCCCACGTGGAGCCCCTTTAGCACCGGTTCGCAGCACAACCGGTGCTAAAGGGTTGGACCTTTAGTCCTGATTCCTTTGCGCCGGTTGCACAACCGGTGCAAATGGGACTTAAAAACCGGTGCAAATGTCCAGGTTTCTACTAGTGTGCATGAGTGTAACGCTTTCTCATTCTATAAGGGTACGTTACCGTTGTCTTTCTTCGTTACTACGTTACTTCTAGATAGATCCTTCGGCATTTAGGACGTTTTGCGTAGTAATTTTTTGGTTATCTGCTACGGGAACCCTATAGTGGTATCAGAGTCTGATCTATGGTTAGTATGCTAGTACGGATATACAAATAAAAACTATGGGAATTGATACCCTAGTTGTTACCTTCCCATGTGTATTTGTTTATATCGCAGTATTATGAGATGAAGCTGTCCGGACCGATATTACGCGTAATCCTACACGAGACTGGTTCCACGCTCGACATACGGATTGTACCGTATAAGTGGCTAGCGGGTGTCTGTCTCTCTCACAGTTGATATAGTATCTACAACAAAAGACCCCGAAGGGATGTAGTAGAGAGATAACTATTGTATCATGTTGTGGTTGGAAATTCGTAGGTAGAAACGATTCAACTGTCACGAATCATATGGCGAATGAGGTGGATGAGACGGTGTCTCTTGCGGATCGCCAGACGCTAGATTCCGAGGATGCCACCAGCGAGCTCGGGGTGGACGTCAGTGTCTCATCGCCGCCGACGGACGGACGAGGAGTTGCGTCAAGATTTTTGGAATGACATGGGATTTCCCACCCTAACCTCAAGGTTCTAGGAAAGGTCATCGGCAAGAGGCGTGGAGTCGCTGGTTAGCATCGATAGCAATGGTTTGGAGAGTGTGGAGGAACGACGGGTGCGGTCTCTGTCGCCACCATGCCATACTCCTTGCGTGGTCACACGCCAGCGAGCCTCCGCCTCGCCATCTGGGGTTCGGCTTTCATGTGGGCCATGTGTGCGACCATGGAGGGTTCCTTTACCGCACTGCCGAGTGACACCGGCTCCGGTCCTTGGTGAATTCATGACGTCGGCGGTGGTTCGGCAGCCGGCCCGTTCTGCGGCTGCTGTGGATCACGATTCGGATTTGTCACCGTTCCATTCACGTAACTAGAATGGTGAGCCACCAATATCATGTAGGGAGCAGTAATCACGCGATACTTGCATTTGCGTGGACTCTACTTGGTCAAAGATTACGGAAGGCGTGGGATCGTGATTCTTCCGCATCACCCACGACTCCGCCGCTGCAACCGCCCTCGCCCTCTACTTCGACGTCGTCTTCTCCTCTAGCGCCCTCGACGTCTTTCGTAGATGCATGCTGATCCTACGCCGCTGTGGTGCCCGAGTGCCCGTCTCCAATGGCGAACTCCGGCCCGAACCCAAGGGGGCCGTCCCCTTCCACTGGTCAGCCAACACGAGGGCCACCGCCGTTCTCTGGCCCTCCACTGATGCCGCCTAGGGCGGTTGCGCCTCGACCTGCCACCCCTTTGATCAACTTGAGTATTTAACATGGGCAGGAGAGAGAAAAATCACATGATTTGGTCAGATTTAAACCGTCATAAATGCCATGTTCAAATGCAGGTTTTGGTCCACACCGGTGATTTTGTAGACCGGTCCCCATAGAATTATTTCCCCTGCGAACTTCTTGACGACCACTCCAGCACCATCAATGTCGCTTCAACTGCCCTTTTGTGGACAGATGGGAGCTATGGTGTATGGCGGTCTGACCGGTGTGGCTCCTGGCTTTGCTGCGCCCATGGCTGTTCCTCCTGGCACCAACCCAATGGTGACACCCAGGATGGGCGGGACTTTGTCCGCTCCTCCGTTTGCTGTGGGTGCGGCGGCAGCTGCTCTGAAGAGGAAGAAAAAAAGAAGCCTCTGGTGTAGCAGGTCAACGAGGGACCGGTTATGAATTAGAATCAGCCTAATCAATAGTTTCTTGTCCAACAGTCTGGCACACAGTAGTACGTTACTCTGGTGCATACACGTCGCCATATCCACCTCATAGCCAAGGGGAATATACCCCAATCATAGTCAATACCGGTTTGCTTCAGAGGGATAACCTCCTAATCAAGGTATTGTTACTCATGTTAGTCAGCCTGTGATTACGCATGGGGATGCTGTTGCAAGTGATGTCGCTGCTACTATAAAGAAAAATAAGAAATTGGTGTATTGTTGATACCCATGCTTTAAAGGATTGCAAGGTTCTACATTACTGTTATACAACAATGTCCCACAACCTTCATGGCAGTTATTGGGTCTAAGAAGACTTTGTTCACACCGATTCTTGGTAGTTTTGTTCATTGCCACCTTGCGCCAAACCTAACTCATATTGCTCATGTGCAAGTCACTGGTGAGGTGGTTCCCGCAGATGTTGTGGAGAAATAAATTGCTAGGAGGTGTTATGTTGGGTACCTAGTGGAAGTGAGAGGATATGCCTTATGGTGAGAATGCTTATCTGGTCAGTTTTCCTTCCTTTGATGACTTGGATAGAGTTGATGGTATCTAGGTTAATGTGCCGAAGAGCAAGGCCCGGATCACTATTCTGCATATAGGACACATGATGTTCCTCATAAATGCGAGGTACAACAGGTTTGGTTGCATGTGGAGGGAGTACCACATACACTATGTTCTTTCTTGGGTCTATGGGAAGTTGGTTCCTTCATGGGCACTACTTTGGATTTTAACCTCGTTAATCTGAGACGACGAGGAGTGATTCACTTGCCTATAGCTATGTCTGGTACTAAAATTCTGTTGAAGAAGAATGGTGCTATTGGGTTTTATGCTTCATCTAATGCTATGGTAAAAATGAAAAGTTAAGAGTACGACTTCAGGAGAGAACAAAAGGGGTATATTCCGGAGCCTTAATTCCTTCCTTTTGTATGGAGGCGAAGTGATGAGGATTTTGAGAATGATGGTAAAGGAAAGTCTAGAGAGGATGCTATGGATAC
The DNA here is from genome assembly GCA_910589775.1 of Avena eriantha. NCBI lineage: Eukaryota > Viridiplantae > Streptophyta > Magnoliopsida > Poales > Poaceae > Avena > Avena eriantha. The sequence continues at coordinate 225,609,807 of OU342742.1, forward strand.
GTCGGAACCTACGAACATATCCCAGAGTAACATATTCAACACAACTTTGTTTCAGCAAAAGGGTCATGGATCCTCGGCGCCATCATCCTCTAGACAGGTCCCTTAGCCTATGATCACAGTCACACCTTTTAATACCAATCCTACCACTCCTCGCGGGATTGAGCTTGTGGCTGCACTACCAGTGATTTCTCCCTTGCGAGGGAAGCGACCTATCTCTATGGTCATCAAGATTGTTGCATCCACTCCATCGCCTTGCATTATGCCGATGCAGCTTCACAAGGCGTTGAAGGCGGCTTTGGATTCTTGTGCGGTGGCTAGGGACAAGATAATGGTGACTCCGGCCAATGACATTGTTTGAGGGATGGCCCAGGCGGGCTGACCGACAGCGTCTAGACGGTCGGTGGTTTGGGCTGGCCCAGGCAGGGCTAGTCACCGGCAGACGAGCGGAGGATGGTCAGGTGGACTCCAAGCCGAGGCTAGCCTAGGTGGGGCTAGCCGATGGCAATGGGTCTCCTAGGTTGGACCAAGCGGGGTTACCCAGCTCCCAAGCGAGGATGGACACAGTGAAGAACACATCGGTGGCCCAAGCAAAGCTAGCGGAGGCGATCATTGGGCCAGCCTAGGCAAGGTCAGTCTCCTGGGTGGGGCTGGATGCTGTGATGATGGCCTCGGTGACCCAGCCGGGATTGGTAGAGGATGGATTTGGGCCGGCCCTGACAGGGTCAGTCGGATCCGATGAGGCTAGGAGGCCCACCGCTGCTGCTGAACATGCTTCTACCACTGGTATACTAGTCGTGGTGCGTGCGGCTCAGACTGATGTGGTCACTGCATGTGCAGAGGCTGGCTCCCTAGCTTTGAAAGGGAAACACATGCGTGGCGGACCTCTCGCCATGCGACGGATGATGATGGTGTGTCAGTTACTGATGAAGATACAATGGCCAAAGCAATGGAGCGCAAAGCGGATAACAATCTTGACAAGCCTGGTATAAAAAGCAATTTATAAAAACCTCCACTAACTAGGTGGCCTTTGATGAGACCAAACTCAGTTCAGTTTATGAACTTAGAGCTTTGATCCATATTTCTTGACAGCTTGTTATAGGCTTTTGCTTCTTAGCTTGTTTCTCACATGAGGTGATAACTTGCTCGTCTTGTTCCTCTCTAAGTATAGCCTCCTCTCTTAGATCAATAGTTTTGGTATCAGAGTCATATTGTTTATCTTTGTCTTCTGCCTCTTCCTCTTATTTATCTTTACTTGAAGCTTCCTTTTCTTTCCTTTGAGATTCATAATAAATATCATCCTATGGATCAACAAGGTCATCTTCCTCTTGACTCATTTTTTTGAGTTTCTCTTGCTTTTCGGGCCCGTTCCTCTTGATACCAAGGTGGCCCTTGAGGTTCCTGTGTCTCTGTATCATGCCTAGTGACAATGTTAGTAGAAATAGTATTACGATTATAATTACATTGATTTAAGATCAAAGCTTGAGTTTATGCTATCTGATTGCATTGGGTTTTAACCATACCTAACTATTTATCAAGGTGCCGAGCAGCATGTCCTAGATCATCGAAAATTTCGATTAATTCTTTTATATTTTTCTTTTGAACCATTAAACATTTATAATATTTTTCATGAAACTGGCTATATTGGTGTCTAAACTTTTGTATTACAAGATTCATTTCATCTTCTAGAACAAAAGGTTGTAGAACATCCACTTTACTTTCTTTAACAAGCTATGCTGCTATTCCTTTTTCTTCCATGGACTTTTTAACTTCAGGCATAAGTTCCTGAGGTATATGAAAAATACCTTTTCTTGGTTTGATGTCCTCAACAGGGTTGTATTGTTCATCATTGAAGGATCTTACCTCTTAAAGCTTAATGCACTCAGGTAGCGTTAGGTTGCTAATAGCTCCTCCTGCAGTTAAATCATTCAGATGTTTCGAATCATTAGTAAGCCCATTATAAAAGTATTGAATAATTAAATGCTCTTTAAAGCCATGATTTGGGACTTTCATGATCATTCCATAAAATTTTCTCCAGGCTTGCTAAAAAAATTCTTCGACCCTTTGGAAGAAATTTGTGATATCGCGCTTGATTTGCATAATTTTAGTAAACGGGCAATATCTATGCATAAATTCTTGGATGCAATCTTCCCAGCTTTTTATAGTATGATTTGACAAGGATTGTAACCAAGTAAAAGCTTTATCTTTTAAAGACCAGCAAAAAAGTTTAAGGAGTACAAACTCCTTTGGTAGCCCTGCTAGTTTAAGAGTGTCACAAAGGTCATGAACCATTGTCAAATGATCGCTCGGATCTTCATCCTCTCTTCCTGCAAAAGCAATTTCCTTCCTCATATGGATTTGCTCAAGATATATTTCAAATTCCAGGCTTTCAAGATAAGGATAGAGAATATGCATTTTTCTCAGGTGCCTAGATGGATTCCCATACTGTCCTAGTAATTACTCAGGCTCTTCGGTCCCTTGGGTGATGGTCAAATCTGCCATCATAGGAATCAGACTGTTCACGTCTGTAGAACATGAGTTAGAACTTTTTTCAATAAAATTCTAGACGTCTTTCAGTTGGAATATGGTCAATGTAAGGAGGTAAATAAGTTCTACTAGAACGCGTAGTACCTCTATCTTCGACAGGGATCATGGAGAATGTCAAAACTTACGAATGTCAACACTTGTTGGCGTTGTTGCCGGGGAGCTATTTTCTGGCATCATTGTCGGGGAGCTTGGGGACCCTGGTATTCCAACTATCTCTTGTGCCATTGGAAAAACTAACATCATTAATGGTCTTTTTGATTTAGGTGCAGGTGTTAGTGTCAGGCCTTATTTCCTTTTTAAGAAATTAAACCTTGGAGATTACTCTCCTACTTCAATTACCTTACAAATGGCTGATAAGACCACTAAACAACATGTCGCTATGATCGAAGATGTCCTACTTAGAATCGATCAACATGTCATACCCACTGACTTTATTATACTTGATGTTCCTGAAGATGCAAAACTTTCAATCATTCCTGAAAGACCTTTTCTTAGCACTACAGGAGCTAATGTGGATTGCTCTAGCGGGAAAATTGTCTTCAACATATATTATCATCAGATTCTTTGTTATTTTCCAAAGAAATAAGAATAGTGTGGGAAATATATACCTCCGCCTAAGCGTATTCAAGTGGTAAGTACCCTCGATGAAGGGAAACCCAAGGTATGTGCTAAAGATTCAGAGGCCAGTTAGCTAAGACTAACCTTTTTAAATAAAATGCTTAATGAGAGTCAACCCATTTTTAAAAAAATTAGTTTAGTTATTATAACAAAGTCTTGAAGCCTTATGTGTAGAGAAAACATGACATTGTGAAGCTAAGGCTTGAGTTTGAAGGGAAGTATTGAAAGCTAAAGAAGAAGAAAGGGGAGAGAAAGCATAACGAGCACCGGTACGATCGGAGAGGCCCGTACCACGCGCTCGTACCGATGGAGCAAATAAAATAGCAAAGTTCTTCTTCGAGGTAGAGCTCTTAACGAGCATTGGTACGACTGGAGCTGGTTGTACCACCAGCCCGTACTGCGCTTTGAAGGAAATGATAAAATCTTCTCCCAAGGTACTGGCGAGTTAACGACCAATGGTACAACCGGCTCGGCTTGTACCGTTCGCCCGTACCAACTTCCCAGGTTTGATCTCGAAACCCTTATATCGCATACAGTGGTGACGACCATTGGAATGAGCAAGACCCGCCTGTACCGACCGCGTCGCCCCGTAAGAGCGACGACGGCTGGCTACCAACCCAACCATCTTCTTCTTCTCATTTTTTCTCTCTTTTTCTCTCAAACTCAAACCCTAATCTCCTAGAAATCTTGATTGTTCACCGATTTTGTTTGTTTGATTGGGGCAATCTTCACATCGGTAAGTTTCTCACCCGATCCACGCTTTATTTTCTCAAATCCATGGTTGAATTCCTCACATTGGCTATCTAGATGACTTCTTATTTTCTTGAGATTATTTTTGTTTCCTCACGTTAGGATTTCTAGTTTTCACCTATAATCATTTGTTTACATGCTAGAAACTTGATGCCTATAGTTTTGCTTTGAAATTTTTCAGTACAATGGATAATATTGGAAGGATTTTCCGCACAGGGAAGGTCTCGGGAATGGCCAGAACCTCGGAAACCGCCAAGGCACCGGGTGCGAAGAAGAGGTGTGCAGAGGGGGATGTTTTGAAGTCTCCCTTGGACAAGGACTATCAGAGGGTGAGTGAATGTAAGGTGTTACCCACCAAGTGGGTGTGCCATGAATTCCTCCCTCACCATGGTCTGAAGGAGGACTTCGACGTGATGACCGTGAACATTGGCATGATGCCTTTTACCCTTCTCTCCACCGACACCTACGAGCGTGCCATGGATGAGTTCCTTTCGACCTTCCACGATGTAACATCCCAAAACTCTAATCCAAGGTTATTAAGATCCAAATCATCAAAATTAGGGTTAACAAAAACTTTTCCAATTAAAATTATTAAAGCATTCATATGTGTGTGCATTTAAAATAGGAGTTGATTTGAATTGCCATAATTAAGTGATTCATTGCTTGTAAAATGTTTCTAAGGTGAAATAAACATCATCTAGATCATTCCCAAACAAATCCCAAAGAAAAACAACTCAAAATAAACAAATTCCAAAGAAAAACCACTCAAACTAGCTCAATTTTCAAAACCCAAGCACCCACAAAGTATCAAGCTTAGTACTAGCGCACCCACCAAAAATATTTTCAAAATTCAAAAAGAAAGTTCTTGCAGCCATTTCATCAAACACTTGGCAGGCAGGGTTTAAACTATAAACATAGCTCACTATTTGCAACAGGGTTTTGCACCCAAATTTCCTCAAAAACCTCCCTCTGTCCCCAAATGATCTAACCAAAGCCTTTAAACCCCATCTCCTACCACCCTAGTGGCAATGCAAGGCCATGCTGAGCACCAACTCGCCGGCGACACCTTGCCCCACTGCAGCAGACCATCTCCCCCTCTCTCACCATGTCTACGAGCTAGCCCACACCTCACCGCCACCCTCTGTCCCCTCCCCGAGCCAGGCCAAGCCATGGACCACCCACAGCACGCCGCGCACTACCTGTCTGCGTCATGCCGAGCATGCGCCAGAGCGCCGCGCCCGACACGCGTGCACAAGCCGCCGCCCGACCGCAGCCCGCGTCTACCGCTCCGCCACGACTCAGGGAGCATGCCGGACATGACCGTTCGCCGCCCAACGCACCACAGCCACAGCTCGCTGTGGGCACCGCCGCCTCTGCCGCTCAGAGCGTCAGCACCACCCGACCGCATACCACCGCCCCTAGTCCCGCATTGATCACGTAGAGCACCGCCAGGAGACCAGCGACCGTCCCCTACCTCGAGCCACGCCGCTATCACGCTGTGCAACCCTCTCCGGAGCCGCTTGCCCATCCCTCTCGGTCGCGTCGTCGTCCTATAAATAGAGGCCACCCCCAGCCCATTTCGGCACACCACTCACCTCCCCTCACCTCACTGACCGTTCCCCACCTCTAGCTGGAGCAAGGCGAGCAGCCGTTCACCGGAATTGCACCGGAGCAGGTCGCCTCTAGAGGAGAAGGACACCGCTGATTGCGACCACCCCTAGAGCTGCCTCGACCATCCCTGAGCTCGCCGTCGTCTACCAGTTCATTTGCCCCCATCACCATCGTCGCTGGAGCCCTAGTACGCCCCCTGAGCACCCCCACCGAGCCGCTAGGGTTAGATTTTGCCGGCAACTAGTTCGTTATCGACGACGATCCCCAGCCGTTGATCCTCGTTCTAATCCAACGACCCATATCGCCACGTACCGCTTCGCGCGTTATGAGCCGCTGACCGGTGGACCCCCCTGTCAGCTGAGCCCCGCGCCGCCTAGTGACACTGGGCCGGCCCATTAGTTTTCCCACGCAACCCATTTAGTTTGAATTAGGATTTTCTTTTTAGTTTAAACCTAGTTATGTCCACTAGTTTGAAATTAAATTCAGAGAGATTTATAAATCCAAATGGAATGATTCCAATTTTGTTAGAAAGCTACTGAAAAGATCTACCCAAGACCGTTGGATTTAATTCAATTAGAGTTAAAGATCTCTCCTAGTAAAAATAAAAACACAGAAGCCTTTACACCTTGCAACATTTTTATAAAATCAACCAAGATAGATTTTGAGTTGATTCCAACTCTCAAAAATCACATTTCACCATACCTATCTGAATATGTAATAATATTAAGGTTTACATGCAATGACTTTGGACTAGTACCAAAATAATGCTATATAGGCATTTCTAGTCACTTTAAATCATTAAATAATGAACTTAAACCAAAGTAATTGTGATCCAACCCTTAAATCACATTCCCACATGTTAGAATATGTGGTGATGACATGTGTCCACATGATCCCATATTTGAAGTGGTGAATATTAAATCTTAGTTAATTTTTTTCAATGAGTAGGAATTACTTTTCTAAAATAAAAAGGAGGAAACTATTGAATAAAACTTATGATGTTTGTGATGATAATAGATCATCAAATATATGCCTTATAGTGCTAATTAGAATAGTTAAGTTTTGTTTGGTGATTGTGTACTCCGTATGTATTTATAGACGATAGTACCGACCAAGCCTTCGAGGAGGAGGAATTCTACCAAGAAGAAGAAGAAGAAAACTTCAACCACTGCACTGCACAAGGCAAGCCACCATTAACAATGCAAGATAACCCTTGCAAGCTAGATAATCTAAGCACATGCATTAGGCATGCTTTGGTTATACCACTTTGACTATTACTTACCTCAAGTATTATTTTCCAAGCTTTACTTTCTTTGCTTTACCAAAGTCATTTACTTGTTTTAAAGGTAGCATAAAGAGTATAAAACTTGACCTATCTAGATAACTTTAGATATCATTCTATGGCATGAGATTGATCCCATCTTTCCACCTTAGTGAACACACTTAACTTAGTAGATTAGAGCTAGACCAAAACTTGAGTCACTTTTAGATGGGAATACTTGGTGAAAATGAATTGTGAAAACCTTAGAATGACGAGTCATTCTATTGAGATGTTTTGACATGTGTTGAGAAACACAAATGGTTTATGATGTTGAAAATGTTGAGGCATGAGTCTTAACCCTTTTACAAAACTGATAGTTGGATTCGGATGCGATACCATTCCAAATTTACCGTACAACCACAATACCTGAATTGGGTAAGGCTTAGCCAGAAGTTTATATACATTAGTATTAGTTCCCTCACGGGAGAGGTCTGAGCTGAGGCTACCTCTCAATGTTGTCCACCTATGCAGTGCCCAAGATGACAGATGGTCATGGTTGGGAGGCCATGCTCATAGGAGAGGTGATTATACTAGGGTGTGTAAAGGGAAGGTTATGTTTGATTATCTGCATACTAAGTATGATGATTCAGGGTTATCCCTGACAAATGTATCGAATCTTGTGGTGAAAGTGTACCACCTCTGCAGAGTATCAAACTATTCGAATAGCCATGTCCGCGGTTATGGACAGTTGGAATGGCCATACTGTTTCGTTGTCAGATGTTTTCAAAATAACTTATGAAATGAATGATGAATCTTGACTTGACCACAACAGGGTTGTGTTTATGACACTAGCTTTCCAACTTAAGTGATTCTAGAACTTTATTTTATCTTTCTTTGCTTCTGAACTCAGCTTAGGTCTAAACTTAACCTTACAGTTAAACTTAGAGTTAGCATTTTAACTTAGAACTATACTACTTGTTAGTGGTAGTTTGCGAGTACTTAAAGAGTACTCATGGCTTTTGTCCCTGGTTATTCTCATGGCTAGACTATGAAGGAGACTACCGGGATGATGGCCAGCAGGATGGCTATGATAACTAGGACTATCTGCCTTCGTCAGCATTGCATGTGCCCCTGAAGATGGACCCCACCGCTACGCTTATCTTTTATTTCCGATGCTTGTTGTATTAAGACTGGATCATGAGATCCTTATTTGTGTAAGACCTTATGTACGGTTTGTAATGGATGATGAACTGTGATATCCAATCCTTTATGTCTCGCAAAAATGGTAATCCTGGGATTGCGAGGTATGGCATAATGGGCATCTGGGATTAAAAATCCGAGTGTTGACACACGATGACCTCGAGCTCCAACAATGTCATTGCACTATAAGTTTCACACTCGACGGGCAACCACACAACCTTACTTTTTACCAATTTTGCGATTGTTTTGGGTTCTCCCATGAGGGAGATTTTGATATCACTGATGAAGTCCTCTTAGAGGCAATGTATGCTTGGGAGCAGATTTCTGTTTTTAGGAAAACCAACTATTTGGGGAAGAAGAGCGCCACTATCTAGAATCCCACTATCCATTACTTCGCCACCTTCTTGGCGAATTCTATTTTTTAGAAGGGAGATACTTGGGCAATGGCAGGACCCGGAATAAGTGTAATTTATATGGATCTCCATCCGGAGATGGAGCATAAGGTAAACTTGGGGTGCTTTACTCTTCCAGCACTTTCGCCACCAAAGGTCGGCTCACTTGGGTGACATCTGCTATGTAGGTTTGATCACTCGGATCGCTTATGCAAGTGATTTTGTCATGCCTCGTGAGAGAGTTGTGGCTGGTAGTAAGTATCTGGATGATTCCCACATGGCGAGCACCAATATTCATGGGGGTCTATAGACCTCAATGCTCTCTTCGTGTCTATCAATTTTATTTTGAACCTAATGGTGATGCCCACCAAACTTTGCTTCCATTTTTCAAGCTTTTGGTTTTCTAGGAAAACATAATTGGGTCCTCACTGAAGAGGAATTCCATCAAGCTATGATTATCTCGAGAAGGATTGCACCCCTGGAAGGAAACCCCACTTGGGAAAATGCAGGAGGAAGCCAACAACAACAACATGAGGAGGATGAGCAGAACTGGAACACCATGGGTTGGGATGACTATGGTCAGCAACATAATCATCAATAACTATTTTCCCAGTTCCACCTGTAGTAGAATATGCCTCCACCTCAGCCATTATTTAACTATGTCCCAAGAGGTGAATTTGACCAAGTGGTGCATCGCATCAGCAATGTGGAGAACATTTTGCATGATGTGAACGACAACATTGTCACTCTCACTCAGGACTTTACCCATTTCATGTCCGAATTCCCGAACTACTACACATACCAGCCACACCAGCAGCCGCCGCCCAACGATGGCGGCAACAATTGATTTGAAATAGACCAAGAGTCTAAGATTGGGGAGGTTGAACTCCTCCCCACCGTTGCATTCATATTTTTTGCTTTCTTCTTTTGATTTATTTATTTTCTTCAATTGCATGTTTACTTATAGTTTTGCATTGGTAAAATAAAACACACAAAAATTAGAATTATCTTTTAACTTGTTTCATTTGAAGATCTCTATATTCTCTTTTTGTTTCTTGTAGGTTATTCACTTCAAATGACTTAGCCATGGAGAAGAATGGGAGGAGTTAATCCAAGTGAGAGATGAGCAAGCAAGAGGAGGTACAACATTCCTATTTTCCCTCTGCATGTAAGTTTATTCATGAACATATTATGTTTGTTCGGTTGCACTTGAGTTCCACTCCACGCTTAACTCGTTATCTTTTAAGACTTACTCTCAAGGCTAATGTCACTACTTTGGTTTTGACTTACAGAAATTGTGCTCAGTTGGAAAAACAACCGCATTGGATTAAATTTCAAACTTTTGAGAACAAGAAAAGGTGTCTTCTCGAAGACTTTGGTGCCATGTTTTTGTACTAAGGGCTTAATCCTAGTAGCACTCAACCCCACATCTTAACTGTTTGACTTTAAAACACCTTTTGAAAAAAGATTTGTTTGAAGGAATAGATATTTTGTGGTGGTTGAGGGAGATGCCAAACTTGTCTTGCTTGGTTGAAAAGAAATATTTATCAGAGAGAACTACAAGAGTACCCAAAACTGCATGGAACTAAAAACTCATATGGCCTACGAACGATCTTGAGTTCATCTCAGATTTTGGTTATGAGTTGGGAAGACATTTGTAGCATTTCTACAGTGTGCAAATTTTTAATTCCATGAGTCCAAGTACTTGAGCAAAACAAACTATCATCAAGCTATGAGCAGAAATTATTTGATTCTTATGAAAGTATTGGCATCACCTCACCACCTAAAAGATTAAAGTTCTTGAAAAACAAGGAAAATATGAGGTGTTGGAAGGCCAAGAATTTCGAAGTGGGTGTAAATGAAAAGCTCTAAGTTTATCCTTCTTTTGACATCTACTAGTGCACCCCTAATTTGACAAAAGCAACCGTGCTTAAAATAATTTTACTCTCATAAAGAGAGGCGCTGAAAGAATTGATTTGCAAGTGATACCTTTGAACAATATTTACAGATGCAGTATAGTAGCTTTTTCCCTAGTAGACCTAGGTTTAATCGAATCTTGGAAAACAATGCTAAAAGAAAATTAATAAGGCACGTCTACAAAACTTATTTCTTTGTTTTACCTTCGTTTACTGGATCATGGGTTGTTTCAATGGATGGAGATAGGCTAGGGTTGAAGATTCACCTGTAGCTGCACATCATATGGGATAAAAATAGTAATATGCATATTCATGTGTAATGATTTAACAAAGATAAAATTTGTGAGCAACACATCCTAATATACTAGAGCCCATGCGAATCATGAGCATAGCAATAGTCTTTTAATCCAACCATTGTAACCGCGAAATACGGTCTTACAACAATTACTAACTGAAAAACACAGATCAAAGCCTTAAAAAGTGATGTTGTTATTGTCCCCAATTGGATCGCTAAGCGAAGACCGTACTCCCATTTCTATCAGTGGGTTTCTTATATCAAGATCTTTGTTGCTCACAATAGATCAATTCCAAAAAAGATTTTGAGATATTGTACACCATATAATTTTCGACAAGATTTTTTTATGAGGGACGGATGCATAACAGTTCCAGGAGGATGCTACCTAAAAAATAAACATGAATCAAGAAAATAGTCTAAAGGATTCATTTCAAAGCTTAATATTTTATCCTTGCTAGATAGAATTAAGAGTGGATTTGCTACCCGCATGGGCCCGTGCGCACGTCTGTGTTTTACATCGATATATGTCGTATAATCCCGTTTTAGCTTGTTTTCCTAGTAAAACACGTAATTTGGGTGTACAAAAGTAGTTTCAGAATTTCGGTTTGAATATTTTTTTTGGTCAAAGTCAACTCACTACAACTCACAACTGTTAGTGAGTTGACTTTGACCAAAAAAATATTCAAATCAAAATTCTGAAACCACTTTTGCACATCAAAATTACGTGTTTTACTAGGAAAACAAGATAAAGCGGGATTATACGGTATAGATTGATGTAAAACGCAGACGTGCACACGGGCCCATGCGGGTAGCAGCGTTCATCCCAATACCGAAGGAATATGACCAGTGTGGACCGAGATAATTTACCACCGCTAATTTTCAAGTGTGGACTGAGCTAATTGTCCAGGTTGGCTTGCACAATGTCTTCTATACAAAGACAAAAAATTAACTCGCTTGTCATTCTATAATAAAAAAGATGAGAAACCAGAAACTCATAAAAAGATAAGAAACCAGAAACTCATAATTGACAAACTATAACTTTCATCTCCGTGTATGTTCCCCGAGAGCCCAGAGAATAGCAAGCAAGATAAATAAATATTAACAATCTTTGACAGTAATCCAATTTCCTCAATTTCTCCACCCAAAACCAGTAATTAGTACAGTACTAAGAAGAAAGGAAAGGCCATACTTTCCTTTTCATGTTCACCATAAACTCAACTCAAAACGGTTGTATTGATCAATAGTGTCGGCTGGAGAGTTCACCTTACTTTGAGGTCAAAACTCCTTCTCAGGAAAATAAGAGAATAACAGAAATTTTGCCAAAGAAGCTTAGTTCAGTATGGGTAACTGCTGAATCTAGTTGTAAGAAGTGTGAACAACAGTTTCTACGGACCATTATCTACAGGCCGCATACAATTTTCTACAACATTGCAACTTGAATTATATGCAGAGGTGAACTATGTCTTTGATGTCTTTACACAGATTTGTGCAGAGCTAAACTGCGGATATCAAAACCCCATGGTGTTTAGTAAGGATGCAACAAGACCCATCAAGTTCTCCTCCAAGCCCAAGATTTTTCTTACAATCTGTACAAGGCAGAAGGCACAAAGAAGCCTAATAAACAGGAACATCATCAAGCTCTCCATAAGCACAAATAAGAAATGCATATAGCGTTCAAACACTCCAGCAACTAAGTGAATATAAACCTCAGGGATAATTTTTTCACAAATATCCACAAAGACAACAAAAGCAATTAACATGTGGTCAGGCAACAAGAACGAACCTTAATAAACATTGATGATAGTGCAACAAATATTCAAAGAACATGCTCTCATGAGTCAGAGATTCAATTAAAACAAGTAGACCACATAACACATGTTTGGAGAGAGAAGCTCACCTTGGTGTCTTACCATCAGACGTCCTCGCCACGCTGGATGCAACACCGTTTCCCAAGTCACGCATATGGTCTGAAGTTCTCTCCCGCTTTTCTCCGTCCGCGGGTGAAAAAAAAGAAGAGGAGATGATTTGCTACGGCCGTCTTCGTTCATCAGCTCTGGTCGCCATCGTCAACCTCAATCCTGCCAATCGTGCTAGGGTTGGTCCTTGCCACTCAAGTCGTCCCTATCCTACTGCCGCCGCTACTCCCTGCAAACCCCTGACAGTTGTGGATGAAGATGTCGAGGCAGCGTGCCACGCCGTTATTGGGGACTCCACCAGCATACCGCCACCACTCCCTGCACCACCACCCTCCTTCGTGCGTGCTCCTCTACGGTGTGCCACTGCGGGCACCCTGTGCGGCTTCCTAAAGGAAAATAAACAGAGAACCACCAACAAATTAGCAAGTAGTTCAGGCTCTTCTTTAGCTGCAGAATTATCAGATAGGTGCACCTAGCACAACCAAGAGTATAATGTTTAGCATGCTCATATTTTCTTAGGTTATTATGGATATGTACCATACATCTCATATTCAAGCCAAACTACTAATATTAAGCAAGCTCTCATCAAACATAAAAGCTGCAATGGATAAGAATGTGAAAACGGAGGATAATATCACCTACCAGATCGTGCATGCAGATGAGAGCACAAAGTAACAAGAAATCCGGGCTAAATCAGAGTAAGAATCACCATGTCACAACCCAAGCCACAGAGAAAAAGGAAAAGAAGAAGAAACTCACGTGGGAAGATGCATGGGGAAGGAGATGGGGTGTGCTCTAATTCGGCCACGATTTCTGTCGGCGAATGAGCGATGCACCGCTTCTTCTTGCCCGCGTCGCCCCTCTCTGCCACCCTCTCCACATTTTCGGCCCCTCTAGTCCTTCCCCGCACGGTCGGCCTTACTCCTACAAGCCAACCATGAAGACCCCGCCGCCTTGCTCTCCCACGACGAGGACGCCTGCAGCCCGCCACCGTAGCGGTCCTTGTCTGGCTCCGACCTCTCGCCACTCACCCTCCACGCCACCTACCTTCTCCTGCAGATCCTCCTGTCGCCCACCACCGCGTCAAGGAGACGAGAGAGGGGGACTCGATCTAGGGGAGTGGGGAGGGAGGAGTCTAGGGCGCGGTGAGCCGCTTCAAGAAGGCCGTGGGAGAACTGGAGGTGGCGTGGATATTTTTCTCGCCGACCTCCGTCCATGTGCCACCGTTCCCATCCTGCTGAGCTTCGTCCGCTCGCCTCTGCCCTCCTCTGAGACGCCCTCATGCAGTGCCTCTTCCTGCCCGCCACCGCGGCCATCTCACCGCGCAGAAGGCCCTCGTAGAGAGGGAGTGGAGAGGCAAGAGGAGAGGCGGGCTTCAGCGCCACCACCGCCCTATGGAGAAGGGGAGGGGATGCTATAGGAGAGAAAATAGGAGGAGGCGGCGGATTGGAGGAGGAGAGGAGACCCGATGTAGGTTTTCACCCCCCCCCCCCCCGCGCCGCGCCGCACGCGTATGGGAAAAGGAAAGAGATGTGTGGGACGTGTGCAGGAGAGGAGGAACGCGACGCAAAGAACCTGCCTCCGCTCTCTCCAATCTCCGGTCCCGCGCGCGTGTGGCCCCAGAATGTCATGCACGCATTCAAAGAAACAAGAAGTAAGAAAAGGCCAGAGCGCATCCTATCGTCGGATTGATGACAAGTACACCATGAGAGGATCCTCGAGGCGTGCGGAAGAGAGAGGTGTGATACGTACGGTAATCCGGGACGGTGAGCACACAAGTTTACCCAGGTTCGAATCCACCGGCTATGGACGGATTCTACTCCTGCTAGCAATCCAGTAATACGGCAGAGCCGGAATATAGGTTACAAGGGTTTCGCCTATGCGAGTTGAGATTGTAGACTATTGTGGGGTTGCCCTAAAGGCTTGTCCTAGGATGGCTTATATAGATATCCAGCCTAGGGTTTACAGGAGGGACCTATCCGGCTATGACTAAGAGTCGGTTACAGAGTACATCTTGAACTACAAGTAACACTATATGCCTATGTCGATAAGTCTTTTGGGCCTTCCCGTAGGCGGACTGGACTCCGTCTCTTCTCCCTGACTGGGCCGCCCGTGAAGCAAAGCTCTAACCCGAAGTGGGCCACCCTGTTCAGTAAGGCACAATGAGGATACCCGGAAAATATATCCCCAACAGCAGCCCCCGGAATCCTCCAAGATCCAAAGTCGGATTTCACCATCGTCTAGCTCGATTCATCTTCGGCTTCCAGAATCTTGAAGGGTTCCTGAAACTTCAAAAGAAAGGATAGGATCTGAGTCTCAAAGCGAGTCGGATCTATGAGTACATTATTTGAGTTTCCAGCCTGAAATTCAAACTTAAGCCAGAACATGGCCTCTGATGTATCCTGACATTAGACAAGGTCAAGTCACGTCACTAACAGTCATTCCTATCAGGACGACCATTGGTGGGTCCGCCTTTTGCGGAATCGAGGCGTCGTTTTAATGCGTGCGGAGAGATCGAGGTGGCGTAATCCTCGCGAGGAGGTTACCCAGCTCCTTCCACGACGCGTGGCACGGTTACTGTTTATTTTGCACGAATCTTGGCACAGGCAAAGGATATAAGGGGCCAAGATCTCTTCCTTCCTGTTCACCAGCACTAGTACTTTCTCTTCCCCTCGACACTTCCTGCGAAAGATCTCTTCTGCCTCCCCCAAATCCCACAAAGCTGCCCATCCTAGGTCACCGACGCCCAAAAAATGGCTGAGCCTCATCTTCTACCACGACGGCAACAACGGTGACGGCTCCTGCGGCAGAGAAAGAGAAGTTTCGTGGGGTCTAGATCCCTTGCGTCCTTGATGATGTCAAGCTCCATGTTTTCGAGAAGGAAGGCCTCCTCCACGCTGATGATTGGCGGAGCGGCTTCGGACAAACCATCCCCACCCCAACGCCGATGAGCGGGTGCACTTTGGCACCCACCTCGACAGAGGTTTGAGCTTTCCTCCCTCAGACTTCTTTTCAGAGGTCATAGATCATTACGGAGTGCAACTCCACCATCTCCCCCAAACTCTCTTTTAGAAATGAGTGCTTATGCCTCTTTGTGTGAGGAGTATCTCGGTATTAGGCCGAGTCTTATTCTTTTCCGGTATTACTTCCATACCCGAAGAAATTCCATCATCGCCGGTAATCCTTACATTACTGGAACTCTTAGCTTTTCTGTTAGGAGAGGGCGAGTCTATCCTAGGATTAAGGCTAGCGAGTCAATGACATAGTGGTCGTCCACGTTCTTTTACCATAAAGACTGACCGGCTCCCGGCAAAGCAACCGGTTTGCCGATTTTCGTTGATGGTGCCACCACGCCCCAAGAGTACTGGGATGCGGATCCTCTGGTTCTCACTGATGATCTGCTTCTTGCTAAGAGGCGGATCGAATATTTGATGAAGCACAAGGGTCTGAAAGGATCCGACTTGATCCACTACTGGCTGGCGCGCCGGATCCATCTTCTTCAACACCATGGTGATCGGCTCATGCATTCAATCATCAAGAGTAAGACGGACTCTCTCCGGATCTGCTCCATTCCTTACTCGGGCAAGGACTGTGAGTCCTAGATCAAATGGTTGATTAGGGAGCGGATCGAGAGGAAGATCCTGGAGCTGTCCTTGGACATGCATACGGCTAACGATCGCGTGACACCAGTAAGTTTTCCAGCAATCACTCTAATTATGTGTTCATCCATACATTGTTGTGTCTTTTTGCAATACTGAGATATTTCTTCTTTTTAGCGTGCTGACCTCCCTAAGTCGGAGCTTGATCCTCTCGAGGGATATCCTCCTGAGTTATCTCAGGATGATGGAGAATTGGTTCCACTGCTGGAAGCGCTTACTTGAAAGCGTAAGACTCCGACAATGTCTATCGGCACAAAGGAAGTGCCCATTGTGAAGAGGTAACTTTCCTCACAAGGTTTCTATATTTTATTTCTCATTCTTTCTGAAGTGTAACGATCTTTGTTCTATTACCTCCTTAGAGCTAAACAGCTCACCAAGGGCAAGGGGAAAGGAGGCTCGTCAAAGCCCCTGAGCCAGTCAAAGTTAAATTTGACTTCTCCTTCCA
Source organism: Avena eriantha (assembly GCA_910589775.1). NCBI lineage: Eukaryota > Viridiplantae > Streptophyta > Magnoliopsida > Poales > Poaceae > Avena > Avena eriantha. The sequence goes on from OU342742.1 coordinate 225,626,414, forward strand.
TAGCGCCTCTAACTCCTGCCCCACACCCTTCTACAATGCCGGAGATTACTCCATCACCGTCTATTGCGGAAGATCCAGCTAAGCATTCTGAGCCAGGGAACCTAGGTTCACAGACCGATGTTGATGCGGCCCGTCCTACGGACGCTCCTACATCTACACCACCGACTCCCCCAAGTGGACCCATGACTCGTGCTCGAGCCAAACTCCTGCAAGCTAAGGTGAACTCGCTCCTCGCCTCGTGCCAATTTGATACATCCTTGGATGGTGTGCTACTTCATGCAACTACTCTATGCATCATCAGGTACGAAGCACCAACACATCACCAAGCACCCCAGGACGAAGAACAAGGAGCAGATTGTCAAGCAGAAGACGCTGGAGCTGCTAAGACCGGAGTCTCCGGTCTGCGCACACTGGAGTCTCCGGTCCACCAAAGTCTCCGGCCCCACCTCTAGTCTTGCTCCTGCATCGGACCCTGGGACAATCTAAAGGCCCCTCCAGAGGCTGGTCCGGAGACCGACCGGAATCTTCGGCCTAGACCGGAGTCTCTGGTCAACCACACCGGAGTCTCCGGTCCGACCATCGCCAGGCATGAAAAGGCTTTTGGTCATGCGGCCCATGTACCCCTTAGTCCGTCTAGAACTTGCCTTTTGTTCCTAAAGTACCCCTTTTTAAGTGGCTGGCCTATATATAGTCCCCCACCTCCATTCTAAACCCTAGGCATGATATTTGAATTCGTGGAATCTTCTTTGTGGATCTATCTAATTCTTGCCTCATGCTCCTTGACCAAGGAGCACCAATATCCCCAAACCTCGTTGGAGTTTGCATCGTGCCTCCGCGTTGTACAAGGCCTAGGCATCGGAGTCCCTTTGCCTAGACGTCAAGATCTCACCGAGTCTCCCATCTCGCCATGCCGGTTCGAGAGAGAGTCCTCTGCCCGACGCTGATCCTAGGGATTGCGCCGGACCTGTTACCGCCGGCGTGAGCTATTGGTGTGTATCGTGGTTTTGTGTGTGTGTGTTCATCGCGTTCTTCGTGCGTGCGTTCGTCGTGTTCATCCTCCCCTTCTCTCCCCGCACTCCATCCTTGATATTAAAGGGAATCGTGAAAGATCGGGGTACCCTAGAGGTTTGCCCTCAACATATTGGTATCAAGAGCTTCGTTGCTCACGATTTCCCCCACAAATTTTTCTTCTATCCACCAAAAATTCGAAAATCCCCCAAAAACAGCCCAAATTTGCTTTTGGATTGATCACTTGATTTGGAGTGTTATTTGTGGTTTTGATCCGACCAAACCTTGTCTTAGGTGTTGGTCCAGCTTTATCCCGTGTTTTCCCATCCCAATTTGGCCATTTTTTTGCGTATTTGAGGACCCAAGGCGTGGATTTCTGCTCAAGAACACGAGCAGTTCGCGATCTGACTATAGACCGGAGTCTCCGGCTAGCACACTCGAGTCTCCGACCTACACCGGAGTCTCCATCCTATCCACACCGGAGTCTCCGGCCTGGACCGGAGTTTTCGGCCTGAAACCCCGGAGTCTCCGGCCTGACGCCTGATTTTGACAATTTTACCTCTAATCTTGCATTGGCTAATTTCCTCTTGTTTGTTTGTGCCCGTGTGCGTGTCGTCAACTAACAACAAGCTTCCACATCGATAACCCCCGCGCTCATCGACACCACGGCCCACGAACATCACCCCGCACCACCGACGCCAAGTTCATCATCAAAGAAGGTATAACTTGTGTCACCTTGTTAACCCCTATCTTCCTTTGTGTGTACCTATCCCATGAGAGTGGTTCATCTTGTGTTTGCTTGAGCATTGTTTATTTGTCCTTGGATAGTGAGTGTGCAATATCAAGTGTGACTAGGTAGCATCAAGGGAGAGCTAAAAAAATATATAGATACAAAGAAAAAGCAAAAGAAAAATAGTCTCCCATTGCCAAATAGAGTCTCAAAGCTTGTAAGCAAGAGAGAAAGAAGAGCGCCCAAGACAAGTGCACAAATCCGTTGCTCATTTTCCCTCTTTGCAAACGAGCCATGGTCTCTCCTTGCATTGGCACGAGAACGAGCTTAGTCTTTGTTAGGACATTTTGTTTGCTCATTTTCATAGTCGTGTTAATCCCAACTTTCTCCACATGTGTGTTCATAGTCGTAGGTTCCCGTCACCTTTTGAGTTGTTGACCTTCGCCTTTGACTTGAGTTTTGTTGGATTTTACCCACTTTTGACTATCCCTTTTCTTTTGGTTGGTTCTTTGGCATTCCACAATCCTAACCTACCACCAACAAGCTTTTGAGAGTTAGTTCTTTCTTTAGTGTGAGTTTTCTTTGCAATTCCACTTTGCACGCTTATAGCTTTCACTTGTGGTTTCTAGTTTGGTGCAATCCCCAAGGTGAGGTACAAGGCTAACACCACCATATTACACTTCCATATACAATACTTGTGTGTCTTGCATGATGGATAGGCACGATGAGCCGAGCCAACCACCTCCCCAAGAAGAAGATCAAGGACCGTATATGATGCGCGCAAGTCACTTCATTGTTCGAAAAGAGTTCCGTGAACGTTGCCAAGACCTTGAGACGCGACAAGATGAACAATTTGGCGAGACGCAAGCCGAGTTCAAGAACATCGACAACCACTTCGATGGCCTCGAAAGGCAAATGCAAGCAATGCATCACAACTTCAGCCACCAAAATGAGTCGCTTCAACGCTCTGTTGCCAAAACAAATGATAATCTTCGACGCCTCATCGACGGAATGGCAAGACCGCGTTCACGTGCTTCAAGCTCTTCAAGTTCTTCGCGTCCACCTCCGCAAAAAGATCTACCTCCAAGTGCTCCAAGATGCAATGACGCCCCCGTGGTTGAAGATGGAACCTCTTCGAACTATGTACCTTCCCCACGGCACGCCGCAACGTTAAGCTATGATGGTGACCTCTCTTCAAGGCCACGATCAAGGCAAGAAGCACACCCTCATCACGCAAGGGCACTAGTGATCCAACAAGAGCAACCACAAGAGGAACCGCAGGCGCAACCGCAAGTCTACCACCAGCGACCGCGACACATACTTGACACAACAAGTGATGACTCCAATTTGGAGAATCAAACTCATCATGAACGCGAAGCTCTCCAAGATCCTCCTCCTCATCATCAACGTCATGAACATCCGCATCGACACCATGGTCATCATGAGGTGCCTCCCCCACCTCAACAAAACTGGGAGCGTCAAGTGATACAAGTTGAGCGACGCCCACCACGTCAAGAGGCTCATGACCATGTTCTTCGCTGTGAAGCCAATGTACCTAACCAACATTACCAACCAAGGAACGAGCCTCCTCTTCGTCATCAACCGCGTCAAGAGGCTCCACACCCTCGCCACCATGAGGCCCAAGCGCCTCAACAACGTCAACAACCGCACCAAGAGAAAGAGAAAGCTCCTCAACAACAATATCAAGAGCAAGCTCCGCAACAAGGACGCTAGAACCACGTTCCACCTCCCCAACTACAAGATCATCAACAAGATCACCAAGCTCGTCGCAATGACCGCAACGATGAAGAAACTTTTGGCAAGCTCAAGTTCACAATGCCCAAGTTCACCGGATCCAATGACCCTGAAGAATACCTCTCGTGGGCACTCAAAGTCGACAAGATCTTCCGCATGCACAACTATAGCAACGAGAAGATGGTCGCCATGGCTTCGCTTGAGTTTGATGATTATGCCAACCTTTGGTGGGACCAAGTTCAAGTTGCTCGTGATGCAAGACAAGAACCGCCAATCACAACTTGGCATGACATGAAGCCTCACATGAGATCCTGGTTCGTCCCCGCGCACTACACATGTGACCCCTTCAACAACCTTCAAGCGCTTCGTCAAGGGACAAAGACCGTGGAAGAGTACTTCAAGGAAATGGAACTCAACTTGATTCGCGCCAACATTGATGAGTGCATGGAGCAAACAATGGCACGTTTCCGTATTGGCTTGAATCACCCAATCAAGCGCATCGTCGAGTTCCAAACATACAACACCATGGTTGAGCTTGTGCACATCGCAACAAAGACTGAACATCAGGTGCAAGAGGATATCAAGTACAACAAGCCCAAGACGTACTTCACCTACAAGCAAGCTTCAACCCCTACACCAAAAACTTTTAATGGAAGCTCCTCAAGTACCCCCAAGCCTTCCTTCAAGCCCACACTCCCTCAAGGAAAACTGCCCCCAAGTGGCAAGCAAGCAAAGAGTGATACACCTTTCAACTGTGAATGCTACAAGTGTGGAGGTAAAGGACACAAGTCGGCCGAATGTGGAAACAAGAAAGTCTTGTTCATCCATGAAAATGGTGATGAAGAGTACTTGAGTGAAGTTGAGTTTGATGCCCGTGTCAAGGAAGCAATGGCAAGGCAACGAGTGGAAGATAATCAAGAACTCCTCATGTGTGAACATGACGCAAGTCCATTGCTTGTCGTCACAAGGATCTTGACCACTCAAGCACAAGAGCATGAAGACCAACGCTCCGATATCTTCCAAACATGAGCCGGCATCAATGGCAAATCTATCAAGGTGATCATTGACGGAGGGAGTTGTCACAACCTTGTTAGCACCGAGCTGTGTGAGAAGCTCAACCTCACCCTCCATCCACACAAGCACCCCTACCACGTGCAATGGCTAAGTGACCAAGGTTCCGTAAAGATCAAGCATACTGTATCGGTATCCTTCGCCATTGGTCCTTACAAAGATACGGTGGAGTGTGATGTGGTTCCTATGACAGTTTGCCACATGCTTCTTGGTCGACCGTGGCAATTTGACAAGGCTGCTCAACATGATGGTCGCACCAATGTATACACCTTCAAATGGCTCAACAAAACATGTGTTTTGGAACCGATGACTCCTAGCCAAATAATTGCGGACAATGCAAAGGCTTTAGCGAGGGCGCAAAGCACAACACCTACTTGTGAGAAGAGCGTGAGAGAGAGAACCACCTCATAGTGAGTGAGAGCCACAAGCCAAACTCGAGTGGAAAAACTAAGAGTGTTCTCCTTGCCACCAAAAGTGAGATGAGAGATGTTCGAAACAACCCATCCATCTTACACTATGTCCTCCTTTGCAAGGGACTAGCGCAAGGAACTAATGAATTAACCAATGATCCTCCATCTTTGATGAGTGTTTTGCAGGAATTCAAGGATGTGTTCCCCGAAGAGCTCCCACATGGACTACCTCCTCTTCGCGGCATCGAACATCGCATTGACCTCATCCCCGGCGCACCTCTTCCAAACCGCGCCGCCTACCGCACGAACCCGGAGGAGACGAAGGAGATCGAACATCAAATCAACCAACTCGTCTCCAAAGGTTTGATCCAAGTTAGCACTAGTCCAAGTGCCATACCCGTGATTCTTGTTCCAAAGACGGATGATATGTTACGTTTATGCATGGACTGTCGTCCAATCAATGCTATCACCATGCGTTATCGACATCCCATACCACGCCTCGATGACATGCTTGATGAGTTGTGTGGAGACACTATTTTTTCGAAAATTGATCTTCGTAGTGGTTACCATCAAATACGCATGGCTGAAGGTGATGAGTGGAAAACCGCCTTCAAGACCAAACTTGGTCTCTATGAATGGTTGGTTATGCCCTTTGGTTTATCGAATGCCCCATCCACCTTCATGCGCCTTATGAATCACATCTTGCGTTCTCTCATTGGAAAAAGTGTTGTTGTCTATTTCGATGATATTCTTGTTTATAGCAAATCACTTGAGGACCATATAACACATGTCAAGGAAGTTTTGCAAATCCTTCGACATGAAAAGCTTTATGCTAATCTTCCCAAGTGCACTTTTTCTAAAGACAACTTGATTTTTCTTGGATTTGTCGTTTCTTTGAAGGGAATTGAAGTTGATGTTTCCAAGGTAAAGGACATACGAGATTGGCCCATCCCAACAAATGTGAGTGAACTCCGAAGTTTTCATGGGTTGGACGGTTTCTATCATCGCTTTGTGAAAGACTTTTCAACCATTGCTTGTCCCCTTAATGAATTGACCAAAAAGAATGTCACCTTCGTGTGGGGCAAAGCACAACAAAAAGCTTTTGATGAACTTAAAAAGAGGCTCACCAAAGCACCTCTCCTTCGTTACCGGATTTCACAAAAACTTTTGAGCTAGAGTGTGATGCTAGTGGTATTGGCATTGGAGGAGTCCTTATGCAAAACGGACGTCCTATAGCCTACCATAGCGAGAAACTCGATGGTGCTCACCTTAATTATCCAATTTATGACAAAGAGCTTTTTGCCTTAGTTCGTGTCCTTCAAGTTTGGCAACACTACCTATGGCCCAAGGAATTTATCATACATTCCAACCACGAGTCGTTGAAATATCTCAAAGGCCAAGCTAACTTGAGCAAGAGACACTCTAAGTGGGTTCAGTTCATGGAGTCTTTTCCGTACATTGTAAAGTATAAGAAGGGCAAAGATAATATAGTTGTAGACGCATTGTCTCACAAACATACAAGCCTTCTTACGAGACTTGAAATCAATGTGTCGGGTCTTGAGGAAATAAAATCTTTGTATGCTTCCGATCCGTTCTTTTAACCAATTTTCGCAAAGTTCTCCAATGACAAAGGAGTTGATGATTTCTACTTGCATAAGGGCTTTCTATTTAAACAAAACAAGCTATGGATTCCGAAGTCGTTGCTTCAACTTTTGCTTCTCCAAGAATCTCATGGTGGAGGCCTTATGGGTCACTTTGGCTGTAACAAGACATTGGACATGCTCTCCACTCACTACTTTTGGCCCAAGATGAAGCACGACGTGGAGCACTACATTCAACGATGCACGACATGTGTTCAAGCTAAGTCGCAAGCTAATCCCTATGGTCTTTATATGCCATTGCCTATTCATCATACACCTTGGTACGACATTAGCATGGATTTCGTGTTAGGATTACCTAGATCTAAGCATGGTCATGATTCTATATTTTTTGTTGTGGATCGCTTTTCCAAAATGGCACACTTCATACCGTGCCATAAGACTGATGATGCTTCACATGTTGCAAATCTGTTTTTCAGGGAAATCGTCCGTCTACATGGTGTGCCACGAACAATCGTCTCCGACCGCGACGTCAAATTCATGAGCTACTTATGGAAGACCCTCATGGACAAGCTTGGCGTCAAGCTCCTCTTTTCATCCACGTCGCATCCTCAAATCGATGGACAAACCGAGGTTGTCAACCGAAGCCTCGGAACTCTTCTATGTGTGTTGATCAAGAAAAACTTGAAGGATTGGGAGGAATGCATTCCCCACGCCGAGTTTGCTTACAACCGAGCAAAGCACTCAAGAACCAAGATGAGTCCATTCATGATCATCTATGGTTTCGAGCCCCTCACGGCGCTCGACATCCTACCACTACCTCTCCATGAACGCACGAACATGGACGTCGAGAAGCGTGCACAAGCTGTGAAGACACTTCATGAAGAAACAAGAGCTATTATCGAACAACAAGTCCTTCGCCAAGCTTCAAGGTTAAACAAGGACAAGAAGGAGATGATCTTTGAAGAAGGTGACCTTGTGTGGATACACCGAAGAGAAGTCCGCTTCCCCAAGGAACGTGACTCCAAGCTCAAGCCAAGAGGAGATGGTCCCTTCAAGGTCATCAAAAGAATCAACAACAACGCCTACATCATCGACATACCAACCTCCGAGTACCTTGCAAGCAATACATTCAATGTCAAGGATCTCTCACCCTACCATGGAGATGTTCAAGATGACAACCATGAAGAGTCGAGGACGACTCTTTCCCAAGGGAGGGAGCTGATGTGTCCCGTCCTACGGACACTCCTACATCTACACCACCGAGTCCCCCAAGTGGACCCATGACTCGTGCTCGAGCCAAACTCCTGCAAGTTAAGGTGAACTCGCTCCTCGCCTCGTGCCAATTTGTTACATCCTTGGATGGTGTGCTACTTCATGCAACTACTCTATGCATCATCCGGTACAAAGCACCAACACATCACCAAGCACCCCAGGATAGAGAACAAGGAGCAGATCGTGAAGCAGAAGATGCTGGAGCTGCTTAGATCGGAGTCTTCGGTCTGCGCACACCGGAGTCTCCGTTCCAACAAAGTCTCCGACCTGAAGACACCGGAGTCTCCGGCCCCACCTCCAGTCTGGCCCCTGCACCGGGCCCTGGGACAATCTGAAGGCCCCTCCGGAGGCTGGTCCGGAGACCGACCGAAATCTCTAGCCTAGACCGGAGTCTCCGATCCACCACACCGGAGTCTCCGGTCCGACCGTCGCTAGGAATGAAAAGGCTTTTGGGCCTGCGGCCCATGTACCCCTTAGTCTGTCCAGAACTTGTCTTTTATTCCTAAAGTATCCCTGTTTAAGTGGCTAGCCTATATATAGTGCCCCACCTCCATTGTAAACCCTAGGCATGATATTGGAATTAGTGGAAACCCCTTTGTGGATCTATCTAATTCTTGCCTCATGCTCCTTGACCAAGGAGCACCAATATCTCCAAACCTCGTTGAAGTTTGCATCGTGCCTCCGCGTTGTACAAGGCCTAGGCATCGGAGTCCCTATGCCTAGACGTCAAGATCTCACCGAGTCTCCCATCTCGCCGTGCTGGTTCAAGAGAGAGTCCTCCGCCCGACGCCGATCCTAGGGATTGCGCCGGACCGGTTACCGCCGGCGTGAGCTATTGGTGTGTATCATGGTTTTGTGTGTGTGTGTTCATCGTGTTCTTCGTGCGTGCGTTCGTCGTGTTCATCCTCCCCTTCTCTCCCCGCACTCCATCCTCGATTTGAAAGGGAATCATGAAAGATCGGGCCACCCTAGAGGTTTGCCCTCAACAGACGTCACCATGCGTGACTCGGTAGTTGATAAGTGTGAACCCGTAAAGGGTAATCATCCCTCGGCATAGGTTTTCACCGATAACCTTCTCAGCAATCCGAGTATTGCCAAACTTGGCATTACTCGAAAAACTACAGAAGAAATCCAAAGGCTGGCTCAGCAATGCTTGGAGAGCCGAAACATCACCGCCGAGAAGACGCACAAGAAGCCGAGGACGTCAAGTACTCCAAGCTTCTTGAACAAGTTCGTCTTCGTGATGAGAAGCTGAAGGCCGGCGTGCTTACGCCACCGCCAATAATCCTGCTGACCCTCGCCAAGAAGGTTACCACTGAGGTGAACATGAGCCTAAGCAAGCTTACTCATGAACAACATGTAAGTCAAAACTCCAACTTGCTTTTTTACTTTACTTCATATCATACCCTCTAGCCCCCAAGCATGAAGCTGGATAGTCAATCCGGATTTATGCTTTCCTAGGATGCCAAAGGACGAACTAGTGTAGCCCCCAAGGCTCGTGCTGATATTAGTTAAAATATCCCGAGTCTTTAGTAGACTTCTGACTCTGGGTATTATTTTGACTTACAGAAAGTTAATGCTTATAACCTGGAATTATTAAAGAATATTTGCAATAAGCAGAGAGAGATCAGAGTTCTCTATCTTGAAAATGCTCAATTGAAGATATCAAAGGATGAGGTTGAAGGTAATCATTTCAGTCCTTAACCTTGCTATTTTTTGCTTTCATAGTCGAATTTCCTATTCAACTTTTGTCTTTTGTTTATAGCACTGGTCAAACAATCATGTGCAATGATTGAAGAGGCCGAGAATTTCAAGACCCTGGAGGTATAGAACGCCGGCTTACGGTGGGAGCTGAATAAGCTTAAGGCGGATCGCGAGCGCAGCATTGCTAGCATTCTCGAATCCTCCTCCATGGCCACCGAAGAACATGATCGAAATATCGCAGCCCAGGATCAGAAAATCTCGGATATCAATGATGAGATATTCAGAGAAAAGAACATCACTCAAGCTCTCCGGGATGAACTCCATAGTCTTCGAGCGGAGAAGACCAAACTTGGCGATGTCATCTTCGGTATGTTTCTTGTCTTCTGACTTTTCGTTCTTCCGACTCTATGAGTTCGGATATATTTTCTGACCTTTGCCTTATATGCGCAGGTCCTCTGAACTTACTGGATTGCTCCTCCACCGAGTCCCGCACCAGCCGGCTTATAGAAGTCGGTGGTTTGTTCACAATTTCCACCAACCATTGGAGGATATTGGCAAAGTTCTTAGAGTCTCGGACATGAACAAAATGTCCGCCTTTGAGGTGCAAGATAAGGCGAAGGAGATGCCCCAGCTCATCCAGGACTGGAACATGTCCTATGCGTGAACCACAGCACAGAATGCCCTTACCATGGTTATGAGCCACCATGGAAGCCTGGAGATCTGGCAAGTAACCAACGGTTATTCGACCGTGGATGAAGACCGCAAGGAACAAGATATCAAGGCCACCATGGACTCCTGCGCTGGATATGGATGTCACGTGGCTGATCTGACCAGCTATGACACTCCATTCTTCACTCGCGTGGAGACGCTGATGTCACTTCTATTCTTGTAGATAGTTGTTGGGACTCCAAGTGCAGAGGTTTGTAGAACAGCAGCAAGTTTTCCCTTCAGTGGATCACCCAAGGTTTATCGAACTCAAGGAGGAAGTGGTCAAAGGTATTCCCTCTCAAGCAATCCTGCAATCAAGATACAAGAAGTCTCTTGTGTCCCCAACACACTCAATACACTTGTCAGGTGTATAGGTGCACTAGTTCGGCGAAGAGATAGTGAAATACAAGTGATATAGATAATTATAAGTGGTAACGGTGCCAGAAAATAGCTTGATGGCGTGGAAGAGACTAAAGGCAAACTGAAATAAAGATGGAAGCAAGCAAACATGTAACAGATCTAGTTGCAAACTGTGTTTCAATGCTTAGAAACAAGGCCTAGGGATCATACTTTCACTAGTGAACACTCTCATATAAATATATTCTCTTTATGATACTACTCTGAACTACTCTCCGGTTGGACACTCTAATCCATGGTAGGGCTATAACAGGACACCTCAAAGTTTGCTTTCCACATCTAGATAACCCCACACTATCACCTTGAGCACTAGATGGTTCCAACAAACACCACAATTTCATAAAGACATCCAACTCCAAATATAACTCATAACAAGTATTTGTAATCTCTAGCCTAAGTGCCACCATGGTTTGCACACTGTCAAATTCACACACATGGGGAGAGCAGAGATCTAATAAAGCACTTGAGTATCAAGGTAGATCTACTTGATTACAAAGCTCATGATCACAATATGATCATGCATAGAGAGAGATGAACACATAGCTACCGGTAGAACCCTTAGCCTCGAGGAAGAACTACTCCCTCATCATCATGAGAATCAACAACGGTGATGGAGATGGCGATGAAGATCGATGGAGATGGATCTGGGGGAACTTCCCCGTCCCGGCAGGGTGCCGGAACAGAGACTTTATGTCCCCCGAATCTCCCCTTTGGTGGCGGCGGTGCAGCGGAACTTTTCGTGGATTTCTGATTGATGACTTAGGGTTTTTGCATCGGGGGAGATATATAGGCGAAAGAGGCAAGGTCGGTGGCCGGCCAGGGGGCCCACACCATGCCCTGGCATGGCCAGAGGGGGACCCGTGCCTAGGGGTGGTGTGGCCACCCTGTGGCCCCTCTTCGTCTCGTCTTCTAGCTCCGTGAGTCTTCCTGTAAAATATCGACTTTGGCTTTTGTCCGGTCCAATTCTGAGAATATTCATTTTCTGACTTTCCTGGAACCAAAAACAGCAGAAAACAGGCAGCTGGCACTATGGCTCTTGTTAATAGGTTAGTCCAAGAAATCATATGAAAAGTACTCCAAATTTGGAACAAAACATAAGAAAGTAGATAAAACCAAGCATGGAACATCAAAAATTATAGATACGTTAGCAACGTATCAGACGCCTCCTCCACCACCTGAAGGAACAGCTGAAGTTATTGACGATGAGCAAACCAAATATGATTTGCATGTCTCGGAAAGATATCAAGTTGAAGGGTATGTCTCTAGTGAGCCGGCAGCTCCTACCTCTCCTCCTGCATCGTAGAGCATTAGAAAAACAATGTGTTATTATGAAACAATCGGATTGTAAATAAGTAGTGTAATACTTTTGCTAGTGCTAAGATTTGATGCTTCTATTTAGCACTTTTTGGCTTTATTTTGATGTGCCTAAATTTTTACATAAGTACTTTTTGTTTTGCCTATACTTATCGATTATTTGGCTTCCTGCTTTGTCCCTTTCGTGAGTCGGCCAACCTTCCACACGGAAACTCTGCCGAGCTCAATTGCTAAACCAGTTTAAACTAGGAAACAGAGCCAGCTTCCAGTACCAACAATTCACTACTCGGAAAATGCCCGCATTCGGCAATCAAATAAAGAACCCAAGTATAGACTAGAAATTTTAGCTTGATACCCGAAGGTAGCATTTTTAGAATCGGAAATCTTAACCAGAACAAACATGAGCATAAAGTACTTTCAAGTATTCTGGGATTTTCGACTGTGACATGATCATTTGGAAATAAGATGGTAATATAAATCTTCTCAGAAAAAATGAGGCAACCAATACTTTATTTCTCATTGAACATGTACACATATATGATTGTAAAGAAAGAATTTCAAGAATAAAAGGGATCGTAGCTCAGCAATATTCCACATTTTGTCTAATTCTTCCGGGTCTGTACTGCCTCCAGCTCTCTTTCTCTTCTTAGTAGTAGGTCTTTCTTTGACTGGCCGCATATCAGTTAGATAGTAAGAACCATTGTGCAATACTCGGCTAACTAAAAAGGGCCTTTCCCATACTAGGGAAAGTTTGTGCTTTCTTTTCTGCACAAGCCGGAGAACTAAATCACCCTTATTGAAAGACCGGTTTCTAACTCTCTGGCCATGATACTTGCATAACTTCTGCTGATAGGCTATTGATCTCATTTCAGCAACGACGCGAACTTCTTCGATTAAATCGAGATCATTTTGTCAAGAAATTTCGGCATCTTCTTTGATGTATGCAGCAACTCAGGGAGAAGTATGAATTAAATCACTAGGAAGAACTGCTTCTGCACCATAGACCAAGAAGAAAGGTGTGTATCTGGTTGACCTATTCGGAGTTGTTCGCAAGCTCCATATTATAGACGGTAATTCATCTGCCCAAGCCCCCGCAGCACGATGAACTGGTGCTTCTAGTCTTGGTTTGAGGCCTTGTAGGATTAAACCATTTGCTCTTTAAACTTGTCCATTAGCTTGTGGATGTGCGACTGATGCAATGTCAAGCTGGATATTTTGTTCGTCGCAGAACTCAGCAAGTTCCCCTATAAAAAATTGCTCCCGTTGTCCGTGATAATGCTATGCGGATAACCATATTGTATTATAACATCCTCGACATATATTCTGGTTGTTGCTCCATCACAACTTGTGACGGGTTTAGCCTCAATCCATTTTGTGAATTTATCCACCATCACTAAGAGGTCAGTAAATCCACTTGGAGCCTGTTTAAATGGTCCTACCATGTCAAGCCCCCAGATCGCGAAAGGCCATGTTATAGGTATTGTTCGCAGATGATCAACCAGAACATGAGCTTGTTTGGCGTATTTTATGCTGCCTTTGCACGTCTTGACCAGCCATTCGGCATCTTCCTTGGTTGTAAGCTAGAAAAATCCATATCTAGAAGCTTTTGCCACTAAAGATTTGGCTGCAGCGTGATGACCTCATTCGCCTTCGTGGATTTCCCTTAGGATTTCCACTCCTTCTTTCGGAGAAACACATCGCTGAAATACCTCAGACACACTCCGCTTATAGAGCTCACCACTTATTATTGTATAGATTTTTGCTCGTCGGACGATCTGCCATCTCAGAACCCTATCTTCGAGTAATTTTCCATCTACCAAAAAATCAAGGTAGGGTTCATTCCAGCTAGGAATTACATCCAGAACTACCACTAAAGGTGAGTCGGATTTGGTCGGATATTCCTCATCTACTCCTTTTATAGAGGGAACTTTGAGGTGCTCTAAAAAAGCGCCATCTGGGACCTTCTTCTGCGCAGAGCCTATACAAGATAATGCATCTACTTCCTCATTTTATGTTCGAGGGATGTGTTGAACTTCAAACCCTTCGAACAATTTAGCTAGTTCATCCATGACAGCCATATATGCTGCCATGTGTTTATTTGCTTTACAGATATTCGACACTTGTTGGGCAACAAGATCTGAATCTCCATAACACATTAATCGTCGGATGCCGATATCCTTAGCAATCTGGATTCCATGCAGCAGTGCTTCATACTCGGCAATGTTGTTTGTTGCCGTGAATTGAATCTGCAAAACATAGAAAAGTTTATCTCCTTGGGGTGATTTGAGCACCATGCCAGCCTCGAGCCCCCGAGCGCCTTAGACCCATCAAAATGCAAGGTCCAATAATCTGTCAACACCAGGATTTTTAAGTCCAGATGCCTGTTATGCCATACATCGCAATCCCATGATTACCATTTTTGCGAGACATAACAGAATTGGTAGCATAGTACAACATCCATTACAAAACATAATAGTCTTACAAATAGTTGATCTCCTGATCAAGTATTAATACACATCAAAGTAGTGGAAAATAACGTAGTAGACTCCATCTTCATTGTCACAGGCAATGCTGACGATGGGAGATGATCCTAGTTATCGTAGATCTCCTGCTGTCCATCCTTCGGGTAGTCCTCCTCATAGTCTGGCCATGGGAATAGCCAGGGACAAAGCCATGAGTACTCTTTAAGTACTCGCAAACTATCACTTAAATAAGTAAGGTAAAACTAGTAGGAATCCTAGGCTCTAGTCTTATTTGCAACAAGCCAATTTTATTTCATAAGTACTTAATAGTGAAGCCTATTTTAGTTCTCTAGATTACTCAAGTGGGAACCTAGTTTTCCTGTCCACAACCTTACTGTGATCAAGTCAAAGTCATAGTTCAAGTCACAAGTCATTTTGAAAACATCTGCCAACGAAACAGTATGGCCACTCCAACTGTCCATAACCGCGGATGCGACTACTCGAATAGTTTGACACTCTGCAGAGGTGGTACACTTTCACCACAAAATTCGATACATCCATCAGGAATAACCCCGAATCATCATACTTGGTATGCGGATGATCAATCCTAACCTTTCAATTACACACCCTAGTATAGGCACCTCCCCTATGAGCTTGGCCTCCCAGCCATGGCCAACTGCCATCCCAGGAACTGCATAGGTGGACATTCATATTCACAAGCCAGCCTCAGCTTCACCTCTTTCTGCAAGGGAACCCATACTAAGACATATAAACTTCTAGTTAAGCCCTACCCAACTTAGGTATTGTGGTTGTACGGTAAAATTGGAATGGTATCGCATCCGAACCCAACCATCAGTTTTTATCAAAGTCAAGGCACATGCCTCATTCAGTATCATCTTCAAACCAGTGTGTTCCACAACACATGTCAAAACATTTCAATAGAATGACTCATCATTCCAAGGTTTTCATAATCATTTTATCCAAGTGTTCCCATCTAAAGTGATCAATATTAGTTTAGCACTAGCAACTATCAATGAGAGTATCACTATTGAGGGGTGCTAATCAGGTGTAACAACCCAAGCTTAGTTCTATGCTCTTGAGAGCATCTATTTCATTTTCCACTAATCACAATTCATTAACTATTTAAGAAACTTTGGTAAAGGTAAAAGAATAAAGCTTTCAAGTAAAACTTGGTATTGGTATAATCAAGGTTGCATAACCAAGCATGCCTAGTGCATCTTGCATAGGTTAGCTAGCATGGATGGCTTGCATAGTTAAGCTTGCCTTGGTTGGTGTGGTTGTTGAAGTTCTCTTGTTCTTCTTCGTAGTACTCCTCCTCCTCATACCCTGGCCTTGTACTAGCATCTATAAATAAATACAAGGTACACAATCGCATAACAATACTTAACTACTTCTATTTAGCACATAATGGATCACACTAGATGATCTAGCATCATCTCAATCATCACATGAAATATTGACATATTCTTATTTATCTTATTTTGGAAAAGTAATTTCAACTCATTGAAAAATACTTAAGATTTAATATCGTCAAATTAGAATATGGGATCATGTTGACACATGTCATCACCACATATTCCAAAACTTGGGAAAGTGATTTAAATTGGTTGGCATATATTACAAAGTTTAATATTGCTATTTAATAATATTAAAGTGACTAGATATGTCTAAATTGCATTCTTTTATTCCTAGTCCATGATTACTGCATGTAAATCTACATATTTTTACATATTTAGATAGAGCATGGAAAATGTGATTTTTGAGAGTTGGAATCAACTCAAAAGCATTTATGGTTGACTTTAGAAAAATGTTTGAAGTTGGAAAAGTCTCTGTCTTTTTGTTTTCACTATAGGTGATCTATAATTTCAAATGGTTTGAATCCAATGGGAGTGTGTAGAGATTTTCATTATCTTTCTAACAAAATTGGAATCATGCAATTTGGTTCAGTAATTCTCTTTGAATTCAATTTTGAAATTACTGACAGAATAGGATTTTTAATTAAATGGAAATTCTCTATTTGAATTTCTGGGCTAAGCGTGGGAATGAACATGGGATGGCCTAGCTATGCGGTGCACGCCTAGCGGGCTGCTCTTAGGCTGGTCCCACATGTCAGCGGCAGTATCTAAGCTAAACGGTATCAGCTAATCTTAGTCACGTGATTAGAAAATGATCAACGACTCTGGTTCATCGTCTCTGTCACAGTGAGCGCACGAGATTCTAACCCTAGCACTACGGTGAGGGTCGATAAGGGCTTAGCTAGGCTCCCGCTAGGTCCAGCAATGGGGGCGAATGGGCTGGTAGACGACGACGAGTCGAATGGTGGTCACGACAGCTCCTGGGGTGGCTCCAATCAACGACTCCTTTCCTTCACTGCAGCAGCGGGCTCCGGCGAAATTCTGGCGAGGTGGTGCTTGCCTTGCTCCGGGAAAGGGTAAGGGGTGGTTCTGGGAAAGAGGGGAGTCGAATGGTGTGCCTTTGGAGGCCGGGGAAGGTTCCTATTTATACACCGGCGAGAGGACCAGCGCGGCATGGCTCGGTCTCGTTGTTGACATTGCTACATGCCGCTATAGGCATGGCGGAGGGTATAGGTTGACGCGGTCGTCTGTGGCGGTCCTTATGCGCATAGTGGCGTGGCGAGGCACGGTCTTAATCGGTCCGGAGATGTCCGTGCTCTATGCGGGTACCACGGTGTTCGTCATGGCGTACGGTGGTCACGGGGCGCGCGACGGCGAATGGTCATGTCTATGAGGTCACTGGTGACGCGGCGAGTGCAGTTACGCATGGCGAGAGCGAGGCGTGCCGTGGCTGCGTGGGAATGGCTTGGCGCTCTGGCGTGCGCTTGGCATGGCAGCGAGTTAAATGGGCGCGACGCTACTGGCTTCTCCACTGCCTTGCTTTGGTCGAGGCGTGCGTCGTGGGGGGTGCGGTGAGGTCACGTCTTTCTCCTCATGGTCGTGGTAGAGGGTGGCGCGGCTTGTGGCGTCGTGTCCATGCTCGACCGGCATGGCATGCTCGGGTACAGGCTGGCACTGGTGCAAATGGCGAATGAGCGGTGCTAGATGCATGGGCTGGTACTAGGGGTGATCGTGGGTGAGTAACTAAGGCCAAATTGGGTACAATAGTGAGCAATTGATTGATCAAAATAGTAAATAGTTGGTATATCTGTACTCTACATGCTAAGTGTTTGATTAAATGGCCGCATGAACCAAAGAATTGAATTTTCAAATTATCTTTGGTGGTTGTGTTGGTCACATGCTTGAGTGTCTCTGGTTGCTAAGTTTGTCAAGTGGAGATGGTTTGAGTGGTTTTTGAAAAATAGCTATCTGGATACCTACACTTGATTCAATTTTGAAATGTCTCTCAAATAGATTTGAAATTGGTTTTCATAAGTTTGTAAAGTTTACTTGTGTTCATTTTCACTTGGTCTAGCAAGGGGGAAAGAAGTAGAATTGTTTCTATTGGAAAACATTTGCTAGATATGCCCAAAGTGGGCTAGGTGTTAACTTTGGCCAAAATGACCATTAGGTCATATGCTTCATATATTGATTTTATTTTGATTTGTTTTTGTTTGGTTTTGACCTAGATGACATGGTTTTCATCTTTAAACTAATCCTTATCATTTGTAGCAATCAAAAATGGTATAGCAAGCATTCATGCATTAATAACAATCACACATGCATTCATACGGGTTTAAGAATAAAAGTTTTTGTAACCCTAATCTGCGGTGATTAGAACTTGATAATCTTGTTTAATATTTTTGAGATGTTACAAACCTTCCCTCCTTAAACAGAATCTCGTCCCGATATTCAAGAAAAACTAGGAACTAAAGAGATTGGGAAACTCTTTCCTAATATAATCTTCTTGCTCCCAAGTGGCTTCTTCAGTATGGTTACTCCACTAGATCTTTAGAAACTTGATACTTCTGGTCCAGGTGGTTCTGAAGGCTTCTTCCAAAATACGAATGGGTACTTCATGATAAGTTAGATCCTTGTTGATATCTATGGCTCTATGATCGATGTTCTTGAAAACTTCGGTCTTCTCCGGAACTTCTAGGCATTTCCTAAGTAACGAGATATGGAACACATCATGTACGGCTGACATCTCTTCCGGCAGTTCTAGATGATATGATACTTCTCCTCGGCGACTTAAAATCTTGAAGGGTCCAATATATCCAGGGGCAAGCTTCCTTTTTAGTTGAAAACGCTGCATTCCTTTCAAGGGTGATACCTTAAGATACACAAAATCTCTGACATTGAAGGTCAGGTCTCGACGTCTTTTGTCAGCATAACTCTTATGTCTGGATTGGGCTGTCTTGAGGTGGTCACGGATCTTGTGAACCTTCTCTTCGGCTTCTCTTAGGATGTCTAGTCTGAATATCTGACTCTCTCCTACTTGCGACCAATTTAGAGGGGTACGACACTTCCTTCCATACAAAAAATCAAATGGGGCCATTTGCAAACTAGCTTGATAACTATTGTTGTTTGAGAACTCTGCGAAAGGCAGACAATCTTCACATTTAGATCCATATTCTAACACACAGGCTCTCGGCATATCTTCTAGTATCTGGTTTACTCTTTCTGTTTGTCCGTCGGTCTATGGGTGATAAGCTGTGCTGAAATTTAGTTTGGTTCCTAATCCTTCTTGGACTTTCTTCCAAAACCTTGAGGTAAACTAGGTTCCTCGATCTGACACTATGGTCTTGGGGGTTCCATGTAGACTGACTATTCTAGCAATATACAACTTTGCTAGATTCGAGCTTTGATAGGTGCTCTTGACGGGTATGAAATGAGCTACTTTGGACAGTCTATCTACTATGACCCAAATAGAATCATTTCCCCTACTAGATGTAGGTAAACCGGTGATGAAATCCATTCCAACAGAATCCCATTTCCATTCCAGAATCTGCAATGATTGCAATAGTCCTGCGGGTCGCTGATGTTCCGCTTTGATTCTCTAACAGATATCACACTTGGCTATATAGATTTCGACTTCTCTCTTCATTTTATGTCACCAGAACTGTTCCTTCAAATCCTGATACATCTTGGTTCCTCCCGGGTGAATAGAATAAAGATTATCATGGGCTTCCTGCATAATGACTTGTTTCAACTCTGAATCTGCTGGCACACAGATACGTCATTTATACCACATAACTCCTTCTTCATCTTCAGTGAATCCGGGTACATTCCCTGTACCGATACGATGCTTGATTCTGTCGATACTTGCGTTTCCTTTCTGGGCTTCCTTTATCTGACTGATCAACATGGGTTGAAGTTCTGTACTAGCTAGAAATCCTTCGCTAACTAGCTCCATTCTAAAATTTTCCAACTCCTCATGCAAACTGGGTTGGTCTTCCTTAATCATGGTGTTTAACCTACACGACAATCTACTAAGAGCATCCGCTACCACATTGGCCTTGCCGGGGTGATAGTGAATGTCAAGGTCATAATCCTTTATTAACTCTATCCATCTCCTTTGCCTCATATTCAGCTCCTTCTGGCTGAAAATGTACTTAAAACTCTTGTGATCCAAATAAATCTCACAGCGGTTACCCATGAGGTAATGACGCCATGTCTTCAAGGCTAAAACTACGGCTGCTAGTTCTAAGTCATGGGTGGGGTAGTTCTGCTCATGTTACTTTAGTTGTCAGGACAGATAAGATATTACTTTGCCTTCTTGCATCAACACACATCCGAGACCAGTCTTCGATGCATCACAATATACATCAAAAGGCTTCATGATATCCGGCATGATCAAAATTGGGGCTGAAATCAATCTATTCTTGATCTCTTGAAAACTTGCTTCACATTTGTCCGTCCATTCAAACTTCTTGTCTTTCTTCAACAGTCGAGTCATCGGCCTTGCGATGCTTGAAAATCCTTCAAGAAACTTGCGGTAATATCCAGCTAATCCAAGAAATGCGCGGACTTTAGGCTGAGTGGTTGGAGCTTTCCATTCTTCAACATCCTTAATCTTGGCGGGATCGACGGCAACTCAGCTTGCTGACAAGATATGTCCTAGGAATCCTACTTCCTTTAACCAGAACTCACATTTGCTAAACTTGGCATACAACTGATGCTCTCTAAGGGTTTCAAGGATGGTTCTTAGGTGCTGCTCATGGTCTTCTTCTGACTTGGAATAGATCAGAAGGTCATCGATAAATAAAATGACAAACTTATCCAGGAAGTTCATAAAAATCTTATTTGTGAGGTTCATAAAATAAGCGGGGGCATTGGTTAATCCAAAGGACATGACATTGTACTCATACAATCCATATCTGGTAATGAAGGCAGTCTTTGGGATATCCGTTGCGCGAATCTTTAATTGATGATAACTAGTTCTAAGATCAATCTTAGAAAATACACCGGCACCAGTTAGTTGATCAAACAGGTCTTCTATCTTTGGCAGTGGGTATTTGTTCTTGATGGTGATGTCATTCAGCTTCCGGTAATCCGTACACAAATGGTTGGCACCATCTTTCTCATCCACAAACAAAACAGGTGATCTCCATGGCTATGCACTTGGTTGTATCAGACCTTTCCCCAACATGTCATCAAGTTCCTTCTTTAGCTACACTAATTCAGCGGGGTTCATACTATAGGGTCTCTGAGCTATGGCTTGAGTTCCAGGAACTAGTTCAATGATAAACTCGATATCCCGATCTGGGGGCATACTGGGTAATTCATCTAGGAACACATCAGGGTATTCACAGACTACTCTGACTTGGTCAATGGTTGATTGGGATAAACTCTTGTTGCATTTAAATTAACGGGGTAGCGACTCTGATACATGCTCTACTAACACTCCGGTGCTACTGGTCATGTTTATGGATTTCCTGGCATAGTCGATTAATCCTTGATGTTTCTAGTACTACTTCCAAACCTTTGGTTCCAAGTACTATTAGATTGGCATAAAAATCTATCCCATGTATTGTAATAGGCACGGCCTTGCAAACTTTTCTAGCTTTCGTGGTTGAACCAGGTATTTGAATTATCATAACATGCTTCAAATTTGTTGGTTGAATCTTACTAGTGCATGTGAATTCTTCTATAACAAACGAGTGCGATGCTCTAGAATCAAACAACACTCTTGCAAGTACTAAGTTAGCAGAAAACATACCCAACACGACATCTGGCACTTCTTGCGCTTCCTCAGCATTCATGTGGAATAGACGGCCGGTACGGTTGTGCAGGTTTCCTGGGGCAAACCTCTTTCCAGGTTGGACGCGGCGTTGCTGTTGGGCAGGTGCAGGGACATTGGTGGCTGCAGCAAGCTTCTTGGGACACTCATTGGAGTAGTGACCCGTGACTCCACATTCAAAGCAGCTTATCATGGACTTGTCCTTCCCTGCAACAGGCACATCATTGATTCTAGTCCTTGGGGCAGTATTGGTGTTGTTGTGGTTGTTTGACCTTGGCGGTGCACGGTTGAAGTTATTGGGGTTGTCGGGGTTGTTGTTATGGCCTCCGGGCCTCGGGTTTCCTCCACCACGATTGGGATAGGTCGGATGGGACATAGGGGGTCTGTTGTTTTTTGGTGCAAATCCTGTAGACGGGTTGGGGCGATACTTCGGGGTATGGTGTTGTCCAGGTCGGTGCATCATACAATGCTTACGGTTCTCATTGGCTTGGTTGATTGTAGCACCCTCGGTAAAACCACTACTAGAAAATCGTTGTGTTTTTGTTTTGTGCATCATCATGACCACATGCTCATGTCATCATGCCACATTGCATTTGAGCATTGTCATGTCATTATGCATGTGTTTGTCTAAACTATTTTGCAAAAGCCTATTTTTGTTTTCTAATTATCGTCCCCTTATTCAAACCCAAAACTCCGGTCTCTTCCGAATTATTATGCTTGTCTAAAAAATTATTTGCAAAAGACTATTAAACTAAAACTGATAAATAAATGTTTTCAGGGGAGACCGGCACCGGCCAGGCCCAAACGGGCCAGCTAGCAGCAGCCTACCACCCCAAAAATCAAACCCTAACCCTAGACCCTCACCAACTCACACCTGGTCCAACCGGACCATCTAACCCAAACCACCTCGCTGCCACCTGAACCTAACCGCATTGTCGCACGCAACGCTACAGCGACGTAGTGTGGCACACCCCGACACGTCCGGCCCCACCACCTACCAACCCGCGCGTGTTGCCCTGCCTAATCCCCGCCCCACCGACAACTGGCCTGCACCCCGGCGCCACCACTAGGCGACCGACCAGCCTGTCTCGCTCCACCCACCCGACGCACGCGTTTTCCCTAGGCTACCTCGATCCCCGCCACCACCTCCTCCCTAGTTGTGCCACGCCGCCCTCCCTGGCTGTCGCCGGCCAGCATCTCCGCGTGGCCACCCTTCCGCCGCCTCGTGTCCTGTGAGCTTCCTCCGCCTCGGCCGCCCAGCGTCGACCCGCCGACCACATCCCCGCCGCGTGCGCCTCGCCGGCCACCTACATCGCTATCCCCGGCAACCTCCTGCACCCCGCCGGCCCCTCGAGCTCGCCTGCATCGAGCCCACTCCGGCCTCCCTGCCCCGGCCACGCCCCATCGTCTTCCCATCTCCTGCGCGTGGTCCTCCGTCCTTGAGGCCAAGCACCGCGCCGCTGCTCGGCAGCTCCTCGAGCCTCCCTTCCTCAATTCTGGGTGTCCTCGAGCCGCCTCCACTCGCGTCGCTCCTCGTCGCCGCACGCGTGTCCCAGCTCCTTCATGTCTATCGGTTTGTTCCTGCTCGTCGGCCTCTATACCTGTGTCCCTCGTCACGGCTGCTACAGAGCCCTTCCGTGACTTGTTTCTGTGTCCGCATAGACTGCAGGTTCTCTCCAGTTCACTGAAGTAGACCCTGAGATGGTACCAGACCCTGGACTGCTGCTCGATACCGAAGACATGAAATTGTTGTGTGATGCACTGATGTTATGGTGAGGATGGTGTGTGGTGATGTTAATGATGCGGCTATTCCGGCACCGCGGAGCTATGCCATCTACATCCGAGGATCCATGTATCTGTGCCCATCAAGATCTCTGCAAATACAAGGCCAACAAGATCATCTTCCGAAGACCGATCAGGCTAGACCCGAACCCAAGATCTTCATCATGCAACGCCAAGACCTCCTTCACAGACCCGAAGACGACGAGACCCGAGTCCGACACCGACAATTGGAGTTGAACCCCCAAGTTCTCCTTCACGGACGGCAAGTTCGACGACACGGACCTGAAGACCGATCCATTCGAGACTGAACCCGAACCACATCGAACCAAGATCACCGAACACCAATATGTGATTCCCTTTCAGAGACCCCTATTTTCATAATATGACATATATATTATTGCAATTAAATTATTCATGCTCGCATCTCATCATTGGGTTTGTGATTACTTTGTCGATTCACCTCATAATTAAATATGGAGACCATATGCGGGCTATTCTAGTCTTATATTGGCTCCATTTAAATTTGTGTAGCGAACCGATGCCATGTTTTGCCTTGTTAAGTCAACATTTAAATTGCGGGGTATCTAAATAACATGAACCTTATAATTAATTATCGGGACCCCGGTTCCGCTTAATATTGCCTAATTGCATCGCATCTTTGCCATGTCATGCATCATACATGCATCACGCCCGATCTTCTGCCATAGTATTAAATAGTGCATCTGGTGTTTCTTTTAGTGTTTGCTTCTTCACGGATTAAGCCGTTGTGTGATGCGAGTATCGACAAGTTCTTCAGATAATGAACCTTCGGCTATGTTTTCTAGGCGAGCAATCTCCCCCTTTCTACCTATTTTGCATTTATAGTCTTTCTTTCCTCCCATTGATCTATTGCTATCCGTGTTGCGGTGCTTTAGTTTCCGCACACCATTTATATGCCTTGTAGCCTCTATATTGCCTTGGACATATCCTATAGCCTGTTGTTTGATAGATAGTCGGCCTTGCGAGTCGTAGTTGCTTGCTCAGGTGCTGCTTTGCATCGTTGTCGTTCCACCGTTGATAGAAGGTTGGCACATGCTTAATGGTGGAGATGATCATGACTTTAATTACAACTTAATATTAAAATGTTGGGACTAGATATAACTAATGCAGAGGCACCGGTAGGCAATAGCTAATATTTGGGTTTTTAACTGCTCACTTGTGTCCCGTAGGCCCCGAGTACTTGATACCTGTTCCTTGACTATCGCACTATCCGCATGTGGGACCATGAATCCCTTTAGCCAGAGCTTGATTCATTTCTTATTTCTTGGGACCACAAAGTAGTTTGGGGCTTTATTACTATCCTATACTTATACCATGCTTACTGCTTTATTTACGATTGTGCGTGGAGCACCTATACTGTTTTGGAACGTGGATTGTTTTCACGGTATTGACAAGCCCAGTCACACTTTCGGGTTTGCAGTCATTTACAGCCATTGTCACAAACCCTGGGTCTGTCTCGGAGCCCGCCAACTTCGTTGCGGGTAGCTTAGTGGGGTGGCCCCCTGAAATGATTTATGAATCCTGTGAATGCTTTCTCGTGAGGCCTCGTTGTGTTTTATTTGGTTCTTCCCGAGGTTGATCGTGTGTGTGTTGCTATTTGTGCACCCCTGCAGGGTAAATCTTTCTGAAAGCCGTGTCCGCGGTTATGGACGACTTGGAGCACAGTATCTCGATCATAGACAAGCATAACTAAAGTAGTGCTATAAATTTGACTTAATATGTGACTAGTAATCAGCTTCACTACAATGGAATGGATAATAAAAGTGCCAACAACTGGTGGGACTGGGCTGTATCGTGTCATACCTGCCTAGTAAGTATCGCAACTCCAATGGAACAAAATAAAAGTGCCAACAACTGCTAGGTTTGGGATGTCACGTGCTAATTGTATCTGACTAGTAAGTACTGCAACTACAACTGAATGGTTAACTAAAATGGCCCACTATTTATGCTATCAGGATGACTCATGCTATCTATATCTCACTAGTAAGTGCTTCAATTATAATGGAATGAATAAAACTGCCAACTGTGTGGTTTCCTCGGTTTGACTTCCTCATTTGGTCTCGAGGGGGAAATGCCAGGATGGGTATGATTGGTGTTAGTATAAGGTTGGTTCTGAATAGGTCTTTCTTATCTCTCTCTAATAGCCGATAGTTTATCGAGTCTCTATAGATTGTTTAGTGCATGCTACGCTGTCGCTTTAGTCCACCATACCTATGTAAGCGAGAGTCGACGAATTCTAGCCTTGCCGTGTACTGGCCTCAGTACTGACCGCTCCCTTTTTCCTTTGCCCTTTGTCGGCACCCCTTTTGTTTTAGCAGGTATGAGATCGACGTTGTTAGCAGGGTTACCCTTCCGGCTTGGCCTGGGCAGGGTTATGGATGCCATTGGTTATTCTTCAGGGCTCTTAGCCCCATTTTCTTCTTATCCGTACTCGGATGTGTATCGTTTTCAAGGTGATTTGGACTTTGTATTGTATATCTGTATTTTTGACTCATGGAGTCGTTGTTGTATATATATGTTCTATGGGTTCCCTCGTGAACTATTGTGTAATGGTATTACTTTGTTTTTCCACCCGCACGCAAGTGCCTGGTGGGCATCTTTGAATCGTTTCTATGCGGGTTTTGGCGTGAATCGCTAAAACTTGCATAGGGCCGATTTGAGGGTGTTACATTGATCTTTCCTTCTATCTGGATAGCAGAATCCACTAAAGCTTCTAGGTAATCAAAGGGAATGTTGACTAACACTATCTGCATCTCATCATGCAGACCATTCAGGAAGCTCTCCTTCTTCTTTGCTTCTGTGTCAATCTCATTAGGGGCATACCTAGCCAGAGATAGAAATTTGTCACGGTATTCTACCACAGTCATTCGTCCCTGCTTCAGCTCCCTGAATTCATCCCTCATCCTCTTGATCAACCTGCGGGCACATGGGTCCTGCTGAACTTGAGCTTCAATTCCTCCCAAGTCATCATCTGTCCTCTGTTCATTGTACAGGTGCTGTTCCACCATGATCTTGTATACCCTGCCAGATAGTGGGTGGCAAACAGTACTTTCTTTGCAGCATCAACTCCTGTGACTTCTAAGTTGTTCTACATGGTCTGCAGCCAGTCATCGGCATCTAAGGGCTCTTCTGATTTGCTAAACATAGGAGGATTGGTGTTTTGGAAGTTCTTGAGCTTGGATCCATGGTGATCTTGGTTTCCATGGCCTTGGTTGTTGTGTGCCATATGGGCGATCTATTGAAGAGTGGCTAGATTGGCTTGACGCTCGGCTCTACCGGCTTCTCAATCGGATACTAACATTTGCAGAATCTAAAGCATTGGATCCTGGGATGAGCTGCTTCCACCGGGGTTGCCGCGAGTCATCTGAAGATTGAGATAGATCATAAGACAAGAGGGAAATTCTCTATGGCTTATGGGTATGTTTCAAAAAGCTTTAAATTTTGAGTATTGCTAAGGTTTGAAAACCAACAACTCCTTTTCATTCATTCATTCATTCCAAGCAACACGGTACAAACCACACACCACAACTACTAAGCAGGTGGTTTTAAGAACCATTTTGTCAAGCTACGATACAATGGGACCGGATACAAACTCAGACCTACGATAGTGCTTAGGTGCACTACTCATCATCGGAACCGGGGTTTTCTTCATCATCTATGAAGTCTGCGTCATCCTCGTCGGTGTGGAACTCCGTGGTGACGTCCTCCAGATAGTCATCATCATCACTGAGGTAAGAGTGGATATCCCCACGAATATGTTCACCTTCTTCTTCCCTCTCTTCAAGCTGGATCTCCTGGTCATGGATAGTTTCTTCGAGGGTGGCCACCTTCTGGCGAAGACGAGCAATGATGCGGTCCTTCTTGTCACGCTGGCGACAAAGTGACTTGCGCTCCTTAGCGAGGATGGTGAGGGTTTGTTTCTTCTCGGCTACAACGGTATGATTCTAGTTGGCGTAGGCACGGGCATTGTCCAACTCCTTCTGAGTCTCGTGCAGCATGAAGTCGAGGTGATCCATGTTATGCCTCAGCTCCGGATGTCCTGGCATGGCCAAGGGCTGTCCCATAGAGTCACATCTGCCTAGTAGGCGAAGCGGGTGCCATTGAACTGATTGATGTTCTGCGCACACAGACGAGCAAGTGCCTCTTGCATTGCCCTAGCTAGTCCATCCAACCAGTTGTTCTCCCTCAAGTTGAACTGTATCTTCTCAAAGGTGGGTGGCTCCATATTGCCTCTCAAATCCACAACGATCAACCACTACAGTTCTCCTCCTGGTTGATCATTGAGTTGCGCTCCGAAGAACTCGGGGTGCGGGTGTTCCAGAAGCTCTACTAGCTGGCTTAGGCCCCTCTCGAAGACGAGCTCTCCTCCATTGCCCAACTGGTAGAAATTGTTGTACTTAACTTCCATCTATAATCAATTAGGATGAGAAAGTTGGTGAGGTGATCAAGTGTGTCAAATTTTATGTAGAATTGCAGGAGTTTTGAGGAACAAATGAACTCTTTTTTGAAAGAATCTCAAGGATAAGAGTGAGAATAGGTTTTCATAAATACTCACTTTCTTTGTTTTGAAACTAATTTTTTCAGACGTCCATTCTAACTAGGGTCTCCTAGGGTTAGGATGGCTCTAATACCAACTTGTCAACACCCGGATTTTTAAGTCCAGATGCCTGTCATGCCGTACATCGCAATCCCAGGATTACCATTTTTGCAAGACATAACAGAATTGGTAGCACAATACATCATCCATTACAAACCATAATAGTCTTACAAATAGTTGATCTCATGATCAAGTCTTAATACACATCAAAGTAGTGGAAAATAACGTAGTAGACTCCATCTTCATTGTCACAGGTAATGCTACCGATGGGAGATGATCCTAGTTATCATAGACCTCCTACTGTCCATCCTCCGGGTAGTCCTCCTCATAGTCTGACCATGGGAATAGCCAGGGACAAAGCCATGAGTACTCTTTAAGTACTCGCAAACTATCACTAACATAAGTAAGGTAAAACTAGTAGGAATCATAGGCTCTAGTCTTGTTTGCATCAAGCCAATTTTATTTCATAAGTACTTAATAGTAAAGCCTATTTTAGTTCTCTAGATTACTCAAGTGGGAACCTAGTTTTCCTGTCCACAACCTTATTGTGGTCAAGTCAAAATCATAGTTCAAGTAACAATTCATTTTGTAAACATCTGACAACGGAATAGTATGGCCACTCCAACTGTCTATAACCGCGGACGCGGCTATTCGAATAGTTTGACACTCTGCAGAGATGGTACACTTTCACAACAAAATTCGATCCATCCGTCAGGAATAACCCCGAATCATCATACTTGGTATGCGGATAATCAATCCCAACCTTTCAATTACACACCCTAGTATAGGCACCTTGATACGTTGCTAACGTATCTATAATTTTTGATGTTCCATGCTTGTTTTATATCTACTTTCTTATGTTTTGTCCACACTTTGAAGTACTTTTACACATTTTCTGGAAATAACCTATTAACAAGATGCCACAGTGCTAGTTGCATGTTTTCTTCTGTTTTTGGTTCTAGAAAAGCCAAAAAATGAATATTTTTGGAATTGGACCGGACAAAAGCCAAAGTCGATATTTTACTAGAAGACTCATGGAGTCAGAAGACGAGACGCAGAGGGGCCAGGGGCTGGCCACACCATAGGGTGGCGCGGGTCCCCCTTGGCCGCACCACAAAGTGGTGTGGGCCCCTGGTCCACCCTCTGACATCTCCCTTTCGCCTATAAGAAGCCTTCGATGCAGAAACCCTAGAGAATCCAGCCTCCGGCCATGAAAAGTTCCGCAGCATCGCCGCCACCAAAGGGGAGATTCGGGGGACAGAAAGTCTCTATTCTGGCACCCTGTGGGATGGGGAAGTGCCCCCGGAGCCATCTCCATCAATCTCCACCACCATCTCCATCACCGTTGTTGATTCCCATGATGATGAGGGAGTAGTTCATCCTCGAGGCTAAGGCCTCTACCGGTAGCTATGTGTGCATCTCTCTCTATGCATGATCATATTGTGATCATGATCTTTGTAATCAAGTAGATCTACCTTGCTACTCAAGTGCTTTAATAGATCTCTGGCTCTCCCCACGTGTGTGAAAGTGATAACGTGCACACCATGGTGGCACTTAGGCTAGAGATTACAAATACTTGTTATGAGTTATATTTGGAGTTGGATGTCTCTATGAAATTGTGGTGTTTGTTGGAACCATCTAGCGCTCAAGGTGATAGTGTGGGGTTATCTAGATGGGGGAAGCGAACTTTGAGGAGTGCTGTTATAGCCCTACCATGGATTAGAGTGTCCAACCGGAGAGTAGTTCAGAGTAGTATCATGAAGAGAAGATATTTATATGAGAGTGTTCACTAGCGAAAGTATGATCCCTAGGCCTTGTTTCTAAGCATTGAAACACCGTTTGCAACTAGATATGTTACATGTTTGCTTGCTTCCATCTTTATTTCAGATTGCCTTTAGTCTCTTCCTACTCGTCAACCACGCGCCATCAAAGCTATTTTCTGGTACCGTTACCACTTATAATTATCCATACCACTTCATTTCAATATCTCTTCGCCGAACTAGTGCACCTATACACCTGACAAGTGTATTGGGTGTGTTGGGGACACAAGAGACTTCTTGTATTTTGATTGTAGGGTTGCTTGAGAGGGATACCTTTGACCACTTCCTCCCTGAGTTCGATAAACCTTGGGTAATCTACTTACAAACCTCTGCACTTGGAGGCCCAACAACTGTCTACAAGAATAGAAGTGCGTAGACATCAAGCTATTTTCTGGCGCGTAGCCAGGGAGGTAAGGTAAAAGGTACTCACATCCTCTGGCTACTAAGCTATCTTATAGTGCGGTTGCTGGTGTGTGAGTGCTCGAAGTTATTTCCTTTAGATTCTGCAATTATATCTTTTCTTGTTTTTATTTTCACTAGTTAGGCTTAATGGAAAATAGCAAAAAAAATTAGAGAGCTTTATAGTATTTATCTTGAGTTAAGACGTGAAGTGTTTGAAGAGAAAATTAAAAAACCTATGGAACTTTATTTGCATGCTAATAGCAATGTTGTTAGTATGAATTCTTTGGACACCATTATTGCTAATACTATGGAAAATTCTAAGCTTGGGGAAGCTAGTTTTTATGAAAATGATCTTTTTAGTTCCTCAGCTTTGGAAGATAGCTATTCTCTTTCTTATGATGATACAAAACCTCCAATATATGATGATTACAATGATGAATATGATATTTTCAGTCCACCTACTATTGAGGAGAAAATTAATGATTACAATATGCCTCCTATATTTGATGATTATGGTGATGAGAATAATAATGACAGCTATTTTGTTGAATTTGCTCCCATCACAATTAATAAGAATGATTATGTTTATGAGGAGAGTATTAATTCTTTTATGCATGTGGCTCATGATAAGAATGTTTTATGTGATAGTTATATTGTTAATTTTGTTCACGATGCTACTAAAAGTTATTATCAGAGATGGAAACATGGTTTTATGCATCTCAATAATATTAGGTTTCCCCTCTTTATGTTGAAAGTCTTGAAGTTGCACTTATTTTGCTTTCCTATGCTTGTTGCTTTGTGCTTTGATGACTTGTTTCTTTACAATATTCCTATGCATAGTAAGTGGGTTAGACTTAAATGTGTTTTGAATTTGCTTCTTGATGCTCTCTTTTACTTCAATTCATATTTCCTATGAGAGCATCTTCTCAAACTATCATGCCTAACTTAAAGGCGTTAAAGAAAAGTACTTATTGGGAGATAACCCAAAAGTTTTAGTTGAGTCTTGGAAGTTATTGCTTCATTAATAACCTCTTTTTATTATTTTTGTGTGGTTTGTGTGCCAAGAGTAACCTCTAATGAGAGAGAAATAATACTTGGGAAAGTTGCTGTCCCGAAACAGATTTTTGTGCTTCGGTGTAAAAATTCGTGAAAAATCTCTGTACGTAGGTTTAAGCTGTAATTTTTTGTGCTTTTGCCCCATGTTGTTATACAACTTTCGTTAGGTCAACACTTTTCGATTTAAGCAACATAAGATCTTCGAAAAAATTAATTTTTATCTGTTGGTCTGTTTTGACAGATTTCTGCCATTGTTTCCATTCGCCTCTTAATCTCTTTCTCTTTGAGTTCTCTTTGATCATTTGAACTTTTTAAAGGAAGTGCTAGAGTAGCTTCTGTTTTAATGGAAGTTTTACTTGTGTTGAAACTGAACCAAAAGACTTATTATCTTGAGTACACTAATGTTGCTAATGAAGATTGTGTGAAGTTTTGTATGAAGGAAATTTTTGAGTGTAGGGAAAGAATGATGTAATGAGATGAAGAATGGACAAAAGCTCAAGCTTGGGGATGCCACCCCATGTCATCCCAAAAAATATTCAAGAGGTACAAGTGTCAAAGCTTGGGGATGCCAAGGCATCCCCTTCTTCATCAATAAAAATCTCAGGTTTCTTCCAAACACTTCATTTTTATTATTTCATGCACAGTTGTGTTGTTCTTGGAGCGTCTTTATTTTTGTTTTTGGTTTTTCGTTTTCTTAGTTTCTTTAGTTTGCTTGAATAAATTGGTTGGACCCCCTCTTTCATACATTAGTTTTCAAATAAGTTGGTTTGATTTGGAAAGAGTAGGAAGGTTCATGCTTAAGTGGTAAGAGGAACTTGTTTTTGACTGTGGCCTATGCTTTGTCATGTCATGCTTGATATTGTTTTGGCTTTATGCTTAGTGATTTTAGATGTAGCATGACATGTTCTAAACAACTGAGATTGCTTAATTTGCCTTGAAAGAATCATGTGTTGTTTTAGTATATTAAAGCATAGTATTGTTGTATTCTCCTTTGATGCTTTATTTGGGTCGACTTGGCGCATGCTCAGGCCATGTTATGACTATCCCAAGTCACCATAGCCTCGATGATCATTTAGTTTTCGACTTGTAATATCACTTTATGCTTTAATTGAGGATGTTTTGTTGCTTTGCATGATTATGGCCATTATTGCTCTCTTCGTTGGTCGCTCCCAGTCTTTTGCTAGCCTCTATACCAAGTATGAGTTCCACTCATGTATCCAACTCCAAATAAAACCAAGTTATTCCAAAGATTCCACCATACCTACCTATTAGCATATGCTATTCCAAGTATATTCATGTTTTTATCTACCTTCTGAATTAAACTTGTTATGTGAAAATTAGTGACTAAAGCTCTCACGAACTTGATGGCACACTTTACTTTTCTTGCCCCTAATAAACATGAACCATTGAGTCATCTATGTTGTATATGCTTGCACTTATACGTTGGGATTAGCAGAACCATGTTGTCATGGGGAATGCTTTCAACATTGCACTTGTACATTGTACCCAGTTGATATCATTCTCTTTTGTTTATGGATGTTGTCGGTGTGAAATGAAAGGGGTGTTGGGGATATACTTTCCGGGTATCCTCACAGTTCCTCACTGACCGGGGTGGCCCACTTCGGGTTAGAGCTTTGCTTCACGGGTAGCCCAGTCAGGGAGAAAAGACATAGTCCATTAAGGCTACGGGAAGGCCCAGAAGACTTACCGACATAGGCCCATAGTGTTACTTGTAGTTCAAGATGTACTCTGTAACCGACTCTTAGTCGTAGCCGGACAACTCTCTCCTGTAAACCCTAGACCGGATATCTATATAAGTCGTCCTAGGGAGAACCTTTAGCGCACCCTCAATAGTCTACAATCTCTACTCGCACAGGCGAACCCTTGCAACCCATATTCCGGCTCTGCCGTATTACTGGATTGCTAGCAGGAGTAGGATCTGTCCAAAGCCGGCGGATTCGAACCTGGGTAAACTTGTGTGCTCACCGTCCCGGAACACCGTACGTCTCACACCCCTCTCTTCTGCACGCCTCGAGGACCCCCTCATGGCGTACTTGTCATCAATCCAATGACAGTCCGCGCCCACCATGTGGCAAGTGAGCTTTGGATCTGCGTTCCGAGCGGAATCTGCAAGAATCGGAATCGGCGAAAGTATCGCCGTCGGTCACATCCTCTACGCCAGCAATGTCCCTCTCATTGTTCTCGACGAGACCTAGATTCGGCTAGGGAAGTCGTGACCACCTACACTATCATGTCTTTCGGCGAGATCGGTGTTTACATCAGTTTCGCTGAACCTGTCCCACCCACCCCGGCGGTGATGATAGAGGCAGAGGAAAATTCAGGGTCCCCTTTGTCTGCGGAGGCGGTAGAATTCCGGATCTCAGGAAACCCTAATCCCACCCAGCCCACACCAGTTGCAGAGATATTGGAGAAATCTGAACCTGAAGCAGACCCAGCGGTCCAAGTCGAATCTGGAGTGGATCTCCCTGGAGAGACCGAATCCCGGATTGACCCACCCGCTGAGGTCGAAATCCAGGAGGAGCACAACAACCACGACGGTTTCGTCTCTCACGACGCCAGGACGGACAGGCCTTTCCTGAGGTACACACTAAGACGCATGGTGATGCAGAACTCAGGCGTAGATGAAATCCTCGAGACCATCAAACGTTTTGACGAAGCCTACTATGAAGACCGCAGTTATCTCAGGAGGGGCACATCACACTTTGTCAGATATGTGGGATCTGAATCCGGCAATGCCGATGCTGGAGACAACACCGACTCTGTGCTGGAAGCGATCGGAACAAACACCGACGTACCCGCATCCTCGGATGAGTCGATGACGTCGGCAGATTTCCAGAAGTTCTCCACGGAATATGATGAGGAGCTTAACTCCACGGCTGTAGCAGAAGGAGAAGACATGGACGAAGGATCCGGAGAAAACTCTCCCAAAGCGCAGGACAACATGGATCTCGGAGACGATCCCGAGATCCAAATGGCCGAAAGTACCGATCAGAGCTTGACTCCGGGAAACGGGCCCAAAGCCGTCTTTGCTACCGACGCTGCTAAGAAGGCAAAGAAGAAGAACAAGAAGAACAAGACCCCGACAAAAGATCCTCCGGCAGAGGAGGTGATTGCCGAGGAATATGAGGAAGACTCGGATGGAGCACTTATCCCAGACGAGCCCAAAAAAGAAGAATCGGTGGATGGACACGTGATCACTGAAGGTGCGTGTAAACTCATCGATGTTGCATTAACCACACCTAGTCATATAGCTGCAGATCTTACTGTTGAAGAGCTGGACGAAAGGGCCTGGGCCTTAGAAGCGCTTTGTCAAGTACTCCTCGATGAAGCCAAAAACATTGAGGAGGAAAAGAAACGCATGGCATCTGTGGAGAAGTACAACTCCAGGCAACATCAGAAGACCGGGAAGCGTCATGATAATGAAAACCAATTCCCGCAGATCCACAAAGTCCTCTTCGGAGGAGAGATGGGGATGCCTCGGAAGGACAGCAAAGGGGGTTGGGTGTATCCAACACTA
The DNA here is from genome assembly GCA_910589775.1 of Avena eriantha. Classification (NCBI taxonomy): domain Eukaryota; kingdom Viridiplantae; phylum Streptophyta; class Magnoliopsida; order Poales; family Poaceae; genus Avena; species Avena eriantha. The sequence continues at coordinate 225,661,258 of OU342742.1, forward strand.
GTTCAGAACACCGTTGCGGCCTGAGAAATCCTATCGGCTAATCCAGGGCCGGAGCAGATCCGGTTGGGCATCAAATTACTCTACAAGGGACTGGAGCAGCAAAAGGTCACCATGTCCGGAAGTCAAAAGCTAGTCTCCGATTCTGACCAATGTCGCACAGATCCGGCATGGGCTGACGTAAGACCCCAGCGTGTTCCGGAACAGCCCCACTCTTCCGACCGTCGGGAAGACAATTACTCAAGAACCGAATCTTCGGGACAGCACCACAAAACTGCCCACGACTGGCGTAACGTTAAACCAATTGTGGAGCAAGAGGCAATTTCTGCACTGAATCCGAGGAACCCGCCCTGGTGAGAGTCGAAAGACCGCAGGGACGATGATAAGGAGAAACGTCGGGAGGAGGACCGATAAAGAATGCCACCTCCTAGACATGCTAGCCGTCCGGACGACAGACGAAGGAACAACGGACACGGTGCCGAGACAAGCCGGTAGGAGGCTCGTCACAATGAATACCTCCCCGGAACCGAAATAATGATGCTCCGGATGGATGCCAGCGATCAGCCGAAAATAACCCAGCTGCTCGACCCTCTCCTCCAAGTAGCCATCACAACGGCTCCCAAGGAGGCCAAGGAGGGCGTCGTGGTGGAGGAGGTGGTGGCAGAAGCTGAAGTCCGGCTCCAAGGCACCGCAACCACAGCCTACACTCGGGGCGGTCTCTATCCCCGAACGATGCAAGGCACGGGATCAACTCCAATATAGAGGCATGGTGCTACGAAAACGATGATATATACGTAGGACCAAAGTGCTTCGGACCATGCATAAGAGCCACAAAATTCCCAGAAGGATTTGCTATCTCAAGACATATTCAAGCCTACGATGGCATAGCTTGGCCATATACTTGGCTACAGGATTTCTTCCAAGCTTGCTGCATCGCCAAAGGCGGAAACAGCCTGGTCGCAACCCGATATCTCCCACTTATGTTGCGGAAGACGGCACGATCATGGCCCAATGAACTTCCGGAGAACACCATCCACAACTGGTATGACATGCAAAGTGCGTTCTTTCGGAATTTCAAAGGCACATACCGGAGGCCCTGTATGGTCGGAGACCTACAGCGTTGCACCTAGAAAGCCGGAGAAACTTGCCGGGATTATCTCGGATGATGGATCGACACCAAGAACTCTTGTGAAGGAGTAAATGACCAAACTACGATTGAAGCTTTCATTGCAGGTCTCCCAATTGGTTTACTGCGTCATCGCTTGAAGTGTGACAAAGTCACTGATTTGGGAGAGATGATAGAAACAGCGAGCAACTATGCAGATGCGGACGATGATGCAGAGGGATTACTCAACGCCCTGGCTGTGCCATAGTCGGCAAAACAACCAAAGGAACAAGCTTAGAAGCGCAAGAATACCTCAGAAGAAAAACCCAACGCGGAAACGGCAGTGGTTACTGCTACTTTTGGGTCTGGAGGACGAGGAGGACGTGGCGGAGGCTGCGGACACGGTCGTGGGACTTCAAGAGTTCAAGGTAGAGGAGACCAGCAACTAGGCAAAACCTACTCTTGGGCCGACATTGCCAATAACCCATGTGTGCATCACTTAGACGCCTATGGGGGCTCGTCCCACACCAACGACGACATTAAGGGAGATGATACCGCTGTCTAGAAAGCTAAGCGGAAGAAGGGAAAGAAGAATCCCGAAAAGGATAAAGAGACCAAGGAAGATTCTGACATGGAGGAAGCTGATGCTTCAAATCCCAAGCCGGAAGGGAAGAAAAAATTTCCGACCAAGAAAGACACTTACGTCACCTTCCTCGGATCTCAACCAGCAAAGGTCAAGAAAGCAGTTCTACATGAGCTCAATGCAACAGTTCCGGCTATCCCCCAATTCTTGGACTGGTCGGAGGTGGCAATCACGTTTGGCTGCGCTGATCATCCGCCTAAGCTACACAGGCGAGGAAAATACGCCTTAATCGTAAATCCACTTATTGACGGTTATGGTTTCTCCAAGCCTCTCATGGACGGTGGCAGCAGTATTAATATTCTGTATGTCGAAACTCTACGCCGGATGAAGATCTCGGAGACCCAGCTGAACCATAGCTTTATGATCTTTCACGGAGTTGTCCTAGGAAGACAAGCTAATTCCCTAGGAGAAATTACTTTGGATGTTACCTTTGGAACTCCAAAGAACTATCGGACGGAGGCACTTTCCTTCGAAGTGGTCCCGTTCAAGAGCACGTACCACGCTATATTCGGACGTCCGGCTTATTGGGCTTTTATGGCTCGTCCGTGTTACATTTACAATATGATGAAAATTCCAGGTCCCAACGACGTGATCACCATTAGGGGAGACCCAAAGAAAGCACGAGAGTGCGAGGATGTAAATGCCGCCTTTGCTGAAGCCGTGTTGCACGCCTAGGAGTACCAGGAGATCAAGAAGAGCATAGATCTGTCTGAGATGCCCGCAATGAAGAAGGAGGTGACAAAGCCGAATCCGGAGTTCAAGGCATCAGAAGAGACGAAGAAGACATTGTTGAAGGATGATGACCCCTCCAAGGTGACCCAAATAGGAGTAGGCTTAGATAGCACATAGGAAAGCGTGCTCATCAAGTTCCTCCAAGCAAATCAAGATATCTTCGCATGGCAGCCAACTGACATGACCGGAGTACCTAGGGAACTTGCTGAGAACTCTCTAGATGTACACCCAAACGCTTAACCCGTCACACAGTCCTTACAACATTTCGGTGATGAAAATCAAAAAGCAATAGCTAAGGAACTAGCCTGACTCGTGTTAGCCAGTTTCATCAAAGAGGTCATCCACACTGAGTGGTCGGCCAATCCTGTAATGGTCCCTAAAAAGGACACCACTGATTTAAGGATGTGTGTTGATTATACCGCCTTGAACAAGGGCTTGTCCCAAAAATCCATTCGCTCTACCTAGAATTGATCAAGTTATCAATTCTACTGCAGGCTCGGAACTCCTATGTTTTCTCGACGCATATTCCGGTTATCACCAAATTCGGATGAAGGAATCTGACAAAGTCAAAACTTCATTCATAACCCCCTTCGGAACCTTCTGTTTTGTTACGTTGCCTTTTGGGCTGAAGAACGCAGGAGCTACGTACCAACGCACAATGCAATGTTGCATCCACGATCAAATCGGACGCAATGTAGACGCATATGTGGATGATATTGCGGTAATGTCCAAAAAGAAGGAAAGGCTGATTTCCGACTTGGAGGAAACGTTTGCCAATCTACGAAAATATAACATCATGCTTAATCTGAAGAAATGCTTCTTTGGAATTCGAGCCGGAAAATTTTTAGGTTTCATCGTGTCACAAAGAGGCATAGAGGTGAACCGAGATAAAAGCAAGGTTGTACTCAATATTTCCAGGCCAACTCGCCTGAAGGACGTACAAAGACTAACTGGTTGCATCGCTGCAGTCAGTCGGTTTGTAAGCCGGCTTGGTGAAAGAGCCGCACCATTATACAAACTCCTGAAAAAGACCAAGGATTTTGTGTGGACCAACGAAGATGAAGCTCCATTACAAGACCTGAAGAAAGTACTCTCATCTGCTCCTATCCTCGCTGCACCGGAACCTCAGGAACCGATGTTGCTTTATCTTGCTGCGACCAACAAAGTTGTTAGTATCGCCATGGTAGTGGAGAGACAGGAGGAAAATCAGGAACACTTGGTGCAGCTTCCAACTTATTTTGTCAGTGAGGTCTTAACAGAATCAAAACAGCGGTATCCGCACTATCAAAAACTAGCTTACGGTGTTTTCCTAGCATCTCGTAAGCTACGACACTATTTCCAGGAGCATCCAATTACCGTGGTGAGCACAGCTCCCATGAGAGATATAATCAACAACAGTGACGCCACAGGACGTGTCACCAAATGGGGCATAGAGCTCAGCTTTTGATATTGAGTATAAACCTCGGACAACAATTAAATCCCAAATCCTTGCCAACTTTGTTGCTGATTGGACAGAGACAAAGGAGAATATGACCCTCCCTGAGTCAGAATATTTGACCCTATATTTTGATGGGTCTAAGGCTCGCGGGGGCTCGGGGGCTGGTGTAGTGCTCAAATCACTCCAAGGAGATAAACTTCTATACGTGTTGTAGATCCACTTCACAGCAACAAATAGTATTGCCGAGTATGAAGCACTGCTACATGGAATCCAGATTGCTAAGGATATCGACATCCGACGTTTAATGTGTTACGGAGATTCAGATCTTGTTGCTCAACAAGTATCGGATATCTGTAATGCAAATAAACACATGGCAGCATATAAAGCTGTCGTGGATGATTTATCTAAATCGTTCGAAGGGTTTGAGGTTCAACACATCCCTCGAGCAGAAAATGAGGAAGCAGATGCCTTATCTCGGATAGGCTCTGCACGGAAAGAGGTACCGGATGGCGCTTTTTTAGAGCACCTCAAAGTTCCCTCAATAAAGGGAGTGGACGAGGAATATCCGACCAAATCCGACTCAACTTTGATAGCAGTTCTGGCTGTAATTCCCAGCTAGACTCAACCCTACCTTGACTATTTGGTAGATGGCAAATTACCCGAAGACGAGGTTCTAAGCCGACAGATTATCCAACGAGCAAAAGCTTATACTATAGTTAGTGGTGAGCTCTATAAGCGTAGTGTATCTGGGGTATTTCAGTGCTGCGTATCTCCGAAAGAAGGAGTGGAAATCCTAAGAGAAATCCACAAAGGCGAGTGTGGTCACCATGTTGCGGCCAAATCTTTAGTGGCAAAAGCTTTCAGACACGGTTTTTTCTGGCTTACAGCCAAGGCAGATGCCGAACGGCTGGTCAAGACGTGCAAGGGCTGCCAAAAGTACGCCAAACAAGCTCATGTTTCGGCTGATCAGTTGCGAACAATACCTATAACATGGCCTTTTGCTGTCTGGGGGCTTGATATGGTAGGATCGTTTAAACGGGCTCCAAGTGGATTTACTCACCTCTTAGTGATGGTGGATAAGTTCACCAAATGGATTGAGGCTAAACCCGTCACTAGTTGTGATGGAGCAACAGCCAAAAGATTTGTCGAGGATGTTATAATCCAGTATGGTTATCCGCACAGTATTATCACGGACAACAGGAGTAATTTTTCTATGGGAGAATTAGCCGAATTCTGCAATGAACAAAATATCCGGCTTGACATTGCATCAGTCGCACATCCACAAGCTAATGGACAAGTTGAAAGAGCAAATGGTTTAATTCTGCAAGGCCTAAAACTGAGACTCGAAGCACCACTACGACGTGCTATGGGGGCTTGGGCAGAGGAATTACCCTTTGTAATATGGAGTTTACGAACAACACCGAACAGGTCAACCGGATACACACCTTTCTTTTTGGTCTATGGCGTAGAAGCAGTTCTTCCTAGTGATTTCATTCACACTTCTCCTAGAGTGGCCGCGTATATCAAAGAGGATGCCGAGATTTCTCGACAAAATGATCTCAACCTAGTTGAAGAAGTTCGCGTCGTTGCTGAAATGAGATCAACAGCCTATCAGCAGAAGTTACGCAAGTATCATAGCCAGAGAGTCAGAAACCGGTCTTTCAATAAGGGCGATTTGGTTCTCCGGCTTGTGCAACAAAGAAAGCACAAACTTTCCCCAGTATGGGAAGGGCCCTTTTTAGTTAGTCGAGTATTGCACAATGGTTCGTACTACTTAACTGATATGAGGCCAGTCAAAGAAAGACCTGCTACTAAGAAGAGAAAGAGAGCTGGAGGCAGTACAAATCCGGATGAGTTAGAGAGACCATGGAATATTGCTCAGCTACGTCCCTTTTATTCTTAGTTTATCCTTCTTTGTAATCATATATGTGTACATGTTCTGTGAGAAATAAAAGTTTTGGTTGCCTCAAGTTTTTGTGACAAGTTTTTGCCATCTTATTTTTGAATGATCATGTCACAGTCGAAAATCCCAGAATACTTGAAAGTACTTTATGCTCATGTTTGTTCTGGTTTAGATTTTCGATTCTAAAAATGCTACCTTCGGGTATAACTCTAAATTTCATAGTCTATACTTTGGTTATTTGTCTGATTGTCGGATGCAGGTATTTTCCGAGTAGTGAATTGTTGGTACTAGAAGCCGGCTTTGTTTCCGAGTTTAAACTGGTTTAGCAATTGAGCTCCGTTGCTCGGCAAAGTTTCCGTGCTAAAGGTTTAGCCGGCTCACAAAAGGGACGAGGTGGAAAGCCAGATAAACGATAAGTGTAGACAAAAAAGTACAAGTGCTTATGTGAACACTTCAGGCACACAAAAATTTAAATCCAAAAGTGCTGAATAGATTAAAACTTAGCACTAGAAAAGTATCATGCTACATATTTACATATCCATAATGTTTTTCAGAATAACACATTTGTTCTGGTAATCTATGATGCAGGAGAGAAGGTAGGAGCTGCCGGCTCGCTAGATACATCGCCTTGATATCATTCTGAGATGTCCACATCTGACATGGTGTGGTCATCGTCGGAAACTTCGGCTGCTTCTTCGGGAGGCGGAGGCGGCGTGTCCACGCGGGTGAAGAAGGGAGTGTCGTAGCTGGTTAAATCAGCTACATGGCACCCATATCCGGCGTAGGAGTCAATGATGGCCTTAATGTCTTGCTCATGTCCGTCTTCGTCCACCTTGCAGTACCCTCTGGTCACTTGCCAGATTTCCATGTTTCCATGGTGGCTCATGACCATGGTGAGAGCATTTTGCACTGCGGTTCACGCGTAGGACATGTTCCAGTCCCGGACGAGCTACGGCATCTCCTTTGCCTTGTCCCGCACCTGAAAGTCGAACATGCTATGCATGTCCGGAACCTTGAGAGCTTCGCCAATATCCTCAATGGATTGGCGAAAGTCATGAAGCAGATCACCGACTTGGGTAAGCCGGTGGGTGCGAGGCTCGGCAGAGGTGGAGTCCGTCAAGTTCAGAGAACTTATACACATAACACAAAATGGTTAAGAAAATCCGACACCGAAAGAGTCGAAGAATATAGACAAGTTAAAGAGATGGAACATACCAAAGATGACGTCGTCAACTTTGGTCTTCTCTTCTTGAAGACTCCGGAGTTCGGCCCGGAGCGCCCCGAAAATATCCTTCTCTCTGTAAAGCTCATTGTTGAGATCCGAGATTTCTTGATCTTGAGCCGCAATCTTACGATCACGTTCATCAGTGGCCATGGAGGTGGATTCGAGAATTTGAGCGATGTTCTTCTCATGATCTGCCTTGAGTTTATCCAGCTCTTGGCAAAAAAAATTATTCTCCACCACTAGGGTTTTGAGGTTCTCAGCCTCTTCAATCATAGCACAGGACTGTTTCACCAGTGCTGTAAGACAAAATAACAATAGTTCAGCAAGTAATATTCGACTATGAAAATACAAGACAAGGCTTGAGTCTTGGAATGTTTACCTTCGGCCTCATCCTTGGAAACCTTCAGCTCAGCATTTTCATGTCGGAGAGCCTTGATCTCTCTCCGCTTGTTGTAGATATTCTTCAACAAATCCTGGTTATATGAATTAACTTTCTGTAAGTCAGAATACCCAAAGTCATAAGTCTATTGAAGACTTGGGCTAATATTGTTACTAATATCAACACGAGCCTTGGGGGCTACACTAGTTCATTCTTTGGCATCCTAAGGAAGCATAAACCCGGATTGTATATCCTACTTCATGCTTGGGGGCTAGAGGATATGATATAAAGTACAATAAAGAAAAGCGTGAGTTGGAATTCCGACTTACATGATGTTCATTTGTGAGCTTGCTTAGGCACATGTTCACCTCGGTGGTAACCTTCTCGGCGAGGGTGAGTGGAATAACCGGAGGTGGTGGAAGCACACCAGCTCTAAGTCCCTCGTCTCGAAGGCGGACTTGTTCAAGAAGGCCAGAGTACTTGGCGTCCTCCGCTTCTTGTGCTTCTTCTTCGGCAGAGAGATTTCGGCTCTCCAGGCATTGTCGGTCCAGAAGCTGGATTTCTTCCGCAGATTTTTGGGACAAGCCAAATTTGGCAAGCCCCAGATTGTTAAGGAGGTTTTCGGCGACGGTCTCTGCCGAGGGATCATTACCCGAAGAGGGTTCACCCTTATCTAAACCTGAGCCACCCATGGTGGCGTCAGTCAGCGACTCAAGGGTCATTGGTCCCGTTGAAGGAGCCAGATCTTCTGTGACAACCGGCGATGGAGTGATCACCGGTGTTGCAGAAGGTTGTGGGGCAGGAGTCGGAGGAGCCACGGCAGGAGAAACCATAGTCAGCTTCGTCTGCCGTAGGGGTTTCGAAGAAGTTCCCTTCCCCTTGCCCTTGATGAGCTGTTTAGCTCTGAGAATGTGATAAAGTAGAAAACATTACATCTCGGAAGAAAAATGAGTAAAGTACAAAGGCGGAAGTTGTGTTGGAAGTTACCTCTTCACGACTGTCACTTCCTTTGTGCCGACAGCCACTGTCAAAGCTTTGCGCTTCCTGGGCACAACATCTAGCAGTGGGACCAGTTCCTCCTCCTGAGAAAACTCCATAGGATACCCCTCGATAGGAGCCAGCTCTGACTCAAGGAGGTCATCAAGCTAAAAAGAAGAAAATATCTCAGCATTGCGAAATAACTTAAAAGGTGAAACACATAAAAGGGTTTATTGCTAAAGCTTACCGGAACTACAGGGTCTTCCGCTGTGTGCATGCCCAGAGACACATCCGGAATCTTTCTTTCAATCTACTCCTTAATCAGCCATTTAATCTGGCTTATGTAGTCCTGTGGCTTTAGGGCATTGGGGCTGATGCGGAGGGAGTCTTGTTTCGCCGCCGTGATGGAATGCATCAGTCGGTCGCCGTGGTACTGGAGAGGCTGGATCCGACGTGCCACCTAGCATTGGACTAAGTTGGACCATTTCAGGCCCTTGTGCTTCATTAGGTATTCGATCTGCCTCTTGGCAAGGATCAGATCGTCACTGAGAGCCGGAGGGGCCTCGTCCCAAGACGGTTGGGTCGTGGCAGCTCCATCGATGAAAGTCGGCAAAGCAGTAGCTTTGCCAGGACCAGGAATAACCTTATGGTAAAAGAAAGTGGCCGGCCATTGTTTGACCGACTCACTAGCTAGAATACGAGGATAAACACGCTCGCGTCTAACTGAAAGGCTAATAGTGCCAATAATATAAGGATTACGGGCAGTGATGGAGTTTCTCTGAACATGAAAGTAATACTGGTACAAAGTAAGACTCGGCCTAATGCCGAGCTACCCCTCGCACAAAGCTGTGTAAGAACTCATCTCTAAGATGGAGTTCGGGGGAAGATGGTGAAGCTGAACGCCATAGTGATCAATCACCTCGGAAAAGAATTCTGAGGGAGGGAAAGACAAACCTCTGTCGAGGTGGGTGCCTAAGTGTACCCGCTCGTCGGCGTGCGGGTTGGGGATGGTTTCAACGGAACCGCTCCGCCAGTCGCCGGCGCGGAGGAGACCTTCATTCTCCACACCGCGGAGTTTCTCGTCGTCGAGGAGGCACGGGATCCAAACCCCCCGGTTGCTCTCCTTCGTTGCCGCTACTGTCCCCGCCACCGCTGCTGCTGCCAAGCCGGATGATGAAGAGGAAGCCATTTCTCCAGTGCGCCGGTGACCTTAGAGGGGCGGCGCTAGGAATTTGGGAGGCGGGAGAGCTCTATGCGCGAGGGAGAAGTGGAGGAGAAGAAACAGCAAGGGGAACAGGTGAAGATGGGAGAAAGAGAATCCTCACCCCTTATAACCACCTAACCGCGCCAAGATTTGTGCAAACATCACTGTGTAAATGCCACGCATCGTGGAAGGAACTGGGAAGGACCCACGCGATGATTACGTCGCCTCGATCTCTGTGTATGCATTGAAACAGCGCCTCAGTTCCGTGAACGGCGGAACCACCAACGGTCGTGCTGACAGGATGTTTGTCAAATGACGTGACTTAACCATGACCAGTGTTAGATGACGTCAGAGACCAAGTTCCGGCTTAGTTTGAATATCAAGCTGGAAAATCCGAGTAACATGTTGATAGGTCCGACTTATTTTTAAGACCCGGATCGTATTCTTTATTGTGAAGTTTCAGGAACCCTTCAAGATTCTGCAAGCCGAAGATCAAGCTAGACAATGATGAATCTGACTTTGGATCTTGGAGACTTCCGGGGGCTGCTGTTGGGGATATACTTTCCGGGTATCCTCACAGTTCCACTTTGGGTTAGAGCTTTTCTTCACGGGCGGCCCAGTCAGGGAGAAAAGACGGAGTCTAGTCCGGCTACGGGAAGGCCCAGAAGACTTATCGACATAGGCCCATAGTGTTACTTGTAGTTCAAGATGTACTCTGGAACCGACTCTCAGTCGTAGCCAGACAGATCTCTCCTGTAAACCCTAGGTCGGATATCTATATAAGTCGTCCTAGGGAGAGCCTTTAGGACACCCTCAATAGTCTACAATCTCTACTCGCATAGGCGAACCCTTGTAACCCATATTCCGGCTCTGCCGTATTACTGGATTGCTAGCAGGAGTAGGATCCGTCCAAACCCAACGGATTCGAACCTGGGTAAACTTGTGTGCTCACCGTCCCGGAACACCGTATGTCTCACACCCCTCTCTTCTACACGCCTCGAGGACCCCCTCATGGCGTACTTGTCATCAATCTGACGACAAGGGGAGGTTGTAAGTCCATGGAGTTATGTATGTGTTAGAGAAATGCTTGGGCAGCTAGTCTAATCCATGCCTAATCATGGTGGAAACCTACAGCGAAACCATAATGAGCAATCTATGAAGCATTCTTCTTATAAAAAAGAGATAGAGATTGAGAAAAAAGAAAAAAGAAAAAAATATGAGAAAAGAGGAAAGAGAGAAAAAAGCACCATTTTCCCATGGTAAATAAGAAGATGCTGAGATGCTTATTGTCTACTTGCCTTGTCATTTTGATATGGGGATTCTTCCGTATCATCGGGCAAGGGGTACCCCGTTGGTGGTTCTCTATGATACACATGTACTTACTATGACAAGAACTTACCAGAAACTAAACTTGAGTAGCATGAGGAGCGGCCCTCGTATTCAAGGGACATGAGATTGCCAACTTATACTTTGTCAAGCATATACTCCATAGTTTGTTCACTTTAACCTTAATCACTTCAAGATGCTTATGATAGGGGCAATGAGAGCTGAAAGCTAATAAGTACCATAATTTTTGGAAGCTCTTTATGAGACTTGAATCCCTGCTTCCTTCCATGAAGGCCTTTCTTTTACTTTTATGTTGAGTCTCCATCTTCTATCTTTATGCACCTATTAAGAGAGCATAGTTGCCATTCTTAGTTTAATGTGCATTGTCCCAAGACTTGTTGATTGATGCATAACTTTGATATTGCTTGTTCTTAAACTATTTGTATCTAGTCACCCTTATGAACTTTGAAGGTGTGCCATGCATTTATGTTTTGCTACTCCATGAGGGACAAGCTGAATGCCACTATGCTGTGTTTTCTATATGTGAAACAAACAAACGTCTTTCAATGCATTGTTATTCATGATCTTTGTTTGTATCCTTTCATGTTGCCTGCATAGTCACTATGTCTTATTGTTAGAACTTCATCTTTCATGCTCATGTTTAGAGTACTTTGATCCCAGCTATCAATGTTCTACAAATACTTTGATCAAGATTGTGATGGTGCATGTGACCTCAAAAATTATTCTTTCTTTTTATCACTTACCTACTCGAGGACGAGCAGGAGTTAAGCTTGGGGATGTTGATACGTTGCTAACGTATCTATAGTTTTTGATGTTCGATGCTTGTTTTATATCTACTTTCTTATGTTTTGTCCACACTTTGGAGTACTTTTACACATTTTCTGGAAATAACCTATTAACAAGATGCCACAGTGCCAGTTGCCTGTTTTCTTCTGTTTTTGGTTCCAGAAAAGCTAGAAAATGAATATTTTTGGAATTGCACCGGACAAAAGCCAAAGTCGATATTTTACTAGAAGACTCATGGAGTCAGAAGACGAGATGCAGAGGGGCCAGGGGCTGGCCACACCATAGGGTGGCGCGGGTCCCCCTTGGTCGCGCCACAAAGTGGTGTGGGCCCCTGGTCCACCCTCTGACATCGCCCTTTCGCATATAAGAAGCCTCTGATGCAGAAACCCTAGAGAATCTAGCCTCCAGCCACGAAAAGTTCCGTAGTGCTGCCGCCACCGAAGGGGAGATTCGGGGGATAGAAAGTATCTGTTCCGACACCCTGCCTAGACGGGGAAGTGCCCCCGGAGCCATCTCCATCGATCTCCACCACCATCTCCATCATCGTTGTTGATTCCCATGATGATGAGGGAGTAGTTCTTCCTCGAGCCTAAGGGATCTACTGGTAGCTATGCGGTCATCTCTCTCTCTATGCATGATTATATTGTGATCATGAGCTTGTAATCAAGTAGATCTACCTTGCTACTCAAGTGCTTTAATAGATCTCTGGCTCTCCCCATGTGTGTGAAAGTGATAGCATGCACACCATGGTGGCACTTAGGCTAGAGAATACAAATACTTATTATGAGTTATATTTGGAGTTGGATGTCTCTTTGAAATTGTGGTGTTTGTTGGAAGTAGCGCTCAAGGTGATAGTGTGGGGTTATTGATGTCTACGCACTTCTATTCTTGTAGACAGGCCTCCAAGTGCAGAGGTTTATAGAACAGTAGCAAGTTTCCCTTAAGTGGATTACCCAAGGTTTATCCAACTCAGGGAGGAAGTGGTCAAAGGTATCCCTCTCAAGCAACCCTGCAATCAAGATACAAGAAGTCTCTTGTGTCCCCAACACACCCAATACACTTTTCAGGTGAATATGTGCACTAGTTCGGCGAAGAGATAGTGAAATACAAGTGGTATGGATATAAGACAACGGTGCCAGACAATAGCTTGATGGCGTGGAAGAGACTAAAGGAAAACTGAAATAAAGATGGAAGCAAGCAAACATGTAACAAATCTAATTGCAAACGGTGTTTCAATGCTTAGAAACAAGGCCTAGGGATCATACTTTCACTAGTGAACACTCTCATATAAATATCTTCTCTTTATGATACAACTCTGAACTACTCTCCGGTTGGACACTCTAATCCATGGTAGGGCTATAACAACACTCCTCAAAGTTCGCTTTCCCCATCTAGATAACACCACACTGTCACCTTGAGCACTAGATGGTTCCAACAAACACCACAATTTCATAGAGACATCCAACTCCAAATATAACTCATAACAAGTATTTTTAATCTCTAGCCTAAGTGCCACCATGGTGTGCACACTGTCAACTTCACACACATGGGGAGAGCAGAGATCTATTAAAGCACTTGAGTAGCAAGGTAGATCTAGTTGATTACAAAGCTCATTATCACAATATGATCATGCATAGAGAGAGAGAGAGATGAACACATAGCTACCGGTAGAACCCTTAGCCTCAAGGAAGAACTACTCCCTCATCATCATGGGAATCAACAACGGCGATGGAGATGGCGGTGGAGTCGATGGAGATGGATCCGGAGGCAATTACCCGTCCCGGTAGGGTGCCGGAACAGAGACTTTCTGTCCCCTGAATCTCCCCTTCGGTGGCACTGGTGTTGTGGAACTTTTTGTGGCTGGAGGCTATTCGATTTAGGGTTTTTGCATCGGGAGGCTTCTCATAGGCAAAGAGGCAAGGTCGGTGGGTGGACCAGGGTCCCACACCACCTGGTGGCGTAGCCAGGGCTAGACCGCGCCACCACATGGTGTGGCCAGCCCTTGGCCCCTCTCCGTCTCGTCTTCTGGCTCCGGGAGTCTTCCGATAAAATATCGACTTTAGCTTTTGTCCGGTCCAATTCCGAGAATATTCATTTTTTGGCTTTTCTGGAACCAAAAACAGAAGAAAACAGGCAACTGGCACTATGGCATCTTCTTAATAGGTTAGTCCAAGAAAGTGTATAAAAATACTCTAAAGTGTGGACAAAACATAAGAAAGTAGATTAAAACAAGCATGGAACATCAAAAATTATAGATACGTTAGCAACGTATCAGTTATCTAGATGGGGAAAGCGAACTTTGAGGAGTGCTGTTATAGCCCTACCATGGATTAGAGTGTCCAACCAGAGAGTAGTTCAGAGTAGTATCATAAAGAGAAGATATTTATATGAGAGTGTGCACTAACGAAAGTATGATCCCTAGGCCTTGTTTCTAAGCATTGGAACACCGTTTGCAACTAGATCTGTTACATGTTTGCTTGCTTCCATCTTTATTTCAGATTGCCTTTAGTCTCTTCCTACCCATCAACCACGCGCCATCAAAGCTGTTTTCTGGCACCGTTACCACTTATAATTATCCATAACACTTGTATTTCACTATCTCTTCGCCAAACTAGTGCACCTATACACCTGACAAGTGTATTGGGTGTGTTACAAGAGACTTCTTGTATCTTGATTGCAGGATTGCTTGAGAGGGATACCTTTGACCACTTCCTCCCTGAGTTCGATAAACCTTGGGTAATCCACTTAAGGGAAACTTGCTGTTGTTCCACAAACCTCTGCACTTGGACGCCCAACAACTGTCTACAATCATAGAAGTGCGTAGACATCACACCTCCACTATGAGCTTGGCATCCCAGCCATGGCCAAGTGCCATCCCAAGAATTGGATAGGTGGACATTCATATTCACAAGGCAGCCTTAGCTTCACCTCTTTCTGCAAGGGAACCCATACTAAGACATATAAACTTCCAGTTAAGCCCTACCCAACTCAGGTATTGTGGTTGTACGGTAAAATTGGAATGGTATCGCATCCGAACCCAACCATTAGTTTTTATCAAAGTCAAGGCACATGCCTCATTCAGTATCGTATTCAAACCAATGTGTTTCATAACACATGTCAAAACATTTCAATAGTATGACTCGTCATTCCAAGGTTTTCATAATCATTTTCTCCAAGTGTTCCCATCTAAAGTGATCAGTATTAGTTTAGCACTAGCAACTATCAATGAGAGTATCACTATTGAGGGGTGCTAATCAGGTGTAACAACCCAAGCTTAGTTATATGCTCTTGAGAGCATCTATTTCATTTTCCACAATCACAATTCATTAACTATTTAACAAACTTTGGTAAAGGTAAAAGAATAAAGCTTGCAAGTAAAACTTGGTTTTGGTATAATCAAGGTTGCATAACCAAGTATGCCTAGTGCATCTTGCATAGGTTAGCTTGCATGGATGGCTTGCATAGTTAAGCTTGCCTTGGTTGGTGCAGTTGTTGAAGTTCTCTTCTTCTTCGTAGTAGTACTCCTCCTCCTCGTACCCCGGCTCGATACTAGCGTCTATAAATAAATACGAGGTACACAATCACCAAACAATACTTAACTACTTCTATTTAGTACACAATGGCTCACACTATATGATCTAGCATCATCTTAATCATCACATGAAATATTGACATATTCTTATTTATCTTATTTTGGAAAATAATTTCTACTCATTGGAAAATACTTAAGATTTAATATCCTCCAATTAGAATATGGGATCATGTTGACACATGTCATCATGTCAACACTCGTATGTTTAAGTCTAGATTCCTATTATGTCGTACATCGCAATCCCAGGATTACCATTTTTGCGAGACATAACAGAATTGGTACCACACTACATCATCCATTACAAGCCATAATAAAGGTCTTACAAATAAAGGATCTCATGATCCAGTCTTAATACAATCAAAGCAGCGGAAAGTAAACATAGTAGGCTCCATCTTCATGTTCACATGCAATGCTGACGATGGGAGATGATCCTAGTTATCATAGACCTCTTGTTGTCCATCTTCCGGGTAGTCCTCCTCATAGTCTAGCCATGGGAATAGCCAGGAACAAAGCCATGAGTACTCTTTAAGTACTCGCAAACTATTACTAACATAATAAAGGTAAAACTAGTAGGAATCTTAAGCTCTAGGTTTGTTTGCAAAAAGCCAGGTTTATTTCATAAGGAATTTAAGAGTAAAAACTTTATTTAGTTCTCTACATCACTTAAGTGGGAACTTATATTTCATGTCCACAACTTTGTTGTGGTCAAGTTAAGTTCATCTTTCAAGTCACAAGTCCTTTTGAAAACATCTGACAACGAAACAGTATGGCCACTCCAATTGTCCATAACCGCGGATGCGGCTATTCGAATAGTTTGACACTCTACAGAGGTGGTACACTTTCACCCCAAAATTCGATACATCAGTCAAGGATAACCATGAATCATCATACTTGGTATGGGGATAATCAATCCTAACCTTTCAATTACACACCATAGTATAGACACCTTCCCTATGAGTTTGGCCTCCCAGCCATGGCCAACTGCCATCCCGGGAACTGCATAGGTGGACATTCATTCACGAGGTAGCCTCAGCTCAACCTCTTCCGCAAGGGAACCCATACTAAGACATATAAACTTCTAGTTAAGCCATACCCAACTCAGGTATTGTGGTTGTATGGTAAAATTGGAATGGTATCGCATCCGAACCCAACCATCAGTTTTTATCAAAGTCAAGGCTCATGCCTCATTCAGTTTCATCATCAAACCATTGTGTTTCATAACACATGTCAAAACATTTCAATAGAATGACTCCTCATTCCAAGGTTTTCATACTCATTTTAACCAGGTCTAGTGATCAAGTTTTAGTTTAGCACTAGCCACTCGTATGGAGTGTATCACTATAGAGAGGTGATATTCCAATACAAGTATCCAAGACTAGCTATATGATCTTGATGGTATCCATCCTACTTTTCAACTAATCACAATTCATTAACTAGATAAGAAAATTTAATAAAGGAAAAGTAAAGCTGGTAAGTAAAATTGGGATTGGTATAATCAAGTTGCCTAACCAAGCATGCATAGTGCATCTTGCATAGGTTCTCTAGTATAGTGGGCTTGCATAGATATCATGCAAAGTTCTAGCTTGCCTTGAGTAGTGCAGTTGTTGAAGTTCTCTTCTTCTTCCTCGAAGTACTCCACCTCGTCGTACCCTGGGTCGGTACTAGCGTCATAAATACATACAATGTACACAATCACCAAACAACACTTAACTACTTCTATTTAGCACACAAGGGATCATATTAGATGATCTGGCATCATCTCAATCATTACATGTAATAATGGCACATTCTTATTTATCTTATTTGGGAAAAGTAATTTCTACTCATTGAAAATACTTAAGATTTAATATTCTCCAATTAAAATAGTGGATCATGTTGACACATGTCATCACCACATATTTCAATACTTGGGAATGTGATTTAAAACGGTGGTCATGTATTACAAGATTTAATATTACTATTTAATAATATTCAAGTGACTAGAAATGCCTATATATCATTCTTTTAATATTCAACCATGTTTAATATCTGTAAAACTAAATATCTTTACATATTCATGTAGAGTATGGCAAGTGTGATTTTTTAGAATTGGAATCAACTCAAAAGCATTTATGGTTGATTTTATAAAAATGTTTGAAGTGGTAAAAGTCTTTGTCTTGTTATTTTTAGTATAGGTGATATATAGTTTCAATTGGTTTGAATCCAACAGTAGTGATTAGATATTTTGAATACCTTCCTAACAAAATTGGAATCATGCATTTTGGATCAGTACATCTCTTTGAATTGAATTTTGAATCTACTGACAGAATAGGGTTTTAAACTAAATAGACAAATCATATTTGAATTGCTGGGCTCTACACAGGAAAAGAAATGGGCTAGCCCAACTGCATAGCACACACGCAGCGGGCTGCTGATAGGTTGGTCCCACGTGTCAGTGGCTCTATCTAACTGAAACGGTATCAGCAAATCTCAGCGCTACAATTAGAACAAGATCTACGGCTGAGGTTCATCACCTACATCACAGAACTCCGGCGAGATTCTAAACCTAGCGGAACGGTGGGTGTCGTGAGAGGCTTACCAGGGCTCTAGTTAGGTCCGGCGATGGGGGCGAACGGGCTGGTCAATGATGGCGAGTCGATTGGTGGTCACGGAAGCTCTGGGGTGGCTCCAATCGATGGTGCCATTTCTTCCCTGCAGCGGCGGGCTCCGGTCAAATTCTGGCAGGGTGGTGCTTGCCTTGCTCCGGGAAGGGGTCTAGTGTATTTCTGAGTGAGTAGGAAGTGAGATGGTCTGCCGTTTGAGGTCCGGGGTGGCCCCTATTTATACACCGGCAATGGAGGCAGGGCGGCATGGTCGAGCTCATCGGCGACGTTGCTACAGGTTGATCTAAGCATGGCGCAGGGCATGGGTCGACGCAGTGGACAGCGGCGATCATCACGCTCGTAGTGGCGTGGCAAGGGGCGGTCTCGGTCGGTCGGGTGACGTCAGCGCTCTGTTCAGGTACAGACGTGTTCATCATCAGGTACGATGGTCACGGGGCGTGCGGTGGCGAACCATCGTGTCTGGGAGGTGGCTGGTTACGCGGCGTTTGCGGGTATGAGCAGAGAGAGCGAAGCGTGGCGTGGCTGCACGAGGCGGCTTCGGCGCTCCGTCGTGCTCTCGGCATGGCAGAGAGTTAAATGGGTGCAACAATTCTAGCTTCTCCACTTCTCGTCATTGGTCAAGGGGTGGACACAGAGGGGCGGTGAGGTCACAGCTAGTAGCTAGGCATCGTGGGAGAGGGTGGCGCGGCGTGTGGCGACCTGTCCATGATCGAACGGCATGACCTCGCTCGGGGACGGCATGGCACTGGTCAATGTGGCAAGTGAGGTTGCTCCTTTGCCCGGGCAAGTACCGGGGTGATCGTGGGTGAGCAAGTGAGGTTGATTGTAGTACCAAGATGAGCACAAGATTGATTTAAAATAGTATATAGTTGTTGAGTTTGTACTCTATCTGCTACGTGTTCGACTAAATGGCCGCATGAACTTAACCTTTGAATTTTTCCATGATTTTTGGTGGGTGAGCTAGTGACATGCTTGGTAGTCTCTGGTTGCTAGGAATTGTCAAGTGGTGGAGGTTTGAATGGTTTTTGAAAAATGATGATCTATGTACCTACACTTGATTCAGTTTTGAATTGCCTCTTAAATGGATTTGAAGATAGTTTCTGTAGGTTTGTAAAGTTTGCTTGGGTTCATTTTTACTTGGTCTAGCAAAGGGTGAAAAGATGTAGAATTGTTTCTACTGGAAATCTTTTACTAGAGATACCTAAAGTAGGCTAGTGGTTAACTTTTGCCAAAGTGACCATATGATCATATGCTTCACAATTGGTTTTGTTTTTATTTGATTTTGCTTGGAAATAATCTAGATGATGTGGTATTCATCTTTAAACTAATCCTTAACATTAATAGCAATCAAACATGGCAAAAGCAAGCATTCATACATCAATGGAAATCACACATGCATTGATATAGAGTTTAATAATAAAAGTTTTTGTTAACCCTAAACATGGGTGATTAGAACTTGATAATCTTGTTTAATATTTTTGAGGTGTTACAAACCTTCCCTCCTTAAAAAGAATCGCGTCCTGAGATTCAGGAAAAACTAGGAACTAAAGAGATTGGGAAGCTCTGTCCTAATATAATCTTCTCGCTCCCAAGTAGCTTCTTCTTTGGTATGGTTACTCCACTGGATTTTGAGAAACTTGATACTCCTGGTACGGGTGGTTCTGAATGCTTCTTCCAAAATATGGATGGGCACTTCATGATAGGTTAAATCCTTGTTGATATCTATGGCTCGGTGATCGATGTTCTTGAAAACTTCGGTCTTCTCCGAAACTTCTAGGCATTTGCAAAGTAACGAGATATGGAACACATTATGCATGGCTGACATCTCCTCAGGAAGTTCCAGTTGATAGGATACTTCTCCTCTACAGCTTAGAATCTTGAAGGGTCCAATATATCTGGGGGCAAGCTTTCCTTTTAGTCGAAAACGCTGCATTCCCTTCAAGGGTGATACTTTGAGATACACAAAATCTCCGACATTGAAGGTCAGGTCTCGGCATCTTTTATCAGCATAACTCTTTTGTCTAGATTGAGGGGTCTTGAGGTGTTCACGGACTTTGTGAACCTTCTCTTCAGCTTCTCGTAGGATGTCGGGTCCAAAAATCTGACTCCCTCCTACCTGCGACCAATTCAAGGGGGTACGGCACTTTCTTCCATACAAAAACTCAAATGGGGCCATTTGCAAACTAGCTTGATAATTGTTGTTGTATGAGAATTCTGCGAAAGGTAGACAGTCTTCCCATTTAGATCCATACTCTAACACACAGGCTCTCAGCATATCTTCTAAGATCTGGTTTACTATTTCTGTCTGTCCGTTAGTTTGCGGGTGATAAGTTGTGCTAAAGTTCAATTTGGTTCCTAATCCTTCTTGGACTTTCTTCTATAACCTTGAGGTAAACTGGTTTCCTCGATCTAACACAATGGTGTTGGGGGTTCCATGCAGACTAACTATTCTAGCAATGTACAACTCTGCTAGCTTCGAGCTTTGGTAGGTAGTTTTGACGGGTATGAAATGGGCTACCTTGGACATTCTATCCACTATGTCCCAAATAGAATCATTTCCCCTACTAGATGTAGGAAAACCTGTGATGAAATCCATTCTGATAGAATCCCATTTCCTTTCCGGAATCTGTGATGGTTGCAAAAGTCCTGCGGGTCGCTGATGTTCCGCCTTGACTCTCTGACAGATATCACACTTGGATATGTAGCTTCCGACTTCTCTCTTCATTTTGTGCCACCAAAATTGCTCCTCCAAATCCTGATACATCTTGGTTCCTCTCGGCTGAATAGAATAAAGGTTATCATGGGCTTCCTGCTTAATGACTTGTTTCAACTCCGAATCTGCTGGCACATAGATACGTCCTTTATACCACAAAACTCCTTCTTCATCTTTAGTGAATCTGGGTACCTTCCCTGTCTCGAAACGACGCTTGATTCCATCAATACTAGCATTTCCTTTCTGGGCTTCCTTGATCTGACTAATCAAAGTGGGTTGAAGTTCAATGTTGGCTAGAAATCCTTCGCTAACTAGCTCCACTCTGAAATTCTCCATCTCCTCATGCAGACTTGGCTAGGCTGCCTTAATCATGGTGTTTAATCTACACGGTAGTCTACTAAGAGCATCCTCTACCACATTGGCCTTGCCGGGATGATAGTGAATGTCAAGGTCATAATCCTTGATTAACTATATCCATCTCCTTTGCCTCATATTCAGCTCCTTTTGGGTGAAAATATACTTCAAACTTTTGTGATCAGAATAAATCTCACATCGGTTACCCATAAGGTAATGACGCCATGTCTTCAAAGCTAACACTACGGCTGCTAGTTATAAATCATGGGTGGGTAGTTCTTTTCATGTTGCTTCAGTTGTCTAGATAGATATGATATGACTTTGCCTTCTTGCATCAACACACATCCGAGACCAATCTTGGATGCATCACAGTATACATCAAAAGGCTTCTTGATATCTGGCATGATCAAAATTGGGGCTGAAATCAATCTCTTCTTGAGATCTTGAAAACTTGCTTCACATTTGTTCGTCCATTCAAACTTCTTGTCTTTCTTCAATAACTGGGTCATCGGTCTTGCGATGCTTGAAAATCCTTCAACAAACTTGCGGTAGTATCCGGCTAATCCAAGAAATGCACGGACTTTGGTTTGGGTGGTCAGGGCTTTCCATTCTTCCACATCCTTAATCTTGGCGGGATCGACAGTAACTCCTCCTGTCGACAAGATATGGCCTAGGAATCCTACTTCCTTTAACCAGAACTCACACTTGCTAAACTTGGCATACAACTGATGCTCCCTAATGGTTTCAAGGATGGTTCTCAGGTACTGCTCATGGTCTTCTTCTGACTTGGAGTAGATCAGAATGTCATCGATAAAAACAACAACAAACTTATCCAGGAAGTTCATAAAAATGTTATTCATGAGGTTCATGAAATAAGTGGGGGCATTGGTTAATCCAAAAGAAATGACATTGTACTCATACAATCCATATCTGGTGGTGAAGGCAGTCTTTGGGATATCTGTGGCACAAATCTTCAATTGGTGATAACCAGTTCTAAGATCAATCTTAGAAAACACTCTGGCACCAGTAGGTTGATCAAACAAATCTCATTTCTTTGGAAGTGGGTACTTGTCCTTGATGGTGACATCATTCACCTTCCAATAATCCGTACACAAACGGTTGGCACCATCCTTCTTATCAACAAATAGAACAGGTGACCTCCATGGCAATGCACTTGGTTGTATCAAACCTTTTCCCAGCATATCATCAAGTTGTTTCTTGAGCTCCACTAATTCAGATAGGTTCATATTATAGGGTCTCTGAGCTATGGGTCCAGTTCCAAGAACTAGTTCAATGATAAACTCGATATCCCGATCTGGGGGCATACCGGGCAATTCATCTGGGAACACATCGGGGTATTCACAGACTACTCTAACTTTGTCAATGGTTGATTTGGCTAAACTCTTGTTGCACTTGAATTGATGGGACAGCGTCTCAGATACATGTTCTGCTGATACTCCGGTGCTATTGGTCATGGTTATGGATTTCTTGGCATAGTCGATTAATCCTTGATGTTTCGACATCCAATCCATCTCTAGCACTACTTCCAAACCTTTGGTTCCAACTACTATTAGATTGGCATAAAAATCTATCCCATGGATTCTGATTGGTACGGCCTTGCAAATTTTTCTAGCTTTGGTGGTTGAACTAGGTATTTGAACTGTCATAACATGCTTCAAATTTGTGGGTTGAATCTTACTAGTGCATGCAAATTCTTCTGTAACAAACGAGTGCAATGCTCCAGAATCAAACAACACTCTTGCTTGAACTGAGTTAACAGAAAACATACCTAGCACGACATCTGGCGCTTCATGGGCTTCCTCAGCATTCATGTGGAACAGACGGTTGGTACGGTTGTGCGGGTTTCCTAGGGAAAATCTCTTTCCAGGCTGGACACGGCGCTGCCGTTGGGCAGGTGCAGTAACATTGGTTGCTGCGGGAAGCTTCTTGGGACACTCGTTGGAGTAGTGACCCGTGACTCCACACTCAAAATAAGTTATCATTGACTTGTCTTTCCCTGTGACATGCACAACATTGCTTCTAGTCCTTGGGGCAGTATTTTTGTTGTTGTTATTGTTGGACTTTGGTAGTGCACGGTTTAAATTATTGGGGTTGCCGGGGTTGTTGTTGTGGTTTCCTCTGGGCCTTGGGTTTCCTTCGCCACGGTTGGGGTAGTTCGGAT
This sequence comes from Avena eriantha, assembly GCA_910589775.1. Taxonomy (NCBI): domain Eukaryota; kingdom Viridiplantae; phylum Streptophyta; class Magnoliopsida; order Poales; family Poaceae; genus Avena; species Avena eriantha. The sequence continues at coordinate 225,684,439 of OU342742.1, forward strand.
GGTTCATTGGGGGTCTGTTGTTTCTAGGTGCATATCCTGCAGACGGGTTGGGGCGATACTTCGGGGTATGGTGGGGTCCAGGTTGGTGCATGATACAACGCTTGCAGTTCGCACTGGCTTGGTTTATCTTTCCTTCCATCTGGATAGCTGAATCCATTAAAGCTTCAAGGTCGCCAAATGGAATGTTGACTAGCATTGTCTACATCTCATCATGAAGACCATTCAGGAATCTCTCCTTCTTATTCGCTTCAGTGTCAATCTCATCAGGTGCATACCTAGCTAGTGACAAAAATGGGTCACGGTACTCAACCACAATCATTCTTCCTTGCTTTAGTTCTCTGAATTCATCCCCCATCCTCTTGATCAAACCTGGGGGTACATGGGTCCTGCTGAACTTGAGCTGGAATTCTTCCCAAGTCATCATCTGACCTCCGTTCATCATACGGCTGCTATTCCACCAATATCTTGCATAGCCTGCCAGATAGTGGGTGGCAAACAGTACCTTCTCATTGGCATCTACTCCTGCCACTTCTAAGTTGTTTTCCATGGTCTGTAGCCAGTCATCAGCATCTAAGGGTTCTTCTGACTTGCTAAACATAGGAGGATTGGTACTCTAGAAGTTCTTGAGCTTGTTTCCATGGTGATCTTGGTTTCCATGGCCTTGATTATTGTGGGCCATCTCGGCTATCTATTGAAGAGTGGCTAAGTTGGCTTGACATTCAGCTCTACCGGCTTCACGATCTCAAACTAACATCTATAGAATCTGAAGCATTGGGTCCCGAGATGAACTGCTTCCTCCGGGGTTACCGCGAGTCATCTGAAGATTGATATAGATAATGATACAAGTGTTGGAGATATGCCCAAGAGGCAATAATAAAAGTGATTATTATTATATCTTTGTGTTTATGATGAATGTTTACATCCCATGCTATAATTGTATTATTAGGAAACACTAATACATGTGTGTTTTGTAAACATAAGAGAGTCCCTAGTAAGCCTCTTGTTGAACTAGCTTGTTGATTAATTGATGATCATGGTTTCCTGATCATGGACATTGGATGTGATTAATAACAAGGTTATATCATTAGGAGAATGATGTGATGGACACACACCCATAGTAAGCGTAGCATAAGATCAAGTCATTAAGTTCGTATTGCTGTAAGCTTTCAAATACATAGTAACCTAATCCTTCGACCATAAGGTTGTGTTAATCACCATCACCGGATGGGTACTTTGATGACATCAAATGCCGCTTCATAACTGGGTGGTTATAAAGTTGTCATTGGGTATTCTGAAAGTATGTGTTGAAGCGCATGAACCAAGATTGGGATTTGTCCATCCATATGACGGATAGATATACTCTGGGCCCTCTCGGTGGAATGTCATCTAGTTAGCTTGCAAGCATGTGACTAGGTCACAAGGGATGACATATCACGGAACGAGTAAATAGTACTTATCAGTAACGAGGTAGAACTAGGTATGGGGATGCCGACGATCAAACCTCGGATAAGTATAGTATTGTGAGACAAAGGGAATTGGTTTCGTATGTAAATGGTTCAATCGATCGCGAAGTCATCGTTGAGTATGTAGGAGCCATTATGGATCTCCAGGTCCCGCTGATGGTTATTGATAGGAGATGTGTCTCTATCATGTCTACATATTCACGAACCGTAGGGTGACACACTTAAGGTTCGAAGTTGTTTTAAGTAGATATGGAATATGCGTTGGAGACCGAATGTTGTTCGGAGTCTCGGAATGGATCCGGGACATCACGAGGAGATCCGGAATGGTCCGGAGAATAAGATTCATATATAGGGGATCATTTTCTAAGTTAGGAAATGTTCCGGAGTGTTTGTATGAGGATTCTAGAAGGTTTCGGAATGTTCCGGAAGGTTCTAGAAGATATCTTGGAGTTTCTTGAAAATCAAGATAGGGATCAAGGAGTCCTGGTGGGTCAAGATACGGAGTCGTGGGGGAGGAGGACTCCTCCCCCCACCTCCAATCCGTCGGCCTACAAGGGAGGGGAGTCCTACAAGGACTCCCCCTCCCTAGGCGCCTCCCTTCTTTAAATAGAGGGGCAGGGGCGCCCCCTCCTCCCCTGCTCCCATAACACCCAATCTCTGCCGCCTCTCTCCTCCACCTTCTTCTGCACCGGCATAGGCGAAGCCCTACAGAATTCTCTACTCCACCACCACCACGCCGTCGTGCTGCTGGGATTCCGTGGAGAAGATCTACTACCTCCGCTGCCCGCTGGAACGGGGAGAGGAAGGTCTACTTCGACTCCGCACGTGTGACCGACTGCGGAAGCGCTGCCGAATTGCGGCGCCGGAAGGATCGTCTACTTGACCGACGGCGGAAGCGCTGCTGGAACGCGACGCCGGAAGGATCGTCCACTTGACCGACTGCGGAAGCGCTGCTGGAACGCGACGCCGGAAGGATCGTCCACACGATCTTGAGATCGGCAAGTGATCGACTACATCAACCACGAGATCTAATCTCGTTAACGCTTTCGGATCTACGAGGGTTAGTTCCTATCTATCTCGTTGCTCATGTCTAGTAGATTAGATCTTGGCTTTTATCTAGATTGGATCTAGGTTTTGTTCGTTCTTGCGGTAGAATTTTTTTGTTTTTCCATGCTACGAACCCATCAGTGGTATCAGAGCCGTATCTATGCGTAGATCTGTTGCACGAGTAGAACACAATGTTTTTGTGGGCGTTGATGCTTTTGTTGTCGGTGACTTAGCGTGTACTTTGCAGCTTGCGGCATGGTGGGATGAAGCGGCTCGGGCTAACATTACATGTCATCGCACATGAGACTTGCTCCACGCTTGACGTGCAACTTGGTTTGCACAAGTGGCTTTGCGGGTGTCTGTCTCTCCCACCATAGTTAAGATTCAATTTACAATGAGCATCTTGACAACACTTGTATCAACGTTGTGGTTCATGTTCATAGGTAAGATCGGTCTTATGCGAAAGCCCCAAACCACGTAAAACTTGCAAAGAAAATTAGAGGTGTCTAACTTGTTTTTGCAGGGGTTTTGTGATGTGATATGGCCACCATGTGATTGTGATTGTATTTGATGTATGCAATGATCCTTGTTGTAATATGGCAACCGGCAGGAGCCTAATGGTTGTCTTTAATTCTGTTAAGACCTGCGTGTCTATTCATCTTGTAATAGCTTTATTCCAAGTAGTTGTAATAGTTGCTGGTGATGATGGACAACCATGAAGCGGCGCCACTGACCTTGACGCAATGCTGGTGATGATGGAGATCATGTTCGTGCTTTGGAGATGGAGATCAAAGGCGCAAGAAGAAAAGGCCATATCATATCACACTAATTATGAATTGTCTGTGATGTTAATCCTTTATGCATCTTGTATTGCTTAGATCGCGACGGTAGCATTATAAGATGATCCCTCTCACTAAATATCAAGTAATAAAGTGTTCACCCTTAGTTGGCACCATTGCTAAGACTCGTCGTTTCGAAGCATCTCGTGATGATCGGATGTGATAGATTCTACGTGTGCATACAACGGGTGCAAGCCAGATTTGCACATGCAGAAACTAAGGTTATCTTGACGAGCCTAGCATGTACAGACATGGTCTCGGAACACGGAATACCGAAAGCTAGAGCATGAGTCATATAATTGATATGATGAACATGAAGATTGTTCGCCGATGAAACTACATCTTCTCTCGTGAAGATCGGACTTGGTGTAGTGGACTTGGTTCGTGTAATCACTAAGACAATGTGAGGGATGTTGTTTTGAGTGGGAGTTCACCTAGTTAGTTTAAGAATTAAATTAGAACTCAATTTATCATAAACTTAGTCTAAACTACTTGCAAATTGTTGTAGATTATGGCGACCCCCTCCATCAATTTCAATGCGTTCCTAGAGAAAGAAAAGCTTAAGAACAATGGAAGCAATTTCACGGACTGGTTCTGTGGACTGAAGATCGTCCTCAGGGCTGGTCAGTTGACCTGTGTGCTCGATGCACCGCTAGGTGACCCACCTGCAGATAATGCCACCGATGACGAAAAGAATGTTTTTGCCACTCGGAAAAATCATTACTCCACAGTTCAGTGTACCATCCTGTACGGTTTAGAAGCGGAGCTCCAACAGCGTTTTGAGCACCACGACCCGTTCGAGATCATTAAGGAGCTCAGGCTAATTTTTGAGACTCGCGCGGCCATGGAGAGCTATGAGGCCTCCGAAAAATTCTTTAACTGTAAGATGGAAGAAGGAAGCTCTGTTAGCGAGCACGTGCTCACCATGTATGGGTACGCAAAGAAGCTCCAAGAGTTGGGAATATCGATTCCTAATGAATTGGGGATTCACCATCTCCTTCAATCACTGCCACCAAGTTACAAGAACTTTGTGATGAACTACAACATGCACTGCATGAACAAGATGTTGCTTGAACTGTCGTCCATGCTAAAAACTGCTGAAGTGGAGATCAAGAAGGAGCACCAAGTGTTGATGGTCAATAAGAACACCAATTTCAAGAAAAAGGGCAAGCCTAGGAACAAGGGCAACTTCAAGAAGGACGGCAAGAAAGCTGCCGCACCTGCTAAGAAGCCCAAGGCTGGTCCTAAGCCTGAAACTGAGTGCTTCTACTGCAAGTGTGCTGGTCACTGGAAGCGTAACTGCCCCAAGTACCTGGCGGATCTGAAGAACGGCAACATCAAGAAGAAAGGTATATTTGATATATGTGTTATAGATGTGTATCTTACTAGTAATCGTAGTAGTGCCTGGGTATTTGATACTGGTTCGGTTGCTCATATCTGTAACTCGAAACAGGAGCTGCGGAATAAACGAAGACTGGCAAGAGACGAGGTGACGATGCGCGTTGGAAATGGCTCCAAGGTTGATGTGATCGCCGTCGGCACGCTCCCTCTACATCTACCTTCGGGATTAGTTTTAAATTTAAATAATTGTTATTTGGTGCCTGCGTCCTGCGTTAAGCATGAACATTATATCTGGATCCTGTTTATTGCGAGACGGTTACTCTTTTAAGTCCGAGAATAAAGGTTGTTCGATTTATATGAGTAATATCTTTTATGGTAATGCACCTGAGATGAATGGTTTATTCTTACTGAATCTCGATAGTAGTGATACACATGTTCACAACATAGATGCCAAACGAATAAAATTGAATGATAATTCTACATACATGTGGCACTGTCGTCTTGGTCACATTGGAGTGAAGCGTATGAAGAAACTCCATTCTGATGGACTTCTTGAATCACTTGATTTTGAATCACTTGAAAGATGCGAAGCATGTCTAATGGGAAAAATGACTAAGACTCCATTCTCTGGAATAATGGAGCGAGCTACAGACTTATTGGAAATAATACATACCGATGTGTGCAGTCCAATGAGTGTAGCATCGCGTGGTGGATATCGTTATGTTCTCACTTTCACGGATGACTTAAGTAGATATGGGTATGTCTACTTTATGAAACATAAGTCCGAAACTTTCGAGAAGTTTAAGGAATTTCAAAGTGAAGTGGAAAATCATCATAACAAGAAGATTAAGTTTCTGTGTTCTGATCGCGGAGGTGAATAAATGAGTTATGAGTTTGGCATGCATTTAAAGAAATGTGGAATACTTTCACAATTGACACCGCCGGGAACACCACAGCGTAATGGTGTGTCCGAACGTCGTAATCGAACTCTCTTAGATATGGTCCGATCTATGATGTCTCTTACAGATTTACCGTTATCATTTTGGGGCTATGCATTAGAGACAGCCGCATTCACTTTAAATAGGGCACCATCTAAATCCGTTGAAACGACACCGTACGAATTGTGGTTTGGTAAGAAACCTAAGTTGTCGTTCCTTAAAGTTTTGGGTTGTGAGGCATATGTAAAGAAGTTACAACCTGATAAGCTAGAACCCAAAGCAGAGAAATGCGTCTTCATAGGATACCCTAAAGAAACAATTGGGTATACCTTCTATCATAGATCCGAAGGCAAAGTTTTCGTTGCAAAGAATGGATCCTTTCTTGAGAAGGAGTTTCTCTCGAAAGAGGTGACTGGAAGGAAAGTAGAACTCGATGAGGTTATTGAACCTTCTCTCGGATTTGAGAGTAGCGTAGCACTAGAAGATGTTTTTGTGCCGCCTGCACCAATTAGAGAGGAAGCTAATGATAATGATCATGAAACTTCAAATGAAGTTACTGCTGAACCTCGCAGGTCAACGAGGGTTCGTACCACTCCTGATTGGTATGACTCTTCCTTGAACGTCATGTTGGTGGACAACGCTGATGACCCTGCGACATATGAAGAAGCTATGGTGAGCCCAGATTCCGACAAATGGCTAGAAGCCATGAAATCCGAAATGGGATCCATGTACGAAAACCAAGTGTGGACTTTGGTGGACTTACCGGATGGCCATAAGGCTGTCGAGAACAAATGGATTTTCAAGAGAAAAACAGATGCTGATGGTAATGTTACCGTCTATAAAGCTCGACTTGTCGCGAAAGGGTTCCGACAAATTCAAGGAGTTGACTATGATGAGACTTTCTCACCAGTAGCGAAGCTAAAGTCTGTGAGGATTTTGTTAGCAATTGCTGCATATTTTGATTATGAGATTTGGCAGATGGATGTCAAAACGGCGTTCCTTAATGGTGACATTGAGGAAGAGTTGTATATGGTACAACCCAAGGGTTTTGTCGATCCTAAAGATGCTGACAAGGTATGCAAACTTCAGCGCTCCATTTATGGACTGAAGCAAGCATCCCGGAGTTGGAATCAACATTTTGATAAAGTAATCAAAAAAATTGGGTTTATACAAACTTATGGAGAAGCTTGTATTTACAAGAAAGTGAGTGGGAGCTCTGTAGCATTCCTAGTACTATATGTAGATGACATATTGTTGATTGGGAATGATATAGAACTTCTTAATAGCGTCAAAACCTATTTGAATAATAGTTTTTCAATGAAGGATCTTGGCGAAGCGGCATATATTCTAGGCATCAAGATTTATAGAGATAGATCAAGACGCCTAATAGGGCTTTCACAAAGTACATACTTGGACAAAGTTCTAAAGAAGTTTAGAATGGAAGATAGCAAGAAAGGGTTCGTGCCCATGTTGTTAGGTAAGACCTTGAGTAAAACTCAAAGTCCAGCTACGGCAGAAGATAGAGAGAAAATGAATAAAATTCCCTATGCCTCGGCCATAGGTTCTATCATGTATGCCATGCTGTGTACAAGACCGGATATAGCACATGCTGTTAGTTTAACTAGCAGATATCAAAGTGATCCTGGAATGGAGCACTGGACAGCGGTCAAGAATATCCTAAAGTACCTAAATAGGACTAAGGATATGGTTCTTTCTTATGGAGGTGATGAACAGCTTGTTGTAAACGGTTACACCGATGCTAGTTGGAACACCGATCCGGATGACTCAAAGTCACAGTCAGGATACGTATTTATTTTGAATGGTGCTGCAGTCAGCTGGAGGAGTGCGAAGCAAAGCGTTGTGGCGAAATCTTCAACTCAATCGGAATACATAGCTGCTTCGGAGGCTGCACAAGAAGCTGTTTGGATGAAGGAATTCATTACTGAACTCAGCGTGGTTCCCAGTGCGTTGGACCCGATGGCCATATACTATGACAACACAGGTGCCATAGCTAATGCACAGGAGCCAAGGTCACATAGCAAGCTGAAGCACATCAAGCTACGTTTCCACGCTATTCGCGAGTATGTCCGAGAAGGTGACATAAAGATTTGCAAAGTACACACTGATCTGAATGTGGCAGATCCGTTGACTAAACCTCTCCCTAGGGCAAAGCATGACCAAGACCAGAACGCCATGGGTGTTCGGTATATTACCATGTAATCTAGATTATTGACTCTAGTGCAAGTGGGAGACTGTTGGAGATATGCCCAAGAGGCAGTAATAAAAGTGATTATTATTATATCTTTGTGTTTATGATGAATGTTTACATCCCATGCTATAATTGTATTATTAGGAAACACTAATACATGTGTGTTTTGTAAACATAAGAGAGTCCCTAGTAAGCCTCTTGTTGAACTAGCTTGTTGATTAATTGATGATCATGGTTTCCTGATCATGGACATTGGATGTGATTAATAACAAGGTTATATCATTAGGAGAATGATGTGATGGACACACACCCATAGTAAGCGTAGCATAAGATCAAGTCATTAAGTTCGTATTGCTGTAAGCTTTCAAATACATAGTAACCTAATCCTTCGACCATAAGGTTGTGTTAATCACCATCACCGGATGGGTACTTTGATGACATCAAATGGCGCTTCGTAACTGGGTGGTTATAAAGTTGTCATTGGGTATTCTGAAAGTATGTGTTGAAGCGCATGAACCAAGATTGGGATTTGTCCATCCATATGACGGATAGATATACTCTGGGCCCTCTCGGTGGAATGTCATCTAGTTAGCTTACAAGCATGTGACTAGGTCACAAGGGATGACATATCACGGAACGAGTAAAGAGTACTTATCAGTAACGAGGTAGAACTAGGTATGGGGATGCCGACGATCAAACCTCGGATAAGTATAGTATCGTGAGACAAAGGGAATTGGTTTCGTATGTAAATGGTTCAATCGATCGCGAAGTCATCGTTGAGTATGTAGGAGCCATTATGGATCTCCAGGTCCCGCTGATGGTTATTGATAGGAGATGTGTCTCTATCATGTCTACATATTCACGAACCGTAGGGTGACACACTTAAGGTTCGAAGTTGTTTTAAGTAGATATGGAATATGCGTTGGAGACCGAATGTTGTTCGGAGTCTCGGAATGGATCTGGGACATCACGAGGAGATCCGGAATGGTCCGGAGAATAAGATTCATATATAGGGGATCATTTTCTAAGTTAGGAAATGTTCCGGAGTGTTTGTATGAGGATTCTAGAAGGTTTCGGAATGTTCCGAAAGGTTCTAGAAGATATCTTGGAGTTTCTTGAAAATCAAGATAGGGATCAAGGAGTCCTGGTGGGTCAAGATACGGAGTCGTGGGGGAGGAGGACTCCTCCCCCCACCTCCAATCCGTCGGCCTACAAGGGAGGGGAGTCCTACAAGGACTCCCCCTCCCTAGGCGCCTCCCTTCTTTAAATAGAGGGGCAGGGGCGCCCCCTCCTCCCCTGCTCCCATAACACCCAATCTCTGCCGCCTCTCTCCTCCACCTTCTTCTGCACCGGCATAGGCGAAGCCCTGCAGAATTCTCTACTCCACCACCACCACGCCGTCGTGCTGCTGGGATTCCGTGGAGAAGATCTACTACCTCCGCTGCCCGCTGGAACGGGGAGAGGAAGGTCTACTTCGACTCCGCACGTGTGACCGACTGCGGAAGCGCTGCCGAATTACGGCGCCGGAAGGATCGTCTACTTGATCGACGGCGGAAGCGCTGCTGGAACGCGACGCCGGAAGGATCGTCCACTTGACCGACTGTGGAAGCGCTGCTGGAACGCGACGCCGGAAGGATCGTCCACACGATCTTGAGATCGGCAAGTGATCGACTACATCAACCACGAGATCTAATCTCGTTAACGCTTTCGGATCTACGAGGGTTAGTTCCTATCTATCTCGTTGCTCATGTCTAGTAGATTAGATCTTGGCTTTTATCTAGATTGGATCTAGGTTTTGTTCGTTCTTGCGGTAGAAATTTTTTGTTTTTCCATGCTACGAACCCATCAGTGGTATCAGAGCCGTATCTATGCGTAGATCTGTTGCACGAGTAGAACACAATGTTTTTGTGGGCGTTGATGCTTTTGTTGTCGGTGACTTAGCGTGTACTTTGCATCAACAAGAGGGAAATTTCTATGGTGCATGGGTTTGTTTCAAAAAGCTTTAAACTTTGAGTATGACTCAAGTTTGAAAACTAACCACTTCTTCTCATTCATTCATTCCAAGCACACAATACAAACACACACCACAACTAGAAAATAGATGGTTTTAAGAACCATTCTATGAAGCTACGATACAGGGGGACCGGGTACAACTCACACCTGCGATAGTGCTCAGGTGCGACTACTCATCATCGGGGGTGTCGGGCTCCTCATCATCAATGAAGTCAGCATCATCCTCATTAGTGTGGTCCTCCATGGCTGCGTCATCCAGGTAGTCATTGTCATCACTGAGGTACGAGTGGATATCAGCACGGATATCTTCACCTTCCTCCTCCTTCTCCTCCAGCTAGATCTCTTGGTCGTGGATAGTCTCCTCCATGGTGGCTACCTTCTGACGAAGACGGGAGATGATGCGATCCTTTTTGTTGTGCTGGCAACGAAGTGACTTCACTCCTTGGCAAGGATGGCGAGGATGGCGAGGGTTTGCTTCAACAGCTTCAACATGGTTCTGATTGGCGTACGCACGAGCGTTGTCCAACTCCTTCTGAGTCTCATGTAGCATGAAGTCCAAGTGGTCCACATGATGCCTTAACTCCGGATGTGACGGCATGGCCAAAGGCTGTCCAGTAGAGTCACGTCTTACATAGTGGGCGTAGCGGGTGCCATTGATCTGGTTGATGTTCTGAGCACACAGACGAGCAAGTGCCTCCTACATTGCCCTGGCTAGATCGTCTAACCAGTTGCTCTCCCTAACACTGGATTGAATCTTCTCTGAAAGCGGTGGCTCCATTTTGCCTCTCAGGTCGGCAACAATTAGCCACTGTAGCTCCCCTCCAGATTGGTCATTGAGATGTGCTCCGAAGAACTCCAGGTGCGGGTGTCCAAGATACTCCGAGAGCTGGTCCAAATCCCTCTCAAAGATGAGCTCCCCTCCATTTCCCAACTGGTAAAACTTGCTATATTTGACTTCCATCTATAAGCAATTAAGATGAGTAAGTTAGTGAAGTGATCAAGTGTGTCAAATTTTATGTAGAATTGCAAGAATTTTGAGGAACAAGTGATCTCTTTTTGAAAGAATCTCAAGGATAAGAGTGAGAATAGGTTTTAGTAAATACTCATTTACTCTGTTTTGAAACTAAGTTTTTCAGACGTCCATTCTAACTAGGGTCTCCTATGGTCAGGATGGCTCTGATACCAAATTGTCAACACCCGTATTTTTAAGTCCAAATGCCTGTTATGCCGTACATCGCAATCCCAGGATTACCATTTTTGCGAGACATAATAGAATTGGTACCACAGTACATCATCCATTACAAGCCATAATAAAGGTCTTACAAATAAAGGATCTCATGATCCAATCTTAATACAATCAAAGCAGCGGAAAGTAAACGTAGTAGGCTCCATCTTCATGGTCACAAGCAATGCTGACGATGGGAGATGATCCTAGTTATCATAGACCTCTTGATGTCCATCTTCCGGGTAGTCCTCCTCATAGTCTAGCCATGGGAATATCCAGGGATGAAGCCATGCGTACTCTTTAAGTACTCGCAAACTATTAATAACATAAGAAAAGTAAAACCAGTAGGAATCTTAAGCTCTAAGATTGTTTGCAAAAACCAGGTTTATTTCATAAGGAATTTAAGAGTAAATACCTAATTTAGTTCTCTACATCACTTAAGTAGGAACTTATATTTTATGTCCACGACTCTGTTGTGGTCAAGTTAAGTTCATCTTTCAAGTCACAAGTCTTTTTGAAAACATCTGACAACGGAACAGTATGGACACTCCAACTGTCCATAATCGCGGACGTGGCTATTCGAATAGTTTGACACTCTGTAGAGGTGGTACACTTTCACCACAAAATTCGATACATCCGTCAGAGATAACCATGAATCATCATACTCGGTATGTGGATAATCAATCCTAACCTTTCAATTACACACCCTAGTATAGACACCTTCCCTATGAGTTTGGCCTCCCAGCCATGGCCAACTGCCATCCGGGGAACTACATAAGTGGACATTCATTCATGAGGTAGCGTCAGCTCAACCTATTCTGCAAGGGAACCCATACTAAGACATATAAACTTCTAGTTAAGCCCTACCCAACTCAGGTATTGTGCTTGTACAGTAAAATTGGAATGGTATCGCATCCGAACCCAACCATTAGTTTTTATCAAAGTCAAGGCTCATGCCTCATTTAGTTTCATCATCAAACCATTGTGTTTCATAACACATGTCAAAACATATCAATAGAATGACTCCCCATTCCAAGGTTTGCATACTCATTTTCACCAGGTGTTCCCATCTAAAGTGATCAAGTTTTAGTTTAGCACTAGCCACTAGTATGGAGTGTATCAACATAGAGAGGTGCTAGTCCAATACAAGTATCCAAGACTAGTTCTATGATCTTGATGGTATCCATCCTACTTTTCCACTAATCACAATTCATTAAATAGATAAGAAACTTTAATAAAGGAAAAGTAAAGCTGGTAAGTAAAACTAGGATTGGTATAATCAAGTTGCCTAACCAAGCATGTATAGTGCATCTTGCATAGGTTCTCTAGTATAGTGGGCTTCCATAGATATCATGCAAAGTTCTAGCTTGCCTTGAGCAGTGCAGTTGTTGAAGTTCTCTTCTTCTTCCTCGAAGTACTCCTCCTCGTCGTACCCCGGGTCGGTACTAGCATCTATAAATACATACAATGTACACAATCACCAAACAACACTTAATTACTTCTATTTAGCACACAAGGGCTCATATTAGATGATCTAGCATCATCTCAATAATTACATGTAATAATGGCACATTCTTATTTATCTTATTTGGAAAAAGTAATTTCTACTCATTGAAAATACTTAAGATTTAATATTCTCCAATTAAAATAGTGGATCATGTTGACACATGTCATCACCACATATTTCAAATACTTGGGAATGTGATTTAAAATGGTGGTCATGTATTACAAGATTTAATATTACTATTTAATAATATTAAAGTGACTAGAAATTCCTATATATCATTCTTTTAATATTCAACCAGGTTTAATATCTATAAAACCAAATATTCTTACATATTCATGTAGAGTATGGCAAGTGTGATTTTTGAGAGTTGGAATCAACTCAAAAGCATTTATGATTGATTTTATAAAAATGTTTGAAGTGGTAAAAGTCTATGTCTTGTTATTTTTAGTATAGGTGGTCTATAGTTTCAATTGGTTTTAATCCAACGGGAGTGATTAGATATTTTGAATACCTTCCTAACAAAATTGGAATCATGCATTTTGGATCAGTACATCTCTTTGAATTGAATTTTGAATCTACTAACAGAATAGGGTTTTAAACTAAATAGACAAATCCTATTTGAATTGCTAGGCTCTACGCGGGAAATGAAATGGGCTGGCCCAACTGCACAGCACGTGCGCAGCAGGCTGCTGACAGGTTGGTCCCACGCGTAAGAGGCTCTATGTAACCGAAACGGTATCAGCAAATCTCAGTGCTACGATTAGAACAGGATCTATGGCTGAGGTTCATCGTCTATGTCGTAGAACTCCGGCGAGATTCTAAACCTAGCGGCACAGTGGGGGTCCTAGGCTGCTTACCAGGGCTCTAGCTAGGTCTGGCGATCGGAGCAAATGGGCTGGTCGACGATGGCGAGTCGATTGGTGGTCGCAGCGGCTCTTGGGGTGGCTCCAATCGATAGTGCCCTTTCTTCACTATAGCGGTGGGCTCCGGTCAAATTCCGACGGGGTGGTGCTCGCCTTGCTCCGGGAAGGGGTCTGGGGTGTTGCTGAGTGAGTGGGGAGTGAGATGGTGTGCCGTTTGAGGTCCGGGGTGGCTCCTATTTATACACCAGCGTTGGAGGTAGGGCGGCATGGTCGGGCTCATCGGCGATGTTGCTACAGGTCGAGCTAAGCATGGCGGATGGCATGGGTTGACGCGGTGGACTGCAGCGATCATCACGCGCGTAGTGGCACGGCAAGGGGCGGTCTCAGTTGGTCTGGCGACGTCGGCGCTCTGTTCAGGTACGGAGGTGTTCGTCATCAGGTGCGGTGGTCACGGGGCGTGCGGCAGAGAACCATCGTGTCTGGGAGGTGGATGGTGAAGCGGCGGTTGCGGGTATGAGCGGAGAGAGCGAGGCACGACGTGGCTGCACGAGGCAGCTTCGGCGCTCTGCCGTGCTCTCGGCATGGTAGCGACTTAAATGGGCGCGATGATTCTAGCTTCTCCACTTCTCTCTGCTGGTCAAGGGGTGGACAGAGAGGGGCGGTGAGGTCACGGCTAGCAGCTAGGCATCGTGGGAGACGGCGGCGCGGCGTGTGGCGACTTGTCCATGGTGGACCGGCATGACCTCGCTCGGGTACGACATGGCACTGGTAAATGTGGCAAGTGAGGTTGCTCCTTTGCACGGCCAAGTACTGGGATGATCATGGGTGAGAAAGTGAGATTGATTGCAGTACCAAGATGAGCACAAGATTAATTTCAAACAGTATATAATTGTTGAGTTTGTACTCTGTCTCCTAGGTGTTCGACCAAATGGCCGCATGAACTTAACCTTTGAATTTTTCCATGTTTTTTGGTGGGTGAGCTGGTGACATGCTTGGTAGTCTCTGGTTGCTAGGAATTGTCAAGTGGTGGAGGTTTCAATGGTTTTTGAAAAATGATGATCTATGTACCTACACTTGATTCAATTTTGAATTGACTCTTTAATGGATTTGAAGATAGTTTCTGTAGGTTTGTAAAGTTTACTTGGGTTCATTTTTACTTGGTCTAGCAAGGGGTGAAAAGATGTAGAATTGTTTCTGTTGGAAATCTTTTACTAGAGATACCCAAAGTACGCTAGTGGTTAACTTTTGCCAAAGTGGCCATATGATCATATGCTTCACAAATGGTTTTATTTTTATTTGATTTTGCTTGGAAATGATCTAGATGATATGGTATTCATCTTTAAACTAATCCTTAACATTAATAGCAATCAAACATGGCAAAATCAAGCATTAATGCATTAATGGAAATCACACATGCATTCATATAGAGTTTAATAATAAAAGTTTTTGTTAACTCTAAACTTGGGTGATTAGAACTTGATAATCTTGTTTAATTTTTTGAGGTGTTACACATCACCACATATTCCAATACTTAGGAAAGATATTTAAAGAGGTTGGCATATATTACAAAGTTTAATATTGCTATTTAATAATATTAAAGTGACTAGAAATGCCTAAATAGAATTCTTTTATTCCTAGTACATGATTACTGCATGTAAATCTACATCTTTTTACATATTCAGATATAGCATCGCAAATGTGATTTTTGAGAGTTGGAATCAACTCAAAAGCATTTATGGTTGACTTTAGAAAAATGTTTGAAGTTGGAAAAGTATCGGTCTTGTTATTTTCACTATAGGTGATCTATAAGTTCAAATGGTTTGAATCCAACGGGAGTGTATAGAGATTTTCAATATCTTTCTAACACAATTGGAATCATACAATTTGGTTTAGTAAATCTCTTTGAATTCAATTTTGAAATCACTGACAGGATAGGATTTTTTATTAAATGGAAAATCTCTATTTGAATTTCTGGGCTAACCGCGGCAACGAACATGGGCCGGCCCAGCTACGTGGCGTGCACGCAGTGGGCTTCTCTTAGGCTGGTCCCACATGCCAGCGGCAGTATCTAAGCTAAACGGTATCAGCTAATCTCAGCCGCGCGATTAGAAAACGATCAACAGCTCTGGTTCATCATCTCCGTCACAGTGAGCGCGCGAGATTCTAACCCTAGCGCTACAGTGAGGGTCGATAGGGGCTTACCAGGCCTCCATCTAGGTCCGGCGATGGGGGCGAATGGGCTGGTAGACAACAATGAGTCGAATGGTGGTCATTGTAGCTCCTGGGGTGGCTCCAATCAACGGCTCCTTTCCTTCACTGCAGTGGCGGGCTCCTACAAAATTCCGGCGATGTGGTGCTCGCCTTGCTCTGGGAAGGGTCAGGGGTGATTCTGGGAGAGAGGGGAGTCGAATGTTGTGCCGTTGGAGGCTGGGGGAGGGTCCTATTTATACACCAGCGAGAGGAGCAGCACGGCATGGCTCGTGCTTGTCGGCAATGTTGCTACAGGGCGCTATAGGCATGGTGGAGGGCATAGGTTGACGCGGTGGTCTGCAGCGATCGTCATGCGCATAGTGGCGTGGCGAGGCACGATCTTAATCGGTCGTGACACGTCTGTGCTCTATGCGGGTACCACGGTAATCGTCATGGTGCACGGTGGCCACTGGGCGTGCGGCGGCGAATGGTCGTGTCTGGGAGGTTGCTAGTGACACGGCGAGTGCAGTTACGCACGGAGAGAGCGAGGCACGGCATGGCTGCACGGGAATGGCTTGGCGCTCTGGCGTGCACTCGGCATGGCAGCGAGTTAAATGGGCGCGGTGCTGCTGGCTTCTCCACTGCTTGGCTTTGGTCGAGGCGTGCGCTGGGGGGTGCGATGAGGTCACTCATGTCTCCTCATGGTCATGGTAGAGGGCGGCACGGCTTGTGGTGTTGTGTCCATGCTCGACCGGCATGGCATGCTCAGGTACGAGCTGGCACTGGTGCAAATGGCGAGTGAGAGGTGCTAGCTGCATGGGCTGGTACTAGGGGTGATCGTGGGTGAGTAACTGAGGTTGAATTGGGTACAATGGTGAGCAATTGATTGATCAAAACAGTAAATAGTTGGTATATCTGTATTCTGCCTGCTAAGTATTTGATTAAATGGTCGCATGAACTAAAGATTTGAATTTTCAAATTATTTTTGGTGGGTGTGTTGGTCACATGCTTGAGTGTCTCTAGTTGCTAAGTTTGTCAAGTGGAGATGGTTTGAGTAGTTTTTGAAAAATGGCCATCTAGATACCTACACTTGATTCAATTTTGAAATGTCTCTCAAATAGATTTGAAATTGGTTTTCGTAAGTTTGTAAAGTTTACTTGTGTTCATTTTCACTTGGTCTATTAGGGCGAAAAGAAGTAGAATTGTTTCTGTTGGAAAACATCTGCTAGAGATGCCCAAAGTGGGCTAGGTGTTAACTTTGGCCAAAATGACCATTAGGTCATATGCTTCATATATTGATTTTCTTTTGATTTGTTTTTGTTTGGTATTAACCTAGATGATACGGTTTTCATATTTAAACTAATCCTTATCATTTATAGGAATCAAACATGGTATAGCAAGCATTCATGCATTAATAACAATCACACATGCATTCATCTGGGTTTAAGAATAAAAGTTTTTATTAACCCTAATATTGGGTGATTAGAACTTGATAATCTTGTTTAATATTTTTGAGATGTTACATATTCTGACTCTGTGACGGTCATATTTCCGTTGTCTCTGTCCAATCAGCAACAAATTAGCGAGTATTTGGGATTTGATTGTTGTATGAGGTTTGTACTCAATGTCGAAAGCTGAAAGCTCTATGCCCCATTTTGCGACACGTCCTGTAGCATCACTGTTGTTGATTATATCTCTCATGGGAGCTGTGCTCACCATGGTAATTGGATGTTCCTGAAAGTAATGCCATAACTTCCGAGATGCGAAGAACACATCGTAAGCCAGCTTTTGATAGTGCGGATACCGCTGCTTTGATTCAGTTAGGACCTCGCTGAGGTAGTAAGTTCGATGTTGCACCAGGTGTTCCTATTTTTCCTCTGGTCTTTCCACCACCATAACGACACTGAAGAGTCTGTTTGTCAGTGCGAGATAGAGCAACATTGATTTGCGAGGTTCCGGTGCTGCAAGGATAGGAGCGGACGAGAGTACTGCTTTCAGGTCTTGTAGTGCAGCTTCAGCTTCATCAGTCCAACCGAACTTTTTGGTCTTTTTTAGGAGATTGTAAAGTGGTGCGGCTCTTTCACCGAGCCAGCTTACAAACAGATTGACTGTAGCAATGCAACCAATTAGACTTTGAATGTCCTTCAGGCGAGTCGGCCTGGAAATATTGAGTATAGCATTAATTTTGTCCCGATCACCTCTATGCCTCTTTGAGACACGATGAAGCCTAACAATTTTCTGGCTAGTATTCCAAAGAAGCACTTCTTCGGGTTAAGCATTATGTTGTATTTTCATAGATTAGCAAACATTTCCTCCAAGTCAGAAATTAAGGTTTCCTTCTTTTTGGACATTACTGCTATGTCGTCCACATATGCATATACATTGCGTCCGATTTGATCGTGGAGGCAACGCTGCATAGTGTGTTGGTACATAGCTCCTGCATTCTTGAGCGTAAAGGGCATCGTAACGAAACAGAAGTTCCCGAAGGGGGTTATGAATGAAGTTTTGACTTTGTCTAATTCCTTCATTCGAATTCGGTGATAACTGGAATATGCGTCGAGAAAACATAGGAGTTCCGAGCCTGCAGTAGAATTGATAACTTGATCAATTCTAGGTAGAGCGAATGGATCTTTGGGACAAGCCCTTGTTCAAGGCGGTATAATCAACACACATCCTTAAATCAGTGGTGTCCTTTTTAGGGAACATTACAGGATTGGCCGACCACTCAGTGTGGATGAACTCTTTGATGAAACTGGCTAACTCGAGTCGGGCTAGTTCCTTAGCTATTGCTTTTTGATTTTCATCACCGAAATGTTGTAAGGACTGTGTGGCGGGTTTAGCGTTTGGGTGTACGTCTAGAGAGTGCTCAGCAAGTTCCCTAGGTACTCCGGTCATGTCAGTTGGCTGCCATGCGAAGATATCTTGATTTGCTTGGAGGAACTTGACGAGCACGCTTTCCTATGTGCTATCTAAGCCTACTCCTATTTGGGTGACCTTGGAGGGGTCATCATCTTTCAACGGTGTCGTCTTCATCTCTTCTGATGCCTTGAACTCTGGAGTCGGCTTTGTAACCTCCTTCTTCGTCACGGGCATCTCGGACGGGTTGATGGTCTTCTTGATCTCTGGTACTCCTGGGCATGCAGTACGACTTTAGCAAAGGCGACATTTCCTTCCTCGCACTCTCGTGCTTTCTTCGGGTCTCCCCTGATGGTGATCACGCCCTTGGGACCTGGAATTTTCAACATGTTATAAATGTAACACGGACGAGCCATGAAAGCCCAGCAAGCCGATCGTTCGAATATAGCGTGGTATGCGCTCTTGAACGGGACCATTTCGAAGGAAATGCTTTCGTTTGGTAGTTCCTTGGAGTTCCAAAAGTAACATCCAAAGTGATCTCTCCCATGGAATTTGCTTGTCTTCCTGGGACAACTCTGTGAAAGATCACAGAGTTGTGATTCAGCTGAGTTTCTGAGATCCTCATCTGACGCAGCGTTTCAATGTAGAGGATGTTGATGCTACTACCACTGTCCATGAGAGTCTTCGAGAAACCATAGCCGTCAATAAGTGGATTGACGACTAATACGTATTTTCCTCACCTATGCAACTTAGGCGGATGATCAGCATGGTCAAAGGTGATTGTCACTTCCGACCAGTCCAAGAATTGAGGGACAACCGGAACAGTTGCGTTGAGCTCATGCAAGACTGCTTTCTTCACCTTAGCTGGTTGAGACCCAAGGAAAGTGACATAAGTGTCTTTCTTTGTTGGGAAGTTCTTCTTTCCATCAGACTTAGGATTTGAAGGCTCTGCTTCCTCCATGTCAGAGTCTTCCTTGGTCTCCTTTTCTTTTTCGGGATTCTTCTTTCCCTTCTTTCGCTTAGCCCTGTTGCCAGCGGAATCGTCTTTCTTGATGTCGTCATTGAAACGACACTTGGCATTTGTGTGGGATGAGCCCCCATTGGCATCTAAGTGATGCACACACGGATTGTTGGCCATGTTGGCCCAGGATTTGGTTTAGCCAGGTTGCTGGTCTCCTCTTCCCTAGACTCTTGACGTCCCACGACCGCGTCTGCAGCCGCCTCCGCGCCCTCCTTGTCCTCTAGACCCAAAAGTAGCAGTGACAACTCTGGTTTCCATGTTGGGCTTTTCTTCTGAGGTGTTTTTGCGCTTCTGAGCTTGTTGCTTCGGCTATTTTGCTGAATTTGGTACAACCAGGACATTAAGTAGTCCTTCTGCGTCATCATCGGCATCTGCATATTTGCTTGCCATTTCTATCATTTCTCCCAGATCAGTGACCTTGTCGCACTTCAAACGGTGACGTAGTAAATCAATTGGGAGTCCTCCAATGAAATCTTCAATTGAAGTTTGATCGTTTACCCCTTCACAGGAGTTTTTAGTGTCGATCCATCGTCCGAGATAATCTCGCCAAGTTTCTCCGGCTTTCTGGGTGCAACGCTGTAGCATCCCATTTGTCTAACATATGTAATGCTACTTGGTCTAGTAATTAGGATGGCTACTTCCTACACATAATTGTTGCATCATAATTATATCATGCTCATGTCATCATGCCACCTTGCATTTGAGCATCATATAAAACCCTTTTCATTTGGTTCTTCTCTCATATGCATTATTAATTGTATTTGGCTCTTGATATATTGTGTTTGAATCTTGATAAATGCTTGATGCCCAAGTTGAGTTGGGGGCATATCTTTTATTCCACTCCACCACCTTTGTTTGTCACCACCTTATAATTCCACCATCCTAATTACCAGGAGCTCTTACTTTCTTTTGGTTTTTAATCTAGCTCATGTGGGTTGGGATGAATCCAATTCTATTTTCCTTTAGCTTGGAATTACTCCATATTTTGGAATGCATATGTATAAATGCCATGTGTAGTTATTTTGTTTTCACAAGATTAAAACATGGCATTTAATGCCCATGCATGGGCCATGCATATCACCACCATCATATTCTTTTGGTTTTTACTTTGATTATTGAGTGGATCTTGGTTCTTTGGGAATCAAGCCAAGTGGGCTCATTTCTTTTCTCCACCATTCTTAGGGCACCACCATCTCTGTTTTGTTGAGCCATAGTGCATGCATATACAAGGGGAGCCCATTTTCTTTCTCTTCACCTAGATCCTCCCCACCTTAATTTTTCTTCCTTCCATGTGACCTTTAAACACTAGCTCTCTCCTCTCTAGCTCACACCCCTCTTTTTGCTTAAACCAAAACCTACCCCTCCCCTCACCTCCATCTCACCTTGCATGATCTTGTTAGATCACATACCCCACCAAAACCCTAAAACCCTACCCTACCCTCTCTCTTTAATTTTTTCTCTCAAACCCTAAACCCTCCTCTCTCTTTCTCTCTAACCCAAACCACCACCCCTACCCTACCCCTCTTGCTCAACCCTAACCCTGACCTGCCGAGCTACCCCTCTTTTCCCTAATCTAACCCGAGAAAACCCCAAGCCTAGCTCCATGCCGAGCCCAACCCTAGCTCACCCTCTCTCTCTCTCGCTGCCAGCTGTCCCCACCAGTCTGAGTCAGCCTCTCAGCCTCGCCGTCCCCACCTGCAGCCACACCCATGCCGAGCCCCAGCTCGAGCACGTGAGGAAGAGGGAAGAAAAGGTGGTCGAGCCACCTTTGCACTTCACCGATCCCCCACGGCATCCTCCTCTCTCTCCCTCGCCTTATCTCTTTCCCCACGCCTCATCTGCCTCCCCAGATCCCCAAGGCCTCGCCCTTCTCCTCCCACCACCGCTGCTACCCCTCTCTCCTCCGTTGCCGGCCACCGTCGGTCTCCACCTCCACCTACCTGTTCTAACCGGCGGCGTGGAGTGTTGGACGTCGAGGAAGAACAAGCCAGCTTCCCCTGCATCGTCCTCGTCCACGCCAGCGAGGAGGAGACGCCCCAGGCCAAGCTGCACATCAACGCGCCGCCGAAACCCTAGCCCAGGCGTCCGTCTGCATCGCCGCCGCCCCGCTGCGCCACGTCCCGATCCGACCCCTCTAGCGACCCCGCGGTGAGCCCGTGATCCCCTCTGGCACCCTCTCTCTCTCTCCATCGCGGCCTAGCCTCGCCGGGCATTGTGCCGAGCACTCTCGGTGCAGCAGCGGCCGCTGGTGTCTGCATGCCCCGCGCCGCGTAACGTCTCACCTAGCCGCCTAGCTACTCCCTGTCAGCAACCCCCACCCCACCGCACTGGTACCGCCCCTCTGCACGCACGCCCCGCGTCGCGGGTTCGAATCCCCGCCTCGCCGCGCCGTGCACTAGCGTTCCGTCAGAGGCGCAGAGAAGATCCACAGTGCCGCTGCGTGCTTTGCACTTACCCCCCCCCCACACACACACACACTTTTTGGCCTCAACCCGCAATCCTTCGAGACCCCACCTGTCAGCCACCTTGGTCGTTTTACAAAAGGGCCCCCGCAAAGCCTAGGCCGCAACCCGCGGTCCCTGTCTCTGCCGCGTGGCCCCTGCGGGCTCAGCCACTGGCACGTGGGGCCATTTGACCACAGGTCCCACCTGTCTGCCTCGTGGTCTAGGTAAGCCCGCGGTGAGGAAAGTTTTGCACGCCGTTTCGCCTAGTTAGTATGGGTCCTACCCGTCAGTGACTTGGTTTGGATTCGTCTGGGTATAAAAAGCTTTTCTGTTTTCTGTTTAACTAAAAAACATTTCATAAATGTTTAAATACAAATTCAAATCTGTTTTTAAATAACTTTTAAATTATAAATCCAAATAAGACAAATGATATATGTTTTCGAATCATAAAAATGTGAGGATTTCAAATATGCCATTCAAAATGTTGTTTGACCACTTTAAAATTTCGAGATGATTAAAATTACAACAAAATGCCCTTTTCTTAATAAATTAATAACTTTAATTCTACAACTCCAAATTTGACAAATAATATGTCTAAATCGATCAGCGCGATGAGCCCGTTCTATCTATGCATTCTTTGTTCTGAGTTGAAGCATGCATCATGTCATTATTAAAAATCAGAACTGTTTATCGCAATAAAACTTGATCTAATAAATAACAAAATGAATTACTCTTGTCCCCACACCTCACCCATGCCATGCTACTTTATTGCCATGTAAATTGTGCATCATTCATCATGGCATGATTGTTTGCTTATCGCATATTATTCTTATGCTTGTGCACTTTATTTATGTTGGCCCATGTTTGTTTGGTTCTTCTTCGAATAGACGCCCAGCAGGAGCATTATCAGGAATCACAGGAGTTCTACCCAGATCCATCTCTCGCTTCAACTGAGCTACCAGGCAAGCACTACCACATGCTTCCATACATATAGTACCTATTGCCTCTATCTTATTCTTGCATCATTGAGTCGCGATTGCATTAAATTGAATCCCAAGTACTGCATAGCCTTTACTTTTTAAACCCCACCGAAGCTTGTTCCTCCATCCCATGAGCCATTACTACAGGAGTTGTTTGAGCCATGCGAGTCGTAGAAAAGCATGTGTAGGGTATGTGAGTGTCTGATGGATAATGAGGTACCTAAACAACTTAACCTGAGTAGTAATGGGATAACTTATGAAAGAGGCACCGGTGAGTAATATCTGCTATTTGGTTTTTCATGCTCACTTCTGTCCCGTAGGACCCCGAGTACTTTATTCCTGTTCCTTGACTATTCGCACTATCCACATCCGGGAGGCCTTATGGACCCCCCTGAGCCAGAGCTTGATTCATTTCTATTTCTTGGGGCCACAGAGTAGTTTGGGGCTTTGATACTATTCTGTACTTATGCCATGCTTACTGTTTTATTTAAGATTGTGCGTGGAGCACTTGTACTGTTTTGGATCGCGCCACGTTTTCGCGATATCGACAAGCCTAGTCATATTTTCGGGTTCCCAGTCGTTTACAGCCGTCGTCGCAAACCCTGGGTCCGTTCCGGAGCCAGCCAACTTCGTTGCGGGTAGCTTAGTGCGGTGGCCCCCTGAAATATTTCTGAATCCTGTGATCGCTTTGTCGCGAATGCCTCGTTGGGTTTTGAGTTGGTTTTTCCGAGGTTGATCGAGTGTGTGTTGCTATTTGTGCACCCCTGCAGGGTAAATCTTTCTGAAAGCCGTGTCCGTGGTTATGGACGACTTGGAGCACAGTTTCTCGATCATAGACAAGTATAACTAAAGTACCGCTTTTAATTTGACTAAGTACTTGACAGTAAATAGTGCAATACTCATGGAATGGTTAATAAAACTGACAACGGATGGGTTGTTCGTCCGCTTTCTCGTTGGTAAGCGAGAAGGAGGATGGATCTGTTAATTATACTGTTATAACTATTGATACTAATTAATGGACATCCGTCTATCATTGGTTAGGCGGATGGTTAGCGAGTATCTATAGACTTGTTAGTTATTATCTTTTGCTGCAATTGCGTCACCCCAGGTTATGTCCCCTTTAGAGGCATAAAGACTTGCTGAGTACCCCTAGGGTCTCACATGATAAATTGTTTGATTCAGATGAACAGGTGTATTCGCAAGATGGATACTGGGTGGAGGAGACGGATGATGTTGGCAACGATCACTCGGTGTAGAGATTCCGGGAACGGGGATCCGTGAGATCTGTGGGTGGGATGTGTTTATTTATGTGGCATCTTATGCCGATTTGCTTCTTATCCGTACTCGGATCTTTTTTTCCGCTTCCGCCTGATACTCTCATGTTTGATGTATGAGGAGCTATCCTAAACTATTATATCTATCTAGGATATTTGGATCTTGCCGTCTGGCGTTGCAATATTTCTATTTCTTTTAGATGGAATGGCTCTGAGGACTGTTGTGTGTGGCTTGCATACATACTCACTTGTGTATGTAGTTGATCCCTTCGCCTGCCGATTACGCCGCTCGTTCTTGTCCCGATGTTCTGAAAGTGGTTAGGACGGCCGAAAGGTCTACCGTGAGTGGCCCCGGGCCCCACCGTACTATTTTAACCACTTTCGCTCATCCAGGCATGTAACTAAGAGCGTAATTCACCGAGGTAGTTACAATTGGTATCAGAGCCATCCCGCCCTTCAAGGTCTCAGCCAAATGGTCGTTGTCGGTCTAGTAAATATTTTGGTAGCTATGTATACTAGGGAAAAACAAAACGTGAGAGTAGGAGTGCTTCCATTTTTCTTCTTACCCACCCACCCACCCTTTTCTGGTAAGGAAGTGTAACGTTTTCAATCCTCTTCTAAAAATTCAAACTAGGATTCACGTGTTCTGGGTTCCATAGTACCATAGGTTGTGTGTGTGTGTGTGTGAATTCCTTGTCTATTTGTTGCATCCAACTTGTTATCGCTATCTGCCTTTTTGGCTATCAACTATTGGTACATTCCATACCGACAGGCCTTTGTAAACCGACGCGATCTATCTGATTCGTTGTATACCGGCGCGATCTGTCCGACTCCTTGTTAACTGGCGCAATCTTGTTAAGGGTGTTCTTCCTTCCAGCATGTTTTCACAGAATGTGGAGTTGCTAATCTCTATCTGCTAAGTGGTTTTGCGCATCTATTGGTATTTTAATGCCAAAAAATGCGGAATTTTTTTCCTTGATACACCTGTGTTTCCACACTCCTCTTCAGTCATGTGTGAAACATTATCTTTCTTCCTTTTATCGGCATGTTCATGCTAACCCATTCTTTTGTCACCGGCGCTTAATCCTAGAGTTTTACTTCATCTCCAAATTCTCTTGGGCTAATTACATAACATGTGTCGATCCGATGCTGGTGATTGTAATTTGGTTCTCGGTATAGTTATATGACATTTATCATGAGTGGAATATGGAAAAATGCTATCAACACTATCCTCCAAATGGTGGCGGTTATCTCCTGTGATTTTGAGTTATACCGTGACCATATCTTTAGCATATTCAAGTATCTTTGGCAATCCGGTGTTTTCTCAAGGCACTACGGTGGTATATCATCTGTTTATCATGCTTCCCATCTTTTTGAACTCCATATCCGCAAAATTCTCTTTGATACGAGGGAATTGCATCTTTTCGCCTCTGATAGCTTTTCTTAAGGTATGAGCTATCATCGTTCCTTTATCAAGATCTCTTTACCTTTGTAACCGGCGATCCGATCGACAATGTGAACCAGGTGGCATTTCTTGTTCTCTTCTGAAGGACCAAATAATCTATTCTGCCAGTGCATCTTCTTCAACACGAACCCGTGCTCTTAATATTGATCTTCCAAAGAGCGTTGAGCTCAGGAAGTGTTTCGAGCATTTGTTCGTTTCTCTCGCCTCTTGAACTTGGTATTCTGGGAATATCTTGTTAATCTGTGGTGGTATATCTTCATGATATGCTTTCTTATTCTATATCAATGGAAGGACATGGAAGATCAACTATGTCTCTTTCTCTCAAGCTTCGTGAACACTGCCCGTGTGCAAAGTTCTCAAAGTGTAATTCTGGCTTTTTGAAGTCACCTATCTCGACCACGTCCTTCTGCTAAATACATGGCTAAAATTTTTGGAATCAGCAAGTCCATTGTTAATTCCATCCTCCACCCTCGACCAAAACCCGGAGTTTTTCCTTGTTGGCAAAGTTATCATCATCGTTTCGCCGAAGTTTTCTCAAGACTGCTATATCTCTCGCAATCATTTCAAGAAGAACATGGACTTATTTTCACCTTTGTCTCGTCAAGTAATCTTTTGAAATCCTCTCTCTTTATCTTCTATCCTCAATCTGACGGATGTCATGAAGAATTTCTAGATCTTTTGTAATCCTTCTATTCAAGTTGTTACTATCTTTTCCTTATCTATCGAATCTTGCAGCTGTTCTCCATAATATTTCTTCATATCCTTGCCGGTGTTTTGGGATCTTTCGACACGACGACAACATCATCATCTTTATCTACTCTGGATCCAACAAATCATTTGCATCATATCTTTGTTTTCCTACGGAGTTCCATAAGTCGTTTTGTCATAATCTTCAGTCGTTTTCAGTAGTTGGGTTGCATGGTTTTCCTCTTCATGTGCGGACTAATGCTTTGAGTGCGGGATGGAGTAGCTACCATACCACTACTCTTATCATTCGCTCTTATACATTGGATCGGCGGATTAATGTAATTTAACTCATTCCACGGATGTAGAAGTGGCCTTTATCCCTCGATACTTTTACTTCCGTCCTTGTTTTCCGGAGTGCTCTCTCGAAGAAAGTAATCAATAATCTATTATTGGTAATCTCGCCCTTTCTACATGGAGCAAAATCTTTAATTATCTGGTGGGAACAAACACAAACTCTTTTATGTCCTCGTCTGACAACCGGTGCTCGACATTCCCAAACAAGATGGAAGGAAACTATCTCTCTCTTTGTTTCATCAATTCTTTTTCTAAGGTAAAGCCAATTATGGTTGATGCCATCAGCCGCAAATCTATTGTGTTAGCCTCAAGGTTAAAGAAAGCAATAAGTATCTCTACAGTAAACTCCAGATCACTATATTATTTTCTTCTCGGGATTCCACCATAATCTAGCATCACCTCCTTGTGAAGACATATCCGCGCACCTCAATTGCGTGATCCTTTGGTTCTTACTGGCGCAAGAAGAATCTAATCCGATAATGTCTAACTAAATCTTTCCGTTGATATCACGGAACTCTATTGTTTGAAGGCGATATTGTTTACGAACTTCCTTTCTCAAATCTGAGGGAAGGTACAGTGCTATTTTCATAGTGGTTGATAACTTCTCCAAAGTCGCTCTTTTCGTCCGGCAAGGGCAAGAATCATCATCGCTTGCAGCTTCCGATCTTTAATCCTAACGGTGTGTCTTTTCTTTATCCATGATACATCGCCCTTTCCATTTTCTTTCACAAGTGGTTCTATTCTTTTATCATGTTTCTTGAGAAAACCGGAGCTATGTTCATCCTATCTTTCTTGTCTAACGACAATCCTTCAACTCTTCTAACACGTTGTTTCTCAAGCAAAATGCAAGACTCGCAACAAGTCTAGCAAGTTCTGCAAGGTGCAGTGGTCGCACCATTCCGTTGATGAAGCCACTTGGGAACGTGAGGATGAGCTCCGTGCCAAGTATCCTACACTCTTCGTGTCTTCTTCTTCTTCCTAGAATCTCGGGGCAAAGATTCCTGTTTAGTGGGGGAGAGTTGTAGCATCCCATCTGTCTAACATATGTAATGCTACTTGGTCTAGTAATATAATGGCTACTTCCTACACATAATTGTTGCATCATAATTATATCATGCTCATGTCATCATGCCACCTTGCATTTGAGCATCATATAAAACCCTTTTCATTTGGTTCTTCTCTCATATGCATTATTAATTGTATTTGGCTCTTGATATATTGTGTTTGAATCTTGATAAATGCTTGATGCCCAAGTTGAGTTGGGGGCATATCTTTTATTCCACTCCACCACCTTTCTTTGTCACCACCTTATAATTCCACCATCCTAATTACCAGGAGCTCTTACTTTCTTTTGGTTTTTAATCTAGCTCATGTGGGTTGGGATGAATCCAATTCTATTTTCCTTTAGCTTGGCATTACTCCATATTTTGGAATGCATATGTATAAATGCCATGTGTAGTTATTTTGTTTTCACAAGATTAAAACATGGCATTTAATGCCCATGCATGGGCCATGCATATCACCACCATCATATTCTTTTGGTTTTTACTTTGATTATTGAGTGGATCTTGGTTCTTTGGGAATCAAGCCAAGTGGGCTCATTTCTTTTCTCCACCATTCTTAGGGCACCACCATCTCTGTTTTGTTGAGCCATAGTGCATGCATATACAAGGGGAGCCCATTTTCTTTCTCTTCACCTAGATCCTCCCCACCTTAATTTTTCTTCCTTCCATGTGACCTTTAAACACTAGCTCTCTCCTCTCTAGCTCACACCCCTCTTTTTGCTTAAACCAAAACCTACCCCTCCCCTCACCTCCATCTCACCTTGCATGATCTTGTTAGATCACATACCCCACCAAAACCCTAAAACCCTACCCTACCCTCTCTCTTTAATTTTTTCTCTCAAACCCTAAACCCTCCTCTCTCTTTCTCTCTAACCCAAACCACCACCCCTACCCTACCCCTCTTGCTCAACCCTAACCCTGACCTGCCGAGCTACCCCTCTTTTCCCTAATCTAACCCGAGCAAACCCCAAGTCTAGCTCCATGCCGAGCCCAACCCTAGATCACCCTCTCTCTCTCTCTCTCTCTCTCTCTCTCTCTTGCTGCCAGCTGTCCCCACCAGTCCGAGCCAGCCTCTTAGCCTCGCCGTCCCCACCTGCAGCCACACCCATGCCGAGCCCCAGCTCGAGCACGTGAGGAAGAGGGAAGAAAAGGTGGCCGAGCCACCTTTTCACTTCACCGATCCCCCACGGCATCCTCCTCTCTCTCCCTCGCCTTATCTCTTTCCCCACGCCTCCTCTGCCTCCCCAGATCCCCAGGGCCTTGCCCTTCTCCTCCCACCACCGCTGCTACCCCTCTCTCCTCCGTTGTCGGCCACCGTCGGTCTCCACCTCCACCTACCCGTTCTAACCGGCGGCGTGGAGTGTTGGACGTCGAGGAAGAACAAGCCAGGTTCCCCTGCGTCGTCCTTGTCCACGCCAGCGAGGAGGAGACGCCCCAGGCCAAGCAGCACATCAACGCGCCGCCGAAACCCTAGCCTGGCCGTCCGTCTGCATCGTCGCCGCCCCCGCTGCGCCACGTCCCGATCTGACCCCTCCAGCGACCCCGCGGTGAGCCCGTGATCCCCTCTGACACCTTCTATCTCCATCGCGGCCTAGCCTCGCCGGGTGTTGTGCCGAGCACTCTCGGTGCAGCGGCGGCCACTGGCGTCTGCACGCCCCGCGCCGCGTAACATCTCACCTAGCCGCCTAGCTACTCCCTGTCAGCAACCCCACCCCACCGCACTGGTACCGCCCCTCTGCGCGCACGCCCCGCGTCGCGGGTTCGAATCCCCTCCTCGCCACGCCGTGCGCTGGCGTTCCGTCAGAGCTGCGGAGAAGATCCACAGTGCCGCTACGCGCTTTGCACTTACCCCCCCCCCCCCCCCACACACACACTTTTTGGCCTCAACCCGCAATCCTTCGAGAACCCACCTGTCAGCCACAGTGGTCGTTTTACAAAAGGGCCCCCGCAAAGCCTGGGCCGCAAACCGCGGCCCCTGTCTCTGCCGCGTGGCCCCTGCGGGCTCAGCCACTGGCACGTGGGGCCATTTGACCACAGGTCCCACCTGTCTGCCTCGTGGTCTAGGTAAGCCCGCGGTGAGGAAAGTTTTGCACGCCGTTTCGCCCAGTCAGTACGGGTCCCACCCATCAGTGACTTGGGTTGGATTCGTCTGGGTATAAAAAGCTTTTCTGTTTTCTGTTTAACTAAAAAACATTTCATAAATGTTTAAATACAAATTCAAATCTGTTTTTAAATAACTTTTAAATTATAAATCCAAATAATACAAATGATATATGTTTTTGAATCAGAAAAATGTGAGGATTTCAAATATGCCATTCAAAATGTTGTTTGACCACTTTAAAATTTCGAGATGATTAAAATTACAATAAAATGCCCTTTTCTTAATAAATTAATAACTTTAATTCTACAACTCCAAATTTGACAAATAATATGTCTAAATCGATCAGCGCGACGAGCCCGTTCTATCTATGCATTCCTTGTTCTGAATTGAAGCATGCATCATGTCATTATTAAAAATCAGAACTGTTTATCGCAATAAAACTTGATCTAATAAATAACAAAATGAATTACTCTTGTCCCCACACCTCACCCATGCCATGCTACTTTATTGCCATGTAAATTGTGCATCATTCATCATGGCATGCTTGTTTGCTTGTCGCATATTATTCTTATGCTTGTGCACTTTATTTATGTTGGCCTGTGTTTGTTTGGTTCTTCTTTGAATAGACGCCTAGCAGGAGCATTATCATGAATCACAGGAGTTCTACCCAGATCCATCTCTCGCTTCAACTGAGCTACCAGGCAAGCACTACCACATGCTTGCATACATATAGTACCTATTGCCTCTATCTTATTCTTGCATCATTGAGTCGCGATTGCATTAAATTGAATCCCAAGTACTGCATAGCCTTTACTTTTTAAACCCCACCGAAGCTTGTTCCTCCATCCCATGAGCCATTACTACAGGAGTTGTTTGAGCCATGCGAGTCGTAGAAAAGCATGTGTAGGGTATGTGAGTGTCTGATGGATAACGAGGTACCTAAACAACTTAACCTGAGTAGTAATGGGATAACTTATGAAAGAGGCACCGGTGAGCAATATCTGCTATTTGGTTTTTCATGCTCACTTGTGTCCCGTAGGATCCGGAGTACTTGATTCCTGTTCCTTGACTATTCGCACTATCCACATTCGGGAGGCCTTATGGACCCCCCCCCTAAGCCAAAGCTTGATTCATTTCTATTTCTTGGGGCCACAGAGTAGTTTGGGGCTTTGATACTATTTTGTACGTATGCCATGCTTACTGTTTTATTTAAGATTATGCGTGGAGCACCTGTACTGTTTTGGATCGCGCCACGTTTTCACGGTATCGAGACTAGTCAGATTTTCGGGTTCCCAGTCGTTTACAGCCATCGTCGCAAACCTTGGGTCTGTTCCGGAGCCGGCCAACTTCGTTGCGGGTAGCTTAGTGGGGTGGCCCCCTGAAATATTTCTGAATCCTGTGATCGCTTTGTCGTGAATGCCTTGTTGGTTTTTGAGTTGGTTTTTCCGAGGTTTATCGAGTGTGTGTTGCTATTTGTGCACCCCTGCAGGGCAAATCTTTCTGAAAGCCGTGTCCACGGTTATGGACGACTTGGAGCACAGTTTCTCGATCATAGACAAGTATAACTAAAGGACCGCTTTTAATTTGACTAAGTACTTGACTAGTAAATAGTGCAATACTCATGGAATGGTTAATAAAACTGCCAACGGATGGGTTGTTCGTCCGCTTTCTCGTTGGTAAGCGAGAAGGAGGATGGATCTGTTAATTATACTGTTATAATTGTTGATACTAATTAACGGATATCCGTCTATCATTGGTTAGGCGGATGGTTAGCGAGTATCTATAGACTTGTTAGTTATTATCTTTTGCTACAATTGCGTCACCCCAGGTTATGTCCCCATTAGAGGCATAAAGACTTGCTGAGTACCCCTAGGGTCTCACACGATAAATTGTTTGATTCAGATGAACAGGTGTATTCGCAAGATGGATACTGGGTGGAGGAGACGGATGATGTTGGCAACGATCACTCGGTGTAGAGATTCCGGGAACAGGGATCCGTGAGATCTATGGGCGGGATGTGTTTATTTATGTGGCATCTTATGCCGATTTGCTTCTTATCCGTACTCGGATCTTGTTTTCCGCTTCCGCCTGATACTCTGATATTTGATGTATGAGGAGCTATCCTAAACTATTATCTCTATCTAGGATATTTGGATCTTGCCGTATGGCGTTGCAATATTTCTATTTCTTTTAGATGGAATGGCTCTGAGGACTATTGTATGTGGCTTGCATACATACTCACTTGTGTATGTAGGTGATCCCTTCGCCTGCCGATTACGCCGCTCGTTCTTGTCCCGATGTTCTGAAAGTGGTTAGGACGACCGAAAGGTCTACCGTGAGTGGCCCCGGGCCCCACCATACAATTTTAACCACTTTCGCTCATCCAGGCATGTAACTAAGAGTGTAATTCACCGAGGTAGTTACAAACGTTGCAGGTCTCCTACCGTATAGGGCCTCCGATATGTGCCTTCGAAATTCTGAAAGAATGCACTTTCATGTCATACTAGTTGTGGATGGTGTTTTCCGGAAGTTCATTGAGCCCGGATCGTTTCGTCTTCCTCAGCATAAGCTGGAGATACCGAGTCATGACCAAGCTAGTTCCGCCTTTAGCGATGTAGCAAGCCTGGAAAAAATCCTGGAGCCAATTATCTGGCCAGGCCACACCGTCGTAGGCTTCGATGTGTCTTGAGATAGCAAATCCTTCCGGGAAGTGTGTTTGTCGAATTCGTGGTCCAAAGCATTTTGGACCCACTTATATATCATCGTTCTCCTAGCGCCGCGCCTCTATGTTAGAGTTGATCCGGTGTCTCGCGTCACTTGGTGACAGGGAACGCCGTCTTGGTTGTTCGATGTGGCTGTGGTGCCTTGGAGCCAGACTTCTACTTCTGCCACCACCTCCTCCGCCACGACGCCCTCCTTGGACTCCTCGAGAGCCGGTATGATGGTTACTTGGTGGAGAGGGTGGTGCGGGTGGATTATTTCCGACTGAGTGTCGGCCTCCATCCAGGGCGTCATTATTTCGATTCCGGGGAGGGTCTTTATTACGACATGCCCCCTACCGGCTTGACTCGGCATGGTGTCCGTCAGTCCTTTGTCCGTCGTTTCCCCCAATGTGGTGAGGTTCAGCCAGACGGCTTGTATGTCTAGGAGGTGGCATCTTTTGTCAGTCCTCCTCCCGACGTTGCTCTTTATCGTCTTCCGCATGATTGTTCGACTCTCGCCAGGGAGGGTGTCTCAGAACCAGTGCTGCAACTGTGTCTCGCTCTGTGGCTGGAGGAACATTGCTCTAGTCATGTGCAGTTCTGTGTCGTTGCCCTGAAGATCCGGTTCTTAATAGTTCTCTTCCCGATGGTCGGGACGGTGATGTTGTTCTGGGTCGTGTCGGGGCCTAATGTCATCCCAGGCCAGATCCGTGCGACATTGGTCAGATTTAGAGACCAGTTTTCTGCTCCCGGATTTCACGACCTTCTGCTGCTCCAGACCCTTGGTAAGTAGCTTTACGCCCAACCGGATTTGATCTGAGTTTGGATTATTTGCCAGGATATCAGGCTGCAGTGGTATTTTGCATTGGTGTTGGATACACCAAATCTCCCTTGCTGTCGAGCCGAGGTGCTCTTGGATCTCCCTCAAAGAGGACCTTGTGGACTTCCGGATATTTGTCGGCCCGCACGCGGCCTTTTCGGGTATTCTGATGCTGCAGAGAGATGAACTGCTCCGCAGTCGCAATGCGCTTCTTCTCTTCCTTGATGTTGTTAGCTTCATCTAGGAGTACTTGATGACGCGCTTCTAGGTCCTGGGCCCTCTCTTCCAATTCTGTAGGTGTGAGCTCTGTAGCAGTAGGGATTGGCATTGTTAACGCATCTCCGATTAGTTTATGAGCACCAGCAGTAATCACGTATCCATCAACTAGAGTTTCCTTCGGCTCGTCTGGGATTAGGGATCCATCCGAGTCTTCCTCGTATTCTTAGGCAACTACTTCCTCTGCGGGAGGGTCTTTTGCCAGAGTATTCTTCTTGTTCCTCCTCTTTGCCTTCTTGGCAGCACCGGTAGCAAAGACGGCTTTGGGTCCGTTTCCCGGAGTCAAGCTCTAATCGATACTTTCGGACATCTGGATGTAGGGATTGTCTCTGAGATCCTTGTCATCCTACACTTTGGGAGAGTTTTCTCCGGATCCTTCATCCATGGCTTCTCCTTCTTCTGGATCTTTGGAGTTAAACTCCTCTTCATATTCCGCGGAGAACTTTCGGAAATCCACCGACGTCATTGAATCATCCGAAGATGCCGGTAAGTCGGTGTTAGTTCGAATCGCCTCCAACACCGATTCTTCATTATCTCCAGCATTGACAGAGCCGGATCCGGATCCAACATATCCGACAAAGTGCGACACACGTGTCCTAAGGTAGTTGCGGCTTTCCTGGTGGGCTTCCTCGAAACTATTGCAAATATGCCCTAGAGACAAATAATAATAAGGATTATTATCATATTTCAAAAAGTATATGATTAAGTTTTATATCATGCTATAACTGTATTGAGAGGAAACATCAATACAACGTGTGATATATAAACAACCAGGGGTTCCCAGTGAAACTCTAGCCACTAGTTCATTGGTCAACAGATGATCAAGGTTTCCTGATCATGTGGCATTTATGCCAGTTGGAAATGAAGTCAACTCATTCTGAGAATGAGATGATGAACCAATACCCAACCTAATCATCGTGACCCGATCATGTCACGAAGTTCAAGTTACGATGATTAGAAATGGATCCTCGTAGACTATTCCTTAGACCGTGAGGCTATATCAACAACTGTCTCCCAAGAATTCTTAGATAGCATCGAACGTCACTTTGTAATACAGTGACAATAAAGGTGTGTTCAGGTATTCGGAGGAACCGTAGAGGCAATATATGCCAAGAGCGGGATTTGTCCGTCCACATGACGGAAAGATACTCAAGGGCCCACTCGGAGAAGTTATATCCAATAGCTGCGCAGCGTGTGATTTGATCACAGGGATATCACTTGTCGAATGAGTCAAGTAGCATTATTCGGTAACGAGATCGAACACGACATGGTGATGTCATTGATCAGATCTCAGGCAATGCGAGTGTCGAGAGACAAAGGGAATAAGACACGACTGTCCCGGTTCAAACGACGAAAGATCTTCGTGGAATGCACAGGGGTCACATGGCCATCCAGGTCCCTCTGACGATCATTGGTTTGGGAGTGTACCAACCATGTCTGGAGTGTTCCCAAACCGTGGGGTATCACGCTTAAGGGTTTGATGATGCTTAGAGAGTGTTTATAGGATCGATAGAATCACCGAAGAATAGAAGAGAGAAAATCGGAAGGGTTTCGGTAAGTCTGGAGGATGGCCGGAGTGGAGGTGGAAGGTGTTCCATAGCCACGGAGATTGAATAATATGTGAATGAATGTTTAATATTGATTTAATCATTTATTCATAATTATTTAATAAAAGATAAAATCAATTTAAAGGTCAAAAGGCTTAATGGGCCAATTCTGGAGGGAAGAGGGCCCATTAGGGAAAGGCAAGAGGGGAGAAGGGCCAAGTGGGTGGCCGGCGCCCTAGTGGGCCACCCCCCCCACCCCCCCACCCCCCCGCGCGTGAGGCCCATGGGGGGTGGTCGGTGGCGCCTCCCCCTCCCCTTCTCCCTCTCCTTTAGTCCCACCCCGGGACTTTGAGGGAGGTAGTACCTCCCCTCCCCCTATATATAGTGGGGGTATTTGGCCAGATAAATAAACACAAGATTCAATAAAACGTTTCCTCACTTTTGGGGAGACCTCCAATTGATATTATCTCTCTCTCTCTCTCTCTCTCGTGACCGTGGTCCCAAGTTCAGACTGCACGAACGAGAGACATCTTCATCACGGAGCGCCGTCGCGCTGCGGGATTCAGACCTAGGAGCTCTACTTCCGCAACTGCTGCTGGATCGGGGAAGCGGGAGTTATCGTCAGGCACCGAACGTGTGTAACTCCCCGCGAGGTGTCACACTTAAGGCACTCAAGTCGTTGGAGCCGCAGGAGCACAAGGACTTCATCACGACCTTGAGGTCGGCTTCGGCTCATCTACATCAACCACGCTCTCCTGAGCGTTGACAACACTTTTCGGTCTTCAAGGGTAAGTTCGTGAAAGCTCCTCCCGTTACTGTATTACTAATAGATAGGTCCTGGCAACATTAGGGGTTCAGAGGCGTAGGGTAAAATTTATTGTTTTCATACGCGGAACCCCTACAAAAATGTCTGATGGTCTCGAGAACCTCATCCACGCTTGCGCCTTGCAGCACTATGCGCCTCAACGTATGCCTCAGGAAAGGTTGATCTGTTCCGGCGTTGGAAGAGCCAGAACCAAAGTTGTTGTCTTGCTCCTCCTGGATTTCGACCTCGATGGGCAGATCGATCTGGGATTCGGTCTCGCTAGGGAGATCCACTCTAGATTCGACTTGCACCGCAAGATCTCCTTCAGGCTCAGCTTTCTCCACTATCTCCGTGATAGGTGCGGGCTGGGTGGGATAAGGTTTTCCGAGATCCGGTACTCTGCCACCTTCGCGGACAAAGTGGACCCAGAAACTTCTTCTGCCTCTGTCATCACCGCTGGGGTGGCTAGGGCAGGTTCAGCGAAACCGATGTAAACATCGATCTCACCAAAAGAAATGATGGTGTAGGCAGTCACGGCCTCCCTAGCTGGAATCCAGGTCTCGTCGAGAACCATGAGAGGGACGTCGCTGGCGTAGAGGATGCGACCGACGATGATTGTCTGGTCGATTCCGATTCTTGCAGATTCCGCTTGGAACGCAGATCCGAAGCTCACTCGCCCCACAGTGGGCGCCAACTGTCGTCAGACTGATGACAAGTACGCCATGAGGGGGTCCTCGAGGCGTGCGGGAGAGAGGGGTGTGAGACGTACAGTATTCCGGGACGGTGAGCACACAACTTTACCTAGGTTCGAATCCACCAGCTTTGGACAGATCCTACTCCTGCTAGCAATCCAGTAATACGGCAGAGCCGGAATATGGGTTACAAGGGTTTCGCCTGTGCGAGTTGAGATTGTAGACTATTGTGGGGTTGCCCTAAAGGCTTGTCCTAGGATGGCTTATATAGATATCCGGCCTAGGGTTTACAGGAGAGACCTATCCGGCTACGACTAAGAGTCGGTTACAGAGTACATCTTGAACTACAAGTAACACTACATGCCTATGTCGGTAAGTCTTCTGGGCCTTGTCGTAGCCGGACTGGACTCCGTCTCTTCTCCCTGACTGGGCCTCCCGTGAAGCAAACCTCTAACCCGAAGTGGGCCACTCTGGTCAGTAAGGCATAGTGAGAATACACGGAAAGTATATCCCCAACACATCCAACGATTGAGAATGAAAATTGCGGCCGGGGGATACTGTGATGGAGTGATCAGACGGCTCGGAAGGGTGCGCACGCGAGGAGAAACGGGGAGGTGGGTAGGCTACCGCCCTTAATAGGAGAAATTGTGTTTATAAAAAGTAGATTATCATTTTGATAAATAACATAATACACAAAAGTTATACTCCATCCGTCCAGAAATAATGGATTTGAGTTTGTCTAGATTCAAATGTATCTAGAGATGTTTTAGTGTGTAGATAAATTCGAATCTAGACAAATTCAGTCAGTTATTTTTGGACAGAGGGAGTACTAAAATTCCAAAATGGTATATACTCCCTTTGGTCTATATTAATGGTCTCAACTTTATCTAGATTTGTATGTAGATCCGATCTTGTTTTGTATTCGTCGGTGTGGATTCAAGTCAGTCTCTTCCGATCTATGTGTATCATCTTCGGCGATGGTTGATGCTATGGTGTGCTGGCTCTTTTGGGGCTTAGCACGCCGACTTTCCATCTGTCTACTACAAAAAGCTCTACTACGACAAGTTTTGCCCGGCTCCGGTGATGGAGGGACGAGGACGGCGGCGCGTCTTCGAATCATGCTAGTGTTTGTAATCATCATTAGGTGGTCCAATGACCAATTTATAATTTTATTTCTTTTTGGACTATTTGTACTGTTGTTGATTGATTATTAATACTAGATCAGTAGTATTTGAAAAATAATATGAACCGGATGAAATATGTCAAATTGATTAGGCTACGCGTAAGCCTCGTAAACCTGGCATGTGAGTTTTTTCTCTTTACCCAAGAAGAGTGGTATAAAGTTGAAAGTGAGGAGCTACTTAACCACAAGAGCAACGAACCTGATCCGGAGCCATTTTGACGACCTTAGAACAGATTATTTTTCAGAACCGAAACGGGAAGAAGAAGAGATATTGTCTTTCATATTTGTGCGTTTCTTGGAGGATAAGTTATTCATGTGGCGTAGACGGCAACAATTCTTAATCAGGTCAAAGCTATTTGTGTAGGTCTGCTAATCCAACAGATATGGAGTATGTCCTTGCATGTTTCAAAGATACATATGGAACCTCGGTCCACTTATCGGTGACATATGTGGCATATTTTGGAGTTCAGCTAGGTATTTAATTATCTTTTAAAACAATTACCATCTGCATTTTCAAGAAAACGCATATACTATAAAATTTAACCCTAGTTAAAACCAGTCAAAATGAACAAGCGTGTTTCACATTTACGCGAGGCAAATGAAAACATGTTGAGTAAAGTTTGTTTAAAACCCTGAACTCATATATCCGGTCAAAATCAAACCCTAAACTCCACGTACCTAAAATCAGCATCCTAAACTCCTAGTACACAATTGTTACTTGCCCGGCGTTCGTTTTAAACTGGGTTTGCAAATATGGCAATGGTCAACATTGGGCGTTGCTTAATTCCGACTCAGAAAATCTAAAGAGGGGCATGTAGGCATACACTTTGACGCGCCGCGAGAACAGATGACCACAACAACTCCTCCTCCGTCACCACCATGGCCTACGTCACCGAGGAGAACGAAGACAACAAGCAACCTAGAGCCGAGAGCGTTACATGCATGCGCAATCGTTCCAAGATAACAAGGGGCCAAGCCCGGGTTGACGCATCGTGGTTGGCAAAACAAGGGAGAGCGAGAGGGGAAAGGGATCGACCGGAACACGAGGGAAAAGAGATGGAAGGGTAAACACCGAGAGAGGGGGGTGGGAGAGAGATGAATATGATGGATGTGACACGTGGCCATTAGTAATGATGAGAAAGATATGAGCTACCTTTGTTACGTCCACAATCATCATTTAGAAACAACCTAAAAGAAAATTATGGCCTAAAATACGCCCACAATTGATGTTACCCTATGATGAGTGTGGGTTTAAAAAAACTTTACTCAAAATGTTTCACCGAAAAATTACGGAAGACACAAAATATACTAGTACTACTTAAATTACATGTACCACGAGGCGGCACCTAATAAAGTACACCGATTGCTAACCAAAATCCAATAATTTAGTTTGTGTAGGATCGTTGAAGGTGTCAATTGCGATGGCTCTCCTCTCGCGACTCCCACCTCACACTTTGCCCTAGATCTCACCACTGGCGATCTCACATCTCCGGCCTCATCCCACCCTTCCACTCCCACCATCTCCTTCCTCGTAGTCTTAGCTCCCCTCTGATAGGCTTCTCCATGGGGGTTCAGGCTGCCATCGCGCTCGGGTTGGATTTCTCTCCTGGTCAAGCTTTCGCCAGGGAGGTGGCTAGATCTGCTCGGCAAACAGTGCATCCGTCGAATGGCTCGGATTGTTTCGCCATGGTGGTATCTTTCGCAAGGGCCTCCTTTTGTTTGGATGAAGATCTGGCAGCATTGGCGTTGGAGGCAGCTACCGGGGGTTTCTGTGGAAATCTCAATGTCACCTGCTTGCATGATCGTGTGTTCTCCTTATTGTTGCCTCCAAGAAGGTTGGTTTTCTGATCTATGCCCGAAAGTTTTACAGCTGTCCTCATTTCAAGTGTTTCTATCATCTTTGGGTCTATGGAGGTCCCAATTGGAAGAAGGAATTTTGGCTGTGCGAAAGAGAATGTGCTGCGGAATGGATCATTGCATCTAGAAAGAAATCATCTCAGTCAAGGATTAGGCAGTCCAGTTTTCCATCTCGCTGTGCCCCCCCCCTTGTCATTCGCCAGGGCTCCAAGAATCTGGCTTTGAGGTCACCACCGGTGAGATCTCCGGTACCTGCGCAGGTGTCGGAGTCATCTCATGGGGCGTTGCTCGTTCCGGGTTTTCAGCAATCTGCTTTGCATGCGGGAGTCGATCACGGGACTGTTTCCTAGGGTGGAGCGGCAAAGGATTTTTGAAATTTTGATTCTATGTAGCATGTTGTTCTGGAGACTGGGCTTGAAGATTCCCCGGTTTTTGTTGCTAGGCCCATGACCACCAATGATAAGCAGGTTCAGATTGAGGATCGGGAAGCAGATTCTAGTTCGTTGGATGGGCTTACAAAACTGGTTAATAAGTGGGCCTTTTCATATTGGGAGTGTTCTCGGTGTCTAAGCATGGACCATGTGATTGCTAATTGCACTGATAGGCTTTGATGTAAATCTTGCTTTCATTATAGACATTTTGCAAAGGATTGTCTCAATTATCTCAAGATAAAAGGAAAAAAGTGGATTCCTAAACATAGGGCGGATATCTCGGTCGGTAATTCAGGTAACAGGAGCCCTGCCCCCTCGCCTTCTTTTTCTCCTAATCAGGTTGTGCTTTTGTCCTCCTCGACACTGCTGCCTTCCATGCCCCACCACCTAACCCTACTCCGCCCCCAGTTCCATGGCTATGTTTGAGTTTGATCCTGTGCCTTGGGTGCCTGACGGTTTTGAGATCATCGATGGTGGGGCCTAGCGTCTCCCATGTACATTTGTCACCCCATCAGCTCCTATGGTTAATGCCCATGAAGCTTGGTCCATTGCAGTTGTTGAACCACCACCCCCAGTTGATCTTCTGCTGGAAGTGATGCACCAGGTTTGTTTGTTCCTGCATAACAGGGATGTTGAAGTTATGAACTATTTGCACTGGTTCTTTGGTGATGGTGCTTTTCAGTTTAGAAATCTTGTAGTTAGATCAGCGTTGATTGCCCATGGGTCGTGGCCCTTTGCCAATGGATCCACCATTCTCTTCATTAAGCATGATGAGGGCCAAGGTTTTAGATCGCATCATGGGGCTAGAACAGGCTGGTTGATGTTTATTGGGATCCCTATGGATTTTCGCAACACGGAATCTATCGCTGAGGCAGTGAACACTTTTGGAGAGTTTCATTACTAGCAACATAGGGATATTTAGAAGTGTAGGGTTCTTGTTTATGCTACTTTCTCTAATGTTATGTTGTTTCCATAGGATGTGGTTTTTAGGCAGCCAAAGGTAGAGGGACACTTTGGGGTAAGGCATTCTTGGATGGCCCCTTGCTACATCCTTTCTGGTGATTTTGCTGGGGTGCACCCTATGGATGAGGATCCAATGCCACTCAATGGTAATCTGCATCCGTTGTCAGAACAGTTGCAGCCTAATAACAATTTGTTCGTTCTACCTGAATTTCAGCCATGGGTTGGAATATGCCTGAACCTCTTGTTGTTCAAAATAATCCTGTACCACCTTTACACAATGTGAATGTACCCCTGGTCACTCTACGAATTCGATGATCTCTTCGGAGTCTGTTATGGGTTTGGAAGTGTCTAATGATGAGCAGGGATTTAATATGACTCCTGAAAATGTTGTTGGTCATGCTGCAGGTTCATTGGCTATGGATGATTTGGCTGGGAAGGTTCTACTAGATGT
Organism: Avena eriantha; assembly: GCA_910589775.1. Taxonomy (NCBI): domain Eukaryota; kingdom Viridiplantae; phylum Streptophyta; class Magnoliopsida; order Poales; family Poaceae; genus Avena; species Avena eriantha. Next base: position 225,726,047 of record OU342742.1, read on the forward strand.
GCCTGCCCAGGATGCTACTATTACTGGAAAAGATGATGTGGCGGAACCTGCTACAGTGTTTGTTGAACCTGTTGCTCCTCTAGCTGAACCTGTTGCTCAGAATGCTTCTACTGCGGAGTTTCTTGCACCTGCTGCTCCTTTAGCTGAACTTGTTGCTCCTCTAGTTGAACCAGATGCTCAGAATGCTGCTACTACAGAGTTTGTTGAACCTGTTGCACAAAATGGTGCTACTCAGGATATTTTGATCCAAGTTGATGCTATTGGGTTGGCTGCTCCAGATGTTGTTGAGAAGGATAATTTAGTGGTTGATCCTAATGATGGTGTTGTGATTCCCTCGGTGGCCACTAGAGTGGATCAGGAGGCTAAGGAATTGCCTATTCCAAATTCTTCTCAAACGTAGAAGAGAGGTTGGTCTACAGCTTTTTCTGAGGTTGGGTCTGGGTTTCCTATAGTTGCACATGATGATGGGGAGCACTCTTTGAGGAAGTTTGTTTCAGTTAAAAAGAAGTTGTAGGTTGACCAGGAGGTTGGTGTGGATATTGCAGGTCAGTCTTCCACTTTCCATTTTCAGTCTGCTCAATCCCCTGCTCTGGAGAAGAAGGGAAGAAAGAAGAAGGCTGCTACTCTAGTAGTCAATAACTGTCCTAGCATGTGTACCAGGAGTCAAGTGCAGTCTGATGGTTTTAGGCCTAAACCTGTGTAGGGTCTAGTGCCCCGGGCAAGTAAGAAGTGCAAGAAGAGTGTGGCATATCTGCTGGCTCGGGTCAGAGTGATAAGAAGAAGGCTCAGAACATCACCCACCCACCCAAGTGCCTGTGCTTCAGCAGATTTGTGGAATATTAGAGATTGATCCAAATGAAATTACTATAGAGAAGCTTGTGGCTCCTACTCTCAAAGAGTCCGACGAGATGGTTTTAGATGATTAGTCTCCTTTCAGGGGTCGTTTGGGGTGAATGTGATCCTAATCACATTCTTTATCTGAGTCTTTGTTAGTTGGTGTGGGATTTTGTGTTTTGTGTCTGTCAGTTATGTCAGTGCTTATTCTGTCAGTGTCAGTGTCAACTCTTTAAACCTCTCTATTGTTCTATTTGGGTTGGTTGTGTGATCTTTGTAAGACTTTTCCTATGTGTTTGAATGTTGTGGTTTGGATCCGTCTGGCTGTATCAGACAGAGTGTGTCTATATCTACTATATTATTTATGGATTATAATATCAACTCTTTATTTTGGAAAATTCTATGCTAGAACATTCGTGGCTTGAATGCTGATGATAAGCAGTTGGCTCTGCATAATAAAATCATTGATAGTGATTGTGCAATTGCCTGCATACAAGAAACTAAAAAGGAGAATTTTGGTAGAAAATTTATCAAGGGGTGTTGCCCAAAACAATTTGATAATTTTGCTTTCTCCCCTTCGGTTGGTGCCTCTGGTAGTATCCTGGTGGTATGTAAGTCAAGCATCTTTCAGGGTGTCTTGGCAGAAACACAAAGGTTTGGCTTAATAATTTCATTCCAATCTGCACATAACAGTCAGAAGTGGACTCTTGTGGTTGTTTATGGTCCTTGTCATGGGGAAGAGAGACATATTTGTGGACTGGTTGTTTTACATTGTGATACCTGATGATGAATTATGGCTCTTTTGGGGGGATTTTAATTTTACCAGATCTCAGGAAAATAGAAGTACCCCTGGGGGGAATGTCAATGATATGCTAATTTTCAATCAAATCATAGACCACATGGGCCTCCTAGAATTACCCCTTAAGGGAAGATCTTTCACCTAGTCCAATATGCAGTATACACCACTATTGGAACAACTTGATTGGTTCTTTACTTCCTCTTCTTGGATATCTCACTTCCCTAACACTCTGGTGACTGCCATGGCTAGACCAACCTCTGATCATGTTCCCTGTCTGGTTAGTATTGGTACTAAGATCCCTACGGCCCATTTGTTCAGTTTTGAGAATTACTGGGTGTCACAACCTAGGTTTTATGATTGTGTCAAGAAGGCTTGGTCCAAAATTACTAGATCATCTTCTAGTTCTGGTATTCTTGCAAAAAAGTTTAGGGGTCTTAGAAATGACTTGAAGCATTGGAAATTGAGTTTATCTCATATTAAAGACCTTAATTCTAAATGTGATATGGTTATCCTATACCTAGATACACTGGAAGAGGAGATACCTCTTGTTATTTAGGAAGAAAATTTCAGGAAAATTGTTAAAATACATCTTGAGAATCTTTTGAGAATACAGTATCAATATTGGAAAAAAAATGATGCACAATTAATTGGATAAAAATGGGTGAAGAGAATACTAAGTTCTTTCATGCCATGGCCACTAAAAGGTACATGAAGAATGCCATTTCCAGTTTATAGATGGATGATGGGCATGTAGTGACAGACCATGATCAAATGGCATCAATAGCATGGAATAGCTACAAACAGAGGATGGGTACCTCCAATGGAATCCAAATGAGCTTTCAGTTGGGAAACTTGATCCCTATGGTGGAAAATCTATCTGATCTGGTTAAGGATTTCTCTGTAGAGGAAATGGATGGGGTAATTATCAAAATGCCTGGGGACAGAGCTCCTGGCCCTAATGGTTTTAATGGACTATTTCTGAAGAAATGATGGGACATAATTAAGGGAGATTTTTATAACCTGGCAAAGGACTTCCATGAAAATAAAGTTTCTCTGGAGAACATTAATTCCTCATTCATCACTCTTGTTCCAAAGAAGGCTAGTCCTGAGCAGATTAATGATTATAGGACAATTTCATTGACTAATTCCTGCCTTAAGTTTCTGTCTAAAATGGTGGCCGATAGACTTCATGGAAGAATTACTGAATGCATCCATAAAAACCAGTATGGGTTCATCAAAGGGAAATCTATTCATGATTGTTTGGCATGGTCTTTCGCATACATACACCAGTGCTAGACATCTAAAAATAAGATTGTAGTCCTAAAGTTGGACTTTGAAAAGGCATTTAACTCTGCTGAGCATGAACTCATCTATAGGATTTTAAGGGTACTGGGCTTTCTTGAGCAATTCTTCTACTGGGTTAAAACATTTCTGGAATCTGGTACTTCCTCTGTGCTATTGAATGGGGTACTTGGAAGAAATTTCAAGTGCAAGAGAGGGATCAAACAGGGTGACCCACTATCTCCTCTTCTTTTTGTCTTAGGGGCTGAATTATTGTAGTACATAATCAATGATCTCAAGGATAGAGGCCTTATTCATCTGCCAATACATGTGGGGGGGAAGTGACTTTCCTATAGTCCAATATGCTGATGATACCATTTTAATCTTGGAAGCAGATCTTGTGCAGTTGGTTGTTCTTAAACAAGCTCTCCAAGAGTTTAGTAGTTCCTCTAGTCTAACAATCAATTTCCACAAGTCATGCATGTTACCCATTAATATAACTAATGAGGAGGTACATGGTTTGGCTAATGATTTTGGTTGTGTGGTGGGTAATTTCCCTTTTACCTAGCTATTCCTTCCAATGGGAACCACTAGGCCAAAGATAATTAATATGCCCCCTCTGGTGGACAGACTGGAAAGAAGATTGACTACTAGTTCTTGTTTTCTAGCCTATGGTGGAAGACTACAACTCATTGCATCTTGTCTTTCATCCATGTCCATTTATTGCATGTGTTCTCTGGATATTCCTGTTGGGATACTTAAGGAAATTTACAGAATTATCAGGAAGTGTTTCTGGAGATGAAATAACCCTGAATCTAAGAAGCAATCATTGGAAGCTTGGGATATGATATGTAAGCCTAAAAGAACTGGTGGTTTAGGGATCATGGACTTCAAGAAATAGAATGAAGGGTTGCTTATTAAGCACCTACACAAATTTTATAATAAGGAAGATATTCCTTGGGTTCATTTAGTCTGGCAATATTATCAGGGAGTAGTTCCTCACACAACAAACCTTTGTGGCTCATTCTGGTGGAGGGATATAATGAAGCTGGTTCAGAAATATAGAGATGTCTGCACGGTACAGGTTGGGGTTGGAGACACTATTCTGTTTTGGCAAGATAGTTGGCATGGTTCTACAATCTAAGTATCTTAGGCTTTTCTCTTATGCCATTGATGTGAACCTATCAGTGCAATACTTTCTTCAATCTGAAGACATGAGCTCTTTATTTTATTTTCTGATGTCTCCACAAGCATTTCAGGAGTTGTCTATGCTTGACGCAGAGTTGCAGCAATGTGAGGTTCGGCCATTGATCAAGGATTGCTGGTCAACAATATGGAAGGATGGATGTATACCTCGAGCAGATACTATCAGAACTGTTTCAAGGATATTGTGGCTGGTCGGATATACCAATGTATCTGGTCCAGTAAGGTTATGTTAAGAATAAAAGTATTTGCCTGCCTCATGGTTAGTGACAGATTGAACACTCGGGATATGCTCAGGCGCCGAAATTGGAATGTTACCAATGTCTATCATTGTGTGTTGTGCCCTTCACATTTGGTTGAGGATTGGATGCACTTGTTCTTCCGGTGCAACTTTAGTGTTAGAATATGGAATTACTTGCAGATTGAGTGGGACGCTAGGGATACTTTTGAAGAGGTTTTCTTTGAAGCCAGAAAGAAATTTAACAAGCCGTTCTTCGCCGAGGTGGTTATTTTGGCTGAAGGCCAAACATGTTGATAGTTTGTCAAAATGGCTTGACACACTTGTTTAATAGGGGGTGGTGTTCTCGTATATATCTTGTAATTATGTTGTACTGTATTTGTTTTATTCAATAAAATGCTGTGGGACCAAAGTCGTACAGTCAGTTCTCAAAAAAAATTTAGTTTGTGTAGGCTTGTTTGACAAGGAACACAACTTTGAAGTGTAGATAGTTTAAAAGGGGCCGACGGATTAGTCCAGTCCAAACGCGAAAATCCATTCAGCAAAGTCCACTTGCCATCCCGTCCCGTTCCGTTCCGTTTCACAGGGGGTTGTGTTCCTCGCCAGCTCCATCGAATCGAACCGAACCGAATCGAATCCGCCTCTAGTACCAAACTCTTCCCTCCCGTCCCGTCCCCATCGATCGCCCCCGCCCGCAAATCGAGGAGGAGGTAGAGCGGAGGCGGAGGAGGAGGCCAAGGACCGCCGCCGCCAATGGCGCTGCCTGTGGCGAAGCTGGGGACGTTGCTGCTGCGGACGCTCTCCAAGCCCATCGCAAGCCGCCTAAAGAGCCAGGCCGCCGTCCACCCCAAGTTCCGCGACTTCATCATCAGCATCGCCCAGGTTCGGTTCTCTTGGCATCATCTCCTTCTGTCGGGCAAGGACGCCGCAGGACTAAGCTGTTAGGAAGCAAATGACCGAAATTACTCCTCTTGGTTGTTCATCGGGTAGGGGATCTGATCTGATTAGGGTTCACTGGGTTTACGGTTTTGAATCGGATGAATTAGCACTTCGTAGTTTTCCTACGGTCTGAAAAAAAAAGACATTTTAGTGCAGTACCCATAGGGGAAGCATTGTGCAGTGATTAACTCGCCATGGCTTCCAGGAGATTCGGAAGGAATGGTGATGGACTAGTTGGATTATAGGTTGATTGACCAATAGTTCATAAGTTTATCAAAGATATCCTTTTGTTTGGGACTCCATCTTTTGCAAGACTCAGGGCTGTGTTATGATTGCCTCCTAGTTCCATGCCAATGTGTGGTTTGTGAATTAGGAAAGCACATCTCCGTTGGGAGTTTTACGGAAGAACTCTTGGATTGTACATCTATGGATCAAGCTTTTGATTAGTTTTTAGTGTTTTATGTACCGGAAAGACAGAGACTACTTTACGATAAGTGTGATGTCTGCCAGGTCGATTTAGAGGATAAGTCAGGTCAGGTATTGTTTGAATCATAAAAATGTGAGTGTGAACGTCATGGAAGATTAACTGCCTTAGGATGATATGCATTGGTAAGCTGTCAACAGCTGGCTATTCCTTCGTTGTTAGAGGAAAGGATCTGGAGCTAGTTACACTCTATGCCCTCATATCTATTTCTGTGTGGTCGCTTGATGGGCAAATCCTTTCTTCTCTTTTTGTTATCAAAACAAAGTGACCTGATAATCCTATAACAAATATCACAGATGAACCATCGTATCACCACAAGGATACAAAGGCGCATTTATGGCCATAAAACAAATGTTGAGATCAGACCTTTAGATGAGCAGAAGGCAGTACAAGCTGCTACAGATCTCATTGGAGAAGGCTTCATCTTTTCGGTATTTTCTAAACCATATGTTAACTGTATGTACCCCTCTATGTTCTGCGAAAGTAAAATTAATTGAAAATTCACCGAATAATAGCCTTATTTTTTTGTTGTAGGTTGCTGTCGCTGCTTTGATTTTCGAGGTGCAAAGAAGTGCTAGGTCAGAGGCTAGAAAGGAGGAAGCTCGCAAACAGGAACTTGAGGTGGCACTGAATAATTTTATCACTTGATGTCATTCCTCTCTACTGCCTTTGGAATCTTTTCCTTCGTTTTCTGAGATCAAATAAATCCACTATGTTAATATGTCCATGCATGCCACATTAGCTATTCAATCCTATAAAGATTAGTTTTTCTCTTGAGAGACACTTCTCAGCATTCAGCAAGACATGTTATCTATGAGCCCGTATGTTTGTAGCCATATGAATTCTTCATAGTAATTCTTTCTAGCTACTCCATCCGATCCAAATTAATTGACTTGGATTTATCAAGATTTGGATGTATCTAGTACTAAAACATGTCTAGATACAGCCGAATCTAGACAAATCCGAGTCAATTAATTTGGATCGGAGGGAGTACCAAATTTGTGTTAAGAAAGCTTATTAACTGCACAGTTTGATACATTTGGAGGTATTAGGGTATCTCTGGTTTCTTAAATCTTAAGGACACTGATTTTATAGGGGGCATTTGTTGAACAAAATCTTAATCAAACCCCCTCATCCAAACACCCAATATAGTCTGACTACCAGGAAGTGATCATATGATCTATTCCTAACGAGCACTGCAATTGGGATTGGAATGATTGCCATGTGGTCGTTATTATTACTTTAGTATGTATACTGGGTTAATTCCTAGCATCGTAGGTCCAAAAACTTTTCTCACATGCAAAGTGTCAATGGGAAAAAGGCGCCAACATACTTTTGTACGTTTCCACGAGAAACGCAGTCAAGATGGTGGTCACATGGTTGAATGAAAACATCTGGCTTATTACTATAGTTTCTGCATGTCCATTCCATTTATGAACTTTGACATGAACGAGTACTATGTGCTCGTTGTCGTAACAAAAGATATATGAACTTTCACTAGATATAATACACGATTAAATGTTGTGCTCCAAGTTAAATAGAGCGCAATAAAGTAGAGAAGTGGTCTGGCGCCTTGAAACTTTAATCTGGCAAAATATATGCATACAATGTTCCCAGTTATTTTTTCTCCTTTTAATAAATTATTAGGCTTATGACCTTTACAAATATTTGTACAATGTTATAGATTTTGCAACTACGATGTTCTATTTTTAAGAATGAGAATTCCATAATTTGTATCAATTTTCATTTAAAAAGGTAGAAATATGTTTATAGATTTTGCAACTATGATACTTTGGGGCACACTCAGAATTATGCTTATTAAGAATGAGAATTCCATAATTTGTATCAATTTTCATTTAAAAAGGTAGAAATATGTTTATAAAAAAATCATTTTGGGTAACTGATAGTAGATCTGTTTATATTATATTAATCCTTCATTGCAAGTTAGTTGTACACATAGGTTGGGAACACATGTGTGTTTATTTGTTTTCCTTCCCAGATTATGGTAAATTTAGCTGAATATTTTGAATTGATCCCCAGGAATTGAAACAAAGGGAAGAGAGTTTAGCTAAAGATTTAGAAGACCTTAAACTGAAGCTGGATGAACTTGAGCGCCTCGCCAAAGGACGAGGCCTTTCTGGAATATTGAACTTCAAAGGTGTTAGTGGATCGGATAGTGGCAAGGCAGCAACACCTGCTTGATTTTTCTGAAGAAACAGGGTGTTGTGTTGTCGAGTTTATGTGCACAGCACATTGACATTAGCTAACTGGTTTCCTAATTCTTCGTTCCCAATTATATGATTCTATTGCGACATCCATTCTTTCGGTGGATGGATCAAACTTTATGTTGGTAGATCCATTAGACATCGTGAAATAATACAGTGTAACTGTAAGGAAAAAAGCCCTGTTACTTCTTGGTACTGAGAAGTAATCACAGAACGAGATGTAAAGATGAATTTTTGATGATATGCTGTGAGCTCTGACAGACTATGTTCCGAATTTTCTCCTCAACACTTTCTAGCGTTCTGTAACTCGTGAGAGATTGATATGAAGTCATAATTAAATGCCTGATTTTTTTTCTGAACACATCTGTGAACTGTGAATTAGACCTAGTTCTTTTGCAGGCTTAAAAAATAAGCTGCCCCTTCCCAGCTTCTCTCATAAGCTGTCCGGCTTATTAATTGGGGCTTCGAAATTAGTTACCCCATATTAATTTAGAAGTCTCAAGTAATAAGTTGGACGGCTTCCGAGGGAAGCTCGGGAGGGGGCAGCTTATTTTTTTAAGCCAAGAACTGGGCCTTAGTAAACGACTGCTCCCTCTGTTTGGAAATATATAATTTTTTAGGTTTGTGAAGCTAATATATCTAGACACTAGGTTCAAGTGAATCTACACACTAAAAAGATGTCTAGATACACAAATCTAAAACATTTTATATTTCCGAAGTATCACAGTATTCTACTGTATGTACAAGTGAAGAAGATGGCGTCTTCGTTTCCTGAAAAAAGGCATAGAAATGCACGTTCTGTTCTCTGCTGATGCATTCTCTAAGGATTCCTTTTCAGATATAGGATATCAATGCTTTAGTGAATCACACAATTCTCATCTTGAAACAGCATTTTTGTACTTCATAGAGATTAAATACACGTGGTACATGAGTTACAGCATGCATGCGTCACATGACATAGTAGTGTGCAATGAGCATGATTTGTGAAATGAAACAGCTCGTACTTGTACTGATTATCATACTATACGGCTTTGCATGCAGTATATATGTCTGTACAATGTATTACTCCGTAGAAGTTTCCGCGCCCCTGTTTCTTCGGTGAAATCTTCCTGTGAGCAACCTAGAAAACCGTAAACCCTACTTCCACCTTACTATCTTTGCCGGCGCATATATACGTGTACGTGCGCATCCATCTATCCTCTCTGCACTGCGCACCGTGCGGGGCGACCATGACCGGCGGCGTGAACGGCAACGGCGGCGTGGGCGTGGGCGTTGGCGGCGGTGGCGGGGCGTGCGCGGTGTGCAAGCACCAGCGGCGCAAGTGCGAGCCCAACTGCGAGCTGGCCGCGTACTTCCCGGCCAACAGGATGAACGACTTCCGCGCGCTGCACCTCGTCTTCGGGGTCGCCAACCTCACCAAGCTCATCAAGGCCAACGCCACCGAGGCCGCGCGCCGCCGCGCCGCGGAGACGCTGACCTGGGAGGCGCGGTGGCGGGAGCGCGACCCCTCCGAGGGGTGCTACCGCGAGGTCTCCTGCCTCCGCCGCGAAAACGCCGTGCTCCGCGCCGAGAACGCCGCGCTCCGGCGCCGGGCCGACCAGTGCGCCTGCTGCTGCGCCGGCGCCGCGACGTTGCAACAGCAGCAGCATCAGCAACAGCAGATGCTGCTCGTCTCGGCATACAGCGGCGCCAGGCCTCCCGGCAGCGTTGTGCTGTACGGCGCCAACACTACCGGCGGCGGCTTCTACAACGGCAATAATGCCGGTGCCGTCCGTGGCGGCGCCAATGGCAACGGGGCGATGCCCGTGCGGCCTCACTTGTCGGCTCCAGCAACGCAGACGACGCTGACGGGATACACGCAGCAGGGTGACCGCTACCACGCCGCGTCGAACGGGGCAAACGGCGCCACCGCGCCGAGGCCCGCTGCGGGCGCAGCTGGTCAGGTGGATTCCAGGGAGAAGAACGGCGCGAGGTAAGATGAGGACGCTCTCATTCCTTCCGTTGAGGTGGACGTACGTTCGCATGGTGGACATATGGGCTTCTCTTCCTTTGTGTTTTGCGACTGCAGGTGACGCGCAGCGCACACCTAGGATGGAACAGCTAGCTGCCTGCAGAAACTCGACTGTTTGTTGTATCCAAGGAAATTCATGCATTCCAAACAAGCCCTAAGTATTGCTTCTGGAATAAAAAAGGAGATAGGTTTCATTGCTCTTTTTTCTTGCTTTTCTTCTGCTTGAGAGGAGGATACCCAAAGTCCAAAGTGTATAAACTCAGCTTCGTATGACCGGTAGCTAGAGAGCTAATGCATTCCAGAGATGATTCTAATGCAGTAGTAGGAATATGCCTTAGACTTCTAAAAGGAAAAGTCCAAGGAGTTAAAAAAAATATATGTGTCTTAAAAAGGAGACATTCCTTTGTTCCAAAGTTCAACACAGGAAAAAAAAAAGGTTCAACACAGGAAACAAAATTCCTGCAAAAATGATCCATTTTTTCTTTGTTCCGAATGTAGCCCTGATGTTTGGTCCCCAGATGAATAAAACATTATCATCCCTCAGATAAATGAGAAAGAACATCTAAACCCCCACCAACTCATAAAATTCACTAAGCCAAATGTAATTGACAAAAATATGTCTAGTACAGCCGCAAATTCTACATTAGCTCAAACTGGAGTTGACAAATAAGGTTAAACGGGAGCTGACAAACAATGGTAAAACACTAGGCCCGATTAAGTCACTGGGAATGAACGACATGCTCGGAGTTGATTCATATTACAATGACGACAGAACAACGGTGTCCAATATTTCTCAAGTGCTCAAATCTGGATGGAGACATGGGTTATATTTGCAACTTCTAACAGGAACAGGAGATGAAGAGGTTTCCTTCTGCTCCGAGCTCAACAGGAAACTCGAAATTCTGCACTGAAGCAATATAATCTTCATGTTCATCAGAACCAACTCAGGCAAACAGAAAGCCAGAACTGCCAGAAAAGTCATGCATATTTAATGATCCTCACTAGTTACTGCTTCTTCACCATCTCTAACACACACCGGTATCACCATTGCTAATCAAGACGAAGAAAGATAAATGGATCAGCCAAATTCGCACAAGCATGGTATTTTAGCCAACATGGTATGCACACAGTTGGTTTAATGTAGGAGAATCACCTTGACTGAGCAGAGTTTTGCAATGATGGTGAGTCAACTTGCATTGTTACAGGGCCATCATTTACTAAAGAAACCTGCAAAAGTTTCAAATTAACACATATTCTGGATAGCGCATTTATAAGGAAGTCAGTTGTAACATGCGTTACTCGGATGCACCTTCATCATTGCTCCAAAAATGCCATCTGTCAAGAGTTAGAGGACACTGTTAGAAACAAGTTCGCGTGTGATAGTGACTACTTCTAGCAGAAACCCTTCTCGTATGTACATGGAACTGATTGCCAAAACAGTAGAAGCAGCATGAGGATTACAAAATCTGGAAAATCATATATTCCATAAAAATACATAATCATGGAAGGCATCAAGGAACTAAAACGAATTACAGAACAATTGGAAATTATTATTAACAACAAATTTCCAACTTATTACTACAACATAATTGTTTGCATACTGAGTATATATACTTTATATGGGAACAGCCAGTGCGGAAACAATGGATCATTTACAACGTGCAAAATGTCAATACAAGCAGAGAGGTCAATGCTTGTATAAGGACAAGGATTTGATGATCAACAATTCAAGGTGGCCAACTTTGTAAATGCATGATGCAATATTAGAACTAATAGTAAATATTACCTTTCACTGAATCAATTTTGTATGACTTCTGGAACTTCTCAACCAAAGAAACGTAGAATGGTTTTGCTTTCGCAGGTGGCATAGCAACATGGAAATCTGGTTTGTTACCCTTCAGGATTCCATATAAGGTAAATTGACTCACTGAACAGGATAACAGCTTAGAAAAAGAGTAATCGACCAAATAATCAATCACTACTAAAACTTCATTTTTACAGACTCGGAAGTAGAGATAGCAGGTTTCATCATATATTACCTAACAGTACTTCGAAGTTCCGCTGCACAACCTGCACAAAGTAGGGAAACTGTTTAAAACAAATACGAAATTCAGGGAGTAATCCACATCCTGAATGTTACCCTGAAAGCTGAATTTCTACTGTAGATAGATGATTCCTAGACTTACACTCTGATCCCAAGCTTTTTCAGTCTTGTCATTAGGAAACAATCTCATATTCAGGACCTTCCGACAGCTACGGAAGAGGAGTGTTAGCATGAAAACTGACAGTAAGATATATTTACTGACTTTTCATCATCAGTATACACAAATTCTCATAGAATAGATGATGTGAAATATCAGAAAGGCAGAGGTGACAAGTGACAACGTTGGCACCTGAACTGCACATAATATAAGCAGACTTTTCCACGCCAAGAATGCAGCACCATGTTGTTACTAGCACTATTTATTTATCTTTACATGTTACTAGCACTGTTTATTTATTGGTATGCTAACAATTGTCATTTCCCATCCATATGCATCCTGATCAGTCAAACTAGCAATACAGGTAACCAGTTACTAAACAACACATCAATTTTCCCAGATTAGGCGGAAAACATCCCCTCGATAGGGAGCGGGTGCAGAGGATTAGGAGGGAGAGAGATGGGTTCATACATGTAGTCGGCATCGGAGTCAGTGTCAGTCTCGTGGACGCCGACGAGGACGAGGAGGCCCGGGCCGATCGCCGATACCACACGGCCTTCCACCTGCGTCCCTCGGAAAAGATCAGCGCCCATCTCTACCAATGATTCCGTGCAGGATAAAGCGGATGGGGCGAGTTGAAGATGTAGTCACCTCGACGCTGGCTGAGAGGACGCGCTGCACCACGGCCCTCATCTCCTTCCTTCTGGCCTCCGCCGGGGCGAGTCTACGAACTTCCTTCACGGGGAGTAGTCGCCGGAGAACACCTACGGACGGCGACTACGGTGGGGCGGAGTGAGGAGCGGAGGCGGAGGCCTTCAGCGAGGGGCCTCGACGGGCCGGTAAAAGTGCTCATGATTAACTGCGTGTAACAGGCCGGGCTTGCCAGCAATGCACATGTTTGGGCCGGTTTAGCTGTCTGCGAACCAGTCCTGAATCATTTTTTCGAAACAGCAAAACCAGTCTTGACTCTTGACATATACATCCTCCGTAAGAGATTTATTTTCAATTTTTTTGCCAAATTTCCATCAGCAAAACTTATAAATTTTGACATCATATTTACAGACAAACCAGCACAAACAAAATATGATTTCCCTTTTACATACTGGCGTCTGGGTACACAGTACTCCTATATCTTCACAACAATTTTGTCCAAGAAAATCTTACAGCATGATCGCCCATGATGCACAGCACAGTACACTGCTCTTTGTCAAATTTTACAACCAACTCTAAAGTCACTATTATTCCTTCCCCGTATGGACAACAAGCAATGCGATACGCGCATAGCAAAACCAACCTATTACCACCAGCAGAAACAGCACAACAATTGCTGATCTTGCTTCTTGCATCTGTTGTGATTTATGAAATCTGAGTAGTAGTTCCTGCTTCCACTGCAGCATCCTGTACATTGCCATCTTCTGTTGTCGGACGGCCATCCATCGGCTTACCCTCAATTGTCACAGGCCCTTCATTCGCCACCAGCTCAGGTCCATGAGCTTCTGCCTGCTCTGGTACATCCGACAGCTTCTCCTCCCGTCTCTTCATGGAGATCTTCCTGCTCAATGTGCTTGTCAGCGACCTGCCTGGCTCACCTGCGTTTTTCTCCATCACCTTTGATATATCTTCAGTCAAGCTTTCTGAATCTCCTTTGCTTGCGTCTTCGCTGACGACAATCTTTATCGACGTCCGCTTCTCACCAAGCTCCTTCAGGTTTGGACGCGGGGTTCGAGGGAGGTTCGGATCAATCTCTGTTGCACTCTGAGGGCCTGGACTTGTTGGGATGCTAAGATCAGGATCCCGGAAGCTCCCCTTCTTCGAGCTCCTCCTGAAAAAATTGAACATACCGCCACGTCCGCTGCTCTTTGGGGTAGGAGGGGCTTCCTTTGACGGGTCAACCTCTTGGTAGATCTCCGTATCTGGAGCACGTGCTCGCCCTTTCCGGCCTTCCCATGTCTTGGGTGCTCCAGTGCCAGGGCGATGTACATATACCCCTCCAGGTTGTTCTTGGCCATCGATGTCGATGTGCTCCACTTCATCCATGACGACTTTGTTTTCTTCAGGAAGTTTAGCAGCATCCGACTCATTATAAACAGAGGTTGATTTTGGCAGTTTGGCATCGGCTTTGGTCAGTGGTTCTTCCAAACCCGTTGTTGCATCCTTCTCCTTCAAAAACATTTGGCATAGAGTTCAGGCATGAAATTCTACAGTTTTAACCTATGCACAAATCTTCTCCATTAAAAAAACAAGGTTAGTCTGGCTAATCAATAATTTACTTCATAATGTCCTGATGAAGAGCATATAGCGTTACCAATCACTGAAGTTCTACCTTGCTACCTTCGTCAAATCACACCAAAAAGGTCTTGAAAAACTATGGCAAAAAATTGAGAGTGCTATCACCAACCTCTGATATATCTTCAATTGTTATGGCTAGGTGTATCCTTCCTTTCTTGACATTCTTCAGTGATATCCATTTTTCATGTCTTTGACCACCTCTCAGCTCATTTATGTCTACGGTACATTCTCTGTAAACAAGTTGGAATTCAATAAAAAAAATCTTTCAGTAAAGGGGCAAGTATATCTGTTCACTAAATTTCAAGCTCAGATAAAACAAATGCCAGACTGTCATCTTTTACAGACCAAAGGTGAATCGCAATACAGGCTTCATTGCATATATAGTTCCAAGAAAATCATAGGATTTGAGACTCCAAAGATTGGCATTTACAGATATGATCATTGCTATATTTGATCCATGTATCAAACGTAAGACAAAATGTTATCATAAAGAATCCCTGATCAAAGTTTCATTTAACAAAGATGAGTTCAGAGAAAATAAAATACCCAAGCGAGTCATCATAAATGTGGTCCTTATCACAAACTTCCATGACAAGTTTATTTGATGCCTCCCACGACGTGATGGGTATCTTGAATTCCTCAAACCACTTAGGGGATAACGTTTTCCTCTGTACTTGTGTTTGGAATTTACAAGGGCCAAGACGACCTTTCACATAAGGGTCGGAGAGTCCTGTAAAATTGAACATAAAAACACGTTTAACGAACGATTGCATAGACCATAAAACGTGTCAAACAAAATATGAGTAATGCAAACATTGTCACAGCCATAGTCGCTCCGCTGGTAACTCTCACCATTTATATCAGCTGGTTTCATGTCAATTCCTTCCAAAATCTCAAGTGTCACATATGCAACAGGAGGCTTCTCCTCAATGTCAAACCAATTATTTTCTGCAGAGCATAAGAAATTAGTGGAAAGAAAATAGATAAATAGAAGGAACATGATTTAAGATTTATCACCACAAACTGTATAAAAATTAGAAGAATCATTCTTATCAGAGATGTTAATCAAACTAGAACTTTCCAAAAGGTATGACAAAGAAGTACAAGTTTTTTAATTGTATCTATGTCATTAGTTTTGGCAGCACACTCAGATAAAGAAAACGACCTAAAGAGGTTATTCATATTGACTCTACACCTTGTTAGAATTGTTTGATACTAGCATTCAGTGCAATAAAATTTTGAAACTATTAGTCACAGATTTTTCAAACCAGCAGGAAGAAAGGAGGATTTCTGATACCCAAACAGAAATGAAAGGTTGCTTCTTACCAGAAGGAGTAGATATAAATTTCTCCATATCGATGACAAGCATATTGGGCTGGAAGAAGAAAATATATTCAACAATGAAAATATCATAATAAAAGGTAAAACCAAGACAGTAATTGGAGCAGAGTAGAAGACAATATAGTTGTGATCTAACCTCAACCAGTGTCTGCCCAAATGCAGTATCCATCAACTTATCCTGGACAAAGAAATACATGAGGCAAAGTGATCACTAAGAAACATGAACATATACCAAGAAGTTTAAAAAGGATAAGTATAACACGCTAGAAGCTAACCAGCCATCCTGAAATTCCGGGAAATTCAGTGACATCAAGTCCATGACCAACGAGTGGTTTTACAGTCATTTGAAAATAAGGAGGTTCCACAAAGCATAGTCTTATACGGCCAAGAAACGGCCAACTCCGTACAAACTTCACACCAAGTAAAACCTGCAGAATGAACATACACTTAAGCTCAGAATAAGGTAAGGACATATTTTTTGACATTTTGAAATGTGTTTTTAGACGATGGGTTCATATACACCTAGGAGCCAAAGTGGATTTCCTCGTATGAACGGGGACAACTGCCTGGTATCTCTAGTGAATGATGATTTACTGAAGTTTAAACTAAACATTGCCTTTCGCTTATGTTCCATAGAGAAGGATTGTATATATCTTTTACAAATATTTCAGTACACTTTGTTTTTGTTTCTAAAAGAAGAAGAATACATGTAGGCCATTCTACAGCCAGGTTACAGAAGAATACTAGCAACAGACCTAAAGAATCAACAGTATGTTTGTCTCCATTCACCCTAAAGTGTTAGCTGTTGCCCCATTAAGGTAAGAAATGTGTATTCCTTCCTCCACTTTTTTTTCGAATGGGGGGTGACCCCAGCCTCTGCATCAAAGCGATGCATACGGCTATATTCCTTTCCTCCACTGAGTGGAATGAATCTATGCCTTGTCTCTATTTTGAGTAATTACAACAGAGAACCTTAACTAATTTTGAGCAAGAGGCACAGTAAAAATACTGTATTACCATAATATAAAATTTTACCCAATGTATCTATTTTTTACTGAAGATGTATACTATATGTGCATTCGTTTAGTCTTGTACACTTTCTCCCCATAATATGACCAAGTTACCAGTCCACTGAGCTAATGGCAGAATGATGAAACTAACAAAGTAACTTGCCTTTCCCTCAACATGCATCCTAGTCAAATGCATATTTGCGGTCATTCCGAATCCCACAGTCTTATGCAGCTGCATCGCAAGCACAACACTCATATCTTCAGCAGATAGGAAGTTCATGCCTAGCTCCAGAACCTGGGTCAATCAATCCGATGGCATACAGATGATTACTAATGTATAGCCCATGGAAGAAAAAGGAAACATTCAGATCCAAAGACAGTAATACCTACCAAATGGTCATCATCTGATGACTCAGGTAGAACTCTCATCGAGGTAAACAATGGTGCTTCCCTGCCCATGTAAAGCTCCAGGACACTTGCTTTACTCTGCATAACAACTACATCAATTGAGCTAATGAGCAATGACTACTAATGTAAATTAAAAGTTAACTATATATTAAAAAAGCAAGGGTGAAGTAGAAGTTCAAATTACAAGCGATGCAATAGAAATTCATGAAGTAGAGAAAATAATATAGAAAGATATAAACCATACAACTGTCCAAGGTTTGAACTTATCCAGGAACCATGGTATGATGGGCTTTAGAAGTTGTGAAACAATCTTCTCCATACAAATAGGCCACATCTTTTTGATTGCATGATTTAACCATCGTACAGACTCTCCATCAGAAAGCATCTGATACAGAAAACAATACGAGCTTAGTGTGGCCAAAAATCACAATAGTGTGCCAGCCTAGTTGATCAGGTTCATCCTCGCAATATTTAATACAAACAACAATCTTGGATTATAGAAAAGTTACATACTCTTCGTTGGTAGGCAGATTTCATTTCCCCATGTTGTATTCGTTTCCGCAGTCTCATTGCACAACGGGTATTTACCTACAACAGAAATAAGCATAATTATTTAGTTTTGGAAGCAGACATTCATAGGATTTTATTTGGTTCTGATTATCTGATATCTAGAAATTTTCATGCAAGCATTTAAGCTGTTATCTAGAAGTTTAAGGATAATGCTGTTGAAGCTAGATTTTAATAACAAGAAATCATATTATACAAACAACATTTCAAATGGAAGGAGGGGTAGAATAGGAAAATAAAATTGGTGCAGTAAAGATAGAATCTAAGAAACTATTGATTGATATTGATGAGGATAAGGAAAATGTTACGGCAAATACCATGAACATGGGTATATATATATATATATATATATATATATATATATATATATATATATATATATATTTTGACATGTCAACATGGGTAATCTGTACAGCGACAAGGTGGCAATTATCGTCGATACATGCATCGAGCAGGATCAAAGAAATCATTGTTAGATCTTATAAAAATGAAGTGAAGTTCTTTGATCCCTCTCGATTGTCAAGGAATTATAATATGATTTATTTACAAATCCTTTTGTGTTGGTGTACCGCTGAACTGTATGCAAGATTAGCACCTAGGTCCACTAGCTCACTATATCATAGTTTTGTAGCCTCTGAACATGAATTGAGTGACAGGTTACTTGTCAAATTTTGCTTGGACGAAATACATAACTTTCATGAATTACGAATTACTATATTCTTGAATTTCACTTAAAGAAGCAAAACTTGCATGGTTTCGGGTAACATGTTTAGAATAAAAAAGGTACAAGAAGTCAAATTCGCATTGTTCCTGCAAGCATAGTAGAAGCATCAAACTGTAACTAAGAAAATAATCATATTCCAGAAGTTGGACTTCAGCACGACATCCGCAGGAAATGTCCAAGCACGAAATAGACAGAATTAATGAGCTGCTCTTGGTATGCTTATAGGATTTCTTCCTTCGGGAAAACGCAAAGGACTATGCCTGTCACTGTCAGGCAGTCACTTGTTCGAAGTAATACACCCATGGGGAGAAAATTATCAGTGATACTCCCAATCCTAGTATCCTATACAAATTCAATTTCATAAATCATCAGAAAAACCATACCGCTCGTTCAACCAGGCCAAATAATAATTCACTGAAGAAAAATCAAGTCAGCTGGAACAGCTAGAATCAATTTTATAAACATATTCGACTAGAGAAAATCAAGTCAAGTGGAACAGTGAGAATCAGCAAGAATGGACAGAATCATGCACCATGTGCCTTGTAAAGCTCTGTCAGCACCAGCTACCTCAGGCGAATTTACTTCTTTTTTTTTAACTGACGAATTTATGGTGCATCAGAAGTGGTCAGGTGGGGAAAGAGCTAGCAGGAATCTCAGATGAAAAGTGGCTGCGGTATAAACCCGGACGTAGGAGGCGAGCATCCAGCTCTAGGAACGGAATCAAATCTCCGGAGCGGCGGCAGGAAATAGCAGCAGGACTAGAATATATACTTGCCATGTAAAGGTAGAGGAAGGCGAGGATGAAGACGACGGAGTGGCACCACCCGACGGAGGCGGCGGCCCAGAGCGCGACCAGCACGAGGCCGATGTGGTGGATGATGGACAGGTCGCCGGCGTCCATCCCTGCCGGCCGGCGATCTCTGGCCTTGGCCGCGAAAATGAGTTGGAAGTGGCGGGCGCGTGAATCTGGGTGGAACGGACGAGGGGGGCGACTGGCGAGGCGAGAGCGGGTGCGTGTCCGGGGAAAGGGATTTCTGACGGCGACAGGGGGGTGAGTGAGAAATTGGTGTCATCGGTCCCCGGATCCATGGCCCGAGCCGACACGTAAGGAAGTGGCAAGTGGCGTGACGGTAGGGGTGCGGGGGCACGCGCGCCGACGTCGGCTCTGGCCCGGTTCGGGTATGCTTCTCGAATCTCGATTGTCCGGAGCTGCGCGAACGGCATCACATGGCACGCGTTTTCTACGTCGCTCGGTCCACCCAGACGGGTTTTTTTTAACGGATTTGCTAGTTCGCGCCCGTCTCTTTCACCATTCAATTTACCTCGTGATTTATGCGAAATGTAAGTTACACATAAGTTATAACTAGGATGTGACTGAGAATTTAATTAGTTGCAACCTATTTAATTAGTTGCAACTAGGTTGCAACTGAGAATTAGTACAAATCTTATGAGTTGCAACTGAAAATTAGCACAAATATTAGAATGACATCAGCGACTTAGACATAAGAAGTTCTCGGAAGCCTGAGATCTAGGCACTCTTTTTTTTTAATCATCACTGAACATACACTCAACTCTACATACGCATGCACACCCTATCTTGAACGCACACAACAAATAGCGTAAGCTATTTTATTGTACTCCGTGCCTTTTTTCAGAAGTATTGTGACATATTTGTGATGTTCACGTAATCATGTGTTTTACCAAAAATTGGAGGAACAAATATCTACGACATGTAAATCTCTCCTAATTTGATCTAGATCCCATCCAAAGAATCCACACCAAGCTTTCGCGCACCGCTAGATCTCTAAAGAAGTGGCAACGTCAATGTGTTGGAGTGTTGAAGAGGCAGATTGCTCTGGCAGGGAGATCATTTGGCAATTCGACCTGGCCGAGGAAGCTAGGCCTCTCTCGGATGAGGAGA
This sequence comes from Avena eriantha, assembly GCA_910589775.1. Classification (NCBI taxonomy): domain Eukaryota; kingdom Viridiplantae; phylum Streptophyta; class Magnoliopsida; order Poales; family Poaceae; genus Avena; species Avena eriantha. The sequence goes on from OU342742.1 coordinate 225,746,522, forward strand.
GGGAGCTACGCCGACGCCTAAAATCCTCCTATGTGGCCCTCCTCGCCATCCAAAAGATCAAGTTTCGACAAAGATCGAGACTAAACTGGATTCGTCTCGGAGATGCCAATACGAAACTTTTCCACGCTAGGATGAATGGTCGGAGAAGAAAAGTCTACATCCAATCCCTCGTCATGGCCTCAGGTATGGTGGTTTTGAAAAAAGATAAGGAAGACGCTCTGCTACACCACTTCCGGGACCATTTGGGCTCTCCCTCCGCGAGGCAGGCCTGCCTGGATTGGGAAGGTTTAGGTTATGCCCCGCACGATCTTTCCGACTTGAACGCCCCTTTCTCTCATTAGGAAATCAAGGATGTGATCTTCTCCTTGATATCGTTTAAAGTGCCTGGACCCGATGGTTTTATTAGAGCCTTCTTAAAATCTTGCTGCGACATCATCAAGAACGATGTCATCAACGCAATTGTCCACATATCCAAGCTTCGGGCTAGCTGCGTCCACCTCATCAACTCGGCCAACATCATCCTCATTCCTAAGAAAAACGAGGCGACGGCGGTGGGAGACTATAGACCGATTAGCCTCATCCACAGTCTCTCCAAGATTTTCTCCAAGATTCTTGCCAATCATTTGACCCCTATCCTTCCTGTGCATTCGTCAGGAAAAGGAGTATCCATGACAACTTCATGCACGTGCAAAATCTAATCAAAGAGCTACACTCCTCGAACACCGTGTCTTTTCCTCAAGCTAGATATCTCCAAGGCCTTTGACTATGTGGGGTGAGCTTACCTTTTGGAGGTGCCGACGGCCATCGGCTTCAGTCCCAGGTGGCGTGATTGGATTTGCCTCACCCTTGCTTCATCTTCTTCGCATGTCCTCCTAAATGGTGACCCCGACACGGCCTTCTGGCACAAAAGGGGGCTTAGACAACGCGACCCACTCTCGCCCATGCTCTTCATCATGTCCATCGACCCCTTGCAACGCATCTTGGCCAAGGTAGCCCTCAGCAGGATTCTTACGCTTATTAACTCTCGCTTGGTTAGATGCAGAGTTTCGTTGTATGCTGACGACACTGGAGTTTTCGTCACGCCAATAAAAGAAGAGTTGTCTGCCATTAAAGCCATCTTAGACTGCTTTGGAAAGGACAACGGCCTTGTGACCAATTTGGATAAAACTGAGATCTTTCCGGTGCAATGTGGGGAAATTGACCTTGACGACGTGCTCTCTGTTTTTCCTGCAAACCTCGCTAGTTTCCCTGGAAAGTATTTGGGACTACCTCTTCACTTTCATCGTCTGCGCAAAGTCGACTTTCAGCCTCTTTTTTACAAGATCGCTGGGAAGCTCCCTGGTTGGTATGGCAAGAACATCACGCGTCCGGGTAGAGTCGCCATGGCTAAATCAGTGTTGATGGCCACGGCAGTGTACCACTCCATGACCATCCCGCTCACTAAATGGGCACGCGATCAGATCACAAAGATCGCCAAGAACTTTGTTTGGGTGGGCGATGAAGGGGAACATGCTGCAAGGGGGAAGCGTTAGTCAACTAGAAGACTGTTTGCAGGCCGAAGGCCTTGGGTGGCCTTGGGATGACGGACCTTGATCGCTCGGGGAGAGCACTGCGACTTGGATGGCCTTGGCTCCAGTGGACCGACCCATCGCGCACTTGGATACGATTGAATCTGCTCTGCAGCCAATTGATATGGACCTTTTCCAGGCTTGCACGAAGATTTCTCTAGGAAACGACGAGACGGCCTCCTTCTGGCACGATGACTGGTGTGGCCGAGGGCTAATAAAAAGTGGGCTCCTGACCTATACAACATCGCCACCAAGAGAAGAAGATCGGTTGCAAAGGAGTTCTCCTAGGATAACTAGATCCGGTCGGTTGCTAGGCTTCACACCCCCATTCAGTTGACTCAATACTTCAAAGTTTGGGACATCATCCAGAATAATCAGCTCGACCTTACCCTTAAAGATTCCATCAGGTGGATCCTGACGACTGACGGTGTTTACACTGTCAGCTCGGCCTACCACACTCAATTCAATGGATGCTTCTCCAAGTTCAAGGCGAAAAAAATTGGTCTGCCCACGCCAAGCCAAAATGCAAACTTTTCTCCTGGCTGGCTCTCCACGGGAAACTTCTCACGACCGACATGCTGATCATCAAAGGATGGCCAAATGATCCCACATGCCATCTTTGTGGCTCGGCCCCCGAAACGGCTCTTCATCTATGCAAAGACTGCCCCTTCACGACTACGGTGTGGACTACAACACAAGACTGGGATAACGATGCTAAGGGAAGTCACGGACATGTTTTCCCCTTCTTTTCCAAGTGGTGGGATGACCTGATCATGGGGAAACCTAGATTCGAATAGAACCGCCTTAGTGGGCGCATGCTGTATGTGATGTGGAACACTTGGAAAGAGCGGAATAGACGAATTTTCACGAGCCGACGATTGACCTAGGTCGAGGTGACTTCTATTGCTAGAGACGACATTCACCAATGATCGACGGCTTACGCGCTGCATGGGCAAGCTATCCCAGCTGAACCTGATTAGTTTTTCTTGTTGGGAGGTGGTGGTAGTGGTGGTTTTGGCATGTTTCCACCTTAATCTAAGCGTGCATTTCTATATCGAGACTTGTTTTTCCCATTCTAATAGAAAAGGCAGAGCTCCTGCGGGTTGCTCTAAAAAAATCTCTCCTAATTCTTATAGGGGAATGATACTGCTCCCCGGGGATCCCGCGATTCCATCCCCCGGGTCGCTCACGCGTGGGTCACTTCGTTCCTCATTGTTTGCGTCACACCCCTCCACCTACGGGCCCAACAAAGGACCTTATTTTCCTCGCGTGAAACTTCTCCATGCGGATCTCGTCGATTGTGCCTCCTGTAGCAGCTCCCGTCGACCGCGACGCCGGTAGCTTCCACCATCGTGCTCCTCCACTCCCTCCTGGTGATCCTGCAGGCGGAGCCCTCCCCTTGCCCCAAGCTCAGTGAAGCCGTCGCCGAGCTGGGTCCTTTGCCGGCGCCGCACCAGGAGGGCGCCGTCATTGGATCTCTGCTCGTGCAGCCCCTGCTCCGCCTACAGATCCTTCATCGAGCTTCTCAGCACACTGCTCCCGCCGCCGCTGCTACAAGGCATGCAGCCATGGGCCTCCATCCGCCGCCGCTGCAAGGAGCACGCCATGGACCCTCCCTCCGCTGCCACTACAAGGCGCATCTCCCTGCCCTCCCTCTGCCGCCGCCGCTATAAGGTGCACCATCATGCCCTCCCTCGGCTACTACCGTACATCGACACCGGCCATGGGCTCTTGTAGAGAGGCCATGGCGACACTACTATATGGTGTTTGGCGGCGCTGCTACATGTGGATGACGACTTTTGCTACATGCGGCGAGTGGAGTTTCTACCTACGGCAAGTGGCGTTGCTAACTGCGGCCAAGGTCTCCGGCGTGGCCTCCGGCAAAATTGGATTTGCTACATTAACAGATATTTTTTGCTACAATATTTTTTTTGGTTTTGCTAAAATAGCTAATAGATTTGGCTATAAGGTTTTTTGGGATCCCCGTGAAAGTCTCCGGCGATGTCTCCGATAAAGTCGTTTTTTGCTACACCAGATAATTTTTTTTGCTACATCTATTTTATAGTTTTGCTACAATATCGTAAAGTTTTTGCTACGAGTTCACCAACAAGGTCTCCTGGACGATAAGTATCCGGCAAGGTCGGTTTTGCAACATTAGAACAAAACTTTTTCTACAAAGTCTCCGGCGAGGTCTCCAGCGATGTCTCCGGCGAGAATAGTCTTTTTTGTTTTGTTTTCTGGCGAACCGTTTTTTGCTACATGTAGCAAAAGCGGGACAATTTGTAACAAAAATGGGCGTAATGTAGCAAAAGCGGGATTTAGACTTTTTTGAGGGACACGTGGCGGTACGGGGACCGGGGGATTTTGGGGATTTATCCCCCGGGGGATGCGTAGTAGTCCCCATTCTTATAATATGGATTTCCTATGTAACTAGGGTTTGAACATTCGATTCGGGTCTTGTGCTCGTTCTTCTCGGGTTTCTATGTTATTGTTTTTCTTTCTCATTGTTTTTTAGACTAGAGTTTGCACATTTGATTATGTCCTTGTGCCGGTTCTTTCTTTGTCTCTCTCGTCCTAAAGTTCATTTTGCTTCACGGCTCTCCAGATTTTTCCATCCCATCCCAACGACTGTGTTCACGATCGTCCGGGAGAGTAGGCCTACAAAGCCCCGTTTGTTTAGATCCTGCACCGGAAGACTAGTCATAAGGTTTTTGGGAGCGTCTCGGTGTGACAACTCGCCTCTGTTCGTCTGCGTCCAAGAAGGTTGTACGTCTTCTTCCTCTATGGGTTCGCTGACCGATGACCTCAACAATGAAGTTATAATGAGGAGTATCATGCATACCATCATGGCAAAAATCTGATGTGACGTCGTAATTAATGAGAGAGATGCTAGTGGTATCATAATATGGTACCGTATCATAGAACATGGTACTAGATAAATTTATGCCAAATACATCTTATCCACACAATTGCATTGAGATTACAAATAATTAAATATGATTGTATTATGCTACTACTATATGATACTAACCATCATATGGATAGTATTATGTAGTAGTATCACATGCATGATGCTAGTATATGATACTTTGCACTGTGACCAGGTGAAGATTTGAATTCTAAACATCAATAAATATACTACTATGTGGCTAGCCGATGATATAGACTCTTTATCAAAAACCAATCAACAAATTGTTGAAATATACCGTTAGAGAATCTACACTCGCCCCCCTAAAGGACCTTTGACGAGGGGTTAACTCGTCAATGCCCATTGTTGATGGACTTAGGTTTGAGGGATTGGGGAGCGCTGGAGGCATCGATCGGCTAGCAAACATGCACATAGGGAGACACACGGTTTACCCAGGTTCAGGCCTCAAAGAGAACCCTACTCCTGCTTGTTTGCTCTTTAATTATTGGGGAATCGAAAGTTACAGGGGTGCGCAGATGCAATCTGGCGAGGTGTACGCTAGGGTTGTGGATGTCCTCCTCGCTGCCCCCTCCTAGCCTTTATATAGGGAGGCTAGGTCTCGGGATAGCAAGCCGAGTTGGTTACAAATTAGGGTTTTACCCATTTAAATTTCTGTCTATTGCTTCCATGTCCTCCAAGGAGTCGGCTTCCTTCGGACCTAGGCCACCTGAATCCTTGTTGGGCTTCGATTGCACCATGGGCTCCTATTGGGATGGACCGTATAGGCTAAACATGAGTACCCGTAGGGTATACCCATGCCACCCCCTAAGGGTGAAATGAGGGCGACGGGGCAGGAAAACCTTCCAGCCCTCCACCCAAAACCGAAATGGTGTTGGCGGGGACCAACTAAACATCCAGCGCTCCCTAGGCCAAACCCAACCCGAGGGGGGCAATCGGGGGTGCCGACGCAACTTGAAAAATCTAGTGGGCCATCCCTGTCAGTAGGAAACCAAAATCTCCCCTCCCTTTTCCCCGGAACCACTCCAATCCCCCCTCTGGGCCACCTAGTCCAGCCATTTTCCACCTCGTCACCATCCACTCCTGTTATTTCCCTGCCCCACCTCTCTCCTCCCGTGCGCCACATGCCGCCGCCACCATGCCACCGAAGAGGTACCAAGCTCCTCGCGTGACGACGTCCACGAAGAAAGGGAAGGCCGATAAGCAGCGGCCAAAGGGGATGGCCAGTGCGGAGTGGGTGTTCGACATCCAGCGCCGGCAGGTTGAGAATGCCGACCACCGGATGAGGGAGAAGCACTCGAGGCTGCGTAGGGCGGCGGAGGTGCATGCAGTGGAGGCCCACGGGTCACTCTTGTGGCGCAGCGGGCGGCGGCCATGGCAGGAATCACGACGCCGTCTTATAGCGACGGCCTGCACATCCTCAGGAGCCAAAGCAGCGTTTCCTCTCCGTCACCGTCCAACGCATCGCCGTCTGGCCAGACGAACATGCTGCCGCATCTCACGTTCTTCTCGTCGGGCTACAACAACTTCGACACGCTCAATGGTTTCGACCCCAACTCCCTCGCCAATGAAGCCTCACCGGACCATCACTGCCTCCCTCCTTTCAATGGTGGTGTGCCGCCACCACATGCTTGCTTCACCTAGTTCTTCACAGGGTGCAGCAGTTAGAGCCACCCCAACCTGTTCAACAGAAGGAGCCACAACGACTCCATCATGGCCGACATCATCAACAACGGCTCTGCCCATGCCTTCAAGCAAGAAGAATCCGCTGCATACGCGGACAAGAAGGAAGACGACGACGAGCCTTGCGAGGACGAGGTCTACGCGTACCGGAGGTGGAGGCGGAGGCCGAGGATGAGGTGGTGGAGGTTCTGGTAACCATCGCAGCTGACCGAAAGGGAAGAAGAAGGCGATGGAGGTGGAGGAAGAGAAAAAGAAGAAAGGAGGTGGCAGCCGTGACACCAAGTGGAGCTCGAGGGAGGAAGAGTGCCTGGCCGAACCTTGGAAGACCATCAGCATAGACCCCTTCACCGTCCCAACCAAAACTCGGACTGCTATTGGAAGAGGGTGAAGGCGGTGTACAATGAGCGGTGGCTCTTGGATCCCTACTTCAAGTCCTTGTGCCATGACCGCAACGACTCCGGCATGTCTCACCGTTGGGCCATGCTCTAGCACGCCTGCAACTAGTGGCATGGCGTCGTGGAGGAGGTGCGCCGCGTCCATGTCAGTGGCACCAAGTACGACGATTAGGTAAGCAAACCCCATCGCTGCCTACTCCCGCCCATTTGAAATTGTGTACCATTTTCGCTACTGTTCGTAGATGCGCACCATGATCGCCACCTACCGAGAGGACAACGACAACAATGAGTTCAAGTTCATCCACGTCTTTGCACGGATCAAGGGATGCGACAAGTGGTCAAAGACGCGGACCGCTCTCAACAAGGCCAAGACCACCGCCTACGACCCCGGAGTGGCGCCATCGGAGGCCTCGGAGGGTCGACCCGTTGGCCACAGGAAGGACAAGGTCATGAGGGACGCGACGCCGACCATCGAGAAACCACACACGTCCATCCTGGCTTGCATGGACGCCGCTGCCTTGCACGCCGCCATGAGGGCAGAGCAACCCACCGGGTTGGAGGAGATCACCACAGAAAGGTAGGCGTCGGTCATCGAGAGCCAGGACATCAAGCTCGTCCTCATCAAGGCCAACATGGCGGCAAAGAAGAGGATGGATGACTTGGTGATCTTCATGGTCGATACAAAGGACATGGACGCCTAGGTGAAAGCATGGTGTGTTGTTCAGCGTGCCTTGATTTCCGTGTTCCTCGCATATTATTTTGATCAATGAACTTGTATTCCGGTAATTTGTGGGGATTGTATCATCTAAATTATGCTATGCCCGGTGGCAGCAAATCTATGTTTAATTTTCGACGACCTTTTGAATGTTTGAATTTGTCAATTGCGACTTTTGAAGGGGGTATGTTTGGGGGGCGACGACTGTGAGATGGTGACCCCCGATAGGAGGTACATACGTTGGCGCTCCCCATAAGGCCAATCGCCAGACCCCTTATTTGGGGGGTGGGGGAGTGGAGATGCTCTTAGGGATTGTTTGGATGTATCGAGATTTTTATCCCGTGGAATCAAATCCTGACCGAGAATCCACTAAAATAGTTTAAATCACCGGGATTTTATTCCCCACCTCCCTACTAGTGGATTTATTTCCCTAGGAAAAGGCTGGGTTCCCCTCCTACCAAACAAGCCCTTAGGGCATCGCCACCAGGCGGACCCAACCCGCCCGAGCGCGTCCGAATGTGTCCGCGTGGACACACGGGGCGTGTGTGGCCTTCTAGCGGTGTGACCCATCCGAACAAACGTGCGTGGACCGACCCATCCGTGCATCTAATTTGGGCAATGCTTGGGTTAGCGCGGACAACACACTCATCCTCGCGCATCCTCCCATTTGTTCACCCGGGCCCTGTAGCTAGTGGCACAATAGACATTCCTTCCCCAAACCCTCGCCCTCCATATCCTGCCGCCAGAGCAGGTGCAGCCGTCGTTGTCGCCACCGCCAGCCGCCGCCGTTGCCCCTCGTGATATCGAGCAGGACGACCGTAGTCCACACACATTGCCGAAGTTGACTAGACGCTCCACATGCCATCTCACCTCCCTCGGCCTCCGCCTATCGATTCGATGTGCACAACCTGTTTGGTCATTTGCCGAGGTGCGTTCGCCGATCCTTTCTTGGTTATCTGGTCTGCTGCAGGAGTTGGCATAGCCATTGACGATAGCCTGCTGGACAAATGGGTAGCAGTCGAAGGGCGATCGAGTTCTTCTACAAGAATTTCATCGAGTCATTGTCCGACGAGGAGTCCGACGGTGAGACCAAAATTCTGCTTGCAACTGCACAGATGGTGCACGACCACTACCTCCTCCCGCCGCGTAGAGGTGGCTCAGCAAAGCGGCACAAAGCCAACCATGAATGCGACCGGGAAGAGGGGCACATACGCCTTCATAAGGACTACTTCCACCCAACTAATCTGGTCTTCAAAGAGAAGGCATTCTGACGCCGCTATCGGATGTCCAGGAACATGTTCTTGGACATACTCAATGGGTGAGAGAGTACGACGACTACTTCGAGGCCAAGTACGATTGTACCGGTAAGATTGGCTTCTCCTCCTACCAGAAACGTTCAGCTACCATTCAGCAGCTTGCATATGGAGTGCCCGATGATCTCATCGACGACTACATGCGCATGATCGAGTCTATATGCCATAAGGCCATGTACTAATTCTACAACACAATTGTAGCTGTGTTTGGCAAAGTACATCTGAGAAAGCCAACACCAAAGAAACTACCGCCTTCTCTCCATCAACGAGAGTAGGGGGTTTCCTAGGATGCTTGCTAGCATAGACTGCATGCATTGGTAGTGGAAGAACTGTCCTTTTGGTTGGCAAGGGCAGTTCAAAGGGCATGCGGAAGGTTGCACCGTTATACTAGAGGCTGTTGCATCACAAGATCTCTGGATTTGGCACTCCTTTTTTGGCATCGTTGGATCAAGCAATGACATCAATGTGCTGTAGAGGTCTCCGGTGTTTGCTAGGCTGGCAGAAGGCAATGCCCCACAAGTTTTCTATGAGATCAATGACAATGCATATGATATGGGGCACTATCTAGCTAACGGTATCTATCCATCCTAGGCCACCTTTGTTAAGACAATCCGCAACCCTAAAGATGAGAAATGCAAGAGGTTTGCGAAAGAGCAAGAGGCCGCTAGGAAGGATGTGGAGCGAGCATTTGGTGTGCTTCAGTCAAGGTGGGCTATTGTTCGATACCCTGCTAGAACCTGGAGCACGAAGAGGATGTGGGATGTGATGACTGCTTGTGTAATCATGCACAACATAATCAACGAGGACGAGCGTGATGACAACATCTTGGACCAAGGCTAGGATTTCCAGGGTCAATTGGTTGAGCAAGTGCCATGTATAGCGTCTTGGGAAGAATTCATGTAAGTGCATGAGAACTTGCATCACAGGCAAACGCATGACCGGCTTCAACTAGATTTGGTTGAGCATATATGGGCTCGTGCAGGAAATCAAAATGCTTAATCCCTTATTTGTTTTTTGCAATTTGAGTGACATATGGTTATTTTTTATTGAACAATGTGTGTACTATTTATATGTAAGCACTATTTATTATATTACCTAATCTAGTTTATTTGTTTGTCAAATATACATTTCTCTGTATAATTTGACTGAACTAATCATATGTAAAGGTCAACTCTGAACAGAACTGGTCAGTCACGGACATTTGGATCGCGCCGCTGGACGCGGCTAGCCGAACAAAACGGACCACGACCCCAAATCAACTGCGGTCCGAACCAAACGGATATAAACGGACCATTTAAGTCGTCCGTGTAGGTCGGTCAGTGAAGACCTTAGTGGAGCTTCTGATCTGTGGAGTGGCGTTCCACCGGGCTGCCGGGCGATGGCTTCACCTCAGCTGCCTTCACGTGCCGACGCTAGAGAGATGAACCCACCTGACCTTCTAGATCTAGATCTGGCGTCGGGGGACCATGTTGGCCATAGTAGAACTTGTTGCACCGCTGCCGCTATGTACTTAATTCGTGGTAAAAGTCCAGCTGGAATGCCCACAAGAATAAACAAAGGTACTAGTAGCATAAATTATGCTGTCCACCTCCTAGGATAACTAGGAAGGCTCTCTTCTGGATCAGACGATTACTTGATCAAGCCGAAGATATTATCAGAATCAGAAAGCGATGTCATGTTGGCCACATGCGTGCACTATGGGGAACCAGCCATATGGAGGGGCGAACTCATTTTCTTATGGGTGGTGGTGTACTAGCTGGGCACTCCGTCGATGCCGTTTGGACGTCGGTGCATGCTGATTGAGCAAATCCCTGTCGTTTTTCTTCTTCTTGTCGCCGAGCAATTCTCATACGACAACTTGTTCGACAACACCCACTTTCCCGTGACAAGGTCCTAAGTCAAAGCAATACAAGTCGAGGTGAACTTATTCCTTAGACTTGGTGTGATATTCCTCCATCTATGAATGGTTTGCTACCTCATTCGGAGACCATGAGTATGAACCTTTTGTAATAAACTAAATAAGGCAATAAAGGCCATATGCATTAGTGGATGTAGAGGTCGGAGCTTTTACCACCCCCCCTTTTCGAAAAAAATCCGGAGACCACGAATGAGGTTGCCGGACGTCGACCAAGCAGTGTTGACAGAGTGGCACCACCATCACGCTTAGGTTGTTGTTCTTGTGCGAATTTTTGATGGTCAGGGTGAGGCCGGGTCTATCTTCGGGGTCATTGGTGCCACTAAACAGCATGTGATCCTGCATGGCGACCCACCATGGCACCTCCTTGTCCTACTTCTCCTTCACCTTCCACGGCGGGCCTGCTCCTTCGGGCGACAAAGCAGCAGCCTCCTGCGAGGTGGAGACTATTGCCTCACCGTCTTGTGGAAGAAATACCGCCACCTTGCGTGGCCATCCGCTTCCTCGGTGGTGAGGTATGCTCCTCCTTAACCTCGTGCTTCATGTAGGTTTAGGAGCATGGCATAGAGGATGCCGAGAAAGGGGTGGTGATCGCAACGTCATCCTTGGAGCCCACCGTGTCAATGGGATGGTGGTGGCGTCTCTAGGTGTGCGTCGTTCTGCATGATGTGGGCCATGAAAACATCTATGGTGCGGCTGGGCATACACTGGAACCATTCATGCTCATACCGGTTCTTGCTCAATGTTGCCACGATGCCGTTGTGGCGCGCCAACTCCAGTTGGCGCCGCTTTTGGAAGATGACCTCTCATTGCTCAACCTTTTTTTTGTCAACACCTCGTCATGGTAGTGATGGAACTCATGCGTCACCTGTTAGATGTAATACCCCTATATGGTATGGTGTAGTACACCGCCCGTATTGGGCTTCATTCTACACCATGGTGAGGGCTCTTCTCACCCCCTATATAACACGTAACACGAGACCCTAAATGGTCATCGTTTTCGCCCACGCCGATATGGTATTAGAGCCTTGCCTCTTCCACCTGTAGCCGCTGTCGAAACCGAGCTAGAAAACAAAACCCTAAAAACCTACAACCTCCATCGCCGCCGCCATGGCCATGTCGTCCTCCTCGGCGGCGCCCTTTGCCTTAGTGATTGTATCCCCTCCCTCCACAAAACTCACCAGGGCCAACTTCCTTTTCTGGAAAACCCTAGTGCTCCTGCCGATCCGGGGTGCTCAACCCTACGGACTGCTTGATGACACTGAAACCGCATTGGCAAAAACCATGGAGGTCACAGACACCAAGGACAAGAAAACTAGAGTCCCCAACCCTGCCTATGTTGCATGGGTCTCGAGGGATCAGATGGTGCTCAGGGTTCCTCGTCAACTCGCTCTCGCTGGAAATCGTCGCCCATGTGGTTGGGCTGCACACCGCCACAAAGGTGTGGACAATCATCACCAACATTTTTTCCACTCCCTCTCGGACTCGGATCAACCATGTAAGGGGGAGATGAGCTCCACCAAGAAAAACGACATGACTATCGCGCAGTTCTTTGCCAAATTGAAAGGGTTCTCCTCATAACTCTCTGCTACGGGATAAACCATTGAAGAGGATGAGATGATCGGATACATCCTCAAAGGCCTTGATGCTACCTACAACGACCTTGTCTCTTTGGTCAATGCAAACCCTGGTACTACTGTTGATGATTTATTCAATCAAATTTGTGCTCACGATTTGCGTCGAGATATGTTTGCCGAATTAGGACAAGACAATGTCTTTACCTCCTCCGCCAACTCGTCACGGCAACAACGGTGGCCGTGAGTGACAATCTTCCGTGCGGCGATCACAGGCGCTCTACTAATCATGGAGGAGATCGTGATCGTGGAGATTGCGACCACAGATATCGCGGTGACCGCGACCACAGTTATGGTCGTCGTGATGGTGGGAAGCGCCGTGATGATGGCGACCGCCACCGTGATGATCGTGGCTGGCATGATGATGGCGACCGCCGCCGTGATGACGATGGCGCAGAGATGATGGGAGGAAACACCGTCGCTGCCATGGTCGTTCCCCTACTGCCTTCATCGATGTGACCTACCAAATATGCAAGATACATGACCACCCTGCCTCAGATTGTTGGTGGCGCAATCAAAACAACTCAGACAGTGATGATGACAGAGAAGAGAAGGGTGCCCATGTCTCCTATGGAGTGGACACGAACTGGTACCCGGAATCGGGTGTCACCAACCATATCATAGGGGAGCTGAGCATGCTCTCCACTCATGATAAGTACAAGGGTCGTGACCGTGTTCACACGACTGATGGTAACGGTATTCACATTAGTCATATTGGTCATTTAGTTATTTGCACCCCCACATGATTATTTACACCTTAAAAATGTCTTGCATGTTCCTAGTGCCACTAAAAACCTCATACCCGTTCACAAACTTACTCTTGACAATGATGTGTTTATTGAATTTCACCTATTTTTCTTTCTTATAAAGGATCGGGTTACAAGGAGAACTAAATTTAAAGGTCCCTGCCATGGTGGTCTCTACCCATTAGTCCTACCGTCTACTGGGTCTTCCAAGCATGCTTTTGTCACAATAAAGCCATCATCATCTGCATCGTCGCTTAGGACATCCTTCCTCTTTTGTGGTGCAACAAGTTCTTAGAAAGAAAAATATTTCTTTTACTCTAGAAACAAATCCTTATGTATGTGACTCTTGTCAACTAGCTAAGAGCCATCAATGGCCATATCCTGTCTTCACTAGTGTTTCCACTGTTCCTCTAAAGCAAATATTTTCTAATTCGTGGGGACCAGCTCCTGTTTCAGCTAGCAAGCATTTATACTATGTAAGCTTCATTGATGATTTCAGTAAATTTACTTGGATATATTTGCTTAAAAAGCGTTCTAATGTGTATCAAGTCTTTCTTAATTTCCAAAAACTAGTTGAATGCAAATTTAATAGAAAGATGAAGACAATGCAAACTAATTGGGGAGGTGAATATGAAAAAACTCCATAGTTTCTTCAAGAAAATTGGTATCACCCATCATGTTTCTTGTCCTCATGCTCACCAAAAAAATGGTTCAGCTGATCGCAAACATCATCATATTATTGAAGTTGGCTTAGCCTTGCTTGCTCATGCTTTTATGCCTCTTAAATTTTAGGATGAAGCTTTTCTTACAGCTACTTTTTTGATCAACATGCTGCCTAGCAAAGTTATCAATTTTTAAACCCTATCTAGCGCCTCCTCCAAACTACACCAAACTATGACTCCCTGCGCATTTTTGGGTGTTCATGCTGGCCTAATCTTCATCGCTATAACAAAAGAAAACCTGCATTTCATTTAACTCAGTGTGTGTTCCTAGGCTATAGTCCTCATCAGAAAGGTGTAAATGCCTTGATATTAAAATTGGTCATGTCTACATCTCAAGAGATGTTGTTTTTGATGAAAACGTATTTTCTTCTGTATCCCTACATCCAAATGCTGGTACGCACCTTCTCCATGATAGTCTCCTTCTTCCACATGATACTCCTTCCACACCATCGCCTGTTGGGGATGCATACACTGATGACCCTATGACTGTGCCAATTATACATGTTACTACTAATTTCATTCGACATACTGCAAAGAATAACCTTTGGGATGATAGCTCTTCTAAAGATGGAAGTACAGAAGAAAATTTTGCTAAAAATGGCTATCAAACAACTAAAAATAGTGCAGAACAAGAAATACCATACACCAACGAATCTAGCGCCAGATCTGATGCCGACCCTCCTACCAGTTCGGAAACCATGGGCGCTGATCCCGAAGCAGATCCGCCCGGCTCCACCTATGTGCCTCGTCCTGTGTCGTCACGTGTGCGGACCCACGCCTGGTCACTGTCGCCCTCGCGTGGCTCAACGTCCCCCGCTCAGGCCTCTCCGCATTGCAACGCGTCCTCCAGGCGTACCTTGTCTCCTGGGGGCACGTGTCCTCCACCGACACCTCTCCTGCTGGGACAGGCCGCTCTCGCTCTGCGCTGCCACGACCTGCGCTTGGCAGGCGTGTTATCCCTCGCGTATCGACTACGCCCGCCTCTGGTACAACCCTAGATGTGCCATAGCCATCACCTCCTGGAGTTCGAACATGCCTATAAAAAGGTATCAAACATCCAAAACTTCATATAGATTGAACAATTTTCTATGGCCTACAGGTAAACCTAGTTCTCTCTCGGAGGCTCTTGATGATCCCAACTGGCGTAAAGCAATGGAGAAAGATCATAATGCTTTACTCCAAAACAAAACATGGCATCTTATTTCACCAAGTTCAAAAAAAATCTCATTGAATGAAAATGGGTCTATCGTATCAAGAAACATATTGTACAATTGATAAATAAAAAGCTTGTCTAGTTGCAAAAGAATTCAGAAAAATGTATGGCATTGATTATGAGGTAACTTTTAGTCCTATTGTTAAAGCAACCACCATCAGAACTGTGTTAGCTGTCTCAGTTTCTCATGGTTGGAGTTTGCTACCGTTAGATGTAAAGAACGCGTTTTTGTATGGTGTTCTAGAAGAGAAGGTTTACATGAAACAACCTCCTAGTTTTGAAGATCCTAATTTTCCACATCACATTTGCAAACTTGATAAAACATTATATGGTTTGAAACAAGCCCCTGATACGTTGCAAATGTATCTATAATTTTTGATGTTCCATGCTTGTTTTATATCTACTTTATTATGTTTTGTCCAAACTTTGGAGTATTTTTACACATTTTCTGGAACTAACCTATTAACAAGATGCCACAGTGCCAGTTGCCTGTTTTCTGCTGTTTTTGGTTTTAGAAAAGCTAGTAAGGAAATATTCTCGGAATTGGACCGGACAAAAGCCCAAGTCAATATTTCACCAGAAGGAACACGGGGTCCGAAGGGGAGATGAAGAGAGGAGCCAGGCTAGCCACACCTGGTGGTGGTGCGGCCATCCCTAGTCGCGCCACTAGGGGTGTGGGCCCCTTGGCACTCCACCGACCTTGCTCCTTCACCTATATATTGCCTCCGGGACGAAAACCCTAAGGACCCGATCAAAATTCCACGAAAGAGTCTGTAGCCGCTGTCATCTCCATCCCTAGATTGGGAGGGATCTAAAGCTCTTCTCGGCACCCTGACAGAGGGGAGAATTCACCCTGCAGGCCTGAAATGGATCGTATGGGCACCTAGAGGGGGGGGGGGTGAATAGGTGCTACTTCAAATTTTAATGCTTTTTCAATTTTAGGCTTAACACAAAGGGTAAATTCTCTAGATAAACTATTAGATGAAATTTCCCTATATGCCAACCTATCTACTAGCGAGTAAAGAGCGAGTGGAAGAGGAACGGGTGAACCGTAGTGAAGCACGTGGAGACACAGAATTTGTTTGACCGCAGTTCCTTCCTTGTTAAGGGAAGTACGTCTGCGTTGGAGGGGTGGGCGGTACTAAGACCACCACGCCACAATAGGCCTCACCCTGTTCTCCGATGGATCCCGCCGCCAAAGTCCTAATCAACATTTCCACTATAGGGACCCTTCGAGGCGGGTACCGGTGCCTTTACACAACTAGCGGGGCACAACTCCACAATCAACTTGGAGGCTCCCGTAATGACAACAAGCTGCCACAAGAACAAGTTATCAATAATAAAGAACAAGATCTAGATATTGACAAGAATACTAGATCAGGGATTTCTCCAAATGAATGGAGAGGAGTTGATGCGCTTGATTCATGATGACGATGAGGATTCTCTCCTCCTTCAATTCCCCCAAAGATCGAAGCCTTCGGGTGGTTGAAGTGGGAGATCTAGAATGGGAGCTCTTGCAAAGGGTCTGAACAATTTTGAGTGAATCAAGAGATCTGCTCGTTGGGGAAGAAGGGATATTTATACCCCTTCCAAAACCAAGCCGTTGGAGCTTTCGAGGGCCAGATTATCCGGCCCAAGTGGGGGCCAGATTATCCGGCCTGGGGAAAACTCCACCCTAGACTCAGATTATTCGGCAGAAAAAGTAGCCACGGACAGAAGCTCATGCAGACTTGCCCTTCACACTTTCTTCTAGGGACCAGATTATCCTGCCTAGGGAAGGGCCGGATTATCCGGTTGGTGGAAAAATCCGCCCAGCCCCGGAATATCCGGGGGCAATGCCCCTAGACAGAAGCTTGCGCAAGAGCTCACTTGGGCGATTTCCCTGGGGCCGGATTATCCGCCCCAACAAGAGGGCCGGATTATCCGGTCTAGGGAGAAAATCCACCCCAGAGCTGGAATTTTCCGGGGGAAATCCGCCCCCAGACAGAGACTTGCGCAGAGCCATCTTTGCCCAAAGTGGTCTGGCCGGATTATCCGGCCCGGCCCCCCAAAACTCTCAAAACTTCCTGCAACACTTAGTGCACATTAGAATAATCCATGGTATTGGTATCTAACACACAAAACCTGGGAAATCATGAAATGTTCTTTAAATCTCCCCCTTTTTGGTGTTAGATGACAATACTAGGATTTGCACGAAGGATTAAAAGACCACCAACAAAACATGGAAGAGACTCCCTCTCAATGCGTGCATATTAGATATTTGCATTTGAATACAAATGCACACAAGTAGGTGAAAGTCTATTCCATTGAAATATAAACAACATAATAATACCACCGAGATAATGAGAGAGGCGTCCTTGAAATATCCACAATTATCAACGTGATAACCAATATATATGCCTTCCTTGAGATAGATTACCAGCATAATAGGATATGAGTAAATGAATCCATAGGCATAATCCATGAGATAAATCCAGACGTCCACTGACACGAAGTCTCAAACACACCAGAAACCACAAATAAAGTTTAACGCTAAATGGACACAAGCAAGAAAACGACGAATGAAAAAGTGCAAATGCTTGTGCCCGACCCATGCAAATCCTCGAAGTCCTAATAGAACTACTTCTACCCCTTTGGCATCGAGACGCCAAAAAGGAAGAAGAGCGATGCTAGCGCCCCATGGTATCACTCGTAGTCCTCGTCCTCGTCCTCGTTCCCATCATCATCTTCATCCTCAAGCTCCTTAGTGTCATCGTCCTCATCATCAGCAATGGCCGCAGAAGGAAACAAGTGACGCTCTAGCTCTCCATAGTTCAGCCTAGAAGAGGAGTTCCACCGGGCATATGGTGTGGGAGGAGTAGGAGCCGGGGGATCACCAGAGGCACCAGTCACATGGTGAAGGATGAGCTGCTGAGAATGAGCCAACTCATGGCGCTACTTGTAGGCCTCATACTATCCCTTGCATGTGTCCACGCCCATGTAAAGAATGTGACGCTGGAACCAGTTCAGCTGCTTGATCTCACGAGCAACGGGAGGCACTAGAGGCCTGCGAGCATCCCTCATGAGAGCCTCAGGAGCAGAAGAGGGGTGAGAGGTCTTCCGAACCTTGTTGTAGATCTTCTTTGCCTTATGCACAACATCAATGTTGAAATCTTCAGAGGGAAGCAGGTGCCTGATGAGCAGCATAATATAGGGTGCATAGGGAATGGACAGACGGTTGAACATAGCATCAGTCAATTCATGGTAGATGAAGTCCATCACATCCAGCTTGTATTGCACGGACTCATCCTCGCACGAGGCAACCTAATGAGAGAAGGCTAGGAGCTGGACAAGGTGACCACGGATGCTGTCATTGTTGCCTCCACTCGGAGTGATAGAGTCACGGAAGAGGCCCACCAAGGCAGCATAGATAGGAGCAAGACCAGCAAGGGTGCCCACAATGCCATTGTCCATCATGCAAGGAGAGAGAATTGCATCTTTGTTGGGATTCAGCTGAGTGATGATGCGGTGGCCACTAGCCCTATCCCTACTGTAGAAAGGGTATCCAAGTACCTCAACAAACACATGGAAATCAGCAGACATAGGCCTGTCGCGAGTCATCCACTTCATAGTACGGTGCTAATCTCCACAAATAACCAAAGTGGAAAAGAATTGCTTCACCACCTCAGAATCATATGAGCACTGGAGAGCCATGAGATGGTGCAGCCCCATCCGCTCAGGCATGTACATGGCATCAACAAGGTGGGGCTTCTCCAAAGCCTCAGCAAGAATCAGCCGGTGCATAGGCCTAATGTTCAGCCTGGCATACACATCTTCATATATCCCTTTCTGTTCAGCACACCAAAAGCAAGAATCCCCTAGCTCAGAATCACGTGGCAGCTCTGCAAACAAATCACGATGACGGATAG
This sequence comes from Avena eriantha, assembly GCA_910589775.1. NCBI lineage: Eukaryota > Viridiplantae > Streptophyta > Magnoliopsida > Poales > Poaceae > Avena > Avena eriantha. Next base: position 225,765,260 of record OU342742.1, read on the forward strand.
AGGAATAAATGACAGGATCGATAGCCTTGTAGTTGATCTTGGGCTCTTTGCCCTTCCTCTTGGACACACCCCTCCTGGATCTCTCCCACTTCTCTTGTTCTGCCATGCGTTCAGCCTCATTTTCTCTTCTCCTCAGCTCAACCTTGTCCAAAGTATGACCCTCACTGTCTACTCTGAAATAGATAGTACGAGGACGACGCTTATAAGTCTTGGGAGCACTAGAACCACCTGTGAAGAGAACAAGGGCGATAGCATGGGGATAAGCATACACACAAGTCCAAGGGAGAGCGTGGAAAAGGTAGTTAAAAAGTTCATAGGACAATTCTACTCAATGCACAAACTATGGCGAAATTGAACCAGATTCGATTCTGTCAGGCCGGATTATCCGGCCTGGCAGAAAATTTTCAACAAGCCTAGATTGAGTGCAAGGAAGTAGATCGGGCCTAAAAACTTCAAGACTATGAGTTCTACGCGAAACCATATCCTTCTAGACAACGTTCCACCCAACACAAGACACATCTAGCCAGAGATGGGGAGAGAGGGAGTTACCCTCACTCATTGGAGGAAGAACGCGGAGGATAAGGTACCTGGAGGCGTGGAGAAGAAGATCCAGGGAGGCCCGAAAAATCTGGTGGCCGGAGAGGCTCTTGGGAGGGTGGGGAACGGCAGGCGGCGGCTGAGGAGGAGGAGAGGGTTGGGGGAGAAGTGTTGCTCGTTATGAGCCCTTCCCCCCGATCCCTGCCCTTTAAGATGAAATCCACAAGGGGCAGATTATCCGGCCTACACTTGGACTGGAATATCCGGCCTCAAATCTGAATTTCTGTTGTACACAGATTTAGGCCCGCGCGTCCCCAAACAACACCCCCACAAGGTGTACAAGGGACTTGTGTGCAAGAATAGATGGCTTAGGGGTAGGGAAAGGCTTAGGATTAAGAGAGCCAAACTGAGATGGTACTATACACTCAAAATTTCAAGAACCAAATCAAATAAGAGCCAAAATTGAGTGTGATTCCCATAAGAACAAGAGATGAGCGAAAACAACCAAAAATATCCATCAAAAATCCAACTCTCCTCATGGAAGAGGGCGGTGGCCAAAGCCACCTTGTTGGAGTGTATGGTATGACACCGCGAAGATATATCTTGGGTTCATGACCAATACTCATCGATAAGCTCACATATCACAAAATGATACTAAGAGAAATGACGTAACTTGCTTTCGGCATTATGGGGGGAGGGTTAGCCCAATTAATTAGGACCACACTCCCCCTATTTCCATGCCTACCTCTAGACCAAATATGACTAAGATGTATGAGTGAGTGAAATGGATCATATGGCCACCTAGAGGGGGGGGGGGTGAATAGGTGCTACTTCAAATTTTAATGCTTTTTCAATTTTAGGCTTAACACAAAGGGTAAATTCTCTAGATAAACTATTAGATGAAATTTCCCTATATGCCAACCTATCTACTAGCGAGTAAAGAGCGAGTGGAAGAGGAACGGGTGAACCGTAGTGAAGCACGCGGAGACACATAATTTGTTTGACCGCAGTTCCTTCCTTGTTAAGGGAAGTACGTCTGCATTGGAGGGGTGGGCGGTACTAAGACCACCACGCCACAATAGGCCTCACCCTGTTCTCCGATGGATCCCGTCGCCAAAGGCCTAATCAACCTTTCCACTATAGGGACCCTTCGAGGCGGGTACCGGTGCCTTTACACAACTAGCGGGGCACAACTCCACAATCAACTTGGAGGCTCCCGTAATGACAACAAGCTGCCACAAGAACAAGTTATCAATAATAAAGAACAAGATCTAGATATTGACAAGAATACTAGATCGGGGATTTCTCCAAATGAATGGAGAGGAGTTGATGCGCTTGATTCTTGATGATGATGATGATTCTCTCCTCCTTCAATTCCCCCAAAGATCGAAGCCTTCGGGTGGTTGAAGTGGGAGATCTAGAATGGGAGCTCTTGCAAAGGGTCTGAACAATTTTGAGTGAATCAAGAGATCTACTCGTTGGGGAAGAAGGGATATTTATACCCCTTCCAAAACCAAGCCGTTGGAGCTTTGGGATCCGGATTATCCGGCCTAGGGAAAACTCCGCCCCAGACTCGGATTATTCGGCACAAAAACCGGCCACGGACAGAAGCTCACGTAGACTTGCCCTTCACACTTTCTTCTGGGGACCGGATTATCCAGCCTAGGGAAGGGCCGGATTATCCGGCTGGTGGAAAAATCCGCCCCAGCCCCAGAATATCCGGGAGAAATTCCGCCCCCAGACAGAAGCTTGCGCAGGAGCTCAGTTGGGCGATTTCCCTGGGGCCAGATTATCCGCCCCAACAAGAGGGCCGGATTATCCGGTCCAGGGAGAAAATCCGCCCCAGAGCTGGAATTTTCTGGGGGGCAATCCGCCCCTAGACAGAGACTTGCACAGAGCCATCTTTGCCGAAAGTGGTCTGACCGGATTATCTGGCCCATGATGGGGGCGGATAATCGCCCCCCCCCAAACTCTCAAAACTTCCAGCAACACTTAGTGCACATTAGAATAATCCATGGTATTGTTATCTAACACACAAAACCTAGGAAATCATGAAATGTTCTTTCAAGGCCTTCTTCATCACCATGCCTGCTTCCGGTGTGATGTGTGAGTAGTTCATCCTTGGACTACGGGTCCATGTAGTAGCTAGATGGTTGGTTCTCCTCCTTTGTGCTACCATGTTTAAATCTTGTGAGCTCCGTTCATGATCAAGATCATCTATTTGTAATCTTACATGTTGTGTTTGCGGGGATCCGATGGATATTGAGATGCTATTTCAGATTGATTATTGATTCTATCATGTCTTTGTTATTTGTGATCTTGCATGCTTTCCGTTGTTAGTAGCTATCTTGGCCAAGTAGATGCTAGCAACTCCAAGAGGGAGTATTTATGCTCGATAGTGGGTTCATGCCTCTAGTAATCCAGGGAACTTACAGAAATCTCTAAGGTACTAGATGTGTTGTTGCTACTAGGGAGAAAACAACAATCCTTTGTTCATAGAACAATCGTATTGTTTACTTTACAGACTTTGCTTAATGCAATTATCTGTTGCTTGCAACTTAATACTGGAGGGGGTTTGGATGATAACCTGAAGGTGGATTATTAGTCATAGATGAAGTTGGATTATGGTCTATGTATAATATTGTAGTGCCCAATCAAATCTCATAGGAGTCAAGATGATTATTATATGCATGTATGTTTTCTCGATGTTTGTGAATTGCCCCACTGTAATTTGTTCACCCAACATGTCATCTATCTTAAGGAGAATCACCTCTAGTGAACTATGGACCTCGGTCCATTCTTTTACCATCAATCTAAAGCTATTTAATGTTTTCTGTTTACTTTTTGCAAGCTATTACTATCTTCCACACAATACGTTTAATCATTTGTTTTCAGCAAAACCGGTGAGATTGACAACCTCACTGTAAGTTGGGGGCAAAGTTTTGTGGTTGTGTTGTGCAACATTCCAAGTTGGAAACAACACCTTGGAGGTGTTTCCTTGCTCCTACTGGTTCGATAACCTTGGTTTCATAACTGAGGGAAAACTTGCTGTTGTGCTCATCATACCTTCCTCTTGGGGTTCCCCAACGAGCTCGATATATTTTGGGCCATCAAGCTCTTTTTTTGGCGCCGTTGTCGGGGAGTCAAGGACATCTTCACAAGGGGAGTCCCTCATAACCAATCTCTTTACTTTGTTTTATTTGTTTTGCTTAGTTTATTTCTGCTTTGTTTGCTTGTTTCTTTATTAAAAACACAAAAAAATGACTACTCTTGAAAACACTAAGTTGTGTGACTTCACTAGCACCAACACAATGATTTCATGTGCACACCTATTGCTCCACCTGTTCCTGAAGCTACTTTCTTTAAAATTAAACCTTCCTTGCTTAATCTTGTTATGAGAGAACAATTTTTTGGTATTGGTACTGAAGATGTTGTTGCTCATCTTAATAACTTTTTTGAACTTTGTGAAATGCAGAAACATAGGGATATAGATGGGGATATTATTATGCTTAAATTGTTTCCTTTCTCTTTGAGAGGAAAAGCTAAAGAATGGTTGCAATCCCTAACTACAAATAGTATTGATTCTTGGACTAAATGCAAAGATGCTTTCATTGGCAAATACTATCCCCTGCTAAGATTATATCTATGAGAAGTGAAATAATGAAATTTAAACAATCTGATAATGAACATGGTGCTCAAGCTTGGGAAAGAATGAAATCTTTGGTAAAGAATTGTCCCACTCATGGACTGACTGCTTGGATGATTATCCAAACCTTTTATGCAGGATTGAATTATTCTTCAAGAAATCTACTGGATTCTGCTGTTGGAGGTACCTTTATGACCATTACTTTGGGTGCTGCAACAAAGCTTCTGGATAATATGATGGTTAACTATTCTGAATGGCATACTGAAAGAGCTCCATAAGGTAAGAAGGTAAATTCTGTTGAGGAAACCTCCTCCTTGAGTGATAAAATTGATGTTATTATGTCTATGCTTGTTAATGGGAAAGCTCATATTGATCCAAATCATGTTCCCTTAGCTTCTTTGGTTGCTCAAGAAGAGCAAGTTGATGTGAACTTTATTAGAAATAATAATTTTAGCAACAATTCCTACACGAATAATTTTGGTAATAATAACTATAGGCCATATCCTCCCAATAATGGTAATGCTTATGGAAATTCCTACAACAATAATATAAGTGCACCCTCTGAACTTGAAGTTATGCTTATAGATTTTATTAGTAAACAAACTGCTTTCAATAAAACTATTGAGGAAAAACTCTCTAATGCTGAAAGAAATATAGCATCATTGGCTGAAGTACAATCTTCTTTGAATAAAATGGCTGCTAAACCTAAAACTATTAAAAATCCCTTTGCTACTTGATACGTCCATTTTGCATCACTATTCTATGTCATAATTCACTGTTATTCATTGATATATTTTGTATTAAGAGGTGATACTTATGTTATTTCATCTGTTTTTTGCATGGTTTTTGGAGCATGGACCGCTGTAGTCAAGATTCTGATGGAAAAGGTGCTGTTTGGAGGCAAAATTCGCGAAGATCAGAAAATTCGGAAAAATATACAGAAAATCATATTTTTCCAGAAGACGAAGTAAGCCAGAAGGGGGGCTGGAGATGGGCCATGGGGGGCCCACACCACCCCCTGGTGCGGGCCAGCCTAGGCCGCGCCACCAGGTGGTGTGGCCGCCCTGGTCCACCTCTGGCACTCCCCTCTAGCGTATATTATCCTCCCAAAACCCTAAGACTTGGGGAGCGACCACAGAAAGATTTCGCCGCCTCTACGAGGCGGAAAACACCGAGAGAGAAAGATCTCTCTGGCAGACAGATTTCTGCCGGGGGTATTCCTTCCCGGAGAGGGGAGATCGTCGCCATCAACACCACCATCAAGCTGGACTTTATCGGGATCATCATCATCATCACCACCATCATCATCAGCACCCTCATCACCATCTCCATATTGCTGTAACAATTGTGTTGAATCTTGCATAGTTCATAGGGGAAACTTTCCCGGTGTTGATTACTCTTTTTAGTTGATGCTATTGAGTGAACCATTGAATTATTGTTTATGTTCAGATTGTTATACATCATTATTCCATCTTCGATCATGATTCATATGATGTCTTGTGAGTAGTTCGTTTTGTTCTTGAGGACATGGGAGAAGTCATGTTGTTAGTAGTGGAGTTGTGTTGAGAAAGATTCAATAGTTTGATATTTAAGTTGTGGTGTACTTCTTCTAGTGGTGTCATGTGAACGTCGACTACCTGACACTTTACCTATATGGGCCTAGGGAATGCATTGTGTATTTGGCTACTAATCGTAGGGGTTGCTGGAGTGATAGAAACCTGAACCCCCGTTAGGAAACCATTGCACAAGGGACGTAAGGGTCTTAGAGTTTAAAGCTATGGTTAGGTTTCTACCTTAATTACTTTCTTGTACTTACGGATATTTGCAAGGGGTATAATCATAAGTATGTATTAGTCCTAGGAAGGTTGGTACATTAGCACAGGTTCACCCACACAACACTTAGCAAGCTAAAGAAGATTAATCAACTATATGAAGCAAAAGCACTCGACAGTCTTCCCATGTGTCCTCGAGAACGTTTAGTCATCTTAAGTAATACAATCGGCTTGTCCTTTGCTGCATAAAGGATTGGGCCACTTGCTGCATTCATTCTCTTTGTCTTTTATTTACTCGTACTTTGTTTACTTGTTTTATCGAAAACCCCTAAAAATCCGTTTGCTAAGTATTTGCAGAGGATTCCCGATCCATACCACTAGCCAACACCTTCTGCTCCTCGTTGGGTTCGACAGTCTTACTTATCGAAAATACTGCGATACACCCCCTATACTTGTGGGTCATCACTACTAGTAATGCCATACAAGTTAGAATTGATGAAAATGTTAGACTATTAACTGAATTGCATGCTAAGTGGGAAAGAGAAGATGAAATTGCTAGAAATATTAGTATTTCTACTATCACTACCACTAATGTTGAAGCTAGTAAACCCAATGGAACCTTTTCTAATAAAAATGCTGAAATCCTTTGAAATATGGGAAACAATAGCTCTACTAATTTATATAATAATTATGATTTTGATCTTGATGGTTGCAATATTTCTGAAGTAATTATGTTCCTACAAAAGCTTTCTAAAAGTCCTAATGCTAGTGCTATGAATATGGCCTTTACAAAACACATTACTGATGCTCTCATAAAAATTAAAGAAGAAAAGATGAAACATAAAGCTTCTATTCCTATGAAATTAGAAGATGGTTGGGAACCCATCATTAATATGAAAGTGAATGATTTTGATCTCAAAGCTTTATGTGATCTTGATAGTAGTGTTTCTATTATGCCTAGAAAGATTTATGAAATGCTTGATTTGCCACCATTTAAAGATTGTTATTTAAATTTCCCACTTGATGATAATGCTAAAAATAAACTCATGGGGAGTGTTAATGTTGTTCTTATTATGGTTAACAATGCCTATGTCCCCGTTGATTTCTATGTTTTGGATGTTGAATGCAATGCTTCTTGTCCTATTATTTTGGGAAGACCTTTTCTTATAACAGTTGGTGCCATTATTGATATGAAAGAAGGCACCATTAAATATCAATTTCCACTCAAGAAAGGTATTGAATACTTCCCTAAGAAGAGAGAGAAGATTCATTTTGCCTCTCCTATGAAAACAAAATTTGCTCTTAATGCTTCTTCATTCGAGAATACTTGACTCTTTTCTTGCTTCTTATGCCTAACTTAAAAGGCGTTAAAGAAAAGTACTTATTGGGAGATAAACCAAAAAATTTAGTTGAGTCTTGGAAGTTATTACCTCTATAATAACCTCTCCTTATTATTTTTGTGTGGTTTTTGTGCCAACAGGAACCTCTAATGAGAGAGAAGTATTGCTTGGGAAAGTTGCTGTCCCGAAACAGATTTTTGTGCTTAGCTGTAAAAATTTGTGAAAAATCTCTATACCTCAGTTTGAGATGTAATTGTTTGTCCTTGTACCCCAGGTTGTTATCCAACTTTAGTTAGTTCAACACTTTTCGATTTGAGCAACAGAAGGTCTTCGAAAAAATTGGTTTTTACCTGCTGGTCTGTTTTGACAGATTTCTGCCATTATTTGCATTTACCTCTTAATCTCTTTCTCTTTAAGTTCTCTTTGATCATTGAACTTTTTAAAGTAAGTGCTACAGTATCTTGTGTTTTAATGGAAGTTTTACTTGTGTTGAAACTGAACCAAAATACTTATTATCTTGAGTACACTAATGTTGCTAATGAAGATTGTGTGGAGTTTTGTATGAAGGAAATTTTTGAGTGTAGGGAAGAGTAATGTGATAAGATGAAGTATGGACAAAAGCTCAAGCTTGGGGATGCCACCCGTGTCACCCCAAGAAATATCCAAGAAGTACAAGCGTCAAAGCTTGGGGATGCCCAAGGCATCCCCTTCTTCATTAATAAAAATCTCAGGTTTCTTCCAAAGACTTTATTTTTATTGTTTCATGCACAATTGTGTTGTTCTTGGAGAGTCTTTTTTTCGTTCTTAGTTTTTGTTTGCTTTGTTTGCTTGAATAAATTGGTTGTACCCCCTCATTCATACATTAGTTTTCAAATAAGTTGGTTTGGATTGGAAAAGAGTAGGAAAGTTCATGCTTAAGTGGTATCGGAGGAGCTTGTTTTTGACTGTGACTTAGACTTTGTCATGTCGTGCTTGACATTGTTTTGGCTTTATGCTTAGTGATTTTTTCTGTAGCATGACATGTTATAAACAATTGAGATTGCTTAATGTGCCTTGAAAGAATCATGCGTTGTTTTAGCATCTTAAAGCATAGTATTGTGGTATTCTCCTTTGATGCTTTATTTGGGTTGACTTGGCGCATGCTCATACCATGTTATGACTATACCAAGTCACCATAGCCTCTATGGTCATTTAGTTTTTGACTTGTAATACCACTTTATGCTTTAATTAATGATGTTTTGTTGCTTTGCATGATTATGGCCATTATTGCTCTCTTAGTTGGTCGCTCCCAGTCTTTTGCTAGCCTCCACAACCAAGTATGAGTTCCACTCATGCATCCAAATCCAAATAAAACCAAGTTATTCCAAGGAGTCCACCATACCTACCTATTAGAATTTTCTATTCCAAGTATATTCATGTTTTATCTATCTTCCGAATTAAACTTGTTATGTGAAAATTAGTGATTAAAGCTCTCACAAACTTGATGGCACACTTTACTTTTCTTGCCCCTAATAAACTTGAACCATTGTGTCATCTATGTTGTATATTCTTGCACTTATACGTTGGGGATTAGCAGAACCATGCTGTCATGGGGAACGCTTTCAACATTGCACTTGTACATTGTACCCAGTTGATATCATGCTCTTTTGTTTATGGATGTCGTCGGTGTGAAATGAAAGGGGAGCTTGTAAGTCCATGGAGTTATGTATATGTGTTAGAGAAACGCCTGGGCGGCTGGTCTAATCCATGCCTAATGATGGTGGAAACCTGCAACATAACCATAATGAGCAATCTATGAAGCATTCTTCTTATAAAAAAAGAGATAGAGATTGAGAAAAAATAAAAAAAAGAGATGAGAAAAGAGGAAAGAGAGAAAAAAGCACCATTTTCCCATGGTAAATAAGAATATTGCTGAGATGCTTATTGTCTGCTTGCCTTGTCATTTTGATATGGGGATTCTTCCGTATCATCGGGCAAGGGGTACCCCGTTGGCGGTTCTCTATGATACACATGTACTTACTATGACAAGAACTTACCGGCAACTAAACTTGAGTAGCATGAGGAGCGGCCCTCGTATTCAAGGGACATGAAATTGCCAACTTATACTTTGACAAGCATATACTCCATAGTTTGTTCACTTTGACCTTAATCACTTCAAGATGCTTATGATAGGGGCAATGAGAGCTGAAAGCTAATAAGTACCATAATTTTTGGAAGCTCTTTATGAGACTTGAATCCCTGCTTCCTTCTTTGAAGGCCTTTCTTTTACTTTTATGTTGAGTCTCCATCTTCTATCTTTATGCACCTATTGAGAGAGCATAGTGGCCATTCTTAGTTTAATGTGCATTGTCCCAAAACTTATTGATTGATACATAACTTTGATATTGCTTGTTCTTAACTATTTGTATCTATTCACCCTTATGAACTTCGCAGGTGTCCTATGAATTTATTGTTTGCTACACTATGAAGGACAAGCTGAATACCATTCTCGTTATGTTTTCTTTATGTGAAACAAACAAACATCTTTCAAAGCATTCTATTCATGAATCTTTTGTTTGTACCTTTTCATGTTATGACATAGTTGCTTTGTATTATTGTTAGAACTTTATCTTGCATGCTATGTTAAAGTAGTATGATCCAAGCTATCAATGTTTTATACATGCCTTAATCAAGATTGTGATGGTGCATGTCACCTAAAAAATTATTCTTTCTTTTTATCACTTACCTACTCAAGGACGAGCAGGAGTTAAGCTTGGGGATGTTGATACGTTGCAAACGTATCTATAATTTTTGATGTTCCATGCTTGTTTTATATCTACTTTCTTATGTTTTGTCCACAATTTGGAGTATTTTTACACATTTTCTGGAACTAACCTATTAACAAGATGCCAAAGTGCCAGTTGCCTGTTTTCTGCTAAGTAGATGCTAGCAACTCCAAGAGGGAGTATTTATGCTCGATAGTGGGTTCATGCCTCTAGTAATTTGGGCAAGTGACAGAAATCTCTAAGGTACTAGATGTGTTGTTGCTACTAGGGAGAAAACAACAATCCTTTGTTCGTAGAACAATCGTACTGTTTACTTTACACACTTTGCTTAATGCAATTATTTGTTGCTTGCAACTTAATACTGGAGGGGCTTTGATGACCCACAAGTATAGGGGGTGTATCGCAGTATTTTCGATAAGTAAGAGTGTCGAACCCAACGAGGAGCAGAAGGTGCTGGCTAGTGGTATGGATCAGGAATTCTCTTCAAATACTTAACAAACGGATTTTTAGGGGTTTTCGATAAAGCAAGTAAACAAAGTACGAGTAAATAAAAGACAGTAAGAATGAATGCAGCAAGTGGCCCAATCCTTTATGCAGCAAAGGACAAGCCGGTTGTATTTCTATAGATGACCAAACGTTCTCGAGGACACATGGGAAGACTGTCAAGTGTTTTCGCTTCATATAGTCAATTAATCTTCTTTAGCTTGCTAAGTGTTGTGTGGGTGAACCTGTGCTAATGTACCGCCCCATCCAAGACTTAATACATACTTGTGATTATACCCCTTGCAAACATCCGTAAGTACAAGAAAGTAATTAAGGTAAAACCTAACCACAACTTAAACTCTAAGACCCTTACGTCCCTTGTGCAATGGTTTCCTAACGGGGGTTCAAGTTTCTGTCACTCCGGCAACCCCTACGATTAGTAGCCAAATACACAATGCATTCCCCTAGGCCCATATAGGTGAACTGTCATGTAGTCGACGTTCACATGACACCACTAGAAGAAGTACACACAACTTAAATAACAATCTATTGAATCTTTCTCAACACAACTCCACTACTAACAACAAGACTTCTCCCATGTCCTCAAGAACAAAATGAACTACTCACAAGACATCATATGGATCATGATCAGAGATGGAATAATGTTGTATAACAATCTGAACATAAACAATAATTCAATGGTTCACTCAATAGCATCAACTACAAAGAGTAATCAACACCGGGAAAGTTTTCCCTATGAACTATGCAAGATTCAACTCAATTGTTACAGCAATATGGCGATGGTGATGAGGGTGCTGATGGTGATGATGCTGGTGATGATGATGATCCCGATGAAGTCTAGCTTGATGGTGGTGTTGATGGCGACGATCTCCCCTCTCCGGGAAGGAATTCCCCCTGCAGAAATCTGTCTGCCGGAGAGATCTTTCTCTCTCGGTGTTTTCTGCCCCGCAGAGGTGGCGGAATCTTTCTATGGTCGCTCTCCGAGTCTTGGGGTTTCGGGAGGATGATATACGCCAGAGGGGAGAGGCTGGAGTGGGCCAGGATGGCCACACCACTCTCTGGCGCGGCCTAGGCCTGCCCGCGCCATGGGGTGGTGTGGCCCCCCTGTGGCCCACCTCCACTCCATCTTCTGGCATCCTGAGTCTTCTGGAAAAATAGAATTTTCCGTATATTTTCCCGGATTTTCTGATCTTCGCGAATTTTGCCTCCAAACAGCACCTTTTCCATCAGAATCCTGACTACAGCGGTCCATGCTCCAAAAGTCATCAACCATGCAAAAACAGATGAAATAACATAAGTATCACCTCTCAATACGAAATATATCAATGAATAATAGTGAATTAAGACATAGAATGGTGATGCAAAATGGACGTATCAACTCCCCCAAGCTTAGACTTCGCTTGTCCCCAAGCGAAACTGAGCTCAATAAACATGGCCTCAGGTTTATGGAGTGAAGAGTCGATAAAAGAATACAGACAAGAAGCATCACATCCATCAAATACATAGATCATAATAGAAGACAACTCACTATTATATAACTCAACTTGTAATGAGTAAAGGAAACACAATAAAGATACATAAAGTGAATCATAATTGGTAATGGCAAACTGAGCTTGGTCAAAGAATAGTTGATAATTTGCTGGAGTTCACAAATAGCTGGTTTTTTCAAAGAAAGCTTTCAAAGTAGTAAACATCAAGATAAGAGCAACGTGCAAATCAAGGAACATAAGAAACATGAATGCATAAATCATCATATGAATGAATGAAACACATCAACTCAAAATACTTGCTGAGATAGAAGGGAGTAGGTTTACTGACTCAACTACAAAGTAAAAGAAAGGCCCTTCAAAGAGGGAAGAAGGGATTGCAAGTCTCATAAAGAGCTCCCAAAAATTATGATACTTACTAGCTTTCAGCTCTCATTGCCCCTATTATAGGCATCTTTAGGTGATTAAGGTTAAAGTGATCAAAAATGAGGATATGCATTGACAAGTTGTAAGTTGAGAATCTCATGTCCCTTGAATACGAGGGCCGCTCCTCATGCTACTCAAGTTTAGTCACCGGTAAGTTCTTGTCATCGTAAGCATATGTGTATCATAGAGAACCGCCAACAGGGTACCCCTTGCCCGATGATACGGAAGAATCCCCATATCAAAATGACAAGGCAAGCAGACAACAAGTATCTCAGCAATCTTCTTATTTACCATGGGAATATGGTGTTTTTTCTCTCTTTCCTCTTTTCATAATATCTTTTTTTTCTCAATCTCTATCTCTTTTTTATAAGAAGAATGCTTCATAGATACTCGTTATGGTTACGCTGCAGGTTTCCACCATGTCAGCATGGATTAGACCAGTGGCCCAGGCGTTTCTCTAACACACATGCATAACTCCATGGACTTACAAGCTCCCCTTTCATTTCACACCGACGACATCCATAGACAAAAGAACATGATATCAACTTGGTACAAAGTACCAGTACAATGTTGAAAGCGTTCCCCATGACAGCATGGTTCCGCTAATTCACAACTTACAAAGTGCAAGCATATACGCAACATAGGTGAGCACAATGGTTCAGATTTATTAAGTGTAGGAAATAAAGTGTGCCATCAAGTTCGTGAGAGCTTTAATCACTAATTTTCGCATAACAAGTTTAATTTGGGAGGTAGACAAAACAGGAATTTACTTGGAATAGCAATAATGCTACTAGGTAGGTATGGTGGACACAAATGGCAAAGGTTTTGGTTTAAAGGAGTGGATGCATGAGAAGAATACCCTCTCAGTACAGGTTTTTGGCTAGCAAGGCTGGGTAGCAAGTATAAGAGTTGAAGGAAACAAACAAACATACAAGTGATAAAGACAAACATGCAATCTTCCTCGGAAGCACAAAAGATCTTAACTAGAGAATACTAGACTTATGATCAAATCAAGAAAGAAAGATGATGAAATTATTTTTCTTTAGAGTACTTCTATCTTTTTCTTTCAACTCTCAAAAATAGTGTTGCTACTGACCGAGCCAGGTTTGCCAAAACCAGCTAAATTAACTCAATGATCCCAAAGTGATACCAATACTAACAACAAGATCAATCATATAACCACGAATTGAAAATAACATAAGCTATGCAAAAGGGTGAATGATAGAACTTATCATTAATATTCCATAACGGCAACTCACACCAAGGGATACAAATCTAACGAGAGAGGGGACACTTCCATAATGCAAACCATACTACACAATAACTCCTCTATTCATGATATGACTCTACTAATAAGGTAAAAAGATAGAAGATAGTGATATGATACCGTGGCACTACCCCAAGCTTGGAACAAACCAAGGGGATGCCAAACCTGATGACAAATTACTCCTTAGGTGGTGGTGGTATACTCTCATCTTCGTCCGTCTTCCAGGGTAAAGGCTTCCCATCAACAAAGGACATCGTGGTTTCCAACATCCTGAAACTTGCAGCAACACTTATGCGTTTAAATCTAGCCTCATACTCATAGTTTTGATTTTGAACGTCATAGAACTGTGCTTGCATTTTGTTGGTTGTTTGGCGGAGTGAGAAGACTTCATCTTTGAGTTCAGCAGTCTCCTTTTGGTGCCCGGCGATGAGTTCGGAACAAATTTTATGGATGATGTCCACTTCGCGCTCCGCCATCTTCCTGTACCTAAAGACTTCTTGCTCCAATGCTTCCATCCTGTCCTCCAGACTTCCTTCACCTTTAGGGCCTTGAACCTCCTTAATCTGGACCTCCCCACCTTCGAGCAACAACTCCTTGGGATGAATCTTCAATTCTCTCATGTATGGGTTGATGATATCTTCTAAGGAATCTCCTTTGGATGTTCCAGAAGAAGACATTGTGGCTCCAAATCTAGAATTCTACCTGGCAGAAACAGATCGAAACAAAAACATGACGAAAACACGATATACGAACCTCGGGGGATCCGGGGGGTTATATATTACGAAGTTTCATATCAAAAGGAAGGTACTGGGAGAAAACGAGTCGGAGGCGGAGTCCTGGGTGGCCTCACCACCTGGTGGCGCGGCCAGGGGTGGGCCCGCGCCATGGGGTGGTGTGGGCCACCCTGGCTCCGGTTCCGTCCCTTTTTCGCTTCGTAGCTTTCCTTATCGACTAAAAACTGCAAAAATATAGTTGTATTGTATTTTCGCGGAACTTTTCTTACCAGAACTTGGAAACGGACTCTGCAGGTCTCTGAATTTGGTCCTCAATGAATTTCTCTAGAGTTATAACTTGAAAGGCATCAACATCTTCATTGTAAGAATCTCCAGCAATGTAGTGTTTGAGTCGCTGTCCATTCACTACTTGTGTAGTATTATCTTTTAGAGAAGAAATTTTTATTGCTCCTGAACGGTATACTTCTTCAATGATGAAAGGTCCTTCCCATTTTGATAGTATCTTACCTGCAAAAAATCTGAGACGAGACCTATACAATAGAACTTTCTCACCAACATGAAATTCTCTCTTAAGTATTCGCTTGTTATGCCATCTTTTAACTTTTTCCTTAAAGAGCCTAGCATTCTCATAGGCTTCACTCCTCCATTCATCTAAAGAACTTAAGTCAAAAAGTATTTTCTCACCAGCTAGCTTACAATCTCTATTTAGTTCTTTCACTTCCCAGTAAGCTTTGTGTTCTAATTCTAAGGGTAAGTGGCAAGATTTCCCATAAACCATTTTATAAGGAGACATTCCCATAGGATTCTTATAAGCAGTTCTATAAGCCCATAAAGCATCATTCAACTTCTTAGCCCAGTTTTTTCTAGACCTATTAACAGTCTTTTGCAAGATAGATTTAATTTCTCGATTTGATAACTCTACTTTCCCGCTAGTTTGGGGGTGATAAGCTGAAGCAATTCTATGATTAACATCATACTTAGCGAGGGTCTTCCTAAAACCGCCATGAATGAAATGAGAACCCCCATCAGTCATGAGATACCTAGGCACTCCAAACCTAGGAAAGATAACATCCTTAAGCATTTTTAGAGAGGTTTCCCCATCAGCACTTTTCATAGGAATGGCTTCTACCCACTTAGTAACATAATCAACGACAACAAGAATATGAGTGTAACCCTTCGAAGGAGGGAAAGGACCCATAAAGTCGAATCCCCAACAATCAAAAGGTTCAATAACTAGAGAGTAGTTCATAGGCATTTCATTGCGTCTAGAAATATTACCAACACGCTGACATTCATCACAAGATAAAACAAATTTTCTTGCATCCTTAAAAAGGGTAGGCCAGTAGAAACCTGATTGTAGTACCTTTTATGCGGTTCTATCTCCTACATGATGTCCTCCATAGGCGCTACCATGACATTTACGCAATATCTCTTTTTGCTCATATTCTGGAACACATCTTCGCATAATACCATCAACTCCTTCTTTGTATAAGTGTGGGTCATCCCAAAAATAATGCCTCAAATCATAGAAGAACTTTCTTCTTTACTGAGCTATAAAAGTTGGAGGCAAATACTTGGAGACAATAAAGTTAGCATAATCAGCATACCAAGGGCTTCCTCGCGAGCTCACCCCCACTGCAGCTAACTGTTCATTCTAGAAACTATCATTAACAGGCATAGGGTCAAAAGAGATGTTTTCCAAACGAGATAAATTATCAGCTACAGGATTTTCAGCACCCTTTATATCTACTATATGAAGATCAAACTCTTGTAAAAGCAGTACCCATCTAATAAGCCTAGGCTTAGCGTCCTTCTTCGTCATAAGATATTTAATAGCAGCATGATCAGTATGAATGGTTACTTTTGAGTCCACGATATAGGGCCTAAACTTATCACAAGCAAAAACAATAGCAAGAAATTCCTTTTCAGTAGTACCATAATTCCTTTGAGCAACGTCTAAAGTCTTACTAGCATAATGGATAACGTTTAGCTTTTTATCAATACGTTGCAAAAGGATAGCACCTACAGCAAAATCACTAGCATCACACATTATTTCAAAGGGTAAACTCCAATCAGGTGGTTGAACAATAGGGGCTGTAGTTAAAGCCTTCTTAAGAGTTTCAAAAGCTTCCTTACAATCATCATCAAAAACGAAGGGTACATCTTTTTGAAGAAGATTGGTAAGGGGTTTTAATATCCTAGAAAAGACTTTAATAAACCTTCTATAGAAACCAACATGACCAAGGATACTACGAATACCTTTGATGTCTCTTGGGCATGGCATCTTCTCAATTGCCTCAACCTTAGCTCTATCAACTTCTATGCCTCTTTCAGAAACTTTATGCCTAAGAACAATCCCTTCATTAACCATGAAGTGGCATTTCTCCCAATTAAGAACAAGATTAGTTTCTTCACATCTCTGCAAAACTTTATCAAGGTTGTGTAGACAATTATCAAAAGAAGTTCCATAGACAGAAAATTCATCCATGAACACTTCTACAATTTCCTCACAAAAGCCATGAAAGATAGCAGACATGCACCTTTGGAAAGTAGCAGGAGCATTACATAAACCAAAAGGCATACGCCTATAAGCATAAGTTCCATAAGGGAAAGTAAAAGTAGTTTTTTCTTGATCTTGTTGTTTAACAGCAATTTGAGAGAAACCAGAATAACCATCAAGAAAACAAAAATGGGTCTTTTTAGATAACCTTTCCAACATTTGATCAATAAAAGGAAGCGGGTAGTGATCTTTCTTAGTTACTTTATTGACTTTCCTAAAATCAATGCACATCCTATAGCCTACCACTATTCTCTGAGGAATAAGTTCATCATTATCATTAGGGACAACGGTAATACCTCCCTTTTTAGGAACACAATGAACAGGACTAACCCATTCACTATCAGCAATAGGGTAAATAATACCAGCATCAAGGAGTTTCAATACCTTATTCCTTACCACTTCCTTCATCTTAGGATTTAAACGTCGTTGGTGCTCCACTACTGGCTTCGCATCTGGTTCTATGTTGATAGAATGCTGACATATAGTAGGTGAAATCCCTTTCAAATCATCCAGAGTATAGCCCATAGCTCCTCGGTGTTTCTTCAAAACTTCCAATAATATTTCTTCTTCCTCCCCTAAAAGTTTAGCGCTAATAATAACATGATATATCTTTTTATCATCAATAAAAGCATATTTAAGATCATTAGGGAGAGGTTTTAGATCGAAAACCGGGTCCTTTTTAGGTGGCATCGTGGTACCCAAGTCTTCTACAGGTAAGTCGTGTTTAAGCATCATAGGTTGATCACGGAGAATCATGTCAATCTCATTCCTTACTTCCATGAAGATTTCACTTTCATGTTCTTCCATAAATTGCTGCAAAGCATTGTTAGGAGCAAGAGAAATAGAAGAAAGTTGTTCAACCCTAAAATCCTCATTGTGGGTTTCCTCTTCGCAAGGTTCTTTAGCAAATTTCGAAAAATTAAACTCATAGGATTCCCCATCAAACTTAGTCAAGATTTTCTCCCTCTTGCAATCAATAATAGATCCACAAGTACTCAAGAAAGGTCTACCAAAAATGATAGGATAAGTTTTACTAGCAGCTGAACCAAGTACTAAAAAATCAGCGGGGTACTTAATCTTACCGCAAAGAACTTCCACGTCTCGCACAATACCAATTGGAGAGATGGTCTCTCTATTAGCAAGGTGAATAACCACATCAATCTCTTCCAACTCGCAAGGACGGATCTCATGCATAATTTCTGTGTAAAGCTCATAAGGAATAGCACTAGAACTTGCACCAATATCACATAAACCATAATAGCAATGATCACCAATTCTAACAGAAAGCACAGGAACACTAGCCTTTTTAGTTCTATTGGGATGTGAAACAATATTAGAAGCATCCTCACAAAAGACTATGTGCCCATCTTCTATGCTTTTAGTGACAAGGTCTTTCACAATTGCTACCATAGGTTCAATGTTTATTTGTTCATCAGGTTTTACAGTTCTTTTTTCACTTTTGGTGATAACATTAGTTATCATAGGATGGTCCTTTACCTTTTCGGGAAAGGGAATCTTCTCGATATAAGGTTCGGGTAAGATGGGATCAATAATGCAATACTCAGCACTTCCAATAGGAGCATAGTCAACAATATCTTTGTAAGGTGCATGGTATTTGTTCCATCCCCTTTTTAGAATTTCGATATAGGAAGCAAAAGCTCTAAAGAAATTTGTAATAACTTGCAAATCAAGACCAAAAAGATTACTAATATTTTGAAAGTCATCAGTTTCCATAAAAGATTTAATGCATTCATAATCATAATTTATACCTAACTTTCTACCTTTTTCATTCTCCCAAGCTTCAGCATTGTCTTGAATATGATCTAGAAGGTCCCATTTAGCTTCTTCTTCCATACGAGTGAATGATCCAACACTAGAAGCATCTAATAAATCTTTATCATGTAGGGGGAGCCTTGCATAAAAGTTGTTGATAATAATATTGTTGGGGAGCTCATGAATGGGACATTTGAACATTAGTAACTTCAATCTCCCCCAAGCTTGAGTTGTACTCTCTCCATCAAGAGGCCAAAAGTTGTATATTTGATTCTGATCTTTATGAATCTCACTAGGAGGATAAAACTTTGAATAAAAGAGAGGCACTATTTCCTCCCATTCCAGAGCTTGACCATTCATCAGCAGCTTATACCATTCCTCAGCTCTTCCTTTCAGCGATAATGAGAATAACTTCATTTTAACTTGATCTGTAGTAATACCTGCACACTTGAACAACCCGCATAATTCGTGTATAAAGAGGAAATGATCACCGGGATGGACAGTTCCATCTCCAACAAAGTAGTTATCCATAACATGATCAATAATTCTTGTAGGTATTTTGAAATCATCTTTCTCAGCAGGCGGTGGCTTATCTACTACCTTAGCAGTGGTAGTAGCCACTGTTCAAAAAATCCGTCGAGTCAGTGATTAATAGGCCGATTAATCGCTACTAGGGACCTAACCGTGTCGATTACCACTAATCCATCATGTTAATCCTTTAGCCTAACTAATAGCTCTGGCATACTGATTACTAGGTATATTCCCGATTAACGGTAAAAAAGGTTGCAAAATTTTCATTGCATATCGCCCGTCTAGAGGAGGAGGATAAACGAAATGAGGGCACATGCTGTCAGCTGGTGGATCCTAAGTCGCTCGTGACCTTAAATATTACGTAAGAGAGGAAAAACGTACATATTTTTAATCGCCTTTTTGGCTCAAGAGAAGTAGACTCAGGCATATCGATACCTATATACTATTTTTTCTTATATACACGTGTTTTAGGTGCTAATTTGCGTAGATTGCACCGATTAATAGTCGACCGATTAAATCAGTTAATTGTCCGAATTCCGATTACTCACTACTCCCAGGCCGATCGAGTAGTTAACGATTACCGATTTCCTTACCATTGGTAGTAGCATTACCAAATAATAAACTCAGCGAATTATCCATAACGAAAATAAAGCAACTAGCAGAAGTAAACAATACTCACAGTAGAAGTTTCCTTTACCAGTTCCACTCTCCAATAGCGCTTCACTCCCCGGCAACGGTGCCAGAAAATAGTCTTGATGACCCACAAGTATAGGGGGTGTATCGCAGTATTTTTGATAAGTAAGAGTGTCGAACCCAACGAGGAGCAGAAGGTGCTGGCTAGTGGTATGGATCAGGAATTCTCTGCAAATACTTAGCAAACGGATTTTTAGGGGTTTTCGATAAAGCAAGTAAACAAAGTACGAGTAAATAAAAGACAGTAAGAATGAATGCAGCAAGTGGCCCAATCCTTTATGCAGCAAAGGACAAGCCGGTTGTATTTCTGCAGATGACCAAACATTCTCGGGGACACATGGGAAGACTGTCAAGTGCTTTCGCTTCATATAGTCGATTAATCTTCTTTAGCTTGCTAAGTGTTGTGTGGGTGAACCTGTGCTAATGTACCGCCCCATCCAAGACTTAATACATACTTGTGATTATACCCCTTGCAAACATCCGTAAGTACAAGAAAGTAATTAAGATAAAACCTAACCACAGCTTTAAACTCTAAGACCCTTACGTTCCTTGTGCAATGGTTTCCTAACGGGGGTTCAGGTTTCTGTCACTCCGGCAACCCCTACGATTAGTAGCCAAATACACAATGCATTCCCCTAGGCCCATATAGGTGAAGTGTCATGTAGTCGACGTTCACATGACACCACTAGAAGAAGTACACCACAACTTAAATAACAATCTATTGAATCTTTCTCAACGCAACTCCACTACTAACAACAAGACTTCTCCCATGTCCTCAAGAACAAAACGAACTACTCACAAGACATCATATGGATCATGATTAGAGATGGAATAATGATGTATAACAATCTGAACATAAACAATAATTCAATGGTTCACTCAATAGCATCAACTACAAAGAGTAATCAACACCGGAAAAGTTTCCCCTATGAACTATGCAAGATTCAACTCAATTGTTACAGCAATATGGAGATGGTGATGAGGGTGCTGATGGTGATGATGGTGGTGATGATGATGATGATCCCGATGAAGTCCAGCTTGATGGTGGTGTTGATGGCGACGATCTCCCCTCTCTGGGAAGGAATTCCCCCGACAGAAATCTGTTTGCCGGAGAGATCTTTCTCTCTCGGTGTTTTCCGCCCCGTAGAGGCGGTGGAATCTTTCTGTGGTCACTCTCCGAGTCTTAGGGTTTCGGGAGTATGATATACGCCAGAGGGGAGAGGCTGGAGTGGGCAAGGGTGGCCACACCACTCCCTAGCGCGGCCTAGGCCTGCCCGCGCCATGGGGTGGTGTGGGCCCCCTGTGATCCACCTCCACTCCATCTTCTGGCATCCTGAGTCTTCTGGAAAAATAGAATTTTCCGTATATTTTCCCGGATTTTCTAATCTTCGCGAATTTTGCCTCCAAACAGAACCTTTTCCATCAGAATCCTGACTGCAGCGGTCCATGCTCCAAAAGTCATCAACCATGCAAAAACAGATGAAATAACATAAGTATCACCTCTCAATACGAAATATATCAATGAACAATAGTGAATTAAGACATAGAATGGTGATGCAAAATGGACGTATTAGGGTTCGGATGATAACCTGAAGGTGGATTATTAGTCATAGATGCAGTTGGATTACGGTATATGTATAATGTTGTAATGCCTAATCAAATCTCATAGGAGTCAAGATGATTAGTATATGCATGTATGCTTTCTCGATGTTTGTCAATTGCCCCGCTGTAATTTGTTCACCCAACATGTCATCTATCTTAAGGAGAATCACCTCTAGTGAACTATGGACCTCGGTCCATTCTTTTACCATCAATCTAAAGCTATTTACTATTTTCGGTTTACTTTCTGCAAGCTATTACTATCTTCCACACAATACGTTTAATCCTTTGTTTTCAGCAAAACCGGTGAGATTGACAACCTCACTGTAAGTTGGGGGCAAAGTTTTGTGGTTGTGTTGTGCAGGATTCCAAGTTGGAAACAACACCTTGGAGGTGTTTCCTTGATCCTACTGGTTCGATAACCTTGGTTTCATAACTGAGGGAAAACTTGCCACTGTGCTCATCATACCTGATACGTTGCTAATGTATCTATAATTTTTGATGTTCCGTGCTTGGTTTTATCTACTTTCTTATGTTTTGTCCACACTTTGGAGTACTTTTCATATGATTTCTTGGACTAACCTATTAACAAGAGCCATAGTGCGAGTTGCCTGTTTTCTGCTGTTTTTGGTTCCAGAAAGTCAGAAAATGAATATTCTCGGAATTGGACGGGACAAAAGCCAATATGCCTATTTTTCCTGGAGACTCACAGAGCCAGAATACGAGACGGAGAGGGGCCACAGGGTGGCCACACCTCCCCTGGGCGCGGGTCCCCCTTGGCCGCACCAGGGCATGGTGTGGGCCCCTGGCCGGCCACCGACCTTGCCTCTTTCGCCTATATATCTCCCCCGAGGCAAAAACCCTAAGTGGTCAATCAGAAATCCACGAAAAGTTCCGTAGCGCCGCCGCCACCGAAGAGGAGATTTGGGGGATAGAAAGTCTCTGTTCCGGCACCCTGCCGGGACGGGGAAGTGCCCCTGGAGCCATCTCCATCGATCTCCACCACCATTTCCATCACCATTGCTGATTCCCATGATGATGAGGGAGTAGTTCTTCCTCGAGGCTAAGGGTTCTACCGGTAGCTATGTGTTCATCTCTCTCTCTCTATGCATGATCATATTGTGATCATGAGCTTTGTAATCAAGTAGATCTACCTTGCTACTCAAGTGCTTTAATAGATCTCTGCTCTCCCCATGTGTGAAAGTGACAACGTGCACACCATGGTGGCACTTAGGCTAGAGATTACAAATACTTGTTATGAGTTATATTTGGAGTTGGATGTCTTTATGAAATTGTGGTGTTTATTGGAACCATCTAGTGCTCAAGGTGACGGTGTGGGGTTTTCTAGATGGGAAAGGCTTACTTTGAGGTGTGCTGTTATAGCCCTACCATGGATTAGAGTGTCCAACCAGAGAGTAGTTAAGAGTAGTTTCATAAAGAGAAGATATTTATATGAGAGTTTTCACTAGTGAAAGTATGATCCCTAGGCCTTGTTTCTAACCATTGATACACCGTTTGCAATTAGATCTGTTACATGTTTGCTTGCTTCCATAATTATTTCAGTTTGCCTTTAGTCTTTTCCCACGTTAACCACACGCTAGCAAGCTATTTTCTGGCACCGTTACCACTTATAATTATCCATACCACTTGTATTTCACTATCTCTTCGCCGAACTAGTGCACCTATACACCTGACAAGTGTATTGGGTGTGTGATACGTCCAAAACGTATCTACTTTCCCGAACACTTTTGCTATTGTTTCTCCTCTAAACTTGTGTGATTTGGATGCAACTAACGCGAACTGACGCTGTTTTCAGCAGAATTGCATTGGTGTCTACTTATTGTGCAGAAAATCAACTATCAGGAAAAATCCCGGAAAATATGCCAAAAATCCTATTTCACCAGAAGACTCTCGGGGCCAGAATAAAGAGACGGAGGGGGGCTGGGCCCAGGCCACACCACCTGGCTGCGTGGACAAGCCCAGGCCACGCCAGGGGGTGGTCTGGCCACCCCAGACTGCCCCTCGGTCTCCCACTTCACCTATAAGTTGCCTTCTGACCTAAAAACTCAGGGGGGTTCGACGTTTTTCCAGAAGGAGTTCCGCTCTGCCACCACCACCAAATTCCACGAAACAGTACCAGAAACTCCGTTCTGGCACCCTGCCGGGACGGGGAATTGGAGGAGATCATCGCCATCATCATTACCATCGCTTCTCCATCGACCATCCATGTTTCCCCCATCTATGAGTGAGTAATCCCCCGCTGTAGGCTATGAGGATGGTAGGGATTGGATGAGATCGTTCATGTAATGGCATCAGATTGTTAGGGCATGGTGCCTAGTATATTTTAGTAGTGCTTTATGACTTTGTTGCGACTTGTTGTGCTTAATGCTTGTCACTAGGGCCCAAGTGCCATGATTTCAGATATGAACATGTTATTGATTCATTATGATAGTATTGTTTATGGTATTATCTACAAGTTGTATACACATGTTGTTGTCCGGAACCAATGGCCCCGAAGTGACAGAAATCGGGATAACCGGAGGGAATGGCTTTGATGTGAGGATCACATGTGTTCACGGAGTGTTAATGTTTTGCTCCGGTGCTCTATTAAAAGGAGCACCTTAATTTCCAGTAGTTCCCTTGAGTCCCCATTGTAAACGGGCTGGCAGGACAAAAGATGTTGTGCAAGTTCTCATTGCGAGCACGTATGACTATATATGAAACACATGCCTAGGATTATCGAGTACTTGGATGCTTTATCTTATTTATCTGCAATTGCCCTATGTTCTGATTGCTATATGAATTTTCTTGTCCATGAAACGCCCATCCATCCATCCATATGCCTACCGCACTCGAATCCCACTGTTTACTGCTATTGTTACTGTTGTCTTTACTTTTACCTACTGCTGTTACTTTACTATTCCTACTACAAAAGTGTTGCTACTGATAAACTGTTGTGAGCAAGATTGTTTCCAGGTGCAGCTGAATTGACAACTCAGTTGTTAAGGCTTATAAATATTCTTTGGCTCTCCTTGTGTCGAATCAATAAATTGGGTTTCACTTCCCTCGAAAATACTACGATACACCCCATATACTTGTGGATCATCAAGACTATTTTCTGTGTGTCGGGGACACAAGAGACTTCTTGTATCTTGATTGCAGGGTTGCTTGAGAGGGAATACCTTTGACCACTTCCTCCCTGAGTTCGATAAACCTTGGGTGGTCCACTTAAGGGAAAACTTGTTGCTGTTCTACAAACCTCTGCACTTGGAGGCCCAACAACTGTCTACATGAATAGAAGTGCGTAGACATCAAGATATTTTCTGGCGTTGTTGCCGGGGAGGTAAGGTAAAAGGTACTCACGTCCTCTGGTGTGAGTGCTCGAAGTTATTTCCTTTAGATTCTGTAATTTTGTCTTTTTGTTTCTTGTTTTTATTTTTACTAGTTAGGCTTAATGGAAAACAACAACAAAATTAGAGAGCTTTTTAGTATCTTTCCTAATGTAGAACATGAATTCTTTGAAAAGAAAATTAAAAAATCCTTGGAACCTTCTTTGCATGCTAATAGCAATGTTATTAGTATGAATCTTTTGAACACCTTTGTTACTAATGCTATGGAAACGTCTAAGTTTAGGGAAGTTAGTTTTTATGAAAATGATCTTTTTTACTTCCCTAGTTTTAAACAAGAAAATTTGCTCTGATGATACTTTATCTCCCATATGTGGTAATTCTAATGATAATTTTAAGATACGTACAAGAATTATTGATCGTGTTATGGATAACTACTATTTTGGAGATGGAACTGTCCATCCCGGTGATCATTTGCTCTTTATACACGAATTATGCGGGTTGTTCAAGTGTGCAGGTATTACAACAGATCACGTCAAGAAGAAGTTATTCTCTTTATCACTTAAGGGCAAAGCAAGGGAGTGGTATGAGCTACTGGATGATCCTCATCATTTGGAGTGGAAGGAACTTGAATCTCTCTTTTACTCTAAATTTTATCCTCCTCATGAAATTCATAAAGATTTTTCATCCTCGTGATGGAGAAAGTATTGCCCAAGCATGGGGGAGATTGAAGTCACTAATGCTCAAATGTCCCATTCATGAGCTCCCCAGGAATATTGTTATTAATAATTTCTATACAAGGCTTTTAGGAGATTACAAGGACTATCTAGATACTTGTTTAGAGGGATCCTTCACGAGTAAGGAGGTCAAAGCTAAGTGGGATGTTCTTGAAACAATTCAAAGCAATACCGAAGATTGGGATAACAACAAAGGTAAAGAACCAGGTATAAACTATGAGTATGATTGCATTAAGTCTTTCGCTGAAACTACTGATTTTCAAGAGCTTAGTGCTAAATATGGTCTTGATACTCAAATTCTTATTGATTGTTTTAAAACCTTGCTTCTCATATTAATGCTCCTAAAGAAAAGTGGGACATGTATCATGAGCCTTTTAAAGACAC
This sequence comes from Avena eriantha, assembly GCA_910589775.1. Taxonomy (NCBI): domain Eukaryota; kingdom Viridiplantae; phylum Streptophyta; class Magnoliopsida; order Poales; family Poaceae; genus Avena; species Avena eriantha. Next base: position 225,791,362 of record OU342742.1, read on the forward strand.
TTGCATGCAAAATGAAATTGTTGTTAATGATAACAATAAACATGCTCAAACCTCTAAAAGTACTATTTCTTATAAGCATGTTAATTTTTGTGGAATACATAGACCTTGTGAGAATAATCAAATTGAAGAAGAATATTGTATCACCCACAGGAATGAAAAAACTAGAATGTGGTATAGGGCTTTAAATGATCTTGGTAAAAAAGTTTGTGCCCTTTATCCTTTTATTTGTGAATTTTGCTTTGAAGTGGGTCATTTCAATTTTCAATGCTCAGGCCATATTAATATCCCTTCTAATCCAATGAGTACTGCAAGTTTGTATTGTGATGACATGATCACTCCTAATCAGCATGATGAACTTACATTATTTTTGGGATGTGAAGAGTTATCAAGAAAAACCTTTTTGGTAGATATGAGTGCTTTTGATATGAATAGTGTCCTGCATGGTTGTCATCTTTATTGTGTCGATAATTGCCACACAAATACTTACATACAAAATATTATAGAAGATGAGATTTTACCAAAATATGATAGGACTAATATGTATTTTGATCTTATTAATGAAAAGAAGGAATCCTCCAAAGTTTCTTCTATTGTCTCTAATAATAAACCAGGGTATATGGAGAAGCTTCCTTTCAAGCCTCTCCGTCCTAAAGAGAAGAAGATAAAGAAGAAAAGGAGGAGTAAAAGGAGGGAGGAAACGGTATTTTCCCCTAAGCATGTAGCTCCTATTATAATTTTTGATGAGTCTGAACTCGATGATGTTCCTATGCCTGTTACCTATAGTAGTGATCATGATTGGGAAAAGCACACTTCTTTTGATATTGAAAATCTCTTTGGTACCAATTCTGAAAATGATGATATTAATAATGGTTGTACTATCAGTGCTATCCATGATCCTTCCAATGATGATATGTTTACAAATGAATACACTTTGGAAGATAATTATTCTATTGCTTATGATGATACTACACCTTCAATATATGATGATTGCAATGATGAATATGATATTTTCAGTCCACCTATTATTGAGGAGGAAAGTAATTATGATTACAATATGCCTCCTATATTTGATGATTATGGTGATGAGAATAATAATGATAGCTATTTTGTTCAATTTGCTCCCACTACAATTAATAAGAATGACTATGTTTATGTGGGAAGTATTAATTCTTTTATGCATGTGGCTCATGATAAGAATATCTTATGTGATAGTTATATCGTTAATTTTATTCATGTTGCTACTGAAAGTTATTATGAGAGAGGGAAATATGGTTTTATGCATCTCAATAATATTAAGTTTCCCCTCTTTATGTTGAAATTTTTTAAGTTGCACTTGTTTTGCTTTCCTATGCTTGTTGCTTTGTGTTTTCATGACTTGTTTCTTTACAAGATTTCTATGCATAGGAAGTAGGTTAGACTTAAATGTGCTTTGAATTTGCTTCTTAATGCTCTCTTTTACTTCAATTCATATTTCTTATGTGAGCATCTTCTCAAACTATCATGCCTAACTTAAAGGCATTAAAGAAAAGTACTTATTGGGAGATAATCCAAAAGTCTTAGATAAGTCTTGGAAGTTACTGCCTCAATAATAACCGCTCCTTATCCTTTTTATTTGCTTTTTGTGCCAAGAGCAACCTCTAATGAGAGAGAAATAATGCTTGGGAAAGTTGCGGTCCCGAATCAGATTTATGTGCTTCACCGTAAAAATTCGTGTAAAATCTCTGTATGTCCTTTTGAGGCGTCAATTTTTGGGCTTCTTCCCGATGTTATTATCTAACTTTCGTTAGTTCAAAACTTTTTTATTTGAGCAACAGAAGGTCTTAGAAAAAATTTGTCTTTACGTGCTGGTCTGTTTTGACAGATTTCTGCCATTTTCTGCATTTGCTTTTTGTTGGTTCCTTTTTAGTTTTTTTGGGGAATTGAGATTTTTGAGGGAAGTGCTACAGTAGCTTGTGTTTTAATGGAAGTTTTATTGGTGTTATAACTGAACCTAAAGACTTATTATCTTGAGTGCACTAATGTTGCTAATAAAGATTGTGTGAAGTTTTGTATAAAGGAAAAATTTCAGGTGTATGGAAGGAACGAGTAATGAGATGAAGGATGGACTAAAGCTCAAGCTTGGGGATGCCACGCATGTCACCCCAAGACATATCTAATAAGTACAAGCGTCAAAGCTTGGGGATGCCCAAGGCATCCCCCTCTTCATGAATAAAAATCCCAGGTTTCTTTCAAACACTTTATTTTTATTGTTTCATGCACAGCTGTGTTATTCTTGGAGAGTCTTCTTTTTCATTTTCGTTTTGGTTTTCGTTTGCTTTGTTTTCTTAGTTTGCTGAATAAATTGGTTGGACCCCCTCTTTCATGCATTGGTTTTCAAATAGTTTGGTTTGGATTGGAAAAGAGTAGGAAAGTTTATGCTTAAATGGTAAACAGAGCTTGTTTTTGACTGTGGCCTATGCTTTGTCATGCCATGCTTGATATTGTTTTGGCTTTATTCTTAGTATTCTTTGCTGTAGCATGACTTGTTATAAACAATTGAGATTGCTTAATGTGCCTTGGATGACTCATGCGTTGTTTTAGCATATTAAAGCATAGTATTGTGGTATTCTCCTTTGATGCTTTATTTGGGTTGACTTGGCGCATGCTCACACCATGTTATGACTATCCCAAGTCACCATAGCCTTTATGATCCTTTAGTTTTTAACTTGTAGTATCACTTTATGCTTTGATCAATGATGTTTTGTCGCTCTGCATGATTATGGCCATTATTGCTCTCTTAGTTTGTCGCTCCCTGTCTTTTGCTAGCCTCTACAACCAAGTATGAGTTCCACTCATGCATCCGACTCCTTAAACCAAGTTATTCCAAAGAGTCCACCATACCTACCTATTAGCTTATGCTATTCCAAGTATATTCTTTTTTTGTCTACCTTCCAAATTAAACTTGTTATGTGAAAATTAGTGATTAAAGCTCTCACGAACTTGATGGCACACTTTACTTTTCTTGCATTTAATAAACTTGAACCATTGGGTCCTTATTTGTTGCGTATATGCTTGCGCTTTATAAGTTGAAATTAGCAGAACCATGTATCATGGGGAATGCTTTCAACATTGCACTTGTACTTTGTACCCCGTAGATATCATGTTCTTTTGCTTATGGACCCCGGCGTTGTGAAATAAAAGTGGAACTTGTAAGATCATGGAGTTTGTATGTGTGTTAGAGAAACGCCTGGGCCGCTAGCCTAAGCCATGCCTAATCATGGTGGAAACTTGCAGCATCACCATAATGAGCACTCTATGAAGCATTCTCAATAAAAACCTATGCAAATAGCAAATAAAAAGATCGTTGAGATGCTCATTGTCTGCTTGCCTTGTCATTTTGATTATGGGATAGCTCCTGTATCATGTGCAAGGGGTTCCCCGTTGGCGGTTCTTTCTGATACACATGTACTTACAATGACAAGAGCTTACTTGTGACTAAAGTTGAGTAGCATGAAGTTCGGTCTTCGTAAGTAAGGGGCATGAGATTTCGGCTTATAACTTGTCAATCATATCCTCTTAGTTGTGTCACTATAACCTTAATCACTTAAATATGCTTATGATAGGGGCAATGAGAGCTGAAAGCTAATAAGTACCATAATTTTTGGAAGGTCTTTATGAAACTTGAATCTCTACTTCCTTCTATGAAGGCCTTTCTTTTACTTTTATGTTGAGTCCCCACCTTCTATCTTTATGCACCTACTTTGAGAGCATAGTGGTCATTCTTAGTTCTATGTGCATTGTCCCAAGACTTGTTGATTGACGCATAGCTTTGATATTGCTTGTTTTAAACTATTTGTATCTAGTCACTCTTATGAACTTTGAAGGTGTCTTATGCATTTATGTTTGCTACTCTATGAGGGACAAGCTGAATGCCACTATGCTATGTTTTCTTTATGTGAAACAAACAAACGTCTTGCAAAGCATTGTTATTCATCAATCTTTTGTTTGTGCCTTTTCATGTTGTAGCATAGTTGCTTTGCCTTATTGTTAGAACTTTGTCTTTCGTGTTATGATTTAAGTACTATGATCCTAGCTACCAATGTTTTACAAATACTTTGATCAAGTTTATGATGGTGCATGTCACCTCAAAAAATATTCTTTCTTTTTATCACTTACCTACTCGAGCACGAGCAGGAGTTAAGCTTGGGGATGTTGATACGTTGCTAACGTATCTATAATTTTTTATGTTCCATGCTTGGTTTTATCTAATTTCTTATGTTTTGTCCACACTTTGGAGTACTTTTCATATGATTTCTTGGACTAACCTATTAACAAGAGCCATAGTGCTAGTTGCATGTTTTCTGCTGTTTTTGGTTCCAGAAAGTCAGAAAATGAATATTCTCGGAATTGGATGGGATAAAAGCCAATATGCCTATTTTTCCCGGAGACTTGTGGAGCCAGAATACGAGACGGAGAGGGGCCATAGGGTGTCCACACCACCCCTGGGCGCGGGTCCCCCTTCGCCGCACCAGGGCATGGTGTGGCCCCCTTGGCCGGCCACCGACCTTGCCTCTTTCGCCTATATATCTCCCCCGATGCAAAAACCCTAAGTCATCAATCAGAAATCCACGAAAAGTTCCGATGCACCGCCGCCACCGAAGGGGAGATTCGGGGGACAGAAAGTCTCTGTTCCAGCACCCTGCCGGGACAGGGAAGTGCCCCCGGAGCCATTTCCATCAATCTCCACCATCATCTCCATCACCATTGTTGATTCCCATGATGATGAGGGAGTAGTTCTTCCTCGAGGCTAAGGGTTCTACCGGTAGCTATGTGTTCATCTCTCTCTCTCTCTATGCATGATCATATTGTGATCATGAGCTTTGTAATCAAGTAGATCTATCTTGCTACTCAAGTGCTTTAATAGATCTCTGCTCTCCCCATGTGTGAAAGCGACATCGTGCACACCATGGTAGCACTTAGGCTAGAGATTACAAATACTTGTTATGAGTTATATTTGGAGTTGGATGTCTTTATGAAATTGTGGTGTTTGTTGGAACCATCTAGTGCTCAAGGTGATAGTGTGGGGTTTTCTAGATGGGAAAGGCTTACTTTGAGGTGTGGTGTTATAGCCCTACCATGGATTAGAGTGTCCAACCAGAGAGTAGTTAAGAGTAGTTTCATAAAGAGAAGATATTTAGATGAGAGTTTTCACTAGTGAAAGTATGATCCCTAGGCCTTGTTTCTAAGCATTGCTACACCATTTGCAATTAGATCTGTTACATGTTTGCTTGCTTCCATCTTTATTTCAGTCTGCCTTTACTCTTTTCCCACGTCAACCACACGCTAGCAAGCTATTTTCTGGCACTGTTACCACTTATAATTATCCATACCACTTGTATTTCACTATCTCTTCACCGAACTAGTGCACCTATACACCTGACAAGTGTATTGGGTGTGTTGGGGACACAAGAGACTTCTTGTATCTTGATTGCAGGGTTGCTTGAGAGGGAATACCTTTGACCACTTCCTCCCTGAGTTCGATAAACCTTGGGTGATCCACTTAAGGGAAAACTTGCTGCTGTTCTACAAACCTCTGCACTTGGAGGCCCAACAACTGTCTACATGAATAGAAGTGCGTAGACATCAATACCTTCCTCTTGGGGTTCCCCAACGAGCTCGATATATTTTGGGCCATCAGCCCCTCGAGCATGGTTTTCCCGTCTTAGTTCCAAACTGCATGAGCCTTGTTTTACATCCTCCAAGGCCGACATAGCTTTGTTCCTCTATGAAAGTTCAGGTATAACTATGTTTGTCTTTATATATGTTGATGACATTATAGTTACAAGTCCTTTAGAACATGCCATTCCTTCTTTACTTTGAGATCTTAATGATGAATTTGCTATCAAAGATCTTGGAGATTTACACTACTTCTTAGGGGTTGAAGTGAAGAAAATAAATGATGGGTTAATTTTGACACAACAGAAATATGCTTCAGATTTGCTAGAGAAAGCCGGTATGGTGAATTGTAAGTATGCTCCTACGCCATTATCATCCTCAGAACCACTCTCTCTTGTTGCTAGAGAGCCACTTGGTCCTGAAGACAGTACAAGGCACCGCATTATTGTTGGTGCCCTCCAATATCTTACATTGACATGCCCAAATTTATCTTTCTTTGTTAATAAGGTCTGTCCATATTTACATGCTCCCACAACTACACACTGGACAACAGTCAAACGCATATTACGTTATGTTGAAGATACTGTAGAAATTGGAATAACTTTTCAGCACTCTTCCTCTACTCTCCTGAGTGCCTTTTCAAATGTAGATTGGGCAGGCTGTCTTGATGATAGACGCTCCACATGTGGTTTTTTCATCTTTCTTGGTCCAAATAAGGTATCTTGGAGTGCCAGAAAACAAGCCACTGTGTCACGCTCCAGCACTGAAGCAGAACACAAATCTTTGGGCAATGCTATAGTAGAATTGATATGGGTAGAAGCACTACTTGGTGAGCTTGGTATTACTCTCAAGAAAAATCCTTGTTTATGATGTGACAATCTTGGTGCTACATACTTATCAGCAAATACTATGCTTCATGCTCGTACAAAACACATACAAATTGATTTTCATTTTGTTAGAAAAAGAGTAGCCAATAAACGTCTGGATATTAAGTTTGTGTCTTGTAAAGATCAGGTTGCTGATGGCTTTACAAAGCCTCTTCTTGTAAGAGGGTCACATGAGTTTAGACGTAATATAAATCTTATTTGAAGTTCAGATTAAGGGGGCTATTAGATGTAATACCCCTATATGGTACGGTGTAGAACATCGCCCATATAGAGCTTCTTTGTACGCCACAGTGAGGGATCTTATCAGCCCCTATATAACACATAATACGAGAACCAAAGGGTAATCATTTCCGCCCACGCTGATACCACCAACTGATGTTCTCTATGGGCATCAGGGGTATGCCGATGCCTCCCTCGCTCAGCCGCCACCTGCACGGGAGGCGCATATCCGGTGGTGTTAGGTACTCAGATCCTCGTGCTACATCAGCACCAACGCCTCCTCCATGGTGAGGTTGCATGGGCCAAATCTATTGGTGACCACGCCTCCGGTGCGGTGGTGGTTCGGTGACATGGTTTCAGGCAGGCAGGCTAAGGACTGGATCATGGACGACGAGAGATAGATGGAGGTGAAAGATGTGCGCATCTGTCATATTTAACGCATGTGTGGAGACGGTAGAATGCATGAACACCGTCTGTGAACCCCTTCACATGTTGAGAAGCCACAACGATGATAGGACACCCCCCGCGCTCATTCGGGGAATCAATGGTCTCTTTATTAAAACTGATTGGTGGTTGAAAGGCGGCAATAAATAAGGCTAACCAACCATTATACCAATGTCAAGACTGGCCTTCCTATCTATATCTAACATGGTGTGCGTTGTGATTTGTGGTCGGCGTATCCTCAAAGCTCCCTGTGGGCGGGGTCCTGGGAGCGCCGACACATTATTGACCCGCTCAGGGATCAACATGGTTTTGTGACCGTGGCTGAGCGCCTTCTTTTGCTCGACACGTCTAATAACCCTTTGGTGCTCGTGGCTGTATGCTCTTACGCGTAAGAACATAGCGGAGCACCGTGATGGCTCAAAATGTAGATCTCTTTGGGGACCCCAAGAGGAAGGTATGATGAGCACAGCAGCAAGTTTTCCCTCAGTTATGAAACCTAGGTTATCGAACCAGTAGGAGCAAGGAAACAACCCCAAGGTGTTGCTAGCAACTTGGAATCCTGCATAAGACAACCACAGAACTTTGCCCCCAACTTACAGTGAGGTTGTCAATCTCATCGGTTTGCTAAAAACAAAGGATTAAACGTATTGTGTGGAAGATAGTAATTGCTTGAAGAAAGTAAACGGTAAATAGTAAATAGTAGATTATAGATTGATGGTAAAAGAATGGACCGGGGTCCATAGTTCACTAGTGGTGATTCTCCTTAAGATAGATGACATGTTGGGTGAACAAATTACAACGGGGCAATTGACAAACATCGAGAAAGCATACATGCATATACTAATCATCTTGGCTCCTATGAGATTTGATTTGTCATTACAACATTATACATAGAGCGTAATCCAACTACATCTATGACTAATAATCCACATTCAGGTTATCATCCGAAGCCCCTCCAGTATTATGTTGCAAGCAACAGATAATTGCATTAAGCAAAGTGTGTAAAGTAAACAATATGATTGTTCTATGAACAAAGGATGGTTGTTTTCTCCCTAGTAGCAACAACACATCTAGTACCTTAGAGATTTCTGTCACTTCTCCAGATTACTAGAGGCATGAACCCACTATCGAGCATAAATACTCCCTCTTGGAGTTGCTAGCATCTACTTGGCGAAGATAGCTACTAACAATGGACAGTATGCAAGATCACAAATAACAAAGACATGATAGAATCAATAATCAATCTGAAATAGCATCTCAATATCCATCGGATCCCCGCAAACACAACATGTAGAATTACAAATAGATGATCTTGATCATGAACGGAGCTCACAAGATCTAAACATGGTAGCACAAAGGATAAGAACCAACCATCTAGCTAATACATGGACCCGTAGTCCAGGGATGAACTACTCACGCATCACACCGGAGGCAGGCTTGGTGATGAAGAAGGCCTCCAGGGTGATCTCTCCCGTCCGGCAGGGTGCCGGGAAGAACTTCAGATCCCTCCTGATCTAGGGATAGAGATGACGGCGGCTACAGACTCTTTCGTGGAATTTTGATCGGGTACTTAGGGTTTTCGTCCCAAGAGGCTTTTATAGGAGGAAGGGCAAGGTCGGTGGAGCACCAGGGGCACACGCCTGGTGGTGGCGCGGCTATGGCTGGCCGCACCACGCTAGGGTGTGGCCGCCCTGATTCCCCGCTTCGTCTCCCCTCCGGACTTCGTGTTGCTTCAGGTAAAATATTGACTTTGGCTTTTTTCGGTTCAATTCTGAGAATATTTCCTTACTAGCTTTTCTGAAACCAAAAACAACAGAAAACAGGCAACTGGCACTATGGCATCTTATTAATAGGTTAGTTCCAGAAAATGTGTAAAAATACTCCAAAGTGTGGACAAAACATAAGAAAGTAGATATAAAACAAGTTTGGAACATCAAAAATTATAGATATGTTTGCAACATATCACATCGTAAATGGTGTATCAAAGCTGTGGAACTACACTAAAAGAAGCCATTGAGTATGTCGTGAAATAGTGGATGACGAACTAAGAGGAAGAGCTACGCCTAGAATCTGGCTGGGGTGGAGTCCTTATGCTTCTCTGAACTAGACTTGGTGTTATTTTACCTGAAATAGATATCATAACATATTTGTTCATTGCGATGGTACCAAGCGGTATGTTACCTCTAGCTAGAGCCTCTGCTCCATATCTTCATGAGATCTTAAATTGCTTCACGAACTTTAACTATATGGTCTTAAATTACCTGAATCGAATTGCATATGCAGCCACATGTAGCTTTAAAGCTCCTTCTTTTCCTAAAAAAGCTTTAAAGCTCCTGTAACTCTATATGAGCCTATACATCCACACCGCCAATGGCGGAGGTATGCGCATTACTCATATTGGTCAATCCACTATATCCACTTCATCCCATCTTTTACACTTAAAAAATATCCTTCATGTTCCTTCGATCACACGTAATCTTATGCCCATTAAGAAAATCTCGTTAGGCAACAATGTGTTTTTTGAGTTTCACCCTTGGTATATCTTTATCAAGGACCGGGACACGATAGATACTCTTCTTAGAGGGGGATATCGTGGCAGCCTTTATAATCTTGATGTTTCCTCCGTCAAGCAAGTTTTTAGCAGTGTCAAGGCATCGTGCGAGAGGTGGCACTCACGCTTAGGACATCAAGCTACTCATATTGTCCAACATGTGTTACATCTTCATGAACTTCTATTAGTGTCCAATAACAATAGTATAATTTGTGATGCTTTTCAACAAGACAAGAGTCACTAGTTACCGTTTTCTTTATCTACTCGAGTCACTACTTCATCACTTGAGATTATCTATTATGATGTATGGGGTCCTGCCCAAACCTCTATTAGTGGACATAGGTTCTATGTTAGTTTTATTGATGCTTATAGTCATTTTACCTGGCTCTGATACCTTAAGAGAATATTGGATGGGGTATTGCATGGTCTCGTAAAGAGATGACCTTGTATAAATAGTAGTATGGGAGATTACATGGAGGTTACATGAGTACAACACATATTTTATCATTGATGATTACTAATAGATCAGTGGAGTTCTCACAAAAAACATGGCGTGTATGGAAATCTTTGGTCTTTCATTAGTTAGGCCGGAATCGAGATAGTGGTAAACTGTTGGGGTATATATAGTTTGCCAATTAGGTGAAAACTAAGAGCATCTTTAACCCAACCCCAATAATTGGGTTTTTTAGTCCTCTAACGGCTGAAGCTGCACCTAACCGAAGCCAAAAACTGGTTAGAGGACTTTCTTTAGGATACCCCCCCCTAAAATCTACCCCCTCTCCTATTTTTTCTCGGTGGCCAAGGCATCGACTAAAATTTCCCCTCCCACCGAGCTGCCAAAGCCTCCTGCCCAAACCCGTTGCCATGCGTCACCAGTGTCACCATTCTCCCCACCAACGGCTGAAATGGCACTCGAGGTCGGTTTCGCTGCCCCTCCAAAGTATCCTGCTGGCTCGAAGCTAACAGAATCGACCCCCACGATACCTCCGATGCTGCGGAAGAGGTTGGGCACCACTGTCATGGTGCGAGCGATAGGAGCGGCCGGAGAGGCCTCCGGAAAGTCAGTGGTGAAGCTAGGAAGGTTGTCCTTTGCACCGGTGTTGAGCGGCCCAAGGGCATGGAAGCCAATGGAGGCCATGATTTCCCATTCGTAGATGGTGGAGTTGAACAAGAAGAGGAACTCCATGGCGTCCTCCACGCCCAAGTTGTCGACTACGCCAGCCAATCGCAAAGCCAAGACATTGTTTGTCTCCTCCATGGCCAAGCTATTAGCCTCTTTGATAGCCTTTGTCGTAGCTCGAGGATCCTGCCACGAGGTGCTCTATGAAATGACCGAGCCAACCCAAACAAGCGTGGCCGAGTTGACTGTCGCCGAGTTCATGTTGCAGCTCGAGTCCTCACACACTCAAGGGCTTTACGACCTCAACTTTAGCAGCGATGAAGAGGTGGGCGAGGAAGAGGTGGACGAGGAAGAGGAGGTCGCCGATGACCACGGTGACAAATAGGTGACCGAGGTGGATGCGCCAACACAAAGCAAAGCCAAGGCTGGCAAGGGTAAGAGGTCTGCCAACTATAGCGAAGAAGAAGATGTGGCGTTGTGCCATGCTTGGATGAACGTCCCATTCTATGCATGGGTTGATGCAGATCAATCGAAGGAGAAGTTTTGGGGGATAATTGAGGGACACTACCACAAGACGGTCACTATTCCATCATACCAAACCCAAAGTTCACTTGGTCATCGTTGAGGCACGATACTTGAGCATTGCAAGCGATAAGTCGGGGTAGTTGACTATGTGACCAATGCACCACCGAGTGGGGTGCCAATCACTGAGTATGGGCTCTCTATCAAGACATCTTTAAACATCGCAATAAGAAAGGCAAAGACAAAGCCTTTGTTTTGCACCATTGCTATAAGGAACTTGCTAGCAATGAGAAGTGGATTCACCAGAACTACTAGACTACACTAAAGAGGGCTAGTATTAGCCAAACAATTGATGTGGATTAAGATGATGATGAATACCTCAACAAGAGGATGGAGGGTCCAAGATAGCAAAAGAGAATAAGAAGTGGGGAGTTGTCGGCGCCTACAAGGAAGAGTTCAATGTTATCATTGAGACAAAGAAAGTATTGGCGGACGAATGCAAAGATGACAAAGAGGTTAGGTGAAATGAGCTCAAAGCCCTTGTGGAGAAGTGGTGATCCAAGTTGACAGTGGAGGAACAGAGGATTTCACTCGAAGAAGAAAGAATGTCGAAGGAGAAGAAGAAAGAAAAGCAACGACTTGCACTTGAGGTGGAGAAGTTGTCCAAGGAGAGGGAGGATACTGACCGCGTCATCATGTTCATGAAACCAAACACCTTGGATGATAAAGCTATGGCATATTGGGAGATCGCTCGTCCAAAGATCTTGGCCCGTGAGAGTGGTGGTGGTGGCTGAGATGGTGTTTGAGGTGGCCGAGATGGTTGTTGCCAAGAAGGTGTTTAAGGTGGCAGAGATGGTGGTGGCCTAGATGTTGTGTTTTTGGATCAAACTTGATTGATGTGATATTTTTTGGATAATATTTGTGCATGTTTGAATTTTATGTTTGTGACATGGTTGAATTTCGGTTCCAAAATGATGCCAATTTTTTTAGTCGTTTAAGTTTATTGGGGATCAGTTCTGACAACCATTGTTTAGAGTAAAAAACAATTGCTCATCTATTATAGGGAGGATTTTAGTCCTCTAAGTTTTCGGGGATGAGTTAGAGATGCTCTAAGAAATTCATATCGGTATCCACTAGAGACCCGATGCAAAGGGAAGTTGAGTCATTAGAAAGGCAAACATTTATCCTATGGTGATCGTTTAGTCCTAATCAATTCTGTTCTAACAAGCTTATTTATACTCACGTTGTTGTTTCTGGAGATAACCTAGGGGGTACGTAAGCGACTTGATTTTTTAGGTCTCGCTTTTTTTGCCAAAGTGATGAGAATAAAAGAAAATATATCCCCATAAAGTGGAATATAACTTGTAGACCAAAAGAACATGGTGGTGTTGGCATTGAGGTACTTCAGAGTAAAAATAAATGTTTACTAAGAAAATGGTTTTATAAACTAATTAACAAGGAAGAGATGTGCTAGAAGTTGTTACATAACATGTACTTTAGCTAGAAAATTATTACTGGAGTTCAAGAAAAGCCCACTGACTCTCCATTTTGGAAAGTACTTATGCGGTCAAAGAAAGAGTTATTTGCTAGAGGACATTTTTAAATAGGGAACGGATCGAGTACTAGGTTTTAGGAGGATAATTGGATGGGAGAAACACCGTTGGCACACCTATATCCATCTTTATATAAAATTGTGCAAAGGGAAAATGTAGTTGTTGCAGTTATTTTAGATAATGTTCCATTGAATATTGGGTTCAGAAGGACACTAGTTGGTAGTAAGTGGACACTAGGTTATACTTGTGTCAAAGATTAATGATGCTGTAACTATTTGAGGATCCTGATATATTTGTATGGAATCTAATAGCTTTAGGTGTCTTCTCTGTTAAATCCATGTATGAAAATCTTATGAATGATTGAACGGTTTTCTTTTAAAAATATTTATGAAAACTAAAATTCCACTTAAGATAAAGATATTCATGGGGTTCCTTAATAACAAAGTTTTCCCCACAAAGGATAATATCGTTAAAAGTAAATGGGTGGGATGTAACAAATATTGTTTTCATGGATTAGAGGAGACCATAGAATATTTATTTATATCATTCCCTTTTACTCATATTTTGTGGAGTATTGTGAACTTCTCTTATAATCCCCCTCCTCTAACTAATTTATCAAATATGTAGGAATTTTCTGAATGGGGTATACACTATATCTAAGGCTAGAATTTGCATTGGTGTTTCTTATGTTGGTCTATATAGAGATGTAGTAATGATGTAGTTTTTAACAGATCCAGATCTTCCAATTTTTTGTAGGTTATCCATATAGTGGCACACTAAGTGCAGTTATGGGCACATCTTCTACCGGAGGACTAGAGGAATGCTATGGCTACTGGATGCAGCAGTCTCCTCGATTGTCGCTCATGATATGTTCGGCCAGGGTGGATGGTAGCATACTAGTCGAGTATAGGATGCCTAGTGGTTATATCCTGTCTATTTTTGCTGGTTGATTTTTATGTCAACTTTGAGTGATCCATGATTTGTAATAACTTCTAGATGATGAACTTTTAATAAAAGGTTGAGTGCATCAACTAGAGGTCGGGGTTATACTCCCCTTTTTTTTAACAAATAAAATATACTGTTTCTTTTCCTAAATATAAATATCCTACTAAAATATCTTATTTAAGAACAAAGGTATACTCCCTCTGTTTCATATTACTTCGCACATTTGATCAAGTCAAAGTCAATATTTATAATGTTCAAGTAATTATAACATAGAAAATATCAATATCGTACATATATGATATGAAAGTATCTTTTATTATGATTTCAATAGTGTTGATTTAATTTTTAAATGATTATACTTTTTAATATATAGTTGGTCAAACTTTGTAACATTTGACTTTAACTAACCCTAATATGCGAAGTAATATGAAACAGAAGGAGTACTTTCCAATGCTTTCAACCTTGAGGCTATTCAAATGATAGGTGGATCCCAACTACGTGTCCTCTACGAGAATATCTGTAGAAGTAAGATATATGGATACGCCATCGCCAGCCATTCGGATGTCTCCTCTAAGAACATCTCTACTCGCCCCCACATACAACGTCCATCGCGACATGATTTTGGGCTGTACGGGGGGTGTCGGATGCATTCACGATTTGGGGGGTGCTGGCTCCCAGCCGTGCCCCCCATACAAAAAATCAACAATTTTTTATCAAATCAACAAGTAATTTAAACAAGTTCAATATAGCAAATAAATAATTAAACATTTAGATTTATTACAAGTCCATAAAATTGAACAAACAACACAGAATGTTCATTGTGGCAAAAAAGGCAAACAAATAGACAAACTAGCTAGCTCCTTTGAGCATCCACAGATGCTCCACCAGATCGTCCTGCAGTTAGCTATGAGTATTTGTGCCTCGAACTTCCTGCCGCCTAGCAAGAAAAGTAGCAAACGCAGGTGGCACTTGGTGTCCAATATCTGCAAGAGGACCTCGGCAAAAATACGGTTCAGTTTCAAACACTGGAGTCTCTCGCTTGCTCTCGATTATCATGTTGTGCAAGATCACACTGGTAGTCATGACCTCCCATATCTGATCTTTTGACCAGGTAAGGGCAGGATACCTGACAATAGAAAAACGATCTTGCAGCACACCGAGTTCCCTCTCCGCATCCTTCCTGCAAGCCTCCTACTGTTAGGCAAACCAATCTTTCTTTTCTCCAGGAACAGGGTTTGAGATTGTCTTCACAAATATTGACCATCTTGGGTAGATGCCATCTGCCAAGTAGTATCCCTTGTCATACTGGTGGCCATTGATCTCGAACTACACTGGAGGAGATCTTCCTTCATCAAGCTTGGCAAACACATTTGAACACTGCAGCATGTTGATGTCATTGTGTGATCCTGCCATACCGAAGAAAGCATGCCAAATCCATCGATCCTGATCTACCATAGCCTCAAGCACCACACTGCATGATCCTTTGTGACCTTTGTACATGCCCTGGTACGTGAATGGACAGTTCTTCCAAGCCCAGTGCATACAATCAATGCTTCCAAGCATTCCTGGAAAACCCCTTGCAGTATTCTGTTCCAAGATCCAAGCTAGGTCTTCTGCATTGGGTGTTCTTAGGTATTTCTTCCCATACACTGCCACAATAGCCCCGTATATACATGCAGTCGATGGCTGTGGACTCTACCATGCGGAGGTAGTTGTCCGGTGTGTCTCCAGCAACTCCATATGCAAGCATCCGGAGAGCAATTGTGCATTTTTGCATTGTGGAGAAACTAAGCGTGCCGACGACATCTCTCTTTAGTTTGAAGTAGTCGTCAAACTCTCTTAATTTTCCTTGACAATCTTCAGGAAAAGCTTCTGGCACATTCTGAAATGGCGCCGAAATGTGACGTCTCCGTGCAATGGGTCGTCGGCGAAGTAGTCAGCGTAGAGCATGCCGTAACCTTCCATCCTCTGTCTCGGTTTGCTCTTGCGCCACCCAAACTTCAAACCCCCAGTAGGCGGCTTCTCATCGGCCGACGATCATGCCCAGGAGGGATGTGACGATCAGGAGATGATCATCATCACCGACGCTATCTCGGACGCCAGCAGCAACAGTGACTTCATCGTTCATCAGGGCGACCAACATCTCTTTCTCGTCTGAATCCATGCCTTCGACAAACCGTCGAACACCTCGCGAACAGGGCAATTGTGCAACGGGATTGGGGCTACTGGCGGGCTTCGGGTCGGGCATGGAGTGAGTGTGGGCGGCTCGGGAGGGTTGGGGGACTATTCTCGGCGACTACGGTGGCGGCTCTAGCGGGCTGAACGGCAGATGGCGGCGAGGGGTGGTAGCGGCGTCGAGTGGTGGTCGCTAGGGGAAGGAAGGATGGATGGGTGGGAACGCGGTATGTGGGCGTCTTTCGCAGGTGTGTGTCACCGACAAGGCTGGCCCATGTTGTTCTCATCTCCATTCGGCGCCCCTGCTTGCCCCCTGTGTTCGGTCTGGGGCGCCGGATGACTAAACGGGCCACGCCGGCGCCAAAAAACATTTGGGGACGCAGCTGGGCGTCATTTTCGGCGACGGCAGCCCCCATAGGCCTTTGGGGACCCCGAGTGGAGATGCTCTAAGGGGTCAAATTCATGTCCAGGTTTCGAGGTGGATCACAAATAAGGAACCCGAAACACGTACGGAGTACTCAAATATTTCAGTGACTTGTGGCGTCCACGCTCGCAAGTTTCAGAGTAGTGTGGGTATTCGAACTGCATGCCATGCAGCGTGCCTGTGCAGGCTGGACGCGTGCATATATTCTCAAGCAAGACAGAACAAATTGCCAGATCAGACCATGCTCGTACTCATAATGGTGTTGCCCATGAATTCGCTCCCCTGGCTCGCTCCCCGCGGGCGACCAGGGGCGAAAACCCTAGCCCCTCGTCGCGTCCTCCCCCTCCTCGCTCTCCCTTTCCGCTGCCGCTGGCGCAAGCCGCCAGGCAAAGCCCGTGCGGTGCCGGCGGCGGCGGGCTGACCTTTCCCCGGTTGCGGGCTAGGCTGCGCGAGGCGGTGCTGGCGGTGGCACGGTGTGCTGAAGAAGCTCTGGCGGGTGGTGGAGCGACATGGCGGCGGTGGGGCCTATCGGCGTTGGTGCTGGTGTGGCTCGGTCAAGTGAGGCGGCGGTGGTGGCGCATGGTGGAGGCCGTGAGGGCGCTGCTGCTCAGGCCCTATCTGGACCCGCTTGGGCTTGGCTGGTCACGACCGGGCTCCAGCGCCGGGGTCCTTCCCTGGACGCGTTGAGGCTGGCCGACGAGCGAAGGTGATGGAAGCGGAGGGTGCTGGGCGGCCAGGATGGTGCCATGGCGGCGCTGGTCTGCTGGCCCAAATCTGGGCCCTTCGGGCCCAATCTGGGTCAAGCGGCCCCTGGCCGTTCTGCCCCCTGCACTTGGGTGTCGGCACCCTTATCGCCGTGTTCCTAGGTTTTGAGCACAGGGGTGCTGCTGCTCTGCCCGGTTGAACTGAGCCCAACACCATCTTGGCGTGGCGGCTCATGGCGCCCGTGCGACGCTGACAGCGGGGTGGGCGGTGCTAGGTTGCTGGCGATGCTAATCTAAGGTGGCTGTGCGCGGACCTGCTAGCGACTCCTCCCATGAAGGGCCAGCCTAGGAGCTCCTGGAGAAGAACAAACAATGCTCGGTTGCGATGATAATTAAGGCGCCATGCTCTGGGCGAAATCCCTACCTTTTGGGGCTGATGACGGCGAAGCCTGAGGGCGCCGTTCCCTATGAGGCGTCATCAAGGAGTTTCGACACCTTTCTCGCCTAGAGTCTCATGTCCCGGGTGAAAACCTCAGATTTGCCTTGCCAAATCGGGCGACGACGACGGCTTTGACGTTGCACCCTCCATGGAGGCGTCGTCTTGGGGACTTGACTCTGGTTCGGGCCGTAGTTCTTTATCATGGATCTTAGTGTCGGCCATATAGGAGGCGTCTTGCCGTGCAGATGGCGTGCCGGCCTCTCGAGTGGTATCGTGGTGGCTTGCGCAACGAGGATCTTCCTCGGTCAGCGCGAGCAAGCCTCCGGATGAGTAGTGGTGGGCTAGCCTCTGTGCTCGATGCGGGCTACTGAAGACTGCATGCTTGAACGTCTATTGAGGTGGTTGGGAGATAGCCGTTGTGCCGACGACGTACCCCGGATCTGGGCTGAGGCCGGAGCAGCGATGCTCCCAGCTGAGTCGTCGTTGGCTCACGGGATTCATGGAACGCGTCTTGGCTGCCGCTGGCGGTCTCTTGGTAATTTTGACGATGCACAAGCACTGCGACTTTTATTGGCAAGGGTTCTGTTTAGCGGAGGAGCTCACTCTGTGACGTCTTAGAGAAGCACTCGACGGATTTCGGCACTTCTTTTTTTCTATCAATGAATCAAACGCAAAGCTTCTGCATCTTCACGAAATAATGATGTTGTTCGTAATATATACTCTCTCGGTTTTAAAATATAAGATATTTTAGTTTTGTGAAAGGAGTCTGTGAGTAGACGGCGGAGGGCGCTCGCAGGGGACCGGTAGGTTGCCGACTTGCCGTAGTGTTGTGGCTGTGGCACGAATCGGTCCCAGAATTTAAACTCCGATGTGGCCAGTAGTGAGATATTGTTGTGCTGGGTGGTGAATGAGACGTATGATCTTCCCCGATCCGATCAAGCAGTATGCTGCCGTGTGGTGTGTGTGTGGCTGTCACGCGCACGAAGAGTACCAGCAGATTCTGCGAGCATCCAACCTTATCTCTTCCCGCCAGATCACGCCTCCATCAAGCTACAACGCTCCACGAAGAGAAAGAGAGGAGAAACCTTCTGCCACGGTTCGCTTCCTCGTTCGCGCTCTCGTTGCTGCGTCAGCTGCCGGAGTACTGTCTGCCCGAGGTTGCGGCCGCTGTCGTAGGGGACTCTGTGCTACGGTTTCATGGCCGCCGCACCGGACGCGCCCCCGTTGGAGGTATCCAAGCCATTGCCAGGAGAAGGTAGCGCGCCCCCGTTGGAGCTAACCAAGCCGTTGCCTGCGGGAGAAGGTAGAGGAAGGGCCAATATTTTATTTATATTTTTCATTTTATGACGGTTGTTGTTAATTTCAAAATTCAGTCTATGAAACTTTTAGGTAATGATGCTCTAACATTGAAATATTTAACTAGTATTGAAATTTGTCTACGACTTTTGTTAAAAGATTGAAGGTTTCATCGGTCTGAAAGGCCACGTTTCCATTTCTTAGCATCGCATGGAGGTCAATTGTCTTATCATCAGCTTCCTCAAGTGAGCATCGATGCATTTAGTAGCACAACATGGGGTTTGAATGTTGGACCATCTGACATAATAAAAGATTAAAGGTGGTTCTGCCCTCTTGATTTCAGTGACCATTTGGCAAATATACAGGAAGTACTAACAGATGTAGTAAGTCATGTTCTTCCCTTTGTCCCTGATGAATGATGACTCTAGGGAGCCCCCCATGCATATGTTGGTATTGTTGCAGCTCCTAATTTCCTTGAGGCTTAATAGGACGATCTTAATTTTGCCTATTCCCTCCGTCCTGAAAAGGATGTCGTAAATTTGGATGAATCTATATACTAAATAGTGTCTAGATACATTCAAATTTAGACAAATTTATGATATCCTTTTTAGGGCGGGGGAGTAGTTATTTCACTCAAAGAGTTTTTAATTAAACACGAATTTTACATGTACCCTTAATTTTACCGTATCTGTTTTCAGCTCGAGATCCCGAGATAGGTGTTCGTGGACATAGATATGATCGCCTTCCTTGCTGTGGTCTTGGCATTGGCTGGGTTCTGTAAGTGATCATTGTTAACGTTTGCTTTCTGAATTATGATCTTAGTTTCATCCATGTACAACAGCATCATACGTGAATAATCACCCTGACATAAATTCACAGTGAACTTGGTTTATCTAATATCTGTGTTATCCTAACTATAAGTTTCTTGTTTTGAAGATTCATAACCGGTTTCTTCTTTAGTATCATTCCCTGGTATGTCGGGGCAGTACTTCTGTGTTTTCATAGAGAGGACAAGAGGGAGAAACCAGGATATATTGCATGCACAGTAATGGTGAGTAAATAATTTAGTGTCGAGTTCATCAGACAGATTAAGTAGGATCATCCTGTGTAACAAGAACATACATTACTTGCTTGTTCCAATTGCTGATGTAGCACTTTTGCTTTAAGTACCTTGGTTATTTGTATGACTGAACTTGTGCTATGGTGTTAGTACCTGGGAATGTACAGTCTATGATAACTGATAAGGTGTTAGTGGGGCTAATTCAGTCACATGGGATGTCTAATTAGGCAGGTGTCCTGGCAGACTTGACAAATTATACTCTTCGGCAGTTGCACACCGTATCATTTTAATTCATGCATGGACGCTTCTACACTTCGGTATCTCTAGCATATCTATCTGACATTAACAAAGTTATTCAGAAACATGAGCACTTTTATCAAAGAATGCATTAAAATGCTGACATATATGCAGCTAGGGCATATTTATGTTACAATAACAAGGCTGTTCCGGAGAGTGAGCACACTTACATGAAACCATGGTAATAGTATCATCTAGGTAATGCAGTGTTATGTTATGTAAAAGCTCCATATAGAAATAGTTCAGTGAAATCCTTGCCACCTTTAATTTTTGTGTAGCTCATAATACAAATTATTTGAAATTTCTGATCATTCTAATGAGAACCACTTACTGTAACAGGCCGTCTTCTTCACAATTCTCATCATCATCGGGGCAATTTTAGGCGCTCTAGTTAAAAATTGATTTCACTTCACGTTGTGTCACCGTACCTTGTGTAAATTTCATGGATGAACAAATACTTCATATTGTGTCTTCTGCGCTTGGCCAGGGATGAATAAATACTTCATATCGAAAATATCTTGTGTATTGAATTTGTTCTTTTCTATTAGTCGAAAATATCTTGTGTATTGAATTTGTTCTTTTCTATTAGCATGAGGACACTCCCTTCTCCTCTCTCCCCAAAACAGATCTTATAACTTTGTGACGGAAAGTTAGGGTTGTACAATACTGAAAATAAGCTAGTATGCAACCGTTTGATGCAACGATGAATATCATATCGGTTTTTCTATTTCTCACTCGACTGAGATTTCCTTAAATCTCAATCACCCAAAAAAAGTGCAACCATTTGTTTAAAAAAAAGTGTAACTGATTTTAGTTGCGCTTTTCTGTGAGAAATATTGGAACGAGTTGCATATTTCTTTTAACTACAGTTGCACTTTTCTCAGTTCATTGAGACTTAAGAAAGTCTCAATCGGCTCAGACATAGGCAAACCCATATCATATATTTGTTGCTACACTGAAAAGGAGAACAATGTTACTACAGTTTTGCCGGAATGCGTTTTTGGCTCCCGAGCTCTGGAGCTCCCTCCACTTAAAAAAAATCAAAATTCATATTTAGAAGTTATGAAAAAAGTCTACAAATAAATTCTGGACTTAATCCAGGCTTATCATCTTTCTTGTTTATAAGATATTTAATAGATGACTAATTAGTGTATACAGTGACTTTAGAATCAACAATGTAAGATATAAATTTATCACATGCAAATATAACAACTAGAAAATCTTTTTTTGTAGTGGCGTAGTTTTTTAGCACTATCAAGTGTCTTGCTAGCATAATATATAACATTTAACTTATTAGTCACATGTTGGGAAAAAACATCACCAATAGTATGAGCACCAACATCACACATAATTTTAAATGGCAAACTCCGGTCAGACGATTGTATTACATGAGCTGTTATTAGAGCTTTCTTTAAAAATTTAAAGGACTCTTTAACAATCATCATTAAAAAATAATATCCTTTTGCAAAAGATTAGTAAGCGGTTGTGATATTTTAGATAAATATTTAATAAATATCTATAGAAACCAGCATGACCAAGAAAACTTTTTATACCTTTGATGTCTTTGGGATTTACAATTTTATTTGCGCAGTCAACTAAAATTTCTCTTCCATATATTCTATGTCCAAGGACAATACCTTCGGTAACTATGAAGTTACATTTCTCCTAGTTCAATACTAAGTGTTGGTCTTCACGACGCAATAAAACTTTGTTACGATTGAAAAGTTAATTGTCGAAAAAAGTCTCATACATAAAAAAATCATGATACTTCCATAATATTTTCAATATAATCAGTAAATATAAATATGGTATTCATGCATCTTTGAAAGGTGCATAAACGAATGACATTCTTCTATAGGAGAAGGTACCCAATGGCCATGTGAAAGTTGTCTTTTCTTGGTCATATTTAAGCATAATTTGAGAAAAACATGAATAACCATCTAGATATAAAATTGAGAGTGCTTAGACAATGTCGACCGAGGCACGGGTCACCGAATCTGCGTCGTCTCAAAGAGCCGTGTCGCTCGCGGCCGCATCACTCGCGGTCGGACGAGGAGGGTGATGGAGCGGACCTTCTCCTCCGAGAGTAGATCACGCGGAAGCGACCCATTGGTGATGTGAAATCCCACCGTTTATGCCGTGTCGGTGACGTTTGTGAACCTGACTAAAAGGTTGATGGCACACGACACTACTGCAGCGCGGGTGACCGGGTGCGACGTCGGTATGTATCTTCTCGGCAGGATCTGAAGGACTCCGTCGTTGGAGATCATCCAACCGGTGGCGAGTGGTCGATCAATAGGAGTGTAGGGTCTCGTCGCAGATCTCAGGATTGACTAACCAAGCCCCACGGTGGGCGCCACTGTCGTGGGAATGACCACGACAGTCGCTACCGGGGATAGCGATTGAGTTGATGGCAAGGGCGAGTGAGCCATCTACGATGCGAGATTGAGGAGACTCGGGGTTTTACCCAGGTTTAGCCCCCCCTAGGATAAAAGGCCTACTTCATTCTAGATGTATTAATCGGAGCAAGATAACAATGGGAGGTCAAGGTCGGTGATGAGGGCAGCGAGTCCCACTACTAGGTGTATTAAGGTGTGTCCCTGTAGAGGGTACCATAGGGAGGTTTATATAGAGATACCTTGCTAGGATTTACATAGATAATACCAAATCGGTTATGGTTTCATTGATCTTGACCTAATCCGAGTAGGCCTAGCTACGCTTCTAGGCCTTCTGCATCTAGTCACCATGCTCCTTGGGCCTTGAATTTCCAGTTACCATACCAAAGAGCCCATTCGCTGTGAGCCTAGCTAGTCAAATCCACTCTCCGGGCATATCCCTATTGGTATATCCCCATCAGTAGTTCCCGAGTGTGTCGAGGGTTCGACGAAGGCATCAACTTGGCAGTCAGAGTAGGAGGGTCTGAGTGGAAGCTCAATCGAATCAACGACGAACTCCTCCAATGAAGAGAGAAGTCATCAGGTCAAGTTTCGAACCAGTTGCACTCAAGCGAGTCCCGTTGGCGCCAGGTCGCTATCTCCAGGCGAGTGGACTGAAGCAAGTGAACCAGGCGAGTGGTCAGTTTGGTCAAACTATCCGTTAGGTAAACTCCGACAGTAACTTCAGCAAAATTACTACGAACTGATACGTTGCTAACGTATCCATAATTTTTGACGTTCCATGCTTAGTTTTATCTACTTTCTTATGTTTTGTTCACACTTTGGAGTACTTTTCATATGATTTCTTGGACTAACCTATTAACAAGAGCCACAGTGCCAGTTGCCTGTTTTCTGTTGTTTTTGGTTCTAGGAAAGTCAGAAAATGAATATTCTCGGAATTGGACGGGACAAAAGCCAAAGTTATTATTTTACCCGGGGACACTTGGAGCCAGAATACGAGACGGAGAAGGGCCAGAGGGTGGCCACACCACCTGGTGGCGCAGGCCAGGCCGCGCCAAGGGGTGGTGTGGGCCTCTCCGGCACCCCCTCAGTCTCCCCTCTCGCCTATAAGAGCCTCCCGATGCAAAAACCCTAAATCGTCAAGCCTCCAGCCACGAAAAGTTCCACAGCGCCACCGCCACCGAAGGGGAGATTTGGGGGACAGAAAGTCTCTGTTCCGGCACCCTGTCGGGACAGGGAAGTGCTCCTGGAGCCATCTCCATCGATCTCCACCACCATCGTCGTCGTCGTTGCTGATTCCCATGATGATGAGGGAGTAGTTCTTCCTCGAGGCTAAGGGTTCTATGGGTAGCTATGTGTTCATCTCTCTCTCTATGTATGATCATATTGTGATCATGAGCTTTGTAATCAAGTAGATCTACCTTGCTACTCAAGTGCTTTAATAGATCTCTGCTCTCCCCATGTGTGTGAAAGTTACAACGTGCACACCATGGTGGCACTTAGGCTAGAGTTTACAAATACTTGTTATGAGTTATATTTGGAGTTGGATGTATTTATGAAATTGTGGTGTTTGTTGGAACCATCTAGTGCTCAAGGTGACAGTTTGGGGTTATCTAGATGGGAAAGGCTTACTTTGAGGTGTTCTGTTATAGCCCTACCATAGATTAGAGTGTCCAACCGGAGAGTAGTTTAGAGTAGTATCATGAAGATAATATATTTATATGAGAGTGTTCACTAGTGAAAGTATGATCCCTAGGCCTTGTTTCTAAGCATTGAAACACCGTTTGCTACTAGATCTGTTACATGTTTGCTTGCTTCCATCTTTATTTCAGTTTGCCTTTAGTCTCTTCCACGCCATCAAGCTATTTGCTAGCACCATTGTCTTATATCCATACCACTTGAATTTCACTATCTCTTCGCCGAACTAGTGCACCTATACACCTGAAAAGTGTATTGGGTGTGTTGGGGACACAAGAGAGTTCTTGTATCTTGATTGCAGGGTTGCTTGAGAGGGGATACCTTTGACCACTTCCTCCCTGAGTTCGATAAACCTTGGGTGATCCACTTAAGAGAAAACTTGCTAATGTTCTACAAACCTCTGCACTTGGAGTCCCAACAACTGCATACAAGAATAGAAGTGCATAGACATCAAGCTATTTTCTGGCGCCGTTGCCGGGGAGGTAAGGTAAAAGGTACTCACATCCTCCGGTGTGAGTGTTCGAAGTTATTTCCTTTGGATTCTTAATTTTGTCTTTCTGTTTCTTGTTTTCAATAGTTAGGCTTAATGGAAAACAACAACAAAATTAGAGAGCTTTATAGTATTTATCTAGAGTTAGGACATGAGGTGTTTGAAGTGAAAATTAAAAAACCCATGGAACTTTATTTGCGTGCTAATAGAAATGTTGTTAGTATGAATTCTTTGGACACCATTATTGCTAATGCTATGGAAAAGTCTAAGCTTGGGGAAGCTAGTTTTTATGAAAATGATCTTTTTAGTTCCCCAGCTTTGGAAGATAGCTATTCTATTGCTTATGATGATACAAAACCTCCAATATAAAATGATTACAATGATGAATATGATATTTTCAGTCCACCTAGTATTGAGGAGAAAATTAATTATGATTACAATATGCCTCATATATTTGATGATTATGGTGATGAGGATAACAATGATAGCTATTTTGTTGAATTTGCTCCCACTACAATTAATAAGAATGACTATGCTTATGTGGAGAGTAATAATTATTTTATGCATGTGGCTCATGATAAGAATGTTTTATGTGATAGTTATATTATTAATTTTATTCATGATGCTACTGAAAGTTATTATGAGAGAGGGAAACATGGTTTTATGCATCTCAATAATATTAAGTTTCCCCTCTTGATGTTGAAAGTCTTGATGTTGCACTTGTTTTGCTTTACTATGCTTGTTGCTTTATGCTTTCATGACTTGTTTATTTACAAGATTCCTATGCATAGGAAGTGGATTAGACTTAAATGTGCTTTGAATTTTCTTCTTGATGCTCTCTTTTAATTCAATTCATATTTCTTATGTGAGCATCTTCTCAAACTATCATGCCTAACTTAAAGGCGTTATTGGGATATAATCCAAAAGTTTTAGATGAGCCTTGGAAGTTATTAACTCTGTAATAACTGCTCCTTATCCTTTTTATTTGCTTTTTGTGCCAAGAGTAACCTCTAATGAAAGAGAAGTAATGATTGGGAAAGTTGCTGTCCCGAAACAGATTTATGTGCTTCACCGTAAAAATTCATGTAAAATCAATGTACGTCCTTTTGAGGCGTGAATTTTTCTGCTTCTGCCCCACGTTGTTATCTAACTTTCGTTAGTTCAACACTTTTTGATTTGAACAACAGAAGGTCTTCGAAAAAATTGGTTTTTACCTCCTGGTTTGTTTTGACAGATTTCTGCCATTATTTGCATTTGCTTCTTGTTGGTTCCTTTTTGAGTTCTTTTGGGGAATTGAGCTTTTTGAGGGAAGTGCTACAGTAGCTTGTGTTTTAATGGAAGTTTTATTGGTGTTGAAACTGAACCTAAAGACTTATTATCTTGAGTGCACTAATGTTGCTAATAAAGATTGTGTTAAGTTTTGTATGAAAGAAAAATTTCAGGTGTATGGAAGGAATGAGTAATGAGATGAAGGATGGACTAAATCTCAATCTTGTGATTCCACGCATGTCACCCCAAGAAATATCCAACAAGTACAAGCGTCAAAGATTGGGGATGCCCAAGGCATCCCCTTCTTCATCAATAAAAATCCAAGGTTTCTACCAAACGCTTCATTTTTATTGTTTCATGCACAGTTGTGTTGTTCTTGGAGTGTCTTCTTTTTCATTTTCATTTTGGTTTTTCGTTGCTTTGTTTGCTTAGTTTGCTGAATAAATTGGTTGGACCCCCTCTTTCATACATTGGTTTTCAAATAGTTTGGTTTGGTTTGGAAAAGAGTAGGTGTTGGAGATATGCCCAAGAGGCAATAATAAAAGTGGTTATTATTATATCTTTGTGTTTATGATGAATGTTTACATCCCATGCTATAATTGTATTATTAGGAAACACTAATACATGTGTGTTTTGTAAACATAAGAGAGTCCCTAGTAAGCCTCTTGTTGAACTAGCTTGTTGATTGATTGATGATCATGGTTTCCTGATCAAGGACATAAGGATGTGATTAATAGCAAGGTTATATCATTAGGAGAATGATGTGATGGACACACACCCATAGTAAGCGTAGCATAAGATCAAGTCATTAAGTTCGTATTGCTGTAAGCTTTTAAATGCATAGTAACCTAATCCTTCGACCATGAGGTTGTGTTAATCACCGTCACCGGATGGGTACTTTGATGACATCAAACACCGCTTCGTAACTGGGTGGTCATAAAGGTGTCATTGGGTATTCTGAAAGTATGTGTTGAAGCGCATGGACCAAGATTGGGATTTGTCCATCCATACGACGGATAGATATGCTCTGGGCCCTCTCGGTGGAATGTCATCTAGTTAGCTTGCAAGCATGTGACTGGGTCACAAGGGATGACATATCACGGAACGAGTAAAGAGTACTTATCAGTAACGAGGTAGAACTAGGTATGGAGATGCTGACGATCAAACCTCGGATAAGTATAGTATCGCGTGACAAAGGGAATTGGTTTCGTATGTAAATGGTTCAATCGATCACGAAGTCATCGTTGAGTATGTGGGAGCCATTATGGATCTCCAGGTCCCGCTGATGGTTATTGATAGGAGATGTGTCTCTGTCATGTCTACATATTCACGAACCGTAGGGTGACACACTTAAGGTTCGAAGTTGTTTTAAGTAGATATGGAATGTGCGTTGGAGACCGAATGTTGTTCGGAGTCTCGGATGGGATCTGGGACATCATGAGGAGATCCGGAATTGTCCGGAGAATAAGATTCATATATAGGGGATCATTTTCTGAGTTAGGAAATGTTCCGGAGTGTTTGTATGAGGATTCTAGAAGGTTTCGGAATGTTTCGGAAGGTTCTGGAAGGTTTCTTGGAGTTTGCTTGAAAACCAAGGAAGGGATCAAGGAGTCCTGGTGGGTCAAGACTAGGAGTCGTGGGGGAGGAGGACTCCTCCCCCCCTCCCCAATCCGCCGGCCTAGGAGGTGGGGAGTCCTACTAGGACTCCCCCTCCCCAAGGCGCCCTCCCCCTTTAAATAGAGGGGCAGGGGCGCCACTTCCTGACCTCCTCCATAACTCCCAATCTCTGCCGCCTGTCTCCTCCTCCTTTCTTCTGCACAGGCATAGGCGAAGCCCTGCAGAATTCTCTACTCCACCACCACCACCACCACCACACCGTCGTGCTGCTGTGATTCCGTGGAGAAGATCTACTACCTCCGCTGCTCGCTGGAACGAGGAGAGGAAGGTCTGCTTCGACTCCGCACGTGTGACCGACTGCGGAAGCGCTGCCGAAACGCGGCGCCGGAAGGATCGTCCACTTGACCGACTGCGGAAGCGCTTCCGGAACGCGACGCCGGAAGGATCGTCCACACGATCTTGAGATCGGTAAGTGATCGACTACATCAACCACGAGATCTAATCTCGTTAACGCTTTCGGATCTACGAGGGTTAGTTCCTATCTATCTCGTTGCTCATGTCTAATAGATTAGATCTTGGCTTTTATCTAGATTAGATCTGGGTTTTGTTTGTTCTTGCGGTAGAAATTTTTTGTTTTCCATGCTACGAACCCATCAGTGGTATCAGAGCCGTATCTATGCGTAGATCTATTGCACGAGTAGAACACAATGTTTTTGTGGGCGTTGATGTTTTTGTTGTCGGTGTCTTAGCGTGTACTTTGCATATTGCGGCATGGTGGGATGAAGCGGCTCGGGCTAACATTACATGTCATCGCACATGAGACTTGCTCCACGCTTGACGTGCAACTTGCTTTGCACAAGTGGCTTTGCGGGTGTCTGTCTCTCCCACCATAGTTAAGATTCAATTTACAATGAGCATCTGACAACACTTGTATCAACGTTGTGGTCCTTGTTCGTAGGTAAGATCGGTCTTATGCGAAAGCCCCAAACCACGTAAAACATGCAAAGAAAATTAGAGGCGTCTAACTTGTTTTTGCAGGGGTTTTGTGATGTGATATGGCCATCATGTGATTGTGATTGTATTTGATGTATGCAATGATCCTTGTTGTAATATGGCAACTGGCAGGAGCCTAATGGTTGTCTTTAATTCTGTTAAGACCTGCGTGTCTATTCATCTTGTAATAGCTTTATTCCAAGTAGTTGTAATAGTTGCTGGTGATGATGGACAACCATGAAGCGGCGCCACCGACCTTGACGCAATGCTGGTGATGATGGAGATCATGTTCGTGCTTTGGAGATGGAGATCAAAGGCGCAAGAAGAAAAGGCCATATCATATCACACACTAATTATGAATTGCCTGTGATGTTAATCCTTTATGCATCTTGTATTGCTTAGATCGCGACGGTAGCATTATAAGATGATCCCTCTCACTAAATATCAAGTAATAAAGTGTTCACCCTTAGTTGGCACCGTTGCTAAGACTCGTCGTTTCGAAGCATCTCGTGATGATCGGATGTGATAGATTCTACGTGTGCATACAACGGGTGCAAGCCAGATTTGCACATGCGGAAACTAAGGTTATCTTGAAGAGCCTAGCATGTACAGACATGGTCTCGGAACACGGAATACCGAAAGGTAGAGCATGAGTCATATAAATGATATGATGAACATGAAGATTGTTCGCCAATGAAACTACATCTTCTCTCGTGAAGATCGGACTTGGTGTAGTGGACTTGGTTCGTGTAATCACTAAGACAATGTGAGGGATGTTGTTTTGAGTGGGAGTTCACCTAGTTAGTTTAAGAATTAAATTTGAACTCAATTTGTCATAAACTTAGTCTAAACTACTTGCAAATTGTTGTAGATTATGGCGACCCCCTCCATCAATTTCAATGCGTTCCTAGAGAAAGAAAACCTTAAGAACAATGGAAGCAATTTCATGGACTGGTTCCATGGACTGAAGATCGTCCTCAGGGCTGGTCAGTTGACCTATGTACTCGAAGCACCGCTAGGTGACCCACCTGCAGATAATGCCACCGATGAC
Source organism: Avena eriantha (assembly GCA_910589775.1). Taxonomy (NCBI): domain Eukaryota; kingdom Viridiplantae; phylum Streptophyta; class Magnoliopsida; order Poales; family Poaceae; genus Avena; species Avena eriantha. Next base: position 225,821,167 of record OU342742.1, read on the forward strand.
GAAAAGAATGTTTTCGCCACTCGGAAAAATCATTACTCCACAGTTCAGTGTGCCATCCTGTACTGTTTAGAATCAAAGCTCCAAAAGCGTTTTGAGCACCACGACCCGTTCGAGATCATTAAGGAGCTCAGGCTAATTTTTGAGACTCGCGTGGCCATGGAGAGCTATGAGGCCTCCGAAAAGTTCTTTAACTGTAAGATGGAAGAGGGAAGCTCCGTTAGCGAGCACGTGCTCACCATGTCTGGGTACGCAAAGAAGCTCCAAGAGTTGGGAATATCGATTCCTAATGAATTGGGGATTCACCGTCTCCTTCAATCACTGCCACCAAGTTACAAGAACTTTGTGATGAACTACAACATGCACTGCATGAACAAGACGTTGCCTGAACTATCGTCCATGCTGAAAACTGCTAAAGTGGAGATCAAGAAGGAGCACCAAGTGTTGATGGTCAATAAGACCACCAATTTCAAGAGACGAGGCAAGCCTAAGAACAAGGGCAACTTCAAGAAGGACGGCAAGAAAGCTGCCGCACCTGCTAAGAAGCCCAAGGCTCGTCCTAATCCTGAAACTGAGTGCTTCTACTGCAAGGGTGCTGGTCACTGGAAGCGTAACTGCCCCAAGTACCTAGCAGATCTGAAGAACGTCAACATCAAGAAGAAAGGTATATTTGATATATGTGTTATAGATGTGTATCTTACTAGTAATCGTAGTAGTGCCTGGGTATTTGATACTGGTTCGGTTGCTCATATTTGTAACTCGAAACAGGAGCTGCGGAATAAATGAAGACTGGCAAGAGACGAGGTGACGATGCGCGTTGGAAATGGCTCCAAGGTTGATGTAATCGCCGTCGGCACGCTCCCTCTACATCTACCTTCGGGATTAGTTTTAAATTTGAATAATTGTTATTTGGTGCCTGCGTTAAGAATGAACATTATATCTGGATCCTGTTTATTGCGAGACGGTTACTCTTTTAAGTCCGAGAATAAAGGTTGTTCTATTTATATGAGTAATATCTTTTATGGTAATGCACCTGAGATGAATGGTTTATTCTTACTGAATCTCGATAGTAGTGATACACATGTTCACAACATAGATGCTAAACGAATAAAATCGAATGATAATTCTACATACATGTGGCACTGTCGTCTTGGTCACATTGCAGTGAAGCGTATGAAGAAACTCCATTATGATGGACTTCTTGAATCACTTGATGTTGAATCACTTGAAAGATGCGAAGCATGTCTAATGGGAAAAATGACTAAGACTCCATTCTCTGGAATAATGGAGCGAGCTACAGACTTATTGGAAATAATACATACCGATGTGTGCGGTCCAATGAGTGTAGCATCGCGTGGTGGATATCGTTATGTTCTCGCTTTCACGGATGACTTGAGTAGATATGGGTATGTCTACTTTATGAAACAATAAGTCCGAAACTTTCGAGAAGCTTAAGGAATTTCAAAGTGAAGTGGAAAATCATCGTAACAAGAAGATTAAATTTCTGCGTTCTGACCGCGGAGGTGAATATCTGAGTTATAAGTTTGGCATGCATTTAAAGAAATGTGGAATACTTTCACAGTTGACACCGCCGGGAACACCACAGCGTAATAGTGTGTCCGAACGTCGTAATCGAACTCTCTTAGATATGGTTCGGTCTATGATGTCTCTTACAGATTTACCGTTATCATTTTTTGGGGCTATGCATTAGAGACAGCCGTGTTCACTTTAAATAGGGCACCATCTAAATCCGTTGAAACGACACCGTACGAATTGTGGTTTGGTAAGAAACCTAAGTTGTCGTTCCTTAAAGTTTGGGGTTGCGAAGCATATGTAAAGAAGTTACAACCTGATAAGCTAGAACCCAAAGCGGAGAAATGCGTCTTCATAGGATACCCTAAAGAAACAATTGGGTATACCTTCTATCATAGATCCGAAGGCAAAGTTTTCGTTGCAAAGAATGGATCCTTTCTTGAGAAGGAGTTTCTCTCGAAGGAGGTGACTGGAAGGAAAGTAGAGCTCGATGAGGTTATTGAACCTTCTCTCGGATTTGAGAGTAGCGCAGCACCGGAAGATGTTTTTGTGCCGCCTGCACCAATTGAAGAGGAAGCTAATGATAATGATCATGAAACTTCAAACGAAGTTACTACTGAACCTCGCAGGTCAACGAGGGTTCGTACCACTCCTGATTGGTATGACTCTGCCTTGAACCTCATGTTGGTGGACAACGTTGATGACCCTGCGACGTATGAAGAAGCTATGGTGAGCCCAGATTCCGACAAATGGCTAGAAGCCATGAAATCCGAAATGGGATCCATGTACGAAAACCAAGTGTGGACTTTGGTGGACTTACCGGATGGCCGTAAGGCTGTCGAGAACAAATGGATTTTCAAGAGAAAAACAGATGCTGATGGTAATGTTACCGTCTATAAAGCTCGACTTGTCGCGAAAGGGTTCCGACAAATTCAAGGAGTTGACTATGATGAGACATTCTCACCAGTAGCGAAGCTAAAGTCTGTAAGGATTTTGTTAGCAATTGCTGCACATTTTGATTATGAGATTTGGCAAATGGATGTCAAAACAGCGTTCCTTAATGGTGACATTGAGGAAGAGTTGTATATGGTACAACCCAAGGGTTTTGTCGATCCTAAAGATGCTGACAAGGTATGCAAACTTCAGCGCTCCATTTATGGACTGAAGCAAGCATCCCGGAGTTGGAATCAACGTTTTGATAAAGTAATCAAAAACTTTGGATTTATACAAACTTATGGAGAAGCTTGTATTTACAAGAAAGTGAGTGGGAGCTCTGTAGCATTCCTAGTACTATATGTAGATGACATATTGTTGATTGGGAATGATATAGAACTTCTTAATAGCGTCAAAACCTATTTGAATAATAGTTTTTCAATGAAGGATCTTGGCGAAGCGGCATATATTCTAGGCATCAAGATTTATAGAGATAGATCAAGACTCCTAATAGCGCTTTCACAAAGTACATACTTGGACAAAGTTCTAAAGAAGTTTAGAATGGAAGATAGCAAGAAAGGGTTCGTGCCCATGTTGTCAGGTAAGATCTTGAGTAAAACTCAAAGTCCAGCTACGGCAGAAGATAGAGAGAAAATGAATAATATTCCCTATGCCTCAGCCATAGGTTCTATCATGTATGCCATGCTGTGTACAAGACCGGATATAGCACATGTTGTTAGTTTGACTAGCAGATATCAAAGTGATCCTGGAATGGAGCACTGGACAGCGGTCAAGAATATCCTAAAGTACCTAAATAGGACTAAGGATATGGTTCTTTCTTATGGAGGTGATGAACAGCTTGTTGTAAACGGTTACACCGATGCTAGTTGGAACACCGATCCGGATGACTCAAAGTCACAGTCGGGATACGTATTTATTTTGAATGGTGCTGCAGTGAGCTGGAGGAGTGCGAAGCAAAGCGTTGTGGCGAAATCTTCAACTGAATCGGAATACATAGCTGCTTCGGAGGCTGCACAAGAAGTCGTTTGGATGAAGGAATTCATTACTGAACTTGGCGTGGTTCCCAGTGCGTTGGACCCGATGGCCATCTACTGTGACAACACAGGTGCCATAGCTAATGCACAGGAGCCAAGGTCACATAGCAAGCTGAAGCACATCAAGCTACGTTTCCACGCTATTCGCGAGTATGTCCGAGATGGTGACATAAAGATTTGCAAAGTACACACAGATCTGAATGTGGCAGATCCGTTGACTAAACCTCTCCCTAGGGCAAAGCATGACCAACACCAGAACGCCATGGGTGTTCGGTATATTACCATGTAATCTGGATTATTGACTCTAGTGCAAGTGGGAGACTGTTGGAGATATGCCCAAGAGGCAATAATAAAAGTGGTTATTATTATATCTTTGTGTTTATGATGAATGTTTACATCCCATGCTATAATTGTATTATTAGGAAACACTAATACATGTGTGTTTTGTAAACATAAGAGAGTCCCTAGTAAGCCTCTTGTTGAACTAGCTTGTTGATTGATTGATGATCATGGTTTCCTGATCATGGACATAAGGATGTGATTAATAACAAGGTTATATCATTAGGAGAATGATGTGATGGACACACACCCATAGTAAGCGTAGCATAAGATCAAGTCATTAAGTTCGTATTGCTGTAAGCTTTTAAATGCATAGTAACCTAATCCTTCGACCATGAGGTTGTGTTAATCACCGTCACCGGATGGGTACTTTGATGACATCAAACACCGCTTAGTATTCTTTGCTGTAGCATGACTTGTTATAAACAATTGAGATTTCTTAATGTGCTTTGGATGAATCATGTGTTATTTTAGCATATTAAAGCATAGTATAGTGGTATTCTCCTTTGATGCTTTATTTGGGTTGACTTGGCGCATGCTCACACCATGTTATGACTATCTCGAGTCACCATAGCCTTTATGATCCTTTAGTTTTCAACTTGTAGTATCACTTTATTCTTTGATCAATGATGTTTTGTCGCTCTGCATGATTATGGCCATTATTGCTCTCTTAGTTTGGCGCTCCTAGTCTTTTGCTAACCTCCACAACCAAGTATGAGTTCCACTCATGCGTCCAACTCCCTAAACCAAGTTATTCCAAAGATTCCATCATACCTACCTACTAGCATTTGTTATTCCATGTATATTCATGTTTTTATCTACCTTCCGAATTAAACTTGTTATGAGAAAACTAGTGATTAAAGCTCTCACGAACTTGATGGCACACTTTACTTTCTTGCAATTAATAAACTTGACCCATTGTGTCGTTTATGTTGTATATGCTTGCACTTATTTGTTGGGGATTAGCAGAACCATGCTGTCATGGGGAACGCTTTCAACATTGCACTTGTACTTTGTACCTAGTTGATATCATGCTCTTTTGTCTATGGATGTCGTCGGTGTGAAATGAAAGGGGAGCTTGTAAGTCCATGGAGTTATGTAGGTGTGTTAGAGAAACGCCTGGGCCGCTGGTCTAATCCATGTTGTCATGGTGGAAACCTGCAGCGTAACCATAATGAGTTGTCTATGAAGCATTCTTCTTATAAAAAAAAGAGTCCTCTATTGAGAAAAAGAGAAAAAGAAAAAAAAGATTATGAAAAGAGGAAAGAGAGAAAAAAGCACCATATTCCCATGGTAAATAAGAAGATTGCTGAGATGCTCATTGTCTGCTTGCCTTGTCATTTTGATATGGGGATTCTTCCATATCATTGGGCAAGGGGTACCCCGTTGGTGGTTCTCTATGATACACATGTACTTAGGATGACAAGGACTTACCGGTGACTAAACTTGAGTAGCATGAGGAGCGACCCTCGTATTCAAGGGACATGAGATTTCCAACTTATACTTCGTCAAGCATATACACCATAGTTTGCTCACTTTAACCTTAATCACCTCAAGATGCTTATGATAGGGGCAATGAGAGCTGAAAGCTAATAAGTACCATAATTTTTGGAAGCTCTTTATGAGACTTGAATCCCTGCTTCCTTCTATGAAGGCCTTTGTTCCACCATTATATTGAGTCTTCACCTTCTATCTTTATGCACCTACTTTGAGAGCATAGTTGCCATTCTTAGTTCTATGTGCATTGTCCCAAGACTAGTTGATTGATGCATACCTTGATATTGCTTATTTTAAACTATTTGTATCTAGTCACTCTTGTAAACTTTGTGATGGGTTCGTAGCATGAAAAACAAAAAAATTCTACCGCAAGAACGAACAAAACCCAGATCTAATCTAGATAAAAGCCAAGATCTTATCTATTAGACATGTGCAACAAGATAGATCTGTACTAACCCTTGTAGATCCGAAAGCGTTACGAGATTGGATCTCGTGGTTGATGTAGTCGATCACTTGTCGATCTCAAGATCGAGTGGACGATCCTTCTGGCGCCGCGTTCCGGCAGCGCTTCTGCAGTCGGTCACACGTGCGGAGTCGAAGCAGACCTTCCTCTCCTCGTTCTAGCGAGCAGCGGAGGTAGTAGATCTTCTCCACGGAATCACAGCAGCACGATGGTGTGGTGGTGGTGGTGGAGTAGAGAATTCTGGAGGGCTTCGCCTATGCCTGTGCAGAAGAAAGGAGGAGGAGAGAGGCGGCAGAGATTGGGAGTTATGGAGGAGGTCAGGAAGTGGCGCCCCTGCCCCTCTATTTAAAGGGGGAGGGCGCCTTGGGGAGGTGGAGTCCTTGTAGGACTCCCCTCTCCCTTGGCCGGCGGATTGGGAGGGGGGAGGAGTCCTCCTCCCCCACGACTCCTTGTGTTGCCCCACAAGGACTCCTTGATCCTTTCTTGGTTTTCAAGCAAACTCCAAGAAATCTTCCAGAACCTTCCGGAACATTCCGAAACCTTCTAGAATCCCCATACAAATACTCCGGAACATTTCCTAACTTAGAAAATGATCCCCAATATATGAATCTTATTCTTCGGACAATTCCGGAGCTCCTCGTGACGTTCCGAATCCAATCCGAGACTCCGAACAACATTCGGTCTCCAACGCACATTCCATATCTACTTAAAACAACTTCGAACCTTAAGTGTGTCACCCTACGGTTCGTGAATATGCAGACACGATGGAGACACCTCTCCGATCAATAACCATCAGCGGGATCTGGAGATCCATAACGGCTCCCACATACTCAACGATGACTTCGTGATCGATAGAACCATTAACATACGAAACCAATTCCCTTTGTCACGCGATACTATACTTATCCGAGGTTTGATCATCGGTATCTCCATACCTAGTTCTACCTCGTTACTGATAAGTACTCTTTACTCGTTCCATGTTATGTCATCCCTTGTGACCCAGTCACATGCTTGCAAGCTAATTAGATAACATTCCACCAAGAGGGCCCAGAGCATATCTATCCGTCATATGGATGGACAAATCCCAATCTTGGTCCATGCGCTTCAACACATACTTTCAGAATACCCAATGACACCTTTATGACCACCCAGTTACGAAGCGGTGTTTGATGTCATCAAAGTACCCATCTGGTGATGGTTATTAACATAACCTCATGGTCGAAGGATTAGGTTACTATGTATTTTAAAGCTTATAGCAAACGAACTTAATGACTTGATCTTATGCTATGCTTACTACGGGTCTGTGTCCATCACATCATTCTCCTAATGATATGATCTTGTTATTAACGACATCCAATGTCCATGATCAGGAAACCATGATCATCCATTAATCAACAAGCTAGTTTAACAAGAGGCTTACTAGGGACTCTTTTATGTTTACAAAACACACAAGTATTAATGTTTCCGGTTAATACAATTATAGCATGGGATGTAAACATTTATCATAAACATAAAGATATAATAATAACCACTTTATTATTGCCTCTTGGGCATATCTCCAACAGTCTCCCACTTGTAGTAGAGTCAATAATCTAGTTAAAAACTTATGCATTCAACACCTATGGCTTTCTGGTGTTGTATAGACACTATTGCTAGTGGTAAACATAATCTTCGGATCTGACACTTCCAGGTCCGTGTGTATTTGCATGTCCTTGTGTCTCTACGCATTACTCATTCTCCAATGAGATGGCATTGTATAAATTTGGTCCTTTGGTGAGACCTTTAGTTCCTTGGGATTAAATCATGTTGATACAATTGTCATACAATGTATCTTCATAGTATTATCCCGCTATGAACCACACCTAGTTTGATAACAAACTACTTGACGCAAATGCCCTCATTTGCTGCTACAATAGTAGTCATATACTTAGCCTTTTGTTGTAGTATCTATCACAATGTTTTAACTTTGGTACTCAACCAAATCCGTTATGGAACTTCCTTTCCATTACATTGTGCCACCCATAGTTTAAATTGAGATAAACTTAATTTGTGACAAAACTAGTATAAATGTAACAATTTACAATGAACTATTTGTCACCACTATATAAATAATATATTCTTAGTTCTTCCAAAGATCATAGGAATATCCCTACTATTGTCCAATGATCATCTTATGAGTCATTCTGGTATATGCTCATAACATTTAGAGCATAGGACATATCTGGATGTGTACATCTCAAAGAATGATTGATCAAAATATTCTTGTGATTTCACCAAGTGTCAAAACACTTGAATCTCGTGTCAACACACTTGAATCTTGATTCAGTCCTTTCCGTGCGTCAAGAACCTTTATTGTTGTTTCCATATTGAACTCATTCAACATCTTATCTATGTACATTTGGCAAAACCATATTAGCGCCTCAATCTATTCATATAGACATTGATGCCTAATTCTTGGGTTATGCCTAAGTCTTTCATCGAAATGAAATTCTTAACCTGTGTCAAATAAAAGATACATCATTTCTAATAAACAATATGTCTTTCACATAATGTATTAGAAATATGTCTTAGCGCTCCCACTTAATTTCTTGCAAAATGCAAACATCTTCATCGTCTCTGATGAAATTAAACCTTTTAACGGTTTCATCACGGTGAAGATTCCAACTCCGCGATGCTCACGTCAACCATTGAAGTTTTGCATACTCTTTTAGCATCCTTTGAATTAACAAAACCCTTTGAATCGTGTCATGTACACGTCCTAGGTAACCATTCTATTAGAAGAACTTGTTTTGTTTGTTCAACTACCATATACCAAAATATATGTAGTGGTTGCTACATTAATCCGTCCAGACTAAATATCGCTATGAAAGATCAAATTTTATCATAGTCAATTCCTTGAACATTGTCGTAAACTCTTTCTGACATGTCGATGATTTCATAGATTTGAAACATCCATGTCTATTTCTTTATAGATCGAAACACGACCGATAGGCTTCACGCCTTTCCGGAGGGTCTTCAAAGTTCAGAAACTTGATTTCTCGTGTATGGATACTATCACGGATTCCATGACTTCTAGTCATTTTATGGAGTCAGGGCCCATCATCGCTTCTTGGCGTTTAGTCGGTTCATCATTGTCAAAACAATAAGGACTTGCTTATCAAATCTTACTATTTGATTCTTACCGACCCACACGGTTCTATAGGAACTCTAATCTCCGAGATCACACCTTTTGTAATCACGAGAGCCATGAGCATTGTGGCCGCCACCGGGACACTTTCCGGCGCTGCGCTACTTAGCACATATAGCTAAGGTTTAACAACCTTATCAAAGTTCTATTGTCCTCCCACTTAACTTTTCATGAAAAAATCCTTCTCAAGAAACTTGACGTTCCAAGTGACAAACTCTTTTGTCCTCAGCGTTATGGAGAAATTCCCAACAAATTCTTTGGAATAACCTACAAAGACGTGCTTATCCGACTTTGGTTGTAAACATTTTACTTATGCCCAGCATACCAAAAATTTAAGAAAGGACAACCTGGGTTTTATCCCAAACCATGACTTATATGGTGTCATTTCAACGGATCACGATGGAGCTCTTTTCAGTGTAAAAACGGTAGTCACTAAAGCTTTAATCTTTAATATATAATTGCAGTTTTATAAATGACACCTTTGATCTTACCATGTCAAACAAGGTTTCATTACATATCTTGAACACTCCATACTCCTATGGTGTTTTGGGATATGCAAATCCATGGAACGATTCCTCAAATCTTAGGTGTATTGCTAAACTTGTAACTCAAACATCTTTCTTTATGATCCAATCATAAACTCTTTTGTTCTCTTATTACAATGATTTTCCACTTCATCTTGAAAGTCTTTGAATATTTTTCAAATGTTTCATACTTCTTCCTTATTGAGTAAGTATATACATATACTCACTCAAATCTTCGGAGAAAGCATATGAAGTTGAAATCCATCGCCCACGACTACACATAATGGACTATATACATCAATATATACAAATTCCAATCAGTTAGTCGTCCGTTCCCCTTTTGGCCTACGAACGGAGTTTTAATTATCTCCAAGAAAGTATCACAAGCGTCATTTGATCCAAATCAAAGACTCAAAAAATCCATCAACATGGAGTTTCTTCATATATCATTTCAATATAATTTTAAACGGCGATGTCACTTCGCAAGTGACCTTTCAATCATTTTTCTTGCGACATTTTAGCATTAGTTTTATGGTCGTTATTTCTCCAACCAGACTTGTATATCATCCATCTATTATGGAATACGGTAATTATTTGAACAACCTTTTGTCGTCATAATACCTGATCAAAATAACAATTATTGAAACAAATCTTGAAGGCAAGCTTTGATGTTAACGAGCAACACAACAACCCTTTGTTTGTTTTCGATGAACATCATCACATATTCTCTTGCTAGTTACTTAGGCCATTGCAGTTCATGAATTGTGTTGTCCTGTATGACACTTCATACCAACCAATTCGGTATCCAATACCGGTATCCAATACCTAAGAACCACATTGTTTAACAAGCAAGGAATACAACCATAACATGTATATCTTCTATATGCCTAAGTTGGACATCTCCAACCTTTTATTTTCTGCCAAATATTTTATAGATTCTCTTTCAGCAATTCCTTTTCTTTTAAAAGAATCTATCAACATCAATAGTGGTTTCATCAACATGACACATGGTACAAAGCGTATATAGTCAACTACTAATACCTTTGGACTTGCACTTTGAGGTGGATCACCATCATCAAATGTTTGGTGTTCTTTAAAAAAAACCATTCTTTAGTAATCTTTTAGTGTAGTAAACATTTTACTTACATCTTCTATTCATCCTTATCATGACAACTTTCATGATCAAGCTGCTATAGCTTATAAAGGTGAATTGCGAGTATAATGTTTCTTTTTCAAAACCTTTTGGAGGATTAGGACGACTAGCGTCTCCAACCTTCACAAATTCTCATCAAATATGAGGACATATACTCTATCATGTTGTAACCAACACATTGTTTTAGATATCGCAATACCTTTCACATATGATGGTTTCTGAAACATTGCTTTCAGCTCATAGATAAACTTGATATTAAAAACAATCTTTTGAGTATCAAGAATCATGGAGGCAAACATGATACATTAGATACTAACACTGGAAGTGTTACTCTTGATTTAATACTATTTATTAAACTTCATGGAGTAAATAGAGTTTGCTGAAAGTTTGCAATAGGACTTATAAACTTTGAATTGACATTCAAAACAATACGATACTAGTTCGTAAAGTAAATATCCAGAATTTCTATAGTTCCACTATCTCAACTATAACTAAGCATAAGGTGGTGAACGGATGCCAATGACTACAACAAACTATGCAAATTCTCTTTGATTGTGTATATGATAAATTGAGTTCGACTAATCCAAATTACAAATGAACTCCCACTCAAAACAACAACCCTCGAGTTGTTTTAGTGATTACATGAACCAAATCCACTACACCAAGTCCGATCATCACATGAGATGATGTAGCTTTAAAGGCGAACAATCAACATGTTCATCATATCATCCATATGACTCATGCTTTACCTTTCGGTATTCCGTGTTCCGAGACCATGTCTGTACATGATAGGCTCGTCAAGGTTAACCTTAGTTTCCGCATGTGCAAATCTGGCTTGCACCCGTTGTATGCACACGTAGAGTCTATCACATCCGATCATCACGAGATGCTTCGAAACGACGAGTCTTAGCAACAGTGCCAACTAAGGACGAACACTTTATTTCTTGATATTTAGTGAGAGGGATCATCTTATAATGCTACCGTCGCGATCTAAGCAATACAAGATGCATAAAGGATTAACATCACAGGCAATTCATAATATGTGATATGATATGGCCTTTCTTCTTGTGCCTTTGATCTCCATCTCCAATGCATGGACATATCTCCATCATCACCAGCGTGGCGTCAAGGTCCGTGGTGCCGCTTCATGGTTGTCCATCACCAACAGCAACTATTACAACTACTTGGAATAAAGCTATTACATGATGAATAGACACGCAGGTCTTAAACAAAATTTAAAGACAACCATTAGGCTCCTACCGGTTGCCATATTACAATAAGGATCATTGCATACATCAAATATAATCACAATCACATAATGGCCATATCACATCACAAAACCCCTGCAAAAATGAGTTAGACGCCTCTAATCTTCTTTGCATGTTTTACGTGGCTTGGGGCTTTCGAATAAGAACGGATCTTACCTACGAACAGGAACCACAATGTTGATACAAGTGCTATCAAGTGCAAAGTGTAGATTAGATCTATACTATGGTGGGAGAGACAGACACCCGCAAAGCCACTTGTGCAAAGCAAGTTACACGTCAAGCGTGGAGCAAGTCTCATGTGCGATGACATGTAAGGTTAGCCCGAGCCGCTTCATCCCACCATACCGCAAGATGCAAAGTACACAAAGCAAAAGACGGCACGAGCACCAACGCCCACAAAACCATTGTGTTCTACTCGTGCAACAGATCTACGCATAGATACGGCTCTGATACCACTGATGGGTTCGTAGCATGAAAAACAAAAAATTTCTACCGCAAGAACGAACAAAACCCAAACCTAATCTAGATAAAAGCCAAGATCTAATCTATTAGACATGTGCAACGAGATAGATCTGTACTAACCCTTGTAGATCCGAAAGCGTTACGAGATTGGATCTCGTGGTTGATGTAGTCGATCACTTGTCGATCTCAAGATCGAGTGGACGATCCTTCCGGCTCCGCGTTCCGGCAGCGCTTCCGCAGTCGGTCACACGTGCGGAGTCGAAGCAGACCTTCCTATCCTCGTTCCAGCAAGCAGCGGAGGTAGTAGATCTTCTCCACGGAATCCCAGCAGCATGACGGCGTGGTGGTGGGGGTGGAGTAGAGAATTCTTGGTCCATGCGCTTCAACACATACTTTCAGAATACCCAATGACACCTTTATGACCACCCAGTTACGAAGCGGTGTTTGATGTCATCAAAGTACCCATCTGGTGATGGTTATTAACATAACCTCATGGTCGAAGGATTAGGTTACTATGTATTTTAAAGCTTATAGCAAACGAACTTAATGACTTGATCTTATGCTATGCTTACTACGGGTCTGTGTCCATCACATCATTCTCCTAATGATATGATCTTGTTATTAACGACATCCAATGTCCATGATCAGGAAACCATGATCATCCATTAATCAACAAGCTAGTTTAACAAGAGGCTTACTAGGGACTCTTTTATATTTACAAAACACACAAGTATTAATGTTTCCGGTTAATACAATTATAGCATGGGATGTAAACATTTATCATAAACATAAAGATATAATAATAACCACTTTATTATTGCCTCTTGGGCATATCTCCAACACTTTGAAGGTGTCCTATGCATTTATATTTGCTACTCTATGAGGGACAAGCTAAATGCTATTATGCTATGTTTTCTTTATGTGAAACAAACAAACGTCTTGCAAAGAATTGTTATTCATTAATATTTTGTTTGTGCCTTTTCATGTTGCAACATCGTTTCTTTGCCTTATTTCTAGAACTTTGTCTTTCATGTTATGATTGAAGTACTATGATCCCAGCTTTAAATGTTTTACAAATACTTTGATCAAGTTTATGTTGGTGCATGTCACCTCAAAAATTATTCTTTCTTTTCATCACTTACCTACTCGAGAACGAGCAGGAGTTAAGCTTGGGGATGTTGATACGTTGCTAACGTATCCATAATTTTTGATGTTTCATGCTTGATTTTATCTATTTTCTTACGTTTTGTCCACACTTTGGAGTACTTTTCATATGATTCATTGGACTAACCTATTAACAAGAGCCAAAGTGTGAGTTGCCTGTTTTCTGCTGTTTTTGGTTCCAGGAAAGTTAGAAAATGAATATTCTCGGAATTGGATGGGACAAAAGCCAAAGTTATTATTTTACCGGGGGATACTTGGAGCCAGAATACGAGATGGAGAAGTGCCAGATGGTGGCCACACCACCTGGTGGCACGGGCCAGGCCAGGCCGCGCCAAGGGGTGGTGTGGGCCCCTCCGGCACCCCCTCGGTCCCCCCTCTCGCCTATAAGAGCTTCCCGATGCAAAAACCCTAAATTGTCAAGCCTCCAGCCACGAAAAGTTCCACAGCGCCGCCGCCACCGAAGGAGAGATTCGGGGGACAGAAAGTCTCTATTCTAGCACCCTGCCAGGACGGGGAAGTGCCCCCGGAGCCATCTCCATCGATCTCCACCACCATCTCCATCGCCGTTGCTGATTCTCATGATGATGAGGGAGTAGTTCTTCCTCGAGGCTAAGGGTTCTACCGATATCTATGTGTTCATATCTCTCTCTCTCTCTGCATGATCATATTGTGATCATGAGCTTTGTAATCAAGTAGATCTACCTTGCTACTTGATGTCTACGCACTTCTATTCTTGTAGGCAGTTGTTGGGCCTCCAAGTGCAGAGGTTTGTAGAACAGCAACAAGGTTTCCCTTAAGTGGATCACCCAAGGTTTATCGAACTCAGGGAGGAAGTGGTCAAAGGTATCCCCTCTCAAGCAATCCTGCAATCAAGATACAAGAAGTCTCGTGTGTCCCTAATATACTTGTCAGGTGTATAGGTGCACTAGTTCGGCGAAGAGATAGTGAAATACAAGTGGTATAGATATTTATAAGTGGTAACGGTGATAGAAAATAACTTGATGGCGTGGAAGAGACTAAAGGCAAACTGAAATAAAGATGGAAGCAAACAAACATGTAACAGATCGAATTGCAAACGGTGTTTCAATGTTTAGAAACAAGGCCTAGGGATCATACTTTCACTAGTGAACACTCTCATATAAATATATTATCTTTATGATACTACTCTTAACTACTCTCCGGTTGGACACTATAATCGATGGTAGGGCTATAACAGCACACATCAAAGTTCATCTTTCCCATCTAGAAAACCCCACACTATCACCTTGAGTACTAGATGAGTCCAACAAACACCACAATTTCATAAAGACATCCAACTCCAAATATAACTCATAACAAGTATTTGTAATCTCTAGCCTAAGTGCCACCATGGTGTGCACATTGTCACTTTCACACACATGGGGAGAGCAGAGATCTATTAAAGCACTTGAGTAGCAAGGTAGATCTATAGATTACAAGCTCATGATCTCAATAAGATCATGCATAGAGAGAGAGAGATGAACACAGAGCTACCGGTAGAACCCTTAGCCTCGAGAGAGAACTACTCCCTCCTCATCATGGGAATCAGAAATGGCGATGGAGATGGTGGTGGAGATCGATGGAGATGGCTCCGGGGAACTTCCCCGTCCCGGGAGGGTGCCGGAACAGAGACATTCTGTCCCTTGAATCTCCCCTTCGGTGGCGGCGGCGCTACAGAACTTTTCGTGGATTTTTGATTGACGATCTAGGGTTTATGCCTCGGGAGGCTTCTTATAGGCTAGAGGGCAAGGTCGGTGGGCGGCCAGGGGGCCCACACCATGCCCTGGCGCGACCTAGGTGGACCCGCGCCATGGGGTGGTGTGGCCACCCTGTGGCCCCTCTCCGGTGTGGACACAAGAGACTTCTTGTATCTTGATTACAAGGTTGCTTGAGAGGGGATACCTTTGACCACTTCCTCCGTGAGTTCGATAAACCTTGGGTGATCCACTTAAGGGAAAAACTTGCTGCTGTTCTACAAACCTCTGCACTTGGCGGCCCAACAACTGTCTACAAGAATAGAAGTGCGTAGACATCACAAAGCAACGGCTAATCCGGGCCATTTTGCTAGCATCCCCTACTTAAGGGGGAGTAGGGGAGATTTGTACAGACTTGAGATCCTTTGCTCAGGTCGCGGCCGTCACTTTGATGGGGGGCAGAAGAGGGAGATTCGGAGGTAGAGGCAACATGGCCCAGGTGAATGCTTCTCGTGGGCGTGGCGACGGGCGCCATGTGTGGCAAAGAGATGATGCAAACTTCCTCCAACAATGGTCGCGGCTCAGTCTCTCAGCAGTCTGGGGACCGCTAGGAGATTGCTGCACGTGAGTCCGAGCAGCGACGTCAGGATGCTACTTCGACTGATGGATCTAGTAAAAATATTTTTGCTGGGCAACCTAATTCTGCTGGACATTTCCCATGTGCCAATTGTAACATGTTAGGTCACTTTATGGCTAAGTGTCCTACCATTAGATGTGAGAGGTGTAAGAAACTGGGCCACATAAATCAGATTTGCAAAGTTGTTCTTCCCTAGGAATGTATTCCTTCTATGTGTGGTTTTCAGTCACCTGGCTTGGGTTTCTTTTACATGCCCGACTCAAGCACCTCAAAGCAAAACAAGGAGAGATCTAGCAGTGTAGTGATAAGTGTCATTGAAGGGCCAGCTACTTCTAGGGAGATTGAGCATGAATTTAAACTTGTGCGTGGTGATAGATGGAGATGCACTACAAGGCCAATTGGTCCTGGTCAATACATCATGAGGTTCCCTAACCTGAAGGAAGTGCAACATTGAAAGAACATTTCATGATCTCTAGTCTTTTGTGTGTTAGATAACAATACCATGGATTATCTCATGTGTGCTAAGTACTGTAGATGTATGTTCATATGAAAAGCAGCCAAATTATGTTGTTGGGGGCGTATTATCCGCCCCTGCCAAGGGCCGAATAATCTTGCCTAACCCAATCGACAAAGGGAGCCAAGGCGCGTCACCCTGTGTGGGGGCGGATTATTATTCGGATTGTCCGGCCAGGGCCAGAGGTTTTGCCCGGGCCGGATAATCCTCTCCTACAGGGGCGGATTATCGACCCCTCGAGAAATTTTGCAAAGGGTGACAAGGTGCGTCGTGTTGTGTGGGTGGATTTCCTCCCAGAAAATCCGAATCTAGGGCGGTGATTTTCCCCAGTCGGATAATCCGGCCATCACTTGGGCCGGATAATCCGACCCCCAACTTCACCAACGGCCACGTTTGGACAGGGGGTATAAATGCCCCTATCACCCCTCCTGTCAGATCTCTTGATTCATTCGAAAAAGTCCTGGTCTGTTGAAAAAATCTCTCAAGCAAGATCTCTCACTTCAACCACCCGAAGGCTCCGATCTTTGGGGGATCGAAGGAGGAGACTTCCATCATCAACATCACAAATCAAGCGCATCTCTTCCCTCCATTCACTTGGAGATTTATCGATCTAGTATTACTTGTTAATATCTAAATCTTGTGTTTTGGTTTTGATAATATTTGTTCTTGTGGCAGCTTGTTGTCATTACATGAGCCTCCAATTCGGTTTTGGAGTTGTGCCCTGCTAGTTGTGTAAAGGCATTGGTTCCTGCCTCAAAGGGTACCAATAGTGGAAAGGTGGATCGGGCCTTTGGTGGCAAGATCCATCGGAGAACATGGTGAGGCCTACTGTGGCGTTGTGGCATGGTGGTCTTAGTACCGCCCACCCCTCCAACACAGATGTAGTTCCCTTAACAAGGAAGGAACTGCGGTAAAACAAATCATGTGTCTCCACGTGCTCCACTATGGTTTCCTTGCTCCTCACTCTTACTCGCCTTTACTCGCTAGTAGTTAGGTTTACATATAGGGAAATTCTTCATAGTTGCATATCTAGATAATTTACCTTTGTGTCAAGCCTAAAATTGAAAAAAAATTGGAGTAGCACCTATCCACCCCCATCTAGGTGCCCATACGATCCATTTCAAACGTGGAGTCTACTATGGAGATTCTATGCGTCTGAAAACTGTTGATGCCACTGTCAAACTATCCACTTGGACTGCTTCTGTTGGGGCCAAGGCAGCTTTGCAGAAGGCCTGGGTTAGAATTAGTAACATTCCCGTAGACAAGAGAACTTAATAAAATGCATATTAGGTTGGCTCTCTAGTTGGTGTTTCCCTTGATCTGGATAATGCTACTCTTTACAAGCCTGGATTTGTCAGAGTTCTAATTGGTTGTAGGGATGTGGACCTCATTCATGTTGATAGCTGTGAGATTCGACATATTTTGATGGTTTTTATTGATTGTTTTCCTCTAGATTTGATCGTTTTCTATCTTTACCTAATGCTAATACTTCGGTAGCAAAGAAAACTTGGTTTTTAATGTGTGTTTCAGGTTCTGAACATCAACATAAGGTTTTAACAAGGGAAACACAATATTTAGGCAAAAACAAGCAAGTCTCTTTTTGGAAGCAATCAAGGGAGGCAAACATACGCTTTAACAAGCAACTATACGGCAGGAACATTTTTCCGGCCGTATAGTTCCCGCCGTATAGCTGCGGTCGCCTCCGTCTTGTAAAAAGGGACAACTTTCGTCAAGAGACCATAGACGAAATCAGAATACAACAGCCGTCATCCCATCCGGAAAGGAGAAATAAGAGATTCGGAGAAGGAGGAGAAGACGTTCTTCATCTCGCTCCACGATCTTCGAACTCCTAGCCAACACACCCCATAGCCATTACTTGTACTTGAGAGAGAGAGAGAGAGAGATCTTCACCTTGCAGGACTAGGGTTTGAGATTGTTTCTTCCTATCTTGAATTGTGTTGGATTACATTTCTATTCTTATTGTGGATCTCCACGGTAATATCGAGAAGAACTCCCTTTATTTAATTATATCGATGATGCTTTCTTCTCTCATGTGTGAGTAAGTTCCTTGGGCGTGGGAGATGTAAGGGATTGGTGAGATGTGATGTGCCTTCATATATTTTCCATTAGTTTGTGATTGATTTTAGTTACTATATTATGTTTGCTTGACTATCTGTGGGATGCCTAATGCTTGTTGTCCAATTAAGGGCCCATACAACATGATGCTTGGTTCTACATGGATAGGATCTTGCTCGCTAGCAGACCGGCAACCCCCCGAGTGACACGTGGATATCAATGGGAAACTAGTAGACTCGAGGATAACGAGGAACCACTGTGCTTATTGCATTAGTCCGATCCAAGGAGCTTAATTGCTAAGCAACCTGAAGGATCTTAATCGTCTAGTGACTGACCATGGTTTTGGTAACAGACTAGTAGGATTATTGAAGTTGGGATGAGATCTACCAAGAGGAGTTCTGGCTAATTATGGGTTGCTCTCCTACACATATACTTATAAGATTATAATTGTTACACTTATCATTCGTCCACCTGGCATAGTCACTATCACCATGAATTGTATCTCCCCTCGCCTTCTTTGTCATTTGTAGAAAACAACAAATAATCAAATCATTCTTTACTTTTATGCTTTTTATACATTTTAGTTTTATTTAAATACATCCACTCTAATCCAAATTCCATTCTTATTTCCACACTTGCAGTTAATTCACTCGAAGACCTGTGATAACTTTGGGTGTGACAGAGACTTCATTCATAAACACTTACCTTTGGGCTCCCTGTGGGATCGACATCTATACTTCGAAACTAGCTACAAACGATATGTGCACTTGTAAACATCACCTGTTAGTGTTGAGGGTTGTATGGGGGATAACTTCTATGTTTCTTCTATGAGGTGGACAAGGTGGTAGTTGTTGGGCCTCCTAAACAAACTAACTACATTCCTGCTAGTGGCCATAGGACACCTTCACTAAAAAGAGCAAGGATGGATCAGAGTCTGACTACGACTAAGGAGGCATCTGGTTTTGAACAAGTTTATGGGAGCCAAACTGATTCTATTAAACAACGCCAAACATAGAATGTGATGGTTGTGGTTACTCAGAAGGAACAAGAATCTGAAGAAAGTGTTGTGGGGAATGAATTCCTGATTGAAACCATGGCTAGAGAACATGAGGAATCCCTTTGTAGTATGGACTTATCCTCCAACAAGTGGCTTGTCCCTTGCTCTATTCTTCAGAACAAAAACACTGGTCCCTCTTCTTCTGATGCTACCATTTTTTAAAATACTCTCACATTTGATGCTTGGCCATATTTTCCTACCATTACTAAAAATTTTGATGACTCTTCATCACCCTTGAGTGGTGTTCCTGACTACTCACAATCACCTGATTCATCTCCCATGGACGGTGTTACTGCTGAAGGAATTGAATCTCTGGCTAAAAGGTTCAGCACTAGGTGATACATTGCAAATGTATCTATAATTTTTGATGTTCCATGCTTGGTTTTATCCACTTTCTTGTGTTTTGTTCCAACTTTGGAGTACTTTTCATATGATTTCTTGGACTAACCTATTAACAAGAGCCACAGTGCCAGTTGCATGTTTTCTGCTGTTTTTGGTTCCAGGAAAGTCAGAAAATGAATATTCTCGGAATTGGATAGGACAAAAGCCAAAGTGCCTATTTTTCTGGAAGGGATCAAGTGCCAGAATACGAGACGGAGAAGGGCCAGGGGCCAGCCACACCACCTGGCCGCGTGGCTAGGCTGGGCCCGCGCCAGGGGGTGGTGTGGTGGCTCCCGGCACCCCCTCGGCCTCTCCTTCCGCCTATATATTGCCCTCGGGACGTAAACCCTAAGTACCCGATCAAAAATCCATGAAAGAGTCTGTAGCCGCCGTCATCTCCATCCCTAGATCGGGAGGGATCTGAAGCTCTTCTCGACACCCTGCCGGAGAGGGGAATTCACCCTGGAGGCCTTCCTCATCACCATGCAAGCCTCCAGTGTGATGCGTGAGTAGTTCATCCTTGGACTACAGATCCATGTAGTAGCTAGATGGCTGGTTCTCCTCCTTTGTGCTTTCATGTTTAGATCTTGTGAGCTCCGTTCATGATCAAGATCATCTATTTGTAATTCATACATGTTGTGTTTGCGGGGATGCGATGGATATTGAGATGCTATTTTAGATTGATTATTGATTCTATCATGTCTTTGTTATTTGTGATCTTGCATGCTTTTCGTTGTTAGTAGCTATCTTGGCCAAGTAGATGCCAGCAACTCCAAGAGTTAGTATTTATGCTCGATAGTGGGTTCATGCCTCTAGGAATCTGGGGAAGTGACATAAATCTCTAAGGTACTAGATGTGATGTTGCTACTAGGGAGAAAACAACAATCCTTTGTTCATAGAACAATCGTATTATTTACTTTACACGCAGTTCGTAAAGCAATAATTTGTTGCTTGCAACTTAATACTAGAGGGGGTTCGGATGATAACCTGAAGGTGGATTATTATTCATAGATGCAGTTGGATGGTGGTCTATGTACTATGTTGTAATGCCCAATCAAGTCTCAAAGGAGTCAAGATGATTAGTATATGCATGTATTGCTTTCTCGGTGTTTGTCAATTGCCCCGCTGTAATTTGTTCACCCAGCATGTTATCTATCTTAAGGAGAGCCACCTCTAGTGAACTATGATTCCTTGTCCTTGTCTTTTACATACAATCTACAATCTTTTACTGCTTTGTGTTTACTTTCTGCAAACTTTTACTTCTTTCCATTCGATACATTTAATCCTTTGTTTTCCACAAAACACGGTGAGATTGACAACCTCATCACAAGTTGGGGACAAAGTTCTATGGTTGTGTTGTGTAGGTCTCCACGTTGCTACTAGCACCGGTAGTGCGCCCTGCCAAAGCTCAGCTAGTAACACCTGTGGGGTGTTTCCTTACTCCTACTGGTTCGATTAAACCTTGGTTTCATAACTGAGGGAAAACTTGCTGTTGTGCTCATCATACCTTCCTCTTGGGGTTCCCAATGAGCTCTACATCAACACCGAGCCATCAAGCATTTTTCTGGCGCCGTTGCCAGGGAGTCAAGGACATCTTCACAAGGGGAGTCCCTCATAACCAATCTCTTTACTTTGTTGTTTTTGTTTTGCTTAGTTTCCTTTTTGCTTTGTTTGCTTGTTTCTTTATCAAAAACACAAAAAAATTAGTTTAGCAAGTTTGCTTTCTTATTTGAAAACCCAAAAAATGACTACTCTTGAAAACACTAAGTTGTGTGAATTCACTAGCACCAACAACAATGATTTTATGAGCACACGTATTGCTCCACCTGTGGCAGAAAATACTTTCTTTGAGATAAAACCTGCTTTACTCAATCTTGTTATGAGAGAGCAATTTTATGGTATTGGTAATGAAGATGCTGCTTCCCATCTAAATAACTTTGTTGAACTTTGTGAGATGCAAAAGCATAGGGATATATATGGTGATATTATTAAACTAAAATTGTTTCCTTTCTCTTTGAGAGGAAAAGCTAAAGAATGGTTGAATTCCTTAACTAGGAATAGTAATGATTCTTGGACTAAGTGCAAAGATGCTTTTATTGGAAAATACTATCCTCCTGCTAAGGTTATATCCATGAGAAGTGAAATAATGAAGTTTAAACAACTTGATAATGAGCATGTTGCTCAAGCTTGGGAAAGAATGAAATCTTTGGTAAAGAATTGTCCCACTCATGGACTGACTGCTTGGATGATCATCCAAACTTTTTATACAGGATTGAACTATTCTTCAAGGAACCTATTGGATTTAGCTGCTGGAGGTACCTTTATGACCATCACTTTGGGTGCTGCAACAAAACTTCTGGACAATATGATGGTTAATTATTCTGAATGGCATACTGAGAGAGCTCCACAAGGTAAGAAGGTAAATTCTGTTGAGGAAACCTCCTCCTTGAGTGATAAGATTGATATTATTATGTCTATGCTTGTTAATGGGAAAGCCCATATTGATCCAAATAATGTTCCTTTAGCCTCTTTGGTTGCTCAAGAAGAGTAAGTTGATGTGAACTTCATAAGAAATAACGATTTTGGCAACAATGCTTATGGTAATAATGCTTATAGGAACAATTTTTGTAACAACAATTATAGTCCCTACCCTCCTAGTAATACTTATGGCTATAATGGTAAACCTGAATTACCTAGTGAAGGAAGAATTTTAGAAGTTGAAAGAGCCACTAAAAACTTCATGCAAATGCAATATGAGCAAAATAAACTATTTACTAAAACTATGGAGGAATAATCTATCATTTTGAAGAACATTAGCCATCAACTTGAGAGTCTAAATAGGGAAATTCCTAGTTTACAATTGAAACTCTCTAATGTTGAAAGAAATATATCATCTTTGTCTGAAGCTCAATCTTCATTGATTAATAAAATGGCTGCTAAACCTGAAACTAATGAGAATCCCTTTGCAGCTACTAATGCTATACAAGTAAGAATTGATGAAAATGTTAGACTATTAGCTGAATTACATGCTAAGTGGGAAAGAGGAGATGAAATTGCTAGAAACATTAGTGTTTCTACTATTACCACCACTAGTGTTGAGGCTAGTAATAGTTCTACTATTTTAGATGATAAAGTTGATTTTGATCTTGATGGTTGCAATATCTCTGAAGTTATTAAGTTCCTACAAAAGCTTGATAAAAGTCCTAATGCTAGTGCTATGAACATGGCTTTTACAAAACACATTACTGATGCTCTTATAAAGATTAAAGAAGAAAAGATGAAACATAAAGCTTCTATTCCTATAAAGCAAGAATATGGTTGGGAACCCATCATTAATATGAAAGTGAATGACCTTGATTTCAAAGCTTTGTGTGATCTTGATAGTAGTGTTTCTATTTTGCCTAGAAGGATTTATGATATGCTTGATTTGCCTCCTCTTGAAGATTGTTATTTGAATGTCCCACTTGATGCTAATGCTAAAAAGAAACTCATGGGGAGTCTTAATGATGTTCTTATTATGGTTAACGATTCCTATGTCCCTGTTGATTTCTATGTTTTGGATGTTGAATACAATGCTTCTTGTCCTATTACTTTGGGAAGACCTTTTCTTAGAACTGTTGGTGCCATCATTGATATGAAAGAAGGCACTATTAAATATAAACTACTACTCAAGAAAGGTATAGAACACTTCCCTAAAAAGAGAGAAAAGATTTCTTTTGCTTCTCCTATGAAAACAAAATTTGGTCTTAATGCTTCTTCATTTGAGAACACTTGATTCTTTCTTTGCTTCTTATGCCTAACTTAAAAGCGTTAAAGAAAAGTACTTATTGGGAGATAACCCAAAAGTTTTAGATGAGTCTTGGAAGTTATTACCTCTATAATAACCTCTCCTTATCCTTTTTATTTGCTTTTTGTGCCAAGAGTAACCTCTAATGAGAGTGAAGTAATGATTGTGAAAGTTGTTGTCCCGAAACAGATTTTTGTGCTTCACCGTAAAAATTCGTGAGAGAGCTCTTTATGTAGAATTGAGCTGTAAGTTTTTGTGCTTCTGCCCCAGATTATTATCTAACTTTAATTAGTTCAACACTTTTTTATTTGAGCAACATAAGGTCTTCGAAAAAATTCGTCTTTATCTGCTGGTCTGTTTAGATAGATTTCTGCCATTTTCTGCATTTGCTTCTTGTGGGTTCCATTTTGAGTTCTTTTGGGGAATTGAGCTTTCTGAGGGAAGTGCTACAGTAGCTAGTGTTCTAATGGAAGTTTATTTGGTGTTAGAACTGAACCTTAAGACTTATTTATCTTGAGTGCACTAATGTTGCTAATGAGATTGTGTGAAGTTTTGTATGAAGGAAAAATTTCAGGTGTATGGAAGGACAAGTTGTTTTCGTTTTGGTTTTTCGTTTGCTTGGTTTGCTTAGTTTGCTGAATAAATTGGTTGGACCCCTTTTTCATGCATTGGTTTTCAAATAGTTTGGTTTCGATTGGAAAAGAGTAGGAAAGTTCATGCTTAAGTGGTAAAGAGAGCATGTTTTTCACTGTGGCCTATGCTTTGTCATGCCATGCTTGATATTGTTTTGGCTTTATGCTTAGTATTCTTTGCTGTAGCATGATATGTTATAAACAATTGATATTGCTTAATGTGCCTTGAAAGAATCATGTGTTGTTTTAGCATATTAAAGCATAGTATTGTGGTATTCTCCTTTGATGCTTTGTTTGGGTTGACTTTGCGCATGCTCACACCATGTTATGACTATCCCAAATCACCATAAGCCTCTATGATCCTTTAGTTTTCAAC
This sequence comes from Avena eriantha, assembly GCA_910589775.1. Classification (NCBI taxonomy): domain Eukaryota; kingdom Viridiplantae; phylum Streptophyta; class Magnoliopsida; order Poales; family Poaceae; genus Avena; species Avena eriantha. Next base: position 225,845,914 of record OU342742.1, read on the forward strand.
TTGTAGTATCACTTTATGCTTTGATCAATGATGTTTTGTCTCTCTGCATGATTATGGCCATTATTGCTTTCTTAGTTTGTCGCTCCCAGTCTTTTGCTAGCCTCCGTAACCAAGTATGAGTTCCACTCATGCATCCAACTCCCAAAACCAAGTTATTCCAAAGATTACACCATACCTACCTACTAGCATATGCAATTCCAAGTATATTCATGTTTATGTTTTTCTTCCAAATTAAACTTGTTATGTGAAAATTAGTGATTAAAGCTCTCACGAACTTGATGGCACACTTTACTTTTCTTGCATTTAATAAACTTGACCCATTGCGTCCATCTTTGTTGCGTATATGCTTGCACTTTATAAGTTGAAGTTAGCAGAACCATGTATCATGGGGAACGCTTTCAACATTGCACTTGTACTTTGTACCCCGTTGATATCATGTTCTTTTCCTTATGGATCCCGGCGGTGTGAAATAAAAGTGGAACTTGTAAGATCATGGAGTTTGTATGTGTGTTAGAGAAACGCCTGGGCCGCTAGCCTAAGCCATGCCTAATCATGGTGGAAAGTTGCAGCATAACCATAATGAGCACTCTATGAAGCATCCTCAATAAAAACCTATGCAAATAGCAAATAAAAAGATCGCTGAGATGCTCATTGTATGCTTGCCTTGTTATTTTGATTATGGGATAGCTCCTGTATCATGTGCAAGGGGTACCCCGTTGGCAGTTCTCTATGATGCACATGTACTTACAATGACAAGAGATTACTTGTGACTAAAGTTGAGTAGCATGAGGTTCGGTCTTCGTAAGTAAGGGGCATGAAATTTCGGTTTATAACTTGTCAAACATATCCTCTTAGTTGTGTCACTTTAACCTTAATCACCTTCAAGATGCTCATGATAGGGGCAATGAGAGCTGAAAGCTATAAGTACCATAATTTTTGGTAGCTCTTTATGAGACTTGAATCCCTACTTCCTTCTATGGAGGACTTTCTTCCACCATTATATTGAGTCTCCACCTTCTAGCTTTATGCACTTACTTTGAGAGCATAGTGGCCATTCTTAGTTCTATGTGCATTGTCCCAAGACTTGTTGATTGATGCATAACTTGATATTGCTTGTTCGTAAACTATTTGTATCTAGTCACCCTTATAAACTTTGAAGGTGTCCTATGCATTTATGTTTGCTACTCTATGAGGGACAAGCTGAATGCCATTATGCTATGTTTTCTTTATGTGAAACAAACAAACGTCTTGCAAAGCATTGTTATTCATGAATCTGTTGTTTGTGCCATTTCATGTTACAACATAGTTGCTATGTCTTATTGTTAGAACTTTATCTTTCATGCTATGTTGAAGTACTATGATCCCAACTATCAATGTTTTACAAATACTTTGATCAAGTTTATGATGGTGCATGTCACCCCAAAAATTATTCTTTCTTTTTATCACTTACCTACTCGAGGACGAGCAGGAGTTAAGCTTGGGGATGCTGATACATTGCAAATGTATCTATAATTTTTGATGTTCCATGCTCGGTTTTATCTACTTTCTTATGTTTTGTTCCAACTTTGGAGTAATTTTCATATGATTTCTTGGACTAACCTATTAACAAGATGCCACAGTGCCAGTTGCCTGTTTTCTGCTGTTTTTGGTTCCAGGAAAGTCAGAAAATCAATATTCTCAGAATTGGACCGGACAAAAGCCAAAGTTGATATTTTACCGGAAGACTCACGGAGCCAGAAGACGAGACGGAGAGGGGCCAGGGGCCAGCCACACCATAGGGTGGCGTAGGTCCCCCCTGGCCGTGCCACCAGGTGGTGTGGGCCCCTCCGGCCTCCACCGACCTTGCCCTTTCTCCTATAAGAAGCCTCTCGATGCATAAACCCTAGGGAGTCAATCAAAAATCCCCGAAAAGTTCCGCAGCGCCGCCGCCACCGAAGGGGAGATTTGGGGGACAGAAAGTCTCTATTCCGGCACCCTGCCGAGACGGAGAAGTGCCCCCGGAGCCATCTCGATCGATCTCCACCACCATATCCATCGCCGTTGTTGATTCCCATGATGAGGAGGGAGTAGTTATCTCTCGAGGCTAAGGGTTCTACCGGTAGCTATGTGTTCATATCTCTCTCTATGCATGATCTTATTGAGATCATGAGCTTGTAATCTATAGATCTACCTTGCTACTCAAGTGCTTTCATAGATCTCTGCTCTCCCCATGTGTGTGAAAGTGACAACGCGCACACCATGGTGGCACTTAGGCTAGAGATTACAAATACTTGTTATGAGTTATATTTGGAGTTGGATGTCTCTATGAAATTTTGGTGTTTGTTGGAACCATCTAGTGCTCAAGGTGACAGTGTGGGGTTTTCTATATGGGAAAGGCTTACTTTGAGGTCTGATGGATTAGAGTGTCCAACCGGAGAGTAGTTCAGCGTAGTATCATGAAGATAATATATTTATATGAGAGTGTTCACTAGTGAAAGTATGATCCCTAGGCCTTGTTTCTAAACATTGATACACTGTTTGCAATTAGATCTGTTACATGTTTGCTTGCTTCCATCTTTATTGTAGTTTGCCTTTAGTCTTTTCCCACGTCAACCACACGCGAACAAGCTATTTTCTGGCACCATTACCACTTATAATTATCCATACCACTTGTATTTCACTATCTCTTCGCCGAACTAGTGAATCTATACACCTGACAAGTTTATTGGGTGTGTTGGGGACACAAGAGACTTCTTGTATCTTGATTGCGGGGTTGCTTGAGAGGGAATACCTTTGACCACTTCCTCCCTGAGTTCGATAAACCTTGGGTGATCCACTTAAGGGAAAACTTGCTGCTGTTCTACAAACCTCAGCACTTGGAGGCCCAATAACTTTCTACAAGAATAGAAGTGCGTAGACATCACCCCATCCACTAGCATCTCCTTGTCAGCACCCTTCCGAAGACCTGCCCGGTACAAAAGAAGAGAGATGGAGAAATAGATGATTTCACTAGGAGAGTGTAGTTTATGTTTCTCAAAAGTAACTTTGTTACGAATGTTCCAGATTGCCTAGCAAACTAAAGCAATCAAAACCACATATAATTGTTCTTTGTGGGGTAAGAAAGAATAGAACCAGGCCATGGTCTACCAGAAATTATTGGGGACACAGCTTGTCTCCATAGCCTTGCCCAGGATAACCTAGATTACTCTGGCCACATGACAGGTGAATAAAATGTGGTTATTAGTTTCGACTTGAGAATAAAAGGAACAAATTGAGGAACCATGCCACTTCCTTTTCCTCATGTTTTGCCTAGTCAAGATAGCATCCTCACACATTTTCCACATAAAAATCTTGATTTTTTGAGGGGATCTTAGCTTTCCAAACCCAATGGTTGTTTGACCCTGCAATGTTCCTCTCCAGTCATTGGTAAACAAATTTGGTAGTAAAAACCCCCTTGGGGTTAAGGGACCAAGAAATCTCATCTTTAGTCTCAGATATATTAAGAGAGAGGACAGTCTCTCAAATTTGATTCCAATGGCTAATATTGTCACCTCTAAGGGTCCTTCTGAAGGGAATGTTAAAACTAGAATCCAACAACTACCTGATAGTACAATTTTGGTCATGAAAAAGATCAAATAGCACAGGGAACTTTTTAGAAGAAGGAATCTCATCATTAATTTTATCTTTCCAAACCCTAGTGAGGTTACCATTCACAATTTTAAGCTGCCTCCTAGCCAAGTAAATTTCTTTGACTTTGAGGAGGCCTCTCCAACATGGAGAATCAGAATCTCTCCCTTTAACATTAGCAATAGAGTGATGTCTTGGGTATTTTGCTCGAACAATTTTCTGCCAAATACCATCCCCTTTCTCAAGTTTCCACCACCATTTACAAAGAAGGTTGATATTTTGTTTCCGCAAATCCAACACTCACATGCCACCTTTATTTTTGGACCTGCAAACTCTACACCACTTGACCATATAATAACCTCTTTTTGGCTTTTTTCCATGCCACAAAGATCTTCTTCTGTGCTTGTTCATATTATCAATAAACGTTTTGTTTAACAAGAAGAGGGACATGGCATAAGATGGTAAAGGAGAAAGAGAAGCATTAACAACGGTCAATCTCCCTCCTGATGAGGCAGCACCACCTTTCTAAGCATCTAACTTAGTGACAAATTTAGTATCCACAAAGTCTAAGTGAGAGTTCTTAAGAGCTCTGAAGGTTACATGAATCCCCGTGTATTTCATGGGAAGCAAACCAACCTGGCAGTTAAACATGAAGAGTACATTTCAACAATGATATTATCACCTCCAATAAGTAACATATCACTCTTGAGGTAGTTGACATTAAGCCCGGACATCAATTCAAACATATAAAGAAGGAGTTTTAAATTTAGAGCTTTATCAAGGTCATGAGTAATACATAACACCGTGTCATCGACATACTGCATGATGGCCACACCTTTTTCAACCAAATCAGGAACTAAACCCACCAGGAGGTCACTTTGTTGAGCTTCTAGAACCATTTTTGTCAAACATTGGACATCCGAGTTAAAAAGGAAGGGAGAGAGTGGATCCCCTTGTTTAACCCCTTTAGCACTCTGGAAATATGGGCTAGTGGTGTTAATAATCTTAACAGAAATAGTGCCATTATGTAAAATAGTTTTCAAGGCATTTCTCCAAAAGAGGCCAAACCCCATAGCTTAGGAGGAAGTCCTTTGACTTTATGAAAAGCTTTCTCAAAATCAAGTTTTAGGATGACTCCCACTTGTTTCTTAACGTGAGTATGATGCATAATCTCATGAAGATACATAATACCATCCATAATGTTTCTTTTCTTAATAAAGGAATTTTGATTAATGCTGGTAAGATTATGAAGCATAGGTTCCACTCTAAAGGTCTTCACCTTGGTTAGGAGCTTGTAAATACACCTTAAAAGACAAATGGGTCTATACTGACTGATTTTATTGGCATCAGAAATCTTAGAAGCAAGGTAATGATACCATAGTTCATCCTATGAAAATTAAGGTTACTAGCATGGAAAGATGTAAAAAGATTCATGATGTCATTTTTAACAATATTCCAACAATGTTGATAAAATTCAATAGGTATATTATCAGGCCCATGAGCTATATTCTTAGCCATAGCATCAAGGCCATTCTTCACTTCCTCTTAAGAAAAAAGTTCACTCAGCTTGTTATTATCATAGTCATCAAGTTTCTCATGAGGACCCCACATGGCAAAATTAAAAGGAAAAATATTACTAGGAGTTGGGCCAAAGAGATTTTTATAGTAATCAGTTCGCATGTTTCAAAAGGTTTTCAGTTCCTTCAATGATTACATCATTATCAGTTAGGGAGAATATGGTGTTTCTTCTTTTCCTCCCATTGATAACTCTATGAAAATAGCTAGTATTAGCATCACCTTCTAGGAGCCATTTTTCATGGGACTTTTGGTACCAATGCATTTCTTCCTCGGCATAGATATTCATAAGCTCAACTAAAAATGGTAGTATTTATTTCACATAGATCCGAAGGAAGCTCCTCCTCTTCCTCTATCAATTCGATGGAACTTAACTCATCCTTCAGATCAACTTTCCTCTTTCTTATGTGCCTAAATAGGTTAGGCCCCTATCCTTTGAAATACTTCTTGAACCTTTTTAATTTGATGTTTAGAACATTAATGTGGTCAATACTACTATGTTTATTCCAAATGTTTTCAACTAAAGGAAGAAAATCATCATTAGAAAGCCAGGAGACATCAAATCTAAAATCTCTAGATTTAGAAAGAATATTAGGACTAGTGCCAGAGTCCAACAACAAGGAATTGTGATCATATATATCTCTGACCAACTTCCTTACAATAACCAAGGGAAAAAGGTCCTACCAATATGGGGACATGAGAACTCTGTCTAATTTCTCCAGTGTGGGCGAGGCATGTTTATTTGACCAAGTATATTTTCCCCCATGCATAAAAATTTCTATAAGACCATGAGTATGAATCACAGAATTAAACAGGCCAGTTGAATAGTGATGAACAAAGGTAGTGTTCTTCTCACCATTGTGTCTCAAGATGTTTAAATCCCCACCAACTATATATGGCATAAGGTTCTCCTGACAAAAATAGGCCAACTCTGTTAGGAATTCTGATTTGTGCTCTTCGTGAGCATCACCATAAACCACAATTAACCCCCAATTACATTTCTTGGTTTTATCCCAAAGAACAAAATGGATCATATATTTACCAGCCTTAAAGGCATTGACATCCAAGGATTTAGTCTTAATACCACATAGGATGCCACCAAACCTACCAACAGAAGGAGACCATTTCCAGAAACAGTTGCTGCCAGGGTCCAACTTCCTGAAAAAAACATCTTATAATATTTTTTCATAGTTTCTTGGATCCCAATGAAATATAGGGAGTAATCACACATCATATATTTAAGACAAAAAACTATACCTTTCTTCCCAACACCCCTACTATTGAAAAATACACCTTTCATTTAAAACGTTGTGGTTTTGACTTTGCTCTGGCAAGGAAGAGATACCACCCTCATCACTAATCTTTTTTTGACTGCTAGTAAGGGGTCTACAGGTATAAACAGAGACATTAACTTTCCACCTAGCATTCTTTTTCTTTCGACTTTCAACCAAAGTAAAAGGAGGTTCATCAATCTCAGAGTCCTCAACCCATTGCATGGAAAGGGGAGTACTAGTGCCAGCATTATTCTCAATGTAAAGTAATTGAGATTTATTAGAAACAATAGGAACATTCTTATCACATAGATCCCTTCTAGCAATCTCCAACTCTCTAATCAAGTTGATAGGAGTAAAATCATTATCAGGAATATTTACACCCATTTTTAAAGCTCTAAGCATGAGTTCATTGTCAGACAAAGCAGCAAAAGAATTAGAGGCTAAAGGATCAGGGGGTATCATGGTTACCTTCCAAGTTCCTCTTCTTAGAAACGTTGGCCACCTTGTTCATCACATGCACATTAGATTGTGCCTGAAGCCTAGTGATGGCTCCGTGTTGATGTAGAGCTCGTTGGGAACCCCAAGAGGAAGGTATGATGAGCACTGCAGCAAGTTTTCCCTTAGTTATGAAACCAAGGTTTAATCGAACCGGTAGGATCAAGGAAACACCCCAAAGGTGTTACTAGATGAGCGTTGGTAGGGCGCACTACCGGTGCTAGTAGCAACGTGGAGACCTGCACAACACAACCACAGAACTTTGTACCCAACTTGCGATGAGGTTGTCAATCTCACCGTGTTTTGCGGAAAACAAAGGATTAAACGTATCGAATGGAAAGAAGTAAAAGTTTGCAGAAAGTAAACACAAAGCAGTAAAAGATTGTAGATTGTATGTAAAAGACAAGGACCGGGATCCATAGTTCACTAGAGGTGGCTCTCCTTAAGATAGATAACATGCTGGGTGAACAAATTACAGCGGGGCAATTGACAAACACCGAGAAAGCAATACATGCATATACTAATCATCTTGACTCCTTTGAGACTTGATTGGGCATTACAACATAATACATAGACCGCCATCCAACTGCATCTATGACTAATAATCCACCTTCAGGTTATCATCCGAACCCCCACCAGTATTAAGTTGCAAGCAACAGATTATTGATTTACGAACTGCGTGTGAACTAAACAATACGATTGTTCTATGAACAAAGGATTGTTGTTTTCTCCCTAGTAGCAACAGCACAACTAGTACCTTAGAGATTTCTGTCACTTCCCCAGATTACCAGAGGCATGAACCCATTGTCGAGCATAAATACTAACTCTTGGAGTTGCTAGCATATACTTGGCCAAGATAGCTACTAACAATGGAAAGAATGCAAGATCACAAATAACAAAGACATGATAGAATCAATAATCAATCTGAAATAGCATCTCAATATCCATCGGATCCCCGCAAACACAACATGTATGAATTACAAATAGATGATCTTGATCATGAACGGAGCTCACAAGATCTAAACATGAAAGCATAAAGGATGAGAACCAGCCATCTAGCTACTACATGGATCCATAGTCCAAGGATGAACTACTCACGCATCACACCGGAGGCTTGCATGGTGATGAAGAAGGCATCCAGGGTGAATTCCCCTCTTCGGCAGGGTGCCGGGAAGAGCTTCAGATCCCTCCCGATCTAGGGATGGAGATGACGGCGGCTACAGACTCTTTCGTGGATTTTTGATCGGGTACTTAGGGTTTACGTCCCGAGGGCAATATATAGGCGGAAGGAGAGGCCGAGGGGGTGCCGGGAGCCACCACACCACCCCCTGGCGCGGGCCCAGCCTGGCCGCGCGGCCAGGTGGTGTGGCCGCCCCCTGGCCCTTCTCCGTCTCGTATTCTGGCACTTGATCCCTTCCGGAAAAATAGGCACTTTGGCTTGTGTCCCGTCCAATTCTGAGAATATTCATTTTCCGACTTTCCTGGAACCAAAAACAGCAGAAAACAGGCAGCTGGCACTATGGCTCTTGTTAATAGGTTAGTCCAAGAAATCATATGAAAAGTACTCCAAAGTTGGAACAAAACACAAGAAAGTGGATAAAACCAAGCATGGAACATCAAAAATTATAGATACATTTACAATGTATCACCTAGTGCTGAGTGGAACTCATACTTGGTTGTGGAGGCTAGCAAAAGACTGGGAGCGACAAACTAGGAGAGCAATAATGGCCATAATCATGCAGAGCGATAAAAAATCATTGACCCAAGTCAACCCAAACATGGTGTGAGCATGCGCCAAGTCAACCCAAATAAAGCATCAAAGGAGAATACCACAATACTATGCTTTAATATGCTAAAACAACGCATGATTCTTTTAAGGCACATAAGCAATCTCAATTGTTTATAACATGTCATGTTACAGCAAAGAATACTAAGCATAAAGCCAAAACAATATCAAGCATGGCATTAGGTCTTCCCTGTGATTTGTAGCTGTGAGCTCCTGTTTTCGGACTGTAATAAGTTTGGTTAGAATCTTGTGGCATTAGGCTTTCGCCCTGTTGGTCGCTCGATGCCGAGTGTTCTCAGCAGTTTTTCTGATGCTGCACCAACTCACTTCTAGTTTCCCTACCCCTTTCTTTTACTTTCAGTAAGTCTCGTGAAACTTGGTTAATTCCATTTTTTGACGATCTGGTTATTTTCATTTAATATAAATGGAAAGGGGTTGAAACCCGGTTGGAAAAAAAGCTCATAAGGTGATTTCAAACCTATTTGCACCCGTGTTACAAGTCTGTGTACCACCGGATCATAGATTTCGACATGTTCTATTAATAATCATCAATATCAGTACAAAGAGTCTTACAAGTAATAAAAATTATGAATAAGGCAATGGACCACCTAGCGACGACTACAAACACTAGCACGAGCTGAAGGCGCGTCGCCGTCCTCGCCCCTCTATCAACGGAGCCGGGCAAAGCTTGTCATAGTAGAGCTTGTTGTAGTAGACAGACGAAAAATCGTCGTGCTAAGGCCCCAAAGGACCAGCGCACCAGAGCAGCAACCATCGCCAAAGATGACCAACGTAGATCGGAAACCCCAAAACACACCAACAAAAAACGACCAGATCCCAAGGGATCCGTCGGACATACGACTCCACACACCCTTCGTCAATGCTAGACGCACCACCGGAGCAATGATAGGATGAGGAGAACCTTATTCTAACTCCAGGACGTAGTCGACGCCTCAACAACCTAAAAGGACACTGAAAATAGTCTAAACAAAACATGAGACCTCCCGCCGACGAGAGGCCGCCACGCCTCCAAGGCCCTAAGGCCGCCGGAGACGGGACGGACCAGTGGCGTCACCGACGGAGGGAAGAAACCTTAGATGGGTTTTGCCGCCGCCTCTTGGGAGAGTCTCTCTCTGTCCCGTACCGGTTCACATATGTATGTGTTTCCTTGTACGTCTGTGTTATTAGCTCTTCTTTTGACAGCTAGACTATTACGCACGATCTCTTTTAGTCGTTGTAGTGTAAAACTGGAATTTTACTGATAAAAACTTTCGGGTCGACGACCACGGATAAGAGCATCTCCACTTGACTTCCCAGCACACCGTTCTCAGGGTATTTTTTTTGGTCCGGACGCCGAAATTTGGACCAGTCGCGTTCCCAGGACCCCGCTTTTGTCCGGATTTGGCACAAAATACGTCCGGGCTTCCCAGGCCGTTCCCGAGGCGACGAAAACGCGCTGGGAACGCCGAACGAAGCGATTTCGATGGGAAAAGAGCCGGTCAGCGAGTGGACCTGCCTAGTCAGCGGTAGAAGCCCAGTCGTCCTCATCCCCCCGCATCGGGACGCCACGAAGGACCGTCGTGCATTAACCACCGGTCTCGTCGGCCACGCGTCGTCGTAATGGCGCGCCACCGTCGCCTCGGCTCCCGCGACGGACCAGTGGGCATTTACTTTCAGGAGGATGGCCAGCCTCTCCACCTCCTCCTCCGCGTCGCGCTCCTCGGCATCGGCTCCGGCTCCGGCGTAGTCGCCGCGCAGCAGCGGCGAGGTATTTCGGCCTCCTAAGCGCGAGGCCGACACGTCGCGGTTCTCGCCGCCTAGAACACGCACGCGGTGTCGTCATCAACGAGGCCTGCGCCACGATGACCCCGACCGGGTGGATGCCCTTTCGCGAGCCGAAGCTGCAGCCCGCCGACTGGGACGTCGCGTCGACGAGGACTCCTTTGCCATGAAAATGGCGATCAAGCGTTCTCTCCGCGAGGCGCGCCGCCGTCGCCGTCCACAGAGCCGAACATCCTCGCCTGGTCCAGGGCGGACTGGGAGGAGGAGGAGGCGATACGTGTGCAACGCCTGCAGGAGCAGGCCGAGCGTCGCGCCAGAGGGCGCCGCGATCTCGCCCCGCCCAGAGCGCGCCCCGCGCCCGCCTACCTCGGTGCGCCCCTCGTCATCCTCGACGACGACGACGCTGGCCCTTCCTACCAGCCGTGGAGGTACGGCGACCCGGGCCAGGGCAGCTCGCGGCCACCGCAGACTCCGGACGACGACGATGGTGGCGACAACGGCACCGCCGATCCCGAGTACACCAACTTCTACCGCCACTTCGGCAGGAGGAGGCGTCGGCGTCGGCATCGCCTTTTTTTTACTGTTTTCAGGTTTCGTTTATCCTAATTTGGTCAAAATTCGGGTATATGTCCGAATTTGTCCAATTATTGTACGCCGTGTTTAATTAAAATCACATATATTCGTCCAAACTTCGTGTCTAAATCGAATTTCGGCCAAACGTGAGAACTCGACCTGAAAACGCGAGTGTAAAAAGGACCGTTCTCAGACCGAAAGTTGTATCTATCCGACACAAAATAGCGTCAGATTTCAGCCTGAAAACGGCCAACTAGCACCCGAAACCAAATTCCAGCAGAGAGCCTGTTGCGACGAGCTGAACCGTTCGCTTCGCTGAATATTCTGAACTCCCCGAGACAACGCTGATAAATCAAAGACCGTTTCTTCTCTGACGACAGCGCGGCTGGAAGCTGGGGCTTCCGTGTGACAGATGATCAATCTAGATGGATGCCATACAAGGTATGAATGGATGGCGTGATTCAGGCGATCCAATCCGCGGTTGTCGTGGTGTCATCTTCGAGACGGATGTCCACTACCCCGAAGTAGGCGCTCTGCAGCGCTGCTGCGGGACGAATCGGTCCCACAAAATTTAAACTCTGATGTGACCAGAGATATTGTTGTGCCGGGTGGTGAATGATACGTATGATCTTGCCGGTCAAAAAAGCAGTATGTAGTGGTGTGCTGTGTGGCTGTGCGCGTGACAGCAAATTCATGTGGGGGCACATCATATATCTTCTAGCAAGATCCTCAGTCCTCACGCGTCTAACTCCAGACTTTATCTCTTCCGGCTAGATCACGCTTCCATCGAGCTCCACATTCCACGAGGAGAGAGAGAGAGAAGAGGAGGAGGTCGACCCTCTGCCGCCGTTCGCCGTCGAACTCCCTTCCCGTCCCCTATTCTCTCTCTCGTTGCTGCGTCAGCTGCTCGCCTGTGCCTGAGGTTGTGGCCGCCGTCGTAGGGACCTCTGTGCCACGGTTTCATGGCCGCCGCACCAACACCGAGCGCGCCGCCGTTGGAGCAATCCAAGCCGTTGCCAGGACAAGGTAGAGGAAGGACCAATAATTCTTATTCTGTATTTTCTCACAGTTGTTGTTAATTTCAATATTCATATGAAGCTTCTGAAATCCATATGGCCACTGCAGCGAGCGGAGAGCCGGCTCCTCTAGCGTACCCGTTGGAGCAATCCAAGGCGTTGCCGGTAGGAGGTACAGGAAAATCTAATTTCCTCTGTACGGCTATATACAGATGTATTTTGACACTGTTTAGTGCATCCAAATTTAGATGAACTTATGATAACTTTTTCACAATGGAGGGGGTATATGTTTTTGTTTGTATGATAGTTGTTTTAGTTTCTGGAAGTCCATTTGGTAACAATACTGTAATGCTAAAACGATGGAGGGGCGAGGACAGCAGCGCGCCTTAAGCTCGCGCTAGTGCTGGTAATCGTCACTAGGTGGTGGTGGCCCGATGATCTATTTGTAATTTTTATTACTTTTGAATCTTTTTTACTTCTTTGTACTGTTGTTAATGATTATTAATATTAGATCGGAGAACTTTAAAAAAAAATTAACCCTATAATTTGGGGAATGGGGGCGACCTAGAGCTTTTTTTTTCTTTTTTTTTTCTTTTCCTTTAGCTGCACCGGTGCCACCGTGGGCCTAGAAGACAGCCCCGATCTACCACGGCCCATCTCAGTCCATGCCCGCCGATTAGCCACGCGGCCTGTTTACATCGTTATTAAACTCTCACGATTTCACGGACAGAACTTCGGATTGTACGAAGACAAAATTTCTCACCGTCGATCTCAGCCGTCCACGTTTCCATCGGACGGACTGCAGATCCGTTTCCAGCTCACCCTCACCCTGTAACCGTTCACACGAGACAAGCGGAGTGACAGAGCTGAGGAGTGATTTTCCCAAAAAAAGAAAAGACCGAGTGAGGCGAGGCGATCAGGCGAGGAGAGAACAGGAGGGGAGAGATCAGAGATGAGCGGAGACGAAGGCGAGAAGGCCAACGGCGGCGGTGTCGGTGGCGGAGGGGCGTACGGGACGTTCCAGGGGCCCCCCAGCTATCCGCCCCCGCGCCCACCGGCCGTGGGGTGCCCGCAGCCCGTCCAGCCACCCGGCCTCTTCAGCCAGCGCAACTCGCGCAACCGAGGCGGGTACCACTCTGGGGCCGGTAATTTCCAGATCCTTCCTTCCTTTCAATCTGCGATTCCTGGGTGAGGTGGACGCGGTTGGTGAGAAGTACAATTTGGTGTGTCTCTCTTCGACGTCGCGAGAAGCTGTGATCAGAATTGGGCGTGCATGTGGTGGGATCAGAATTATTGTTGCGAGATCTCTGTCTGGGTGGAATCGGGGGCCCATTTCTTCGCCGGACGTTTGATCTAATTCTGTTTCGCTTTTTCGTGTCAACTCTGATTGCTCTGACTGATAGAATCGAAAATCCTGTCGCGATTCTGCATTCTTTCTTACAGTTTTGCTTGATCCAAGCTGGCCTTTATCGCCCTGTCCTCTGTTTGATGTAGGCGTTGTCCTTCTGTTGTATGCTAGTACTTGTTTCATTACCAAATAGTTTCTGCCAAATTGCTCCATGAAAAATCAGAGAATAAAGGATTTAACTCAATTTGAGTCACCGACCATTTGGCAAATAAACAGGAATTCACGGATGTAGTAGGTCATGTTCTTGCCTTTGTCCCTGATGAATGATGACTCTAGGGAGTCCCCCACTCATATGTTGGTGTTGTGGCAGCTTCTAATTGCACTGAGGCTTAATATGGCCATTTTCATTTTTCCTAGTTATTTAACACAAAAGAGTTTTTAAGGAAGAACTTTATGTGTACCCGTAATACTACTGTATCTGTTTTCAGCTCAAGATTCCGAGGCAGGTGTCCGTGGACAGAGATATGATCGCCTTCCTTGCTGTGGTCTTGGCATTGGCTGGGTTCTGTAAGTGATCATTGCTCCGTATTGTTGCTTTAGCTATATCTGCGTCATCCTAATGATAAATTTCTTGTGCTGAAGGTTCATAATAGGTTTCTTCCTTGGTGCCATTCCCTGGTATGTTGGAGCAATTATGCTGTGTTTCTACAGAGGGGATCACAGGGAGAGACCAGGACTTATTGGATGCGCAGTAGCGGTGAGTAAAGAATTTAAAGTCTTGAGTTCATCAGACAAAGTAGGATCATATTGTCTAACAACAACATCCATTGCCTTGCTCGTTCCAATTGCTGATATACCACTTTTGCTTTCTATACCATTGGCTGTTTGTATCACTGAACTTGCGCTATGATGTTAGTACTCCCTCCGTTCAGAAATATAAGACATTTTAGCTTTGTGAAACGAAGCTATTTAGACACACTCCAAACCTCTACGAACCTATACACTAAAAGACGTCTAGATACATTCGATTCACAAAGCTAAAACGTCTTATATTTTCGAACGGAGGGAGTACCTAGGAATGTACAGTGTGTATGATAAGGTGCAAGTTTCTATTTACTTTTGTGTGTTTTAGTGCTTCTTTCCATGACATGCTGATGTGACCCTAAACAATGGTCCAAATATCTGCGTCTCAGGATTGTATATAAAGTTTCTGCATGCTGTTTTCTTTGTTACTCAAAATATCTGTTTCCATAAGTAATATACTTAGTATACCAGAAAACTGAGAATAGTTTAGCATATTGCCTTTTTATCTTGTTATTCTTGTAATATTTGTGAATTGTGTAAATTTGGATCATTTATCAGGAGCAATTAGTGAATTAATAATCATATGAATGGTCCATTAAAATATGAGAATCAAATGGAGAAGATAGTACAGCTGATTCAGTCACATAGGATGTCTAATTTGGCAGGTGTCTTGGCATGAAAAATTATACTCTTCGGAATTAGCACACCGAACTTCTATACGCTTCAGTATCTGGAGCATATCTATGTGATATTAACCAATGCATTCAGAAACATGAGCACCCTTATCAAACAATGCATTCAAATGTTGACATATATTCAGCTAGGGCATATTAATGGTACAGTAAAAAAGGCTGGTCCGGACTTCATAAAAGAATGGTAGTGTCATCTAGTTAATGCAGTGTTATTTTATGTAAAAGCTCTTTACAGAAATATTTTGATGAAGTCCAGTGTATACCACTTTTCTGTCAATTACTTGCCACCTTTAATTTTGAATTTCTGATGATTCTAACAAGAACCACTTACTGTAACAGGCTGTCATCGGTACAATTCTCATCATCATTGCGGCAGTTTTACCCAC
Organism: Avena eriantha; assembly: GCA_910589775.1. Lineage (NCBI taxonomy): Eukaryota > Viridiplantae > Streptophyta > Magnoliopsida > Poales > Poaceae > Avena > Avena eriantha. The sequence continues at coordinate 225,861,251 of OU342742.1, forward strand.
TGAAGTTCATGCTTACTGATGTCACTTTACCTTGTGTTACTGTACATAGTATGTAGTTTTACCCACTGCAAAGACTTCTGCGCTGTATTTTGATTATGAACTTTGAATATTCAATGTATTTTTGTTCAAAAAAGAGTCAATGTATGATAAGGAGAACTAAGTCTGGTTATAATAAATCAGACGGAGATGGCCCTGCGTCAAGGCGCCCCCTCCGCTTTGAAAAAACGCTTTTGGACGCCTTAACACCTTCAAAACCATGAAGACCATCTTTCCTTGTAATTTGTGAATGCTCAAACAAAGTCGATTTTGGTAACAAACGGTGTAAATGTTCCTTGTTCCATCATTGCTGGACGGTTGATATCAGGTCTAAGAACTATCAGAGAAGTAGAACTGTAGACAGTTCCTATGAAATTCTGATTCCCTAGAGGATCTTTCGACATAAAATGAATGCTTAAGCCTACGGAAGAAATGGAAGCTATGGTTAAATTTTAGGTTCTTTTACGGTACCCTCAAATAAATAATAGCCCTCTATTTTAGTGCATCTAACGGTCTCTAACAGTTTATACTAGTGTTAAAAATGAGACTAGTATAATTTATACTAGTGAGAATATCGGCACCGTAGTCTAGACAGGCCGTAGTCGGGCCCAGCCCAAATTTTCTTCCAGGCCCTCAATGTCGCAGTACTCCCTCTTGCCGGAATCGTACGATCGGAGCCGGCCTCCCGCACGATCGACGGTGATCCTTTGTCTTGGACTATCTGCTTCTCATGTTCATCAGTGACAGTTTTACTTCATTACGGACATTGTTCTGTGCATTACCGACCATGTATCTTTGCCTGGCCAAGCTCCCAAGTCCCAACAACACTGCTAGAATTTTGGAATTTGTCCATTGGGTGCTATTCTTGGCGGAAAGAACTCTAGATTTCGTTTTGATTCAACAATGTTATTGCATTGCCTGAATTTTTGTCAAATTGGACAACGACATGATGAAGAATATGCGGATAATTGTTGGTAGAATGCATTCAATATTCGTTCGTAGAGCCTGGAGTCCTCGTCGCCGCTGCTGTCAGGTGGATGGCTTTAATCGAATTGGTCAAACCGGATTGGTTCGGTTCGTCCCTTTTTTTCCTAGAGAATTATAAGTTGGGCCTATTGGGCCAAGTTTGTCTCAACCGCCGGATCAAATTATACTAGTCATTTTTAGAGAGTAGTAAAAGGTACTGTAAAATTTGCCTAAATATTTTGCTGCTATTGTCGTTGCAGATTCTTGTGCTGCTACATGCTCCCACATTTTCTGTCCCTACATGGAACAAGAAAGCATAATAGGATTTTTTTAAATGGTATATTATTATTAACTAGTTAGTGTGCACGTCTCCAAAATACATCACTCGTTATTTGAATCTAAATCCTCTTTTAACAAGTTGTATTTATGTAGGTTTTGTTCAAAATGCTAAACTTTCGGTATAATATAATTTATGCAAAGCGATTGGATCCATCATTCATTTTTGTCATGATCCATATGTGTTGTTCACAAAGTAAATGGCAGGCAACACGCATGTTATATGTTACAGAGAGAAATTCTACAAAAGTAAAAGACATCAATCCTACAGGCACAACTGAACCATCTTGTTGCGCTGCTGATCTCTTTTCTCCTTCCCTGATATGGTTGCAATTATTGAAGGGTCGGTGTGTGATTGTTGGCTCATGCTTTGAAACCTTCCAGTTGCAGTTCCTGGTCACTCTCACAGTAACTGAAGAGTAGGACAGAGAGACAGTGACATGTTCTTACAACATAGCCTACATACATAGTGACATAACAGAATATGAATAAGTACAAGTACTGATTTGATGCCTTAAAAGAACATAAGAATTTATGTTTCAGAAGGATTGCCTACGTTCATAAATGTGAGTTATAAATCTGAATTCCAAAATTATCTTGAGTCCTACAAAAAAACATACTTTTCGCGGATTCTTAGTACAGTCTGCATATATAGGTGAGCTAATTGATAGAAAAGAAGATTTTCTGTATAATGTTTTCATCAACGGAAGGATTTTTTATTGATCTTGTCACTAATATATTTGAACATGACAAAACAAAGGAAATGCATCATTTTATTTTGAGGAGCTACTGAATTTTGAACTGAAAGAAAAAAAAGGTAATATGATTGACATGGTCCAATGGGTACATCATATGTCATACCTATTGTTTCTATATTAAAATGGAAGTAATATTGCAGAAAAATCACTTTGGAGCTAGGGCGATATGAAGCCTTCTATTTTTCAAAAATTGAAAACGCAATTTCAAAGTTTCAAAAAAATTTGAAAACATTAGAGACGTAGATAATGATACTCTACCAACACACAAAGTCTCAACCCGAAATACCTTATATTCTGGACTTAACAAAAAAATGAAAAAATCTGACCGAATTTTCTGGTTTGAAATTTCGCACTGTTCACTACTTTAGATGTCAGATTTTTTCATTTTTGTGCACCCCAAAATACAGGGTTTTTCGAGTTGATTTTTTTAAGATTGGTAGATTACATTATTTTCTACATCTAGAATTGTTTATCAGAATTTTTTGAAACTTCAAAATGCAGTTTTTGGATTCCTCAAAAAAGAAACTCCATGTCACCCGAGCTCCAAATGTCCGCATTGGACAATAAGAATTCAAATTGAAGAGAGGAAGGAGTAGCAACTGGCTGTTAGGATGAAACATCAAGAAATAAATTGAACCGGGTGTCTCGTCAGCTTGACACGGTGCCCCATTTCTTCGGCTTGCTCGGCCCATAATGTAGATAAGTGCCCCTAAGAACGGGTATGTCTTATGCCAAAATGATTCATCCGTGGGTTAAGAACAATTTTCAAAATATACAAAGCATTCTACATTTATCTAGTACACATAGCCTTCATCTGGGCATTGCCATACATCATCGAGTCTATTCTTTTCCTTCATGTAACTATCTTCGGTTCTTGTACCAGACATAAATCAAAATAAACATTATCAATATTTTTATGCAAAATGAATATGAAATAAAAATAAAAGGTTTGTTCTCTCTTTGAAGGAGCTTCATTCTTCATGTAAGAAAACACACTAAAATAATTGACATGGTGCAATACTATTTTAAAAAAAAATCATAAAGCTGCTAGACAAGTACAAACTGAATGGTTTGAATTCGTGGTAATTACAAGGCAATGGTCTAGGCTGTCACAACAGAGATATAGTACGACACTATAGACGATTCAGCAGTGCATGGACCATTACACAAGCATATAGCATGGTTGTGACAATTAAACCTTCTGTTAAAATAAATGTAGTACATGCTCCAGGACAACATAGCACACTACATGCTTGTCACCATAGAAACTTCATATATTCAAATATAATGTACATATGCTAATGGGTACATTACCTCCTTCTGGAACTTATCCAACTCAAAGGGATAATTGACCGCCATATCGAGAACAATTTTGTGGAAGTTAGCAATAATGCCATCATCTCTAACAAGTGACCAATCCTGTTAGTTTAATAGAAACGAATAACAAAAGTTGCAGCTTGGGAGCACTATACCTTTTCAGTTTAAAAACGACCCAGAGTCTTGTAGCATAGAATTCTCCGAGGACCTGAATCTACAACATCCAATAGCCTTGACTTGATGCTCGTGTGCAACAACCACTTCATCCGAGAGAGCAACTTCAATGAAAATTAAACCATGAATTGATTGCAGAACCATCCTAGTGAGACAGAACTCAAGAACACTGATAAGGTTTCTCTCTAGAGTACGGTTTCTTCGACAATTCTTGAATGCGCTCATTGTTGTGGCTTGGATCTCGCAAACTTTGAGCTAATGTATTGGTTCTCCACAATTTTTATTGCACATGGCTACAAAATGTTGATTACAGCGTCAACATCAGCTCCATTCGTATGCAAATAATCACAACATGGATAACTTAACATTCACCTAATGTCCTGTTGGATCTGCACTTTTAAGAAAAAACATGCTGCCAACTACAGGTCGTTTACAGGTATGGTCACATACTGTACCATCTAGTCTTCTCCCTTATGAATTCATTATCTGTACCCAACTGAAGAGGAGCAAGAGAAGAACTGCATGTGGAAGACAGGAGTACCTGGTGTGGCAGGTTGGCATTACGTCTAGGCGGACGGTGAGACTGTACAGTTTGCTCTGGTCCGACAGCAGGTCGGGGAGGAAGGCAAAGTCGAGACAGTTGGGACGGCCTAGCTTTGTTAGGCTGGCCAGTTGGTGAAGCGATGCGGCGCACTGGGCTGAGTACAGGCCTTCGATATCACAAGTCAAACTGGTGGAATCAACTACCGGCGGCGGACCGTAAGAGTCAAACTGGTGGAATCAACTACCGGCGGCGGATCCTTCTTGGTGGTGACATGTGACCTAGCGGCGGGAGCTGAGCTTGCACCGAGGAGAGGGAATTGGTAGACGACGAAGATATGCCAAAAAAAATAGCGCTTGCGGCAGCGGCGGCGGGAGATAGGGCCGCTGGAGAGATCGGCTCCGCTTTGCAGGTTGGCGGGGATCGCCGTGGTGCGGCGGCAACGGGCGACGGGATATGCAACATGGCGAGACGTAGTTGGCGGCGGTCTTGGGCGATAAGGATGTGAGCGAGAGGGCGATGGGAAAGGGGTAAAGGGAGGGCTGACTGAAATCGTCGGTATGGAATCATAGCGTGATTTCCGCTGAGAAATTGTGGTAGCAGGAGCGCCAGTTTTTCCTCTGCCGGTGGAGCATGGTCAGGTCCGTGTAAATGCTAAGCGCACAACGGAAGCAGGATTAGACTGATCGTAGCGGTTGGAGTTAATCTGCTGGGCCAATCCGGTGGTGTTAGATGCCTATGTGGATTTGCTGGGTGCACTTAAGAAAGAATATGTTGGCCCTTTTATAAGTAGTATAGATGGTGAAAATCCAAGGCTTTGGAAAGTTGAAAGAAATAAAACGTGTCAGTGAAATCATGTTGTACAAGGTGTAAACCCAGTTCACATTCTATCAAAAAATGGTTAACCCTCCAACCCAAATTAGTTGACTTGGTTTTGTCTAGATTCGGAGGTATCTAGCACTAAAACAAGTCTAGATACATTCGAATCTAGACAAATCTAAGTCAACTAATTTGGGTCGGAGTGCGTACATATTCATATGACAGAACAGTAGAACACCTGAAACTTACCAATTGAAGGTATAAAATGTAAGACTCTGCTTCATATTCACAGTTGGTATTGATCTATGGAGTGCTATGCGTCGACACAACTAAGAAATGTTTGCGCCTCACTGAAGGAAAAACTGACAAAGTTTCGCAGGAAACGGAGCCCTTCATAAAAGTTATACTCCAGCTTACTTGGCTAAAAAACAGGAGACAGACATCACCATGGCAGTTGGTTTTGCTACGCTTGTTTTACATACAAGGATTTTAGGTGCCTATACATGAGCTTGCTATCATGCACAGCCAGATGGAGCTCAGAATCATCCGACCACCACTGCTGCAATCCATGAGCTTTTAAGAACTTCTGTGGTCCTTTCGCAATCACAAACACCTTGGCACGTGCCTCAGCATGACCATCTCCGCGCTTCTCGGTAGTAACAGTGGCTACGCCACTACGGTCAACATAAAAACAACAAATGTAGTCAGAGTTGTTGATGTACAGGTTCGGCACCCATCTTTTCACCTCCTTGATCAGCTTTTCTTCTCCAATTTCAGAGACAGTTTCCCCCTTCTCCCCGGTGCGAGAAACTTCACCGGCATTTGAAGAGCTGCCACTGATGTATCGCTTCAAAACCTTGTCAGCTTTCTCCTGAAGTTTCCTCAGGCCCATGCCAAGTGACACTGACGGTGGGTTAAACAAATGGCATTCTACGAAGACTCCATCCTTAGCCAAAGTCTTACCAACCTGCATAGCAAATCCGGCCCCCAGGGAATGCCCTGCAACACACACATTGTTGCTACCATGCTTATCAATTGACGACTTGAGCACCTCCAGTGCTCCGGTGTACCTGACAGAACCCCTCAAGCTCTCCTGAGCAAAGAACCTGAGGTCATCCTCCAAGTCTCTCGCAACAGTCAACTGCTTTAGTACTGTTCCTCTCAGTGCCAGGACGGCTTTCGGAGCACCATTAGGTCTCAACATTATCAAGTCTGATAGAGCAGCGAGCTGGTCCCATTCTAGAAGTGCCCCATATATGGATCCATCTCTCGAATCGATTAGAGGGCATACCAACTTATATTTAAATGGCTTCCACCAGTTAGGAGCAATGGCAGTTTCTCCTGTTCTGTTCTCTTGCCTGTCAAACTCCAGAACATATGCGGCCTGCACGAAACATGAAATTGCAATTCTTCTGTAGTTGGGATTTTTCCTGCAGAATCATCATATTTGTTCATCAGTACTACACACATCACTAGTCTTTTTATCGAGCATAACAAAAGGCATGGCCTGCAGCAATGGCTGAAGTGACAAAGAGTACAAGCAGAACAAGACATCAGAAGACTAATATTCCTAAGGTAAAAGCCTGACTTAAGGTACCTTCTAACCGATGTTATTGATATAAAGGTCGTACACTCATATTATAGAGTACATACAGAGAGCAAGAACCGTGCTAGCCTTCTATTCGTTTTTTCTAATATATTATTTATATTAAGCCCTTACAAGTTCATGACCCATTCCCTCACTAATTAGCTTGCTGCATGACTAATATTTTCCAAAGTAGCAAAAACTTCTTCACAACCTTGACCAGTAACAAGAACATGCTTTCTAGTACTTGTGAAACTTAAATGTTGAAAACTTAGAATAGAACATACGCATCTACGACATACATTCCCCCCATAAAAGTCGTATATGGCTTTGGTAGTTTGGTCTTACATGCCGTATCTGTTTTGATTAAATACACCGCCCCTTAGTCCAACAAAAACTGGTGCTGCCACAAATGTAATACTTCAGTACAGTTCAACTGCATACGACTTGGATTCTAATATCTAATGGATTGACTGCCCTGTCAATTTCTAATAGTAGCTGGTTAATCGGGTATAAAAATCCAAGAAATTAACCAGGAAGACAGCCACACTCATTTGAAGCAACACCTTTCGCAGGTCCAGTAGACTCAATCAAACAACACCCAGAATGAATCCAGTCATAGCCATTCCAAGGCAGTAATTCAGCTTCGACAGAGGGTGAGGCAGAAAACAGGGACAATGTCTGCCCGGACCCCGGAGAAGGCCTCACGTCAGATGTTTTACTGGGCAGAGAGCACTAAAATCATCAGAACAGAACATGTAATCTATTTTGAGAATCCAAGTGACATTTCAGCAAACAGCAGAAGCTCGAGGTTTCATTTGGTGGTGCGCTCAGGCTCTGGTAGAAACAAATCCCCTGATCTAGACCTTGTAAATCCAGATGACAGCTCAGATTCCTGATACCCCGTACATAGATTGTGACCAACCAACCACACGCAGTACTGGCGTCCAATGTGTTCTAGGGGAGGGGGAGGGGGAGGGGGGAAAGGGGAGGAGGGAGTACGGTTGCGTACCAGTTGGAGCGGATGAGGTCCCTCCAGCTGGGGTTGGAGAGGTTGCGAGGCCCGGTGGCGTGGAACTCCCACGCCGGCGGCTTGCCGCCGCCTCCGCTGCTCCCCATCCCCTGTGCTTCGTGGACGGAGTGGCGGTTCATTAGCGGCGAAGGAAAGGGCAAAGGGTGGGACGACGACGCGCAGAGGAAGCCGTCGTTTAGCCGGTTCGTCAACTGTTGGGTTTGACGCGGCGTCTTCTTCTTGTTTTTTTCCCTTCTCCTCGTCACACGCTCACGCGCCACCCACACTCATACGCCGACGCGCCACCCACTGGTCATTTTTTACTGCAGATTTCTTGTTTGCTTACGAGCTAAAGCGTGCCGTTGGGGACGATCTCCTTCCATTAGTGGAAAGGAATGGAAGTGACGGCATGGGATTTAAAAAAGAAATGTGCAGTAGGGGCAAAACGGTCTTCTAAAAAATGTGAAACATTTCTATGGCTTTATTTGACATTATAAGGTCGATTAGAATAATCTCATTTACCAATTTTTTTTATCATTAATATAACTAAGTTTATGATTTTAGGTCATCTTTGTACTACTACTGATTATTATTAATAGAACGGTGGAATTTCGAAAAAAAATTGTAGTATTTTCTAATTCTAATTACGTCAATGCTTTTTTACAAATTTGTTTGTCGCTATATCTATTCTTTACCTCATATACAAGGGCATCTCCACTCGTAACCCCCGTATGGGCTCCGGCGTGCCCGTTTTCTGCTCGTATGGGGAGCGCCGGCGCGATGTTGCCAAATGGGGGGGCACCGGCTCCTGTGGCCTCCATAACAAAATTTAAATTTTTAAAATTTAGAGAAACAGTTCAAACTTCAACGAACAATTTAAACGTAACAAAAATTTACAAAAAAATGCCATCTAATGGCGGCCACGGTCGATCTCGAGGCGGCGGTACATCGTCGCGGCTTAGTCGAACATGCCGTCCTCGTCGTCGTCGCTGGGCCCGCTCGTCCTTCGCCGGCGGTAGGGGGTTGCACCCCTCGCCGCTGGTCCTGCGCGCCGGCCGCGTGGAAGGACCAGCCACCCCCTCGTCGTCGTCGATGTCGACAACGTCGACCTCGTGGCGCCTGGCGCGCTCGGCCTGCTCCCGCCGCCAGTCCTGCACGGAGCAACTGGCGACGAACTCGTCGGTGGCCAGCAGGATGTCGTTAAAGGATGCCCGCTCCAGCATCCTCTGACCTGGAAATTCTTCCGGGTCCTCGTCGTCCGCCAGCTGGAGCGATGCCGCCTTGTACTCAGGCGGTGGCGTCCACTCCTTCTTAGGCTCGGGCTTGGCCCTGCCCAAGCAGAGGCGGCGAGGGAGGCGCGCGGCGCCTGCGCGGTGGGCTCGCCTGCTCATCCTTCACCAGCGGGAGCGCGAGGTAGCGCGGCGACGACGAGGGGTACGACGAGTACCGCGCCGGGGACGTCGACGAGCGCGAGGAGGAGGAGGAGGAGGACGTCGACGGCGCGCGGTGGGGCGTCTAGCGGTTGCTGGCGGCCTACTAGCAGCCTGCTGGCGATCCCACGGGATGTGCGGCGGCATCACCAACGACGGGTTGTTGCCGTTGGCGATGTGCTCCAGGACCCAGGAAAGGGTCCGTCCCGGAGCGCTCCACCACCGCTTCCGGCCTTCACTGTTGTAGTTGGCCGGCGACGGGCCAACGGCGTTGTAGGCCTCGATGCATTCCTCGCGTGGCCGCGCGAAGAACGACGCCCACGCCTGGAGGTTGTCGGGATCCCACTAGGGGTCATTGCGCTCCTCGTCGGTGAGCACCCCCCCAGTAGTGCTCGTAGATGGCGGCCCTGCGGGCCGCGCCAGTGGGGATGGGCGGCACAACGAGCCCGCCGCGGCTCACCGCCTACCCCGTCGGGGGCCGGAAAGCCGGCGGGACGGGGTAGCGGGCGCTCCACGCCACCTGCACCTCGTCGACGTGGAGCCAGAGGCGGCCAAACCCGTTGGCCACCGCGCCGTCGTAGCCGTCATAGTGCGCCATCGCAGAGAGAGAGAGGGAGAAGAGGACGATGTTTGGGGGAGGAGATGGTGGAGCTCGCCGTCGAGGTAATGCGCGTGCGGCGGCAATGGAAACCGCCGCGTGTTTTTATACTGGGGAGGGGGAGGCGAGCGGTGGGCATTAACGCCGCCCTGCCCCTTTGACAGGACGTGTCAGCTGCACCGCCCGCTGCCGTTGGCTGGGAAGGCTGCGGCGAGCAGCGCCATTACTCGGGGCTGATGGCGAGAAAGAACGGCTCTACGCGGCTGCCACACGGGCCAGCTTTCACCGGGGCGGTTTGGCGCGTGCGCTCCCGCCTAATCTTCCCGCCACCCGCCCTGCCACGCATCCATTCGGCGCCCCCGCTCGCCTTCCTGTACATTGGGTTTGGCCTGGGGCCACCGGGTAAATAACTAGGTCATGCCGGCGCCAAAAAAAAAAATGGGGCGCGCGGCTGAGCTTGAAATTTCGCGTCGGTGCCTCCCAAAACGCTATGGGGGGCCTTGCAAAGACTCATGACATGCCATAAATGGTCAGGCCAAGGTTTGAATCAAGAGATGGGCTTATCGAGGCCAGGTGATATACGGTGGGGATCTCACCATAGAACTGTAATGCATGTTATGCATTTGTATCCTGCTATCAAGAAAGTTCTTTTCAGGGTTGGGAAAGAAAGTAAAGGGGCCGAAGCTTTAGGATCTCAAACTATGTTGGAAGTATTTGAGTCATTTGAATTTGTTTTCTTCTTGCACTTGATGAATGAAATATTTGGATACGCAAATGCATTTTGCAATGCTTTGCAGAGGAGGGATCAGGATATTGTGAATGCAATGGACCTTCTTGCTGACACAAAGGTAGAATTGGATGTTTTGAGAGATGACGCTGGATGGAAAGAATTTCTTGATACAGTCAGTTCTTTTTGTGTGAAGCACCGTCTCAAAGTTGTTGACATGGATGGGAAGTACAAGCCTATATAAAGAGCAAAGAGATTCTATAAAGATGCCATTAATTACCATCAGTTTCATGCTGATATGTTTTTGGGTGTCATTGATAGGCAACTTCAGGAGGTTAATAGCATATTTGATGAGGTAAACACAGAGCTACTTAGATGCATCTCTGCTTTCAATGTTGATAACTTGGTTAGGCTTGCTGAATTCTATCCTCACGATTTTAAATTTGAAGAACTTGTCCAACTTCCTTTTTAACTGAATCGCTATATTAATGATGTGAGTAAGAATGAAAACTTCGCAAATTTGAGTAGTCTAGCAGAGCTTTCTATGATGCTTGTTAAAACAGATCGGGTCCTTCGATATGACATAGTTTACAAACTTCTGAAATTGGTGCTAGTTCTGCCTGTTGCAACTGCTGGTGTTGAGAGGGTCTTTTCTGCAATGAACTTTATCAAAAACAAGCTAAGAAGCAAGGCCAAAGATTTTTGAATGGTTGCTTGGTAACATTTATTGAGAGGGAATTCTTCATGCAAGTTAAGGATGAGGACATTATCACTAGTTTTTAAGCCTTAAAGGATCGAAAAGTTACCCTATAACATGTAAGCTTTCTATTCATTTTAATATTTTGTCCTCTATACATTCCAGATTTTTCTTCTTTGTTATGTTGAACAGTTGGAACTTACGTAGGTTGATCAATTTCATGTTATGTACTGCTCCTTTCGACTGATAAATATGTATATACTTTTAGATGGGAACGGTTGTTGCTAACAACTACAACAGAGGCGCATACAGCTCTCTTAGCCTGGTATCTGGGACCGGCCTAAATCACTAGGCGTTAGTACAAGCAGAAAATGTACACTACACACGACCGACTTCATGTACACTATACACGCGACCATGGACCGACTTCAAATCTTTAGTTCGTAGTGATCTATTGTACTATTCTTTGAATCTGTGATATTGGTTCCTACTTGTTTCATATATTCTTTGTATTATACAATTCTTTTTTGAGGGATATGTATTATACAGTTAGAACTTTATGATTCTATAATCATAGTATACATGCCAAAAACTAGGCTTAGACTGTCAAAAAATAATTTTTGTGTCCTTTTAAATTTTGAATACACACTCTAGGAATCCTGGGCCCGCCGCTGCTTATCGGGCCCTATTTAGTGGTTCTTCCCTACGTTGGACTTCTCCCCTATGGAAGGCCCCCATTCCTTTGAAGATCAAAATCTTTCTGTGGAAGTTACTACGCGACCGGCTTCCCTCAGGAGTGGAGGTGACCAAGCGGCATGGTCCTGGGGACAACATGTGCCCATTGTGTGCGGTCCCGAAAATGGGCTCCCACTTCCTGTTCTCCTGCCCTGCAGCTCGCTTCCTTTGGAGCATCACCCAGGAGGCCTTGGGGCCAATCTGGCAGGCCTTAGACCTTGGGGAATTTCTGGAAGCCGCTGCAAACCTTACCGATAGGAGAAGGCGCCTCTTCTGGTTTGTGTTTGCGGCGATGACCAGGACTCTATGGAACATCCGTAACAAGATGGTCATTGAGCGTGTCTTTCTGTGTCGTGCCTCTGACTCTGTCTTCAAATTTATAGCTTTTTTATAGAAGTGGTACCGTTGAGCAGATAGCAGGACAGGGCATGGCTAGATGGGATAATAGAGCACCTAATAGTGGTAGCGCGCCAACTTTCTTCTCATGCCGGTCGTTGAGCGTGTCTTCTGGCTCGCGTTCTTATTCTGTATCGGTGTGTGTTTGTGTGGTTGGACGTGTGGCGTGTCACTATGCATGTCGTGTTGAACCTTTTTTCGTGATGTGTTGTTGGCTTGTACCGGATGTTGTATGGATGTTACTTTATTTACAAAGCTAGACGTATGCCTGTTTCGAGGAGGAAAGGCCAAGATTTTGGCCACGGTAGTAATAGTTTTTATATATGGCATCTTATTTTTCCAGTTACCAAAAGGGGTCTTGAGTAAAGTGGATTATTTCCGCTCAAAATTCTTTTGGCAAGGGGTGGTGAAAAAAGAAATATCGGCTGGCCAAATGGAATGTGGTATGCCGCCCGAAAAAATACGGAGGACTTGACATACATGATTTGCAAGTCAAAAACATCGCGCTTCTGAGTAAATGGTTATTCAAACTACTTACCGAAGATGGTGTGATTCACACTTTTGGGCTGGACTCATGTCGTCCAAAAAGCATTTCTTCGTTTTGGTATTTTCAATATTAAGGATGGATCGTAAATTAGGTTCTGGAAAGATAAGTGGTCTAGGCAAAATTCTCTTTGCGTAAAATATTCAACATTATATTCGATTGTTAGACACAAAGTGGAAAGGGACACACTGTACTAGAATATTTTCCACCTAATGTGTCTTTTAGAAGAAGTTTCATAGGTCCTAGACTTGCATCGTGAAACAATCTATTATTACGATTGTCCGCGGTACAATTGTCGGATGAGGTGGACGAGTTCAAATAGAAACTACTCGAGAGTAGAAAATTTTCAGTTGACTCCATTGATCCAACCTGATATTTCAGTTGATGATAATAGTAAAATTTGGAAAATGAAAATACTACTTAAAACTAAAATATTTGCTTGGTATCTCCGTAAAGGGACAATTCTTACTAAAGATAATCTTGTTAAGAGGAATTGGGATGGGAGTATAGAATGTGTGTTTTGTCATCATGACGAGACAAATTAGGCATTTATTCTTCCATTGCAAATTTGCTCGTTTTATATGGTTAGTCATCCAAGTAGCCTATGGTTTATCTCCTCCACGCTCGATTGCCAGTATTTTGTAACTGGTTGCACGGAGTTGATGATAATTACAAGATTCTCTTTAAGGTGGGAGCGCTTGCCATTATTTAGTCGCTGTGGCTATATAGAAATGATAAGATTTTTGATAACATTATGTCTTTTTCCCTGCAGGTTATCTACCGGACTTCGACTATGGTTTGACGTTGTGGAGGTCCAGCACTCGATCATGGACTATTCTCCAACGTTTGGAGTTCCGCGATTTGTTTGCGGAACGGTGTACGCGATTGGAGGATACAGCGAGGGATATTTTCTCCCGACATGGATGACCGTGATCTGCGGATTGATATTCAATAGCTAGTGGTCGTTGTTTCGATTTAGACTATTGTATTTTTTTTGGTTACTGTCACTTATTTTGTAGTCGTGCAATTTGATTGGTTGTGTGCATCCTATCTATGCAGAGATCGTGTGTAAAACATTATAAAAGTAAGAAAAGTGCTCATTTCAAAAAAAATGAAGGCATCAAAGCCATTGGCTACATATTGCTTACATGTTTGTGGGGAGTACAAGCACGTGTATGCGTGCTACCCATTAGCATTTTCAACGTACACGGAACAAGCAGTCACAAATTGAAAAAAGGATTTAGAGTTTTATGCGGGGTTAAAAGCCCCGGAGTGTTTCACTCATATAGTTATAACCACATACAAGTTACATATATATACAACACGTATACGTGATACACGACAGGCGGGTTAGTCTGAATAAAATTCTAACACTCTCCCTCAATCTAAACTGCTACATATAAGATTAAGATTGGATTTAAATCTATCTAACATCTGTCGTGTGGCTGGTTTAGTGAATACATCAGCCAGCTGGTCATGAGTGGAGATAAACCTGACATCCAGTTCACCGACTGCTACTAGTTCTCGCACAAAATATAAATCGATCTCAATGTGCTTAGTTCGAGCATGAAATACTAGATTCGCTCAGGTAAGTAGCCCCAAGATTATCACACCAGAATATGTGGTACGCTTCCGAGTTAGACAAAACACCTTAAGAAGAGAATCTACCCATATAGCTTCAGTAACACCATTAGCCAATGTCTTATACTCTGCCTCAGTACTGGATCTCGAGACTGTGGGTTGCTTATTCGAACTCCAAGAGATGATGTTCGGACCAACAAACACGACAAACCCACTCGTGTACCGTATGCCATCCACACATCTAACCCAATCTGTATCCATAAAAATAATAATAACAGATGATGATGACTTACGAATACTCAAGTCAGTTTGCAATGTTCCTTTGACATATCGCAGAATTTGCTTCATCGACTCCCAATGTATATTAGTGGGCTGTGACAAAAATTGACAAACCTTATTTACCCCAAAAGAAATATCAAGATGAGTGAGAGTCAAATATTCCAGTCCACCGACAACACTGTGATACCGGAATGAATCACATGCACTAAGAAGTGTGCCTGAATCCCGATCCAAGGCCTCGGATGCTGCAAGAGGAGTGGTGGAAGGATTACAATTCTCCATGTTGACTCGATAGAGAAGATCAAGAGCATACTTTCATTGAGTCAACATCACCCCCCTGAATTTTATGATGCCTCCGATCCAAGGAAGTACTCTAGTCGTCCCAAGTCCTTAATAGGAAAAATATCAGAGAAGAACGAATCGGACGATCCACAACCTCCTGAGTAGAGCCAGCAACAACAATATCATCCACATAGACGAACATGAATATCTGCACCCCATCACGTGAGAAAATGAAGACCAATGTATCAGCCTTGGAGGAAGCAAACCCAAGCTGATGGAGAAGCTGACTCTTCGCGCATACCAAGACCGTGGAGACTGCTTCATGCCATAAAAAGACTGCTGAAGCTTACAAACATGAGAAGGGTGCGGTTGTTGCATGTAGACATCCTTAGCCAGGAACCCATGCAAGAAAGCATTGCTGACATCAACCTATCAAAGACTCCAGTCGAGAGACTGCGAGATACAATACCAGGCGAACTGTAGCTGGCTTCACGACTGGACTGAAAGTATCACCATAGTCAATCCTATGCTGCTGAGTAAAACCACAAGCTACTAACCGCGCTTTGTGCTTGTCGATAGACCCATCGAGACGGTGCTTGGTTTTGAAGATCTACTTGCTGCCAACGATATTGACGCCAGGTGGTCGAGGAACCAGGGTCCATGTGTCTATCTGCTGGAAAGTAGCAAACTCATCCGACATGGCTGCATGCCACGCCGACTCGAGAAGCGCCTCTCAGTGTGATGTTGGAGAAGCAAATAACGTGTGGCGACGCAAATCATAATGGACCGTGTTGACAGTGTATACCTTCTCACGACGGGTATGATCATGATGACGAGTGATTATCGTATGCTGAGGCTCGGTAGGTGGGCCAGCCAGGGGCGTCGCAGCTGATGGCATGACAGTGGGCGGCACGAGTTGGTCAAGAGTGTCAAGAGCGGACGAAACCAGCGCATGGGCCAGTGCAGGCGGAACCGGGGCAACCGCAGGCAACTGCGGCGGCTCATGCACATTAATCACATGCACCCCATGTACGTCAATCGCAGGCTCCAGGGAGCGATCGGAAGGAGGCGTCAGCATCTGCACAGTAACACAATCACCTTGCACAGGTGGATTAGTAGACAAATAGGACATGTCATAATTTCACAACAGGTTCACTAGTAAGTGGTTCATCAGACGGAAACGCATAGCTTGTTCAAGAGTGGACACATCAATAGAGACGTCGGGAGTGGCAAATGGAAACACGGACTCATCAAACACAATGTCACGTGAGATGTAAATTCTTCCCGTGGATCTATCCAAGCACTTGTATCCCTTATGCATAGGGTTGTACCCTAGAAAAAAATCTTAGAACAGAATTCTATGTGGGAGTTATATTTACAAAGGCTAGGCCAAAAAGCATACCCAAAAATACGAAGGAATGAGTAATCGGGCTGAATATGCATGAGTCTATAAAGAGGTGCTTCCTTGTTGATGACAGGAGTAGGCATACGGTTAATAAGAAAACACGCAGTAAGGAAAGCTTCATCCCAATAACATAGAGGAAGTTGCGAGTGTGCAAGAAGGGCTAGACTTGTCTCAACAAAGTGACGGTGTTTGCACTCAGCAATCACATTTTTTTGAGAGGAGTGGAGGCACGAGACACGATGAACTATGCATGTGCACTCAAAATAGTGATGAAATCGATGATATTACCCAGCCTAATCAGACTGAACTGCCTTGATCTTGGTGTTCAAAAGACATTCAACATGAGCCTGGAATGCATAAAAGACTTGCTCAGCATCATACTTGTATTCTAGAAGATATATCCAGCAAAAACGAGAATAGTCATCTACAAAGTTAACATAATACTTGTACCTCCGGAAGGAAACACTGGCTGGCCCCCACACATCAGAGTGAATCAATTCAAGAGGTACAATAGAAACACGAGAAAGATGATGTGTAAGGTAACTGATGACTTTTGGCACGTTGACAAGCATCACATACTAAAAATTATTGTCTAAAGGAGAAATCGAAAGCTCATTGGTTCTAACAATATTTTGAACTACATTATTCGATGGATGACCAATGCATTGATGCCATTGCTAGGAAGTGGCACTGGCCAACGCATGGCATGATGAAGACAAAGCTTTGACGAACAAGATGGGATACAGACCACCCTGACTCCTACCGAGAAGAAGGACCCTCCTCGTGGTTTTGTCCTTTACATAGAAAAAGTGATGGTGAAATTCAACGAACATGTCATTGTCACAAACAATAATATAAACAGAAAGGATATTTAGACGAGCATCAGACACATGAAGAATATTTTTGAGATGAAGTGATGAACCAACTAAGAGTGAATGACCAATATGCGAAATTGACAAACCTGTTGTCGTCGGATTGAGGACAAGTACGCCATGAGGGGGTCCTCGAGGCGTGCGGAAGAAAGGGGTGTGAGACGTACGGTATTCCGAGACGGTGAGCACACAAGTTTACCCAGGTTCGAATCCGCCGGCTTTGGACGAATCCTACTCCTGCTAGCAATCCAGTAATATGGCAGAGCTGAAATATGGGTTACAAGGGTATCGCCTGTGCGAGTTGAGGGTCTAAAGTATTGGGTTGTGCCCTAAAGGCTCTCCCTAGGCCGGCTTATATAGATATCCGGCTTAGGGTTTACAGGAGAGATCAATCCGGCTACGACTAAGAGTTGGTTACAGAGTACATCTTGAACTACAAGTAACATTACGGGCCTAAGTCGGTAAGTCTTCTGGGCCTTCCCGTAGCCGGATTGGACTCTGTCTTCTCTCCCTGACTGGGCCGCTCGTGAAGCAAATCTCTAACCCGAAGTGGGCCACCCTGGTTAGTGAGGAACTGTGAGGATACCCGGAAAGTATATCCCCAACAATAGCCCCCGGCGGCCTCTAAGATCCAAAGTCGGATTTTATCATCGTCTAGCTTGATCTTCGGCTTGCAGAATCTTGAAGGGTTTCTGAAACTTCACAACAAAAAATTCGATCCGGGTCTTAAAAAACAAGTCGGACCTATCAACAGGTTACTCGAACTTTCCAGCTTGATTTCAAACTAAGCCGGAACTTGGTCTCTAACGCCACCTGACACAAGCATAGTCAAGTCACGTCATCTGATAGGCGTGCTGTCAGCACGACCGTTGGTGGGCCCGCGGTTCGCGGAACCGAGGCGCCGTTTCAATGCGTGCGTGGAGATCGAGGAAACGCAATCATCGCGTGGGTCCTTCCTAGCTCTTTCCACGACGTGTGGCGGTTACACTGTAGCATTTGCACGAATCTTGGCGCAGTTAGGTGGATATAAGGGGTTTGGATTTCTCCTTCTCCCTTCCACCAGTCCTTTGCCGTTTCCTTTCCTCCCAATCCTCCTGCGCACACAGAGCTCCCTCGTCCTTCCCCCACAGAACTCCTAGCGCCGCCCCTTTTAGGTCATCTTCTCACCGGAGAAATGGCTTCATCATCTTCTTCCTCCGATTTGGCGGCAGCATCGGCGACGGTGACGGCGGAAGCAGCAGCAGAGAAAAAAAGCTTCCGGGGAATCTGGATCCCCTGCGCCCTCGACGAGGACGGCCTCGGGAACATGGAGAAGGAGGGGCTTCTCGTCGCTGGCGACTGGCGGAGCAGCTCCGGCGAAACCGTCCCCAACCCGCGCGACGGCGAGCGGGTCCACTTCGCCACCCATCTCGACCGAGGTCTGTCTTTTCCTCCCTCAGAGTTCTTCTCCGAGGTGATAGATCATTATGGAGTTCAACTCCACAATATTCCTCCCAACTCTCTCTTAGAGATGAGTGCGTATGCATCATTTTGCGAGGGCTTTCTCGGCATTAGGCCGAGTTTGCTTCTCTTCCGGTACTACTTTCATGTCCGGAGAAATTCCATCACTGCCGGTGTTCCTTACATCACTGGCACTATTAGCTTTTCACTTAGACGTGACCGGGCATATCCCAAAATTTCTGCCAGTGACTCAGTCAAACAATGGCTAGCCACTTTTTTCTATCATAGGGATATTCCGGCTCCCGGCAAAGCTACTGCTTTGTCGGCTTTTGTCGACGGAGCCGCCACGGCCCAGCCTTCCTGGGACGAGGCTGCTCCGGCTCTCACCGATGATCTGATCCTCGCGAAGAGGCAGATCGAATATTTGATCAAGCACAAGGGTCTGAAGGGATCCGACTTGGTCCAGTGCTGGGTCTCACGTCAGATCCAGCCATTTCAGTACCACGGGGATAGACTGATGCACTCCATCACGTCATCCAAAAAAGACTCCCTCCGCATCAGCCCCAAATCCTACACCACTCAAGGCTACATCAGCCTGATCAAGTGGGTGATCAAGGAGTGGATCGAGAGGAGAATTCCGGAGATTTCTCTGAATATGCACACCGTCGGAAAACCCCGTGGTGCCGGTAAGCTTCCATCAGTACACCTTTTATGTGTTTCAATCTTCAAGTTATACTGCAATGCTGATATGCTTTCTTGTTTTCAGCTTGCTGACCTCCCCGAGTCGCAACTTGCTCCGCTCGAAGGATATCCTCCTGAGTTTTCTCAGGAGACAGAAGTGGTCCCATTGCCGGACCTTGCGCTCAAGAAGCGCAAAGCTCCGACAGTGGCTGTTGGCACAAAGGAGGTGCCTGTTGTGAAGAGGTAACTTTCATTCACAATTTCCGCCTTTGTACCTTTCTCGAATTTCTTTCTGAGATGTAATGTTTCCGACTTTACTACATTCTCAGAGCAAAGCCTCTCATCAAGGGTAAGGGGAAAGGGATTCCTTCGAAGCCCCTGCGACAGACAAAGCTCGCCATAGCTTCCCCTGCCGCGGCTCCTCCGACTCCTGTCCCTCAACCTTCTGCAACTCCGGCTATCATTCCTTCTCCGGTGGTTGCAGAAGTTCCGGCTCCTCCAACAGAGCCTGTGATCCTTGGGTCGCAAACTGATGTCACCGTGGGTGTGTCAGCTCAAGATAAGGGTGAACCCTCTTCGGGTAATGATCCCTCGGCTAAAGTCTTCGCTGACAACCTCATCAGCAATCCGGGACTTGCCAAATTTGGCCCGTCTCGGAAATCTGCAAAAGAAATTCAGCAGCTAGCCAGGCAAGTCCTAGACAAAAGCCATTTATCCCCCGAGGAAGAAGCGCAAGAAGCAGAGGACGTCAAGTTCTCCGACCTTCTCGCTCAAGTCCGCCTTCGCGACGAGAGGATTAGGACTGGCGAGCTTCCAAAAGCCCCAGTGATCCCTCTTACTCTTGCCGAGAAGGTGGCAGTTGAAGTGAACGCGGGTCTAGATAAACTCACCCGTCAGCAATATGTAAGTCAGAATTCCAACTCTTGTTTTTACATTATGTTATATCATATCCTCTAGCCCCCAAGCATGAAGTAGGATATACAATCCGGGCATATGCTTTCATTAGGATGCCAAAGAACGAACTTGTGTAGCCCCCAAGGCTTGTGCTGATATTTAGCAAAAAATATTAGCCCGAGTCTTAAGTAGCTTTCTGACTTTGGGTATTCTGACTTACAGAAAGTATGTTGCTATAACCAGGAATTATTGACCACTGTCTACAATAAGCGGAGAGAGATCAAGGCTCTCCGGCTTAAAAATGCCGAACTTAAAGTAGCCAAGGATGAAGCTGAAGGTAAACATTCCGAGATTCAAACCTTGTCTTTTGCTTTTTCAATGTCGAATTTTTCCTGAACTGTTGTTCTTTTTTGACTTACAGCGCTGGTGAAACAATCCATCGCTATGATTGAAGAGGCCGAGAACCTCAAGACCCTGGTGGTGGAGAACAAAGGACTTCGCCAAGAGCTGGATAAGCTCAAGGCGGATCATGAAAGGAGCATAGCTCATGTCCTGGAATCCTCCTCCATGGCTACTGAAGAGCGTGATCGCAAGATCGTTGCTCAGGATAAAGTTATCTCGGACCTCAAGAATGAGCTTGGAAGAGAGAAGGACATCTCCCAGGTGCTCTGGGCTGAACTCCAGAGTCTCCGGGAGGAGAAGACCAAGATTGACGACGTCATTCTCGGTACGTTCCATCTGTCCGACTTATCTTTCCTTCGACTTTTATCAGTGTCGGATTTTTCTTGACTTGTTTTGTGTATAGGTCCTCTGAACTTGACGGACTCTTCCTCCTCCGAGCCCCGCACCCACCGGCTTACCCAAGCCGGTGATCTTCTTCATGACTTCCGCCAGTCCCTTGAGGACATTGACGAGTCTCTCAGGATTCCGGACATGCCAAGCATGTCGGATTTTCAGGTACGGGACAAGGCCAAGGAGATGTCGCAGCTTGTTCGGGATTGGAACATGTCCTACGCGCGGACTGCTGCGCAGAACGCTCTCACCATGGTCATGAGCCACCATGGAAACTTGGAGATATGGCAAGTGACCATAGGGTACTACAAAGTAGACGAAGACGGCCAGGAGCAGGACCTTCAAGCCATCATGCACTCCTGCGCCGGATATGGGTGCCACGTAGCTGATCTGACCAGCTACGAGATCCCCTTCTTCACCCGCGTAGCTACTCCGCCACCTCCTCCATAAGAAGCCGAAAAAGTTTCCGACGACGAACGGACCACCTCAGATCCGGACATCTTGGAACGATATCAAAGCGGAGTAACCAGGGAGCCGGCAGCTCCTTCATCTCCTCCTGCATCATAGACCAGAAAATTATGTATTATTCCGGAAAGAACATGATGCGTTTGTAAATATTAAGTACTATTTATTTTGTTAGTGCTAAGCTTTTTTATCTATTTAGCACTTTTGGCTTTGACTTTTTTTTGTGTGCCTGAAATGTTTACACAAGCACTTGCACTTTTTCGTCTTCACTTATCGTTTATCTGGCTTTCCGATTCGTCCCTTTCACGAGCCGGCTAAACCTTCAGCCGAAAACTTTGCCGAGGAACGGAGCTCACTTGCTAAACCAGTTCAAACTCGGAAACAAAGTCAGCTTCCAGTACCAACAATTCACTACTCGGAAAATACCCGCATCTAGCAATCAGACAAATAACCAAAGTAAAGACTAGAAATTTTAGAGTTATACCCGAAGGTATCAATTTTAGAATCGGAAATCTAAACCAGAACGAACATGAGCATAAAGTACTTTCAAGCATTCTGGGATTTTCGACTATGACATGATCACTTGGAAATAAGATGGTAAAAACTTCTCAGAAAAACTTGAGGCAACCAAAACTTTTATTTCTCAGAACATGTACATATGTATGATTACAAAGAAGGATAAACTAAGAATAAAAGGGACGTAGCTGATCAATATTCCACGGTCTGTCTAACTCATCCGGATTTGTACTGCCTCCAGCTCTCTTTCTCTTCTTAGTAGCAGGTCTTTCTTTGACTGGTCTCATGTCAGTTAAGTAGTACGATCCATTGTGCAATAATCGACTAACTAAAAAGGGCCCTTCTCATACTGGAAAAAGTTTGTGATTTCTTTGTTGCACAAGCCGAAGAACCAAATCACCTTTATTAAAAGATATATTTCAGACTCTCTGGCTATGATACTTGCGTAACTTCTGCTGATAGGTTGTAGATCTCATTTCAGCAATGACACGAACTTCTTCGACTAAGTTGAGATCATTTTGTCGAGAAATCTCGGCATCCTCTTTGATATACGCGACCACTCTAGGATAAGTATGAATTAAATCACTAGGAAGAACTGCTTCTGCGCCATAGACCAAGAAGAAAGGTGTGTATCCCGTTGACCTGTTCGGAGTTGTTCTTAAACTCCAAACTACAGAGGGTAATGCCTCTGCCCAAGCCCCCGCTGCACGTCGTAGTGGTGCTTCGAGTATCAGTTTTAGGCCTTGTAAGATTAAACCATTTGCTCTTTCGACTTATCCGTTAGCCTGTGGATGTGCGACTGACGCAATGTCAAGCCAGATATTTTGCTCGTCGCAGAACTCAGCCAATTCTCCCATGGAAAAGTTACTCCTGTTGTCCGTGATAATGCTATGCGGATAACCATACCGGATTATAACATCCTCGACAAATCTTTTGGCTGTTGCTCCATCACAACTAGTGACAGGTTTAGCTTCGATCCATTTGGTGAATTTATCCACCATCACTAAGAGGTGAGTAAATCCACTTGGAGCTCGTTTAAATGGTCCTACCATATCAAGCCCCTAGACCGCAAAGGGCCATGTTATAGGTATTGTTCACAGCTGATCAGCCGGAACATGAGCTTGCTTGGCGTACTTTTGGCAGCCTTTGCACGTCTTGACTAATCGTTCAGCATCTGCCTGAGCTGTAAGTCAGAAAAATCCGTGTCTAAAAGCTTTTGCCACTAAAGATTTGGCTGTAGCGTGGTGACCACACTCGCCTTCGTGGATTTCCCTCAAGATTTCCACTCCTTCTTCCGAAGATACACAACGCTGAAAACCCCCAGAAACACTCCGTTTATGGAGCTCACCTTTAACAATAGTATAGGCTTTTGCTCGTCGGATAATCTTCCAGCTCAGCACCTCATCTTCGGGTAATTTGCCATCTACCAAATAATCGAGGTAGGGTTGAGTCCAGCTGGGAATTACAGCCAGAACTGCTATCAAAGGTGAGTCGGATTTGGTCGGATATTCGTCATCTACTCCCTTTATCGAGGGGACTTTGAGGTGCTCTAAAAAGCGCCATCCGGGACCTCTTTTCGCGCAGAGCCTATCCGAGATAGTGCGTCTGCTTCCTCATTTTCTGCTCGAGGGATGTGTTGAACTTTAAACACTTCGAACGATTTAGATAGGTTATCCACGACAGCTTTATATGCTGCCATGTGTTTATTTGCATTACAAATATCCAATATCCTTAGTAATCCGGCTTCCATGCAACAGTGCTTCATACTCGGCAATGTTGGTTGTCGCTGTGAAGTGGATCTGCAATACGTATAAAAGTTTTTCTCCTTGGGGTGACTTGAGCACCACGCCAGCCCCCGAGCCCCCTCGAGCCTTGGACCCATCAAAAAAGAGGGTCCAATATTCCGACTCGGGGAGGACCATGTTCTCCTTTGGCTCTGTCCAATCAGCGACAAAGTCAGCAAGGATCTAGGATTTAATTGCTGTTCGAGGTTTATACTCAATGTCAAAATCTGAGAGCTCTATTCCCCATTTGGCGACGCGTCCTGTGTCGTCACTATTGTTGATTATGTCTCTCATGGGAGCTTTGCTCACCACGGTAATTGGATGCTCCTGAAAATAGTGTCATAACTTACGAGATGCTAGAAAAACACCGTAAGCCAATTTTTGATAGTGCGGATACCGCTGCTTTGATTCTGTCATGAACTCGCTAACAAAGTATGTCGGACGCTGCACCAGGTGTTCCTAATTTTCCTCTGGTCTCTCCACTACCATGACGATACTGACAACCTTATTTGTCGCAGCAATGTAAAGCAACATCGGTTCCTGAGGTTCCGGTGCTGCAAGGATAGGAGCAGATGAGAGTACTTTCTTCAGATCTTGTAGTGCGGCTTCGGCTTCGTCAGTCTAGACAAAATCTTTGGTATTTTTCAGGAGTTTATACAATGGTGCGACTCTTTCACCAAGCCGGCTTACAAATCGACTGACCGCAGCAATGCAACCAGTTAATCTTTGTACGTACTTCAGGCGAGTTGGCCTGAAAATATTGAGTATAGCCTTAATTTTGTCTCGGTTCACCTCTATGCCTCTTTGAGACACAATGAAACCTAACAATTTTTCGGCTAGTATTCCAAAGAAGCATTTCTTCGGGTTAAGCATGATGTTGTATTTTCATAGATTGGCGAACGTCTCTTCTAAGTCGGAAATCAGCGTTTCCTTCTTTTTGGACATCACCGCGATATCATCCACGTATGCATGTACATTGCGTCCGAGTTGGTCATGGAGGCAACGCTGCATCGTGCGCTGGTACGTAGCTCCTGTGTTCTTCAGCCCAAAGGGCATCGTAATAAAATAGAAGGTTCCGAAGGGGGTTATGAATGAAGTCTTGACTTTGTTAAATTCCTTCATCCGGATTTGGTGATAACCGGAATATGCGTCGAGAAACCAGAGGAGTTCCGATCCTGCCGTAGAATCGATGACTTGATCAATTCTAGGCAGAGCGAACGGATCTTTTGGACAAGCCTTGTTCAAGGCAGTATAATCAACACATATCCTTAAATCAGTGGTGTGCTTTTTAGGGACCATTACAGGATTGGCCGACCACTCAGTGTGGATGACCTCTTCTATGAATCCGGCTAACTCGAGCCGTGCTAGTTCCTTAGCTATTGCCTTATGCTTTTCATCACCAAACCATCGTAAGGACTGTTTGACGGGTTTAGCGTTCGGGTTTACATTTAGAGAGTGCTCGGCAAGTTCCCTAGGTACTCCGGTCATGTCAGATGGCTGCCATGCAAAGATATCTTGATTTACTTGGAGGAACTTGCCGAGCGTGCTTTTCTATGCGCTATTTAGGCCTACGCCTATCTGGGTCACCTTGGAGGGGTCATCATCCTTCAATGGCACCTGCTTCGTCTCTTCTGATGCCTTGAACTCCGGATTTGGCTTTGTCACCTCCTTCTTTGTTGCAGGCATCTCGGACGGATCTATGCTCTTCTTGATCTCCTGGTACTCCTGGGCATGCAGCACGGCTTCGGCAAAGGCGGCATTTCCATCCTCGCACTCTCGCGCTTTCTTCGGGTCTCCCCTGATGGTGATCACGCCGTTGGGACCTGGAATTTTCATCATATTGTAAATGTAACACGGGCGAGCCATAAAAGCCCAGTAAGCCGGACGTCCGAATATAGCGTGGTATGCGCTCTTGAACGGGACTACTTCGAAGGAAAGTGCCTCCGTCCAATAATTCTTTGGAGTTCCAAAAGTAACATCCAAAGTGATCTCTCCCAGGGAATTAGCTTGTCTTCCCGGGACAACTCCGTGAAAGATCGCAGAGCTATGGTTCAGCTGTGTTTCCATAGAGAATATTGATGCTGCTACCACTGTCCATGAGGGTCTTGGAGAAACCATAACCGTCAATAAGTGGGTTGACGATTAAGGTGTATTTTCCTCGCCTGTGTAGCTTAGGCGGATGATCAGCACAGTCAAATGTGATTGCCACCTCCGACCAGTCCAGATATTGAGAGACAACCGGCACTGTTGCATTGAGCTCGTGGAGAACTGCTTTCTTGACCTTTGCTGGTTGAGATCCGAGGAAGGTGACGTAAGTGTCTTTCTTGGTGGGAAAAGTTTTCTTCCCCTCCGGCTTGGGATTTGAAGCGTCGGCTTCCTCCATGTCGGAATCTTCCTTGGTCTCCTTGTCCTTTTCGGGATTTTTCTTTCCCTTCTTCTGCTTAGCTTTGTAGCCCGCGGTGTCATCTCTCTTGATGTCGTTGTTAAAACGACACTCAGCGTTGGTGTGGGACGAGCCCCCATTGGCGTCCAAGTGATGCACACATGGGTTATTGGCAATGTCGGCCCAAGTGTAGGTTTTGCCTGGTTGTTGCTCTCCTCTACCTTGGACCCTTGATGTCCCACGGCCACGCCCGCGGCCTCCGCCACGTCCTCCTCGTCCCCCAGACCCGGAAACGGTAGTAACCACTGCTGTTTCCGCGTTGGGTTTTTCTTCCGAGGTATTTTTGCGCTTCTGAGCTTGTTGCTTTGGTTGTTTTGCCGACTGAGGCACAACCAGGACATTGAGTAATCCCTCTACATCGTCGTCAACATCTGCATACTTGCTCGCTGTTTCTATCATCTCTCCTAGATCATTGACCTTGTCACACTTCAAGCGGTGTCGTAGTAAACCAATTGGGAGCCCTGCGATGAAAGCTTCAATCGCGGTTTGATCGTTTACTCCTTCACATGAGTTCTTGGTGTCGATCCATCATCCGAGGTAATCCCGGCAAGTTTCTCCGGCTTTCTGGGTGCAACGCTATAGGTCTCCAACCGTATAGGGCCTCCGATAGGTGCCTTCGAAATTCCGAAAGAATGCACTTTGCATGTCATACCAGTTGTGGTTGGTGTTCTCCGGAAGTTCATTTAGCCATGATCGCGCCGTCTTCCGCAACATAAGTGGGAGATATCGGGTTGCGACCAGGCTGTTTCCGCCTTTGGCGATGCAGCAAGCTTGGAAGAAATCCTGTAGCCAGGTATCTGGCCGAGCAAAGCCGTCGTAGGCTTGGATGTGCCTTGAGATAGCAAATCCTTCCGGGAATTTTGTAGCTCTAACACGTCGTCCAAAACACTTTGGGCCCACGTAGAAATCGTCGTTCTCGTAGCGCCGCGCCTCTATATTGGAGTTGATCCTATGCCTTGTGTCGTTCGGGGATAGAGATCGTCCCGAAAGTCGGCTGTGGCTGCGGTGCCTTGGAGCCAGACTTCGGCTTCTGCCACCACTTCCTCCGCCATGTCGTCCTCCTTGCCCTCCTTGGGGGTCGTTGTGATAACTGCCTGGTGGAGGGGGTGGGGCAGCTGAATTGTTTCCGGCTGATCGCCGGCCTCCGTCCGGAGCGTCATTATTCCGGTTCCGGGGAGGTTCTTGACTATGACGAGCCCTCTACCGGCTTGTTCCAGCATGGTTTCCATCGTTCCTTCATACGTCGTTCCCACCATGGTGAGGCTCAGCCGGACGGCTCTCATGTCTAGGAGGTGTCATTCTCTGACGATCCTCCTCCCGAAGTTTCTCCTTATCTTCTCCCTTTCGATCGTTGAATTCTCGTCGGGGAGGGTTCCTCGGATTCACTGCAGCGGTCACGTCTTTCTCGGCCGCTGGAGCGACATTGCTCCAGTTATGTGTAGTTCTGTGATGTTGTCCCGACGATCCGGTTCTTGAGTAATTGTCTTCCCTGCGTTCGGGGTGATGGTACTGTGCCCGAACATAATGGGATCTTACGTCAGCCCATGCCGGATCTGTGCGACATTGGTCAGAATTCGGGACCAGTTTTTGACTTCCGGATAGGGCGACCTTCTGCTGCTCTAGTCCCTTATTGAGTAGCTTGATACCCAAACGGATCTCCTCCAGTCCTGGATTAGTCGATAGAATTTCTCGGGCTGCCACGGTATTCTGTACTAGGGTTGGGTATACCCAATATCCGTTGCTGTCTTTCCGTGGCTTCCCCATCTCATCCCCAAAAAGGATGGCACGGACACGTGGGAATTGGTCATCATTGGTGTGATGATTCCGTGTCTTCTGATGCAACCGAGACATGTACTCCTTGGTTGACATGCATTTCTTCTCCACCTCAATGTTTTTGGCTTCATCGAGGAGTTGTTGATGACGCGCTTCTAGGGCTTGGGCCCTTTCGTCCAGCTCATCTGCAGTGAGTTCTGCAGCTGTAAGGATAGGTGTGGTTAATGCGGCATCGATGAGTTTACGCGCACCTTCTGTGATCACGTGCCCATCCACCGATGCTTCTTTTTTCGGCTCGTCTGAGATAAGTGCTCCATCCGAGTCTTCCTCGTATTCCTCGGCAATCACCTCCTCTATGAGAGGGTCTTTTACCGGGGTCTTGTTCTTCTTGTTTGCCTTCTTGGCAGCGCCGGTAGCAAAGACGGCTTTGGGTCCGTTTCCCGGAGTCAAGTTCTGATCGGTACTTTCGGACATCTGGACTTCGGGATTATCTCCGACGTCCATGTCATCCTGCGCTTTGGGAGAGTGTTCCCCGGATCCTTCATCCATGGCTTCTCCTTCTTCTGCAGCTTTGGAGTTGTACTCCTCTTCATATTCCGCGGAGAACTTTTGGAAGTCTGCCGACGTCATAGATTCATCCAAAGATGCGGGAACGTCGGCGTTTGTTCCAATTGCCTCCAGCACCGAGTCGGTGTTTTCTCCAGCATCGGCAGAGCCGGATCCAGATCCCACGTATCCGACGAAGTGCGATGCGTGCTTCCTGAGGTACCTGCGGCTTTCGTGATCAGCCATATCGAAACTTTTAATGGTCTCGAGGATTTCATCTGCGCTTGCGCCCTGTAGTATCATACATCTTAATGTGTACCTGAGGAAAGGCCTGTCTGTCCCGGCATCGTCAGAGCCGGAATCAGTGTCGTTGATATGCTCCTCCTGGATTTCGACTTCCACGCGTGGGTCGATCTGGGATTCGGCTTCTCCGAGGAGATCCACTCCAGATTCGACTTGGACCGTGAGGTCTTCTTCAGGCTCAGATTTCTCCACTATCTCCGCAACTGGTGCGGGCTGGGTGGGTTTTGGGTTTTCTGAGATCCGGAACTTTGCCGCCTCTGCGGACAAAGGGGACCTAGAAGATTCTTCTGCCTCTATCATCACCGCTAGGGTGGGTTGGGCAGGTTCAGCGAAACCGATGTAAACATCGATCTCGCCAAAAGACATGATTGTATAGGCAGTCACGACCTCCCTAGCCGGAATCCAAGTCTCGTCGAGAACGATGAGAGGGATGTCGCTGGCGTAGAGGATGCGACCGACGGCGATGGTCTCGCCGATTCCGATTCTTGCAGATTCCGCTCGGAACGCAGATCCGAAGCTCACTTGTTCCACGGTGGGTGCCAACTGTCATCGGATTGAGGACAAGTACGCCATGAGGGGGTCCTCGAGGAGTGCAGAAGAGAGGGGTGTGAGACGTACGGTATTCCGGGACGGTGAGCACACAAGTTTACCCAGGTTCGAATCCGTCGGCTTTGGATGAATCCTACTCCTGCTAGCAATCCAGTAATACGGCAGAGCCGGAATATGGGTTACAAGGGTATCGCCTGTGCGAGTTGAGGGTCTAAAGTATTGGGTTGTGCCCTAAAGGCT
Source organism: Avena eriantha (assembly GCA_910589775.1). Lineage (NCBI taxonomy): Eukaryota > Viridiplantae > Streptophyta > Magnoliopsida > Poales > Poaceae > Avena > Avena eriantha. Next base: position 225,890,767 of record OU342742.1, read on the forward strand.
CTCCCTAGGCCGGTTTATATAGATATCCGGCTTAGGGTTTACAGGAGAGATCAATCCGGCTACGACTAAGAGTTGGTTACAGAGTACATCTTGAACTACAAGTAACATTACGGGCCTAAGTCGGTAAGTCTTCTGGGCCTTCCCGTAGCCGGATTGGACTCCGTCTTCTTTACCTGACTGGGCCACCCATGAAGCAAAGCTCTAACCCGAAGTGGGCCGCCCTGGTCAGTGATGAACTGTGAGGATACCCGGAAAGTATATCCCCAATACCTGCACCGTTGGACACTTGCACCTGATCCTTTCCACTGTAGTGCTCGTAAGCCGGAAGACGTGTCAGCTCGCTCGCCAGGTGATCCATCGTCCCTGAATCCATGATCCAAGGGTTGTTGTTGTAAGTTGTCATAGCAGCATTGCTGGCACGTTGCTATGAAGGCTGATAGTTGGGGTTGTAGTGGTTGCGGCAGTCCTTGGCTTCATGCCCCCAGTTGCCGCAAAACTGACAACGTGGTCTCTAGTGGCGCTGGCAGTTGTTCCTTCCGCCATTGCAACCATTGTTGTTGCGACCACCGTCATTGCGGTCCTTGTTCCAGCTGCCATTGCGGCCTCCATCATTGCGATCATAGCCGCCATTCTAGCCGCCATTGCGGCCTCCATCATTGCGGCCATAGCCGCCGTCATTGCAACCATAGCCACCGCCATCCTGTCGACCACCATCATTGCGGCCGTAGCCACCGTTCCCGCTGTTGCGGGCCTTCCCTTGCTGGCCATCATTGATGTAGGGGCAGTAGGAGGATCCGCTCCCTTGGTAGGCGGGGTTAGGACACGTTGCCGCTTTTACCGAGGACGACCATCCCTCGACATGCGCTTGCTACGCTTGGAGAGCCTCAAAGGAGAGGATATGCGAGTAGAAGTCGGAGTAGGAGATTGACTGGTCGCCGACGGTGAGCGACGCGGTGATGGAGTTGTACGCAGAGCCGAGTCCGATGATGATATAGTCGATGAGTTCGTCGTCGGACACGGGAGCTCCAGTGGCGGCCATAGCATCTGCGAAGGACTTCATCTTGTGCATGTACGCGGTGGTGGAGAGATCTCCCTTCCGCGTAGACGTCAGCTGACAATGGATGTGGCGGACATTGGCGCGACTCTGAGTGCCGTACATGGCATGGACACCGTTCCACACCGCAACAATGCTTTCGCAACCGATGAGCTGATTGGCGATATCGGGCTCCATGGAGCCGAGGAGGAGTACGACGACCGCTGGTCCTGAGACCACCAGCGAACGTACTCCGGGTTGACCATAGTGACAGCCTTGTCGTCTTCTCCCTCCGTGATGGTCTTCTCGGGCGCCGCGACGGTTTCATCAAGGTGAAGATGGAAACCGACGCCGGAGAGATTGGGGAGAAGGATGCCCTTCTAGAGGTTGAAGTTGCCTGCCTCCAAGCGAACTGAGATCGTGGGAACGACCCCAAAGGAAACGGTTGCGGTCGAGGAGGAAGTCATGGCACCGACGACCGTGGAGAGCTGGAGGGAAGACGACGCCATCGCGGCCGCGGAGGAGAGGTATCTCGGCGGCGGCGGCAGATGGATCGCACAGCGACGGCGGACGGGACTCGCGGCGGCTGTGGGCTCTCATACCAAGATTGAAAAGAGGATCTAGGTTTTTGTGCATGGGTCAAAAGCCCTGTACGTGTTGCACTTATATAGTTACAACCACATACAAGTTACATACGTATACCACACGTATACGTGATACACGACAAACGGGTTAATCTAAATACAATTCTAGCATTCACCACAACCTAGGTTTCGGGGGTAGGGGATGGGGTAGTGGATTGCGGGGGAGAACTAGAAGTGAGATATAGGTGGGATCACACTTTACCCCCTTTCCTCGATCGGGTAACAATACCATCATACATGCCCAAATAATGGTGAACAATTGTACATATATAAGCTATGATGTGGCATATTGGTTATGGTACCGAGCTAAATGAGCAAACTTACGAGTTTTAGTTCTGTCGTTTGTAAACAATTCGAACCGAGATGCCTCATTAGTTAGACGAGCTTTAACGTGTCGAGGCGAGCCAACTCGGCTCGAATTTCAGGCCATTGGTTTCTCGCTAATTATTAAGTTGATACTCCTTATACTCACTAATATAGCACCGCCTCCAGTATAAGATTATTTCTCTTTTGTTACACAACTCGCAACTCACAACAAGATCTCTCAGGATAGAAACTCACAAGTTTTTTTTTGAAAAAGAGGCAAAGTCTACAGTCTTTGCCATCATTTGATGCAAGCGGCCAATTTTTATCTCAAAAGATACAGATACAACCTGGTGCACGCAGGCTCCATCACACACAAAAAATGAACTAGGTGGACATGCCCGCTTTGCCGCGTCGCCTACAGTCTATTTAGCAGAGTGTGGTAGGTGTGTTATACTTACTGCTGGTAACACATTTTGTTTTGTTTATGTTACCATAAATGAAATATATGAGCATGTACGAGATTGAGTGTTTTAATCGGTAAACAAATGTGTCATTTACATGTTAGACATGTCTGAAATTGAGAGATCTGACCTTAGATACAAGAAATAGGCCCTTATTTCATATTGAAGGTCATAAGCAACATATGGGTACCAGTGTTTCTTCAAGTAAAAAAAAAGGTACATCGAGCAAACTTCAAACAAAAACACATCGAGCAATAGACCAAGTTCAGTACCGCAAGAAAGCGGCATGTTACATGATCAAGGTAAAAAACTAATGATGTTAAAACAAGCTAACTTATGAAGATCACACGGTAACCTTATTCGACTGGCTCAAAATTGATGCTTGCAACTATTTAGATTGCAGAGCTTCAAGAGAAGACACAACTTTGTATTCAACACTTATAAATGGTTGAATTATTAAATAATTAGTTTAGTCAATATAGACAACCAGATTACATATATACTAATTCTATGCAGGAGTTATACTTGATATATTTCAAATTATTCATTAATTCAATATAATTTAAAAGAGAAGGTATGGCTGGAAGTTGCCACAAATCTTTACATAAAAGCAAGATGTAATAATATGTAATCAAGTTTGATAATTTATGTACATGAAAATGAAAAATAGAAGTTATAACATTTCTTTTGGACCCACTTAGTTGATGGACCCGCATCTTCATTAATCGTAGAGCATGATCCAAGTTAAGGGCACTAATTTTTTTGTTAACTCTATGAATTTACACAAGCATCTCACGTATTCTCGAAATATGCTAATATATTCAAAATAAAATTCAGTTGTAGAGCTTAAGAGGGGACAAAATCAGCTTATTCTGCTTTGACATAATAATTGTTGAAGTTACATGAAACGTGTCCGTTTTTCGCAAGGCGCGATCATTTCTTGCCCTGTTAGCTCTTCATGCTTTCCGTTCTGCGATTCTTCTATTCGGTTACTGTAGATTCCGGGTTCTGGCCAATCTCTCTATGCCGCGTCATCGCATGCCTCACGAGGCTTCTTCTTTTCAATTCCTTTTTTATGCCATCCGTCCCTAATTTTTCTAGTCAAAGTGGTGAGGATGATGTAACATCTTCGCGTAGTCCCGCATAGAAGCGTCTCTACCCGAGCCTCCGCCTCTCTCTCACCCCCACCATCCCACGCGCTCACCGCCTTCTTATCTTCCTCACCACCATAAAAGTGTGGCGGCGAACGGGTGCGTGAGGTCGGGGACGACGTTGAATCGGTACTAAGCAGGTTCGAGGTGGGGAAGCAGAGGCAGCCAGCGCTGGATGCGGGAGCTGGATGGGAGGAGGTGGCCTCGTGAGTGTAGGGGGCGAAGGGAGCGGAGGTGAGAGGAAGAGTTCGGGAGCGGAGGTGCCTTCTCCTTTTCAATTCCTTTTCTCCGCTATCTGTCCCTGATTTTTCCAGTTAAAGCGGTGAGGGTGATGTGACATCTTCGCGTAGTCCCGCATATGATCGTCTCTATCCGTGCCACCCTCTCTCTCACTCCCACCATCCCACGTGCTCACCTCCTCCTTATCTTCCTTACCACCGACAAAGCGTGGCGGCGTATGGGTGCCCGAGGTTGGAGACGATGTTGAATCTGTACTGGGCAGGTTTGAGGTGGGGAAGGAGAGGCGACCGACGTGGATGTGGGAGCTGAACGGGAGGCGGTGGCCTCGTGAGTGGAGGGGACGGAGGGAGCGCAGGTGAGAGGAAGAGCTCGGGAGCGTAGGGGACGACAGATGTTGCTAGGGGAGATGGAGGATGGTCTGGGATGGGCGGGAGCTCAGGTGGAGGGGAACAGGATCGAGATGTGGTGGGGGTGGGGGCGGGGATAGGAGGGATCAGCTCGTAAGACTTCGATCAACACCTAAAACGGTACGGTTGAGATGACTCATAGTGAAAATCAGACGGGCAGAAACACGCGCGCGGGTAGATGGCCTCAGATGGCTCGCTTTTGCTCAGACTTAATCTATAGTATAATACAAGAATGCACCTGTGCATTACTGATTCTCTATTTATAAACCGTGGGCCAAACAGATTGAATAACTCACAGCTACTCCCTCAATTTCGAAATATAAAATGTTTTAGCTTTATGAATGAAACGTATCTAGACTCCTTTTAATGTGTACAGAGTGAACCTCTATGAACCTACACATTAAAAGTAGTCTAGATATATTTTTTCTTCACAAAACTAAAACATCTTATATATTATAAAACGGAGGCAGTAGATAACACTTTAACATGAGTTCAGACGCAGTTCACTCCTTTTGTTTCATAAACCAAAATCCAAAAAAGGCCAAACGAAAAAGAAGTCGAGGTTCTTGTAGAAGTAGAGAACGCAACAAATATAAGAAATAAACACTTCCATACGATTTAACTACTCTTCATGCCCTGCCCTCACCTTGTCCTCCTCGCTCATCCTGCACTCGAGGTAGTACGCCGTGACGATGGCGACGGTAAGAACGTACACAGCGTTCCGCGACAAGTCGCGAATGCCAGCATAGGCAAGTCTTTCCACGGAGCTTGTCGAGGGCAACATTACGCCGAGATCGTCCACCAGCTTTCTGACTGCGCTATCGAGCACCCACGTCAGGGCGGCGCAGAGAGCGGCCTGTGTCTTCTTCCCGCGCACGAGCTGCCACGCGCGCCCCACCGCGGTCTGGCCGCGCCGCCCGGGCTCCGCCGTCGCCGCCACTCTGGCCACCGCGCAGACGACCCTGAAGTACGAGCGGGAGATCAGCAGCACGAGCTGGAGAAGCGGCACCCACGCAGACTCAGATCCGTGCGCGGCCGGCGCGAGCAGAGAGAGCGGAGAGAGAAGCACCAGGAACACGTAGACGGCCACGAGGAACGCCGCTCTCATGAGCGAGTCCGACACGAGGACGTCGGTCTCGATGGAGCCCCACAGCACGTCGCCATTGATTACCTTGCCCAGGCAGGAGGCAAGCGTCGGGCGCTAGCCGGAGCACGACGCGACCGTGGCGGAGACGACGGCAATCTTGACTGCCGGTGGGAAGGCCATGCGGGCGGTGCGAGACACGGTTGGTGGGCGTCGCTCGTGAGGGACTTAAGGAGGAAGATCGCCGAGTTGCTGGCGATGGATAGCGCCGATAGCAGCGCGAAGAGGCCGAAGCTGCGAAGCGGGAGGAGCCCGGCGTTCTTCAGGAAGGTGAAGAGTCCCCGTGCCGGTGCTCGTTCGCCTCGGGCAAGCGCGGTGTCTGCCATGGCCGGCGTTCGACAATCCAAGATCCGTACACGCTGCCCAACGCTAAGTTTTGTCCTTTAAAACCGCGATGCAGTTTCCAACATATGCTTCCATTCCAAAATATACAACCCCAAATTACCGGGACCGACACGTATATTTAGCTGATTTAGCTCTTGGCCGAATAGGAAGGTCTCGGGAAGAGGGCGGCGTTCTTTAGGAAAGTGAAGGTAGAGTCCCCGTGCGGGTGCTGATGCTGGTTTGGCTTCATCGGGCGGGCGCAATGTCCGCCATGGGGTTCGATTCTAGTAAAACTGATGATACCCCGCATGTTGTTGCGGAATCATTAGCTGTTGTAAAAGAAAATAAAAAGGAAAATGATGTGGTTCCCCTCGGAGGATCTCGTCGTCGCGTTGTCCTGCTCGTGCGCCGCTGGATCGGACGCGATCGAACCGTTCAGTGCGCGCCACATCGACCCTTCCCCCCCACCCGAGTAGTGCCGTGACCCCGCGCCCGCACCCGCACCCATGTTAGTTCATTCGGAGACGCAGGCGACCGAGACGGAGACGCAGGCGACCGCGTGGCGAGGCCGCTCGTCGACAACGAGGGCTGTGGTCGGTGATGGCGTCGCCGACGGTCAGATCTTCCAGTTCGTCTCCCTCTCCTCCTTCTTTCTGGCTTCTCTCCCAGCGCACGCGCTCGATTTCCCCTTCAATTTCTCTAACCCTAGGTTGCCATCGTTTGCTGTAGGGCAAAAATCTCGGATGGTGGTCGGGGATGGCGCTCGATTGAAGAAGAAGACCGGTCGGAAGGGGAAGCTAACCGGCGCGGCCTTATCCATGGCGGTGAGTTCATCTTCGTCTCCGCCAGTTAGGATTAGGATTTTCCTCCATTTTTGTTGGGTTCCCCTTCGTGTTGTTTACCGTGTACTCGGTGCGGTTGGATTAAGGTTCTAGTGTCTGAATTGATCCTGCAACTACTCATATCTGTAAGGAACTGTAATTTGCTAGGTTTTTGCTCCTACAACTACTAAATATTTAAGTAATCTTTTGATTGATTTTTGATGTTTGCTGCAATGTTGCTTGATGTGGTGCCCTATACAACTATGAATCTTTTGTTGTTTTTTGGTTGTTTTCAGTAGCTTTTATAGACAGACTTGTCCTTAGTTTTTCGTTTTTGCTACAATGTTGCTTGCTTGATGTTCCCCATTCAAATAGTGTTTGCTACAACGTTTCTTGATGTGATGCCCCATAAAAATAATTTTGCCAGATTATGCATGTGCCCTACCTTTTTAATTGTTTCGGTAGCTTTTATAGGCAGATTTGTCCTTACTTTTCTACCCTTAAAGCAGATTTTTTGTTTTAATGCAGCTGCTACATTATCAATTAGTTTTGCTGCATTGAGTTTTGTTTTTCGTGTTTGATGTTGTGCAGGAGGATAGGGCAAAGACATGGATGGCAAAAAACCGCCTATCTGTGAAGCGTTTGCTCACCCTAGCGCAAGGTCTTAATCCCGAAAAGCGAGCAGTTATTGCTACGAAGAGTGCGTTCAAAGCTTATTTAGATGTGTCGCTATTCAGGATTCCTAGTGGGTTGATAGATTACATTGCATTGCACACTGATATAAATCTATGGGAGTATAAAACACGCAAAAACATGATGGTTTTCACAAGAGATATGGTGAAGAAGGTGTTCGGAATTCGCTGCGGCAACAAACCTATAGAGCTCCTGAATAAAAGTGACCCCTACGAGCTTCGAAACATTTACAAAGCTGGCAGCACCAGGGCTGAGGTAGCTACTGCAGTTGATTTTCTCAAATCATGTGCCAACACAGATGAAGCAACGATAATCCGGACATGGGATCTTCTTTTCTTGGCTCTCATGGTTGCTCCTAAGAGCTCTAACAATATTAGCATTGAATATCTTGCCTCCATGGTTGACCTCACCAAGACCGATCAGTATGCTTGGGATGAGCACCTTCTGGATTTAGCTATGACACAAGTGGATCATATTCGGAAGCAAAAGGCGATGCCACTGAAGCTCACCGAGGGAGAGAAAAAAATATGAGTTCTGGATCACTGGCCCTTTTTCTTTTCTTGGTGTATGTTATTCCTCTTCATTCCTTTTTTAGTTTGGTTTATGATTCGTTCAACTTTTTGTTTATGTGCCTTACTAGTTTGTTGTTTCATTGCCTATAACAGGTTGCATACATGGACCATTTGAGCTTCCCGCGAGACTGTGGCCATGTATTCAACAAGTCTCTGCCAAGAGTACGCTTCGTGACAAACAGTGACTTCGATTTTCTTGTGGAACATGAACTTGAGCTTAAGATATTGAACAATACTACAGTTTTCGGTTGGTGCCCGGTACGGCATTTTTGGCAGCTTTTCAACGTGAATTTTTTTGTTTCCTTTTTATGCTTTGTTTATCATCTTACTACATCCTCATTGTGTGTAGTTCCTCCCACTGTCGGACACTCCGTACAACACTGATCCTGTTGATGAGAAAGAATGAAGTCAACCTTTCAGCTTCGTTGAATGAATGGCTTGTGTTTCCTTGTAGCCAAGAACTGGAGGTATAGAATCTGCTGCATTGATGTTCCAGTATTGCTACATTGCCTAACATAGTTTGCTAACTTAGGCTTAAAAAACTGCTGCCATGTATGCTTCAACTTGTTTGCACTAATTTGTCTGTTAGTAACATTGAAGCTGCAAAACTGTTTAGTTCTTGCTACATTAGATTTTATAGTTTGCTACATTAGTTTTAATTTTTTTGCTTCATTAGTTTTCTGTAATTGCTACCTTCTTTTATTTTTGTTTTGTGTTACCAATAGGTACCTGCTCGCTTCAAGCACTTGGATGAGAAGCATAAGGCTATTTGGGCATCTGATGGTGAATCAATAGTGAAGAATCTTGCTGTTGGGTTGAAACGGATGCATTACCAATGCATGGCTGCTCTTTTGGTCGACATTGATTCACAATTGAAAGAAGGAGATGGTCCTAGCATTGTGTTTCCATCTGATGTAGTAGTAGACGATGAAGAAGAACATGAAACTGTGAACAAGGAGCAAGAAACCTATGATGGTTTGGACAAGTCTGCTGATGTTGATGCAAAAGCATATGCAGCGAAAGAGGATGTCACTAAAGCAAAAGAGGATGATACAGAAGCAAGAGAGGATGAATCAAAATAAATTGAGACAGAATCTAAAGGTGGCAAGCATCAAGAGTCTGAGGCATACACACATGTTGACATCCCGGATATGCCACCGACTGCTGTAGTCTTGGATTCATCACCCATGGGAGGAATTGATGTCCCAGAGCAGCAACCTGTTGATAGCCCAGTCAGGTCACCGTGGCGCCGTGACCCATCCCCTTATCCTCCACATATAGACCCCGAAGATTGGAATCGTGCTCCTGAAGCTCCAGGGTTTGACCTGCTTTCGCAAGATTCTGTTGGTGATGAAGCAGACGCAGGTATACCAGCTGTCAAGGTACCAGATTCTACTGTCTCTTTTGCTGCTGAGACGACCAGTGTAGTGGACTGATGTCTACGCACTTCTATTCTTGTAGACAGTTGTTGGGCCTCCAAGTGCAGAGGTTTGTAGAAAAACAACAAGTTTTCCCTTAAGTGGATCACCCAAGGTTTATCGAACTCAGGGAGGAAGTGCTCTTAGGTATTCCCTCTCAAGCCACTCTGCAATCAAGATACAAGAAGTCTCTTGTGTCCCCAACACACCCAATACACTTGTCAGGTGTATAGGTGCACTAGTTCGGCGAAGAGATAGTGAAATACAAGTGGTATGGATAATTATAAGTGGTAACGGTGCTAGAAAATAACTTGATGGGGTGGAAGAGACTAAAGGCAAACTGAAATAGAGATGGAAGCAAGCAAACATGTAACAGATCTAGTAGCAAACGGTGTTTCAATGCTTAGAAACAAGGCCTAGGGATCATACTTTCACTAGTGAACACTCTCATATAAATATATTCTCTTTATGATACTACTCTTAACTACTCTCCGGTTGGACACTCTAATCGATGTTAGGGCTATAACATCACACCTCAAAGTAAGCCTTTCCCATCTAGAAAACCCCACACTGTCACCTTGAGTACTAGATGAGTCCAACAAACACCACAATTTCATAGAAACATCCAACTCCAAATATAACTCATAACAAGTATTTGTAATCTCTAGCCTAAGTGCCACCATGGTGAGCACGCTGTCACTTTCACACACATGGGGAGAGCAAAGATCTATTAAAGCACTTGAGTAGCAAGGTAGATCTACTTGGTTACAAAGCTCATGATCTTAATAAGATCATGCATAGAGAGAGATATGAACACATAGCTACCGGTAGAACCCTTAGCCTCGAGAGAGAACTACTCCCTCCTCATCATGGGAATCAGCAACGGTGATGGAGATGGTGGTGGAGATCGATGGAGATGGCTCCAGGGGCACTTCCCCGTCCCGACAGGGTGCCGGAACAGAGACTTTATGTCCCCCAAATCTCCCCTTCGATGGCGGCGGCGCTGCGGAACTTTTCGTGGCTGGAGGCTTGACTATTTAGGGTTTTCGCATCGGGGGCTTCTTATAGGCGAAAGGGCAAGGTCGATGGAGGCCGGAGGGGCGCACACCACATGGTGGCGCGGCTAGGGTGGACCCGCGCCACCCTATGGTGTGGCTGGCCCTGGCCCTCCTCCGTCTCGTCTTCTGGCTCCAGATGACTTCCGGTAAAATAGCGACTTTGGCTTTTGTCTCGTCCAATTCCGAGAATATTCATTTTCTGACTTTCTGGAACCAAAAACAGCAGAAAACAAGCAACTGGCACTGTGGCATCTTGTTAATAGGTTAGTCCAAGAAATCATATGAAAAGTACTCCAAAGTGTGGACAGAACATAATAAAGTAGATAAAACCAAGCATGGAACATCAAAAATTATAGATACATTTGCAATGTTTCATGGAGCCAGCTGAAGTATGTATGTTCCTTCATCCTTTGCAGCATTTTTTACATTGTTATGTAGTGCTTCTCCCCTAAATTTGTCGTGTGTGTAAAAAAATGATTTTTTTGTCTCTGCAAGGTGTTGTGATGGTTGATGGAAGCTTTGGGATGGTCGCACATGAGAAGAAGACGAGGTTCAAGAGGACATCAAAGGTTGATCTTACACCTCCATAGGTTAAGAAGACCAAGGTCTTTAAAGATTAGGATGAAATCTATTCCAAGTTTTTCTTAAATGGAAGGACAACGAAGAGGCTCACAAAGAAGAGGAAGGATAAGGGCCATGGGCAGTGAGTTTTCTGTCAGCTATTTTTTGCTTTAGAAGCTATTGAATTCTGCTACAATTGATTTATTTTTTAGCTCATTAAGTGTATATTTTTATTACACTGATTTTATGTCTTGTTTTCTTTCCTATTTTTATGTGGATGCTTCATTAGTTGTTTATTTATGCTACAATTGTGTTATCCAGTGGCTTTTCTACTATTAAAAAGTAGAAACATCAGTATTCCTAAGTTGATTTTTTTTATGTTTTTGGATATGCTTCAACTATTTTTTTCTTCAGAAGCTGTTGATTTCTGTTACAATTGTTTTAACTTTTAGCTCACTAAGTGTATTTTTTTGCTACATTGATTAGATGTCTTTTAATATTTCATGTTTTTGGATATGCTGCATCTATTTTATTGCTTCCTTAATGTTATTCAGTAGCTTCTTTAGTACATATTTTTTGCTACATGATTATCCTGTTTTCTGTTCTTCCCAATTTGTGCAAAATCTTTTCTGTTTTCTATTCTTCCTTCAAATTGCTACATGACTTTTTGTTTCTTACTTTGCAGGAAATGTTTTGTGCAAATTGGACGCTACTTTTGCACATACAAGGGTTTTAAAGAATCTTTGAAGCCGCGAGCATATCTTAGTACCGAGGTGATGGACGTGTGGATTGAGAAGTTCAACCACGAGGCTTTAATTGTTTGCAAAAATAGTGCACGCCAAAGAAAGAGATATGCATTCACGCATCACATTGTGGTGAGTAAGACATTGCATAGTACTTTTTTTGGTACATTCCTGTCATCTAACTCTGTTTTTGTTACCTTGGATAACAGGAAATACTGATTGTTGATCCCAAGACATTCAACGCAGCAGGTTGTATGGATGAGTTCAATGAACAGTGTGCAAAGTTCAAGATTCTCAAATGTGATATTGTGATTTATTTTTCCTTTTTATTTTGCTACTATTCTCTTTATTTTTTGCTGCTATTCTCTTCATCTTGTAGCAAGATCTGCTGAATGTACCTCTATATGTCGCTTAATCAGGTTTTATTTACATACTGCGAGATAGCTCTACTTTCCTACTGTGAGAAATGAGCACTGGGCTGTACCTACTGTCAAATTAATGATGAAGCAATACCACATCTTTGATTCGATGAAGATAGACAAAGGGGCTGGTGTCTTGCATGATCTTGCGCGGAATCTGGTCAGTACTGTAGCAAGACATATGCATGTTATTTTTCAGTAGCTTCCTTCCTTTCTTAACAATCCTTTTTTGCTTCAATGGTGTAGTTTTCAAACTTCACCACTCTTCTCAATGCGTCAAAGAAAGCACGTAAACTTGCTGAAGAGATGGAGCTATACCTTCTCAAAACTCCTGATCATCCGCAGCAAGTAACATTGTAAGTTTTCATATTTTAGCATCTTATTTTTTTTCCAAATGATTCCATTATTAGTTTATTGCTCATATGGTGGTTCTTATTTGCTTCTTTTATTTATTTTTCAGATTTGACTGCGGTTTCTTTGGCATACTGTTCATGGAGAATTTCAATGGCAAGATCATGGCGGAATTTGACAATAACTACTGCCCGGATCTTCGTAGGACCCTTGCAGCAGATATCATCGAAGCAAGGGAAAATAAAGAGTTGGCTGTGAATCTCATGGAGGAGGAGTTGAATCCAAAGTAGCTTAGCATATGTAGCAGCAGTAGTGAGCAAAAAGCATTTTGTTAGCTCAAACACTTTCCTTGTCTATTTGACTATTGCCTTTTGATATAACCATGAATTATGGTTCGGTGTACTCGCATAACTAGTTTTTGTGCTATTAACACAAATGGTAATGACAATCTGGTGTTGATGATTATTTCCTCCTTTTGTCTTGCCCTGTTATTTTTTTGAACAAATACCGAGATCCTTCATGCTTGTAGTAAAAAAACATGTTTTGTTACATTTGTGTTATATAAATGCTACAATCTATTGTATTAACTGCTGCAATAGTAAATAGGACATGCTACCTATGTGCGGCAGATTTTTGCATCGAATTTTATGACAACACATGCCAGATTTTTTTATGTATTTGCTACATACGAACAATTGACATGCTATAAATGTAATTAATCCCATAAACAAGGGAAATTCTACTTGAGTTATTCATCCCAAAAACTATGAAATCTGGACATATTTTGATTTTTGCTACATTATAAGAGCAGAAATGCTAGCATAGTTGAACTTTGTTGCTCACAATGTAATAAATAATTGCTGCCAGATAATGTACCAGGATGACAATAATCAGAAATATGGAGAACTTTTCATATTGCTACACACACATGAAGGAGAACTTTTCATATTGCTGCACACACTTTTCAGAAATTGTACAGATAGGATGACAATAATAAATAATTGCTGCGACATAAAAATAGTTGCAACAACTATTCACACATGTTGCTGCACACACAGTCAATATCTTTTGCTATGTAGCACTATTACATTCCAATGTTTACTGTATGTATGGAAGAAAAAAAGCTAATCAAACCTAGAGATTCAAATCTATCTTTGCAGCATTTCCCGACATCAAAGCTTGGAACAGGGCACATTGCTGCACCGTGTGACCGTCTTGATGGCAGTATGGACACTTCTGCGCCTTTGGCTTCCGCTTGGTTGTTCCCTTCTTTGTTTTCTTCTCCTTGGGATGTTGATCGCCCTCCTCTGCTTTCTTCCTTCTCTTCGCATTCTTTTCATCGTGAATCTCAACCAATGACTTTCTTCTAACTTACTTCTCCTTTAAACACCCCTTTAGCTTAACTCGTGATGGGTTCTTCAGCATGCTACTAGGAACATAATGTGGAGCTTCTTGCTATTGCTCATGTGTGCCTGTGGGTTGTTGTTCAACATGCCGCGGATGTAATCCTTCTTCAGGAGCCACACCATTTTGTCCTTCATTTTGCTACATGTCATCTGGAGGATGATGGCTCTGTGTATGGTGCCAGAAAAATGCTGGAGCATGGTTGATGTAGAGCTCGTTGGGAACCCCAAGAGGAAGGTATGATGAGCACAACAACAAGTTTCCCTCAGTTATGAAACCAAGGTTTAATCGAACCAGTAGGAGCAAGGAAACACCCCAAAGGTGTTACTAGCTGAGCTTTGGCAGGGCGCACTACCGGTGCTAGTAGCAACGTGGAGACCTGCACAACACAACCACAGAACTTTGTCCCCAACTTGTGATGAGGTTGTCAATCTCACCGTGTTTTGCGGAAAACAAAGGATTAAACGTATCGAATGGAAAGAAGAAATAGTTTGCAGAAAGTAAACACAAAACAGTAAAAGATTGTAGATTGAATGTAAAAGACAAGGACCAGGATCCATTGTTCACTAGAGGTGGCTCTCCTTAAGATAGATAACATGCTGGGTGAACAAATTACAGCGGGGTAATTGACAAACATCGAGAAAGCAATACATGCATATACCAATCATCTTGACTCCTTTGAGACTCGATTGGGCATTACAACATTGTACATAGACCGCCATCCAACTGCATCTATGACTAATAATCCACCTTCAGGTTATCATCCGAACCCCCTCCAGTATTAAGTTGCAAGCAACAGATTATTGCTTTATGAAATGCATGTAAAGTAAACAATACGATTGTTCTATGAACAAAGGATTGTTGTTTTCTCCCTAGTAGCAACAACACATCTAGTACCTTAGAGATTTCTGTCACTTCCCCAGATTACTAGAGGCATGAACCCACTATCGAGCATAAATACTAACTCTTGGAGTTGCTAGCATCTACTTGGCCAAGACAACTACTAACAACGGAAAGCATGCAAGATCACAAATAACAAAGACATGATAGAATCAATAATCAATCTGAAATAGCATCTCAATATCCATCGGATCCCCGCAAACACAACATGCAAAATTACAAATAGATGATCTTGATCATGAACGGAGCTCACAAGATCTAAACATGAAAGCACAAAGGAGGAGAACCAGCCATCTAGCTACTACATGGATCCGTAGTCCAAGGATGAACTACTCACGCATCACACTGGAGGCTTGCCTGGTGATGAAGAAGGCCTCCAGGGTGAATTCCCCTCTCCGGCAGGGTGCCGGGAAGAGCTTCAGATCCCTCCCGATCTAGGGATGGAGATGATGGCGGCTACAGAATCTTTCGTGGATTTTTTGATCGGGTGATGAAGAAGGCCTCCAGGGTGAATTCCCCTCTCCGGCAGGGTGCCGAGAAGAGCTTCAGATCCCTCCCAATCTAGGGATGGAGATGACGGCGGCTATAGACTCTTTCGTGGATTTTTTTGATCGGGGACTTCGGGTTTTTGTCCCGAGGGCATCTTATAGGCGGAAGGGGAGGCCGAGGGGGGTGCCAGGGGCCACCACACCACCCCTGGCACGGGCCAAGCCTGGCCGCGTGGCCGGCCTCTGGCCCCTCTCTGTCTCGTATTCTGGCATCTGATGACTTCCGGAAAAATAGGCACTTTGGCTTTTGTCCCGTCCAATTCCGAGAATATTCATTTTCCGACTTTCCTAGAACCAAAAACAGCAGAAAACAGGCAGCTGGCACTGTGGCTCTTGTTAATAGGTTAGTCCAAGAAATCATATGAAAAGTACTCCAAAGTTGGAACAAAACACAAGAAAGTGGATAAAACTAAGCATGGAACATCAAAAATTATGGATACATTTGCAATGTATCAACATCACCAAGCTTAACTCCTGCTCGTCCTCGAGTAGGTAAGTGATAAAAAGAAAGAATAATTTTTGAGGTGACATGGACCATCAAAGACTGGATCAAAGTATTTGTAAAACATTCAAAGCTGGGATCATAGTACTTCAATCATAACATGAAAGACAAAGTTCTAGAATTAAGGCAAAGAAACTATGATGCCACATGAAAAGGCACAAACAAAAGATTCATGAATAACAATTCTTTGCAAGACGTTTGTTTGTTTCACATAAAGAAAACATAGCATAATATTATTCAGCTTGTCCCTCATAGAGTAGCAAATATAAATGCATAGGACACCTTCAAAGTTCATAAGAGTGACTAGATACAATAGTTTAAAACAAGCAATATCAAATTATGCATCAATCAACTAGTCTTGGGACAATGCACATAGAACTAAGAATGGCCACTATGCTCTCAAAGTAGGTGCATAAAGGTAGAAAGTGGAGACTCAATATATATGGTGGAAGAAAGGCCTTTTTATAAAAGGAAGTAGGGATTCAAGTCTCATAAAGAGCTTCCAAAAATTATGGTACTTATAGCTTTCAACTCTCATTGCCCCTATCATAAGCATCTTGAAGTGATTAAGGTTAAAGTGAACAAACTTTGGTGTACATGCTTGACGAAGTATAAGTTAGAAACCTCATGTCCCTTGTATACGAGGGCCGCTCCTCATGCTACTCAAGTTTCTTCACCGGTAAGTTCTTGTCATTGTAAGTATATGTGTATCATAGAGAACCGCCAACGGGGTACCCCTTGCCCGATGATACGGAAGAATCCCCATATCAAAATGACAAGGCAAGCAGACAACGAGCATCTCACCAATCTTCTTATTTACCATGGGAATATGGTGCTTTTTTCTCTCTTTCCTCTTTTTCATAATCTATTTTTTTCCTTTTTCTCTTTTTTCTCAATATAGGACTCTTTTTATAAGAAGAATGCCTCATAGACAGCTCATTATGGTTACGCTGCAGGTTTCCACCATGTCAGCATGGATTATACCACCGACGCAGGCGTTTCTCTAACACATATACATAATTCCATGGACTTGCAAGCTCCCCTTTTATTTCACACCGACGACATCCATATACAAAAGAGCATGATATCAACTAGGTACAAGGACCAAGTGCAATGTTGAAAGCGTTCCCCATGAAAGCATGGTTCTGCTAATTCCCAACAAATAAGTGCAAGCATATACAACATAGACGACACAATGGTTCAAGTTTATTAAGGGCAAGAAAAGTAAAGTGTGCCATCAAGTTCGTGAGAGCTTTAATCACTAGTTTTCTCATAACAAGTTTAATTTGGAAGGTAAACAAAAGCATGAATATACTTGGAATATCTTAAGCTAGTAGGTAGGTATGGTGGACTCTTTGGAATAACTTGGTTTAGGGAGTTGGATGCATGAGTGGAACTCTACTTGGTTGTGGATGCTAGCAAAAGATTGGGAGCGACCAACTAAGAGAGCAATAATGGCCATAATCATACAGAGCGACAAAACATCATTGATCAAAGCATAAAGTGATACTACAAGTTAAAAACTAAAGGATCATAAAGGCTATGGTGACTTGAGATAGTCATAAAATCGTGTGGGCATGCGCCAAATCAACCCAAATAAAGCATCAAAGGAGAATACCACTATACTATGCTTTAATATGCTAAAACAACGCATGATTCATCCAAGGCACATTAAGCAATGTCGATTGTTTATAACAAGTCATGCTACAGCAAATAATACTAAGCATAAAGCTAAAACAGTATCAAACATGGCATGACAAAGCATATGCCACAGTCAAAAACGAGCTCTTTTTACCACATAACTATGAATTTTCCTACTCTTTTCCAAACCAAACCAAACTATTTGCAAACTAATGTATGAAAGAGGGGGTCCAACCAATTTATTCAGAAAACTAAGCAAACCAAGCAAACGAAAAACCAAAATGAAAACGAAAAAGAAGACGCTCCAAGAAAAACACAACTGTGCATGAAACAATAAAAATGAAGCGTTTGGAAGAAACCTGGGATTTTTATTTATGAAGGAGGGGATGCCTTGGGCATCCCCAAGCTTTGACGCTTGTACTTCTTGGATATTTCTTGGGGTGACACGCGTGGCATCCCCAAGCTTGAGCTTTAGGCTATCCTTCACCTCATTACTCATTCCTTCCATACACCTGAAATTTTTCCTTCATACAAAACTTCACACAATCTTTATTAGCAACATTAGTGCATTCAAGATAAATAAGTCTTAAGGTTCAGTTCTAACACCAAATAAACTTCCATTAGAACACTAGCTACTGTAGCACTTCCCTCAAAAATCTCAATTCCCCAAAAGAACTCAAAAAAGGAACCAACAAGAAGCAAATGCAGAAAATGGCAGAAATTTGTCAAAACAGACCAGCAGGTAAAGAAGATTTTTTTTGAAGATCTTCTGTTGCTCAAATCAAAAAGTGTTGAACTAACGAAAGTTATATAACAACCTGGGGCAGAAGCACAAAAATGCACGCCTCAAAGTGACATTCAGAGATTTTACAAGAATTTTTACGGTGAAGCACAAAAGTCTGTTTTAGGACAGCAACTTTCCCAATCATTACTTCTCTCTCATTAGAGGTTACTCTTGGCACAAAAAGCAAATAAAAAGGATAAGGAGAGGTTATTACAGAGGTAATAACTTCCAATACTCATCTAAAACTTTTGGGTTATCTCCCAATAAGTACTTTTCTTTAACGCCTTTAAGTTAGGCATAAGAAGTAAGAAAAAGAATCAAGTGTTCTCAAATGAAGTAGCATTAAGACCAAATTTCTTGCCCTTACCTCTCTTACTTTTATTCTTAACCTTGGAGAAAATATGATTGTTTGGTGGAGAAGAAAGGTACATGGTCCCCTTTCCCACATCTATTATTGCTCCAAGGAGTTCTAATAGGGACCTTCCAAGTGTAATTTGTCCTTTTCCTGCACATTCAATAACAAGATAATCAGTAGAAATCTTGTTTCCTAGGATCTTTGTAAACACTCCTTCATCTATTCCAAGAGGTAATATGGTAGTATTATTAGGAAGAGATATTTGTTTTCCTCCTTCAGTAAGCCCCCAAGTATTCAGAGATTTATAAATATCTTTGGGCATAAGACAAAATTTAGACATGATATCACAGCGAGCTTGAAAAGTTTCAGTATTTATCTCAATCTTTACTGTAGGGAGCCACTTTGAGGGTTCAGAATTTATTGGAACATAATTGTGATGCTCCCTAAGCGTATTATAGCAATATTTTAAGCTAGTAGTGCTAGTCTCAAGAGTGTTCAATCTAGCAAATATTCTTGCGAAAGAAATATCAGTTTGGCTAGGCAAGTTGTAAGTAAGGATCAATTTCTTTATAGCATTAATAGCAGCATCCTCATTACATTGGAGGAAATCTCCTCCCATAACAGCATCTAGAGCATATCTATAGCAAAGAGCAATTCCAAGGTAAAAACTACTAAGGAACAAGCTTTGAGTCATTTTAGGCTCAGTTTTTTCATGTAGATCAAAGATTGTAGACCAAGCTTCCTTCAAACTTTCCTCAATTCCTTGTTTAAAAGTGAAAATCATTTCCTTGGGTGACATAGTGATTGGATCAAGGCTAGACATAGTGGCAACTTAAGAAAGGAACTGATTTTTGTGTGTTTTTGAAAAAGAAAGCAAACTAGTAAAACTAATATTTTTTTGTGTTTTTGATAACAAAACAAGCAAACAAAGAAAAAAGAAACTAAGCAAAACAAAAATAACAAAGTAAAGAGATTGGTTATGAGGGACTCCCCTTGTGAAGATGTCCTTGACTCCCTGGCAACGGCACTAGAAAAATGCTTGATGGCTCTGTGTATGGCGCTAGAAAAATGCTAGAGCGTGGTTGATGAGAGCTCGTTGGGAACCCCAAGAGGAAGGTATGGTGAGCACAACAGCAAGTTTCCCTCAGTTATGAAACCAAGGTTTAATCGAACCAGTAGGAGCAAGGAAACACCCCAAAGGTGTTACTAGCTGAGCTTTGAAAGGGCGCACTACCGGTGCTAGTAGCAACATGGAGACCTGCACAACACAACCACAGAACTTTGTCCCCAACTTGCGATGAGGTTGTCAATCTCACCGTGTTTTGCGGAAAACAAAGGATTAAACGTATCGAATGGAAAGAAGAAATAGTTTGCAGAAAGTAAACACAAAACAGTAAAAGATTGTAGATTGAATGTAAAAGACAAGGACCAGGATCCATTGTTCACTAGAGGTGGCTCTCCTTAAGATAGATAACATGCTGGGTGAACAAATTACAGCGGGGCAATTGACAAACATCGAGAAAGCAATACATGCATATACCAATCATCTTGACTCCTTTGAGACTCGATTGGGCATTACAACATTGTACATAGACCGCCATCCAACTGCATCTATGACTAATAATCCACCTTCAGGTTATCATCCGAACCCCCTCCAGTATTAAGTTGCAAGCAACAGATTATTGCTTTATGAAATGCGTGTAAAGTAAACAATACGATTGTTCTATGAACAAAGGATTGTTGTTTTCTCCCTAGTAGCAACAACACATCTAGTACCTTAGAGATTTCTGTCACTTCCCCAGATTACTAGAGGCATGAACCCACTATCGAGCATAAATACTAACTCTTGGAGTTGCTAGCATCTACTTGGCCAAGATAGCTACTAACAACGGAAAGCATGCAAGATCACAAATAACAAAGACATGATAGAATCAATAATCAATCTGAAATAGCATCTCAATATCCATCGGATCCCTACAAACACAACATGCAGAATTACAAATAGATGATCTTGATCATGAACGGAGCTCACAAGATCTAAACATGAAAGCACAAAGGAGGAGAACCAGCCATCTAGCTACTACATGGATCCGTAGTCCAAGGATGAACTACTCACGCATCACAACGGAGGCTTGCATGGTGATGAAGAAGGCCTCTAGGGTGAATTCCCCTCTCTGGCAGGGTGCCGGGAAGAGCTTCAGATCCCTACCGATCTAGGGATGGAGATGACATCGGCTACAGACTCTTTCGTGGATTTTTTGAACGGGTGATGAAGAAGGCCTCCAGGGTGAATTCCCCTCTCCGGCAGGGTGCCGGGAAGAGCTTCAGATCCCTCCCAATCTAGGGATGGAGATGACGGCGGCTATAGACTCGTTCGTGGATTTTTTGATCGGGGACTTAGGGTTTTCGTCCTGAGAGCATCTTATAGGAGGAAGGGGAGGCCGAGGGGGTGCCAGGGGCCACCACACCACCCCCTGGCACGGGCCAAGCCTGGCCGCGCGGCCAGGTGGTGTGGCCGGCCACTGGCCCCTCTCCGCCTCGTATTCTGGCATCTACTGACTTCCGAAAATATAGGCACTTTGGCTTTTGTCCCGTCCAATTCCGAGAATATTCATTTTCTGACTTTCCTAGAACCAAAAACAGCAGAAAACAGGCAGCTGGCACTGTGGCTCTTGTTAATAGGTTAGTCCAAGAAATCATATGAAAAGTACTCCAAAGTTGGAACAAAACACAAGAAAGTGGATAAAACTAAGCATGGAACATCAAAAATTATTGATACATTTGCAATGTATCAGAGTACTCCTCATGGCAGCAACAATTTTTCTTGCTTCATCAATCATGGTAGACAAAACCCTATATGTTTCGTCATTGAAGCATGCATCCGATGCCAAGTCATTAAACTTCCTGCATAATGAGTTGTACTTGAGAGTATTTGTGCCCGACACACCAAATCTTGCTGCATTTGAACCAGGATCAGGGGTAGGTGTTGTTGCTACAGCAGACCAACGTTGGAGCATGTATCGGTCTGGTATTTGCTGCACGTTCAGTTGCACCATCACCCTCACTATGTGCGGGCATATCAGTCCACACATCTCAATTGTGTTGCAGCCACACAAGTATATACCCTCTTCAATGCTTTCTTCTACCCGATATGTTTTGAGATCGAATCCGGGGTTTGGTACAAGATCAAAACAAAGCATTTCTGCCTCTACATGGATGGGATAAAACCTTGTTGATGCTTCAAGTATCTTCTGGAACCTGCCAAAAACCTCCCTTGTGTAGAATTCAAGACCCTGCTTTTCAATGCTCCAACTGCAAGAAAAATAAGTTTCGCACATTGTCAGAGAATGTTATGATAGTTACTTCAAGCAAAAAGACATTACTGAAGCAAAAAACACATTTATGAAGCAAAAACACATTACTAAAGCAAAAAACACATTATGCAGCAAAAAACACATTACTTAAGAAAAAATACATTACATCACTCACCTTCCCTTGAGTGGCGCTGTTGTCGTATCCAACGTAAAGCCTGCATTATCTTCACGATCGAGCATCAGGTTCTGGCACAACTCATATTGCTGCATAAAGTTCCATATTGTGTCACTTGGCCGAACTAGTGTTTTGAAGTAGCTGTTTAGGCCTTCAGATCTGCCAGTTGTGCTGGTGAATGGGAAGACACTTTTTCTGAAATATACTGGTGCCCATGTATTCCTTGATCTCCACATGTTTTGTACGTGAGTGTTCTTAGCCATCTCAAAGGTTTGCAGCATTGTCTGCCAGCAGACCTCAAACTCGACAACCATGTCAGTTGTCGTTGGATTGATGACAAGTACGCCATGAGGGGGTCCTCGAGGCATGTAGAAGAGAGGGGTGTGAGACGTACGGTGTTCCGGGACGGTGAGCACACAAGTTTACCCAGGTTCGAATCCGCTGGCTTTGGACGGATCCTACTCCTGCTAGCAATCCAGTAATACGGCAGAGCCGGAATATGGGTTACAAAGGTTCGCCTGTGCGAGTTGAGATTGTGATTGTAAGGGGTGCCCTAAAGGCTCTCCCAAGGACGGCTTATATAGATATCTGGCCTAGGGTTTACAAGAGAGATCTATCCGGCTACGACTAAGAGTCGGTTACAGAGTACATCTTGAACTACAAGTAACACTATGGGCCTATGTCGGTAAGTCTTCTGGGCCTTCCCGTAGCCGGACTAGACTCCGTCTCTTCTCCCTGACTGGACAGCCCGTGAAGCAAAGCTCTAACCTGAAGTGGGCCACCCTGGTCAGCGAGGAACTGTGAGGATACCCGGAAAGTATATCCCCAACAACAGCCCCCGGAAGTCTCCAAGATCCAAAGTCGGAGTCATCATCGTCTAGCTTGATCTTCGACTTGCAGAATCTTGAAGGGTTCCTAAAACTTGAAAACAAAAGATACGATCCGGGTCTCAAAAGTAAGTCGGACCTATTAGTACATTTATTCGGATTTTCCATCTTGATATTCAAACTAAGCCGGATCTTGGTCTCTAACGTCATCTGACACTGGTCATGGTCAAGTCACGTCTTCTAACAAACATCCTGCCAGCACGACCGTTGGTGGGTCCGCCATTCGCGGAACTGAGGCGACGTTTCAATGCATGCGTGGAGATCGAGGCGGTGTAATCATCGCGTGGGGGCTTCCCAGTTCTTTCCACGACGCGTGGCGTTTACACTATGCCATTTGCACGAATCTTGGCATGGTTCGGTGGTTATAAGGGGTGAGGATTGCCTTTCCCTCATCTTCTTCACGTATTCTCGTGCCGTTTGCTTCTCCTCCACTTCTCCCTCGCGCGTAGAGCTCCTTTGCCTCTAGATTCCTAGCGCCACCCATCTAAGGTCACTGGCGCACCGGAAGAATGGCTTCTTCTTCATCATCCGGCTTGGCTGGGGCCACAGCAGTGGCGGTGGCGGCAGAGAAAGAAAGCAATCATGGGGTCTGGATCCCATGCGTCCTTAACGACACCAAGCTCAGCGGCGTGGAGAGCGAAGGACTCCTCCACGCCGATGACTGGCGGAGCGGTTTCGGCAAAGCCATCCGCAAGCCACACGCTGATGAGCGGGTACACTTCGGCACCAACCTCGACAGAGGTTTGTCTTTCCCTCCCTCAGAATTCTTTTCCGAGGTGATAGATCATTATGGCGTTCAGCTTCACCATCTCCCCCAAACTCTCTTTTAGAGATGAGCGCCTATGCGGCTTTGTGTGAGGGGTATCTCGGCATTAGGCCGAGTCTCACTCTCTACTGCCTTTACTTCCATGTCCGGAGAAACTCTATCACTGCCGGTAATCCTTACATTACCGGCACAATTAGTCTTTGGGTTAGACGTGAGCGTATCTATCCTAGAATTTTAGCTAGTGAGTCGGTCAAACAGTGGCCGGCTACCTTCTTTTATCATAAGGATATTCCTGCTCCCGGCAAAGCTACTGCTTTGCCAGCTTTCATTGATGGAGCCGCCACGCCCCAAGCATCCTGGGACGAGGCTCCTCCGGATCTCAGCGACGATCTGCTCCTCGCCAAGAGGCGGATCGAGTTGTTGGGGATATACTTTCCGGGTATCCTCATAGATCCTCACTGACCAGGGTGGCCTACTTAGGGTTAGAGCTTTGCTTCACGGGCGGCCCAGTTAGGGAGAGAAGACGGAGTCCAATCCGACTACGGGAAGGCCCAGAAGACTTACCGACTTAGGCCCATAATGTTACTTGTAGTTCAAGATGTACTCTGTAACCAACTCTTAGTCGTATCCGGATTGATCTCTCCTGTAAACCCTAGGCCGGATATCTATATAAGCCGTCCTAGGGAGAGCCTTTAGGGCAACACATATCGGAGGCCCTGTACGGTTGGAGACCCTGTACGGTTGGAGACCTACAGCGTTGCACCCAGAAAGCCGGAGAAACTTGCCAAGATTATCTCGGACGATGGATCGACACCAAGAACTCCTGCGAGGGAGTAAATGATCAAACTGCGATTGAAGCTTTCATTGCAGGTCTCCCAATTGGTTTACTGTGCCATCGCTTGAAGTGTGACAAGGTTACTGATCTGGGAGAGATGATAGAAATAGCGAGCAAGTATGCAGATGCCGACGACGATGCAGAGGGATTACTCAACGTCCTGGCTGTACCTCAGTCAGCAAAGACAAAGCAACAGGCTCAGAAGCGCAAAAACACCTCGGAAGAAAAGCCCAATGCGGAGACGGCAGTAGTCACTACTGTTTCCGGGTCTGGAGGACGAGGAGGGCACGGCGAAGGCCGCGGTCGTGGCCGTGGGACATCAAGGGTCCAAGCTAGAGGAGAGCAACAACTAGGCAAAACCTACACTTGGGCCGACATCGCCAATAACCCATGTGTGCATCACTTAGACGCCAATGGGGGCTCGTCCCACACCAACGCTAAATGTCATTTTAACGACGACATCAAGAGAGATGATATCGCGGGCTACAAAGCTAAGCGGAAGAAGGGAAAGAAAAATCCCAAAAAAGACAAAGAGACCAAGGAAGATTCTGACATGGAGGAAGCCGATGCTTCAAATCCCAAGTCGGAAGGGAAGAAAACTTTTCCTACCAAAAAGGACACTTACGTCACCTTCCTCGGATCTCAACCAGCAAAGGTCAAGAAAGCAGTTCTCCACGAGCTCAACGCAACAGTTCCGGCTGTCCCTCAGTATCTGGACTGATTGGAAGTGGCAATAACATTTGACCGCGCTGATCATCCGCCTAAGCTACACATGCGAGGAAAATACGCCCTAATCGTTAATCCACTTATTGACAGTTATGGTTTCTCCAAGACCCTCATGGACGGTGGTAGCAGCATCAATATTCTCTATGTAGAAACGCTACGCCGGATGAAGATCTCGAAAACACAGTTGAACCATAGCTCTATGATCTTTCACGGAGTTGTCCCAGGAAGACAAGCTAATTCCCTGGGAGAGATCACTTTGGATGTTACTTTTGGAACACCAAAAAATTATCGAACGGAGGCACTTTCCTTCAAAGTGGTCCCGTTCAAGAGCGCATACCACGCTATATTCGGACGTCCGGCTTACTGGGCATTATGGCTCGTCCGTGTTACATTTACAATATGATGAAAATTCCAGGTCCCAACGGCGCGATCACCATCAGGGGAGACCCGAAGAAGGCGCGAGAGTGCGAGGATGGAAATGCTGCCTTTGCCGAAGCTGTGCTGCACGCCCAGGAGTACCAGGAGATCAAGAAGAGCATAGATCCGTCCGAGATGCCCGCAACAAAGAAAGAGGTGACAAAGCCAAATCCGGAGTTCAAGGCATCAGAAGAGACGAAGACGACGCCGTTGAAGGACGATGACCCCTCCAAGGTGACCCAGATAGGCGTAGGCCTAAGTAGCGCATAGGAAAGCGCGCTCGTCAAGTTCCTCCGAGCAAATCAAGATATCTTCGCATGGCAGCCATCTGACATGACTGGAGTACCTAGGGAACTTGCCGAGCACTCTCTAAATGTAAACCCGAACGCTAAACCCGTCAAACAGTCCTTATGACGGTTTGGTGATGAAAAGCGTAAGGCAATAGCTAAGGAACTAGTGCGGCTCGAGTTAGCCGGATTCATAGAAGAGGTCATCCATACTGATTGATCGGCCAACCCTGTAATGGTCTCTAAAAAGGACACCACTGATTTAAGGATGTGTGTTGATTATAGTGCCTTGAACAAGGCTTGCCCAAAAGATCCGTTCGCTCTGCCTAGAATTGATTAGGTTATCGATTCTACGGCAGGCTCGGAACTCCTCTGATTTCTCGACGCATATTCCGGTTATCACCCAATCCGGATGAAGGAATCTAACAAAATCAAAACTTCACTCATAACCCCCTTCGGAACCTTCTGTTATGTTAAGATGCCCTTTGGGCTGAAGAACGCATGAGCTACGTACCAGCGCACGATGCAGCGTTGCCTCCATGATCAACTCGGACGCAATGTATATGCATACGTGGATGATATCGCGGTCATGTCCAAAAATAAGGAAACATTGATTTCCAACTTGGAGGAGACGTTCGCCAATTTACGAAAATACAACATCATGCTTAACCCGAAGAAATGCTTCTTTGGAATACCAGCCGGAAAATTGTTAGGTTTTATCGTGTCTCAACGAGGCATAGAGGTGAACCGTGACAAGGTCAAGGCTATTCGCAATATTTCTAGGCCAACTCGCCTGAAGGACATACAAAGATTAACTGCTTGCATTGCTGGGGTCAGTCGATTTGTAAGCCGGCTTGGTGAAAGAGCCGCACTATTATACAAACTCCTGAAGAAGACTAAGGATTTTGTCTGGACTGACGAAGCTGAAGCTGCATTACAAGACCTAAAGAAAGTACTCTCATCTGCTCCTATCCTGGCAGCGCCGGAACCTCAGGAACCGATGTTGCTTTACATTGCCGCGACAAATAGGGTTGTCAGTATAGTTATGGTGGTGGAGAGACCAGAAGAAAATCAGGAGCACCTGGTGCAGCGTCCGACATACTTTGTCAGCGAGGTCCTGACATAATCAAAACAGCGATATCCGCACTATCAAAAGTTGGCTTACGGTGTTTTTCTAGCATCTCGTAAGCTACGACACTATTTTCAGGAGCATCCAATTACCGTGGTGAGCAAAGCTCCCATGAGAGAGATATAATCAACAATAGCGATGCCACAGGACGCGTCGCCAAATGGGGTATAGAGCTTGCAGCTTTCGATATTGAGTACAAACCCCGGACAACAATCAAATCCCAGATACTTGCCGACTTTGTCGCTGATTGGACAGAGACCAAGGAGAACATGGTCCTCCCTGAGTCGGAATATTGGACCCTCTTTTTCGACGGGTCCAAGGCTCGAGGGGGCTCGGGGGCTGGCGTGGTGCTCAAATCACCCCAAGGAGATAAAATTTTATACGTTTTGCAGATCCACTTCACAGCGACAAACAACATTGCCGAGTATGAAGCACTGCTGCATGGAATCCGGATTGCTAAGGATATTGGCATCCGATGTTTGATGTGTTACGGAGATTCGGATCTTGTTGCTCAGCAAGTCTCGGATATTTGTAATGCAAATAAGCACATGACAGCATATAAAGCTGTCGTGGATGATCTATCTAAATCGTTCGAGGGGTTTAAAGTTCAACACATCCCTCGAGCAGAAAACGAGGAAGCAGATGCACTATCTCGAATAGGCTCTACGCAGAAAGAGGTTCCGGATGGCGCATTTTTAGAGCTCCTCAAAGTTCCCTCGATAAAGGGAGTAGATGAGTAATATCCGACCAAATCCGACTCACCTTTAATAGCAGTTCTGGCTGTAATTCCCAGCTGGACTCAACCCTACCTTGATTAGTTGGTAGATGGCAAATTACCCGAAGACGAGGTGCTGAGCCGGCAGATTATCCGACGAGCAAAAGCCTATACTATTGTTAAAGGTGAGCTCCATAAACAGAGTATTTCTGGGGTTTTTCAGCGCTGTGTATCTCCGGAAGAAGGAGTGGAAATCTTAAGAGAAATTCACGAAGGCGAGTGTGGTCACCACGCTGCAGCCAAATCTTTAGTGGCAAAAGCTTTTCGACATGGTTTTTTCTGGCTTACAGCTCAGGCAGATGCCGAATGATTAGTCAATACATGCAAAGGCTGCCAAAAGTACGCCAAGAAAGCTCATGTTCCGGCTGATCAGCTGCGAACAATACCTATAACATGGCCTTTTGTGGTCTGGGGGCTTGATATGGTAGGACCTTTTAGAGCTCCAAGTGGATTTACTCACCTTTTAGTGATGGTGGATAAATTCACGAAATGGATCGAGGCTAAACCTGTCACTAGTTGTGATGGAGCAACAGCCAAAAGATTTGTCGAGGATGTTATAATCTGGTATGGTTATCCGCATAGCATTATCACGGACAACGGGAGTAATTTTTCCATGGGAGAGTTGGCTGAATTCTGTGACGAGCAAAATATCCGGCTTGAGATTGCGTCAGTCGCACATCCATAGGCTAACGGACAAGTCGAAAGAGCAAATGGTTTAATTCTACAAGGCTTGAAACCAAGACTCGAAGCACCACTGAGACGTGCTGCGGGGGCTTGGGCAGAGGAACTACCCTCTGTAATTTGGAGTTTGCGAACAACTCCGAACAGGTCAACAGGATATACACCTTTCTTCTTGGTCTATGGCGCAGAAGCAGTTCTTCCTAGTGATTTAATTCATACTTCTCCTAGAGTGGCCGCGTATATCGAAGAGGATGCCGAGATTTCTCGACAAAATGATCTGGACTTATTTGAAGAAGTTCACGTTGTTGCTGAAATGAGATCTACAGCCTATCAGCAGAAGTTACGCAATTATCATAGCCAGAGAGTCCGAACTAGATCTTTCAATAAAGGTGATTTGGTTCTCCGGCTTGTGCAACAAAGAAAGCACAAACTTTCCCCAGTATTGGAAGGGCCCTTTTTAGTTAGTCGAGTATTGCACAATGGGTCGTACTACTTAACTGACATGAGGTCAGTCAAAGAAAGACCTGCTACTAAGAAGAGAAAGTGAGCTGGAGGCAGTACAGATCTGGATGAATCAGACAGACCGTGGAATATTGCTCAGCTACGTCCCTTTTATTCTTAGTTTATCCTTCTTTGTAATCATACATATGTACATGTTCTGTGTGAAATAAAAGTTTTGGTTACCTCAAAGTTTTTCTGAGAAGTTTTTTACCATCTTATTTCCTAATGATCATGTCATAGTCGAAAATCCCAGAATGCTTGAAAGTACTTTATGCTCATGTTCGTTCTGGTTTAGATTTCCGATTCTAAAACTGCTACCTTCGGGTATAACTCTAAAAAAAATTCTAGTCTTTACTTGGGTTATTTGTCTGATTGCTAGATGCGGGTATTTTCCGAGTAGTGAATTGTTGGTACTGGAAGCCGGCTTTGTTTCCGAGTTTAAACTGGTTTAGCAATTGAGCTCCGTTGCTCGGCAAAGTTTTCGGCTGAAGGTTTAGCCGGCTCACAAAAGGGACGAGGCGGAAAGCCAGATAAATGATAAGTAGAGGCGGAAAATTCTAAGTGCTTATGAAAACATTTCAGGCACACAAATAATCTAAGACAAAAGTGCTGAATAGATAAAAAACTTAGCACTAGCAAAAGTCATAGTACTTAATATTTACAAAACGCATCATGTCTTTCCAGAATAATACATAGTTTTCTGATCTATGATGCAGGAGGAGATGAAGGAACTGTCGGATCGCTGGTTACTCCGCCTTGATATCGTGCCGAGATGTCCGGGTCCGAGGTGGTCCGTTCATCGTCGGAAACTTCTTTAGCTTCTTCTGGAGGAGGTGGCGGAGTATCCACGCGGGTGAAGAAGGGCGTCTCGTAGCTGGTCAGATCAGCTACGTGGCACCCATATCCGGCGCAGGAGTGCATGATGGCTTGAAGATCTTGCTCCTGGCCATCTTCGTCTACCTTGCAGTACCCTCTGGTCACTTGCCATATCTCCATATTTCCATGGTGGCTCATGACCATGGTGAGAGCGTTCTGCGCAGCAGTCCGCGCGTAGGACATGTTCCAGTCATGCTTGGCCTTCTCCCGCACCTGGAAGTCCGACATGCTTGGCATGTCCAGAATCCTGAGAGACTCGCCAATGTCCTCAAGGGACTGGCGATAGTCATGAAGAAGATCACCGACTTGGGTAAGCCGGTGTGTGCGGGGCTCGGACGAGGAGGAGTTTCTCAAGTTCAGAGGACCTATACACAAAACAAGTCAGTGCAAATCCGACATTGATGAAAGTCGAAGAAATGATAAGTCAGATAGATGGAACATACCAAGAATGACGTCGTCAATCTTGGCTTTCTCCTCCCAGAGACTCTGGAGTTCAGCCCGGAGCGCTTGGGAGATATCCTTCTCTCTGCCAAGCTCATTCTTGAGGTCCGAGATAACTTTATCTTGAACAGCGATCTTGAGATCTCGCTCTTCAGTGGCCATGGAGGAGGATTCAAGGACTTATGCTCCTTTCATGATCCGCCTTGAGCTTATCCAGCTCTTGGCGAAGTCCTTTTTTCTCCACCACCAGGGTCTTGAGGTTCTCGGCCTCTTCAATCATAGCGATGGATAGTTTCACCAACGCTGTAAGTCAAAAAGAACAATAGTTCAGAAAAATTTGACATTGAAAAAAAAAGAAAAAACAAGGTTTGAATCTCGAAATGTTTACCTTCGGCTTCATCCTTGGCTAACTTGAGCTCAGCATTTTTAAGCCGGAGGGCTTTGATCTCTCTCTGCTTATCACAGACATTGGTTAATAATTCCTAGTTATAGGAACATAATTTCTATAAGTCAGAATAGCCAAAGTCAGAAAGCTACTTAAGACTCGGGCTAATATTTTTTGCTAAATATCAGCACGAGCCTTGGGGGCTACACTAGTTCGTTCTTTGGCATCCTAATGAAAGCATAAACCCGGATTGTATATCCTACTTCACCTCAGCTGCCACCTTCTCAGCGAGAGTAAGAGGAATTACTGGGGCTGTTGGAAGCTCGCCAGTCCTGATCCTCTCGTCGCGAAGGTGGACTTGAGCGAGAAGTTCAGAGAACTTGACGTCCTCTGCTTCTTGCGCTTCCTCTTCGGGGGATAGATGGCTTTTTTCCAGGACTTGCCTGGCTAGCCGCTGGATCTCCTCTGCAGATTTCCGGGATAAGCCAAATTTGGCAAGTCCGGGGTTGCTGAGGAGGTTGTCAGCGAAGACTTTAGCCGAGGGATCATTACCCGAAGAGGGTTCACCCTTATCTTGAGCTGACGCACCCACGGTGACGTCAGTACGCGATCCAAGGATCACATGCACCATTGAAGGAGCCGGATCTTCTGCAACAGCCGGAGAAGGAGTAATCGCCGGTGTTGCAGAAGGTTGAGGGGTAGGAGTCGGAGGAGCCGCGGCAGGGGAAGCTATGGTAAGCTTCGTCTGTCGCAGGGGCTTCGCAGGAATCCCTTTCCCCTTACCCTTGATGAGAGGCTTTGCTCTGAGAATGTAGTAAAGTCGGAAACATTACATCTCAGAAAGAAATTCGAGAAAGGTACAAAGGCGGAAATTGTGAATGAAAGTTACCTCTTCACAACGGGCACTTCCTTTGTGCCAACAACCACTGTTGGAGCTTTGCGCTTCTTGAGCGCAAGGTCCGGCAATGGGACCACTTCAGTCTCCTGAGAAAACTCAGGAGGATATCCTTCGAGTGGAGCAAGCTCCGACTCGGGGAGATCAGCAAGCTGAAAACAAGAAAACATATCAGCATTGCAGTATATAACTTAAAGATTGAAACACGTAAAAGGTGTACTGATGGAAGCTTACCGCTACCACGGGGTTTTCCGCCGTGTGCATATCCAGAGAAATCTCCGGAATTTTCCTCTCGATCCGCTCCTTGATCAGCCACTTGATCTGGCTTATGTAACCTTGGATGGTGTAGGCTTTGGGGCTGATGTGGAGAGAGTCTTTTTTGGAAGATGTGATGGAGTGCATCAGTCTATCCCCGTGGTACTGAAGTGGCTGGATCCGACGTGAGACCCAGCACTGGACTAAGTCGGATCCTTTCAGACCCTTGTGCTTGATAAGATATTCGATCCGCCTCTTAGCGAGGATCAGATCGTCGGTGAGAGCCGGAGCAGCCTCATCCCAGGAAGGCTGGGCTGTGGCAGCTCCGTCGACAAAAGCCGGCAAAGCAGTGGCTTTGCGGGGAGCCGGAATATCCCTATGATAGAAAAAAAGTGGATGGCCATTGTTTGACCGAGTCACTGGCAGAAATTTTGGGATATGCCCGGTCTCGTCTAACAGAAAAGCTAATAGTACCAGTGATATAAGGAACACCGGCAGTAATGGAATTTCTCCGGACATGGAAATAGTACCGGAATAGAGGCAAACTCGGCCTAATGCCGAGAAAGCCCTCGCAAAGCGCAACATACGCGCTCATATCTAGAAGAGAATTGGGAGGAAGATTATGGAGTTGAAGTCCATAGTGGTCAATCACCTCGGAGAAGAACTCCGAGGGAGGAAAGGACAAACCTCGGTCCAGATGGGTGCCGAAGTGGACACGCTCGCCCTCGCGCGGATTGGGGACGGTTTCACTGGAACCCCTCTGCCCGTTGCCGGCGGCGAGAAGCCCCTCCTTCTCCATGTTTTTGAGGCCGTCCTCGTCGAGGGCGCAGGGGATCCAGATTCCCCGGAAGCTCTCTTTCTCCGCAGCAGCTTCCGCCGACGCCGCCGCCGCCAGAGAGGAAGAAGAGGATGAAGCCAATTTTTCTCTGGTGGAAAAGGTGACCTTAAAAGTGGCGGCGCTAGGAGCTCCATGGGAAGAGGACGAAAAGGCTCTGGGCGCGCTGGAGGATTGGGAAGAAAGGAACGGCGAAGGACTGGTGGAGAGGAGAAGAAGGAATCTAAACCCCTTATATCCACCTACCTGTGCCAAGATTCGTGCAAATGCTACAGTGTAATTGCCACGCATTATGGAAAGAACTGGGAAGGGCCCGCGCGATGATTGCGTCACCTCAATCTCCACGTACGCATTGAAACGGCGCCTCGGTTCCGCGAACCGCGGACCCACCAACGGTCGTGCTGACGGAACGTCTGTCAGATGATGTGACTTGACCATGCTTGTGTCAGGTGGCGTTAGAGGCTAAGTTCCGGCTCAGTTTAAAAGCGAGCTGGAAAATCCGAGTAACTAATTGAAAGGTCCGACTTAATTTTAAGACCCGGATTGTATTTTTTGTTGTAAAGTTTCAGGAACCCTTCAAGATTCTGCAAGCCGAAGATCAAGCTGGACGATGATAAAATCCGACTTTGGATCTTGGAGGCCTCCGGGGGCTACTGTTGGGGATATACTTTCCAGGTATCCTCACAGATCGTCACTGACTAGGGTGGCCCACTTCATGTTAGAGCGTTGCTTCATGGGCGGCCCAGTTAGGGAGAGAAGACGGAGTCCAATCCGACTACGGGAAGGCCCATAATGTTACTTGTAGTTCAAGATGTACTCTGTAACCAACTCTTAGTCGTAGCCGGATTGATCCCTCCTGTAAACCCTAGGCCGGATATCTATATAAGCCGTCCTAGGGAGAGCCTTTAGGGCAACACCTCAATAGTCTACAATCTCAACTCGCACAGGCGAAACCTTTGTAACCCATATTCCGGCTCTGCCGTATTACTGTATTGCTAGCAGGAGTAGGGTCCGTCCAAAGCCGGCGGATTCGAACCTGGGTAAACTTGTGTGCTCACCGTCCCGGAACACCGTACGTCTCACACCCCTGTCTCCCGCACGCCTCGAGGACCCCCTCATGGCGTACTTGTCCTCAAACCGACGACACGAGTATCTGATGAAGCACAAGGGCCTAAGAGGGTCTTACTTGGTCTAGTGCTGGGTGGCATGGATCCAGCCTCTCTAGTACCACGGCGACCGACTGATGCATTCCATCATGGCGTCAAAACAAGACTCCCTCCGCATCAGTCCCAAGGCCCTAAAGCCACATGACTACATAAGCCAGATAAAATGGCTGATAAAGGAGCGGATCGAGGGAAAGATTCCGGATTTATCTCTGGATATGCACACAGCGGAAGACCCTGTAGTGCCGGTAAGCTTTTAGCAGTAAACCCTTTTTATGTGTTTCACCTTTAAGTTATTTCGCAACACTGAGATATTATCTTCTTTTCAGCTTGCCGACCTCCCCGAGTCAGAACTGGCTCCTATCGAGGGATATCCTCCAGAGTTTTCTCAGGAGGAGGAACTGGTCCCACTGCCGAATGTTGTGCCCAGGAAGTGTAAAGCTCCGACAGTGGCCGTCGGCACAAAGGAAGTGCTAGTTGTGAAGAGGTAGATTTCCACACAACTTCCACCTTTGTACTTTACCGATAACTTCTTCCGAGATATAATGTTATTTATTCTATTACTTTCTCAGAGCTAAGCAGCTCATCAAGGGCAAGGGGAAGGGGAACATCTCGAAGCCCCTGCGTCAGATGAAGCTAACCATGGCTTCTCCTGCCGCAGCTCCTCCGACTCCTACCCCTCAATCTTCTACAACATCGGTGATTACTCCATCCCTGGTTGTCGCAGTAGATCCGGCTCCCTCAACAGGGCCAGCGACCCTTGAGTCGCAGACTGACGTCACCATGGGTGACTCAGGTTTTGATAAGGGTGAACCCTCTTTGGGTAATGATCCCTCGGCAGAGACATTCGCCGAAAATCTCCTGAACAATCCGGGACTTGCCAAATTTGGCTTGTCTCGGAAATCTGCAGAGGAAATCCAGCGGCTGGCCTAGCAATGCCTAGAAAGACGTAATCTCTTTGCCAAAGAAGAAGAACAAGAAGCGGAGGATGTCAAGTACTCCGAACTTCTTGAACAAGTCCGCCTTCGCGACGAGGGACTAAGAGCTGGTGTGCTTCCACCACCTTCGGTTATTCCACTCACCCTCGCCGAGAAGGTTACTACTGAGGTGAACATGTGCCTGAGCAAGCTCACACATGAACATCATGTAAGTTGGAATTCCAACTCATGCTTTTCTTTATTGTATTTTATGTCATATTCTCTAGCCCCAAGCATGAAGTTGGATAGTAAATCTGGGTTTATGCTTCACTAGGATGCCAAAGAATGAACTAGTATAGCCCCCAAGGCTCGTGATGATATTAGCTACAATATTAGCCCGAGTCTTTAGTAGACTTCTAACTCTGGGTATTCTGACTTACAGCAAGTTAATTCATATAACCAGGAATTGCTGAAGAATATCTGCAATAAGCGGAGAGAGATCAAAGCTCTCCGACTTAAAAATGCTGAGCTTAAAGTTTCCAAGGATGAGGCCGAAGGTAGACATTCCGAGACTCAAACTTTGTCCTGTGTTTTCATAGTCGAATAATTTTTGCTGAACTGTTGTTCTTTTTGACTTACAACACTGATAAAGCAGTCTTGTACTATGATCGAAGAGGCCGAGAATCTGAAGACCCTGGTGGTGGAAAACAAGAATCTCCGCCAAGAGCTAGACCAGCTTAAGGCGGATCATGAGAAGAGCATTGCTCAAGTTCTCGAATCCTCCTCCATGGCCAACATGGAGCGTGATCGCAAGATTGCACTCCACGAGAAGAAGATCTCAAATCTCAACGATGAGCTATTCAGAGAGAAGGATATTTCCGAGGAGCTCCGGGCTGAACTCCAGAGTCTTCGTGAAGAGAAGAGCAAAGTTGATGACGTCATCTTTGGTATGTTTCCGTCTTTCTGACTTGTCTACATTCTTCGACTCTTTTGATGTCAGATTTATTTATCTATTTTGCATTATATGCATAGGTCCTCTGAACTTGATGGACTCCACCTCTGCCGAGCCTCACACCCACCAGCTTACCCAAGTCGGTGATTTGCTTCATGACTTCCGCCAATCCATTGAGGACATTGGCGAAGCTCTCAAGATTCCGGACATGCATAGCATGTCCGACTTTCAGGTACGAGACAAGGCAAAGGAGATGTCGCAGCTTGTCTGGGACCAGAACATGTCCTACACGCGATCAGCGGCGCAGAACGCCCTCACAATGGTCTTGAGCCACCATGGAAGACATCAAGGCCATCATGGACTCCTGTGCCGAATATGGGTGTCATGTAGCTGACTTAACCAGCTACGACACTCCCTTCTTCAACCGCATGGACACGCCACCTCCGCCTCCCGAAGAAGCAGCTGAAGCTTCCGACAATGAACAAAGCACATCGGATTTTGACATCTCTGATCGTTATTAGAGTGCGGCTAATGTGTCCAACGAGCCGGCAGCTCCTACCTCTTCTCCTGCATCATAGATTATCAGAAACAAATGTGTTATTCTGAAAACATTATGGGTTTGTAAATATGCAGTATGATACTTTTGCTAGTGCTAAGTTTTAATCTATTCAGCACTTTTGGTTTAAATTTTTTTGTGCCTGAAATGTTTACTTAAGCACTTGTACTTTTTTGTCTGTACTTATCATTTATCTGGCTTTCCGCCTCGTCCCTTTCATGAGCCAGCTAAAATTTCAGCACAGAAACTTTGCCGAGCAACGAAGCTCAATTGCTAAACTAGTTTAAACTCGGAAACAAAGCCGGCTTCTAGTACCAACAATTCACTACTCGGAAAATACCCGTATCCGGCAATTAGACAAATAACCAAAGTATAGACTAGGAAATTTAGAGTTATACCCGAAGGTAGCATTTTTAGAATCGAAAATCTCAACCAGGACAAACATGAGCATAAAGTACTTTCAAGTATTCTGGGATTTTTGACTATGACATGATCATTCAGAAATAAGATGGTAAAAACTTCTCAGAAAAAACTTGAGGCAACCAAAACTTCTATTTCTCACAGAACATGTACACATATATTTTACAAAGAAGGATAAACTGAGAATAAAAGGGACGTAGCTGAGCAATATTCCACGGTCTGTCTAACTCATCTAGATTTGTACTGCCTCCAGCTCTCTTTCTCTTCTTAGTAGCAGGTCTTTCTTTGACTGGCCTCATATCTGCTAGGTAGTATGAACCATTGTGCAATACTCGACTAACTAAAAATGGCCCTTCCCACACTGGGGAAAGTTTGTGCTTTCTTTGTTGCACAAGCCGGAGAACCAAATCGCCCTTGTTGAAAGAGCTGTTTCTGACTCTCTGGCTATGATACTTGTGTAACTTCTACTGATAGGCTGTTGATCTCATTTCAGCAACGACGCCAACTTCTTTGACTAAGTCGAGATCATTTTGTCGAGAAATATCGGCATCCTCTTCGATATACGCAGCCACTCTAGGAGAAGTATGAATCAAATCACTAGGAAGAACTGCTTCTGCGCCATAGACCAAGAAGAAAGGTGTGTATCCGGTTGACCTGTTCGGAGTTGTTCGTAAACTCCATATGACAGAAGGTAATTCCTCTGCCCAAGCCCCCGCAGCACGTCGTAGTGGTGCTTCGAGTCTCGGTTTTAGGCCTTGCAGGATTAAACCATTTGCTCTTTCGACTTGTCCATTAGCCTGCGGATGTGCGACTGATGCAATGTCAAGCCGGATATTTTGTTCATTGCAGAATTCGGCAAGTTCCCCCATAGAGAAATTACTCCCGTTGTCCGTGATAATACTATGTGGATAACCATACCGGATTATAACATCCTCGACAAATCTTTTGGATGTTGCTCCATCACAACTAGTGACGGGTTTAGCCTCAATCCATTTTGTGAATTTAACCACCATCACTAAGAGGTGAGTAAATCCACTTGGAGCCCATTTGAACGGTCCTACCATGTCAAGCCCCTAGACCGTGAAAGGCCATGTTATAGGTATTGTTCACAGCTGATCAGCCGGAATGTGAGCTTGCTTGGCGTACTTTTGGCAGCCCTTGCACGTCTTGACCAGCCGTTCGGCATCTGCCTTGGCTGTAAGCTAGAAAAGCTATGTCGGAAAGCTTTTGCCACTAAAGATTTGGCTGCAACATGGTGACCACACTCGCCTTCGTGGATTTCTCTTAAGATTTCCACTCCTTCTTCCGGAGATACGCCTCGCTGAAAAACCCCAGATACACTCCGCTTATAGAGCTCACCACTAACCATAGTATAGGCTTTTGCTCGTCAGATTATCTGCTGGCTCAGAACTTCGTCTTCGGGTAATTTTCCATCTACCAAATAATCGAGGTAGGGATGGGTCTAGCTGGGAGTTATAGCCAGAACTGCTACTAGAGGTGAGTCGGATTTGGTCGGATATTCCTCATCCACTCCCTTTATTGAGGGAACTTTGAGGTTCTCTAAAAAAGCGGCATCCGGAACCTCTTTCCGCGTAGAGCCTATCCGAGATAATGCATCTGCTTCCTCATTTTCTGCTCGAGGGATGTGTTGAACCTCAAATCTTTCGAACAATTTAGATAAATCATCCATGACTGCTTTATATGCTGCCATGTGTTTATTTGCATTACAAATATCCAACACTTGCTGAGCAACAAGATCCGAATCTCCATAACACATCAAACGTCGGATGCTGATATCCTTAGCAATCCGGATTCCATGCAGCAGTGCTTCATACTCCGCAATATTATTTGTCGCTGTGAAGTGAATCTACAACACGTATAAAATTTTATCTACTTGGGGTGATTTGAGCACCACGCCAGCCCCCGAGCTCCCGCGAGCCTTAGACCCATCAAAATATAGAGTCCAATATTCCAACTCAGGGAGGGTCATATTCTCCTTTGTCTCTGTCCAATCAGCAACAAAGTCAGCAAGGATCTGGGATTTGATTGCTGTCTGAGGTTTGTACTCAATATCGAAAGCCGAGAGCTCTTTGCCCCATTTGGCGACGCGTCCTGCAGCATCACTATTGTTGATTATATCTCTCATGGGAGCTTTGCTCACCACGGTAATTGGATGTTCCTGAAAATAGTGTTGTAGCTTACGAGATGCCAAGAACACACCATAAGCTAGCTTTTGATAGTGCGGATACCGCTGTTTCGATTCTGTCAAGACCTTGCTGACAAAGTAAGTTAGACGCTGCACCAAATGTTCCTGATTTTCCTCCGGTCTCTCCACTACCATGAAAATACTGACGAATTTGTTTGTCACAGCGAGATAGAGGAACATCGGTTCCTGTGGTTCCGACACAGCAAGCATATGAGTAGATGAGAGTACTTTCTTCAGGTCTTGTAGTGCAGCTTCATCTTCGTCGATCCACACAAAATCCTTGGTCTTTTTCAGGAGTTTGTATAATGGTGCAGCTCTTTCACCGAGCCGGCTTACAAACCGACTGACTGCAGCAATGCAACCAGTTAGTCGTTGTACATCCTTCAGGCGAGTTGGCCTGGAAATATTAAGTATAGCCTTGATTTTGTCTCGGTTCATTCTATGCCTCTTTGAGACACGATGAAACCTCACAATTTTCCGGCTGGGATTCCAAAGAAACATTTCTTCGGATTAAGCATTATGTTGTATTTTCGTAGAATGGCGAACGTTTCCTCCAAGTCGGAAATCAATGTTTCCTTCTTTTTGGACATCACTGCAATATCATCCACATATGCATGTACATTGCGTCTGATTTGATCGTGGAGGCAATGCTGCATTATGCGTTGGTACGTAGCTCCTGCGTTCTTCAGCCCAAAGGGCATCGTAACAAAATAGAAGGTTCCGAAGGGGGTTATGAATAAAGTTTTGACTTTGTCAGATTCCTTCATCTAGATTTGGTGATAACCGGAATATGCGTCGAGAAAACAGAGGAGTTCCGAGCCTGCCATAGAATCGATAACTTGATCAATCCTAGGTAGAGCGAACAGATCTTTGGGGCAAGCCTTGTTCAAGGCAGTAATCAACACACATCCTTAAATCAGTGGTGTCCTATTTAGGGACCATTACATGATTGGCCGACCACTCAGTGTGGATGACCTCTTCTATGAATCCGGCTAACTCGAGCTGTGCTAGTTCCTTAGCTATTGCCTTACGCTTTTCATCACCGTACCATCGCAAGGACTGTTTGACGGGTTTAGCATTCGGGTTTACATTTAAAGAGTGCTCGACAAGTTCCCTAGGTACTCCGGTCATGTTAGATGGCTACCATGCGAAGATATCTTGATTTGCTTTGAGGAACTTGACGAGTGCGCTTTCCTATGCGCTATCTAGGCCTACACCTATCTGGGTCACCTTGGAGGGGTCATCATCCTTCAACGGTGTTTTCTTCGTCTCTTCTGATGCCTTGAACTCCAGATTCAGCTTTGTCACCTCCTTCTTCGTTGCGGGCATCTCAGACGGATCTATGCTCTTCTTGATCTCCTGGTACTCCTGGGCATGGAGCACGACTTCCGCAAAGGCGACATTTCCATCCTCGCACTCTCGCGCTTTCTTCGGGTCTCCCCTGATGGTGACCACACCGTTGGGACCTGGAATTTTCATCATATTGTAAATGTAACACAGACAAGCCATAAAAGCCAATTAAGCTGGACGTCCAAATATAGCATGGTACGCGCTCTTGAAGGGGACCACTTCGAAGGAAAGTGCCTCCGTCCGATAGTTCTTTGGATTTCCAAAGGTAACATCCAAAGTGATTTCTCCTAGGGAATTTGCTTGTCTTCCTGGGACAACCCTGTGAAAGATCACAGAGCTGTGGTTCAGCTGGGTCTCTGAGATCCTCATCCGGCGTAGCGTTTTGACATACAGAATATTTATACTGATGCCACCGTCCATGAGAGTCTTGGAGAAACCATAACCGTCAATAAGTGGATTGACGATTAAGGCGTATTTTCCTCCCCTGTGCAACTTAGGCGGATGATCAACACGGTCAAATGTAATTGCCACTTCCGACCAGTCCAAGAATTGAGGGACAGCTGGAACTATTGCGTTGAGCTCATGTAGAACTGCTTTCTTGACCTTTGCTGGTTGAGATCTGAGGAAGGTGACGTAAGTGTCTTTCTTGGTCGGAAATTTTTTCTTCCCTTCCGGCTTGGGATTTGAAGCATCAGCTTCCTCCATGTTGGAATCTTCCTTGGTCTCTTTATCCTTTTCGGGATTCTTCTTTCCCTTCTTCCGCTTAGCTTTGTAGCTAGCGGTATCATCTCTCTTAATGTCGTCATTGAAATGACACTCGGCGTTTGTGTGGGACGAGCCCCCATTAGCGTCTAGGTGATGCACACATGGGTTATTGGCAATGTCGGCCCAAGAGTAGGTTTTGCCAGGCTGCTGGTCTCCTCTACCTTGAACTCTTGACATCCCACGACCGCATCCGCGGCCACCGCCACGTCCTCCTCGTCCTCCAGACCTGAAAGTAGCAGTGACTACTGCCGTTTCCGTGTTGGGTTTTTCTTCCAAGGCATTATTGCGCTTCTGAGCTTGTTGCTTTGGTTGTTTTGCTGATTGTGGCACAGCCAGGGCATCCAGTAATCCCTCTGCATTGTCGTCAGCATCTGCATACTTG
The DNA here is from genome assembly GCA_910589775.1 of Avena eriantha. Taxonomy (NCBI): domain Eukaryota; kingdom Viridiplantae; phylum Streptophyta; class Magnoliopsida; order Poales; family Poaceae; genus Avena; species Avena eriantha. The sequence continues at coordinate 225,932,138 of OU342742.1, forward strand.
CTCGCTGTTTCTATCATCTCTCCCAAATCAGTTACTTTGTTGCACTTCAAGCGATGACGTAGTAAACCAATTGGGAGACCTGTAATGAAAGCTTCAATCATAGTTTGGTCATTTACTCCTTCACAGGAGTTCTTGGTGTCGATCCATCATCCGAGATAATCTTGGCAAGTTTCTCCAGCTTTCTGGGTGCAACGCTGTAGGTCTCCGACCGTACAGGGCCTCCGGTATGTGCCTTCAAAATTCCGAAAGAACGCACTCTGCATGTCATACCAGTTGTGGATGGTGTTCTCCGGAAGTTCATTGAGACATGATCGTGCCGTCTTCCGCAACATAAGTAGGAGATATTGGGTTGCGACCAGGCTGTTTCCGCCTTTGGCGATGTAGCAAGCTTGGAAGAAATCCTATAGCCAAGTATCTGGCCGAGCTATGCTGTCGTAGGCCTGAATATTTCTTGAGATAGTGAATCCTTCCGGGAATCTTGTACCTCTTATGCGTGGTCCGAAGCATTTTGGGCCCACGTATATGTCATCGTTTTCATAGCGTCGCACCTCTATATTGGAGTTGATCCTATGCCTTGCGTCATTTGGGGATAAAGATCATCCCGAGTGACGGCTATGGCTGCAGTGCCTTGGAGCTGGACTTCGGCTTCTGCCACCACCTCCTCCACCACGACGCCCTCCTTGGGAGCCGTTGTGATGGCTACTTGGTGGAGAGGGTGGAGCAGCTGGGTTATTTCCGGCTGATCGCCGGCCTCCATCCGGAGCGTCATTATTCCAGTTTCGGGGAGGGTCTTCATTGTGACGAGCCCCCTGCCGGGTTGTCTCGGCGTAGTTTTCGTCGTTCCTTCGTCCGTTACTCCCACCATGGTGGGGCTCAGCCGGACGGTTTGTAGGTCTAGGAGGTGGCATCCTTTGACGGTCCTCCTCCCGACGTTTCTCTTTGTCTTCTCCCCTACGATCGTTCGACTCTTGTCGGGGAGGGTTTCTCGGATACAGTGCAGCAATTGCTTCTTGCTCGGCGGCTGGAGCGACATTGCGCCAGTCACGTGCAGCTCTGTGATGTTGTCCTGATGATCCGGTTCTGGAGTAGTTGTCTTCCCATCTGTCGAAACAGTGATGCTATTCCAGAACACGCTGGGGCCTTATATCATTCCAGGCTGAGTCCATGTGACATTGGTCGGATTTGGAGACCAGTTTTCTGCTTCCGGATTTCGCAGCCCTTTGTTGTTCCAGACCCTTGGTGAGTAGTTTGATGCCCAGTCGAACCTGCTCTAGGCCTGGATTATTCGACAGGATATCTCGAGCTGCAACAGTGTTCTGTACCAGTGTTGGATACACCAGATCTCCTTTGCTGTCGAGTCGAGGCATCCCTGGGTCTCCTTCGAAGAGAACCTTGTGTACTTCCAGGAATTGATCGTCACGTGTGTGACGTTTCCGGGTCTTCTGATGCTGCCAAGAGATGTACTTCTCCACAGTTGCCATACGTTTCTTCTCCTCCTCGATGTTTTTGTCTTCATCCAGGAGTTCTTGATGACGCGCTTCTAGGGCCTGGGCCCTTTCGTCCAGTTCTTCGGCAGTAAGTTCTGCAGCTATAGGGATAGGTGTGGTTAATGCAGCATCGATGAGTTTACGCGCACCTTTAGTGATCACGTGTCCATCCACCGACTCTTCTTTGGGCTCGTCTGGGATAAGTGCTCCATCCGAGTCTTCCTCGTATTCCTCGGCAATCACTTACTCTGGCGAAAGATCTTTTGTCGGGGTCTTGTTCTTCTTGTTCTTCTTCTTTGCCTTCTTGGCAGCGCCGGTAGCAAAGAAGACTTTGGGTCCGTTTCCCGGAGTCAAGCTCTGATCGGTACTTTCGGACATCTGGACCTCGGGATTATCTCTGATTTCCATGTCATCCTATGCTTTGGGAGAGTTTTCCCCGGATCCTTCATCCATGGCTTCTTCTTCCTCTGCGGCTTTGGAGTTACACTCGTCTTCATACTCCGCGGAGAACTTCCGGAAATCTGCTGACGTCATCGAATCATCCGAGGATGCGGGTACGTCAGTGTTTGTTCCGATCGCCTCCAGAACTGAGTCGGTGTTTTCTCTAGCATCGGCAGAGCCGGATCCGGATCCAACATATCCGATGAAGTGTGACGCGTGGGTCCTGAGGTAGTTGCGGCTTTCCTCTTGGGCTTCCTCTAAGATCTTGACGGTTTCGAGAACCTCATCCATGCTTGCGTCTTGCAGTATCATGCGCCTCAACGTATGCCTCAGGAATGGTCGATCTGTTCTGGCGTTGGCAGAGCCGAAACCATGGTTGTTACTGTGCTCCTCCTAGATCTCGACCTCAGCAGTCAGATCGATCTAGGATTTGACCTCACCTAGGAATTCCACTCCAGATTCGACTTGAACCGCAAGATCTGCTTCAGGTTCAGCTTTCTCCACTATCTCTGCGATTGGTGCGGGCTAGGTGGGATTAGTGGTTTCTGAGATCCGAAACTTTGCCACCTCCGCGGACAAAGGGGACCTAGAAATTTCTTCTGCTTCTATCATCACCGCTGGGGTGGGTGGGGCAGGTTCAGCAAAGCCGATGTGAACATTGATCTCGCCAAAATACATGATGGTGTAGGTGGTCACGACTTCCCTAACCAGAATCCAAGTCTCGTCGAGAACGATGAGAGGGATGTCGCTGGCGTAGAGGATGCGACCGACGGTGATAGTCTCGCCGATTCTGATTCTTGCAGATTCCTCTCGGAACGTAGATCCGAAGCTCACTTTCCCCACGGTGGGCGCCAACTGTCGTCGGATTGATGACAAGTACGCCATGAGGGGGTCCTCAAGGCGTCCGGAAGAGAGGGGTGTGAGACGTACGGTGTTCCGGGACGGTGAGCACAGAAGTTAACTAGGTTCGAATCCGCCGGCTTTGGACGGATCCTACTCCTGCTAGCAATCCAGTATTACGGCAGAGCCAGAATATGGGTTACAAAGGTTTGCCTATGTGAGTTGAGATTGTGATTGTAAGGGGTGTCCTAAAGGCTCTCCCTAGGACGGCTTATATAGATATCCGGCCTAGGGTTTACATGAGAGATCTATCCGGCTACGACTAAGAGTCGGTTACAGAGTACATCTTGAACTACAAGTAACACTATGGGCCTATGTCGGTAAGTCTTTTGGGCCTTCCCGTAGCCGGACTGGACTCCGTCTCTTCTCCCTGACTGGGCCGCCCGTGAAGCAAAGCTCTAACCTGAAGTAGGCCACCCTGGTCAGCGAGGAACTGTGAGGGTACCCGAAAAGTATATCCCCAACATCAGTGCCATAGATACATGCATAGAATGCTTCTCTAAATGGATGACCCTCTCTCAAGTGAGGCCCGAGCTTCGTTCTTGCTAGATGTAGCACATGGAATAAACTGCATTTGTGAACTGCATCAGGAAACACATTTTTGATCGCCTTGCCCATTGCTTGGTCCTGATCAGTCATGATATGGTTATGGCCCAACCCATTTGCAGCTTGCTTCACTTGTTTGAAAACCCATTCAAATGTTTCAATTGTTTCATCAGGCAGGAGAGCACATCCCAAAACTATTGTGTGTGTGTGTGATTGTTTATACCCACAAGAGGAGCAAATGGAAGGTTGTATTTTTTCGTGCAAAAGGTCGTGTCAAAGAAAACACAGTCTTTGTACTTGGGGTACAGTGCCCTTGTCCTTCCGTCAACCCAAAAGAGTGCTTGCACAACGTTGTCCTTATCTACCTGCTTCTCAAAGAAGAACTGAGGGCATTCCACCTTTCTCATCTCGAAGTATTCAATTGTCATGCTCAAATCACGGTCTGAAACTTCTTCTCGCAGCATTGTTCTGATATTGGAAACATCACACTTCACATACCCAAGGCATCTAGGATCACCCCCATGGACACTGCCGAGGCACCCCATCATCTGCGTTGTAGTTATGTTTTGCTCATGCAAGGTCTAAATTAGCTGGAAATCCTCTTCGGAAACTTTCCTGTGAGAACGATAATACCTACGCTTCCCAGTTTTCTGCACCATTGGATGGGTATGCTCCTCATTGAAAACTGTGACAGTCCACTTCCCGTCTCGCTTCCCAACAAGCATTTTTGCTTTACAACCAAGCTGCAACAACCTATTTCTTTGCCTTGAGTCAGCGACATCCTTCTTCAACCCTGCTTGCTTGCTTCGAGGTTTTTGTGCAGAAGTGCTGCTCATGTCGATTGTAGCATCTTCTCCATTGGCAGCAAGACCAATTGTGTTGCGCTGTTATTTTGCTTCATCAACAGGCTTCCCGGTGTGCACACACTCAAACACCCTACTCAGAATAGTGCCCTTTGCTGCTCCCCTTGCCATGCTGTATTTTGTATTTCCTATGTGTGTCCCGAAGCCAAGCTTGAAAGCATAGTCATTATACACTTGCTGCGCCACATCGAGGTCATCAAAGGTCATACCAACACAAGGAACAACCTGCTGTGAGCAAATATCTTCCCCATGATCTTCAACAGCAATGGAAGCATTGTCACTTGCTACACTTTGAGGCTCAGATTGAAATTATGTTCTTTGTGGTCCTTCATCATGGCCTTCTCCAATGTCAGCAGCATAACCTTCCGGAGGCTGGTTCAGGTCAAACCCACCAAGCATTGCATCAGCTACAAATCCCTGCAGTTCAAACTTAGCTTCAGAAATGCAAATCACAAGAGAAAAAATTCTACAAATTAATGCAGCATATAAACTGTTTTTTAGTTTGCTTCTGAATCATTTGCTACAACAATAAATTGCTAACATAATCAATTGCTACCATATTTGGTACATATAATTCTAACAGCTTTGCTACATTGATTTCTTCCTACAAATCAAAACAATTTTGATTCATTTTTACTTAAAGTATCATGCTCAGTTGCATAGTAAAAAAAGATGCAGCAAGCTACTACATCAATATGATAGTAAAAAAAGCTGCATAACCTAATTATGTTCCTCAACTTCAAACCCTAGCTGCAAAAAGTTGAAGGAGATTCTTACAGATGGAGCTGGCTGGTCAATCTCGGGGTCTTGATCAAAGAATACACCGGGATTGTTGTACCGGCTGGACCACTGCTGCTGCAACTGAGCTCTGGCGCCGCCGCTCGCCGAATCTAGGGTTCGAAGCACTGCTCGAGGCGACGATTGGTTGTGGATTGACGTGGTGAGGATGTCCAGGGGTGGGGGTACCGGATGGATATGCGCATGTGAGCCATGGCACCGCCGTGATTTGCTGCAGCTGTCCCCGTAGCGCCGCCGTGCGCCGACCGGCGCGGAAGAGCTGCAAGGGGCACGGGTTCTGTTCTGTTTTCGGTTTGCTGCAATCGAAAGGTTTCTTGCTTCTGAAGCAAACACGGGGTTTTAAGGGGTGGCAGAGAGGTAGATTCGACGGCCGCGGTCAGTCCGATCGGACGGCTCCGGACCAGGACGATGGGAAGCCCCCATTGTTGGGGGACGCGTAGCACGTTCCAAATAAAAATGTCTGAATTTTGCTGGAGTTGAAAAACTGAAATTCCACTTGAAATGTAATGTAAGGACAAAAATAAGAAAAAACACCATGACACGGATGAAAAAGTTCCAATAATATTTCTTTAGAAAAAGATGAATAGACCAACTATTCAACTTAGTTAACCTATCGTCGGAAGTTTAAATATAATTCGTATGTCGGTCAATTACACTGTACTACACATACAGAAGGAAAAATCGCTAGGAAATGCCTGACTAAAGCTAGTTAGGCAACGCCTTCATTTTGGTGGGTGCATTAGCATCGCTGGCTTTCAGTCTTCACCTGAAAATTAAATATAACTATTTTCAAGAAATGAGAAGTAGAACGGCGTGTCATGGAGATAACTAAATTGCTTTACCATGGAATGGCATGTCATGGAGATAATGCAATCCTCCTCACTACAACTGCTACAGAAAGCATCATAATGCGAAGAAAGGGGTGAAATTATGTTGCAGTAATTTTTAGGATTGTGCTTGACCGACATCTCCAAATAAATGGCACACGATCATGAGATATCTTACCTGGTATGACAACTACTCCCCAACCCTTCTTAATCCTGAGTACTAAAAATTCAGAAGTGGTGCTAGGATTTAGTCATCAATCCTGAAAGGTAGAGAGACCTGGGAGCCACTTAATTGACAGAGCACTGGAATCCCCAATCTGGATTTTGACATAATGTTAGTTAATCATGCATGGTATTTATTATAGGAGGAAGAGAATGGTTGTTACCTGATAAGGATCTTGATATATAAAATAGAGCTCCAGACAGAGGCGGACAAACCTGCAGTACAAATAGAGCATGTTATTTATCTCCACGAAGCTACAGTACATGTTTAAACTTCTAACAACAGCGAACGAAAGGGACCTCTAGATCAGAGGCGTACGAACCTGTATTCTCGATAATCAGAGGCGTACGAACCAACGCAGACACCGATACCTCCAGAACAGGCGGAGATCGATCTAGGGTCCGAGGCAATGAGCAGCAGGGGTGGGCCCACTTGAAGTCAAAGGTATTCAGATGCATACCCAAAACTTTTGGCTAAAACTACATATATATAGTACATAGGAGGTATATGTATGAGAAAACCCGAAAATAAGAACCAATGCAGAGTATTCACGTGTAAATAGACAAAAGCCTATCTCTCTACGTGGTCCAACTAACGTTAGCCCAGTTGGATCTCTATCCACCCATCACGTACGAGTAGAGAAGGCAGAGTCGTTCGTTCCTGTAACTCCTCTCGATCTCCGCCTGATTCCCCGGCCAGCATCGCTAAATCGCTGATCGATCGACCCTCTGCCGAGTTTGCGACGGCGACGAAGGCCCGTGCGGTAGTCGTTTCTCCGGCGTCCGCCTCCTCGTCCCCAAGGCCCAGCGCAGCCGTCGCAGCCGACAGCCTGCTGCCCGCTGCGCCCTCTGCGTGTCAGCGTGTGTTGCCGTCCTCAATCGTACCCAGGTCCCAGTGCCTCGTTCCCCTCCGGCCTCCACATCTGGCGTGGCAATCAACATACAGCAGCTAACCAGGTTCCTAATTCAGACCCACATAGATCGCCCGATTCTTATCTAATTTTTTTTGTCCAGTCATTGAGATATACTAAAAATTCAGATCACCCTCAGTTCTGAAACCTGATTAAACCGAAATTTAGTACATCTTATTGTTGTTTTAGTTTTGAATTTTGTATAGATTGCATTTTTTCTGAAAGATGAAGAGGACATCAGGTCCAGTTGTTGATTTGAAGGATTTTTTGGAAAAACTGCAGCAAAAAAAACGGACCGAAAATAACACTGAAAGTCAGGCTGAAAATCAATACAGCCAATTGGTCATATCCAAAGGGCAAGATGGCAGTGGGAGTGGGATAAATGTGCCACCTGAACCGGAGAGAGCTGCTAGCACAGAGGCAGAGAATGGGGAAAAATCAGAAGGTGATGAATCGAGTGATGGTGATGAATATGATGATGATGGTGTTTATGATATTGAGCATGATCCTGGATTGAGGACTCCAATATCAAGGTATGATGTCAAAGGACAAGATTCAGTTAGAAGGACATACATCACATTGGGGCCTTGTCGACCCAAGATAAAGAAGGAGGATTTCCCCCAACATATGTGTGGAGGTATGCGCCGCTTCCAACCAAAGTGGTTTGATGAGTTTAAGTGGCTTAAATATAGTGTAGATAGAGATGCTGTATATTGTTTTGTTTGCTATTTATTCAAAGATAGCACTAAATTTGCTGGTGGAGATAGTTTCATCAATGGAGGGTTTAGAAATTGGAATATGAAAGCTAGATTTCGTAGACATGCAGGTGAAATCAATAGTGCTCATTCTGAAGCCGAAGAGAAATATAATATGTTCATAACACCTAAAGCATGAATCCGTGAGTCCATTACCACATACACAGCACAGTACAAGGTTCAATATCTAGCTCGCTTGACATGGTCACTTAAATGCATAAGATATATCTTGCCACAAGGGTTGGCTTTTCGTGGTCATGATGAATCGAGAGATTCAAAAAACAAAGGGAATTTCAAGGAACTTTTGCAATGGCGGGCAGGTAACTTTGAAGAAGTAAATAAGGTGGTTCTAGAAAATGGTCCACATAATTATCAAATGATACACCACAAAATTCAGGAAGAACTCATTACTTATTGTTCTATTGAAACAACTAAATATATCATCAAGGAACTTGGTGATGAGTGTTTTGCAATTCTTGCTGATGAATCTAGTGATGCATATCAACAAGAACAATTGGCTCTTTGCTTGCGTTTTGTCAATAAATCAGGAGAGCCAGTTGAGAGGTTTCTTGGTCTTATCCAAGTTGAAGATACTGCATCATTGACTCTAAAAGAAGCAATTCAGTCTTTACTTCTTAGACATCAGTTACCCTTATCTAAGGTCCGTGGGCAGGGGTATGATGGAGCTAGCAACATGAAGGGTCATGTGAATGGTTTGAAAAAACTAATTATGGAAGATTCACCTTCAGCTTATTATGTTTATTGCTTTGCCCATCAGCTTCAACTAACCCTTGTTGCTGTTGCTAAGGAGAATATTGATTGCCAATGGTTCTACGGAAAACTAGCGTATTTGTTGACTGTACTCAGGATGTCCTGTAAAAAGATCCACATGCTTTGCATAGCTCAAGCCGAGTATATGATTCAAGCATTAAAATTGGGTGAAATTGAAAGTGGCCAAGGTTTGAATCAAGAGATGGGCTTATCGAGGCCAGGTGATACACGGTGGGGATCTCACCATAGAACTGTAATGCATGTTATGCATTTGTATCCTTCTATCAAGAAAGTTCTTTTCAGGGTTGGGAAAGAAAGTAAAGGGGCCGAAGCTTTAGGAGCTCAAACTATGTTGGAAGTATTTGAGTCATTTGAATTTGTTTTCTTGTTGCACTTGATGAATGAAATATTTGGATACACAGATGCATTTTGCAATGCTTTGCAGAGGAGGGATCAGTATATTGTGAATGCAATGGACCTTCTTGCTGACACAAAGGTAGAATTGGATGTTTTGAGAGATGATGCTGGATGGAAAGAATTTCTTGATACAGTCTTTTTGTGTGAAGCACCATCTCAAAGTTGTTGACATGGATGGGAAGTACAAGCCTATACAAAGAGCAAAGAGATTCTATAAAGATGCCATTAATTACCATCGGTTTCATGCTGATATGTTTTTGGGTGTCATTGATAGGCAACTTTAGGAGCTTAATAGCAGATTTGATGAGGTAAACACAGAGCTACTTAGATGCATGGCCTCATTCAGTCCAGCCAAGTCATTCTCTGCTTTCAATGTTGATAACTTGGTTAGGCTTGATGAATTCTATCCTCACGATTTTAAATTTAAAGAACCTGTCCAACTTCCTTTTCAACTGAATCGCTATATTAATGATGTGAGTAAGAATGAAAACTTCGCAAATTTGAGTAGTCTAGCAGAGCTTTCTATGATGCTTGTTAAAACAGATCGGGTCCTACGATATGACATAGTTTACAAACTTCTGAAATTGGTGCTAGTTCTGCCTGTTGCAACTGCTGGTGTTGAGAGGGTCTTTTCTTCAATGAACTTTATCAAAAACAAGCTAAGAAGCAAGATGGGCCAAAGATTTTTGAATGGTTGCTTGGTAACATTCATTGAGTGGGAATTCTTCCTGCAAGTTAAGAATGAGGACATTATCACTAGTTTTCAAGCCTTAAAGGATCGAAAAGTTACCCTATAACCTGTAAGCTTTCTATTCATTTTAATATTTTGTCCCCTATACATTCCAGATTTTTCTTCTTTGTTATGTTGAACAGTTGAAACTTATATAAGTTGATCAATTTTATGTTATACACTGCTCCTTTCGACTGATAAATATGTATATACTTTTAGATGGAAACGGCTGTTGCTAACAACTACAACAGAGGCGCATACAACTCTCTTAGCCTGGTATCTAGGACCGGCCTAAATCACTAGGCGTTAGTACAAGCAGAAAATGTACACTACACACGACCGACTTCATGTACACTATACACGCGTCCATGGACCGGCTTTAAATCTTTAGTTCGTAGTGATCTATTGTACTATTCTTTGAATCTATGATCTCGGTTCCTACTTGTTTTATATATTCTTTGTATTATACAGTTCTTTTTTGAGGATATGTATTATACAGTTAGAACTGTATGATTCTATAATCATAGTATACATGCCAAAAACTAGGCTTTAGACTGTTAAAAAATAATTTTTGTGTCCTTTTAAATTTTGAATACACACTCTAGGAATCCTAGGCCCGCCGCTGATGAGCAGGATGGTACAAAGTTGTATGCTGTGGATCTTCCAAGATTGTCCGCTTCAACTGGTTGAAGTCGGAGTTGAAATTGATTGGAGCATGTGACATCAAGATGAATCTTGCAAGATTGACCGCCTCAGTTTGTTGAAATCAAAGTGGAGATTGATTGGGGCATGTGACATCAAGATACAAAGTGAGAACCTGTTGATAGAATAGAAAAGACAAACTTAAATCGAGTAAGCTGAATGCCATATGATACATGATCCAGGGGAACTTCAAACAAAAAATATTTTGAAACGTACGGAGGGAGGTCATGTATGTTAGAGAAGCAGAGTGGTGATATCAACGGACGCATGATCTAAGGCTGTTAGGCACGGATCAAAACCATGATCTGATCTTGACAATTTAAAAATCCTAGCAAAAGAGAAAACATTCTAGTATTTAGATTTAATATTCACAAATCAGTAAATTAAAGTAAAATAGGAGGAAATAGGATTTCTGATTGAAAAATCGCATATAAAGAACGAAAACGATTTAATTAAAAATCATCAACAGATCCATACGTTCTAGTGGGAAAGGAGTAGATGGGCGAAGCACAACATAGCCTTGACCATGGGGACTCGGGAGGCTTTATGCAACAATGGTGGATGTGTAATTTAAAAGGAGATGCATGAGGGAGATGGAGGACGGAAGAGGGGTAAGATATGGAATCCTATTTAAGAGCATATAAAATGTAGATCAATCAAGGGGAATAAATGTAAGGTAAGTGGAAAGAAGGAGATGTGCGGCCTCGCGGTAGCTGTTTATTGCCATTTTTTTGTTGAAAAAAGTATATATTAATATCACAAGGATACCAATTACACCCAACCTTTGCAACAACGCATGCCCTAGCGGCCCTACGGATGCACACAACCCAGAAAAAAAATTACAAAAAAGAAAAGTCCCGCTACAGAGAACTAATCCTCAAAGCAACGACACTCACACCATCAGAACAACACCAGTAGTCCTCCACTCCAATAACAACACCTTTAAGAAAGAAATAGTGCCCAAGCGTCGTCGTTGCCCGATCAAAGATCATAGGTTTTCATCCTGGAGAAAGTCCTCGCTCACAAAGCAGTGCCTTCAACAAGGACATTGCAGACACAACCAGTTAAGGCCAGACCTTGGATTTTCACCCTGCAAGGTATGACTGGGAACTCCCCCTGTGTTGTTTTCCCGCACCAGTAGTCGCTGCAATGAGTCCCAGATCACGCAGCCAGATCTCCGTCGCCACAAGAGCTAAAATCAGCCTCGCTACCCTCATATTTCTGCTTTCCTGACATTCTTCGCATCTGACTTCACCATGGCTCTAAGAATGGCACTTGGTGGGAACAAACAACAGATCTTCGCAACGCTCCCGCTGAAACCAAACGGCCAGAAAAACAAGGTGTGCACGACCGAATACCTTCTGATCCAACAATCTCTAGGCATAATACGGCCATAGGAGTTCGCCGGTGGAGCCTTCCGGAATCCGCCGCTCTAGACCAGATCAACGAGGACAGACAGCAAGCAGACCTTCATCATCGTGCGAAAGAAACCAAAGGACCACCACCTTTATTAGATCCGACACAGCGATCCCCACACCTCTGGCCAGTTTCCGTGGAATGGATCGAGCAGGCCAACCATCGGTGCCGATGAGCATCCGGCGCGTGAGGAGGACCGCCATCGTCGGGGAGAGGTCCAGCCCGCGGCACCCTGCCAGCCCGCAAGGCACCACCGCAGAGAGGCACCACGCCCCTCGCCTCTCCACCTGCTCCATTGCCGCCGCCGATGCGGCCCGCGACACTGCCTCCCGCCGAGGAGGCCGATCTGCCTCCGCCGAACCCCTCCCTGCGCCGCCCAGGAGAGACCCCACCTCCGCGCGAAGGGAGAGCCTCAGGGCACGCCACCGCCGATGCCCGCCGTCCTTGCCGGCCAGGCGTGGCCACCACCACCCGCAGCGGCGAGGAAAGCGGCCGGGGAGGAAGGCCAGCGGCAGCTTCTAGGGTTAGGAGGAGGGGAGCCTCCGGAGCCCTCTCGCGCGAGAGGACCTGGGAGGAAAAAAAAATCTCTCCCGTAAGTCAGCATCTGGGACAACCAACACGCAAGATTGAAATGGAAAAGGACAGTTTCAACTGACATTGCGGACAACGTAGCAAAAGAGATGATTTTGGCTGATATGGCACATGTGCTAAGGTGGATAGGCTCCATGTTGAGAGAAATAGGTTAGTGGAGATGAACTTCTTAGTTATATAGGATTTACCTCCTCCATCGTCCCCCAAGTTTCCTACTCTTGGGGCTCCATTCTAAAATGTACAAACAAAATTGCCGGGACCAACACGTATTAACTCTTGGCCGAATATACTCCCAAAGAAAACCTTCCAAACCGGTACAGAGAACGAAGAAAGAGAGAGGCGCTCGAGGCGGCGGCTAAAACCTATCTAGGGTTCCTTCCCTCCACCGGCGACGCCCATCCATCCCGCCTCCGGTGGCCTTAGTGCCTTGGAGGCGTGGTGGACCATGGCCTTTCATCGGTGGGAGGTCTCAGTGTTTTCTTTAAAATATTTTCAGTGTCTTTTTTAGGAAGTTGAGGTGGCGACTACGTCTTGAAGTTAGAATAAGGTTCTTCCCATCCCATCCTCGTTGTGTTGGTGCGTCTAGCATCGGTAGAGGGCGCTTGGAGTCGTGTGTCCGACGAATCCTTGAGATCCAGCCGTTTTTTCATATTCGTTGTTGTGGTTTGTAGTCAGTCTCTTCCGATCTATGTTTATCATCTTTAGTGATGATTGTTGCTCTGGTGCGCTGGTCCTTTGGAGCCTTATTACGACGACTTCTTGTCTGTCTTCTACAACAAGCTTTACTACGACAAAAAAAAATCGTACACTAGTTTCCTACAACTTTCAATGCACACCAATATCAAACATAGTCCACTAGTTTGGCAACACAAACATCACATTAAACATGAAGTTCAAACATAATTTAGCTAACTACTATGACACATAGAGCCACTTTGAGAAGATATCAAACTCAATGTATTCAATGTCCGAGATCATGGTCTTGTACCATGCCCTGCCCGCAGCCTTGACCTTAGAAACCTCATCCTAAAACAAGAACAACACTAGTATATTAAAGAAAAGAAAAGACATGACTACATATGACACATCAAAACTAAGATGCTTGTTGGGAAAATAATCATAAGATAAACTGATGAGCTAGAGAAACCATCTCCATGTAAATTGAATTGCAACTAACAGAGATAGTGCAGTCAAGTAAACTAATGGATAAATGGCAAAATCATAAATAAAGCGAGGACCATGAAGTGAATCTCTCGAGCAATAGATGATAAGTAATTTTATGTTTAGATAAACAATTTTATGGCTAGAATAATATTGCCTACTTGTTTTCTTGTCTAATATACATTCTTACACACTTTATTTTTTCTAACAGCAAAAATATTATGCATCCCAATGGAGTATATCAGCAACCATCCATACATTTGTCAGAGACACTAGCAATGAGTAGCATCAAATAGTTACAACATTGTTCATTCATATGTTAACATGCTAAAACAAGAACTTGCAAGCAATTATAAACTGGATCTAACTAGAGGCATGAGCCCTAGGCCATCCATCCATCAGTCGTATCTAGCAGTAGAGGGTGAGAGAAGTGGAGAAAGACTTACAAGATAAAAAAAATCTAGTGTTGTCAGAGAAGAATGATGGAGGATGGAGCTCGACATCGGCGGTGTAAATTGTTGAGGTGGCATTGATGATGTAGGAATCAAAGGACTGATAAGTTGTAGGATGGGAAGGAGTCAAGAATAGGAGGAGGACCACAACCACAGATGCAGATCTTTAGGAATCACACTTTGGAAACTACAAAGGTTGTTATCCATAAACCCTAGAATAGGAAGCATAGAGTCCTTAGAAATCCAAAAATAGTGAGTAAATGAAATAGAATGCACCTAGTAAATAGGAGGGTTGCACACTGTGCATCTTCACTAAGTGAAGACCACAAGCACAACCACATCCTAATACTGGCATAGTCATAGCCACTAGCTAGAGGAAGAAGAAGAGCATTAAACAATAACTAATCAACCACTAATAGAACACTAAATCCCAATCTCACCCCTCATACCTAGATAAGATCCTAAGATATGCCTAAGGATGAGAACGGAGATAAAGATCAAGCATTCTAAATTATTGCACCTGCATAAGAAACAGGAAGCAATTCTTAACCCAACACACATGCAGAACTATGCATGAGTTAAAAGCTCAAGTAATAATAGAGAACTAAATAGATATTACTAAATTATTTTGAGTGAAGTGTATAATTAAAAGTGCAGTAGTATACCCAATTAGAACTAATAGTAGCAGTCACAAGTAAATAAACACCTATTAATAGGAAGCTAGAATTAATCAAGCTAACACTTGGATAAAGCATGTATAGATCACAAGCCAGTAGCTACTAAATAAGCATAACAATATTGATCTTATAGATGATAATATCAATACCAAATCACCTAAACTAGCTTAAACAAGTACGATTAATAGACACTTAATAAAATGAACACTTGTTAACTGAAGAAATTGACACTAATTAAACATTCAGTAAACCCAAGGACCTAATCCTAAAAACAATTACCATGTCAAACTCTAGTAGCTTAACTAGCATAATAGGCACCTTAGAAACATCTAGAAACATCTAGAACCTACCAGAAACCCTAGGAAATCCCATTGCAGCAGCAGTAATGAAGCACAAACCCTGGAATCATGAAGTAGTTCAAAACCAGAGAAATAAGAGAGGGGAGAGAGAGTATTTACCTTCAGAAAGGGTGAGCCGAGCTCACGTTGACTAAGTAGAGGATAAAGATCAGTAGAGGCGGTGACGGCTGGTGGCACAAGGGAGAGCAAGGGTGTGTCACCTGATGGCTCTGAAATATAGTCATCCATGTCCACATTTAAACTGGATATTATTCATATTTTTGATGTAATATCTCTCTAATTCCTGCCACTAATGCCTAATATTCAAAGGAGTATGCAATCCTTTCTTTCTATTTTTTCCTACGCAGATAATGTCATTAGAAGATGGGAATCACTATATTAAAGTCAAAGATACAAGATTTCCAACAACTAGAAGAAACCAGGAGCCGTGAAGTAGAGGCAGATGCTTTAATGACCAACTATACGACCGGAACACAATTCCAGCCGTATAGTTGGCGCCGCCACCGCTAGGTCAAACAGAACAACTTTCGTGAAGGGACCCCTATATAAAGAAGCCTCGGGTGACGAGAAAAACCTCTCTGCCTTGTCTAAAAGTCTCTGCCCCAGATCATCATCCGCCTCCAGATCTCAAAACCCTTCTCCATCTCCATAGCCATATTCCACCACTTGCAATAGTAGATCTCTTCCTTGATTGGCGACATTGTAAGACTATTGCTATCAATCTTATGATTTTCATTACAATGTTTTTGATTGTTGATCTCATCTCTATGTGTGAGTAATTCTCCTTGGGCTAAGGGCTTCGGCCTAGCCATGTAGCATTTGTGCATGTTATTTATCATAGATGGGATCATGTATTAGTTTGTATGACATGATGATTATTGTATCCTCTCTTGGCTCAATCTAAGGACTTGTCAGGTACCCAAGACCCCGAGGATTGAGCCAGGTATAGGGAGTATGAGTAATGACTGATCTACAGGTTGGGAACCCTAGTGATAGAAGGGGTAGTATGGCTGTATGTGAGGGATTTATTTAGGATTAACAGTGACATCACTATGCATATCATTAGTTCTCTTTCTTCGATGGATGAGACTAGTAGGTTATTGCTATAAGCGGTTGAGGAGGTAATAGCAATTATTGATGCACTGCCCACATATAATTTATCTTGCTCTAACAATTACATGCATACTTTATTTCTATCTTTTATTCTCTTCAGATGTTTTGCACAGCTGTAGGTAAAACCGAACGTCCTAGGCCCTCTCTCTCCATCATTGACAACAACAAAAAGTCGCCAACTCTTTGTCTGGTAAAAACATAGAAGGAATTCTAAAACTCCCAAAGGTCCGTTAAAGTAACTTCACTACGCATATGCTTCCTGAGGATTCGAGAACCTAGGTATACTAGGGAAAAAGAAACTATACTACATTCGTAATCCGGATCGAAGGTATCATCACCCCACACCAGGCAGGGCGGCCAGAGGAGGCATTGTAGATGCGGTGGAGCACCATCTTGATAGTAAGGAATGCCAGAGTTGCGGCAAAGACGAGGGAGGCGATGGGTGGCTGAAACCCTAGATCGGGTTAGGGTCACGAGCGAGCAATAAAGAGCGTGAGGAACGAATCGGTCAGTAGGTTAGTAGAGCAGAGGCGAGGAAGTATTCTGAGCAGGAGAGTGGAAATAGAGGAGGCCGGAGGTAGCCTCGCCAGTCCATGAGAGAGAGACGCGTGAGGGAGAGTGACACGAGTGAGAGAGTGGGCCGAGGTGGGCTAAACCCGGTCCAGGGGCTAGTTTTGACAACTACGGTCTGACCAGTGGGCCTAGTCACACAAGGGTATTCTGGTCATTTCACATTTACCCTTAAACCCAAATAAATCATTACTCACATGCAAAAACTCAGAAAAATAAAATAAAATAGTCTTGTGTGCGGAAAAATGCAAGAAATCCAAAAAATATTTGGGATTTTTGCAAACACTTTAATTTTTGTGTATTTATGAGTGGAAATAATTAAATTCCTAGACTTTAAAATTCATAAAAATCCAATAAAATTAGAAAAAAATGAAAAATATGTAAACCGTGGTTTCATAAAAATATGAAAATTCTAAAGTAAAATACTTAATAATACCTTGTGGATTGCAATAACTAGAATTCTCTCTATGCCTGAAATGGATATACCTTACAGGTACTCGAGATTAGCCTATATGGTCCAGCCCAAGAAGGAGCCCACAGTGCGAACGTAGCCCATCAAGGATTCGGGTGGACCATAGGAGTTCGACTTCCTGGAGGACATGTCAAAGTGTAGATAGAAATTTAAAGGGAAAACCCTAATCTGTAACTGACTCGACCTGCTATCCAGAGACCTAGCCTCCTTATATAAGGGCTAGGAGGGGCGGCGAGGAGGACAATCCGCAACCCCTGCATACACCTTGCCAGATTGCATCTGCGCACCTCTTTTTGTGGTGCCGTTGCCGGGGAGTCAAGGACATCTTCACAAGGGGAGTCCCTCATAACCAATCTCTTTACTTTGTTTTATTTGTTTTGCTTAGTGTATTTCTGCTTTGTTTGCTTGTTTTTTTTATCAAAAATACAAAAAAATTAGTTGTACTAGTTTGCATTCTTAATTAAAAGCACAAAAAATGACTACTCTTGAAAACACTAAGTTGTATGACTTCACTAGCACAAACAATAATGATTTCATGTGCACACCTATTGCTCCACCTGTTCCTGAAGCTATTTTCTTTGAAATTAAACCTGCTTTACTCAATCTTGTTATGAGAGCACAATTTTCTGAAATTGGTACTGTAGATGCTGTTGCTCATCTTAATAACTTTGTTGAACTTTGTGAGATACAAAAACATAGGGATATAGATGGGGATATTATTAAGCTTAAACTATTTCCTTTCTCTTTGAGAGGAAAAGCTAAAGAATGGTTGCAATCCCTAACTAGAAATAGTATTGATTCTTGTACTAAATGCAAAGATGCTTTCGTTGGAAATACTATCCTCCTCCTAAGATTATATCTATGAGAAGTGAAATAATGAAATTTAAACAATCTGATAATGAACATGTTGCTCAAGCTTGGGAAAGAATGATATCTTTGGTAAAGAATTGTCCCACTCATGGACTGACTGCTTGGATGATTATCCAAACCTTTTATGCAGGACTGAATTATTCTTCAAGAAATCTTCTGGATTCTGCTACTGGAGGTTCCTTTATGACCATTACTTTGGGTGTTGCAACAAAACTTCTGGATAATATGATGGTTAACTATTCTGAATGGCATACTGAGAGAGCTCCACAAGGTAAGAAGGTAAATTATGTTGAGGAAACCTCCTCCTTGAGTGATAAAATTGATATTATTATGTCTATGCTTGTTAATGGGAAAGCTCATATTGATCCAAATCATGTTCCCTTAGCCTCTTTGGTTGCTCAAGAAGAGCAAGTTGATGTGAACTTTATAAGAAATAATAATTTTAGCAACAATTCCTAGAGGAATAATTTTGGTAACAATAACTATAGGCCATATCCCCCCAATAATGGTAATGCTTATGGAAATTCCTACAACAATAATAGGAGTGCACCCTCTGAACTTGAAGTTATGCTTAAATATTTTATTAGTAAACAAACTGCTTTCAATAAAACTATTGAGGAAAAACTTTCTAATGCTGAAAGAAATATACTAGCTTTGTCTGAAGCATAATCCTCTTTGATTAATAAAATGGCTACTAAACCCGAAACTATTGAAAATCCCTTTGATGCTGCTAATTCCATACAAGTTAGAATTGATGAAAATGTTAGACTATTAGCTGAATTGCATGCTAAGTGGGAAAGAGAAGATGAAATTGCTAGAAATATTTGTATCTCTACTATCACTACCACTAATGTTGAAGCTAGTAAACCAAATGGAACCTTTTATAATAAAAATGCTAAAATTCTTCGAAATATGGGAAGCAATAGCTCTACTACTTTAGATGATAATTATGATTTTGATCTTGATGGTTGCAATATCTCTGAAGTAATTATGTTTCTACAAAAGCTTGCTAAAAGTCCTAATGCTAGTGCTATGAATATGGACTTTACAAAACACATTACTGATGCTCTCATAAAAATTAAAGAAGAAAAGATGAAACATAAAGCTTCTATTCCTATGAAACTAGAAGATGGTTGGGAACCCATCATTAATATGAAAGTGAATGATTTTAATCTCAAAGCTTTATGTGATCTTGATAGTAGTGTTTCTATTATGCCTAGGAAGATTTATGAAATGCTTGATTTGCCACCATTGGAAGATTGTTATTTAAATGTCCAACTTGATGATAATGCTAAAAAGAAACTCATGGAGAGTATTAATGATGTTCTTATTATGGTTAACAATGCCTATGTCCCCGTTGATTTCTATGTTTGGGATATTGAATGCAATGCTTCTTGTCCTATTATTTTGGGAAGACCTTTTCTTAGAACTGTTGGTGCCATAATTGATATGATAGAAGGTACCATTAAATATCAATTTCCACTCAAGAAAGGTATAGAACACTTCCCCAAGAAGAGAGAGAAGATTCCTTGCCTCTCCTATTAAACCAAAATTTTCTCTTAATGCTTCTTCATTTGAGAATACTTGATTCTTTTCTTGCTTCTTATCCCTAACTTAAAGGCGTTAAAGAAAAGTACTTATTGGGAGATAACCCAGAAGTTTTAGTTGAGTCTTGGAAGTTATTGCTTCAGTAATAACCTCTCATTATTTTTGTGTGGTTTTTGTGCCAAGAGTAACCTATAATGAGAGAGAAGTAATGCTTGGGAAAGTTGCTGTCCCGAAACAGATTTTTGTGCTTCGCTGTAAAAATTCGTGAAAAATCTCTGTAAGTAAGTTTCATCTGTAATTTTTTGTGCTTCTGCCCCAGGTTGTTATCCAAGTTTCGTTAGTTCAACACTTTTAGATTTGAGCAATAGAATGTCTTCGAAAAAATTGGTTATTACCTGCTGGTCTGTTTTGACAGATTTGTGCCATTATTTGCATTTGCCTCTTAATCTCTTTCTCTTTGAGTTATTGATGTCTACGCACTTATATTCTTGTAGACAGTTGTTGGGCCTCCAAGTGTAGAGGTTTGTAGAATATCAACAAGTTTTCCCTTAAGTGGATCACCCAAGGTTTATCGAACTAAGGGAGGAAGTGGTCAAAGGTATCCCCTCTCAAGCAACCCTGCAATCAAGATACAAGAAGTCTCTTGTGTCCCCAACACACCCAATACACTTGTCATGTGTATAGGTGCACTAGTTCGGCGAAGAGATAGTGAAATACAAGTGGTATGGATAATTATAAGTGGTAACGGTGCTAGAAAATAACTTGATGGCGTGGAAAAGACTAAAGTAAAACTGAAATAAAGATGGAAACAAGCAAACATGTAACAAATCTAATTGCAAATGGTGTATCAGTGCTTAGAGACAAGGCCTAGGGATCATACTTTCACTAGTGAACACTCTCATATAAATATCTTCTCTTTATGATACTACTCTTAACTACTCTCCGGTTGGACACTCTAATCGATGGTAGGGTTATAACAACACACCTCAAAGTAAGCCTTTCCCATCTAGAAAACCCCACACTGTCACCTTGAGCACTAGATGGTTCCAACAAACACCACAATTTCATAAAGACATCCAACTCCAAATATAACTCATAACAAGTATTTGAAATCTCTAGCCTAAGTGCCACCATGGTGTGCACGCTGTCACTTTCACACACATCGGGAGATGAGAGATCTATTAAAGCACATGATCTCAATAAGATCACGCATAGAGAGAGATGAACACATAGCTACCGGTAGAACCCTTAGCCTCGAGAGAGAACTACTCCCTCCTCATCATGGGAATCAGCAACGATGATGGAGATGGCGGTGGAGATCGATGGATATGGCTCCGGGGGCACTTCCCCATCCCGGCAGGGTGCCGGAGCAGAGACTTTCTGTCCCCCAAATCTCCCCTTCGGTGGCGGCGGCACATCGGAACTTTTCGTGTATTTCTGATTGACTATCTAGGGTTTATGCCTCGGGAGGCTTCTTATAGGCCAGAGGGCAAAGTCGGTTGGCGGCCAGGGGGCCCACACCATGCCCTGGCGCGGCCTGGGGGGAACCCGTGCCACGGGGTGGTGTGGCCACCCTGTGGCCCCTCTCCGACTCTCCTTCTGGCTCTGTGAGTCTTCCGGGAAAATATCAACTTTGGCTTTCGTCTGGTCCAATTCGGAGAATATTGATTTTCTGACTTTCCTGGAACCAAAAACAGCAGAAATCAGGCAACTGACACTGTGGCACTTGTTAATAGGTTAGTCCAAGAAATCATATGAAAAGTACTCCAAAGTGTGGACAAAACACAAGAAAGTGGATAAAACCAAGCATGGAACATCAAAAATTATAGATACATTTGCAATGTATCAGTTATCTTTGATCATTTTAACTTTTTAAAGGATGTGTTACAGTAGCTTGTGTTTTAATGGAAGTTTTACTTGTGTTGAAGCTGAACCAAAAGACTTATTATCTTGAGTACACTAATGTTGCTAATGAAGATTGTGTGAAGTTTTATATGAAGGAAATTTTCAGGTGTAGGGAAAGAATGATGTAATGAGATGAAGAAAGGACTAAAGCTCAAGCTTGGGGATACCACCCGTGTCACCCCATGAAATATCCAAGAAGTACAAGCGTCAAAGCTTGGGGATGACCAAGGCATCCCCTTCTTGATCAATAAAAATCTTAGGTTTCTTCCAAACACTTCATTTTTATTATTTCATGCATAATTGTGTTGTTCTTGGAGTGTCTTCGTTTTTGTTTTTGGTTTTCGTTTGCTTAGTTTGCTTGAATAAATTGTTTTTCAAATAAGTTGGTTTGGATTGGAAAAGAGTAGGAAAAGTTCATGCTTAAGTGGTAAAAAGGAGCTTGTTTTTGACTGTGGCCTATGCTTTGTCATGTCATGCTTGATATTATTTTGGCTTTTTGCTTAGTGATTTTTGTTGTAGCATGACATTGTTATAAACAATTGAGATTGCTTAATGTGCCTTGAAAGAATCATGCGGTTTTAGCATATTAAAGCATAGTATTGTGGTATTCTCCTTTGATGCTTTATTTGGGTTGACATGGAGCATGCTCACACCATGTTAAGACTATCCCAAGTCACCATAGCCTCTATGATCCTTTAGTTTTCTTCTTGTAATATCACTTTATGCTTTAATTAATGATGTTTTGTTGCTTTGCATGATTATGGACATTATTGCTCTCTTAGTTGGTCGCTCCCAGTCTTTTGCTAGCCTCCATACCAAGTATGAGTTCCACGCATGCATCCAACTCCAAATAAAACCAAGTTATTCCAAAGAGTCTACCTATTAGCATTTGCTATTCCAAGTATATTCATGTTTTTATCTACCATCCGAATTAAACTTGTTATGTGAAAATTAGTGATTAAAGCTCTGACGAACTTGATGGCACACTTTACATTCTTGCACTTAATAATCTTGAACCATTGTGTCCATCTTTGTTGTGTATATGCTTGTGCTATATAAGTTGAAGTTAGCAGAACCATGTATCATGGGGAATGCTTTCAAGATTGCACGTATATTCCGTTGATATCATGATTCTTTTACTTATGGATCCCGGTGGTGTGAAATAAAAGGGGAACTTGTAAGATCATGGAGTTGTATGTGTACTAGAGAAACGCTGGGCCGCTAGCTTAAGCCATGCCTAATCATGGTGGAAACTTGCAGCATAACCATAATGAGCATTCTATGAAGCATCCTCAATGAAAACCTATGCAAATAGCAAATAAAAAGATCGCTGAGATGCTCATTGTCTGTTGCCTTGTCATTTTGATATGGGATAGCTCCTGTGTCATGGGGCAAGGGGTACCCCATTGGCGGTTCTCTATGATACATATTGATGGCTCAGTGTTGATGTAGATCTCGTTGGGAACCCCAAGAGGAAGGTATGATGAGCGCAACAGCAAGTTTCCCTCAGTTATGATACCAAGGTTTAATCGAACCAGTAGGAGCAATGAAACACCCCAAAGGTGTTGCTAGCTGATGGCTCTGTGTATGGCACTAGAAAAATGCTGGAGCGTGGTTGATGTAGAGCTCGTTGGGAACCCCAGGAGGAAGGTATGATGAGCCCCGCAGCAAGTTTCCCTTAGTTATGAAACCAAGGTTTAATCGAACCAGTAGGAGCAAGGAAACACCCCAAAGGTGTTACTAGCTGAGCTTTGGTAGGGCGCACTACCGGTGCTAGTAGCAACGTGGAGACCCGCACACAACACAACCACAGAACTTTGTCCCCAACTTGCGATGAGGTTGTCAATCTCACCGTGTTTTGCGGAAAACAAAGGATTAAACATATCGAATGGAAAGAAGTAATAGTTTGCAGAAAGTAAACACAAAGCAGTAAACAGTTTGTAGATTGTATGTAAAGAAAAGGACCGGGATCCATAGCTCACTAGAGGTGGCTCTCCTTAAGATAGATAACATGCTGGGTGAACAAATTACAGCGGGGCAATTGACAAACATCGAGAAAGCAATACATGCATAT
This sequence comes from Avena eriantha, assembly GCA_910589775.1. NCBI lineage: Eukaryota > Viridiplantae > Streptophyta > Magnoliopsida > Poales > Poaceae > Avena > Avena eriantha. The sequence continues at coordinate 225,955,716 of OU342742.1, forward strand.
ACTAATCATCTTGACTCCTTTGGAACTTGATTGGGCATTACAACATTATACATAGACCGCCATCCAACTGCATCTATGACTAATAATCCACCTTCAGGTTCTCATCTGAACGCCCTCCAGTATTAAGTTGCAACCAACAGATTATTGCTTTACGAACTGCGTGTAAAGTAAACAATACGATTGTTCTATGAACAAAGGATTGTTGTTTTCTCCCTAGTAGCAACAACACATCTAGTACCTTAGAGATTTCTGTCACTTCCCCAGATTACCAGAGGCATGAACCCACTATCGAGCATAAATACTAACTCTTGGAGTTGCTAGCATCTACTTGGCCAAGATAGCTACTAACAACGGAAAGCATGCAAGATCACAAATAACAAAGACATGATAGAATCAATAATAAATCTGAAATAGCATCTCAATATCCATCGGATCCCCGCAAACACAACATGCAAAATTACAAATAGATGATCTTGATCATGAACGGAGCTCACAAGGTCTAAACATGAAAGCACAAAGGAGGAGAACCAACCATCTAGCTACTACATGGATCCATAGTCCAAGGATGAACTACTCACGCATCACACCGGAGGCTTGCATGGTGATGAAGAAGGCCTCCAGGGTGAATTCCCCTCTCTGACAGGGTGCCGGGAAGAGCTTCAGATCCCTCCCGATCTAGGAATGGAGATGACGGCGGCTACAGACACTTTCGTGGATTTTTGATCGGGCACTTACGGTTTTCGTCCCAAGGGCATCTTATAGGCGGCAGGGGAGGCCGAGGGGGTGCCAGGGGCCACCACACCACCCCTGGCGTGGGCAAAGCCTGGCCGCGCGGCCAGGTGGTGTGGCCGGCCTCTGGCCCCTCTCCGTCTCGTATTCTGGCATCTGATGACTTCCGGAAAAATAGGCACTTTGGCTTTTGTCCCGTCCAATTCCGAGAATATTCATTTTCTGACTTACGTGGAACCAAAAACAGCAGAAAACAGGCAGCTGGCACTGTGGCTCTTGTTAATAGGTTAGTCCAAGAAATCATATGAAAAGTACTCCAAAGTTGGAACAAAACACAAGAAAGTGGATAAAACTAAGCATGGAACATCAAAAATTATGGATACATTTGCAATGTATCAACATCACCAAGCTTAACTCCTGCTCGTCCTCGAGTAGGTAAGTGATAAAAAGAAAGAATAATTTTTGAGGTGACATGCACCATCAAAGACTTGATCAAAGTATTTGTAAAACATTCTTAGCTGGGATCATAGTACTTCAATCATAACATGAAAGACAAAATTCTAGCATTAAGGCAAAGAAACTATGATGCAACATGAAAAGGCACGAACGAAAGATTCATGAATAACAATGCTTTGCAAGACGTGTGTTTGTTTCACATAAAGAAAACATAGCATAATAGTATTCAGCTTGTCCCTCATAGAGTAGAAAATATAAATGCATAGGACACCTTCAAAGTTCATAAGAGTGACTAGATACAATAGTTTAAAACAAGCAATATCAAGTTATACATCAATCAACTAGTCTTGGGACAATGCACATAGAACTAAGAATGGCCACTATGCTCTCAAAGTAGGTGCATAAAGATAGAATGTGGAGACTCAATATAATGGTGGAAGAAAGGCCTTCATAAAAGGAAGTAGGGATTCAAGTCTCATAAAGAGCTTCCAAAAATTATGGTACTTATAGCTTTCAGCTGTCATTGCCCCTATCATAAGCATCTTGAAGTGATTAAGGTTAAAGTGAACAAACTATGGTGTACATGCTTGACGAAGTATAAGTTAGAAACCTCATGTCCCTTGTATACGAGGGCCGCTCCTCATGCTACTCAAGTTTAGTCACCGGTAAGTTCTTGTCATTGTAAGTATATGTGTATCATAGAGAACCGCCAATGGGGTACCCCTTGCCTGATGATACGGAAGAATCCCCATATCAAAATGACAAGGCAAGCAGACAACGAGCATCTCAGCAATCTTCTTATTTACCATGGGAATATGGTGCCTTTTTCTCTCTTTCCTCTTTTCATAATCTATTTTTTATTTTTCTCTTTTTCTCAATATAGGACTCTTTTTTATAACAAGAATGCTTCATAGACAACTCATTATGGTTACGCTGCAGGTTTCCACCATGTCAGCATGGATTAGACCAGCGCCCCAGGCGTTTCTCTAACACATATACATAAATCCATGGACTTAGAAGCTCCCCTTTCATTTCACACCGATGACATCCATATACAAAAGAGCATGATATCAACTAGGTACAAGTACCAAGTGCAATGTTGAAAGTGTTCCCCATGAAAGCATGGTTCTAGTAATTCCCAACAAATAAGTGCAAGAATATTCAACATAGACGACACAATGGTTCAAGTTTATTAAGGGCAAGAAAAGTAAAATGTGCCATCAAGTTCGTGAGAGCTTTAATCACTAGTTTTCTCATAACAAGTTTAATTTGGAAGGTAAAAAAAAGCATGAATATACTTGGAATAGCTTAAGCTAGTAGGTAGGTATGGTGGGCTCTTTGGAATAACTTGGTTTAGGGAGTTGGATGCATGAGTGGAACTCATACTTGGTTGTGGAGGCTAGCAAAAGACTGGGAGCGACCAACTAAGAGAGCAATAATGGCCATCATCATGCAGAGCGACAAAACATCATTGATCAAAGCATAAAGTGATACTACAAGTTAAAAACTAAAGGATCATAAAGGCTATGGTGACTTGAGATAGTCATAACATGGTGTGAGCGTGCGCCAAGTCAACCCAAATAAAGCATCAAAGGAGAATACCACTATACTATGCTTTAATATGCTAAAACAACGCATGATTCATCCAAGGCACATTAAGCAATCTCAATTGTTTATAACAAGGCATGCTACAACAAAGAATACTAAGTATAAAGCTAAAACAATATCAAGCATGGCATGAGAAAGCATATGCCACAGTCAAAAACGAGCTCTTTTTACCACATAAGTATGAACTTTCCTACTCTTTTCCAAACCAAACCAAACTATTTGCAAACCAATGTATGAAAGAGGGGGTGCAACCAATTTATTCAGCGAACTAAGCAAACAAAAAACCAAAACGAAAACGAAAAAGAAGACGCTCCAAGAAAAACACAACTGTGCATGAAACAATAAAAACGAAGCGTTTGGAAGAAACCTGGGAATTTTATTGATGAAGAAGGGGGTGCCTTGGGCATCCCCAAGATTTGACGCTTGTACTTCTTGGATATTTCTTGGGGTGACATGCGTGGCATCCCCAAGCTTGAGCTTTAGTCCATCTTTCATCTCATTACTCATTCCTTCCATATACCTGAAATTTTTTCCTTCATACAAAACTTCACACAATCTTTATTAGCAACACTAGTGCACCCAAGATAAATAAGTCTTAAGGTTCAGTTCTAACACCAAATAAATTTCCATTAGAACACTAGCTACTGTAGCACTTCCCTCAAAAATCTCAATTCCCTAAAAGAACTCAAAAAGAAACCAACAAGAAGCAAATGCAAAAAATGGCAGAAATCTGTCAAAACAGACCAGCGGGTAAAGACAAAAAAATTTCGAAGACTTTCTGTTGCTCAAATCAAAAAGTGTTGAACTAACGGAAGTTAGATAAAAACCTGGGGCAGTAGCACAAAAATTCATGCCTCAAAAAGACGTTCAGAGATTTTACACGAATTTTTACGTTGAAGCACAGAAATCTGTTTCGAGACAGCAACTTTCCCAATCATTACTTCTCTCTCATTAGAGGTTACTCTTGGCACACAAAGCAAATAAAAAGGATAAGGAGAGGTTATTACAGAGGTAATAACTTCCAAGACTCATCTAAAACTTTTGGGTTATCTCCCAATAAGTACTTTTCTTTAACGCCTTTAAGTTAGGCATAAGAAGCGAGAAAAAGAATCAAGTGTTCTCAAATGAAGAAGCATTAAGACCAAATTTTGTTTTCATAGGAGAAGCAAAAGAAATCTTCTCTCTCTTCTTAGGGAAGTGTTCTATACCTTTCTTGAGTGGGAGTTGATATTTAATGGTGCCTTCTTTCATATCAATAATGGCACCAACAATTCAAAGAAAAGGTCTACCCAAAATAATAGGACAAGAAGCATTGTATTCAACATCCAAAACATAGAAATCAACGGGGACATAGGCATTGTTAACCATAATAAGAACATCATTAAGACTCCCCATGAGTTTCTTTTTAGCATTATCATCAAGTGGGACATTCAAATAACAATCTTCAAGAGGAGGCAAATCAAGCATATCATAAATCCTTCTAGGCATAATAGAAACACTACTATCAAGATCACATAAAGCTTTGAAATCAAATTCATTCACTTTCATATTAATGATGGGTTCCCAACCATCTTCTTGTTTTATAGGAATATAAGCTTTATGTTTCATCTTTTCTTCTTTAATCTTTATGAGAGCATCAGTAATGTGTTTTGTAAAGGCCATGTTCATAGCACTAGCATTAGGACTTTTAGCAAGCTTTTGTAGGAAGTTAATAACTCCATAGATATTGCAACCATCAAGATCAAAATCAAATTTATCATCTAAAGTAGTAGAATTATTACTAGCCTCAACACTAGTGGTGGTAATAGTAGAAACACTAATGTTTCTAGCAATTTCATATTCTCTTTCCCACTTAGCATGTAATTCAGCTAATAGTCTAACATTTTCATCAATTCTTACTTGTATGGCATTAGTAGCTGCAAAGGGATTATCATTAGTTTCAGGTTTAGCAGCCATTTTATTCAAAGAAGATTGAGCTTCAGCCAAGGATGCTATATTTCTTTCATCATTAGAGAGTTTTTCCTCAATAGTTTGAAAGCAGTTTGTTTACTAATAAACTCTTTAAGCATAACTTCAAGTTCAGAGGGAACACTCCAATTATTGTTGTAAGAATTTCCATAAGCATTACCATTGTTGGGAGGATATGGCTTATAATTGTTGTTACCAAAATTATTCCTATAAGCATTGTTGCCAAAATTATTATTTCTTATGAAGTTCACATCAACTTGCTCTTCTTGAGCAACCAAAGAAGCTAAAGGAACATTATTTGGATCAATATGGGCTTTCCCATTAACAAGCATAGACATAATAATATCAATCTTATCACTCAAGTAGGAGGTTTCCTCAGCAGAATTTACCTTCCTACCTTGTGGAGCTCTCTCGGTATGCCATTCAGAATAATTATCCATCATATTGTCCAGAAGTTTTGTTGCAGCACCCAAAGTGATGGTGATAAATGTACCTCCAGCAGCAGAATCCAATAGGTTCCTTGAAGAATAGTTCAATCCTGCATAAAAAGTTTGGATGACCATCCAAGCAGTCAGTCCATGAGTGGGACAATTCTTTACCAAAGATTTCATTCTTTCCCAAGCTTGAGCAACATGTTCATTATCAAGTTGTTTAAACTTCATTATTTCACTTCTCATAGATATAATCTTAGAAGGAGGATAGTATTTTCCAATGAAAGCTTCTTTGCTCTTAGTCCAAGAATCAATACTATTCCTAGTTAAGGAATTCAACCATTCTTTAGCTTTTCCTCTCAAAGAGAAAGGAAACAATTTCAGCTTAATAATATCACCATCTATATCCCTATGCTTTTGCATCTCACAAAGTGCAACAAAGTTATTTAGATGGGAAGCGGCATCTTTATTACCAATACCAGAAAATTGTTCTCTCATAACAAGATTTAGTAAAGCAGGTTTTATCTCAAAGAAAGTATCTTCAGGCACAGGTGGAGCAATAGGTGTGCTCATAAAATCATTGTTGTTGGTGCTAGTAAGTCACACAACTTAGTGTTTTCAAGAGTAGTCATTTTTGTGTGTTTTCAAATAAGAAAGCAAACTAGTAAAACTAATTTTGTGTGTGTTTTTGATTACAAAATAAGCAAACAAAGAAAAAAGAAAACTAAGCAAAACAAAAATAACAAAGTAAAGAGATTTGTTATGAGGGACTACCCTTGTGAAGATGTCCTTGACTCCCCGGCAACGGCGCCAGAAAAATGCTTGATGGATCTATGTATGGCGCTAGAAAAATGCTGGAGCGTGGCTAATGTAGAGCTCGTTGGGAACCCCAAGAGGAAGGTATGATGAGCACAGCAGCAAGTTTCCCTCAGTTATGAAACCAAGGTTTAATCGAACCAGTAGGAGCAAGGAAACACCCCAAAGGTGTTACTAGCTGAGCTTTGGCCGGGCGCACTACCGATGCTAGTAGCAATGTGGAGACCTGCACAACACAACCACAGAACTTTGTCCCTAACTTGCGATGAGGTTGTCAATCTCACCGTGTTTTGCGGAAAACAAAGGATTAAACATATCGAATGGAAAGAAGTAATAGTTTGCAGAAAGTAAACACAAAGCAGTAAACAGTTTGTAGATTGTATGTAAAGAAAAGGACCGAGATCCATAGTTCACTAGAGGTGGCTCTCCTTAAGATAGATACCTTTTTGGGTGAACAAATTACAGCGGGGCAATTGACAAACATCGAGAAAGCAATACATGCATATACTAATCATCTTGACTCCATTGGAACTTGATTGGGCATTACAACATTATACATAGACCGCCATCCAACCGCATCTATGACTAATAATCCACCTTGAGGTTATCATCCGAACCCCCTCCAGTATTAAGTTGCAAGCAACAGATTATTGCTTTACGAACTGCGTGTAAAGTAAACAATACGATTGTTCTATAAACAGAGGATTGTTGTTTTCTCCCTAGTAGCAACATAACATCTAGTACCTTAGAGATTTCTGTCACTTCCCCAGATTACCAGAGGCATGAACCCACTATCGAGCATAAATATGAACTCTTGGAGTTGCTAGCATCTACTTGGCCAAGATAGGTACTAACAACGGAAAGCATGCAAGATCACAAATAACAAAGACATGATAGAATCAATAATCAATCTGAAATAGCATCTCAATATCCATCGGATCCCTACAAACACAACATGCAGAATTACAAATAGATGATCTTGATCATGAACGCAGCTCACAAGATCTAGACATGAAAGCACAAAGGAGGAGAACCAACCATCTCGCTACTACATGGACCCGTAGTCCAGAGATGAACTACTCACGCATCACACCGGAGGCTTGCATGGTGATGAAGAAGGCCTCCAGGGTGAATTCCCCTCTCCGGTAGGGTGCCGAGAAGAGCTTCAGATCTCTCCTGATCTAGGGATGGAGATGACGACGGCTACAGACTCTTTCGTGGATTTTTGATCGGCAGTTAGGGTTTTCGTCCCGAGGGCATCTTATAGGTGGAAGGGGAGGCCGAGGGGGTGCCAGGGGCCACCACAACCACCCCCTGGCGCGGGCCAAGCTTGGCCGCGCGGCCAGGGTAGTGTGGCTGGCCTCTGGCCCCTCTCCGTCTCGTATTCTGGCATCTGATGACTTCCGAAAAAAATAGGCACTTTGGCTTTATCCCGTCTAATTCCGAGAATATTCATTTTCCGACTTTTCTAGAACCAAAAACAACAGAAAACATGCAGCTGGCACTGTGGCTCTTGTTAATAGGCTAGTCCAAGAAATCATATGAAAAGTACTCCAAAGTTGGAACAAACACAAGAAAGTGGATAAAACTAAGCATGGAACATCAAAAAATATAGATACATTTGCAATGTATCACTAGC